>CM065811.1:149395500-151795500 GCA_033398695.1 Orobanche coerulescens | reverse complement strand
TAAAACAATGTACCCTCAATTTTACAATATTTGTAATTTTAGTGGGCTAAGACCCATTTTGCACAATTCTTAACTTAGCTTTGGCTTGACGTCTAGAATTGAGCTACTTTAGGTGGAGAACTCTTTATCGATTACATCATATGTAACTCTTAGACTATATTTATGGGATTCAACATCTTATGCTATAATCACATCTTATGCCTTAAGGTTCAAAACTCTTTTGAATTCTTAGTTCATTAAAACATATAGGTATCACCATTACCCATCCTACCTTACTAAGATAATCCGAGCATCCAGCTTTGGCATGACCTGCTCAAGATGATCGAAGTCTTGATAGTTGTTTTAATTGAACGGCATTAAAAAAATCTAACGAGGGGTTTTATCCTATGTAGCATGTCTATGTTGGCTAACATGCATCTAAACATACATCGCATCATATACATGCATAAATTTAAAATACATAGCATCACATGACATAATAAACATAGGACCGTGTATAGCATGACCATAATCCTAACGTGATTTTCATGAGCCAACATGAAAATCACAAAGGTCAATCTAAAGGGTGTAATTGGTCTTCATTGATCTTCCAACTCCTTGGAACGTCATACGCGATCAATTGGCCCTTTGGGTCCGTTATTTGTCTCCTTCTTGTCTTTATTACATTAATGAAAAATACTACATTAGTAAAATTAAATTACATGAGGGCAAAACGACACGCAGACCGTAAATTATAATAGTAAAATACAAGACGACTCGCAGGCCGCAAAAACCAATTAATATTAAATGACACGCAGGCCGTATAACCAACCCAAAATTAAATTGAAACATCTAATCACATTGGTCAATCTATGGTCATGCCATACACCAAACATATACTAAAATTAATCATCACATAATTAATTAATCATACTATTAAAATTAATTACACATAATTAATTAAACACAATATTAATCTGCCTGATAGTCAGGTATAAGATTAATATCCCATCAAAAATCAACAATATAGAACACTAGCCCAGATGCCCGAGCGTTCCTGACCCGCACACGGCCGCGCGGGTTCAAATCCCGCCGGCCGCAAAATGCATTTTGAAATATACATTTTGATTTTACAAAACAGGAGTTAAAAGAAGTGTCAGTGAATTAAATTCACAAAAAGGGTGCTGGCCGAGATGGTTAGGGCGCGGCCGTGGGTCTTGATTGGCGCGGGATCGAATCTTCCAGGCGCGGTAATATTTTGCTAATATTTCATAACCCGCGGGTCCCGGTGCTGGCCGAGATGGTCAGGGCGCGGCCTGGGTCTTGATTGGCGCGGGATCGAATCTTCCAGGCACGGTAATATTTTGCTAATTTTTCACAGCCCGCGGGTCCTGGTCCGACCTGGACCCGAATCTGCCCGAACCTGCCCGGATCGTTGTGTTGTTCCAAAACAGTTCTGGACAGCAGTATATGCGAAAATACAGTCTAGAAAATTGATTTTAAACGATCCGATTCAATCAAATTAAATCAGAAAAATATTTATAAAATCTCTATTTCATAAATATGATCAAGAACATAATTTTATATATTCAAAGTATATAAAACATGTTCTACATAAACAATTAAATCACTGCAAAGTTGGCTCTGATACTACTGTTGGGGTTTTACGTGTATCAAATACAATAAATATGAACAAAACGCAGAAGAATAAATTAACAAAAAACCCAGAAGAGGATCCACATGCATTAATTTAATTGATTTATTAAGAGTTCGTCGAATTACCTTAATTCGAAGAACGGAACATTAGACCATTAGACCGATTTGTTATTTTGCCAGTAGACCGATATGGTCTTTTGCCACAAAACACACATCAAACATATATTACTCTTTCTCACAACTCATACCCACGCAAGGGTTGAAATACATCAACATTCCCATAAAACGGAAACTACAACGACGGAAAGACAAAACAACAAGACTTTACTAAAAATACTCAACACTGGTCTTCATGTGATTAGTATCGTCGTCTTCCATCATCCTTTGCATCGATCCTGTGATTCGCTCTCCAACAACCTACAAGTACCTGGATGCAATACAGACATCCACCCCCCGAATACTCGGGGGTTAGCAAAACTCCACTGTTTTGCTAGTGCAAGTATAAAATACAAATACAAGCCATACACAACATACTCCAAGCACTTAATAATCGTGAACATGCTTCCCGAGATAAATTACTTGATCAAAACAGTCAATCATGAAAGGTAGGGAAAAACCCAATATACATCTTACAAAACATTTTACGGTCTCGGGAGTTTTGAAAACATTTGGGATTTAAGAATTCTCAACACATTCGAAACCACTTCGGGACACGGCCCAAAGATCATTTTTCCAAAATGCAATCCCGATAACAAAACACGGGGTCCACGACCCAATCATACCATTCCAATCACAAAACACGGGGTCCATGACCCAATCATCTATAACAACATATTCCCAAGGGTTATTCGCGTCCCGTGCTAACAAGCCACGAACCTCAGATGCTCCCGCAGAACATACCCGAGTGAATAACCAAATGGGAAACCATACCAAATCACATGTCACCGTGACAACAGTCACATACCCATAACCATACATATGTTCATAGTCATCCTGGCATCGCACTAGCAAGATACGAACCTCAGAGCCTCCACGAGACATGCCCGATTGGACAACCTATGACACGTACACCACAAAATCAAACCACAACCATAAGTTATCCCGGTATTGTAACACCCCCAGAATTCGACCGGGAATGTCACATGCCGTAGATCCTTATCACAAGGATCTACCAGGCTAAACTCCAAAAGACTACTCAATGATTGACCGACCGGGGTCAATCTAATTACAAAGCAGACCGACAAGGTCATGAACAATTCAGAAACTAACGAAATTCACATCTCAAAGACAATGAAAAACTTGAACACAGAAAGGAATGACAACTCAATTTAATAAATGAAAACTACACCCGTGCAAGGGTGAATACTCAACCAAATGAGTAAACACCGACCAAGATGTAACAAAAGAAAAAGACTCTGACTCTTGTGTGATTAGCATCGTCATCTTCCATATCCTTCCAAGCAAATCCCGTGACTGCTCCCTGTTGGAATATTTATTCCACACATTATTTAATTTATGTTTTGATGATTAAAGTTGCTAAACTTCAAAACAACATCGAGGCGAAGCAAAACGACGAAGCAGACGAAGACGCAAAAAATTGCAATCTGGACTGCATTAGCGCACGCTAAGGAACATATGTTAGCGTACGCTAACGAGGAGTCAGCTGCATTCCAGCCAAGTTTCGAAGTAAGCTGCAGTGATGTAAACTGTTGAGATAGCGCACGCTACACATCATTATTAACGCACGCTATCGAGACCTGTTACTGTTGTGGAAGAATTCAAACACAGAATAACGTATCCAATGAAGTCATCATTAGCGCACGCTACACAGCATGATTAGCGCACGCTAAGTTGTTTGAATCTAGTCAATCCGAACGTTGGAAAAGCAAGTCAAAGTCAAAGCATCAAACGGATAGTTTGACAAGGAAAGGCAACGGATATATTACGTTAACGCACGCTACTCAATCATGGTTAACGTACGCTAAGTAAGTGAGATAACGTACGTAAGATAGACGGTATAACGTACGCTAAAGAAGAAACGAAGCTACTGGACTGAAACTGGGCACAGTCTAACGCACGCTACAGGCACGCTAATGAGTTAGCGCACGCTATAATGGAAGAGCTAGCGCACGCTAGCTAGACAACTGGCAGCAACGGCTAGTTTATGAAAAATGCCTATAAATACCACTCCTATGGTATTGGTTGAGTACAACAACTTCAAGCAAACGAGATATTCATCTGAGAATCATATACTTACATTGTTGTTGTAATATTGAGCTTATTTTGTTAGTTTGAGTGTTTATACATTCAACATTATACACGAGAGGTAAAAGAAAAGATACGATTGGATTCGGTGTTATTAGGATCAAGTATCCGGCATTGTTAGAATCGCAATCGATATCTAAGTGAGGTTTATCTAGTACCCATAGAAAGCTAGAGTGGTTGATTCCTTATCCAATAGAAAAGGAAAAACGGTTTTACTCGGACCGATAGAAGACGAGCTTGTAACGGTAATCCCTCGACCGATAGAAGAGAGGCGTAGAGGTTTTGATCTTAAGCCTAAGGAAAAAGATACATCGAGAGAGGACGTAGGCTTCGTTAATAGCCGAACCTCTATAAATCCTCGTGTCCTTTATTTTCCGCAATTTATTTTCGCTTCCGCATAAAACGGCGCAAATATCCGATTGGGTACCCAACACTCCCGACCTATTAAAACCTGAGCGCTTAACAGGCACCCACCCCCGAAAACTCGGGGGTTAGCAAACTGGAATTTTGCTAGTGCATGTACATAACATACAGGATATACGGAAAATATCAACACAAAACTCGATAGCCGCGAAGCCTTAACACAAACCACACATTCCCATAGTCAACACAGATTAGCACTTGCATACACAAGGTGAAAGATAATCACATAGTCATATTCTCTTTACGGAACATAACACCAATGAAACTTTAAACGACCCCAAGGAGTCAAAAGATCTAGTTTGAAAATCCCCTTTTATAAAAGGAAAAGTATTTTGATAAGATAGTTTGAAAACGTTATTATTGGCTTGGGCCACCTTGGGGTTTTGAAAATAGAGTGGGAATACTTTTAGAAAATAACTTCAAAAACTCTGTGGTCCTCGACCCAGCATGTGGAAAACGATTTGCAATAAAACCAGTACAACGTTATTCGGGGTCCTCGACCCAATTTATTGAACACTATCACAAGCGAATCATTACAACATCTCACGGGGTCCTCGACCCAATATACGGAATAACACCACAAGATCAAAGATCTCAACATCTCATGGGATCCTCGACCCAATACACAGAATAACACCACAAGATCAAAGATCTCAACATCTCGCAGGGTCCTCGACCCAATACACAGAGTATCATCGCAGTACAATCTAGGGCACAACCTCTCAATCGACAAATCCTGCTCAAGACCCTTGATTAATTAATCTTCGGAGATCTCGTCAAATATCCTTGGTTAATTAACCCTGATACCAACGTTTAAAACAAGTTGAAACAAACTTTCAAAAACACGAATCGCGGTCTATATCACGACCAACATTTTAAAATGAGTTGGAAAAACTTTGAATTGCGAACATTGTTTGGTAATGGGTCTTAGGTGTCACTCGAATATTCGTAACCAATAAGCCTGCCAGGCGCCTCCCTTGCACACATGTGCACCGGCGTTCAGTCCACTATGTTGGCCACCTATTGAACATGTCACCGAGCTGGCGTTTACTCCTGCAAGAGCCGCCCCTTGCACACGCATTAGGTAACACCAGTGTTCACCAACCATATGGAGCCGTACATTGCAGCGTACACCAGGCCGGAGTACAAACCCCGCCCTCAGAGGCTCCCGGATATGCCGTCTCTCACAACAAGTATTCATATCGTTACAAATATTAAACATACAGTCAATCGTTGCAACAATTATCAAATCAGTACACCAATTCACACAATTTATTCGTCAATCCACGACCACACAAATAAATAACAACACACACCTTATCAATCAAGACTCAACACAATAAGCCTTCGGCAAAACCTACCAACGCTACGCATATACTCTTATATCGTAACTCAACTAAATACATAAACCTTACCATATTACCTCTATAAATATGGTTCGTACTTTAATCCAAGTTGAGTACGTCAACTAGCATTGATAATAATCACCCGACATTCACCGACATATGTATGTATATATATATATATATACACATATACACATACATATATCTATTTACGTATATCTATATACATACATATATTTAACATATAAATATATAAATATATTTATGTTCATAGAGATAATTCACACGCTTCGGCAAAAATGATTTCACGTAGTTATAATTCATATATCAAGGTACTTGCCTCAAATCCAAAGCACGCGAAGCAACAGGAAAGCTCGACCGAAAACCCTCGAATCTTCCAACTAGGTCAAAAACACAAGAACAACATAATCACTATAAGTTCGATCGCAAGGAAGATGCAAAACACACGAAATTCTTAACAAGAATTCGTAGAGACAAAGGATCAGACACTTGGGGCTCAATATTTCCCAAAGAACATCAAGAACATCATCCGAATCCGAATACGGTAAGAAATACGAATCAAATAATGGGGAGTGAATCAATACAACCTATTGATGATATAAAACAGCACGATTCATGAATAACAACCCGAATCTTGAAGATTCACAAAATATAAAGGAAGGGTTTTCAAGATGATTACCTCGAATCGAAGACGAAAAACATGGATTGATGATGTTAATCAACACTAAGAACTCAAGGAAGATGTAAACTTGGAGTAACAAGACTCTAAAATCGACCCCAGATCGCCCACAAATCGCCACAGCCGCGGAGGAATGAAGAAAGGTGAAAAAATGACGAACACAGTCAACCCTCAAGTATTTATACCCGCAAGAGGCTAACGTACGTAAGCAATAAGCTTTAACGTACATTAGCGAGTTTACATACGTAAGGTACAAGCCCTTACGTACGTAAGAGTCGTCCAGACTCTCCTGTACAAAATAACAAAGACCCTTACGTACGTTATGGCAAGGACTTAACATATGTAAGGAGCACTGTTAACGTGCACTATGATCAACACATAGCGTGCGCTAACGACGGCCAGAACTCAATGTTTGAACTGGAAAGACCCCTTACGTACGTAAAGAGAAGGGCTTAACGTACGTAAGGCACATTATGATAACATACGTTATGCTTGTAGCATAGTGTACGTAAGTCACTTAGTAGTTCCAGAACTGCTAAGTTCAGCTCGTCGAGTACGAGCGCGACGAAACCGCGAAACGACAACAACAACACAATACGAGGACATGCATACGAAGAGTGCATAACGACGAACTCAAGTGTTAAAAGAAAATATGATTCTGACTACCCGAAGGTTCGGAATATGACAACAGCAGTAATCACCCCCAAACTTTGGGAAATTACGAAACGGCCCAAAACGTCCGTAAATCACAATATGACATCAAGCAACCAAACTGAAGCTCACAACACGCATAACAAAGCTCAACGGATTTATAGGAACACAAAACCGTAGTTTCAAACCACCATCACATGAACTGAACCAAATAGCAGAAAAAGTCGCTCAAAACACGGATTCGGGTAAAACAGCCCCGGAACAAACTCGGATGACCAAACACGCAGAACAAAACATTATCAAAATGTCAAGATGCTCGCAAGCGAGTTTTCTAGAAACCAAAAATATGCCAAAAATGAAAAATTACCGAAAAAGAAAGTCACGGGTATTACATACTACCCTCCTTAAAAGAAGTTTCGTCCCGAAACTTAAAATAGAGAGTGATAGAACAATAGCTTCAAACAAAATTTGCAAGAATTAAATTTGGATGTGGAAAGGTCACACAATGCTGAAAATACTAAGAAAAGTACGGGTAATACACTCCCCCATACTAAAAAGACATTACGGCCCCGAAACTTAGAACAACAAGAGTTGAAAACATAAAACAATGAAACGAAAAACGATCGAAGTCACGATTGTTGGAAACATCAACGATTAAGACATAGTACAAAATATTCATTCTCCCATGCTAGGATCCTCAGAAGGAAACATAGGGTTTCGGGACACTCTCCGGTCACTTGCTCTGTTCTCCAATAGGGTAGCATTCTTTGCCAATTCGGAAACTATCTCACAGTGTTTCTCCCGATGACCTTCACCCCCGCACTGGTAACAAGTCAAGAGTGGAAAAGGACAATTTGCACGAACATGTCCCTGACGGCTGCAGTTGAAGCACCTTCTCTTCTTACCGAGAGTCACCGATGCTGGTTTGGGATTTCCAGTGCTCACTCCCGACCGCGAAGACGACACGTTCGAATGACGTGAGGGTTTGGGAGCCATAGTCTCTTCACCACCCAGAAATTTTCCAGATGTCCTCGGTCTCTTTGCTTCGCTCATGGGCTCGATCACTGAGGAGATTTCATAGGATATCGTTTGATCGTGATACTCCTTCAACGTAGCATGGATAGTTGTCATAAGAATCACCTCGCCGCTTCCATTTCCATCATCACACCTACGTCCGCCAGGGCTCCACATGCTAATGCAGATAGTACCGTTCACTATTATCAAATAATCAATCATACAGTATACCACAATTATCGACACAAGGTTTAGTTAACATCTTTGGAATAATGGTAATATCGTAAAGCACAAAGTTTTCTGAAGTCAATTTCGAGTCCTTCAACGAGGACGATCATTATATGCATTCACTTAATGAAAACAACTTTTTGAAAAAGAGAACGAGTCACGTTACGCCCAAAACTTGTAGATACTGTCCTCTATTTTGGAAGAGGAAGTTTATACATTGACTTTAAAATTATTTTCGAATAATGCATAAAAGAAATTCTGTTATGAATCGTAACTAATTTGAAATATTTCAAAAGTGTTGAGCTCCAAATACCACAATTTGAAAATCTTTCCTCTTCTAGCACAATACTTAATCGAAAGGATTTTTAGCCAAGATACGTGACCATTTGACATGACGACATTAAATCATGGTTTTTCACAATGTTAGAAAATTTCAAAGCACCACTTTAAAATGTTCGTGATATTACAGCGCCGTGTGCCCCACGCCGGAACCCACCAGGCTAAAAACTATTTTTTTGAAAACGTTCATGTAACACCCCCAAAATTACCTGAGGTATTACAGTGCCGTGAATCCCGTGTGGGATCCACAAGGCTAGTTTAGGAAATAGATCATTTAAAGAAATTACAATAAAACGATAAGTCCACGGTTACATATCATGAGCCCAAAGGTTTTAAGAAGAAACACAATTCAAAGTTCGATTATTACACAATGGAGGTTTTTGAAATCAAATTTAATTTAAGCAGCGGCAAGAGATTATTCCAACACTGTTCAAGTCTGACTGGACCCCTCAGGAATGTCCTGCACATGATTAACAAATTTACCTCACACGACAAATCATGCCAGATAACCATGGTTAGAGAATGCATGCCAATAACAATTACTAGCAACGATATACACAATTTTACCAAGTATAGTGCCATATAACCAACAGAGAATATTTCATCACACGACTGACGTCGTCTTTCTCTTTTATCACATAAACCCCAAGGTCGCAACCAAGGGTCACGAAAGTATCCACACGGGAATACCCTGGAACATAGGTGCCCAATTCGGGTCTTATCCCCTAACACATTTCCATACGGGTACCATACAAGTTTTATCCCCAACACATCGGCCCATTTATAACACATTTTAGAGAAAGACAACCGTTGGCATTCATCAACAATGGCACATACATAAATACGGATATTACAATAATATTAGCATTTCTCGAGCAAGATTTCACTTGTCTGTGATCCAACGGTAGGTGCTTTATGATAACCGGAATCCCCATGCCCGCTCGAGCTTAACCTAATCACGTAATATCAGATGAACGCCTCGTACGGATCATGATGAATAAAACTAGTCTCCCTCCCCTAACCGACTTCCTAACGTAGTCTGAATTAGCAACATTAGTATCGTTTTTCTAAGTTCATAAGCCTTACATACCATTTACCATTCAATTCTACGGTTAACGTTAAATACATCAATTCGTTCAACAAGATTATCCCTATCACTATTCGGTTGGCAACAAATGACCATAGCATAACCAAATCCCATACTCCTAATCCAAGTCTCTATTACGACTACTACAATCGTAAACTATCATTTTACACAATGATTTCGGCTAACGATTTTCAATGACATTAATATCACCAAATTAATTCCCTTACTAACGTTTAACGTTGATCAACATTTTGCAAGAGTAAGTTACGACTAGTTTATCAAACAGTGATGAATTCCTATGAAATCCATCTACAATTGATTCGTCGATTTTATATGATTCCAATGTAAATTAAGATGGAAGTTCTTGCACGTGATTGTTATAACGAGTTGTATGAAAATGAAATATACGAACAATGATAACTCTGATTACTACAAGTTCGTCCGTTTCGACCGTCTACGAGATTTTAGCAAAATCTACCCAAGTACCCGTAATCTAACGAGTAATAATCAATAACATTGAAGAGATTAGTCCAAGGATTTATAAACTTACCTTAGAAGATGAAGAACAATGAGGAGAGACGACAAATCAACAACAGCCACGAGGAGGAACGAGGAATGGGTTGAATGACTTGGATAATCTTCACTGGAGCATACGAAATCACCTCCTCTATCTTAATTCAAGTGTATGAGAGGCCAAAAATTGAGTATAGGGATGTGTACAGGCTTCAAGAGTTCTTCACTTCAAGATTTGGGACGGAAGAAATGAAGGTGGATGTGTTATTTTATAACACTCGATTCCGTTAACGTACGTTAACGTTTCAGGCATTACGTATGTAATGGATTTTATGTACGCTATGTATAATGATTAACGTACGTAAAGGCCGTCCAGAGGCTACTGACTGAAATGTGCCCATGTGTTATGTACGTAAGGCTACAGTCCGTAGCGTACGTCAAAATTGAAGGATAGCATACGCTATGTAGAGTTGACTCGTTTGTCCTCTAGCCCGCCGAAAGTAGCTTCCTACGCATCAAAAGAAAGATTTTGGTCGGGAGACTAACTCACCCGTTACGTACGTAAGATAGGCATCTTAACGTACGTAATACTCGAATTTTAGTGTACGTTAGGCTTATGCTATAGCGTGCGTTAGCTATTCAATCCTTTAGCCACATAACACATTTTAACCATCTCGGGGTGACTGTCCGTTCCACTCGTCAACAATTTTCGGGGAACAAGACGTTGGCCACCGTCATATTCGCACCGACGATCGTTCAACGGCATCAAGGCGTGTCACCTCCGTTTCATCCACATCGCACAATTGTATAGAACTTAATGAAATACATAAATAGAAATGACATCACATTACAAGAATTCACACGGTACAAAGTAATTAAGCATAAAATACCGGTGGTATTACATATCACCCCCCTTAAAAATAGTTTCGTCCCGAAACTTAAGAAAATAACTCGGGATGACTCTCTTTCATGCTTGACTCGGTTTCCCAAGTCGCTTCTGTTAGGAATACTTGTTAGATTTTGATGATGTCATTAATTTAAAATCAAATGTTTATTAATTGGCAAAATGTAAGGAAGAACCAAATGAGTATCTTCCATAGGCCAAAATATGTTAAGTATAAAATTGGCAATATGTAAAGAAGAACCAAATGAGTGTCTTCTATAGGCCAAAGTTAGTTAGGCTGAAAATCGGCTAAGTACTAAAGTACAGTCTAGTCCATCAGAGAAGTACAGTGACTCAATCAGAGTAGCCACGGTCAACTAAAAACTTGTCGGAGAAGTTTGACGGTGCGGTAGGAACCTCAGGGAAGTCACCCGATCGACAAGTCTCAAACAAGATAAAGCCAAGAGGACCTACCTGCAAAGATGTAAGCTGCACCACAGCCTACTCAACTACAGCCTAGTACTCCAAGTCCACGTCAGCATGCTTTGAAAAGTCAAATATTACGGAAAGCTCACATGCAACGTGAAGAGACAAATTGGAGTGATTCCCGCAAGAGATATGATTTATTTAAATCATCCTGACCCACCGTGAAGACTTTAAACCTTTTATATTCAAAAGATTCGGCGCTCACATGCAGAAGTCCTCACAACGGTCGGAAGATAAAATTAAATAATGGGAATCCAGCCTTGCAACGTTCAGAAAAGATTAAACAATGAAGTCTCTCTCCAACGGACGGATTTGTTCAAAGATTTGCAACGGCTACAAGGAAGAAGCTCAGAGATCGTGATCTATATATATCCGAAGATTTGAAACTGAGCAAACACCGGTGCGAACATATACTCTAGCGATCAAAGCAAACAAAGCAATCTCAAGCAATCAAATAGCATCGTGAAAAAGAGCAGATCCAAAAAGTTCATATTCAAGGAAGCTCTTTAGTTGGAGAAGACAAACACTCTTGTCTTTAAATCTTGAGTACGGGGTACTTCACTGGTTGAAGTAGCAGACTGTAAAGGCATCCGAGGATCGAGGATCAAGAGGTGCAAGGCAGTCAAGTGTGTATACAACGGCACGGAATTCCACTGGTTGGAAGCTGTTGTAGTGTGTTGTGAATCACTGTAATCTTTATCACTGGTTGAAAATTATAGTGAATTCATCTCCAACTGGTTTGGAGAAAAGTGGATTAGTAGAGGATTACCCCACCTCCGAGACCACTATAATCGCTGTGTTATTTATCTTTTCTCGCATCATACTCTAAATCGCGCATCCATTGTTAAGTGTTTCATTAAGTTAATTTATATTCGTCATCACCGACTTCCGCTCATATCCATGAACCAACGACTCCTAGTCATTTGTTTGATCATCACCGAAGAAACTCACTCTTCGAGAAAAAGAGTTCAAGAGTTTCTACAAGTCTATTCACCCCCCCCCCCCTCTAGACTTGTTTCTGGACGACTTGTGACCTACAAGTGGTATCGGAGAGGTTGGTTCATTTTTTTCACGAACCAGATCTACTAGATATATATCTTATCTCTCACGTTATAATGGAACACATGCACTCTAGACTACTGTCTTTTCGGTTGACGAGTATGATCTCCGGAAGATAAGAATGCAGCACATTTATCTTCAATCCATGACGACATGTGGTGCATCATTGAAGACGGTCCATTCATTTTCGAGAAGGACAACACGCCCGAGGAAATCGCACTGGGAGGCCCGAAAAGATTCCTAAGAAGAGAACGGAGTGACCCCGAAGAGAGAAAGGCGGCCAATCTTGACAACAGGCGAGAGATGTGCAATACCAAACTCTTGACAAATCCACAATGGTCAAGATCAAAAATTGTAAGAATGCCAAAGAGATTTGGGACACATTAGCTCTAATGTGTGAAGGAACGGAGCTGATCAAGGAGAACAAGTTGTCAATAGCTATCCAAAAGTTTGACAACTTTAAAATGAAGAATGGAGAATCAATAGACCAAGTGGACACAAGGTTCACCGAAATTATCAATGAAATCAACTCCTGGGCAAAACCTATGGCAACAGGAAATGGCACTTAAGGTCCTCGGATCTCTAAATCCGAATGGAGCATGAAGGTGTAGCTATGAGAGAGTCCAAAGACCTGAATAAGATAAAGATTCAGAGCTGTTCTCGATCTAAAGGCTTATGAGTTCGAGCTTCCAAGCTCATCCTCAATCGAGCCTGCAGAGAAGGGAATCGCATTTGCGGCACTGAGTCCCTGCTAAGAGCCTGTCGATGTGAAACCTCCAAATCCGCTAGATTTTGAGGAGGAAATGGCTTTCATTATGCAAAGGTTCAAGAACTTGAAAGAACTACTCCAAGTATAAGAAAAACTACAAGGAGAACCCAAGAAGGAACCGGAAATTTGGAAGTCTGGAAAGTTGAATGCTACAAGTTCATAAAATAGGACACATCCAAATGGATTGTCCCGAGCTCAAGAAGGATGAAACCAAGAAGGAGGTGGCCGGAAAGGAAGACAAGAAAAGCTCTCATCGGAGAAGACCAGGAGCATGTCGAATCAAGCGGCGGTTTCTTTTACGATGACGACGAGGAGTATGATTGCACGATGGCAAACTTGGGTGATGAAGAGGTAACCTCTAAACCTACCGGTTCAAATAATAGCTCACCATGTCACAAGATATGGATTTACATGAATCAAGAAATCAATTATTCAAGGATTTTGAAACACTTAAATCTCGCACACCAAGTCAGACACAGAGAAGACTAAGTGCAAGATGAGAATAGGCGGTGAAAAATGATTTCGAAAAACTCAAATTTAGATTTAAATAAGGTGAGACAAATACAAATGATTTTGAAAACTGTGCAAGTGCCAATACAATTTGAGATAGACCGGCTAAATATTTTACTTAAAGAAAAGTCACCGCACTTGCTCATGCCAAAGCCGGGTTTACTAAGTCGACAGCTTAAATAAAACTCAGCGCAGAAATAACCTCCCCGAAGGCGTCTTCAACTCGGCGAATTATGTACTTATAAAAGGTCATTATATACCAAATCAGGCCTTGGATATGATTCTCACACTCCTCTAGTTCAGAAACCAAGTTTATCGAGGAGAAACAATGGTCTCGATCATTGAGCTTGTATAAATCGACTTTCAAAAACAGTAACACCAGTTAAACGTCTAGTGCGGTCAAGTTACACTGCACAACCACCTAGACAGCGACTAGGCCCGTGCAAAAGCAAGCAAGCCAGCACAACATGCCCACTATTACCAACAACTCCCCAAAAATAGATTTCATAATGGGAGGCGGATGGAAACCTCAAGGTTATCCAAATTACAAAAACGAACAAGTGTGGAGACCACAAAGGTTTAATAAATGGTCTCGGCTAGATTTAGAAATGGCCCACACTATTTTGAGGAATATCCGGTATACAATCCAACCAGGAGATTTAGACCTCGACCACAGGCACCTTATAAGGGTTATAATAATAATAACAATTCCTATAATCCAAGGAGAAATCAATTCTCCAGGAAACCAACTAACCCCAAAGGACCCACACAAATTTGGGTACCTAAATCTCTGCTTGTTTAATTGCAGAAGAGATGGAAGGACTACAACCACATCTCCTCAAGCTCAAATTTTGGAGGTGAAGAGTGGTTTGTAGACTATGGATGCTCAAGGCACATGACCGGGAACAAGAAGATGCTGACCAAATATATCAAGGAAAGAGGTCCCGATGTAACCTTTGGAGATAGCTCTAGAGGACAGACAAAAGGCTTTGGAGAGCTGCACCGAGGAAACATTGTCATATCCAAAGTCCATTATGTCAAAGGTCTCAAATAAAACCTCCCGAGCATAAGCCGCTCGCGACGAGAAGAATCTAGTAGTCTTCACCATCTTGAAGTGTATGGTGATAGACATCTTATCCGGAGAAATAAAGCTACAAGGTTTCCGAAGAAGAGATGTATACATGATTGATTGGAACACAGGAACACCTAACTCCCGTTTTCTATCCAAGACTGTAGCCGAGAATGGATGGTGTGGCACAAAAGACTATGTCACCCGAACTTCAAAGCCATCAACAAGATTAGCTCTCGGAAGCCGGTCGAGGACTTCCAAATGAAGCATTCAAGAAGGAAGCACTCGTGATACATGTCGAAGGGAAAGCGAGACCAAGGCGTCGTTCAAGCCGGCACCTTACAACGCTCACAACAAGGATCTTAGATCTACTCCACATGGATCTATTTGGTCCTATCAAGCCAAGGACTTTGAGCGGCGAAAGCATGCTCTTGTGATTGTAGATGATTATTCAAGGTACACTTGGATCATTTTTCTATACAAGAAAAGTGAAACCTTGACCAAGTTACCCGAGTCTGCGAGAAGGATCCGAATGAGAAATCCCTCTCCATAATCAAGATCAGATCGGATAGAGGAGGAGAGTTTCTCAACAAGGCGATAACCGATTTCAGCCGATCGAATGGGATCCAAGATGAGCTCTTCGGCCTCAGACGCCCAAACAGAATGGTGTTCTTGAAAGAAGGAACAGAACCACGAAGGAAGCAAAGAAGGTCCATGATTGCAGAGGCGGACCTACCCAAGAGGTTCTCGGGGTCAAGCCAACACACTGCCACACCTGCATCAGAGTATGATAGTAGGGAGACATGGCAAAACTCCTATGAGGTTTGGAATAATAGAACTCCTCGTTGCTTACTTTCATGTTTTTGGTTGCAAGTGTTTCATCCACAACAACGGTAAAACACACTAAATGCCTTTGATGCTAAACGATGATGGTCTATTTATGGGATATTCCCAAAGAAGCAAGGCATATAGAGTTTTCAACAAAAGAACCTTAGTTGTGGAGGAAACACCCCATGTTGTTTTTGATGAATCTACTTGAGTACAGAAACAACTTGAGCAAATTGAGAACAAGCTCAAGTCAAGAACCCTTGAAGAAGTCATCAGACATGACATCGGAATGGTGGACTCACTGCAGATCACTGATGACCCAACTGCGGTGATGAAGACCCAATCGCAGATCGACAGATCACCAAACCTATCTCGATCCATTCTTTGCGGAAGAAGACCCAAATGAGTCGACAAAGACTCATCTGCGATTGAGAACCAAGCCGCAGATGACAAGGCGGTAGCCGATCCGATTGCACGAGAATCCAAGATGCGCACAACCACCAGAGCAATCCAACAGGGGAACAAACCCGTAAGAGGACGAGATCCCCAAATGGCTCAAGGATCATCCAATTCAGCAAATTATCGAAAGTTGGTGATGGAGTCAAGACAAGACACCAACTCTACCACGGGAATGGCGATGTTCTCATGTTTCATGTCGCAAATTGAACCCAAGACGACGTAACAAGCCTTGGAAGATTATTCATGGATTAATGCCATGCAAGAGGAATTGGAGCAGATGGAGAGAAACAAAGTTTGGGAACTAACAGATGCAGACCTAATCACAAGAAAGTTATTGGCACCAAATGGGTGTATAAAAACAAGAGTGATGAAGACGGAGTCGTTGTTAGGAATAAAGCGACTCGTAGCAAAAGGATATGCACAATGTGAGGGAATAGATTTTGATGAAACTTATGCACTGTTGCAAGATTAGAAGCCATCGACTATTCCTCGCATATGCCGCATTCAAGGATTTTGAAGTCTACCGATGGATGTGAAAAGTGCGTTTCGAATGGAATCCTAAAAGAAGAAGTCTATGTAGAGCAACCCCGTGTTTTGTCAAAGGAGACAAAGTCTATAAGTCATTGAAGGCTCAGATGGACTCAAGCAAGCACCGAGAGAATGGTAAGAAACACTGTCTGAGTTTCTTGAGAAAAATGGATTTTGCAAAGGAAAAGTGGACAAGACCCTATTCAGAGTGGAGCACGAAGGCCACATTCTAATAGTTCAGATTTATGTGGATGACATCATATTCGGGTCAACCAATCCAGAACTATGCGAGAAATTCTCCAACCTCATGCAAGGAGAATTTGAGATGAGTATGATGGGAAAGCTTAACTTCTTTCTCGGATTACAAGTTAAGCAGATGGAAAAAGGAATTTTCATCAACCAGGCAAAATATACCCGAGATCTCATCAAGAGATATGGAATGGAATCAGCCAAACCCGCAAGAATTCCAATGAGCACAAGCACTCACCTAGATGCAGACGAGGCAGGCATATCAGTGGACTCAACCCACTACAGAGGACTCATCGGATCTCTTCTGTACCTAACTGCAAGTAGGCCAGACATATCATATGCAGTTGGAGTTTGTGCAAGATTCCAGTCCAAGCCGAAGCAATCACACCTAGATGCAGCCAAGAGAATAATCAAGTACCTAAAGTCTACCATTAATGTTGGACTATGGTACCCCAAGGATGACAACTTCGAGCTATCAGGATACTCAGATGCGGATTTCGCCGGATGCAAAATCAATAGGAAGAGCACTAGTGGAACGTGTCAATTCCTAGGAACCAGACTGATATCCTGGTTTAGCAAGAAGCAGGTTTCTAACTCTATCTCCACTACAGAGTCGAATACCTAGCTGCAGGTAGTGTTGTGCACAGATCCTATGGATCGACATCAATTAAGGGACTACAATATTATTGCCAACGAAGTTCCTATATGGTGTGACAACAATAGTGCTATTGCAATAACCAACAATCCGGTTTTGCACTCAAGGACGAAGCACATTGACGTTAAGCACCATTTCATTCGAGACCATGTGCTAAACAAAAGGGTTAGAGTTGAAAGAGTCGGACAGACTACCAAATAGTGACATCTTCACCAAACCCCCCGGAAGAAAGATTCCTAGAGCTTAGCAGAGACCTTGGATTACTAGATTGGGAATCTAGTTCAAGCAAGTTGAAGGAAGGACGAACCCCCGTAATCAGCTAAGCCGATGCAAAGTAGAAGACGAAGGCCGGGCGAAGCAACTTAGTCAGCAGAATACCAAGCGAGAGGTCAAACTCACTGTAGAGCGGTCAATCACAACGAATCAGACCAGCTAAGTTCTCTAAACTAATCTCTAAATTTTTAATTATTATCTGTCATATTTAAAATATTATTTTGGCTTAAGAAATAGCATTTAAAAATACATTTTATAAGCCTAGTGGCAATTTTAAATACACGCGTCACACGCCCATTTAATTAACCTCTACGGTGGCCAATCAGAATCAACCGTCAACTTTTAAATGGGGCCACCGATTCAAATTTGAAATTCAAAAGAATATGAAAAGGCGTACCACCGTTTAAATTTATAATAAACTAATCCAAACATCCTTTCATCTTCTTTATAAGGAAGAAACCTTTTCACTTTACTCTTTACGCGTTCAGAAACCCTAAAAATTTACAGAGCAAAATATACACTAAATCCTAAAATCTTTTTGCAGAAATGGCATCTTTTGACGGAGCAAACTTGAAGGCGATGAAGGACCAGGTCATCTTCTCCATGGTCGTCGATTTCGAAGGATTACTGGAAGCAAATCTAGAGGACTTTGATATGCTCGACTTAATCCGGCGATGGCGACGGAATCTACCGTTTCTCGAAATCAACCCTCAACACTTGTTCAAGGAAGATGTGGTTGAATTTTATCGCAACGCTTACCCGATTCAAAGACGGGATTCAGAGCAAGGTCGGTGGAGTACCAGTCACCATAGATACAGAGAAGATTCGCTCTGTATTCGGGATGAAACATCGCGGTTTGGCGGTCGAAGCACTCAAACAATCACCCGCCAAAACGTGGAAGACGATTAAGCTCGAAAATGTCCCTGAGAAATTGAAGTTTACATAAAAGAGAAATGAGTTGAAAAGGGTCTATCGAGTTGCTTTGGACATCACAAACAAAATAGTCATGGGAATGGCAGGAAGCTATGACCAACTATCATCTTCAAAATTCATGGTGTTGGGTGCGTTAATTCAACGAGAGGAAGTTGATTGGGCCGATTACATTTTCAGGCAACTTGTTCGCGAGGTGAACAAGGTCGAATGGCTCGAGGGAGAGAAGAAGTTCAAGACTAAGTTGGCGTTCGAAACGCATCTTAGTTGGTTCTTGGAGCAGACTGGAGTGGCCAAGGGAAACATTGACCCTTTCCACCCAAACAAGAGGCTTGGTCACATGGACCATGATAAGAAGAAGGTTGGAGTCACTGGGAGGGCAGCCCAGTTGTTGAAGGATTTGCCAGACTCAAGCTTTTGCCCAAGATACGATCTATCAGACTCGGACCAACCTGCAGCTGAGATCGGAACTACAGTCGAGTCCGAGAATGAGTCTGACGATACACCTATCGCCATCCGATTCAAGAGAAGGGGACCAGCCCCTGAAGGACCTTCCAACTGCGGTCATCACCCGAACCCTCTCCAAAGAGGCCAAGGAAGTGCAGATTCGGCAAGGAGAGCAGCTGAGCACTATGCCACCCATCGATTCGATCACGATTCATCGGACGGCTGCACTGTATACCGAAACTAGAATTGTACTGTCATTACTCATCCAAAGGTACATGACCGAAGAAGAGGAAGCAGGTCTTGTTATATCTATCCTCAAGCAGATTACACATTCAATCTTTTAGAAAATAATACTTTTAATCTCTCCATAGAACAACTTCACTTGTCAAGCCTCGCGTAAAAACACTCTTTCGTAAATATTTTTAAAGAGTGGAAAACTCTTAAAACCATGTCCTTTACAAATTTTCAAATTTTTGTTGAATCTAGTGGTTGGGAATACCCCCAAGCCACGGAGGATGTTCTGACTGATTTTTGCAAAGAGTCAGATTTAGCCTTACTCCTCCAGGATAACTGGTTCATGTCACATTTTGAGACAAACATGGACCATTTTATCCACTCTATAATGCTCAGTATTTTTGATGGTAGCTTTGGAGAAGAGGAGGAAGTAGAAAAGGAAATTAGGATAGAAGAAGTTGATGAAGAAAATGAAATTATCAATTTGGTTGAAGAGGATGAAAAATAAAAAGAATCTGAAGAAAACATACCTGTTGAAAAGGAGACAGAGGAGATTGAGAAAACAGAAGAAGTGGATGATGAAGAAGATGAAGAAGGAGAAGAAGTGGAGCAGGAAAAAGAAGAAGAAGATAAGGAGAAGGATGAAGATGATGAAAGAGAAAAGGAGAAGGATGATGATGAGAAAAATGATGACAATGATGATGATAATAATGATGATGGAGGTGAAGGAGGAGCTGGTGTGGCGGCTGGAGAAGAAAAAGAAGAAGATGAGAAGGAAGAAAAAGAGAAATCTGAAGAAGAAGAAGGGAAAGAGGAAGAAAGAGAAAAGGAGCCAGAGCAGAAGCCAGAGCCTACCAACGAAGCTGCAGATAGGATTGTTGTACCTCCCCGGTACACCAGCCTAGACGCAGAGTGCAGAGGACTCAGTCGTGACCCCGAGAAGACTCAATTTGACCTACCGGGCCGCAGCCAGAGCCTCGAGCCTAGTGGCTCCATTCTTTGAAGGATCGGAGAACACTCCCCATCGCCTCGGTTATCCCCTACCATGACCGAGTGATCAAGCAAATTGTCGAGACACCATTGGGAGCCGCTATCAACTCAGTCACCCCTAATCTTCGAGACCATTAATGCCAAGATTGACACCTGCTCAGAGAGATCCTCGGCCTCCTCCTCCTACAAACAACGAGAATGCCTTTTGGCATGTCGATTGGATGAGCCGCATGGAGCAACAATTGACAACACTCATTGATCTGGCAAAAAGGGGGAAGAGAGGATTCGGGGAAGAGAGAGAAATCAAGTAAGAAAAGCGGGATGTCCCAGTTGAAGGACCCTCTAGCCTAAAAAGGAAGGAAGTCAGTAGATCAAGAAGACAAGGTGGCCGACTGAAGGGAAGCGCAGAAGGACCAGAGGCGGCTTTGAACCTACTCTTGAATGGGAAGGTCTGGAGCTATGGTATGTTGAAGATTTCTGCCCACTTGAAGCTCTTGAAATATGGGGAGCTGCTAGGAAGAAGTTCGTCAGAGACTTTTATGTCTGGGAACTACTTCAAGATGACAAACTCTCCCCACAGGAGATTTTCATAAACTGGATGGAAGAGGTTCATCCTAAGCTTTGGGCTGTTCTAAAGAAGTACGCAAAAGAGCAAAATGCATTTCCCATGATCCCTAAATTCAGAGCTGAAGAAGCACCAATCCGCATGGATGGTGAACTTCATGAGCTACAACTTCGGGAGGAAATCAAGCTAGTCTGCCTTGAGAACAAATTCAGATCTCAGCAGGAGCAGGACTTCGCAGCACTGGTTGTGAAGAGAAAGTATGGCCTTGCTCCAGTCAAGGTAAGACCTATCGGAGCCAAACCATTCAGACCTGCCAAGCAGCCTATTCGAAGAGGCAGATGACCTTAAATTATTTTCTTACTTGTAATTTTATTTTTTTGTACTTAAAACAATCTTGTATAATTTCAATGATAAAGTCAGAAAATTTTATGAACAGTCTGTTGAATGACAATTTTCCAGTTGTCTCAATATTAGACTGATTTCAGTTTTGTCTTGCACTTAAGTGCAGACTTGGCCATTTGATTTCTTACTTAGTTTTGCCATCATCAAAATAGGGGGAATTTGTTAGGAATACTTGTTAGATTTTGATGATGTCATTAATTTAAAATCAAATGTTTATTAATTGGCAAAATGTAAGGAAGAACCAAATGAGCATCTTCCATAGGCCAAAATATGTTAAGTATAAAATTGGCAATATGTAAAGAAGAACCAAATGAGTGTCTTCTATAGGCCAAAGTTAGTTAGGCTGAAAATCGGCTAAGTACTAAAGTACAGTCTAGTCCATCAGAGAAGTACAGCCGACTCCAATCAGAGTAGCCCTGGTCAACTAAAAACTTGTCAGAGAAGTTTGACCAGTGCATCCGAGGAACCTCGGGGAAGTCACACGATCGACAAGTCTCAAACAAGATACGGCCAAGAGGACCTACCTGCAAAGATGTAAGCTGCACCACAGCCTACTCAACTACAGCCTAGTACTCCAAGTCTACGTCAGCATGCTTTGAAAAGTCAAATATTACGGAAAGCTCACATGCAACGTGAAGAGACAAATTGGAGTGATTCCCGCAAGAGATATGATTTATTTAAATCATCCTGACCCACCGTGAAGACTTTAAACCTTTTATATTCAAAAGATTCGGCGCTCACATGCAGAAGTCCTCACAACGGTCGGAAGATAAAATTAAATAATGGGAATCCAGCCTTGCAATGTTCAGAAAAGATTAAACAATGAAGTCTCTCTCCAACGGACGCATTTGTTCAAAGATTTGCAACGGCTACAAGGAAGAAGCTCAGAGATCGTGATCTATATATATCCGAAGATTTGAAACTGAGCAAACACCGGTGCGAACATATACTCTAGCGATCAAACCAAACAAAGCAAACTCAAGCAATCAAATAGCATCGTGAAAAAGAGCAGATCCAAAAAGTTCATATTCAAGGAAGCTCTTTAGTTGGATAAGACAAACACTCTTGTCTTTAAATCTTGAGTACGGGGTACTTCACTGGTTGAAGTAGCAGACTGTAAAGGCATCCGAGGATCGAGGATCAAGAGGTGCAAGCGATCAGTGTGTATACAACGGCACGGAATTCCACCGGTTGGAAGTCTTGTAGTGTGTTGTGAATCACTGTAATCTTTATCACCGTTGAAAATTATAGTGAATTCATCTCCAAGTGGTTTGGAGAAAAGTGGATTAGTAGAGGATTACCCCACCTCGAGACCACTATAAGCTGTGTAATTCTTGTTTCTTGCATCATACTCTAACCGCTGCATCCATTGTTAAGTGTTTCATTAAGTTAATTTATATTCGTCATCGGTGACTTAGCTCATATCCAAGAACAAACGACTCCTAGTCATTTGTTTGATCATCAGCTGAAGAAACTCACTCTTCGAGAAAAAGAGTTCAAGAGTTTCTACAAGTCTATTCACCCCCCCTCTAGACTTGTTTCTGGACGACTTGTGACCTACAGCTTCTTCCATGACGTGGTGTGACCACTGAACCTTCACGAGGGGTATGGCTTTATTTCATAACATCTTCATACGCCGATCCAAGATGGCGATCTGTACCTCTGTAAAGGTAGCGTCATCGGAAATTTCCACTTCTTCGAAATTGAGCTTGTGACTCGGATCATAGACATACTTCCTTAATTGGGAGACGTGAAAAACGTTATGCACTCCATTGTTAGGCGTATTTTTATACGCTTATTTATCATTATTTTGTATTCCTTTTATGATTAAATCTGCATAAATGAGCTTTTAATGCACTATTCTTATATGTTTTGCAGGAAATCGGAGTCCGGAAGCCGAAACGATGAAAAGCGGGCGAAAACGGTAATTTTTGGCCTGGGGCCACGGCACGAACCAAGTGAGCTGCGGCACACGAAGACAACCAGTGAGCCCCGAGTGGACTGTACCGGCGGCCGCGGCACAAGGATGCTGAGCCGCGGCCCAGGAGGAAAAATAAGCGCCCACGTATTAGGCGCTGAACATGGTGAGCTGCGGCACAGATTAAGTGAGCCGCGGCCCCCGGGGCGGTTTTGATGTGTTGGCCGTGGTTTTGGGCCGTTTTTGGAGCCTGTTCCCAACCTAATTTCCGGACGCGTTTTTGAGGCTAAGGAGAGTTATAAATAAGCATGAAAGGATCGATTGGGATTATCATCGGAGGATCGCGAGATCATCGAGGAATTGAGAAGAAGCAGAAGACACCAAGGAGCAGAGAGCGGAAGCAAAAGAACGGAGGAATCCAAGTTCTTCATTTGCGTTTGATATCAATGCTTTCTTTAATTATTTCTGTATTTTTATTCTTTAGCATGTCAGGCTAAAACCCTGTTCTAGGATTTTGATGAAACCGAGGTTTTGACGAATTTACTTTGATTATCTATATAATTCCCTTTTCTGTTGAATTTTTCCAATTGTTTTTAATGCTTTCAATTATGTGGCCTATAATTGAATTATTTTAATTACGCAACTCGAATCGGGAGAGGAGAGTTGGTGAGGAAATATTGGTGAGAATCGTTTTATTTTGTGAGATAGGAATATACTCATAGGAACTACGTGGCTTTTTGAAGATTCCGTGCCTTTTGCCTATTGTCGAATTAATTCACCTAGGGATAGAGTGTATTATTCGCCTTAGAAAAATCTATTAACCTCGGGAGAGGCGGTAGAGTACTTTAGCAACCTTCGCCTTCAATAAACTGGGAAATCATTAACTTCAGATAATCAAGAGTAAATTCGGATAAACCGAGGTGGATTCACAATCCTAGATTTATTCATTTTTAGATTTTCATTCTTCGAGCGATCGTTTTTACTGTTTATTCTTTATTGGTTTTCTTTAATTATTAATTGCATCCCAAATTTCGATAGTTCAAATAAAATTAGAATACGCATAAATCGGTAGTTGGTAAGTCAGTCCTCGTGGGAACGATATCTTACTCATCATTTTATTACTTGTCTACGATAACGTGCACTTGCGTTAAACAAAAATCGCAACAAGTTTTTGGCGCCGTTGCCGGGGACTGATTATTTTACTAATATCGATTTCAGTATTTCTAATCTTAGTTTGAATATTTTTTACTTTTGTGTAATTTTATTTATTTGTTTTTCCTTGCAGGAATTTCCGGTTAGTGCATGAGAAAATTCGGTAACGAAGGCCTACTACCTTTGGATACCGAACTTGAGCGCACTCTTCGGAGAAGCAAGAAGGAGAAACGTGAGCTACCGAAAACAGTCACCATGGCCGATAATACCGAAAATCACGGAGGAGATAATCTTGTGCAGCAAGCTCAACCGGCATTGGCACTTTGAGATTATGCTATGCCACAAATAAATGCAAACTTTTCGGGGATACGGCGTCCAACCATCCAAGCCAACAACTTCGAAATCAAGCCGGCTATTATTCAGATGGTGCAAGCAAGCCAGTTTTGTGGATTGGCAAACGATGACCCCAACGCGCATATCGCGTCATTTCTCTAGATTTGTGACACCTTCAAGAACAACGGTGTCACCGATGATGCTATCCGTCTGCGGCTTTTCCCTTTTTCTTTGAGGGACAAAGCCAAATTTTGGTTAAATTCTTTACCGCCGGGCTCTATCACGACTTGGGCGGAATTAGCGCAAGCCTTCCTGGCTAAGTTCTTCCCACCATCAAAGACGGTGAGGTTAAGGAACGAGATCACTACTTTCGGGCAATTTGATATGGAGTCGCTTCACGAAGCTTGGGAGCGATACAAGGATTTACTGAGGAGATGCCCACACCACGGCCTACCGGACTAGCTACAAATTCAGACGTTCTATATTGGATTAAGTGCTTCTACACGCACTCTTGTTGATGCAGCCACTGGAGGCGCCTTAATGGGAAAAATGATGGCCGAAGCACAATCTCTATTGGAAGCTATGGCTGCGAATGCTTATCAATGGCCGTCCGAACGAGTAAACCCGAAACAAGTTATGGAAATCTCCAATAACGATCCGATCTCTACATTATCAGCTCAAGTCGCCGCCTTGACGCAGCAACTCCAAGCCTTTTCATAGGCTCCTTCCCCGTTACCATTGACTCATGTAATTGGTGTAACGGATCTCATCCTAGCGCAGAGTGCCAAGTCGAAACCCTTTCGAGCAACCTTCGATGGAACAAGCTCAGTTCATGGGGAACGGGAACCGACAAAATAATCCGTACTCCAACACTTATAATCCAGGATGGCGTAATCATCCTAACTTCTCATGGAGAAACGGACAAAACTCGAACCAACCTCAGTTTGCTCAACAGCAACAGCAACCTCCCCCTGCTCCAAAAATTTCTCTAGAGGAAGCAATTGCGAAATTAGCAGCAAATACGAGTCAGTTCATGACCCGTACGGAAGCAACCTTGCAAAAACATTCCGCTTCTATTTGCAACTTGGAAGTCCAACTGGGCCAGATAGCAAATGTGTTAACAGCCCGCCCGGAGGGTACCTTGCCAAGTACGACTGAAACGAATCCCAGAGAGAGTATCAATGCCATCAGTTTGAGAAGCAGGAAAGAAGTGTGTGACTAGCCCGAGAGGAACGAAAAGAGAAGTGAGGATGAGGAGAAGAAAAACTCGGTGAGCGAGGAATCACAAAATTCGAGACCCTCGATACTGTTTCCTGACAATCCGAAGGCCTATGTGCCACCCGTCCCATTTCCACAGCGTCTGCATAAGCAGAAATTGGACAAGCAATTCTCTAAGTTTCTTGACGTCTTCAAGAAACTACATATAAATATTCCATTTGCTGATGTGTTGGAACAAATGCCGAGCTATGTCAAGTTCATAAAAGAGATCTTATCTAACAAACGGAAGCTCGAGGAATATGAGATAGTGGCATTGACTGAAGAGTGCAGCGCGATTCTACAGAAAAAGCTTCCGCCAAAATTGAAGGATCCAGGAAGCTTCAATATACCGTGCACCATAGGAAACCTCTCTTTTGATAGGGCGTTGTGCGATCTCGGTGCTAGAGTTAATCTCATGCCTCTTTCTATTTTCAAGAAGCTAGGAATTGGGGAAGCGAAACCTACTACGGTCTCCTTGCAATTAGCCGATAGATCGATCAAATATCCGAGGGGAGTAATAGAAGATGTTTTAGTCAAGGTATATAAATTCATCTTTCCAGCTGATTTCATTGTGCTCGATATGGAAGAGGGCCAAGACATCCCAATTATTTTGGGAAGACCATTCTTAGCTACCGGCCGAACTCTCATTGACGTGGAAAAAGGGAGACTCACTCTGTGGGTTCAAGATGAGCAAGTCACTTTCCAAGTGTTTAAATCCTTTCCGTGTCCAAGTAGTGTTGAGAAGAGTTCACAAATTCAAAGTGTAGATACCTTTGCGAAGGACGCACACCAGGAGAGTTGTCGGTCGAAGTGTTCAGAATCCGTTTCAGATGCTCCGACGTCTGAGAAAAATGTAGAATGAGTCGCATATCTTAGGCATTTGGACATGTCGTCTTCATCAACCGTTCATACACCAATGAAAAATCCTAATGTTGTCATAAGTTCGTTCGAGAAAAAGGAGAATAAGCCGGAAGTAAAACGGATGCCAAGTCATGTGCAAAATGAGTGTCTCGGAAAGTTGTTTTTATTAAAATCTTTTCGCAAAGAACATTGGGTGTCCAAACCAAAATCGGATTGTTAAAGACCAATGGTCAAAATTTTAAAACACATATTAACGGTTCGATGGACGGGGCGGAGTTCAAATGGTGTTTGCGAAAAGCGAACTGATTTTCAATAAGTCCGGCTGAAGACTATAAACTTAGCGCTTCTCGGGAGGCAACCCGAGTATTAGTTGTAGATTTTTGTGTTTCAGTATTTTCTTGCATATTTGGATCTTTATTTTTCGTCATTTTAGCTTGGATATGCTTATCTCTCACGCTCTTGATGTTTTCTTTTGAAAATTTTGTGCAGAAATTATCCCAGGGGAAAATTCAGCATTGGGCCGTGGCACAAAGATTGTGAGCCGCGGCACACACAAATCGAAAAAAGGAGGCTAAACTTCCTGTACTCTGTGCCGCGGCATGACCTTACTGAGCCACGGCACACTTGATCTCTGAGCCGCGGCACGTTGCTGTTGAGCCGCGGCACACCAATTGCCAAAGATACACCCAGGACGCTGTACTCTGTGCCGCGACACGACCTTACTGAGCCGCGGCACACTAACAATGCGAGCCGCGGCACCCGTATGCTGAGCCGCGGCACATGGCGATGGAACAAAGAAGCCCGGGCAGGCTGTACTCTGGGCCGCGGCTCACTTAAGCTATGCCGCGGCCCCTGATGTGAATTTGAACAGCCCAGCAACCCTTTATAACTCAATAGGCCGAACATTGTAAGTATTTTTCCCCTTCCTTCGCACAAGCACTCGGCCGAATCCTTCTCAACTTTTCTTCTTCTTGCATCCTTCAAGCAAAGCAAGGTAATTCTAAATTCCTAATCTTAATTGCTATATTAATTGAAAGATGATATGTTGTTGATTCATTCTAATCTTGAATATGTTGTTTGTTTGTTTTAGTTCTATCAAAAGTTGAGTTGGGAATATGATGTTTTTTATTATTGATGATTATCTTTCGATTATGAATGAATTGATTATGTTATATATCGCTTGTTATGATGATCGATTTGAGGATGTTATTTTTGGGGATTGAATTAAGCTATTACAATGCTTGTTCTTCATTTGAACTCATGTAGTCAAGGTGTCTGATGAAATGCATAAATGAAAATTTTTCTTTGTTAAGTTAACGGTTTGAAACTATGTGCAAACGAAATTGTTTATGGATTTACAGCGTACCCCAACCCTTATGTCAAGTTTAAAACAAAAGCTCAATTTTAATTTTCTCTCATGACGGTGCACGCTCGTTCAACTCTTTATTCACGTTTTGCATATCTTTAGTCAAACGCAGTCAAGTGGTGTTGTTTCCTTATAGCTTAAGTAAATTTCGGTGTTTATCTTTTCAGGAACTCACCATGGCCAGAAAGAGAAAGGTTAGCACAAGGGCTAGGACGCAATCGTCCCCCATACGAGGGGAAACTTCACAAAACCGAGCCGAGTTGGAGTCGCACCAATTCTCCGACCCGGAAATCCATAAAATATTCAATGAAAAGATTCGTCCTCGACCTTTGACTCCAGAGCGGAGATTCACTCCAGCCCCCCAGGACGGGGAGCTTCTGATGATGATCGATGAGATGGGGTGGGCCCGTTTCGCTGCACCTCCCGAGTCGGCGGTGATCTCCATTGTACAGGAGTTTTATGCTAGCGCTCTGCTGAAGCATATCCGAGCAGGGCAGATGATACCGCAGTCATATACTCGGACGCAGGTGGTTGTCCGAGGCATTACGGTGGATTTTTCAGTAGCCGCCATCCGGAGATTATTCGAGCTGCCTGTGGTTGACGATACAGCATATACGCGAGCTATGAGTGGCCTCACGAGGGAGGTCCTGCTCGAGACACTCACACAGCCCGGTTCTGACTGGGAGACGCGCACCCCGGGTTCCTCGGCCTTCTACTTTAAGAGCTCGCACCTCAGTCGGCTCGGGCGAGCCTGGTTGTATTTCATCTGCGCTCGTGTAGATCCTACCTCGCAGATTCGCTCTGTTTTACTCTCTCGTGCCCGTACATTATATGCCATCACTTTCGGGCTAAGATTTGATGTGGCCCCTCTTCTGGTCCGATCTATTCTGTTGTGTATTCAAGGAGGGGCCAGGACGGGGCTGAAGCACCCCTCTCTCATCTGCGCTCTATGCCGGCAGTCGGGCATGACGTGGTCGGATGATGAGCTGATACTAGCCCCCCAGGGTCCGATTGATCATCGCATCATTTCGCACTTCGACCAGTGGGGTGGAGCGCCGGCACACGCTCGGGGGCGAGGATTTCTACTTGATGAGGCACACGAGCAGTCCCCCGAGCCTCTTCTTCTGACGTATGGGCAGGCAGAGTCCAGCCCGCCGCCCGACAGAGAGCACTTGCAGGCGATGTTCGACGGCCTGAGAGAGGAGATGAGGAGAGAGAGAGAGTCACTTGACTGCTTGGAGAGAGGAGATGAGGAGAGAGAGAGAGAGAGAGAGAGACATCTGGCTGCCCTAAGAGAGGAGCTTCAGATGGAGAGGGAGAGCATCATCGCAGCCGTCCGAGATGAGATGAGAGAGCAGGCCCGCCGGGCCAACCGACGTGAGACGAGGCGCCTGGCAGCGAGAGATGCTTACCACCAGGAGCACCTTGCTGCATTGACGGCCCACATTATACACCCGGACGGGCCTTTCATCCCACCAATTCGGCCAACCACGCCACCCTCCTCGCCGGACGACGTCGGCACCAGTTCATGAGCGGACAGTAGGGGAGTACTTGACCTTTTCTTTTATTGCATATTACATTTTGTGTACATTGAGGTCAATGTATGTCCTAAGTTTGGGGGGGTTTACTTTCTGTTGGTGTAATTATTCGTTTGCACTTTTGTTATTTTTCGTTATCTTTTTGTTGCTAGCCTTGCTTGTCGTGATATTATTTGCATTCGTGAATTTTTCGTGCTTCTTTTTGTGTAAAACTGATGTTACGATACTGATTTCTCTCTGAAGAAATGGTTGAGTTTTAGTCGAGTTGTAGTCAGCGATATCTGTTTCTGTTGAGTATTCATTTAGGTCCGAATTTTTTTTTTTCGTTTTGGTAGAAATCTTAGCAGATAAGGAAACATACGTGTTTTCAAATCTCCGTCTATACGTTTGGTTACACTTTTCGCGTAGCTAGTTGTCCAGTAACATGAGTCGTGTTGGCACTTGATTTGAGTTTAGAGTCGGACAGTTTTCCCAAATAGTCGAGATATTATTTGTTCTATGATGGGAAGTCTAGTAACCGGGGGTATTCACGTGACCCGTTGTTTACTCTCACGTAAAGCGACAACCCTGATTAGACTAGTGGTTTAGAGATTTCGCATGTGCCGATGATGGGGAGCCTAGTAACCGAGGGTATTCACGTGACCCGTTGTTTACTCTCGCGTAAAACAGCGACCTTGAATCGGACATGCGGGAATAGCTATTCGAGTTTTTCTCCACTGTGGAGGGAAACTTAGTAACTAGAAGCATCCATGTACCCCATGAGTGTCTTTTACGTCAAACGGTTTCCCAATACATGAGAATGGAATTCCACCCTAGGATTATCCCGATGAAACATCCCGAGATCCGAACGTAGTGGTTAACTCGAATCATTTTATTGATCACATATAAGGGAATACTGTCCGAGGGTTATTTTTGATGACGAAACTCTTGAAATTTTTGCCACTAGACTGTGGGACTGGGCGAGTTGGCTTGTTTATTTTTAACCCTTCATATTGACGGTCGGTTTAATTCACGCTTGTTAATCTTTGAGCTTGATTTTCTTCATGCACGATTGATTAGGACTGAAATTGGTTACTTTGTGGAATCAGTGTCCTGGATGTGACTCACTATTACGATACTTGTATTATTCTTTGAGGATTTCAGGGTAGTATTGATTAAGTTGAGCACTATGGATTTGCACGATCATTCACGATATTCTTTTATTTGTAATCAATTCTTTTTGCTTGAGGACAAGCAAAGGCTCAAGTTTGGGGGTATTTGTTAGGTGTATTTTTATACGCTAATTTATCATTATTTTGTATTCCTTTTATGATTAAATCTGCATAAATGAGCTTTTAATGCACTATTCTTATATGTTTTGCAGGAAATCGGAGTCCGGAAGCCGAAACGATGAAAAGCGGGCGAAAACGGTAATTTTTGGCCTGGGGCAACGGCACGAACCAAGTGAGCCGCGGCACACGAAGACAACCAGCGAGCCCCGAGTGGACTGTACCGGGGGCTGCGGCACAAGGATGTTGAGCCGCGGACCAGGAGGAAAAATAAGCGCCTAGGTATTAGGCGCTGAACATGGTGAGTCGCGGCACAGATTAAGTGAGCCGCGGCCCCCGGGGCAGTTTTGATGTGTTGGCCGCGGTTTTGGGCCGTTTTTGGAGCCTGTTCCCAACCTAATTTCCGCACGCATTTTTGAGGCTAAGGAGAGTTATAAATAAGCATGAAAGGATCGATTGGGATTATCATCGGAGGAACGCGAGATCATCGAGGAATTGAGAAGCAGAAGACACCAAGGAGCATAGAGCGGAAGCAGAATAACGGAGGAATCCAAGTTCTTCATCTGCGTTTTATATCAATGCTTTCTTTAATTATTTATGTATTTTTATTCTATAGCATGTCAGGCTAAAACCCTGTTCTAGGATTTTGATGAAACCGAGGTTTTGACGGATTTACTTTGATTATTTATATAATTCCCTTTTCTGTTGAGTTTTCCCAATTGTTTTTAATGCTTTTAATTGTGTGGCCTATAATTGAATTGTTTTAATTACGCAACTCGAATCGGGAGAGGAGAGTTGGTGAGGAAATATTGGTGAGAATCGTTTTATCTTGTGAGATAGGAATATACTCATAGGAACTACGTGGCTTTTTAAAGATTCCGTGCCTTTTGCCTATTGTCGAATTAATTCACCTAGGGATAGAGTGTATTATTCGCCTTAGAAAAATCTACTGACCTCGGGAGAGGCGGTAGAGTACTTTAGCAACCTTCACCTTCAATAAACTGGGAAATCATTAACTTCAGATAATCGAGAGTAAATTCGAATCAACCGAGGTGGATTCACAATCCTAGATTTATTCATTATTAGATTTTCTTTCTTCGAGCGATCGTTTTTACTGTTTATTCTTTTATTGGTTTTCTTTAATTATTAATTGCATCCCAAATTTCGATAGTTCAAATAAAATTAGAATACGCATAAGTCGGTAGTTGGTAAGTCAGTCCTCGTGGGAACGATATCTTACTCATCATTTTATTACTTGTCTATGATAACGTGCACTTGCGTTAAACGAAAATCGCAACATCCATCCAGATGCGGCGGTAGAGATAATCGATATACGAGCTTCCCTACCCGGTCCAATATCTCAAACGGGCCTATAAACCTTGGGCTTAACTTGCCTTTTTGGCCGAAATGCCGGATACCCTGCATAGGTGATACTTTGACCCAAACATGATCCCCGACTGTAAATTCTAACGGTCGCTGTCGATTTTTGGCATAAGATTTCTGCCGGCTCTGCGCTGCTAACATGTGCTTTCGAACGATAGAGATCTTCTTAATTGACTCCTGGATCAGATCTAACTCGGTAACCGTGGTGTCAGAAGCATCATCCCAGCACAACGGCGACTTGCATCTTCGCCCATACAGGGCCTCAAACGGTGCCATGCCTATGCTTGCATGCCAGCTGTTGTTGTAGGAGAACTCCACTAATCCCAGATGTCTAGCCCAATCTTTACCCCAATCGAGCACACATCACCTCAACATATCCTCCAAGGTTTGAATCGTACGTTCGGTCTGTCCATCCGTCTGAGGGTGATAAGTCGTGCTAAAATGTATTTGGGTTCCCATGGGTTTATGGACGGCTTTCCAAAAACAAGACACGTATCTGGTGTCCCTATCCGAAATGATGAAAGAGGGAACACCATGCAGCCTTACGATCTCTCTGATGAAAATGACGGCCAATTGCTCTGTCCTGGTTGTCTCTTGAATAGGAATGAAATGTGCTGATTTCGTCAACTGATCAACAATGACCCCAATTTTATCCTTTCCTCCCACCGCCGTTGGTAGTTTAGTGACAAAATCCATCAATACGCTCTCCCATTTCCACTCCGATATGGGTAGAGGTTGCATAATTCCGGCTGGTCTGCGGTGTTCAATCTTCACTTGTTGGCACGTCATACATCGGGCGATGAATCTAGCAAATTCCCATTTCATATTTTTTCACCAAAAACTCTATCGCAAATCTTTGTACATTTTGATCGCTCCTGGGTGAAAGAATAGGGAGTGGAGTGCGCCTCCTTCGGTATAGTTTGCTTCAGCCCGTCATTCGGCGGAATACAAATCCTATTCTTGAACCTCACCAAGTCACCCTGAATCTTATAGTCAGAAACATCCCCTCCCTCAATTCTTGCACCAATCGCACGTAACTCGGGATCCTCCATTTGTGCTAGATGTATCTCGTCTAGTAAGGATGAATATATATTGATTGAGCACAATTGTCTTTGCCTACATTGTATCCATACTTCGGTACTGCTTCTCCTGAGGTCTTGCTGCAGTTCGGGTTGAACTGTTATGCTGGATACCATCACTTCTTGTGTAGTTTTCCGACTAAGAGCATCGACCGCCACATTAGATTTTCCGGGGTGATAGGAGATTTCCACATCGTAGTCCTTGATTAATTCCAACCAGCACCTCTGTCTCATGTTTAATTCTCTCTGAGTGAAGATATATTTCAAACTCTTATGATCCGTGAAAACTTTGCAAGTAACTCCATAAAGATAGTGCCTCCAAATCTTGAGGGCATGCACCACTGTGGCTAGCTCCAAGTCATGCGTCGGTTAATTCACTTCGTACGGCTTCAGTTGTCGAGATGCATACGCAATGACTCTGTCATTCTGCATGAAGACACACCCCAGTCTATGCTTTGATGCATCCGTGTATATAATGAATCCTTCCGTTCCTTGCGGTAACACTAGCACTGGAGCAGTAGCTATCCTACTCTTGAGCTCGTCGAAGCTCTTCTGGCAGTCTGCAGTCCATACAAATTTGGTGCTCTTTCTCAGTAGGTTCGTTAACGGTCGAGCGATACAGGAAAAAGCCTCGACGAATCTTCGATAGTAACCCGCCAATCCAAGGAAACTCCTTAGCTCCTTGACGTTCTTCGGCGGTTCCCAACTCATTATTATCTCGATCTTTTATGGATCAACCTTGACGTCTTCTGCCGAGACAACATGTCCGAGAAAAATTACCTCTGGCATCCAGAATTCGCACTTGGAAAGCTTTGCATAAAGTTGGTGTTGCCTTAACACGCTCAGCACTTGCCTCAAATGTTCCTCGTGTTCCTGTTGGCTTCGGGAATAGATTAGAATGTCGTCGATAAAAACCACCATGCACTTATCGAGGAAGTCAATCAAAACTCTGTTCATCAGTTCCATAAAAATGGCTGGGGCATTAGTCAACCCGAATGATACCACGATATACTCGTAATGTCCATATCTCGATCGAAATGCAGTCTTGGGTATATCTTCCTCCCGGATCCTCAATTGGTGATATTCGGACCATAGATCGATATTTGAAAACACAACTGCCCCTTGCAATTGATCCAAGAGGTCATCGATACTTGGAAGTGGATAACGATTCTTGATAGTGACCTTATTTAGTTCCATATAGTCAATGCACAAGCGTATAGAGTTGTCTTTCTTCTTAACAAAAAGTACCGGCGCGCCCCACGGCGAGGTACTCGGGCGGATCAATCCTTTCTCCAGTAGATCTTGGAGTTGTATCTTTAATTCTTTCATCTCGGCCGTGCCATCCTGTAAGGAGCTTTGGAAATAGGTCTCGTCCCCGGCTCGATTTCGATGGAGAGGTCAACTTCTCGGTGCGGTGGCAGCCCTGGTAGTTCATTGGGAAAGACATCTGGAAACTCATCCACCACCAGGATGTTTGCGATCGTAGGTTGTGAAGTATCCTCCTGAAGAACATAACACCAATAGTACTCCCTTCGAGAGTTGCAGGAGACTTCCAATGCGAGAAGGCTGAGAGACCCTTTCGTGCTGAAGTGTTCCCGTCCTCGGATGACATGTGTGGTACCGTCATGAGCCGTAATGGAAATAGTCAAGCGGTAGGTATCCAAGATCGTTCTGTGCAATGGAATCCAGTCCATACCTAATATGATATCTTCATTATGGAGCGGAAAGACCATGAGATTAGCGGTCCAACTATGATTGTTGATGCAGATCTGACAGTATCGAACCTTTAGATCGCCGCCTATTCTACTACCCTCAGGTAGTTTAACAGTAAAGGACTCACAAGGTACGCAAACAAGATTTAAACGTTCAACACATTCCACAGATATAAAAGAATGCATGGCTCCGGTATCAAATAGTACATGCACTGGCTGAGGGTTAACAAGAAGAGTACCTGAGATAGCTGGCACGGACTGACCATCCGTAGCCCTCAACTCAAATACACGGGACGGCACTGATTCCAAAAAGGATGAAGTACCACCGCCTCGCCCACGGCCTCAACCGGCACCATGTGGCGTTGGTTGAGTCTGATGGGATGGAGATCGGTAGTTAGAAACGACAGGCGTCCTGGGGGATTGCACAGAGCCTTGTTGACTCGGTTGAGAAACTGAGTTCTGAGTGGGATTGGCCCGCCAGCAGTAACGAGATATGTGTCCACTCTTTCCGCATGTGAAACATTTAGTAGCCGTCTTCTGGCACTGATCTTTAGTATGTCCGAACACGCCACAATTGAAGCAGTCCCTATGGTATGGCTGATCAGATGCACCCTTCTGTTGGTACGATACTGCTGACTTAAAAGAAGATGTGGGCCCCGAGTTCGTTTTGTTGTTGCTCCCAGACTGAGCTGATGTCTTCTGCTTCTTCGAGTTATGTCCGGTGTCGGTATTAACAATAGTACCGGTATATGTTGTGACCACGTCTTCGTATGCCCTCAGAGTCGTGTAGTGGAATCCGGCGGCATAGCATTGTACATCCTCCGGCAACCTCTGTGCAAGGTGGCATATTCGTTGATCTTCTGATGGAACCATCTGTGAGATGTAACTTAGCTCGGTTCGGTAGGCCCGAATGATCTCTGATACTGGCATGTTCTGAGGTCCGGCACTGAAAAAGTCTCGTGCGCGAGCGGTTCGGGATGATCCGGGACAGTACTCGCTCCACAGTAGTCAGGCAAATTCGGTCCACCCGACCACTCGGTCCTCTGGCCTGTAAGTCCTCCACCAGCGTGCAGCAGTGTCAGAGAGTTAATTAATCCCGAGCGGCACCTTTCGGTTCTCTGGGCATCCGATCACTTCGAAAGTAGTCTCCATTTCAGAATTCCAGTCGTCCATGTGTTTCTCCCCTGCCCCGTCAAATAATGGAGGCCTAGCCTTCAGCATTTCTCCCAACCATCGGTCTCTTCCTGCGTTTTCCTCCACATTGATAACCGGTATCCGTTCCGCCTGGTTGACCTGAGCAATTCCCATGGCGATAGCTTGGGCAATGGATTGAACAAAAGCCGGGTCCATGCCTCCTAGGTTGTTATTTTGGCGTTCCGCCTCCTGATCGTTTTGATTAATTGGTGGCGACTGGTCCCCAGTAGGATGGGTCTCGGCAATGTTCCTATCCTCGTTGTGGTTTGTGGCGGAACCTTGAGCATCATTCGCCACCCTCCTAGCTCCTCGGCGTGCCATTATTGACAGTATTAATCTAAAGCCAGTTCCATACACAGTTTACAATTAAATGTAGTACTTAGACAAAAAACACACATATCACATATTTTGCATTCCCACGAGGAGTTATGGTTGCTTGGGGTGTGGGACTGGAATAACTTTGAAAATTAGGAGAAATTTTATTTAAACCAGGAACCTGGCTCCGATATCATTTTCTGTAACACCCCCAAAATTACCCGAGGTATTACAGTGCCGTGAATCCCGTGTGGGACCCACAAGGCTAGTTTAGGAAATAGATAATTTAAAGAAATTACAATAAAATGATAAGTCCATGGTTACATATCATGAGCCCAAAGGTTTTAAGAAGAAACCCAATTCAAAGTTCGATTATTACACAACGGAGGTTTTTGAAATCAAATTTAATTTAAGCAGCGGCAAGAGATTATTCCAACATCGTTCAAGTCTGACCGGACCCCTCGGGAATGTCCTGCACATGATTAACAAATTTACCTGGCACGACAAATCATGTCAGATAACCAGGGTCAGAGAATGAATACCAATAACAATTACTAGCAACGATATACACAATTTTACCAAGTACAGTGCCATATAACCAACAGAGAATATTTCATCACACGATCGACGTCGTCTTTCTCTTTTATCACATAAACCCCAAGGTCGCAACCAAGGGTCACAAAAGTATCCACACGGGAATACCCTGGAACATAGGTGCCCAATTCGGGTCTTATCCCCTAACACATTTCTATACGGGTACCATACAAGTTTTATCCCCAACACATCGGCCCATTTATAACACATTTTAGAGAAAGACAACTGTTGGCATTCATCAACAATGGCACATACATAAATACGGACATTACAATAATATTAGCATTTCTCGAGCAAGATTTCACTTGCCTGTGATCCAACGGTAGGTGCTTTATGATAACCGGAATCCCCACGCCCGCTCGAGCTTAACCTAATCACGTAATATCCGATTAACGCCTCGTACGGATCATGATGAATAAAACTAGTCTCCCTCCCCTTACCGGATTCCTAACGTAGTCTCAATTACCAACATTAGTATCATTTTTCTAAGTTTACAAGCATTACGTACCATTTACCATTCAATTCTACGGTTATCGTTAAATACATCAATTCGTTCAACAAGATTATCCCTATCACTATTCGGTTGGCAACAAATGACCATAACATAACCAAATCCCATACTCCTAATCTAAGTCTGTATTACGAGTACTATAATCGGTAAACTATCATTTTACATAATGATTTCGGCTAACGATTTTCAATGACATTAATATCACCGAATTAATTCCCTTACTAACGTTTAATGTTGATCAACATTTTGCAAGAGTAAGTTACGACTAGTTTAACAAACAGTAATGATTTCCTACGAAATCCTTCTACAATTGACTCGTCGATTATATATGATCCCAATGTAAATTAAGATGGAAGTTCTTGCATGTGATTGTTACAACGAGTATGAAAATGAAATATACGAACAATGATAACTCCGATTACTACAAGTTCGTCCGTGTCGATCGTCTACGAGATTTTAGCAAAATCTACCCAAGTACCCGTAATCTAACAAGTAATAATCAAGAACATTGAAGAGATTACTCCAAAGATTGATAAACTTACCTTAGAAGATGAAGAACAATGAGGAGAGACGACAAATTAACAAGAGCCACGAGGAGGAACGAGGAATGGGTTGAATGACTTGGATAATCTTCACCGGAGCTTATGAAATCACCTCATCTATGTTAATTCAAGTGTATGAGAGGCCAAGAATTGAGTATAGGGCTGTGGAAAGTCTTCAAGAGTTCTTCACTTCAAGATTTGGGATGGAAGAAATGAAGGTGGGTGTGTTATTTTATAACACTCGATTCCGTTAACGTACGTTTACGTTTCAGGCATTACGTACGTAATAGATTTTACGTATGCTATGTATAATGATTAACGTACATAAAGGCCATCCAGAGGCTACTGACTGAAATGTGCCCATGTGTTATGTACGTAAGTCGTATTTACGTACGTAAGGCTACGGTCCATAGCGTACGTTAAAATTGAAGGATAGCGTACGCTATGAAGAGTTGACTCGTTTGTCCTTTAGCCCGCCGAAAGTAGCTTTCTCTGCGTCAAAAGAAATATTCTGGTCGGGAGACCAACTCACCCGTTACATACGTAAGATAGGCATCTTAACGTATGTAATACTCGAATTTTAGCATACGTTAAGCTTATGTTATAGCGTGCATTAGCTATTCAATTCTTTAGCCACATAACACAATTTAACCATCTCGGGGTGACCGTCCTTTCCACTCATGAACAATTATCGGGGAACAAGACGTTGGCCACCGTCATATTTGCATCGACGATCATTCAACGGCGTCAAGGCGTGTCACCTCTGTTTCATCCACATCGCATAATTGTATAGCACTTAATGAAATACATAAATAGAAATGACATCACATTACAAGAATTCACACAGTACAAAGTAATTAAGGATGAAATACTGGTGGTATTACAGTTCAGAACGCCAAAAAGGCCGATGACGGTTATATTTTCAAATAATCACAAAAGTCATTTATAAAATATCAAATACCGTCATAAGAATACCGTCAAAACGTGCAAGACCAAAATGCCAAAACTCGGTTTAGGGAATCGGTTTTATGAAATAACAATTCGGTTTGCAAGATACCAAAAGCCAATTCAAAATACTCACGCAGCGGATAAAATTAACACTCAAAGATTTATTTTACTGAAATGTAGAAACCGATAAATATGTTCGACTTCCGAAGCATACTACATAACCATTTTTACTCGGACCGTATACGCATGTTATATCCTAAAACAATAATATCACTAACAAGTTCCAACCCCTAGTTCAACATTAAACACATTAGGACAATATAATCAAATACATATATAAGGGGCTTACGATCGGAAGACTCGCCATCACGGATTGCCTAAAGATGATGTCGGAACCACGATACTAATCACAACTCTGATGCGCGCGACTTACATAGGACATGGACTTGACCCAACGGCCTAGGTTTTTCGCAAACCTAAGCTCCGATACCATATCTGTAACACTCCCAGAATTCGACCGGGAATGTCACATGTCGTAGATCCTTATGACAAGGGTCTACCAGGCTAAACTCCAAAAGACTACTCAATGATTGACCGACCGGGGTCAATCTAATTCACATCTCAAAGACAATGATAAACTTAAACACAGAAAGGAATGACAACTCAATTTAATAAATGAAAACTACATCCGTGCAATGGTGAATACTCAACCAAATGAGAAAATACCGACCAACATGAAACAAAAGAAAAAGACTCTGACTCTTGTGTGATTAGCATCATCATCTTCCATATCCTTCCAAGCCAATCCCGTGATTGCTCTCGAGCTGCCAAAACCTGAGTGCATAACAGGCACCCACACCCTGAAAACTCGGGGGTTAGCAAACTGGAATTTTGCTAGTGCAAGTACATAACATACAGGATATACAGAAAATATCAACACAAAACTCGACAGCCGCGAAGCCTTAACACAAACCACACATTCCCATAGTCAACACAGAATAGCACTCGCATACACAAGGTGAAAGATAATCACATAGTCATATTCTCTTTACGGAACATAACACCAATGAAACTTTAAACGAGCCCAAGGAGTCAAAAGATCTAGTTTGAAAATCCCCTTTTATAAAAGGAAAAGTATTTTGCTAAGATAGTTTGAAAACGTTATTATTGACTCGGGCCGCCTTGGGGTTTTGAAAATCGAGTGGGAATACTTTTAGAAAATAACTTCAAAAGCTCTCGGGTCCTCGACCCAGCATGTGGCAAACGATTTGCAATAAAACCATTACAACGTTATTCGGGGTCCTCGACCCAATTTATTGAACACTATCACAAGCGAATCATTACAACATCTCACGGGGTCCTCGACCCAATACACAGAGTATCATCACACTACAATCGAGGACACAACCTCTCAATCGAAAAATCCTGCTCAAGACCCTTGATTAATTAACCCTCGGAGATCTCGTCAAATATCCTTGGTTAATTAACCCTGATACCAACGTTTAAAACAAGTTGAAACAAACTTTCAAAAACACGAATCGCGGTCTATATCACGAACAACATTTTAAAACAAGTTGGAAAAACTTTGAATTGGGAACATCGTTCGGTAACGGGTCTTAGTTGTCACTCGAATATCCGAAACCAATAAGCCTGCCAGGCGCTTCCCTTGCACACCTGTGCACCGGCGTTCACTCCACTATGTTGGCCGCCCATTGAACATGTCACCGCGCTGGCGTTCACTCCCGCAAGAGCCGCCCCTTGCACACGCATTAGGTAACACCGGTGTTCACCAACCATATGGAGCCGCACATTGCAGCGTACACCAGGCTGGAGTACACACCCCGCCCTCAGAGGCTCCCGGATATGCCATCTCTCACAACAAGTATTCACATCGTTACAAATATCAAGTATACAGTCAATCGTTGCAACAATTATCAAATCAGTACACCAATTCATACAATTATCCGTCAGTCCACGACCACACAAATAAATAACAACACGCATGTTATCAATCAAGAATCAACACAATAAGCCTTCGGCAAAACCTACCAATACGCATATACTCTTATATCGTAACTCAACTGAATACATAAACCTTACCATATTACCTCTATAAATATGGTTCGTACTTTAATCCAAGTTGAGTACGTCGACTAGCATTGATAATAATCACCCGACATTCACCGACCTATGTATATATATATATATATATATATATATATATACACATACATATATCTATTTATGTATATCTATATACATACATATATTTAACATATAAATATATAAATATATTTATGTTCATAGAGATAATTCACACACTTCGGCAAAAATAATTTCACGTAGTTATAATTCGTATATCAAGGTACTTGCCTCAAATCCAAAGCACGCGATGCAACGGGAAAGCTCGACCAGAAACCCTCGAATCTTCCAACTAGGTCGAAAACACAAGAACAACATAATCACTATAAGTTCGATCACAAGGAAGATGCAAAACACACGAAATTCTTAACAAGAATTCGTAGAGACAAAGGATCGGACACTTGGGGCTCAATATTTCCCAAAGAACATCAAGAACATCATCCGAACCCGAATACGGTAGGAAATACAAATCAAATCATGGGGAGGGAATCAATACAACCGATTGATGATATAGAACAACCCGAATCTTGAAGATTCACGAAATATAAAGGAAGGGTTTTCAAGATGATTACCTCGAATCGAAGACGAAGAACACAGATTAATGATGTTAATCAACACTAATAACACAAGGAATATGTAAACTTGGAGTTACAAGACTCCAAAATCACCCCCAGATCGCCCACAAATCGCCACAGACACGGAGGAATGAAGAAAAGTGAAAAAATGACGAACATGGTCAACCCTCAAGTATTTATACCCGCAGAAGGCTAACGTACGTAAGCAATAAGCTTTAACGTACGTTAGCAAGTTTACGTACGTAAGGTACAAGCCCTTACGTACGTAAGAGTTGTCCAGACTCTCCTGTACAAAATAGCAAAGACTCTTACGTACGTTATGGCAAGGACTTAACGTATGTAAGGAGCACAGTTAACGTGCGCTATGATCAACACATAGCGTGCGCTAACGACGGCCAGAACTCAATGTTTGAACTGGCAAGACCCCTTACGTACGTAAAGAGAAGGGCTTAACGTATGTAAGGCACATGATGATAACGTACGTTATGCTTGTAGCATAGCGTACGTAAGTCACTTAGCAGTTCCAGAACTGCTAAGTTCAGCTCGTCGAGTACGAGCGCGACGAAACCACGAAACGACAACAACAACACAAGACGAGGACATGCATACAAAGAGTGAAAAACGACGAACTCAAGTGTTAAAAGAAAATATGATTCCGACTAACCGAAGGTTCGAAATACGACAACAGAAGTAATCACCCCCAAACTTTGGGAAATTACTAAACGGCCCAAAACGTCCGTAAATCACAATATGACATCAAGCAACCAAACCGAAGCTCACAACACGCATAACAAAGCTCAACAGATTTATAGGAATACAAAACCGTAGTTTCAAACCACCATCACACGAAATGAACCCAATAGCGGAAAAAGTCGCTCAACACGGATTCGGGTAAAACAGCCCCGGAACAAACTCGGATGACCAAACACGCAGAACAAAACATTATCAAAATGTCAAGACGCTCGCAAGAGAGTTTTCTGGAAACCAGAAAAATTCCAAAAATGAAAAATTACCAAAAAAGAAAGTCACGGGTATTACAGGCATCGCGCTAACAAGCTACGAACCTCGGAGTCCCCGCAAGACATACTCGGATTGGATAACCCCACAAGTTATCCCGGCATCGGGCTACCAAGCCACGAACCTCGGATTCCCCGCAAGACATACCCGATTGGATAACCCTACCGTCACTCCCGACCCGTACTAACAAGGACGGATCCCGGAGATTCAACAAATCTTACCCGGTGGCACATCACTTACAATAATCATACAACAACAATCAAATACCATTACCAAACAACACTAAGCATCACAATCCCCTTACAAAGGAGTAACACTAATGTCACACCACGCCACATATTCACCAAACGGATACACGCATCGATACACAATCATCAATCCGTGGAAAAGGTCCACTATAATCACCTAATACAATCACAATCACACAACACTAATACACATATACAGGAAAGCTGTAATACCCGAGATCTTTATTCCGGATTCGTTGGGTTTTATCGGATTGTCATGGTCCTCATCGTAGGAATTTCGTGCCATGTTTGGTTGCGACTTGTTGGGACATGTTTTTGGAGGCATTTCGGATCAATTTGTGAGTTTTTGAGATTTTGTGGTGTAGCGCACGCTAATGCTTGAAGCGTAGCGCACGCTACTGCATGGTGTTTAGCGCACGCTACTGAATGTGTAGCGCACGCTAAACTGGCAGTTCAGAGGCAGTCCAGTAGCTACTGGACTGGGACTGGAGCTTTGTTAGCGCACGCTAAGGCCGATAGCTAGCGCACGCTATCGACTGCTTAGCGCACGCTCCCTCTTCTTTCTAGCGCACGCTACTCGGTAGGTGCAGTTCTATCCAGGGGCTACTGGATGTTTTTGTGACCGTTAGCGCGCTACGGCTGTTGGCTAGCGCACGCTAACTATGTTATACGCGGTTTCTCTGGAGCGTTGACCCGTTAGCGCACGCTAATGAAGGGTGATTAGCGCACGCTAATAAGCATCAAGATAAATCTTGGGCAAAGATTAAGTCGTCATTTCCCACTTTTCTTCATCCCTTCCGACGAGTGAGATCCAGAGGCGAGTAGGACCGATCTTTTCTTATAGCTTCATCTTTGAGCGGATTTGTAGATGTTTAACAACATCTAATCGTCTTCTTGGTCCAAATCAAGGTAATCTCTTGTTAGAACCCTATTTTCTTAAATTTGGGGTTTTTGCTTGATTTGTGATTCTTGACCGATCTCATCCGATCGGTTATTTGTTCTTGTTTGTCTTGACCGTAATCTTGATTTTGTTAACCGTTCATCGATTTTTATCGCCGGATCAACGATTCTTGATTTCGTTGCGAATACTTAGATTCTTGTCGCTTTTAGGATCGCTTTGATTTCGATTAGTGTTATTGATTCGTGGTGATGCTATTTTCGTAGTATTCGTGGGTGTCGAAGTCTTGATCGTTTTGGAGGTTCGAAGGTTGCCTGCTCGTCGTTTCGTTGCTCGTGATATCGAGGCAAGTATCTTGTCCATACGTTTCATGTTTCGTAGGCGTAATTATTGATAAATGATTATATACGAAACCCAATGTTTAATGAACGTAAAAGGGATTGGTATGTTCTCGATAAATGTTGTCTTTCAACGATAATTCCCGTACTTCGTGAATATATGTGTTCTCGGGATATGTGTGTTGGTTTTGTATGTTGAAAAGATGCTATGACCACTTTGAGTGAGTTTAATGAGTAATCCTTTGCCGGGGGATTACGTATTGTTATGTGTATTTGTTCGGTAAGAACGTATTGGGTGTGATATTAGTTGATACTCCTTTGAAAGGAGGTTGTGATCTTTAAGTGTTGCTTGGCTTGATATTACGCTCATTGTTATGTGATCGTTGATAGTGATGAGCCTCCGGGTAGGATTGTTGAATCTCGGATCCATACTTGCTAGTATGGGTCGGGCGTGACCGTAGGTTATCCAATCCGGGTATATCTTGGGGGACTCCGAGGTTCGGGGCTTGCTAGCCCGATGCCGAGATAACTTGTGGGGTTATCATCGGGCACGTCTTGCGGGGACTCCGAGGTTCGTGGCTTGTTAGGCCCGATGCCGGATAACTTATGGTTGTGGTATGGAATGGTTCCGTGACTGTTGTCACGAGGACATGTGATTTGGTATGGTTTCCTATTGGGTTATTCACTCGGGTATGTTCTACGGGAGCATCTGAGGTTCGTGGCTTGTTAGCACGGGACGCGAATAATCCTTGGGAACATGTGTTATGTGATTCGGGTCGTGGACCCTGTGACTTATGATTTGGGTCTTGGACCCCGTGTGTTGTGAATTGGGTTGTGAAACCGCATTTTATTATTGGAATCGTATTTTGGAAAGATGATTTTGGGCCGTGTCCCCAAGTGTTTTCGAAAGACTTGAGAATTCCTTATTTCCAAATGTTTTCAAACTCCCGAGACCGTAAAATATTTTGTATGAGACACATGGTTCTTTTCCTACCTTTTATAAATCAAACTGTTTTGATTAAGTGATTTATCTCGGGAAATATATTCAAGATTTTATATTCTTGAAGCACGTTGTGTATGGCTTGTACTTTTGGTTTTATACCTGCACTAGCAAAACAGTGGAGTTTTGCTAACCCCCGAGTATTCGGGGGGTGGATGTCTCAGACAAGTGCCCAGTACTTGCAGTAGTGGGGAGCGAATCACAGGATCGATACGAAGGATGGTGGGAGACGAAGATACTAATCACGTGAAGACCAATTATAGAGTATTTGGTAGAGTCGTGTTGGTTATCCCTCCGATGTGTTGTTACCCCGATTTATGGGAGTGTTATTGTATTCTAGCCCCTGCGTGGGTATGTGTTCTGGGCAAGTATCATGTATGTAATGTTGTGTGTGTTGTGATATAAGACCTAATCGGTCTAACGGTCATTTACGTAGCCATGTAGGTTTGTGAAGTGATGGTTTGTTTTGTTTTTTGCCTGGTAGATCCTCGCGGAGAGGGTGCGGCGCTGTAATATTCCCGAATGGTTTGGGGGTGTTACAGAATATGGTATCAGAGCTTAGGTTGAGGAAACCTAGGCTGTCAGGTTGAGTTGTGTGTTGTCGGATCTTGTCTTGTCAGATTTGGTCTGACTGAGTGGTGTCGCGACGCGTCGTCTGAGTTGTCGGTCGTGATTAGTATCGAGGTGCAACCATCATCTTCGTGCGATCTGTGGATGTAAGTCTCCCTATTTTATTATATCTCGTGTTATACGAGTTTATGTGATTCTGTGTTATTATGTGGAGTTTAATTGTGCCTCGTGAATACTTATTCCATACTTGTTTGATTCTCGTATTGTGTTGGAATAAAGAGTAGTACCGGTATGCATGTATATATGTATACATCCTTGTGTGAAATCGTTTTTACAGGAGTGATGTTTTGGATTGGTTACTCAATAAAAGTTTATCAATGTGATATTTCAATTTGAAATGTTTTGGGGAAGTCACGTAAATTCTATTTAAAAATATCCTTCGAGAAGGAAAAATAATTTGATTTTCGTATGATGACCTTGAGACCAAAGATTTTGAGAATTCAAACTACACATATTATATTTTCATCTTGCATTGAAAATTTTCAAAATTTGATTTTAAATGCTTAAACGAGGTCTACCAATAGTTTACTTGAGACGTGACTTTCGCCTTCAATTTTTTCGATTAAACGATATGTAGTGAGAATGTAAATTGTTGGCGTTTGGATTCGTATGTTGTTGTTTATATGTAACCTTCGGCGTTTGGCATTATTTGATATATGCTCATGAATGTGTTGCTGAATTAGTATAACTAGCGCGCACTAACGTGGCATGGCTAGCGCACGCTAAGTCTCTGTTGAATCATACCTTAACCGGTCTGAGCAGAAGCTCGGAAACTACATTCTGGCCGTAAGTCTAACTTTTGCGATTGTTAGGCTGACCGTTTGAAACGGTACTCCATGTGTGTTGTTCATGAATAACAATTGTTGGGTGTGGTTATGTGTAATTTGAACTGTGTTCTTGTCCGCTGCGTGTGTAAAGTTCAAACTGACTTTTTGGTACTTTTACCAAATAGTGTGTGTTTCAAAATGACCTTCCGTGTTTGTAAATTTGAATTATTTCTTTGACCCTTTTTCCCAACTCTTTTGTCGGGCCATTTAACATATATTTTGAAACTATTGAGTTTTCGCGTCTACGCCTTGTAATTTCAAATGGTATTTGGTGACGGTATTTGGTATTTGAAAAATGACTTTTGGGGAGTATTTGGAAAGCATTACCGTCATCGGCCTTTCTGGCATTTTGGAACGTTTTCGAAAATGGTTTTCAACTTGGTGAGTTCCGGCGAAACCGCATGTAAAGTGATTTTGATATAATAGATGATTTCAATTTCATTACATTTATAAATCGCATAACAACGGCATTATAAATGAAGATTGTTGGTATAATAGTTTGTATATTGTGCTCTAGCTGGAATTAAATGGTAATATGTACATGATTTAATGATGTTGGATTAAAGACAGAGACTTGAATATCTTGCTATATGTTATGATCTTTCTTTACCTTAGGTTGTTGTTTGTTAGTATGCCGAGGGGCAGAGGTCGTGGTCGTAATCGTGGCGCTGATGGCCACGGGGATCAGATGCGGAATCGAGAGAATGCCGCTGGGAATGATTTTGGTTTGGGTGTTGCTACTATATTGCAACAAGTAGCGACTCAGATGACTTAGTTGACCCAGGTGGTTCAACGTAGCATTGACGCGAGTCAGAACGTTGGTGTAAATCAATGGCTTCGCGAGGTAGTTCGTATGAATCGGTGCTGCGGATGCGTTGGGCTGGGATGGTTGGATTTTCCAGTTGGGAAAGATTTTCGAGGCTGTCGGATGTCCTGAAGAGCGGAAGGTACCTATCGCCCAGTACCTTCTCGACAAGGATGCTGCTAATTGGTGGGAAGCTGTTAAACCACGTGATCGTGATGTCACGTGGGCGGAGTTCCAAGCATTTATGGAAGCTGAGTTACGTCAAACCGATTAGAGAGCAGAGGATCCGCGAATTCTACTTGGCGAACCGCAAGATATATCGGTGTCGCAAGCTATCATTGATTATAGCAAACAACTCGATTATGTGCGAGACCGGGTGAGAACCGAGGAAGAGAGAATCCTCCACTTTGTGAGACGGATGAAGCGGATATTCGCGTGTATATGTCGGGATTCAATTGCACCTCGTTGAGGGACTATCAAGATCGAGCATTAGCCCGTGAACTAGCTTCATTATCGTCGGAGCGTGTGCCCGAGTCGAAGAAGCAGAGGAAGTCCGATGACCGTGTGGACGGTGCAGGAGTTGGTATTTCTAGTTTTCAATGTCGTAGCCTTTCCACTGTGAAGCTCCATCGCTCGATGCGTGGAACTGAGAGTTCCAAGTCTTCTGTTCTGACTCCTGGTAAAGCCAGGAGATGTTTTAACTGTAATGTGGCGGGACATGTTCGTGCACATTGTCCTTCTCCGCCAGTAACGTGTTACAGGTGCGGACTCGAGGGACACCGGGTTCAGTTTTGCGAGATGGTTACCGAGCATTCCGAGGCAGGGACTTGAACTTTGATATCAGGATCGGCTCCGAGCAGTCCCGGAGGGGCGTGGTCTATCAGTTGCATGTTGAATTACTTCCCTTGCTTTGTTGTTTCGAAATTCAGAGATTGACTTCTTTTATTTGAAGTGGATCGGATTTTGAACTCTGTACTCTCGACTCTGTCGAATCGTTTATATTCGTTGATATTTTCTGATCTTGTCCTGTCCTGTGCTTTTATTGATCGAACGAGTTGTGGTATTGTTTCAGAATGACCCGTTTGTCGTTATGACTCTCCAAATTGCTATTCCCTTTCCTGTGGATCTTATGTGAATGCACATCTTGTTGCCTTCACCGGATCGTATATTATCTCTAGTCGAGATGTGAACTTTGGGGTTGTTGATTGAGTATTATTGTTCGTCGTGATTCGAACATGATTGATCGACTGTTGTTGTCTCGATCGTTGTAACTCAATCGTTTGATGGTTCAGTTTTTGTTGATCTCGTTTCGCAATTGTTGAGCGTTAGGACTCCTTCGTAATTTCCTCGAGTTCAGGAAATTAGTTTTGTGTTCGATCTTTCAACCCTTGGGCTGTGGAATTTCGTATTGGTTCAAATAATAGCTCGTGTTTTATTTGTTATCTTGTTGAATTGTTCAACCGTATTGATTTTCGTTCGTCGTGTTTTGTTATTTCGGCAACGGATATCGTGTGTTATCTGAGTTGTTTTGCGTCGTTCGTTCCATGTTTCAAGTTTCGAGGACGAAACTTCTTTTAAGAGGGGTAGAATGTAATACCCGAGATCTTTATTCCGGATTCGTTGGGTTTTATCGGATTGTCATGGTCCTCATCGTAGGAATTTCGTGCCATGTTTGGTTGCGACTTGTTGGGACATGTTTTTGGAGGCATTTCGGATCACTTTGTGAGTTTTTGAGATTTTGTGGTGTAGCGCACGCTAATGCTTGAAGCATAGCGCACGCTACTGCATGGTGTTTAGCGCACGCTACTGAATGTGTAGCGCACGCTAAACTGGCAGTTCAGAGGCAGTCCAGTAGCTACTGGACTGGGACTGGAGCTTTGTTAGCGCACGCTAAGGCCGATAGCTAGCGCACGCTATCGACTGCTTAGCGCACGCTCCCTCTTCTTTCTAGCGCACGCTACTCGCAGAGGTGCGGTTCGCCGAGGGGCTACTGGACTGGTTTTTGTGACCCGTTAGCGCGCTACGGCTATTGGCTAGCGCACGCTAACTATGTTATACGCGGTTTCTCTGGAGCGTTGACCCCGTTAGCGCACGCTAATGAAGGGTGATTAGCGCACGCTAATAATCGGCCCAAAGATAAATACCGACAGAAGATTAAGTCGTCATTTCCCACTTTTCTTCATCCCTTCCGACGGGAGTGAGATCCAGAGGCGAGTAGGACCGATCTTTTTCTTATAGCTTCATCTTTGAGCGGATTTGTAGATGTTTAACAACATCTAATCGTCTTCTTGGTCCAAATCAAGGTAATCTCTTGTTAGAACCCTATTTTCTTAAATTTGGGGTTTTTGCTTGATTTGTGATTCTTGACCGATCTCATCCGATCGGTTATTTGTTCTTGTTTGTATTGACCGTAATCTTGATTTTGTTAACCGTTCATCGATTTTTATCGCCGGATCAACGATTCTTGATTTCGCTGCGAATACTTAGATTCTTGTCGCTTTTAGGATCGTTCGGATTTTGATTAGTGTTATTGATTCGTGGTGATGCTATTTTCGTAGTATTCGTGGGTGTCGAAGTCTTGATCGTTTTGGAGGTTCAAGGTTGCCCGATCATGCCCGTTAAATCGTTGCTTGCTCGTGATATCGAGGCAAGTATCTTGTCCATACGTTTCATGTTTCGTAGGCGTAATTATTGATAAATGATTATATACGAAACCCAATGTTTAATGAACGTAAAAAGGGATTGGTATGTTCTCGATAAATGTTGTCTTTCAACGATAATTCGTGTACTTCGTGAATATATGTGTTCTCGGGATATGTGTGTTGGTTTTGTATGTTGAAAAGATGCTATGACCACTTTGAGTGAGTTTAATAGGCGTAATCCTTTGCCGGGGATTACGTATTGTTATGTGTATTTGTTCGGTAAGAACGTATTGGGTGTGATATTAGTTGATACTCCTTTGAAAGGAGGTTGTGATGTTTAAGTGTTGCTTGGCTTGATATTCTGCTCATTGTTATGTGATCGTTGATAGTGATGTGCCTCCGGGTAGGATTGTTGAATCTCCGGGATCCATACTTGCTAGTATGGGTCGGGCGTGACCGTAGGGTTATCCAATCCGGGTATGTCTTGCGGGGACTCCGAGGTTCGGGGCTTGCTAGCCCGATGCCGAGATAACTTGTGGGGTTATCATCGGGTACGTCTTGCGGGGACTCCGAGGTTCGTGGCTTGTTAGCCCGATGCCGGGATAACTTATGGTTGTGGTATGGAATGGTTCCGTGACTGTTGTCACGAGGACATGTGATTTGGTATGGTTTCCTATTGGGTTATTCACTCGGGTATGTTCTACGGGAGCATCTGAGGTTCGTGGCTTGTTAGCACGGGACGCGAATAATCCTTGGGAACATGTGTTATGTGATTCGGGTCGTGGACCTTGTGACTTATGATTTAGGTCTTGGACCCCGTGTGTTGTGAATTGGGTTGTGAAACCGCGTTTTATTATTGGAATCGTATTTTGGAAAGATGATTTTGGGCCGTGTCCCCAAGTGTTTTCGAAAGACTTGAGAATTCCTTATTTCCAAATGTTTTCAAACTCCCGAGACCGTAAAATATTTTGTATGAGACACATGGTTCTTTTCCTACCTTTTATAAATCAAACTGTTTTGATTAAGTGATTTATCTCGGGAAATATATTCAAGATTTTATATTCTTGAAGCACGTTGTGTATGGCTTGTACTTTTGGTTTTATACTTGCACTAGCAAAACAGTGGAGTTTGCTAACCCCAGTATTCGGGGTGGATGTCTCATTGCGTCCAGGTACTTGCAGGTAGCTGGGGAGCGAATCACAGGATCGATACGAAGGATGGTGGGAGACGAAGATACTAATCACGTGAAGACCAATTATAGAGTATTTGGTAGAGTCGTGTTGGTTATCCCTCCGATGTGTTGTTACCCCGATTTATGGGAGTGTTATTGTATTCTAGCCCCTGCGTGGGTATGTGTTCTAGGCAAGTATCATGTATGTAATGTTGTGTGTGTTGTGATATAAGACCTAATCGGTCTAACGGTCCTTTACGTAGCCATGTCGGCATGTGAAGTGATGCATTGTTTTGTATTTAGCCTGGTAGATCCTCGCGGAGAGGGTCTGCGGCGCTGTAATATTCCCGAATGGTTATTTATTCCCAAACGCTCGAGTTATCTTTTGAAAAACAACATTTATCGAGAATATACCGATCCTTTTGAAAGTTCATTAAAAACATTCCAATTGCACACATAGTCAATTAGCGACTATTACAACTACGAAACATGAAGTGTATAGGCAAGATACTTGCCATGAGCATTTCGACGATTAAATGAGGTTGGTAAAACTCGGACAGGACCTATCAATCCCCAATTTCCGAACCTAAAGTGACCAATATAGTAAGACTCGTATGAGGGCTACTGATTCAAATCATAATAACACGTAGAATTTGAATCCATACTCTAAGGGGATTTTTATCGAGCACCTAGCGGGCATTTTGAGTATAAGAAATGATATAGTTGAAGAATTGGATATCTACCCCGCTAGAATCGATTAAAACCACTCAAGAACATCTAAGAACCCAAGAACACCTAAGAATCATCCTAGAAACAAGAACTAATAAGAATCTTTTTCAAGAACTTGAAGAACTTCAAACCACATACCTTGATTCAACCAAGAAATGGATGATTCTTCAAGAACAACCTGATATATTGATTCTATAATGTTAGGAACATGTTTATGGCTTGATTTTGGAGTTCAAGATGGAGGATTTTAGGTGGAGAATGATGAAAACTCGAAGGAATGCCCTAGAACACTTCAGAAATGAGAGAGAGGGCTATTTATACTCATCCGGACGAATTTTCAACATTCCAGCACTTTCCGATCATATCAGATGACATAGTCGGGTCATGGGTCATGTCACCTATCCATAAAGTTTTTGCTTAACCACAATAGTTCGACACGGCCCGCGTCAAATGACACGGCCGTGTCACTGCACTAGAGTCTGCTATTTCGACCATAACTACTTCGTCTAGGCTCCGATTGACTCACCATTTGAACCATTAGAAAGATAACTCAATTCTATACAATGTTATAAAATTTTAGAATTTTTGGATTTTCTTGGAATTTATGGTGAATGAACAAAGTCGAACTTAAATGTGGAAAGGTCAAAATAATATGCCGTTTAATCCAAAGAAACATCAAAACTCACTTGTATGACAAAAAGTGCTGAACAAACATGTCCAAAATGTGTCAATGAACAAAAGCGAGTCACTAGAATCGAAAAAAATGGGTATTACATTCTACCCCCCTTAAAAGAAGTTTCGTCCCCGAAACTTAAAACATGAAACAATCGACGCAAGGCAATCTCAGATAACACACGTTATCGGCTGCTGACAACCCACAACGAACCACATGTTATACGTGATTGCTACCATCCATATCGCTACGCCAGAATGATAACAAAACATAACGAACAAAACTCAATATGGTTGACCAACCCAATCAGCACAGCAATCAAAACACGAGTTTATCGCTGAACAAATACGAAATTCCAACAACCCAAAGGTTTGGAAGATCGAATACGAGGACAATTTCCTGAACTTAAGGAAATTACGAAGTGATCCGAATGCTCGAAAAAAAATCACGATACAAAATCAAATGATAACAATCGGATAATAATGATCGAGCAACAACGGTCGAACAACAATGAATGAACGCCAACGATCAAATTGGCCACAATCGAACAACTATGATCGAACAAAAAAAAACAACAACAATCGAACAACAAATCCCAAGTTCACACCCTAACTCAAGGCATTAAAAGAACTTGTAGGAACCACGAGGTGTTAATTTCACTCAAGGTTTACAGGAAATCGAACAAACTTAGAAAGGTCACAAGGATAAACAGATCAGTCTAGAACAATATCAAAACTCGCTCGAATGACAAAGGCGAAAAACAACACAAGGTCAGAAGTATCAATGAACACAAACGAGTCGATAGAGTCGAACAATACGGAATCGAAAAAAAATATGGGTATTAGACCATATCACCTTTAAAAAAGGTTCGTCCCCGAAACCTAAACAACAAGAACGGAGTGCTAGAATAGCAACCTTCCCGGCAATATTCTCTTGGTCCCGCATCTGATCTCCATGACCATGTGTACCGCGGTCATGACCGCGTCCTCTGCCCCTCGGCATACTAAGCGGATACTCACTCAATACGATGGCACAATATATCGACATAAGGTATCTAATAGCAACACGATAAGAGTGCCTACTGGATAATTACACGAATACAAAATTTACAATTTGCGATACTCGAAACTTGTTATCATAACCAACCATTTAAATAATCACATCAACAAAAGATTTATGACCCATATCTGTTCAAACACGTCTGTAATAACTATACACCAATATAATTAACCATTTATAATGTTCTTCTCAAATCCCCATGAGGTATCCATTTAGATAATATCCTTTGGAATTCATATATATATATTCCCAAAATATTTGAAAATATTTTTGATACCTCGGGCGGCTGTTTTATCAAAACTTGTAAATAAAAGACTTTAACCATCTCATTTTGAAATTATTTGCAAAACAATATTTCCTTGCAACCGGCATTATCAAAATCACCATGTCAATACGCATCATCATCACTGTTAATAACAAACAAGGTAACCACGCAAGATCATCAAACCATTCATACATGCACTAAACATTTCCACCAATCAACAATTATTTTGGAGTGATTCAAGATCAGCGTATGATAGCTGGCTCAGTACAGAAAACTTTTCCAAATCCGAGTTTGAAGTTTAAATCGAGTAAGATTTTTTTTATCTTTCACAATATATTTTTAAAAATAAAAGTCGTATTAGATTTTGAAATATAGAAATTTTTATGGTGTGAAGGATTTTTTTGAAAATCATGTACTCGAATTATTTAAAAATAAAACAATACGTTAAAAATCATTTTTCGAAAATTCTCTCAACACTACACAAAAATCAATGACGGTAACATTTTAAAAAATGTCCAAAGGCACTTTAAAACAACTCTTTCAATACCGTCGGGGTTCCATTAGAAAATTCAAGGCCGGCTCGCCAATTTCAAATGATTTTAAAAATCCACACGAAGCCGCCGATCAATCGCACCGTCAAAATATTTTCAAAAATTGATTTTTCACAACTTGCTCAAGTTTATGAAATTTTCAGGAAAGCATTTTAGAACACACGCACAACAGACATAATTTATCAATTCATCAAACACAATCCATTACCATCAAATCGAACCACACGTCAACACCATCTATCCACATAATTACAGTATCACACAAGTAACCATCAAAAGATAATTAACATCTAAAACTGAAATCCTACCTCTCAGTAATGAGGACTCTCACAACAAGCGCATCCAGAACGACTTAACATTCACACCACCAACTTAATCACAATTTTGAGCATTATTGCCCAAACAATAATGTCATCATCGCTACATACCTCCGAAGCGACAATCATGAAATCAAAAAGTTGAAAGCGGGAGTCACGTTTTGAGCCAATTTGGTAGACCTCATTTGAGTTAAGAATCATGTTTAAAAAAAACTATAATACAAGATGAAAATGAAATGTCATTAGTTGAATTCTCAAAAAAAAATCGGCCTTGAGGTCATCATATGAAAATCAAAAATTTTCCTCTCTTGAAGGATGTTTTAAAATAAAATTACGTGACTTTCCAAAATCATTTAAAGTTTTAAAATAACACACCGATGAACTTTCCTTGCGTAACCACACCAAATCCATTACTCCTGTAAAACCGATTTATACAATGATATATATACACACCGACACCACTCTTTATTCCAGCACAATACGAGAATCAAACAAGCATAGGTTATGTATTCACCATTCATATTTAAACACCAGTTCACAATATAGAACCATACAAGTCTCGTAAAACTCAAGGCATGATATAGTAGGGAGACTTACATCTACAGGTCGCACGAAGATGATGATTGCACCTTGATACTAATCACGACCGACATTCCAGACAACGCGTCGCGACACGACTCAGTCAGACACAATCCGACAGGACAAGATTCAACAATACACGACATGACCCGACAGCCTAGGTTTCCACAACCTAAGCTCCGATACCATATTCTGTAACACCCCCAAACCACTCGGGAATATTACAGCGCCGCAGACCCTCTCCGCGAGGATCTACCAGGCTAAATACAGAAAACACAAAAACACAATACATGCCAACATGGATAATAATGAACCATTAGACCTATTTGGTCTTTTGCCACAACACACACACCAAACAAACATTACTCTTTCTCACAACTCATACCCACCCAGGGGTTGCAATACATCAACATTCCCATAAAATGGAAACTACAACGACGGAAAGACAAAACAACAAGACTTTACTAAAAATACTCAACACTGGTCTTCATGTGATTAGTATCATCGTCTTCCATCATCCTTCGCACCGATCCTGTGATTCGCTCCCCAGCAACCTGCAAGTACCTAGACGCAATACAGACATCCACCTCGAATACTCGGGGGTTAGCAAAACTCCACTGATTTGCTAATGCAATTATAAAATACAAATACAAGCCATACACAACATACTCCAAGCACATAATAATCGTGTACATGCTTCCCGAGATAAATTGCTTGATCAAAATAGTCAATCATGAAAGGTAGGGATAAACCCAATATATGTATTACAAAACATTTTATGGTATCGGGAGTTTTGAAAACATTAGGGATTTAAGAATTCTCAAGACTTCCGAAACCACTTAGGGACACGGCCCAAAGATCATTTTTCCAAAATACAATCCCGATAACAAAACACGAGGTCTACGACCCAGTCATACCATTCCGATCACAAAATACGGGGTCCACGACCTAATCATCCATAACAACATATTCTTAAGAGTTATTCGAGTCCCGTGCTAACAAGCCACGAACCTCAGATGCTCCCGCAGAACATACCCAATTGAATAACCCAATGGGAAACCAAACCAAATCACATGTCACCGTGACAACATAACCATAACCATACCTACGTTCATAGTCATCCCAGCATCGCACTAGCAAGATACGAACCTCGGAGCCTCCACTAGACATACCCGATTGGACAACCTATGACACGTACACCACAAAATCAAACCACAACCATAAGTTATCCCGGCATCGCGCTAACAAGCTACAAACCTTGGAGTCCCCGCAAGACATACCCGGATTGGATAACCCCACAAGTTATCCTGGCATCGGGCTAGCAAGCCACGAACCTCAGAGTCCCCACAAAACATACCCGACTGGATAACCCTACGGTCACGCCCGACCCATACTAACAAGGACGGATCCCGGAGATTCAACAAATCTTACCATGTGGCACATCACTTACAACAATCATACAACAATAAGCAAATACCATTACCAAACATCACTAAGCATAATAATATCCTTACAAAGGAGTAACACTAATGTCACACCACGCCACATATTCACCAAACGGATACACGCATCGATACACAATCATCAACCCGTGGAAAAGGTCCACTATAATCACCTAATACAATCACAATCACACAACACTAATACACATATACAAGAAAGCACATTTATTCCCAAACGCTTGAGTTATCTTTTGAAAAACAACATTTATCGAGAATATACCGATCCTTTTGAAATTTCATTAAAAACATTCCAATCGCGCACATAGTCAATTAGCGACTATTACAACTAGGAAACATGAAGTGTATAGGCAAGATACTTGCCTTGGGTATTTCGACGATTAAATGAGGTTGGTAAAACTAGGACAGGAGCTATCAATCCCCAATTTTCGAACCTAAAGTGACCAATATAGCAAGACTCGTATTAGGGCTACTGATTCAAATCACAATAACACGTAGAATTTGAATCCATACTCTAAGGGGATTTTTATCGAGCACCTAGCGGGCATTTTGAGTATAAGAAATGATATAGTTGAAGAATTCGATCTCTACCCCGCTAGAATCGATGAAAACCACTCAAGAACATCGAAGAACCCAAGAACACCTAAGAATCATCCTAGAAACAAGAACTAATAAGAATCTTTTGAAAGAACTTGAAGAACTTCAAACCATATACCTTGATTCAACCAAGAAATGGATGATTCTTCAAGAACAACCTTTTTATCTTGATTCTATAATGTTAAGAACATGTTTATGGCTTGATTTTGGAGTTCAAGATGGAGGATTTTAGGTGGAGAATGAAGAAAACTCGAAGGAATGCCCTAGAACACTTCAGAAATGAGAGAGGGCTATTTATACTCATCCGGACAAATTTCCAGCATTCCAGCACTTTCTGGTCGTGTCAGATGACACGGTCGGGTCATGGGTCGTGTCACCTGTCCAGAAAGTTTTTGCTTAACCACAATAGTTCGAGACGGCCCGCGTCAAATGACACGGCCGTGTCACTGCACCAGAGTCTGGTATTTCGATCATAACTCCTTCGTCTGGGCTCCGATTGACTCATCATTTGAACCATTGGAAAGCTAACTCAATTCTCTACAATGATATAATATTTAAGAATTTTTGGATTTTCTTGGAATTTATGGTGAATGAACAAAGTCGAACTTAAATGTGGAAAGGTTGAAATAATATGTCGTTTAATCCAAAGAAACATCAAAACTCACTTGTATGACAAAAAGTGCTGAACAAACATGTCCAAAATGTGTCAATGAATACAAGCGAGTCACTAGAATCGAAAAAAATATAAAAATAAAAAATATGGGTATTGCACACACAAGAACAACAGGTACGAATCGAATTACTAGATCCTTATGAATAATATTGATAAACAGTACAATAATTAATTCCTTTCTAGAAGGATTTGTACTGTTGATCAAAATAAACTAAGGGAAGAGGACGGAGATGACCGAAATGAATCTCCGGGCTGAAAAACAGTTCGGCTGATCTGTTGGGAAGGGGGCCGATTTTTGGGTCTTGCAAAACTAGCGTTATGCAATTTTTCTTATATCAATTCCTTATCCTTGACCCTCTATTTATACTAGAGTCAAAACTCTAGTATTTGCTTAGTTGTCCCTCAACTGATTAAGTAATACAATACATATAATATCTTATATTATATATTACTTATTATTTAATCCTCTTATAAATATAATATCTAATATTATATTTATCTTTCCCAGTTGATATAATTAAATAATATAATATATAATATCTTATATTATATATTACTCATTTTGTAACTTCCTTAATAAATATATATCTAATATTATATCAATTAATTATTCTTGCTTGTCTTTAGTTATCGTATGTGTAACCAAAAAGGCTTATATTATGTTGGCAATTATTTAATATCTTATTAAATAATAAGTCATAACGGTCTCTAGCAAGATATTGTGACTACTCAAATAATATAAGTTTATAGTCCATTAAACCATTTAACATGTCAAATCCCTTTGTCACATGATATCATACTTGAACTAAGTCATGGAAATTGTCATACTTATTATGTTCAAATGCTTTCTCGATCTTAAGTAGACTGATTGAATGAAATGACTCTTCATTTGAGCATGGCCATGCATTTCCTTCAGTCCTACTTATCGAGGGGCCCAGCAGATATCTCTCTCACTAAAGAGAGGGACAAATCCCCATCTTGATTATTCATTGCCCTCTACATGGCTCCTGTTGAGAATTAGGAACCTTCGCCTTTTGGAAATAGTACGGAGTATATAAGAGTTATGGAACTCTTTTGCATTGTGGAAGCGTATTAAAGTGCAGAAGATAAACGACACAAGATTTATAGAGGTTCGGTCAAACGTGCCTACGTCCTTTTCTGTATCTTTTTCTATAGGCTTAAGATCAACCTCTGCATCTCGTCTTCAATCGGTCCAAGGGATACCGTTACACTCTTGTCTTTATATCGGTCCAAGATAAACCGTTTTCCTTTTCTATCGGACAAGGAATCAACCTATCTAGCTTTCTATTGGTACTAGACAACCTCTTTTGGATTTAGATATGATTCTATCCGTGTATTTTATGTGTGTTATTTTGGTTGTATAATGTGGTTATTTGGAGATGAGTGTATTGATGAATTGATATTTGGATTGTTCATGATTGGTAATCATTGAGTTTTGTGATTTTCGGAATGTGTTCGTTCTGTCCGGACCATCGGATTGGCGGTTTGAAGGCTACAGCCGTAAGGATGCCGAGTTACGGCCGTAAGTGGGCATTACGGCCGTAAGGCCTTGCCGATTACGGCCGTAAGGCATTGCGGGTTACGGCCGCAATGCACTTGTCTAAGTTGGACAGTAGCTCGGCAGGACTCGGTACGGCCATAAGAGATGTACTGGTTACGGCCGAAAGGTACATGCCGAGTACGGCCGTAAGGGGATGTCCGAGTACGGCCGTAATGCCTGGCCGAGTAACGGTCGTAATGCACTCTGGTACTTCGGGCAGTAGCCGACAGATGCCATTACTGCTGTAAAACACTGCCGGTTACGGCCGTAATACACTGGGCTATATAAAGCCAAGTGACGGGTCTAGAAGGCATTTTCTCCCCTTTTCTTCCTCCTTCGTGACTCTTCGGTAGATTTTCAGAATTCTGATCAGGAGCATCATTGTGCAACATTTTGGGAAGTTTGATTCATGTCTAACATCATCCTTCACTCGAGTTCTGTCCGAATCAAGGTAAAATTCGTTCTTGTTCCTAGTTCGTCATATTTTAGGGCTTTTGTTAAATTCTTTGATTTTAATCCGTTCTAGCTCTGACTGGTGTTAGATTATGATGTTGTAATCATAATCCTTCATTTTTCTCCGAAGTTCATGGATTAAATACCAAGTTTTCTTCCGTAGTTTGAACTCGAACCATGTTGTCTTCGTAGTGTTCGATTAAATGTCCCTAAGGGTAAAACATAGGGTGAATCCTTCCGTTTTCATGGTGTGATATTTGATTCGGTATTTTATTGAACTAGGATCGAATTGTTGAAGGAATTCGGACCGTACGCCTTTCTATTTGTTATTCTCGTGTCGTTCCCAATCGAGGCAAGTACTTTGATTGTGTTTGATGTACATCGTGTGAATATGTGAAAAACGTGGTTTTGTGAAAAGTGGTAATTTCAGAAAATGTGATTTGTGCCAAAAGTGATGATTTCTAAAAGTGCGACTTGAGGTCGTGTGCCAAGTAAAACCAGCAAGGGTCCCCTGGGTTCAGTAGACCGAGGCTTCTGTGGTCCACTTGGTTGTGCTTGTACAACCAGGGAGACCTGACGAGGACTCTCTGGGGAGAGGTATGTATCTCGCGTGAGGTACAGTACCTATACAGCCCCCGTTGTTATTTTGTGACGATGATTATGGTATGGTATTCCGGAATATCTGTGATGGCACTGTGATTTCTCTGGTTTATTCACTTGTTGTACATATTCTAGAATCATTATACTTACATCGGCTTTTTGCTGACCCCTTCGGGGGTGGATACGCTTGTTGTGTATTCAGGTACAGGTCCAGTGGGGGATCCAGTACAGGGCGGACATGAGCTTGGTGGGCATCATTGATATCGTGTACTATTTTGAGTTGGTATTGTCTTGGTCATGGTCATGTTTTGGTTTTGTACTCACGCGGGTACTGTCATGTGATGTATATTGTGTCGTTGTTGATTATTAATGATGTTGTTGTACCAGCTGTGAACTATTGTATCAGTTGTGGTCCTACGGGACGAGGTGTGTTTGGTTTTGTAATGCATATCGTGTTGAAGTCGGTTTGTTTTTAATAAAGTGCATGTTGTGATTTGGAAATTTTTAATGAGTTTTTATGTTGGTCTAAGCCTGGCAGGTTCTACAAAAAGAATCTATGGCGCTGTAATATCTCTGCAAATCACGGGGGTGTTACACTAATAACGCCGGATCAACGATCCTAATAACACTGAATCGATCTATAATCCGTATCTTTCCCCTCGTGTATGTTTTTGTGAATGAACACTCAAACACTTATGAATTAAGCACAAATACAACAACGATAATGTATACAATGATAACAAGTATGTGTATAAGTTCCTTGAAGTTGGTGTAACGAATAATACCAAATGCTTTGGTATTTATAGGCAATTTTCTCCAACTAGCCGTTAGCTGCCTGTCTCTCTTTATCGTGCGTTATGCTTCATTCGTAGCGTACGTTATCGCCATTAGGTACATTATAGCCTTCCTGTAGCATACGTTATCTGCTTGTAGTTTCAGTCCAGTTGCTTTTGTCCAACCTTTACGTACGTTAATTCTTCTACATTACGTACGTTAACTGCTTGATATTGCATACGTTAATCTTGATTCTTAGCATACGTTAACTAATCAAAGTCATAGATCCATTGCATGCCTTTTTGACTTTGCCTCTTAATCTTCCAACGTCTATTTATTTGAATTCGAACACTTCATTACGTACGTTAATCAACCTGCATTACGTACGTTAACTGGTATGTTTAGTGTACGTTATTTTATATGCATTGCGTACGTTAAATCATCAGGTGAGACATCAGCTGTCTTCATATTACGTACGTTATGATACATGCATAGCGTACATTATGTCTACAGTTTAGCATGCGCTAGACTTGCACCTTAGCGTGCGTTAATTGCTCAGACTCCTTGTTGTTTTGCTTCGATCTATTGTTATTTTCTTTGATCGACAACATCATCAACTCATCATCACCATCATTAGTTCATCATCAAAACCAATTTATGATTATGTTCTCCTCCTTTTTAATGATGACAAAACAACAACCTTCAATGGGATTTTATACCTGCAAAATTAAAACAATACAGATCAAAGTTTTTGGCTTCGTCTGTTTTGTTAGTTTCTCCCCATCTTTTCTTTTCTCCTTTTCAAATCCTTCTCATTTTTCAACTTTCTTAAATTTTCAATTTTCGACTTTCTTCGTTTTTCTCCCCCTTTCATGATCAGGATATTATTTTATATTTTTTTCGTTATTCTTTCATGACTCGTATTTTTCTATTCTCCTATCATTCCATTCTTCTCCCCCTTTTTGCCATAATAAAAAAGTCGCATAATAACAAAAATCGATGAAAAAATTAAATATGACAAATATCGGGTAAAAACTCCCCCTGAAAAATAGATTTCCTCAAACAAATAATAGTAACTCCCCCTGAATTAAGTACCAATTTTTAAAATATCAATTTTGATTTTTGGGGATCCAACCGAGAGTTGGTTTTTTTATTTGATACATAGACGATATTCGAAATTGTGGTTCCTTTAAGAATCCAAACTTTTTAATTTTTATCGTCCGACATGGACTTTTGCAATTCGAAATGTGATGCCCAATTTTTAAATATTTATCACAACGGGGTATTTTAAAATTTAAGGATTTAGTTTTATTATGCGGTTTGAATCCTAAACCCCTGTTTATTTAAAGAATATTTTTGAACGGAAAGCATTTGTTCAAACTTGTCATTTCCGCAAGAAAATTTATTTGTTAAATTCTTAAGTTCGTTTTGAACTTTTGAAAGATCATCCTTTAATTTATTTTCTATTTCAAGACATTTCGAATGATCGTTTTCAATAATTTCCCCTTTTTCTTTTATTTTGAAAATTTTGATTTTCAATGATTTATTTTTGGCCTTAAGGGATTTATTATCAACTAAAGTATTTTGAAAATGGGAATGTAAAAGTTCGAATGCTTCAAAAAGTTCGTCTTGAGACGATGTACTAACTTGGCTTTCGACATCGCTTTCCTCGCGTGAACTCCTTGCCATGAGTGCGAGGTTATTTTGAAAAATTTCATCGTCTTTCTCTTCGTCACTTCATGATGCTGTGATACTTCCTTCTTCGAGGTCGAGCCTCGACAGTTTCTATCAAAGTGGCCTGATTTACCACAGTTTCGATAGTAGTTGTCGAATTTATTTGTCTCGCTTGTCTTGATGTCTTTTCTTCTCCGGTTTAATAAGTTTTGAAACTTATTTATACTTTGGCATAATATGCCGATTCTTCATCATCTTTGTCCACCGGGATTTCTTCTTTCTTTGACATCTCAGCTTTCAAAACTATGGTTCTTTCTTTCGGTTTCGGCTTGGCATTCTGAGATTTAAGAACTATCTCGTAATTTATTAGTGAACAAACGAGGGCACTAAAATCAATATTATTTAAATCTTTCGATTCCATAATCGCCATAATCGTTCCGTCCCATTCAAGAAGTAGTGATCTTAAGATTTTTTTTACTTTTTCACTACTTGTTAATGGTTTCCCAAAACAAGCCAGTCCATTTTTGATGACCGAAAATCGGTCGATCATGTTTGTTATGGACTCGTCACCTTTCATCATAAATAGCTCGTAGTCATAGAGGAGCATATTTGTTTTCGTCTCCTTGACTTGGTTCGTTCCTCCATGTATTACCTCCAACATTTTTCAAATTTCTTTGGCACTTTTACATAAGGATATCCAGTTATGTTCTTCCAAATTTAAAGCACAATATAATAATTGCGTTGCTTTGCAATTATAATGGTCATTTTTCCAATCCGTATCATCATACTCTTAAAAGCTTTTAAGAGTACCGTCGGGGTTCATTGTAATTTTTGGGCCAAGACATATGACTTTCCACATCTCGATATCATAGGCTCGGATTAAGATAGACATCTTCCACGTCATCAAATTCGATCCATCAAAGAATGGAGGTCGGTTTAAGTCAAGACCTTCGAGCGGGGTAAATTGGAGCGCCATAGGATCTTTTTCTCTTTGGATGTTAAGCCGCTTTTAGAGATACCGCCCTGATACCAATTGTTGATAATTTGGGTACCTTCGTTGTTTGGAAATAGTACAGAGTATATAAGAGTTATGAAACTCTTTTGCATTGCGGAAGCGTATTAAAGTGCAGAAGATAAACGACACAAGATTTATAGAGGTTCGGCCAAACGTGCCTTCGTTCTCTCTCCGTATCATTTTCTATAGGCTTAATATCAATCTCTGCACCTCGTCTTCAATCGGTCTGAGGGATACCGTTACACTCTTATCTTTATGTTGGTCCAAAATAAACCATTTTTCTTTTCTATCAGACAAGGAATCAACCTATATATCTAGCTTTCTATTGGTACTAGACAAACCTCTCTTGGATTTAGATATGATTCTAATAATGTCGGATCAATGATCCTAATAACACCCAATCAATCTGCAATATGTATCTTTCCATTCATGTATGTTTTCATGTATGAACACTTAAACACTTATGAATTAAGCACAAACACAACAACGATAATGCATATAATGATAACAAGTATGTGTATAAGTTCCTTGAAGTTGGTGTAACAAATGATACCAAATGCTTTGGTATTTATAGACAATTTCCTCCAACTAGCCGTTAGCTGCCTGTCTCTTTTTAGCGTGCATTATGCTTCATGCGTAGCATACATTATCGACATTACGTACATTATAGCCTTCCTATAGCGTACGTTATCTACTTGTAGTTTCAGTCCAGTTGCTTCTGTCCAACCTTTACGTACGTTAACTCTTCTCCATTACGTACGTTAACTGCTTGATATTGCGTACGTTAATCCTGATTCTTAGCGTACGTTAACTTCCCAAAGTCATAGATCCGTTGCATGCCTTTTTTACTTTACCTCTGAATCTTCCAACGTTCATTTGTTTGAATTCGAATACTTCATTACGTACGTTAATCAACCTGCATTACGTACGTTAACTGGTATGTTTAGCGTACGTTATTTTATATGCACTGCGTACGTTAAATCTTCAGGTGAGACTTCAGCTGTCTTCATATACGTATGTTATAATACATGCATAGCGTATGTTATGTCTACAGTTTAGCGTGTGCTAGACTTGCACCTTAGCGTGCGTTAATTGCTCGGACTCCTTGTTGTTTTGCTTCGATCTATTGTTATTTTCTTTGATCGACAACATCATCAACTCATCATCACCATCATTAGTTCATCATCAAAACCAATTTATGATTATGTTCTCCCCCTTTTTAATGATGACAAAACAACAACCTTCAATGGGATTTTATACCTGCAAAATTAAAACAATACAGATCAAAGTTTTTCTCGTCATTCTTTCATGACTCGTATTTTTCTATTCTACCATTGTTCCTTTCTTCTCCCCCTTTTGTCATAAAAAAAGGGGCATAATAACAAAAATTAAAAAGATCGATGGAAAATTTTAAATATGACAAATATCGGGTAAAAACTCCCACTGAAAAATAGATTTCCACAAAAAAATAATAGTAACTCCCTCTGAGTTAAATACCAATTTTAAAATATCAATTTTGATTTTTGGAGATCCAACCGGGAGTTGGTTTTTCATTTTATACATAGACGATATTCGGGATTGTGATTCCTTTAGGAATCCAAACTTTTTAATTTTTATCATCCGACGTGGGCTTTTGCAATTCGAAATGTGATGCCCAATTTTAAATATTTATCACAACGGGGTATTTTAAAATTTAAGGATTCGGTTTTATTATGCGGTTTGAATCCTAATCTCTGTTTATTTAAAAAATATTTTTGAACGGAAAGCATTTGTTCAAACTTGTCATTTCCGCAAGAAAATTTATTTGTTAAATTCTTAAGTTCGTTTTGAACTTTTGAAAGATCATCCTTTAATTTATTTTCTATTTCAAGACATTTCGAATGATCGGATTCAATAATTTCTCTTTTTTCTTTTATTTTGGAAATTTCAATTTTTAATAATTTATTTTTGGCCTTCAGGGATTTATTATCAACTAAAGCATTTTGAAAATCGGAATGTAAAAGTTCGTATGCTTCAAAAAGTTCCTCTTGAGACGGTGTACTAGCCTGGCTTTCGGCATCGCTTTCATCGAGTGAACTCCTTGCCATGAGTGCGAGGTTATTTTGAAAAATTTCATCGTCTTACTCTTAGTCACTCCATGATGCTATGAGTACTTCCTTCTTTGAGGTCGAGCCTCGACAGTTTCTAGCAAAGTGACCTGATTTACCACAATTTCGACAGTTGTTGTCGAATTTCTTTATCTCTCTTGTCTTGATGTCTTTCCTTTTTCAGTTTAATAAGTTTTGAAACTTATTTATATTTTTGGCATCATATGTCGATTCTTCATCATCTTCGTCCACCGGGATTTCTTCTTTCTTTGAATTTTAGGTTTCAAAGCTATGGTTCTTTCTTTCTGTTTCGGCTTGGCATTCTGAGATTTAAGAACTATCTCGTAATTTATTAGTGAACCAACAAGGGCACTAAAATCAAGAGTATTTAAATCTTTAGTATTTAAATGAAGTTGGTGTAACGAATGATACCAAATGCTTTGGTATTTATAGGCAATTTCCTCCAACTAGCCGTTAGCTACCTGTCTCTCTTTAGCGTGTGTTATGCTTCATGCGTAGCGTACGTTATGGCCATTACGTACGTTATAGCCTTCCTGTAGCGTACGTTATTTTCTCGTAGTTTCAGTCCAGTTGCTTATGTCCAACCTTTATGTACGTTAACTCTTCTCCATTACGTACGTTAACTGCTTGATATTGCGTACGTTAATCTTGATTCTTAGCGTACGTTAACTTCTCAAAGTCATAGACCTGTTGCATGCCATTTTTACTTTGCCTCCGAATCTTCCAATGTTCATTTGTTTGAATTCGAACACTTCATTACGTACGTTAATTAACCTGCATTATGTAACACCCCCGATATATTCAGGAATATTACAACACCGTAAATCCTTTATATAAGAATTTACAAGGCTGGAGAAATGAAAAGGCAATAACAGATACCAACATATGAAAGTAACTGAAATAAAATACAATAGTTCTCGGACAATACCGAGAATACAAATATCCAATGGAAGAATTATTAATACATCACCAAATCCAATCATCACAAACGACGACGTACTCGAGTACTTATTAAAAACAACACAAACAACAGACAATTAACCCCGGCCGGAACATCACTTTGCACCCTCATCATCATGCAGCTCCAGTGGTTGTTTCCCTGCTCTCCTGGATCCTGAACATAAACAAATATTCACCCCCAAAGGGGTTAGCACAACGATGCTAGTACAAGTACTACAACATATTATTCAACATCTCACGAAGAATAATAATAACATAAATGACAAAATACCAATGAGTCTCATCCTACGAGAAACTCATAAATGGCATACACAAATGATAATCACAACATGATATCACCACAAACACATGGTAATTCCGATGATCCAGCGTTCACTGCCTAGAACCCCCGAAGATTCCGTCAAACCAACCCGAGGTGGAAAAACCCATCCGATGATCCAGCGCACGCTAGCATAGATCCCCCGATGATCCCGTTGGACCAACATGAGGTGGACATACAACAACGACATATATGCACAACAATACGTATAACATCAATACATAGAACAATTAAAGTACATGCCTCGATTCGATGACAAGAATAACACTTCGACGAATATCAATACACTCGAAGGTCGCCCCTTCGATCAAACACGTTGCAAAGCTCGAACCTTAAACAAAAGAAATAATATAGAATTCATCTCACGTCGTAGGAACATCTAACAATCCAAATTACGGTCGAAAGTTCATAAAATGTATCCTGTCTGACATGCAAAACGTATGTCACATACCCTTTGTAGCGTACGTTAAACCTACTCATTAGCGTACGTAAGCTACGAAGTCTAGCGTATGCTAACCATGTATCGAAAGTTCCTCTCTGATCAGTCGACTGACTCGTCTGATGATATAATGTACATTACATACACAACGTAATGTACGCTAATTCTTTCCGTTAGCGTACGTAAGTTGCAGAGCCTAGCGTACGCTAAACATGCATCCAACAGTCTCTTCCCTGATCAGACAACTGACTCGCCGCACGAAAATCTTAGTGTTAACGTTCGTTAACTCCATGCATAATACACTCATGAAAACTTGAATGCTCTAGTGGTGTTCAATGTCTTATAACTTCAAGGATAAGCATATCATCATGATGTCATACTCTAATCTTTGATCACAAATTCTCTTACATAATTCAGTTATTCTGAGGTTGATAAACTAGCTACCAATTTCATCAACCTATTCCGGCTTCACCATGAAGATTAATTTACTAAATTAACTTCAACCTTTGGTGATCCTTCATCTAATTCTGTTAAGCAAAAGTGATACCAATACTAAATCTACGACCATTATGGGAACACTATTCAATACCATTACTCTCATCATTTGACGACACAGGATTCCAACTATGATGTTCTCAGCAATGATATCTTAAGCATAATTATCACAACTTTTAAACATGATGTTTGGTTGAATAAATCATCTATGGAACTTAATATCTTGATAGCATGATCATCATATCCTTAAGAACACGAATCCAAGGTTGGAGATAGCATTAAAATACCTTAAGATGAGGAAAACACCGAGACAATAGGTAGAATCCAACTCCGGTTGCTTGTGTGTCAATCCAAAATGATTCTCCACTTCAATGATCAAGTATAAGTGATCTCCAATCTTCAATAACCAAGTATTAAGTGATCTAAAGGTGTTTAAGATGGCTGGGAACTCTCTGGAGATGAAGTATGTTGAAAACTAAGTGAAAGAAATGAATGAAATGAAATGGGGTGATGTATGATTTATAACTTCCTGACCTTAACGTACGTTAGCCTTCATGCATAACATACGTTACTAGCTTAGCGTACGCTACCCAGAATACTGAGCGTACGCTATCGTCACTGATAGTTAACTATCCTCATTCTGTACTCGATTACGTACGCTACACAATCAGGTTACGTACGTCAGTAACACTCATTAGCGTACGCTAGACACATTCCTTAGCGTACGTTAACACTCGTTGACTTCAAAACTGTCCAGGTTCATCCGCAGGAATCTTATCCAGACCCATCGTCCGGCTGGAGCATGTGCTAGCCGCCAAGTCAATCATTGGCCTCTTTACATACGCTACGCTTCATTCGTAGCGTACGCTATCTTTGGCTGATAACGTACGTTAAGCTTCCTTCTTTGCGTACGTTATCACGTACTTGCATGGGCAAATTTACATGTTGCTATAATCATGCACAAGGATATAAATACGAGAAACACAAATCTGAATAATACAGAGCTTAATTACAGATGAAGTACTCACTAATTAATCTGGATATTACATACTCTCCTTCTAAAAAGAGTTTCGTCCCGAAACTCAAGACGAAAATAGCTTTGGATATCTGGACTTCATGCTATATTCCATTTACCAAGTGGCTTCTTCCACTCCATGGCGCGACCACTGAACTTTAACTAAAGCGATCGGTTTGTTTCTCAATTGCTTAACTCGACTCTCGAGTATCCTGATCGGTCTCTCTTCAAACATGCCGTCCTGAGCGACTTCAATCTCACCAAAATCATGACATGACTAGGATCTGGTATATACCTCCGTAACTGGGATACGTGGAATATGTTATGAACATGGCTCAGTGACGGCGGTAATACCAACTTGTATGCCAACTCTCTAACTCTCTCAAGAATCTCGAATGGTCCGATATATCTCGGACTCAGCTTTCCTTTCCTCCCAAAACAAAAGATTCCCTGAGTAGGAGAAACTTTTAAAAGCACGTGATCTCCAATACTAAACTCTAAGGGACGACGGCACACGTCTGCATAAGATTTATGTCGACTCTGGGCAGTCAATAGCCTTTCGTGAATCAAGGCTATCTTCTCTCGTGTCTGCACGATCAATTCCGGTTCCATCCCGATCAGTTCTGATGAATCGTCCCAACATAGAGGCGATCTGCATCTCCTCCCGTATAATGCCTCAAATGGTGCCATATTAATGGAAGCATGCCAACTATTGTTGTAGGTGAATTCAATCAATAGCAGATGAACTTCCCAATCAGTTGACCAATCTAAGGCACAAGCTCTCAGCATATCTTCCACCATTTGAATAGTCCTTTCGGATTGTCCTTCTGTCTGCGGATGATAAGTTGTGCTGAAGTTCAATTCGGTTCCCAAGGCTTTATGAACTGCTTTCCAAAAATGAGACACAACACGACCGTATCGGTACGAAATAATGGTCTTCGGCGTACCATGCAATGGGACTATCTCTGAAATAAATACTCATGCCAACTTCTTGGGTCCCCAAGTGTCCTTAATGCCTAGAAAATGAGCCGATTTGGTTAGACGGTCAACTATCACCCAAATCATTTTCATTCCTGTCTTGGTTCTCGGCATATTAGTGATAAAGTCCATCGATATGTCCTCCCACTTCCATTCAGGAATCGGGAGCGGCTTCAGCATTCCGGCAGGTCGTTGATGCTCGATCTTAACCTGTTGACAAGTCAAACATTTCGAGACATAATCCGCTACATCTTTCTTCATGTTGCCCCACCAGAAATTCTGCTTCAGGTCCTTATACATCTTACTGGTGCCCGGGTGGATAGTATAGGGGGTGCTGTGAGCTTCCTTCATAATTGTCTGCTTCAGAACATCGACATCGGGAATGCAAAGTTGGTTCTGAAATCTCAAAACTCCATCATCATGAATTACGAATCCTGGGGCCTTTTCCTTGATCACTTCATCACGTAACTGAATCATCAGGGGATCATCTACTTGCTTAGATTTGATTTCTTTGGTCAACAATGAAGTTAATTCCATCACACACAGTTGTCCTTGGACTCTTTGCAACGATACCTCAATTCCTTCGCGAATCAATTCTCGTTGAATGCTGGGCTGGGAGGTCAGAGTGTCCAGCATCTGAATAGAAACATGTTTGCGGCTAAGTGCATCGGCCACTACATTTGCTTTGCCTGGATGATAAAGAATCTCCAAGTCTAGTCCTTAATCAATTCCAGCCATCTCCTCTACCGCATGTTTAACTCCTTCTGACTGAAGATGTATTTGAGACTCTTGTGATCCGTAAATATTTGACAGTGAGTCCCGTACAGGTAGTGCCTCCAGATTTTCAAAGCAAAAACTACCACTGCCAGCTCCAAATCATGCGTTGGGTAATTTACTTCATAAGGTTTCAGCTATCGTGACGCATAGGCGATCACCTTCTCATTTTGCATCAATACACACCCGAGACCTTGGTTCGAAGCGTCACTGTAAACTATGAATCCTTCAGTTCCCTGTGGGAGTGCTAAAATCGGTGCCGTCGTCAATCTCTTCTTTAACTCATCAAAGCTAGTCTGGCACATCTCGTTCCACTCAAACTTTTGAGTTTTCTGCAGTAGTCGAGTAAGTGGGCGGGTAATTTTGGAAAACCCTTCCATGAACCGACGATAATACCCAGCAAGTCCTAAGAAACTCCAGATTTCTTTCACATTCTTAGAAGACTTCCAATCCATAACTGCTTCGATTTTCTGTGGATCTACTCGGACTCCTTCTGCTGATACCACATGACCGAGGAACATTGCTTCCTTTAGCCAGAATTCACACTTAGAAAGCTTGGCGTACAGTTGCTCATTTCTCAGAAGGTCTAAAACGATCCACAGATGTTGTGCATGATCTTCCGGGCTCTTGGAATAAACCAAAATGTCAATACAACCATGAATTTGTCTAAATACTCTATAAACACTTGGTTTATCAATTGCATGAATACAGCAGGTGCATTAGTGAGACCAAACAACATCAATACAAACTCATAGTGTCCGTAGCGAGTTCTGAACGCTTATTTTGGAACATCGGATTCCTTAATCCTCAACTGATGATATCCCGACCTCAGATCGATCTTAGAAAACACTGTTGCTCCTTGTAACTGGTCAAACAAATCATCAATCTGTGGCAACGGATACTTGTTCTTGATTGTCATCTTGTTCAGCTCTCGATAGTCAATACACAATCGAAGCGATCCATCCTTCTTCCGGACAAAAAGAACTGGTGCACCCCAGGGAGAAAAGCTTGGCTGGATATAGCCTTTGTTCAGTAAATCTTCCAGTTGCTTCTTCAATTCATACATCTCATTAGGTTCCATACGATACGGCGCCTTAGAAATTGGTGTAGCTCCTGGTTCCAGCTCGATGGTGAATTCTACATCCCGTCGTGGAGGTAGTCCAGGTAATTCATCAGGAAACACATCCAAAAATTCGTTCACAATAGGAATGGATGATATTTCTACTTTTCCGTCTTCTTTCTTCATTGCGTAGCACCAGTATCCGGTACAGCCCTGCTTTAACAATTTGACAACTTTCATCACCTTGATCATCTTTCCCGAGCTCCCTGGTTTCCATCCTTCAAACAGTATTTCGGAACCATCGTCAGCTATCACCGAGATATTCCTCTTTCGGTAGTTTACAATAGCTCCATATCGATTAAGCCAATCATCTCCGAGTATCAGGTCGTCTCCTTGCATTTCTATCACAATCAGATTTGAGGGCCACTCTCTGACTCCAAATGATACAGGGAAATCTCTAGTTTCTAAGTTTCCCACAATCCTCTCTCCACTCAGTAAACCCACAACATAAGGCTCACAATTATGAAAACCAGAATTATTCAAACGATTTACACAAGACAAGGACATAAATGAATGCGTAGCTCTTGAATCGAATAAAACGCTAACTGGATGTGAAAGGATCTGAACAGTACCTGATGCGACAGCAGAATCCCGATCGTCTGCCTTCTTCATCTCATACAGGCCTGGAGGAACAGATCCGGCACTCGATACCCCTTTTCGGTCCAACTGTCCTCTGCCTCGTCCGCGACCAAAATTTTGCGGCAGCTGAACACTCTGCTGCGTCTGCTGAATACTTGCTTCCTTCTGAGCTGGCTGTGACGTACGGGCTCTAAAAGATTTTGCAACTTCTTCACAGAACACCGCACGATGTCCCTCTCGACCACAACTAAAACAAGTCACGGCAGGAAGGGGGCAATTTCGCCGATAGTGTGCCGTCTGACTACAGTTAAAGCACTTCCTTGTCACATCTATCGTGGCTGATACCGCTCCGAAGTTCTTTCCGCTCTTGGATGGGTGCGGAGGTTTCTTGAACAAATGAAAGGGTGAGTGGGCCTTGCGGGGCCCGCTGCTCTTGTGCTCTGTGAAACTACCAGAGACTTTCTGCTTCTTGGATTCTGCAAACTTTTCCATCATTGGTTCCTTGATTTCATACGCCAATGCTTTATCCTGATATTGGCAGAGAGTGGTACATTCAAAACCGGACATGTACCTATGAATCTATGTTTCATTCTCATATCAAAATGGATCGTCATTTCTGCATCTATTCTGACCAGATGTCGAACAAATGCCAGTTGCTGGTTAAACATCTTAATCGCTTGAGATACTGGCACATCCGGAGGCTGCGCGGAGAAAAACTCCCGAAATTTGGCTTCCCTCATCGGACGAGGGCAGTACTGAGCTTCCATCATCAATTTAAATTCTCCCCAGTCGGCATCATGATCTATAGGCCGGATGGCTTCCCACCACTCGGACGCTTCCCCTATCAGAAAGTACTGAGCAATAGAGGCTCTCCGGTCATCTGGATAATTAATCCCGGCAAAGATCTTCTCCAATTCTTTTAACCAATGATCCCACGTCGGTGTCTCAGAAAAGCCGTCGATTTTAGGTGGTTGCATCTTTGCCACCTCTTGCAGCCATCGTCGCCTCGATTTCCCATGTCTGGGACACCTTGTTGTCTATCTCCCTATTGTAATCCTACTGCCACCTGCATTCGGTCCACGAACTGGGCAAACTGAGTCATCTGGTTAACCACCTGGCTAAGGATTTTGGGCACAGCAGGTTATGGTTCATTGTTAATAGATATTTGTGGCTCACCTGAGCTGTGGTTGGCCTAATTAGAAGGCGAAGCTTCTCTTTCAGCATTCCTTCGTCCGCGTCCGCGACCGCGACCTGTCCATGCCCACCTCTCTACATACTGTTAGCATAAATACTCAATATACATGCAACAATATCGTTCTAATGTTCAAGTATAAAGAGGTATAACATGTAAAGGACGAGATAGAGTTTAGGAACTTACAACCACTGTTCGCACGAAGACGTAGGCAGTACAGAGATGTTATTCACGGTCGGTTACCTCAAAAGACATATATGACCCCTATTTTAACCCAATGGCCAAGATATCCATAATCTTAGCTCTGATACCATATTTTGTAATATCCCCAATATATTCAGGAATATTACAGCGCCATAAATCCTTTACATAAGAATTTACAAGGCTGAAGAAATGAAAAGGCAATAATAGATACCAACATATGAAAGTAACTGAAATAAAATACAACAGTTCTGGGCTAATACCGAGAATATAAATATCCAAAGGAAGAATTATTAATACATCACCAAATCCAATCATCACAAACGACGACGTACTCGAGTACTTATTAAAAACAACACAAACAACAGACAATTAAACCCGGTCGGACCAACACTCTGCACCCTCGTTGTCATGCAGCTCCAGTCGTTGTTTCCCTGCTCTACTGGATCCTGAACATAAACAAATGTTCACCCCCGAAGGAGTTAGCACAACGATGCTAGTACAAGTACTACAACATATTATTCAACATCTCACGAAGAATAATAATAACATAAATGGCAAAATACCAACGAGTCTCCTCCTACGAGAAACTCATAAATAACATACACCAATGATAATCACAACATGATATCACAACATACACATGGTAATTCCGATGATCCAACATTCACTGCCTAGAACCCCCGATGATTCCATCAAACCAACCTGAGGTAGAAAAACCTATCCAATGATCCAGCGCACGCTAGCATAGATCCCTCGATGATCCGTCGGACCAACACGAGGTGGGCATACAACAACGACATATATACACAACAATATGTATAACATCAATACATAGAACAATTAAAGTACTTGCCTCGATTCGATGACAAGAATAACACTTCGACGAATATCAATACACTCGAAGGTCGCCCCTTCGATCAATCACGTTGCAAAGCTCGAACCTTAAACAAAAGAAATAATATAGAATTCATATCACGTCGTACGAACATCTAACAATACAAATTACAGTTGAAAGTTCATAAAACTTATCTTGTCTGGCATGCATAACGTACATTACATACCCTTTGTAGCGTACGTTAAACCTATTCGTTAGCGTACATAAGCTACGAAGTCTAGCGTACGCTAACCATGTATCGACAGTTCCTCTCTGATCAGTCGACTGACTCGTCTGATGATATAACGTACGTTACTTACACAACGTCGTGTACGTTAATTCTTCCCATTAGCGTACGTAAGATGCAGAGCCTAGCGTATGCTAAACATGCATCCGACAGTCTCTTCCCTGATCACACAACTGAATCGCCGCACGAAAATCTCAATGTTAATGTTCGTTAACTCCATGCATGATACACTCATGAAAACTTAAATGATCTAGTGGTGTTCAATGTCTTACAACTTCAATGATATGATGTCATACTCCAATCTTTGATCACAAATTATCTTACGTAATTCAGTTATTCTGAGGTTGATAAACTAGCTACCAATATCATCAACCTATTCCAGCTTCATCATGAAGATTAATTTACTAAATCAACTTCAACCTTTGGTGATCCTTCATCTAATTCTGTTAAGCAAAAGTGATACCAATACTAAATATATGACCATTATGGCAACACTATTCAATACGGATAATCAATCTCAGAATATTACTCTCATCATTTGACGACACAGGATTCCAACTATGATGTTCTCAACAATGATATCTTAAGCATAATTATTCCAACTTCTAAACATGATGTTTGGTTGAATAAATCATCTAAGGAACTTAATATCTTGATAGCATGATCATCATATCCTTAATAACACGAATCCAAGGTTGGAGATAGCATTAACATACCTTAAGATGAAGAAAACCCCAAGACAATAGGTAGAATCCAACTTCGGTTGCTTGTGTGTCAATCCAAAATGATTCTCTACTTCAATGATCAAGTATAAGTAATCTCCAATCTTCAATGGCCAAGTATTAAATGATCTAAAGGTGTTTAAGGCGGCTGGGAACTCTCTGGGGATAAAGTATGTTGAAAACCAAGTGAAAGAAACAAATGAAATGAATTTGGGTGATGTATTATTTATAACTTCCTGACCTTAACGTACGTTAGCCTTCATTCATAACGTACGTTAGTAGCTTAGCGTACGCTACCCAGAATACTTAGCATACGCTATCGTCACTGATAGTTAACTGTCCTCATTTTGTACTCGATTACGTACGCTACACAATCAGGTTACGTACGTAAGTAACACTCATTAGCGTACGCTAGACACATTCCTTAGCGTACGTTAACACTCGTTGACTTCAAAACTGTCTAGGTTCATCCGCAGGAATCTTATCCGGACCCATCGTCCAGCTGGCGCATGTGCTAGCCGCCCAGCTCAATTATTAGTCTCTTTACGTATGCTACGCTTCATTCATAGTGTATGCTGTCTTTGACTGATAACGTACGTTAAGCTTCCTTCTTAGCGTACGTTATCACGTACTTGCTTGGGCAAATTTATATGTTGCTATAATCATGCACAAGGATACAAATACGAGATATATCATATTTCGATTATTGATATCACAAATTCAAATAATACAGAGCTCAATTACAGATGAAATACTCAATAATTAATCCGGATATTACACATTACATATGTTAACTGGTATGTTTAGCGTACGTTATTTTATATGCATTGCGTGCGTTAAATCATCCGGAGACACTTCAGGTGAGACTTCAGCTGTCTTCATATTACGTACATTATGATACATGTATAGCGTACATTATGTCTACAGTTTAGCGTGCGCTAGACTTGCACCTTAGCGTGCATTTACTACTCAGACTCCTTATTGTTTTGCTTCGATCTATTGTTGTTTTCTTTGATCGACAACATCATCAACTCATCATCAACATCATTAGTTCATCATCAAAACCAATTTGTGATTATGTGGAATAGAGTATTCCAACAATCTCTCCCTTTTGATGATGACAAAACAACAACCTTCAATAGGATTTTATACCTGCAAAATTTAAACAATACAGATCAAAGTTTTCGGCTTTGTCCGTTTCGTTAGTTTCTTCCCATATTTTCTTTTCTCCTTTGCAACTCCTTCTCATTTTTCAATTTTCTTCATTTTTCAATTTTCGACTTTCTTCATCTTTTCTCCCCCTTTCATGATCGAGATATTGTTTTATATTTTTATCATCATTCTTACATGACTCGTATTTTTCTATTCTCCCATCATTCCATTCTTCTCCCCCTTTTGTCATAATCAAAAAGTGGCATAATAACAAAAATAAAAAAAATCGATGGAAAAATTTAAATATGACAAATATCGGGTAAAAACTCTCCCTGAAAAATAGATTTCCTGAAAAAAATAATAGTAACTCCCCCTGAGTTAAATACCAACTTTGAATATATCAATTTTGATTTTTGGGGATTCAACCGGGAGTTGGTTTTTTATTTGATACATAGACGATATTCAGAATTGTAATTCTTTTAGGAATTCAAACTTTTTTAATTTTTATCGTCCGACGTGGGCTTTTGCAATTCGAAATGTGATGCCCAATTTTTAAATATTTATCACAACGGAGTATTTTAAAATTTAAGGATTCGGCTTTATTATGTGATTTGAATCCTAACCCCTGTTTATTTAAAGAATATTTTTGAACGAAAAGCATTTGTTCAAACTTGTCATTTCCGCAAGAAAATTTATTTGTTAAATTCTTAAGTTCCTTTTGAACTTTTGAAAGATCATCTTTTAATTTATTTTCTATTTCAAGACATTTCGAATGATCGGTTTCAATAATTTCCCATTTTTCTTTTATTTTGGAAATTTCGATTTTCAATAATTTATTTTTGGCCTTCAGGGATTAATTATCAACTAAAGCATTTTGAAAATCGGAATGTAAAAGTTCGAATGCTTCAAAAAGTTCGTCTTGTGAGGATGTACTGACATGGCTTTCGACGTCGCTTTCGTCGAGTGAACTCCTTTCCATGAGTGTGAGGTTAATTTGAGAAATTTTATCGTTTTCCTCTTCGTCACTCCATGATGCTATGAGTACTTCCATCTTCGAGGTCAAGCCTCGCCAGTTTCTAGCAAAGTGTCCTGATTTACCACAGTCTCGACATTTATTGTCGAATTTCTTTGTCTCGCTTGTCTTGATGTCTTTCCTTCTCCGGTTTAATAAGTTTTGAAACTTATTTATATTTTTGGCATAATATGCAGATTCTTCATCATCTTTGTCCACCAGGATTTCTTCTTTCTTTGACATCTTAGCTTTCAAAGCTATGGTTGTTTCTTTCAGTTTCGGCTTGGCGTTCCGAGATTTAAGAACCATCTCGTAATTTATTAGTGAACCAACGAGGGCACTAAAATCAAAATTATTTAAATCTTTCGATTCCATAATCGCCGTAATCGTTCCGTCCCATTCCACGGGTAGTGATCTTAAGATTTTCTTTACTTTTTCACTACTTGTTAATGGTTTCCCAAAACAAGCCAATCCATTTGTGATGATCGAAAATCGGTCGAGCATGTTTGTTATGGACTCATTACCTTTCATCGTAAATAGCTCGTAGTTGTGGACGAGCATATTTATTTTCGTCTCCTTGACTTGGTTCGTTCCTTCATGTGTTACCTTTAATATTTTCCAAATTTCTTTGGCACTTTCAAATGAGGAGATCCGGTTGTGTTCTTCTGGATTTAAAGCACAATATAATAATTGCGTTGCTTTGCAATTATAATGGTAATTTTTCCAATCCATATCATCATACTCTTCAAAGCTTTTAAGAGTACAGTTGGGGTTCATTGGAATTTTTGGGCCAAGACATATGACTTTCCACATCTCAATATCTTAGGCTCGGATGAAGATAGACATCTTCTTCCACGTCATAAAATTCGATCCATCAAAGAATGGAGGTTGGTTTAAGGCAAGACCTTCGACCGGGGTAAATTGGAGCGCCATAGGATATTTTTTCTCTTCGGATGTTAAGCCGCTTTTAGAGATACCACTCTCATACCAATTGTTGAGAATTTAGGTACCTTCGCCGTTTGGAAATAGTATGGAGTATATACGAGTTATGAAACTCTTTTGCGTTGCGGATGCGTATTAAAGTGCAGAAGATAAAAGACACAAGATTTATAGAGGTTCGGCCAAACGTTCGTCCTCTCTCCGTATCTTTTTCTATAGGCTTAAGATCAACCTCTGCACCTCATCTTCAATCGGTCCGAGGGATACCGTTACACTCTTATCTTTATGTCGTTCCAAGATAAATTGTTTTCGTTTTCTATCGGACAAAGAATCAACCTATCTAGCTTTCTATTGGTACTAGACAAACCTCTCCTGGATTTAGATATGATTCTAATAATGCCGGATCAACGATCCTAATAACACCGAATCAATCTACAATCTGTATATTTCCTCTCGTGTATATTTTCGTGTACGAACACTCAAACAATTAAGCAAAAATACAATAATAATAATGTATACAATGATAACAAGTATGTGTATAAGTTCCTTGAAGTTGGTGTAACGAATGATATCAAATGCTTTGGTATTTATAGGCAATTTCCTCCAACTAGCCGTTAGCTGCCTGTCTCTCGTTAGCGTGTGTTATGCTTCATGTGTAGCGTATGTTATCGCCATTACGTACATTATAGCCTTCCTGTAGCGTACGTTATCTGCTTGTAGTTTCAGTCCAGTTGCTTCTGTCCAACCTTTACGTACGCTAACTCTTCTCCATTACGTACGTTAACTTCTTGATATTGCATACGTTAATATTGATTCTTTGTAATATCCGCATTTTTCTTTCCCTTGTAATTGTATTTCCGGTGTAATTCTCGATTTTAGTGACCCTCGAGTATCCTTCAGTGTAACTTTTCCGTTATCTTTTGATCTGATTCTCATAATTGTTGTGCGGAACCGCCGTTTCGGGGTTGCCGTGGATTCATTCTATGCTATGATGCGTTTTGAGGTGTTCCGTTTGACGTTTCGTTCATAACCCGGTATTTTGGGTCGTTTATATTCTGTATCTAGCGCACGCTAAATTTCCTGTATAGCGCACGCTAGAAATCCATTAGTAGCGCACGCTACGTTTAATTAAATAGCGCACGCTAACGATTTAGCCACAGGAGTGGCAGTTCGGCTCGACCCTGCGGACTATCGGATTAGCGCACGCTATCTCGTCTAGCGCACGCTAATGTCGGGAGACTAGCGCCGCGTTAAATTGTTCGATGGCGCGCGCTAGTGTATTTATCGATCGGGCGGTTTACTCGAACTCAATCGGATGCTAGTTAGCGCACGCTTCTGTTGGTATGGTAGCGCACGCTAACGGGTCGAGTGAGGTTTGGGCGGTTGGCTCTTGGACTCGGTGATGTTCGAGTAGCGCACGCTATTGGTCGATAGCGCGCTACCGAGAGGTTATTAGCGCACGCTACGCATGTATGGTAGCGCACGCTAACGGCCAAAACCTGGTTTCGGATCGACGCTAACGGGAGGGTTTGTAACCTATCCGTTAGCGCACGCTAACCTTGAGGTCTTAGCGTGCGCTAACACTCCCGGCTATATAAACCGAGGAGTTGACCGAGATAATCACAAAATCTCATTTCTTCCTCTTTCGCGGCGGGCGACTCCAGAGAAGATTTGAGGCGATTTTATTCTTCCAATCACTTAAGATATCCTTGTGCTTGAGTTCTTGGTGTAAGACTAACATCATCCACTTGTGTTTCTCATCCTAAATCCAAGGTAATCTCTTAGAACCCTACTTTTGGATAATTTGGGGGTTTTGGGATTTTCTTCCGATCCGTTCCGTTTCGTTGATGGATTCATGATGAATATTATTAATCTTGTTGGTATTCTTAGTTTCCCTACGGATTCATGGTATATTTCGTGATTTTTACGGAATCGAGAGGGTTTGGTTGTGGTCCGCCCTCGTTGTTGTTTATATACGAATATACATGAATCGTAGGCGGGTTTGGTGTATTCCATTTCCATAATCGTCTAGAGTTGGTTGTGATTGTGTTATTCGAATCGTTAGGTTCATTTCGCGGTTCCTTGCGGTCGTGTTCAACTCTTCCGTTCCGTTCGTGTCATCGTCTAATTAATCGAGGCAAGTATCCTTATGAACTTACAATCTTGACATAGTAGTTTTGTATGAGAAATTGTGTGCGTGTGTATGCTCACTACGGGTTAGACTCGACGGGGTCTCGGTAGGGGTCCACGGAGGTGTGGATCGACGAGCTTTGCTTTTAACCACTACGGGTTAGATCCGACGGGGTCTCGGTAGGGGTCCACGGAGGTGTGGATCGACGGTTAATTGTGGTGAATTTTACAAATGTGATTTGATATTGGCATTTAGGAAATGAGTGTTTTGAACGGTTTTCTCTATTGCATGCATTACTATATGTTTAAGATGTAAGTTGTTCATCGGTTACTTGTACTAGCGTAAATGCTAACCCCTTACGGGGACCCGTTTTGGAGAAATTCGTTTTATGAATTTGGTCGGAGTTCATCGAGACGAGCAGGCTGGACGATATGCGGATGATGGCCGAGCGTGATGATTGTGCCTAAGTGACGTCTTAATGTCTTTTTGTCTTTTCATCTTTTGTGGCTTTTGAACTAATGGTTGTACTCGAGTACTTAAGAGTTCTTGTCCGTCCGGATTGTATTGTTGCCTATATGTTTGTGTTGATTGATGATGTTATGGTTGGCCGTGGCGGGTGGATTATTACATTTTGCGTCTTTATGACATGGTTTTGGTTTGTCGTTTATGTGAGTCGATGAGTATGATCTTTGTTCACTGGTGGGTCCCATATAGGGATTCACGGCTTGTAATATACCTCGAATATCTTGAGGGTGTTACGAGAAAATGGTATCGAGCACTAGGATTATGGATACATAGGCTTGTCGGTTTATTGGGTCTTGTGGTGTTTTGTTTTGCACATCATCGTCACGCCGCCATGATTCCGTACTACCAGTGTCCGTAAGTTTTTCTTCCTCTGTTCATTAATTCCTTGTATCGTACCCTTGATTCTCGACTTGTGATTGTTCTTTTCTTGTACTGATCCTCGTATGGCTTTTGCTACTTATTTAACTCCAGTATGGATGCTGGAAGAGGTCGTGGTCGCGGTCGTGGTCGTGGACGCGGCCGGGGACGTGGGGCAGCCGGTGGGGCGGCCATGTCACCGATCTTCGAGGCCAGCGATCGCGGCCGTCATAGCCATGCTTCTTCTCGGGAGCGTGCGATCTTGGTATTGCGGCCGTTATGCAGCAGATGGTGAACCAAATGGCGGCAATAGCTCGGGCGGTTCGTAACCGGATCGAGCCCATGCTAATCGGGCGGAGCGGACCGATGGCTCCAAGATGTCATCAAGATGCATCCTCCTCGGTTTGGGAGCTTGGACCCGATTGGCTGGGAAGGGTGGATCAAGGAGATATCTAAGGTCTTCGTTGCCACTAACTGTCCTGAGGAACGTAGAGTCCCTATTGCTCAATATTTTCTCACTGGGGACGCTACGGACTGGTGGGAGGCCGTTGGGCCCAAAGACCATGCTGCTTCGTGGGCTGAGTTTCAAGAGTTGATGGAGGCTGAATATTGCCCGTGGCCAGTCAAACAGGCTCGGGTACATGCTTTTTATGATGCTCAACCACGGGATATCCCCGTAGCTCAAGCTATTGCTGATTTTAACAAAGAGTTGGGATATGTGAAGACCCAAGTTGTCGAGGAGAGTGACAAGATTTTCCATTTCTCCAGACGGATGAAGTTTCCGATTCGGGACTATATGTCGGGGCTCGTATGCACTACATTGAAGGATTATCAGAGTAGGGCCCTTGCTTATGATATGTCTGTGACGGCGAGTGAGGCAGCCCGCGAGAGTAAGAAACAGAAGTCCGCTGGGAACTTTTCGGGCCACAAGAGTGGGGGTCAGCAGAGATCCCAATCTGCTAACTTCCCCGCCGGAGGTGGTCCAGCTCGTTCCGCTGGGGGTCCTCGTGGAACTACCAGTGCTCCTTTCCGTGATGTGAAGTGTTTCAATTGTGGTCGTACGGGCCACATCAGTCGTACTTGTTTGAGCCCTTTGCTGACGTGTAATCAGTGTGGCCAGTCGGGCCACAAGGCTGCTTTCTGTGCTGAGAGGGAGAAAATTCTTGGTGCCCGGGCTTCCATTCCAGCGCCTAGGGAACCAAGTGTGAATCAGGGATCGTTTGCTCCTCAGTCTCCGCCGAGTGCTAGTCGGGGGAGAGGTCGGGTCAGCCCTCTAAGGGGAGCTTCCGGTGTCGGCTCGCCCACCGCGTGTCTATGAGATGCGGAGAGCCGATGATCCAGTGACTCACCGTGGCGGCAGTACCGTTTATATTCTTTCTCATCTGTCGGTGTGCTTTTCGATTAGGTGCTACGCATTCGTTCATATCTCCGGATTGTGTGCGTCGTTTGAGTCTCATTGTTTGACGCCTTGTGAACCCTTCATCGTTAAGCTTCCTAGCGGCGATAGAATCGTTGGTGATCAGGAGGTTCGAGACTGTTCTGTATTTATTTGTGAGAGGACTTGGCCCTCTAATCTTATTGTTGTGAGTATCGAGGGTGAGGATTTGATTCTTGGTGATGATTGGCTCGAGCGGCATGGTGCGATCATGAACTACCGCACGAGAATCATCACTATGTTAGCCGAGGACGGCACCGAGCACTCTTTCGCGGGGCGAAAGAGGGGGAAACAGAAATTCGTTATTAACGCCTTGAAGGCGATGAGACTCCTGCGAAAGGGGTGTCTTGGATATTGGTGCTACGCCTTGAAGGCGGAGGATGGTGGAGTCGAGCTTTCGTCGATTCCGGTCGTTAGTGAGTTTCTGATGTATTCCCTGACGAGTTCTGGGATTGCCACCGGAACGTGAGGTTGAGTTTGCTATAGAGTTAGAGCCGGGCGCGGCTCCTATTTCGAAGGCGCCGTATCGCATGGCACCTTGAGAGATGGCAGAGTTGAAGAAGCAGTTGAGCGAGCTTCTTGAGTCGGGGTATATTCGACCGAGCGCCTCGCCTTGGGGCGCACCGGTCCTGTTTGTGCGGAAGAAGGATGGTTCATTACGTTTGTGTATCGACTATCGCGAACTAAACAAGGTGACCATCAAGAACAAGTATCCTTTGCCGAGAATTGATGACTTGTTCGATCTGTTGCAGGGAGCTGCGGTATTCTCGAAAATTGATTTGAAATCGGGGTACTATCAACTCCGGGTGAGAGAGTCTGATGTGCCGAAAATAGCTTTTCGGACGAGGTACGGACATTATGAGTTTGTAGTCATGCCCTTCGGGTTAACTAATGCGCCGGCGGTGTTCATGCAGTTGATGAACAAAGTTTTTATCGAGTATTTGGATAAGTGCGTCGTCGTCTTTATTGACGATATTCTTATTTATTCGAGGAATGAGGAAGAGCATGCCCATCATTTGCGGGTAGTATTAGACATTTTGAGGACCGAGCAACTCTATGCAAAGTTCTCGAAATGTGAGTTCTGGCTGAAGGAAGTGATGTTTTTAGGTCACGTGATTTCGGTAGGGGGTTCGTGTGGATCCGAGAAGATCGAGGCCGTGTTGGATTGGGCACCGCCCAAGAATGTGAAGGAGCTCCGTAGTTTCTTGGGTTTAGTGGCTATTACCGTAGGTTCGTCGAGGTTTCTCGGCGGCTCGACCACTTACACGATTGCTCCAGAAATCGAGAAGTTAAATGCGGAATGACGAGGCGATCGAGTTTTGAGGAATGAAGAAGCGTTTGACTTCAGCCCCATTTTGGCATTGCCATGTGGCAACGAGGGTTTTGCCGTTTATAGCGATGCTTCGGGTCGTGGTCTTGGGTGTGTATTAATGCGGACGGCAAGACCATTGCCTTTGCATCGAGACGATTGAGGCCGTATGAGCTTAACTACCCTACTCATGACTTGGAGTTAGCGGCGGTCGTTTTTGCGCTCAAGATTTGGCGTCACTATCTTTTCGGCTCTGCATGCGATTTTTACCGATCATAAAAGTCAAATACATATTTACTCGGCGAGAGTTAAATATGAGGCAGAGGAGGTGGTTAGAGTTGATTAAGGAGTATGACCTCGAAATCCTTTATCATCCGGGCAAGGCGAACGTCGTGGCCGACGCCTTGAGTCGGAAACCCGTTGCGTTGCGAACGCTTGAGATCCTTACGTCTCAGTCTGAGCTTCGGAGGGCCTTGATCGAGTTAGATGTTGAGGTCTCGTTCGGGAGTCGGGCAACTTTGTGCTTTAGAGATTTCGTCATCCTTGATCGACGAAATTAAGTCAAGCAATCGGAGGATCCGATGATTACTCAAATCCGAGAGAACATTCTTAAGGGAAAGTCTCACGGGTTTGTGATTCACGAGGATGGTATTTTGAGATTCAGTCGGCTTTGTGTGCCGACGACTCGAGTTGAGGCGAGTATTTTACGGGAGGCCCATGCTACACCTTACTCCGTTCATCCTGGTTCGAGTAAGATGTACAAGGACTTGAGAAGGAACTTCTGGTGGAATGACATGAAGGATGAGGTCGCACAGTTTGTGGCGAGATGTTTGACTTGTCAGCATGTCAAAATCGAGCATCAGAGACCGGCTGGGTTATTGCAGTCACTTCCCATTCCGGAATGGAAATGGGAGGATATATCGATGGACTTCGTCACGAGTTTGCCGAGATCGAGGTCGGGCATGAATATGGTATGGGTGATTGTTGATCGTCTGACCAAGTCGGCACATTTTCTGGGCATCAAGGACACTTGGGGCCCGGAGAAGTTGGCTCGTGTGTTTATCGCGCAGATTGTGAGACTTCACGGTACTCTGAAGTCTATTGTTTCGGATCGTGATGGCCGTTTCGTATCGCACTTCTGGCAGGCGGTGCATAAGGCGTTGGGTACCCGTTTACACTTGAGTACCTCTTTTCATCCCGATCGGATGGACAATCGGACGCACTATCCAGACGTTCGAGGACTTGTTACGTGCTGTGCTCTCGATTGGAGTAGTGGTGGGAGGAACATTTGCCGCTGATCGAATTCACGTACAACAACGGTTGGCACGCGTCGGTCGGATGGCCCGTATGAGGCACTTTACGGGCGCGATGTCGATCACCGATTTGTTGGAATGAGGCGTCCGATTTGGTCGGGACCGAGCCGGATGTCGTTTTAGAGACGAGGCGGAAGATAGAGTTAATTCGAGAACGGATGTTGATCGCCCGGAGTCGGCAGAAGTCGTATGCCGACATCCGTCGTCGACCTTTGGAATTCGAGGTGGGAGACCATGTTTTGCTAAAGGTGTCGCCGACGAAGGGAGTTTTTCGTTTCGGGAAGAAAGGGAAGTTGAGTCCGAGATTTATCGGCCCCTTCGAGATCCTCGAGCGAGTAGGTGGGTTGGCATACCGTTTGGCGTTACCTCCGGCCTTGAGTCATGTTCATAGCGTTTTCCATGTTTCCCGATTGAGGAAATATGTCCGGATCCTAGTCACATCATCAATTATGGAGAGATTGATGTCGCCAAGATGTTACTTTCGAAGAGCGCCCTTTGAAGATTTTGGAGTATCGTGAGAAACGATTGAGGCATAAGACCATACCTTTGGTCAAGGTGCAGTGGTCGAGACACGGTGTCGAGGAGGCAACTTGGGAAACCGAGGATAGCATGCGTGCTAGGTACCCCGAGTTGTTTGTTTCTTAAGTTTCGGACGAAACTTATTTTTAGAGGGTAGAATGTAATATCCGCATTTTTCTTTCCCTTGTAATTGTATTTCGGTGTAATTCTCGATTTTAGTGACCCTCGAGTATCCTTCATGTAACTTTTCCGTTATCTTTTGATCGATTCTCGTAATTGTTGTGCGGAACCGCCGTTTGGTTGCCGTGGATTCATACTATGCTATGATACGTTTTGAGGTGTTTCGTTTTACGTTTCGTTCATAACCCGGTATTTTGGGTCGTTTATATTATGTATCTATCGCACGCTAAATTTCCTGTATAGCGCACGCTAGAAATCCATTAGTAGCGCACGCTACGTTTAATTCGTAGCGCACGCTAACGATTTATCCCTGGGAGTGGCAGTTCAGCTCCCAGCCCTCTAGACTATCGTATTAGCGCACGCTATCTCGTCTAGCGCACGCTAATGTCGGGAGACTAGCGCACGTTAAATTGTTCAGTAGCGCGCGCTAGTGTGACTGTCCAGTACTGGGCAGTTTACTACTGAACTCAATCAGATGCTAGTTAGCGCACGCTACGCTGGTATGGTAGCGCACGCTAACGGGTCAGGTGAGGTTTGGGCAGTTGGCTACTGGACTCGGCTGATGTTCAGGTAGCGCATGCTATTGGTCTATAGCGCGCGCTACCGAGAGGTTATTAGCGCACGCTACGCATGTATGGTAGCGCACGTTAACGGCCAAAAACCTGGTTTCTGGACTGGGACGCTAACAGGAGGGTTTGTAACCCTATCCCGTTAGCGCACGCTAACCTTGAGGTCTTAGCGTGCGCTAACACTCCCAACTATATAAACCGGGGAGTTGACCGAGATAATCACAAAATCTCATTTCTTCCTCTTTCGCGGCAGGCGACTCCAGAGACGATTTGAGGCGATTTTCTTCTTCCAATCACTTGAGAGATCCTTGTGCTTGAGTTCTTGGTGTAAGACTAACATCATCCACTTGTGTTTCTCATCCTAAATCCAAGGTAATCTCTTAGAACCCTACTTTTGGATAATTTGGGGTTTTGGGATTTTCTTCCGATCCGTCCGTTTCGTTGATGGATTCATGATGAATATTATTAATCTTGTTGGTATTCTTAGTTTCCTACGGATTCATGGTATATTTCGTGATTTTTACGGAATCGAGAGGGTTTGGTTGTGGTCCGCCTCGTTGTTGTTTATATACGAATATACATGAATCGTAGGCGGGTTTCGGGTGTATTCCATTTCCATAATCGTCTAGAGTTGGTTGTGATTGTGTTATTCGAATCGTTAGGTTCATTTCCGCCGGTTCCTTGCGGTCGTGTTCAACTCTTCCGTTCCGTTCGTGTCATCGTCTAATTAATCGAGGCAAGTAGCCTTATGAACTTACAATCTTGACATAGTAGTTTTGTATGAGAAATTGTGTGCGTGTGTATGCTCACTACGGGTTAGACTCGACGGGGTCTCGGTAGGGGTCCACGGAGGTGTGGATCGACGAGCTTTGCTTTTAACCACTACGGGTTAGATCCGACGGGGTCTCGGTAGGGGTCCACGGAGGTGTGGATCGACGGTTAATTGTGGTGAATTTTACAAATGTGATTTGATATTGGCATTTCCGGAAATGAGTGTTTTCGAACGGTTTTCTCTATTGCATGCATTACTATATGTGTAAGATGTAAGTTGTTCATCTGGTTACTTGTACTAGCGTAAATGCTAACCCCTTCTGGGGACCCGTTTTGGAGAAATTCGTTTTATGAATTTCAGGTCAGGTTCATCGAGACGAACGGGCGCTGGACCAGTATTGTAATACCCGAACTTTTATTGACTGTTTGACCTTGCCGTTTCTCTTATGTTGACGCTCTGTAAATGTTTGGAGATGTTATTGATATTGTTATTTAGTTTCGTATCTCGTTTGGTTGTTGATCATGTCGTTTAGGACCTTGCGGAAATGTTCTGGACCAGATATATAACGCACGCTAGGCCTAGGCTAACGCACGCTAATTCTGCTTGACTAGCGCACGCTAGCTTTGAGCCGTAGCGCGCGCTAAGAAGATCAGTCAGTCGAACCGATTTCAAATGCTCTCGGATGGCGGATTAACGCACGCTAGGGGTTGTTAGCGCGCTATTCGTGGTTGGTAGCGACGCTAACACCCATCCGCAGCCGCACGCTACCGGCTGGTCGGCCAGAGGCGGTGAAGTTACGCATTTTACGGACTATCGTAGCGACGCTAGGCTTCGGCTAGCGCACGCTAGAGTTATGGAATAGCGCACGCTAAGTCTTAGCGCTAGCGCACGCTAAGTGCCGATCAGTGGCAGACAGAAGTTCCACATTTTGACTAGCGCACGCTAGAGACAGACGATTAGCGCACGCTAACGGAACCGATCAAGCCGCTGACTATCCGGTGACTTCGCTTAGCGCACGCTAATGATAGAGGCGTAGCGTGCGCTAGACTGGACATATATAAATATGGCAGTTGACTTTATTTTCGTCATTTCTCACCTTCTTCACTCCTTTTCGACGGGAATCACTCGGGAGAGGCGATCTTAGGCGATTGGAAGCGATCTTCCTTCTAACAACACTATTTTTGCTTGGAGAACAAGGATTTCTCAACATCTAATTCCTCCTAACGTCCGAATCAAGGTAAAAATCCTTAGAACCCTACCTTTTGGGAATTTTGGGGTTTTTCGTAGATTTGTCCGATTTACCCGTTGTGAAGTTTGAGAACCGTGAGATTATGATGTATCTATACCGTATGTGTACTTTTCCTACGATTTTATGGTTTAGATTGTGCCGTTTTCGGACTTGTGAGATTTAGGACGATTTTCCATCCTTTAGTTGATTATCCGCATATCGTTATGAATCGTAGTCGGGTTTGGGGAGTTCCTTCGTGTAGTTTGAATATGGATGATTGATTATCATACTCCTTGCGAATCGTTTAGGTGCCGGAAGCGCGTTCGTGGACCTACCGAACTCATACCCTTCCTCCGTTCAATTTTCTCGATGTCTCAAAGGCAAGTATACATTTATGATTGTACGTTCTCGACTTTGAAAGTATGAAATATTGATGATATGATTATTTCTAGCCACTCCGGGACGGGCCTATGGTCCTCTGAGGGTTTCGTAGCCTCTGGTGCGATTCCATGGTTGATATGAACGAACCGTTTCTACGGCATTCATATGAAATAATATTGGCATGTAATGAACGAACCGTTTTGACGGCATTCCTACATGTAACGGCGTATGATATGAACGAACCGTTTTTACGGCATTCACATACGTCTTATGAGATTTTAGTTATTCCGGAATACTAGTCTTAATTGATGAATTGACGGATTACATTACTTTATTGTCGAGAAGTAATATGTTTCATATTGTTATACTTGCACTAGCTATTCGACGGCTAACCCCTTTATGGGGGAAATACGTTTCATGTATTTCAGGTTCCAGGAGATCGGACAGGCAGGTACCGGGTCGGCATGAAGATGGTGGGCAAGTGTGATACTGTGTTGGTCCTCCAGTTATGTTTTGAGTTTTCCATTCAGTGTTGTTGTACTGGATTGATTATTGAATACTCGAGTATTGTTTTCCTCTTTCCTTGAAGTTCCGGCCTGTGTTTGCCAAAGTATTGATTTGTGATGTAATGTCTGTGAATACATTGGTTATGTTTTTGGATACCTTTGTATCGTCTTTCTCCCCATTATATGTAGACCTTCTCGGTCAAGTTTTAGAGTTCCGCGTATGTTTAGCCTTGTGTGTCCCACGGCGGGGCTCACGTACTGTAATATACCCCGAATAACTTGGGGGTGTTACGAATATGGTATCGAGCTTAGGTCTATGGATACCTAGGCTGTCGGTCTTTTGGGTCGAATGAGTCGTCAATTTTCCACAGTATCACTACTCTGCCATCATCACAGTGCGACCGGTACTTGTAAGACCTCTTACTCTTCTGATGTTTCCTTATTCATTATGCTTCATCTGTGGATGTTCGTGAGAATCGATCACCTTAATGACGTGTGTTTGAATTGTGCTTACGTACCTTGTGTGTTCTTCAGTATGTCAGCTGGTAGGGGCCGTGGCCGTGGTCGTGGCCGTGGACGAGGAAGAGGTCGTGGCGCGCCGTTTCCATCGATTGATTGGGGTCGACCAACCCCGCTTGTCGAACTCGGTGCATCCCGACACCGAGAGTCGCACGACCAATCGACGGTCGGGAACAACGCGGACGTTGGAGTGGCGAATGCACTTCAACAATTGGCTACTCAAATGACTATTTTGGCCCAAACCGTTCAGATGAATAACCCGAACCCAAACACGGATGCCTTGCTCCAGAATGTAATCCGTATGCACCTCCACGCTTTGGCGTTGCACTGCCCGTTAAGTGGGAAGATCGCTAGCGGAATTAGAGAAGATTTTCGAGGCGCTTGATTGCCGAGGTGAGGAAAGTACCGATTGCTCGGTATTTCCTCACTAAGGAGGCCGCTACTTGGTGGAAGGTCATCAAGCCACAGGATCGTATTGCCTCATGGGATGAATTTAAGGAACTCTTGGAGGCCGAGTTTTGTCCTTGGCCGCACGAGAGCCGAATCCGAGCCTTCTTCGAGGCTAAACCACAAGATATTCCCGCTTTCGCAGCAATCGTGGAGTATAACCAACAATTAATCCATGTGAAGGATCAAGTACGTAACGAGCGTGATAAGATCCGTTATTTCGATATGCGCATGAATTTGGACTTACGACGGTACATGGCCGGATTTGCTTGTACCACACTGAAAGAGTATCAGGACAGAGCTTTAGCCCATGATATGTTGAGCCCTGACAAAGATACCGTTGAAGAACCGAAGAAGCAGAAAGTCGGGGGAAATTTTTCTGGCTCTAAGGGTGGCAACTTTCAGAAGTCACAGACGACTAACCGTTTTGCCGGACAGTCGTCACGTTCTAATAAAGGGAAGAGGAGTTACCGTCCCACTTCGGGTACCTCAAATCGCGCGGTGACTTGCTATAATTGTGGCCGTTCAGGCCACATTAATTTGGAATGCCACTTTCCACCGTTGAAGTGCCACACGTGCGGACAGATGGGACATAGAGCGACATATTGTTCCGAGCCGAATCAGACTTTGGACACTCGGGTTTCCGCCCCCGCTGGTCAACCTCAGCAGAATTTCGGCAAGGGCCGGGGACGGGGTCAGAACGCTGGAGGGGGGAACTCTAGCGTCGGTTCGGTGCAACCACGGGTTTATGAGATGCGTCGAACAGACGAACCCGATGCGGCGGTGGCTTCAGGTACCATCCATATTCTATCCTATCCAGTCCGTGTACTTTTTGATTCGGGTGCCACACATTCTTTTATTTCTTTGGAGTGTGTACGCCGTTTGAATATAACTTGTTTAATCGCCATGCGATCCCTTTATCGTGAGATCGCCAGCTGGGATAGGATTGTGGGGAATCGGAGATTAGAGAATTTTCGGTGGTTATATCCAGTATGGAATGGTTATCAAATTTAATTGTAGTTGACATGGAAGGCGAGGACGTAATCCTCGGCGAGGATCGCTTAATAACCACCAGCGATTATGAATTACCGTACCAAAGTTATCACTATGATGACTAAGGACGGATCTGAGTACTCATTTTTGGGACGTAAGTTGGGCCAATCCAAGTTACTTATCAGTTCCATGAAGGCCGTAAAACTTTTGAATAAAGGTTGTACGGCTATTGGTGTTATGCATTGAAAGCGGAAGGAATTGAAATCGATTTCTCTTCAATTCCTGTTAACGAGTATCCCGATGTTTTTCCGGACGATCTTCCGGGATTACCGCCAGATCGAGAGATAGATTTTTCCGTGGATTTGGAGCCGGATGCGGCCCCGATTTCTAAAGCACCTTATCGGATGGCACCTTCCGAGATGCAGGAATTGAAGACTCAGTTGGGAGAACTTTTGGAAAAAGGGTACATCAGACCGAGCGCTTCGCCTTGGGGCGCGCCTGTTCTTTTTGTGAGGAAGAAGGATGGTTCACTACGTTTGTGCATTGACTACCGTGAGCTGAACAAAGTAACCATCAAGAACAAGTATCCTTTGCCACGTATAGATGATTTATTTGATCAATTGCAAGGGGCTGCAGTTTTCTCGAAAATTGATTTAAGATCTGGGTATTATCAACTCAGGGTGAGGGAGTCCGACGTTCCGAAGACGGCATTTCGGACGAGATATGGGCATTATGAATTTGTAGTTATGCCTTTCGGGTTGACTAATGCGCCGGCAGTATTCATGCAGTTAATGAATAAGATATTCATCGAGTACCTCGACAGGTGTGTAGTCGTCTTTATTGACGACATCTTAATTTATTCTCGAGATAAGGAGAAACATGCCCGACACTTGCGTTTGGTTTTAGACATTTTGAGAACCGAGCACCTCTATGCAAAATTCTCAAAATGTGAGTTTTGGTTGAAAGAAGTTATGTTTCTCGGCCATGTGATTTCGGCCGAAGGGGTTCGTGTAGACCCGCAGAAGATCGAGGCACAGCTAAATTGGGCACCGCCTAAAAATGTTAAAGAGGTTCATAGCTTTTTGGGCCTTGCTGGTATTACGTCGGTTTGTCGAGGGGTTCTCGAAACTCGCTCGACCGCTACGAAATTACTCCGTAAGACCGAAAAGTTTGTTCGACGGATGAGAGACAAGAAAGCTTCACGAATCAAGAGACGATTGACTTCAGCGCCGATTTTAACTTTACCGCATGGTAGCGAAGGCTTTGCGGTTTACTGATGACGCTTCGGGTCAAGGCACGGTGTGTGCTTATGCGGCATGATAAGACGATAGCTTTGCGTCCCGACAATTAAAGCCTTACGAAATGAACTATCCTACTCACGATTTGGAATTAGCCGCAATTGTCTTCGCACTCAAGATTTGGCGACATTATTTGTATGGTTCGCCGTGCCGGATTTATACCGATCACAAGAGTCTGAAGTATATTTTCATCGAAGGAGCTGAATATGAGACAATGACGTTGGTTAGAGTTGATAAAGGATTATGACTTGGAAATTCTTTACCACCCCTAGAAAGCTAATGTCGTTGCAGATGCATTGAGCCGCAAATCGGCATCTCTTCAAATGCTCGAGGTTCTTACACCTCGCATTTAAAATCCGTCAGACTTAATTGAGCAAGGGATAGAAGTTTGGCTTCAACGAGTACAGGCAGTGTACTCTGAAATTACTTCGGCCCTTAGTTGATGACATCAAAGGGAAGCGGTGGAGTGACCCGATGATTTCTCAATCGAAGGAAGATGTAATTAAAGGAAAAGCTCTGGCTTTATGGTACACGAAGATAGTATTCGAGATTTCAAGGCGCTTTGTGTTCCGAACGATTTAGAGTTGAGACAGAGGATTCTCCGAGAAGCGCATGCTACGCCTTACTCAATCCACCCTGGGACGAGTAAGATGTACAAAGATTTGAAGCGAAATTTTTGGTGGAATAACATGAAGAAGGATGTTACGGAGTTTGTACTACGGTGCTTGACGTGCCAACAAGTCAAGATCGAACATCAACGGCCGTGCGGGTTGTTGAAACCGCTTCCCATTCCCGAGTGGAAGTGGGAAGACATTTCTATGGATTTCATCATTTGGCATGCCGAGAACTCGGGCGGAATGAATATGATTTGGGTAGTTGTCGATCGGTTGACCAAGTCTGCACACTTTTTGGGTATTAAGGATACTTGGGGGCCGGATAGACTGGCTCGAACCTTTATTGCTGAGATCGTGAGGTTACACGGTACCCCCAAGACCATTGTTTCTGATCGAGACGGCCGTTTCGTATCGCATTTTTGGCAGGCCGTTCACCAGGCTCTGGGTACTGAGTTGAGATTGAGCACTTCTTTTCATCCACAGTCGGATGGTCAGACAGAGAGGACGATTCAAACGTTGGAAGATATGTTACGGGCTTGTGCCTTAGACTGGAGTAATGATTGGGAGCTTCACTTGCCGTTGATCGAGTTTGCTTACAATAATAGTTGGCATGCGTCGATCCAAATGGCACCCTTCGAGGCACTTTATGGTAGGCGATGTAGGTCGCCATTATGTTGGGACGAGGCTTCCGAACTAGTTGGGACGGAGCCGGATATGTTGATGGAGACTAAGGAAAAGATTACTATTATCCGGACCGATTATCGGGCCGCCCAGTCGTCGAAATCTTATGCCGATACTCGCCGCCGACCCTTGGAGTTCGAAGTGGGGGATCATGTCTTACTCAAGGTGTCGCGACCCGTGGAGTTTTCCGCCGGGAAAAGGGGAAGCTTAGTCCGAGGTATATCGGACCTTTCGAGATTTTGACGAGTTGAGATGTAGCTTATCGCTTGGCGTTACCTCCCGCTTTGAGTCACGTCCATAGTGTTTTTCATGTGTCTCAATTGAGAAAGTACATACCGGATCCGAGCCACATCATCGACTACGGTGAGATTGGCGTAGCCGAGATATTACCTTTCGGAGAGACCCGTAAAGATCCTTGAGCGTCGCGAGAAACAACTTCGCATAAGACCATTCCACCGGTTAAAGTGCAATGGTCGAGACATGGAGTCGAGGAGGCAACTTGGGAGACGGAAGAGAAGATGCGGTGGAATACCCCGAACTATTTATTTCTTAAGTTTCGGACGAAACTTCTTTTAGAGGGGGAGAATGTAATACCCGAACTTTTATCGATTTATTTGACCTTGCCGTTTCTCTTATGTTGATGCTCTGTAAATGTTTGGAGATGTTATTGATATTGTTATTTAGTTTCGTATCTCGTTTGGTTGTTGATCATGTCGTTTAGGACCTTGCGGAAATGTTACGGACCAGAGATATAACGCACGCTAGGCCTAGGCTAACGCACGCTAATGCGCTTGACTAGCGCACGCTAGCTTTGAGCCGTAGCGCGCTAAGAAGATCATCAGTCGAACCAAGCATTTCAAACCGCTCTGATCGGGCGGATTAACGCACGCTAGGGGTTGTTAGCGCGCTATTCGTGGTTGGTAGCGTACGCTAACACCCATCCGCAGCCGCACGCCACGGCCGGGTCACAGAGGCAGTGAAGTTACCAGATTTTCTGGACTATCAGGTAGCGTACGCTAGGCTTCGGCTAGCGCACGCTAGAGTTATGGAATAGCGCACGCTAAGTCTTAGCGCTAGCGCACGCTAAGTGCTGATCAGGGCAGACAAGAAGTTCCACATTTTGACTAGCGCACGCTAGAGACACACGATTAGCGCACGCTAACGGAACCGACTGAAGCCGCTGGACTATCCGGTGACTTCGCTAGCGCACGCTAATGATAGAGGCGTAGCGTGCGCTAGACTGGACATATATAAATATGGCAGTTGACTTTATTTTCGTCATTTCTCACCTTCTTCACTCCTTTTCGACGGGAATCACTCGGGAGGCGATCTTAGGCGATTGAAGCGATCTTCCTTCTAACAACACAATTTTTGCTTGGAGAACAAGGATTTCTCAACATCTAAATCCTCCTAACGTAAGAATAAAGGTAAAAATCCTTAGAACCCTACCTTTTGGGAATTTTGGGGTTTTTCGTAGATTTGTCCGATTTACCCGTCAGAAGTTTGAGAACCGTGAGATTATGATGTATCTATACCGTATGTGTACTTTTCCTACGATTTTATGGTTTAGATTGTGCCGTTTTCGGACTTGTGAGATTTAGGACGATTTTCCAACCTTTAGTTGATTATCCGCATATCGTTATGAATCGTAGTCGGGTTTGGGGAGTTCCTTCGTGTAGTTTGAATATGGATGATTGATTATCATACTCCTTGCGAATCGTTTAGGTGCCGGAAGCGCGTTCGTGGACCTACCGAACTCATACCCTTCCTCCGTTCAATTTTCTCGATGTCTCAAAGGCAAGTATACATTTATGATTGTACGTTCTCGACTTTGAAAGTATGAAATATTGATGATATGATTATTTCTAGCCACTCCGGACGGGCCTATGGTCCTCGAGGGTTTCGTAGCCTCCGTGCGATTCCATGGTTGATATGAGCGAACCGCTTTCTACGGCATTCATATGAAATAATATTGGCATGTAATGAACGAACCGTTTTGACGGCATTCCTACATGTAACGGCGTATGATATGAACGAACCGTTTTTACGGCATTCACATACGTCTTATGAGATTTTAGTTATTAGGAATACTAGTCTTAATTGATGAATTGACGGATATTGATGAATTGACGGATTACATTACTTTATTGTCGAGAAGTAATATGTTTCATATTGTTATACTTGCACTAGCTATTCGACGGCTAACCCCTTTATGGGGGAAATACGTTTCATGTATTTCATGTTCCAGGAGATCGGACAGTGTACCGGGTCGGCATGAAGATGGTGGGCAAGTGTGATACTGTGTTGGTCCTCCAGTTATGTTTTGAGTTTTCCATTCAGTGTTGTTGTACTGGATTGATTATTGAATACTCGAGTATTGTTTTCCTCTTTCCTTGAAGTTCCGGCCTGTGTTTGCCAAAGTATTGATTTGTGATGTAATGTCTGTGAATACATTGGTTATGTTTTTGGATACCTTTGTATCGTCTTTCTCCCCATTATATGTAGACCTTCTCGGTCAAGTTTTAGAGTTCCGCGTATGTTTAGCCTTGTGTGTCCCACGGCGGGGCTCACGGCGCTGTAATATACCCTGAATAACTTGGGGGTGTTACAAGTATGCGGATGATGGCCGAGCGTGATGATTGTGCCTAAGTGACGTCTTAATGTCTTTTTGTCTTTTCATCTTTTGTGGCTTTTGAACTAATGGTTGTACTCGAGTACTTAAGAGTTCTTGTCCGTCCGGATTGTATTGTTGCCTATATGTTTGTGTTGATTGATGATGTTATGGTTGACCGGTAAACCGGGTGGATTATTCTGTTTTGCGTCTTTATGACATGGTTTTGGTTTGTCGTTTATGTGAGTCGATGAGTATGATGCTGTTCAGCCTGGTGGGTCCCATATAGGGATTCACGGCGCTGTAATATACCTCGAATATCTTGAGGGTGTTACATTCTTAGCGTACGTTAACTTCTCAAAGTCATAGATCTGTTGCATGCCTTTTTCACTTTGCCTCCGAATCTTCCAATGTGCACTTGTTTGAATTCGAACACTTCATTACGTACGTTAATCAACCTGCATTACGTACGTTAATTGATATGTTTAGCGTACGTTATTTTATATGCATTGCCTACGTTGACACTTCAGGTGAGACTTCATCTGTCTTCATATCACGTACGTTATGATACATGCATAGCGTATGTTATGTCTACAGTTTAGCGTGCGCTAGACTTGCACCTTAGCATGCGTTAACTGCTCAGACTCCTTGTTGTTTTGCTTCGATGTATTATTGTTTTCTTTGATCGGCAACATCATCAACTCATCATCAACATCATTAGTTCATCATCAAAACCAATTTGTGATTATGTGGAATAGAATATTCCAACAATCTCCCCCTTTTTGATGATGACAAAATAACAACCTTTAATGGGATTTTATACCTGCAAAATTAAAACAATACAGATCAAAGTTTTCGACTTTGTCCATTTAGTAAGTTTCTCCCCATCTTTTCTTTTCTCCTTTTCAACTCCTTCTCATTTTTCACCTTTTTTAATTTTCAATTTTCGACTTTCTTCGTCTTTTCTCCCCCTTTCATGATCGGGATATTGTTATATATTTTTCTTGTCATTCTTTCATGACTCATATTTTTCTATTCTCCCATCATTCCATCCTTCTCCCTTTTTTATCATAATCAAAAAGTGGCATAATAAAAAAAAAATCAAAAAAAAATAGATGAAAAAATTAAATATGACAAATATCGGGTAAAAACTCCCCCTGAAAAATAGATTTCCTCAGAAAAATAATAGTAACTCCCCCTGAGTTAAATATAAATTTTGAAAATATCAATTTTAATTTTTGGGATCCAACCGAGAGTTGGTTTTTTATTTGATACATAGACGATATTCGGAATTGTGGTTCATTTACGAATCCAAACTTTTTTAATTTTTATCGTCCGACGTGGGCTTTTGCAATTCGAAATGTGATGCCCAATTTTTAAACATTTATTACAACGGGGTATTTTAAAATTTAAGGATTCGTTTTAATTATGTGGTTTGAATCATAACCCCTGTTTATTTAAATAATATTTTTGAACGGAAAGCATTTGTTCAAATTTATCATTTCCGCAAGAAAATTTATTTGTTAAATTCTTAAGTTCATCTTGAAATTTTGAAAGATTATTCTTTAATTGATTTTCTATTTCAAGAAATTTCGAATGATCGATTTCAATAATTTCCCCTTTTTCTTTTATTTTGGAAATTTCGATTTTCAATAATTTATTTTTGGCCTTCAGGGATTTATTATCAACTAAGGCATTTTGAAAATCGGAATATAAAAGTTCGAATGCTTCAAAAGGTTCGTCTTGAGACGTTGTATTAACCTGGCTTTCGACGGAAAAAACAAAAACAATTCGACGTCGCTTTTGTCGAGTGAACTCCTTGCCATGAGTGCGAATTTGTTTTGAAAAAATTCATCATCTTCCTCTTCATCACTCCATGATACTATGAGTACTTCTTTCTTTAAGCTTGAGCCTCGACCATTTCTAGCAAAGTGGCCTGGTTTACCAGAGTTTCGACAGTTATTGTCGAACTTCTTTGTCTCGCTTGTCTTGATGTCTTTTCTTCTCCGGTTTAATAAGTTTTGAAACTTATTTATATTTTTGGCATAATATGCCGATTATTCATCATCTTCGTCCACCGGGATTTCTTCTTTCTTTAACATCTTAGCTTTCAAAGCTATGGTTCTTTCTTTCGGTTTTGGCTTGGCGTTCCGAGATTTAAGAACTATCTCGTAATTTATTAGTGAACCAACGAGGGCACTAAAATCAAAATTATTTAAATCTTTCGATTCCATAATCGTCGTAACCATTCCGCCCCATTCAACAGATAGTGATCTTAAGATTTTCTTTACTTTTTCACTACTTGTTAATGGTTTTCCAAAACTAGCCAGTCCCTTTGTGATGACCGAAAATTGGTCGAGCATGTTTGTTATGGACTCGTCACCTTTCATCATAAATAGCTCGTAGTCGTGGAGTAGCATATTTATTTTCGTCTCCTTGACTTGGTTCGTTCCTTCATGTGTTACCACATCTTCCAAATTTCTTTGGCACTTTCACATGATTATATCCGGTTGTCTTATTTCGAATTTAAAGCACAATATAATAATTGCGTTGCTTTGCCATTATAATGGCCATTTTTCCAATCCGTATCATCATACTCTTCAAAGCTTTTAAGAGTACCGTTGGGGTTCATTGAAATTTTTGGGCCAAGACATATGACTTTCGACAGCTCGATATCGTAGGCTCGGATGTCGCCACGTCATAAAATTCGATCCATCGAAGAATGGAGGTTGGTTTAAGGCAAGAACTTCGACCGGGGTAAATTGGAGTGCCATAGGATCTTTTTCTCTTCAGATGTTAAGCCGCTTTTCGAGATACCGCTCTGATACCAATTATTGAGAATTTGGGTACCTTCGCCATTTGGAAATAGTACGGAGTATATAAGAGTTATGAAACTCTTTTGCGTTGCGGAGCGTATTAAAGTGCAGAACAACGACACAGGGTTTATAGAGGTTCCGCTAAACGTGCCTACGTCCTCTCTCCGTATCTTTTTCTATACGCTTAAGATCAACCTCTGCACCTCGTCTTCAATCGGATCGAGGGATATTGTTACACTCTTGTCTTTATGTTGGTCCAAGATAAACCATTTTTCTTTTCTATCGGACAAGGAATCAACCTATCTAGCTTTCTATTGGTACTAGACAAACCTCTCTTGGATTTTGATATGATTCTAATAATGCCGGATCAACGATCCTAATAACACTGAATCAATCTACAATCCGTATCTTTCCTCTCGTGTATGTTTTCGTGCATGAACACAAACACTTCTGAATTAAGCACAAATACAACAACGATAATGTATACAATGATAACAAGTATGTGTATAAGTTTCTTGAAGTTAGTGTAACGAACGATACCAAATGCTTTGGTATTTATAGGCAATTTCCTCCAACTAGCCGTTAACTGCCTGTCTCTTTTAGCGTGCGTTATACTTCATGTGTAGCGTACGTTATCGCCATTACGTACGTTATAACCTTCCTGTAGCGTACGTTATCTGCTTGTAGTTTCAATCCATTTGCTTCTGTCCAGCCTTTACCTAGTTAACTCTTCTCCATTACGTACGTTAACTGCTTGATATTGCGTACGTTAATCTTGATTCTTAGCGTACTAAATATTGAATGGACTAAATTATTTCGTGTCTCTTTGCTATAATTCTTAAATAATATTTTATAGGAGTACAAGTTAGATTTCAAAATCTTGATTTTTTATTGGTGTTTTTGACGTCATCATATTTGATATTATTTATTTAACACTACGAGAGAGTAACGCAGATATCCATCAATAATTACTAAGTATTAATTATTACTCAAAAATTAGATAATGTGATTATGATTATAATTATTTGATTTAATGACATAAAAATAACAAATGTAAACTTATAAATAATCTTTTTTAATGGATTTAACATTCGGTAGGGGCTTAAAAGAAGTATAAATTAAATATTCACACGAATATCGGTACATTTTCAAAATACTCTAGTCTTATTTGAGAATTAGCGGATAACTGTTAGCTGATAGCTAATTGTATTAGTTGGTTTGACTAGCTGATTTAAGTAGCTGGTTTGACTAGCTGATTGTATTAACAATTTTTGTATTAAAGTATTTGGTAAAACTAACTGATAGCGGATAGCGATTTGTTTAATCAAGATAGTAAAATCCCACATAAGAGCATACATATATGATTACTTAATCGCCATAAAATACTAAATAGTAATATCAATTAGTATTTATTACTTTTTATTTATTAAAAAATAATCTATTAATTATAATATTTAATATTAATAAAAATTATTGATTTTTTATATATGGTTGTTTGGATTAATTAGTGTAAACAATATTAGAAATTAATCTATTATCTTTACGTACTTACTCTTTTGTTTTAATTATTTTAAATTTTCGGTAACCATAAAAAATACTCCATCCATCCCAATAACATGAGTCATTTTAATTTTATACGGTCAATAATTTTCAAGTTCGACTATAAATTAATCTCAAACTATAATGGTAAAATATTTAACAAAATTATATTATGAAACTTTAGAGGGTGAAGTTTCTTAATATAATTTTATTAATTATTTTATCATTATAATTTGAGATTAGTTCGTAGTCAAACTTGAAAATTATTGATCATATAAAGTCAAAATGACTCATGTTAGTTGGGACGGAGGGAGTAGTAATTAAGAAGGTAATATATTTTCTCTATAATATTAATGCGCAGTTAGATAGGGTATAATATTGATCAGAATAAAAAGTTTAAATAATAAAAAGGATTCCATAATGCTAATGGATAATAATATAATTTGAATGGAATAATCCAATCCGCACTTTTCAAAACACGCTAAAAATAGCTTTCTTAAAATTAGGTCCTCTTTGGGGTGGTTTTCTGTTTTCTATTTTGAAATTTTCAAAAACTAAAACCAGTTTCTGTTTTGAGTTTTAAAAATTTCAGAAACCAAAACCAGATTGAGTTTTGAGTTAAGAAATTTTCAAAAATCAAAACTATAGTTTAAAACATGAACATAAAAGTGATATCAAAGTGGAAGTTGACGGTGGATGGTGGTGATCAAAGTAGTGGTTGACGGTGGTAGACTGGTGGTTAGGGATCGCCAGTGGTGCTTATAGAGGTGGTTGGCGATGGTCGGAGAGGTTGTCAGAGCGATGGTCGGAAGTCGGCCTTCGAAATGGTGGTCCTTGGTCAAAGTGGTAGTTGACGGTAGTCGGAGCGGTGGTCGTCAGTGACCAGAGTGGTGGTCAGAGTGGTGATCGATGGTCGAAATGTTGGTCAAAGTGGTAGTTGACAGTAGTCGGTGGTGGCTGGGGTGGTGGTCAGAGTGATGGCTGAAATGGTGGCCAGTGGTGGTGAAAGTGGTAGCTAAAGGTGGACATAGTGGTGGTCGTCGGTGGCCAGAGTGGTGGTTGGTGGTGGCCGGAGTGATAGTCGGTGGTAGTCGGAGTGGTGGTTGGTGGTGGTGAACGGTGGTCAGAGTGGTGGTCACTGGTCGAAACGGTGGTCAATGGTGGTCAAAGTGGTAGTTGACGGTGGTCAAAGTAGTGGTCGGTGGTGGCCGGAGTGATGGTCGGTGGTAGCAGAGTGGTGGTTGGCGGTGGCCGGAGTGGTGGTCGGCAGCGGTCAGATTGGTGGTCAGTTGTTGTTGAAGTGATGGTTTGTGATGACGTGTTGGTGTTAAAACAAAAACTGCAATTATAAAACCTCTTTTTCTGGTTTTCTGTTTTGATGGAAAATCGTTTTAAAAATAATGAAAAAACCAATTCAGCACCATTTTACCCAAACATGTTTTGGTTTTGAAATTGACTTTTAAAACCAAAAACCAAAAACTCGCAACCACCCCAAACGGCCTCTTAGTTTTTGGAAACCAATAACCTATTTCAATGCATTCCTCACTAATTTTTTTTTCAATAGAACTCTTCACCAAACACTCGCTCTCTCCATCAAATCATCCATATCTCTACATGCCCGAAAAAAAATTCAAAATTCAATAACTTTGGTGTGTGGGGTGGGGGGAGGATGGGGGGAATCAAGATGAGAGTTACTGGAGGAGTGTCTTTATTCAAAAATTCACTGTCAGGCTCTCCCCCACCCACCCATCCACCACAAACCCATAAATACAAAGGTAAATTTGTAGTAGTAATAAATTGCTTCCTCAAAACCAAGTTGTGTCGATGCAGCTGCTGGCACAGCAGTTGAATGCAATGGTCCATTTGGTGTTGCTGTCAAATTTCTGTTGAATCCTGCATCCAGTTTTTATCGACCCAATTACCGACGGCAAAAATAAAATGCCCGTTAACAAAATCGGTTACCGTCGCCGTTACCGACGCCTCTCTGCCATTGATAAAACCTTCAAATGTAAAAAAATCCCGACAGAAAATGCCGCCGTCGCCGATTTACAAACGGCTTACCGACGCCCCGTCCCTCGGTAAATTTTTCCTTGTCAAAATTCTGGAATGATTTTACCAACGACAACCGCCGTTGGTAATTTACCGACGGCACGGTGCCGTTGGTAAAATCTGCATGCATTAATTTTTTTTTTGGGTCCGGGGTGGGGTCGGGTCGGGGCTCGGTCGAGGTTGGGTCGGGTCGGACCAATGTTTTTATTCAATATTACCCAGCAAGGTTTTGGTTTACAAAGTAATGAAAATTGTGGTATCTTTTCGATGTGGGATAAGATTTTTTCAGAATTTACCAACGACAACTGGCCATCGGTAAAGTCGTCGGGAAATGCCGTCGGTAAATTTTGAAATATAAAAAAAATAAAAAAATTATTCACGCCGTCGGTAATGCCGTCGGTAAATTCTGAAATATAAAAAAATGAAAAAATTAATCCCACCGTCGGTAATGCTGTCGGTAAATACTGAAATATAAAAAAAATCAAAAAATTATTTCAGCCGTCGGTAATGCTGTCGGTAAATTCCGAAATATAAGAAAAAAATGGAAAAATTATTCCCGCCGTCGTAATGCCGTCGTGTCACGGGGTGCGGCTTACTGAGGTTCAGGCCGTCGGATTCGTGCAGCGGATCACGAATCACCCGTGCGTCTAGGAGACTTCTGATTCTCCGTCCGGCTACCATCAACCAGTTTACATATAATACCATCCACAGAGATATTATGCACTGTTCCATTATGCTGCGTAAAAGGCTAGGCACCCGCCTGTCCTTTGCCTCCAGCCAACTAGGGGCCGGTATCTCATACCCTTCAAGCTCATCCCGCAATGGCACTCGGCACTAAGGGTCACTCACATGCCCGAAGTGCAATTCCTCGTGCTCGACACTCACTCGGGACTTCCTAGGTGTAGTACGTTGGCGCCCTCGAGAGTACCTCACTCGAGACGGACAACCCTTTAGATCTTGGCTTAGATTCATGCCATCAATAGATATTTGCCCCTCACGATGTTTGGGACTACTTCGCATACCGACATATTACCTTCAATCCGCAATGTGGTGTTGTCTCGCAACCACATGTACAAGCCAACGATCCCCCGCAGCATAGCCGGAACCGATAGCTAATGCTTACGAGTCAACTCACGAGGCGTAAGATTTAGATGAGTGCCTCGATTGCCCAATCGACATAGAGGAAGTGTTATATGGCCGACGGCATCCCTCCGGTCACACTAGAGCCTCCATGCCAACCGAAAGCCCAACGCAGACCCCATAGGTCCCACGCCGCCCTCATGATTTCCAACTCGATCGGGAACTCTTCGCACACTTCGAATGCTTAGAGTTGGCTCCCTAGAGGACCCCCTTACCTCTAGGAAGATTGCACGCTTAGTACTCGACAGCACGAGGAATACTGGCGTTTGCTCACCATTGCCCATCTAAGAGTTGTCTTCCTATAATAGGCTTAGAGAAATATTGCCTTGTGAATGCACTAGACATTGATTGCCCGAAGGAGCACATCGGGTGTAACTCCCTCATACGAACTCCAAATCCTTATCCGCTTAAACCGTTGAGTATCTTACGACGATATCTATATGTCCTCAAAGTTTCAGCGCCATACGATACTCGAGGAGTGAGGAATTGCCTCTGCAATATTATGAAACCACTACAATGCCACTGCACTGCAGCATCTCGATCCTTCGCATCGTTCGTTACTCAAATGGAACCGTCTAGCTGTGAAACTTCGTGGAGACCTTCCCAACACTCCAAGGAACTCCCCAATCCAAGCATTCCAGGAAACTCTTCTTCTAAAGCCCTCTGCTCAACGTCTCAAGGTCCTGCTCGTGCACGGACACACTCCGGACGCCGACCACTATCGCACGTCCCCAACCTTATTCGTGTCGCAGGGTAACTATCCAACATAATACTTTGTTAGTCCGGGGCAATACCGGGTACTCCGAATAATATGGAAAGTGTCCTGTGACATCCTCCCCCTCTCGATCCGTTGACGCCTCGTCAACGCATGCACACACAACCTCCTCTATGTACATGCGCTGCCCAACTCATCATGAAAATACTTGGGCAACGAACCCGACACTCTACCTCCATCTCCTCAACTCGTGTGCTTCACCACCGCACTCTCAATTCCATCAAGTGGCACCTGCTTGTAAAGTCAGAGGCCCAACTCGAAGAATGCCTACACGGCAACTCGATAATCACAATTCTCGCCGCTCGCTCGGCAAATCTTGCACATCGCGCATTCAAACTCATTGCTCGTAGGGATGCTGTGCATGTGATCAATGCACTCCCCTTTATCCTGGATTTTGCCGCTCACAACGCACACCCACACTCTAATCTTGGCAGGAATCACTCTTCCATGCCTCGATGTAACCAAAAACTTACCGATAGTGTCAGATTGCTCAGGTTACTCCCTCACTGTCAAGTCTGAGACTAGCGACAAGTTCTCCGAATTAAACCGGGTCTATTTGCCTGAACGTCTGGAGTACATGATACTTCCAAGAGTGCTCACTAACACCAAGAACCTATCCAAAGGAGCCTTGCGCTCTGCTCAATACCACTGCGGCTGCCCGCTCAAAAATCCTTACTAACCATACCCCATAATACGGATTTCGAATGCTATAAAGGACGAGCCAAACCCAATAATAAAACTCTGTAAGACAAGTGTCCTCTAGCACAAGTCGAAAGAGGCCTACACGGCTGTTCACATATCACTAAACTCTCAGCCCTCGGGCCACCGCACTTCTACAGCAAGGAGCTTGAAGGTTGTGCGCGTGATCAACGCAGCCTCCCCTGTTCGAAAATGATGCCTAACTCTCGGCACACTGCGTCCCCGGTCCTCCGACCTGGCGAGACAAAAACTCAAGGGTTGGTATCGCTGGTCCTCTGACTCAGACGATGACATGAACCCAGGCCCTCTGGCCTAACTCAGAACCTGGCCATCTTTCCTTATTGCTCAACACACGATTGTGTACTCCATACGAGCTCCTACCAGAAATCCTTCGACCAACAGTTCCCATAATATTGGCTCCCAAATCACTTCCAAGAACATCCATCTCAAAATTGCTCACATGTGTGTCATGGATGGACACACCTCCCCGGTAACCAAGAAGCCCAATGCTTCATATAACTCAGTCCCTTTCGAAAAATCCCTCAACCACATAGCCCATAATCTTGGCTTTGGAATCCTCTTAAGGAACATCATTCTCAAATCAGCCCATTGTGTGCTCTTAAGTGATGCACTTCATCTCGAGAGTCTGGCCTCCTCCACTCATGTTGGAGGCCAGACCCAAATCTCTTGTCCCTCATAGATCGTTCGGACATGCAACACCACACTTAAAGCATGCCCATTCTCATTTCTGTCCGAACTCGAACTAGGAAGACTGAACAATCCACTCTTGCAACTTCCGTGGTGGCTGTGTTACGATTGTACCTCATGTGCGAAAGCACTTTGCGCATAACCATTCAGATCTCATTGTAACCCATGTAACCGATGCACCTTAAGTGCTATGACACTTGCATGCACTAAGATTCAGCCCAAGTTTTGCACCTAAACGTGTTGTGACTGTTTTTCGTACTGAAGTTTTCGCACAAATAGGTCTCAGAACCAAATCACCTCTCAATTTGCGGCGCTACGCAAACATGGCTGCAACTTGGCAGACGTGGCTACTGCACACCACCCGGATCACCGGCATGTCTCCTTCTAGGAGATCAAGATATCTAATAAGCCCACAAAAATAGGCTAACACAGTTACTGATTGGATTACACCAACACTGTTACTCACGCGTCCGCAATTTACCGATGAGAATGTTCACCTCACATTAACCAACTGCCAACCGTACTCACAGAGAATAAATAGTCATTAACCACATCATAACTCGGTTACTACCATTCACCGAAATCACTAATGCCAACAACTCGCACCGAACAAAGCCTTCGAACATCACCGACAGAAACCAAACAACCAGGGTACTACCATTCGCCCAATTGCAAAGCCAACTCTAGGTACTACCAATCGCTCAAGTCCCACTACCAACTTAATTCTCAACTCAGCCGCAATACGTAAGATCGCACTGCAAGCCCTTCACTGAAATGCCACTACAATTGCTAATAAGAAAAATTCAGCACAATTTGGTATCCGGTTCACAAGGAGAAGCAAAATATTCAACAATGCTCAATTCTCAGCTAAACCTAGATGCGAAATTCTGGGCTCCGATACCACCTGTCACGGGTGTAATATCCGGAATTTCTACTACTGTGGTTTGATATTATTTTATCCGAGTTATGTTGTACAGTGTGGAATCTGTACAGTATAGATAAAATAAATAAAGGACTGAGATGTCAGTATCGGTATAATTGTCTTACTTGGTCGACAATTGTATTTGAGGATATAGTGCGTCATGTATACGTATCCGATATGTCAAGACGTTGGACAAGAATAGCTGAAAATGGCTAAGTATAGCCTTATTAGCGCACGCTAATAGTAAAGCTTAGCGCATGCTACCATGCAGGGTTAGCGCACGCTAAAGGTAAAATCACAGCGTGCGCTAATGCAGTCAGATCGGAAGGAATCTGCGTGTGGACCAGGCCATTTTCGGTGCACGTTCTGATAAGTCAACGGATACTTGTAATGTAGTACTAGCGCACGCTAAACCCTAAAGGTTAGCGCACGCTAATGGTATATTGGACATAAAGGAATCTTATCCTCGTCAGCACTTTCGGCGTGTGGACCAGTCTTCGGAACATACAGACAAACGAGTCAACTGATATTAGCACACGCTAAACGCAAGGACTTGCGTACGCTAGAGAGTGTAAGTTATGTACGCTAATGCATGGGCATTACGTACGTAAGCACATGTACAAAGCCAGACTGAAGCCTCTGGACTGCGATAGCGCACGCTAACAAAGTCAGTTAGCGCACGCTAAAGCCGTAGCGCAAGCTAAACATAAGGTTTAGTGCACGCTAGTAATATACTTTATAAAAAGGGACAGACGGGTGTTATGAAGCATTTTGTCCATTTCTTTCCTTTCACTCGATAGAGAGAGCTCTGGGAGGTACTTGAGGTCCAGAAACACTCCGAGATGATGATCTTTATCAAGATTAAGATAGAGAGCATGGATTAAAGCCTTGTTCTTCAAGTTATTCATGATTCTTGGAATGGAGTTCGAGTGTTCTTCTTCTTGGGTCGTCTAATCCAGGTAAATTTCGTATCCCTTGTTAGTGGTTCGTTCTTAAGGATGATTACATGTGAGGAACATGTTGGATAATCATGTGATGATATTATATGAGGATTAATGAAGTTATGATAAGAGTTTTCGGATGTTAACTAAGATTTCTCCATACTTTAAGAATTGTGTTTCGTTTAACCCGATGAAAGATGGATTTCTAAATTATGTTGATCATGATATGAGGTTGTATTCCAGATTAAGAACGATATGATAGGATGATTATGTATAGGAGATGTTGGTGTATTCGTATCTAGAGCTAAGATATGTGTTTTGATATAATATTCGTATAAGAACACGAGTATGATTTCGAGTATGGTGATGAGATTGAATTTGGAAAAGTTATTGTTAATCTTGGAGTATGATTTCCTTTTCATAGTCGCAAGGTGTTAGTCGATGCTTGGATCGCATGCCACTGTACAACATTAGCACACGCTAAGCTTACTGGCTAGCGCACGCTAACGGGAGCGACTTAGCGCACACTACGTTATGCGTTTAATGTGCGCTAATTAGACAGACAGTGCAGTATTTTCGTGTTGTGGTTATGAATTCGTGCTGGTTCGAGTTGGATTGTACAGACTATGTTTTATCGAGATATTGTAGAATCGTTGAGTTTGTTGATTGGTTATATCGGTTGTTGATTATTATCGGATATGTGTTAATTGATTACTTCAATAGGTTGAGATTATTGATCGGTGATTATAACCGTATGTTGTGGCCGTGTTCGAGTATGTTCGTGAATTGCATTGGTCAGGGCCGAGGAGCTTGTAGATGATGGAAAGGAATTAGTAACGGCTTCATCATCGTCGTGTTGGTATCGAGGCAAGTTATTACTTGCTCAGTTTATAATATTTAATGAATGGTTTCAGTTTCATTTGTTTATAATTCGTATAGCAATGTTTATAATCGTAATCACAGGGGATTTGAGATTATAGGTTGTATTCGAGTTTTGGGAATTAAATCATAAGGTATATGATTTACTTTTATTGTTGGTATACTTGGTATCGAGGATACATTGTAGTATAGACGAAGATGTTAATTATTTACCGTCCGTGGTATTTTGTACCGTTGAGTATTGATGATAATTGTTCGTGATGGTTTGGACATCGAGATTGCTCTCGAAGGACTCGGGACAAGTACTCTAATCACTTTTTGACATTTTTGTGTCGATCATGTTGTGATACATTCATGTATCGTTGTTGTCATGCATTTGTGCATGGTTGTTGTCGTGCATTGTGTACTATTGTCTTGTGCAGTCGTGCATTGTTTTCGTATGTCCACCATGCGTTGGTCTGACGAGATCATCATGGGAATCTATAGCTGCGTGCGCTGGATCGCTGGACAGGTAATGCCACCATGCGTTGGTCCGACGGGATCATCATGGGAATCTATAGCTGTGTGCGTTGGATCGTTGGATTACCATATGTATTGTTGTTGTGCATATGTATATTATGGGTTTGCCATAAGTAGACATTGTTGTTATTGTTGTGAGCATATTGACATTGTCATATGAGTATGCATTTGTAGGTCTTGTGTTAGGACCATGTCCGTACATTGTGTTGATCTGATCTCGGATTAGACTGACGTGATTGTCATGGTATTTCATATCTTGAGGTATGTTCCGTATTTCCTTGGTACATGTCTTTGATGGGCAATCGATTATTGTATTGGAATTATCGACGTTATCCGACGGATTGAATTGGCCAGAGTTGGTATAATTTCCGTATCACGAGTTATGATAATGTTTTGAGAACCTTGGGTATTATTGAGATACCGTACAGATATTTCGGTATTATCTTACTGTGTTGTTAAGGATACGAATCGTGGATTTTCGTAAAGTTACGACGGTAAGATTACATTGGTCGTATTCTTACTTAGTATTTCCATTGATATGTAATTATTGACGTGATGTGACTGTTATCATTGTTGGATATTATGGCTGACCCCGTCGTGGGCTTTCTTTTTAGGTTCTTGAAATATCGAGCTTGTAGCGGTCATGGAGAGATGAGTTTTCCGGAGGATACTGGCTAGGATATGTATTTGCATATTGAGTTTTTGATCAGTTGTTGTATTCCGCTGCTAGAGTATTTTAATTGTTTATCTTTTTTCGCTGCGTGAGTATTTTTAAATGGCCTTTTGGTATCTGGTAACTTAGGTTACTGTTAGGCGTATTTTTTATACGCTTATTTATCATTATTCTTTATCCATTTTGTGTCTAAACCTGCATAAATGAGCCTTTAATGCACTATTCTTTTATGTTTGGCAGGAAATTGGAGTCCGGAAGCTCGAACGATAAAAAACGGGCAAAAACGGCAATTTTTGGCCTGTGGCCGCGGCACGAACCAAGTGAGCCGCGGCACACGAAGATGACCAGAAAGCGCCGAGCACGCTGTACTGTGAGCCGCGGCATAAGGATGCTGAGCCGCGGCCCAGGAAGGAAAAAAGGCGCCCAGGTATAGGCACTGAACATGGTGAGTCGCGGCACAGATTAAGTGAGCCGCGGCCCACGAGGCGGTTTTGATGTGTTGGCCGCGGTTCTGGGCCCTTTTTGGAGCATGTTCCCAACCTAATTCCCGGACGCATTTTGGAGGCTGAGTAGAGTTATAAATAAACATTGAAGGTCATAATCAGAGGATCGATCATCATCGAGGAGAATAAGAAGCAGAAAACACCAAGGAGCAGAGAGCGGAAGCTAGAGAACGGAGGAATCCGAGCTCTTCGACTGCATTTGATTTTTATGCTTCCTTTAATTATTTCTGTATTTTTATTCTTTAGCATGTCAGGCGAAAACCCTGTTCTAGGATTTTGATGAAACCGAAGTTTTGACGAATTTACTTTTGATTATCAATATAATTCCCTTTTCTATTGAGTTTTCCCAATCGTTCTTAATGCTTTCAATTGTGTGGCCTAGAATTGAATTGCTTTAATTACGCAACTCGAATCGGGAGAGGAGAGTTGGTGAGAACTGTTTTATCTTGTGAGATAGGAATATACTCATAGGAACTACGTGGCCTTTCTGAAGTTTTTGTGCTTTTTGCCTATTGTCGAATTAATCCACCTAGGGATAGAGTGTATTATTCATCTTAGAAAAATCTACTGACCTCGGGAGAGGCGGTAGAGTACTTTAGCAACCTTCGCCTTCAATAAATTGGGAAATCATTAACTTCAGATAATCGAGAGTAAATTCGGATAAATCGAGGTGGATTCCTAATCCTAGATTAATTTCTTATTTAATTTTCTTTCTTCAAGCGATCATTTTTACTGTTTATTCTTTTATTGGTTTTCTTTAATTATTACTTGTATCCCAAATTTCGATAGTTCAAATAAAATTAGAATACGCATAAATCGGTAGTTGGTAAGTCAGTCCTCGTGGGAACGATATCTTACTCATCATTTTATTACTTGTCTACGATAACGTGCACTTGCGTTAAACGGAAATCGCAACAAGTTTTTGGCGCCGTTGCCGGGGACTGATTATTTTATTATCGATTTCAGTATTTCTAATCTTAGTTTGAATATTTTTATTTTTTTGTGTAATTTTATTTATTTGTTTTTCCTTTCAGGAATTTCCGGTTAGTGCATGAGAAAATTCGGTAACGAAGGCCTACTACCTTTGGATACTGAACTCGAGCGCACTCTTCGGAGAAGCAAGAAGGAGAAACGCGAGCTACCAGCAGCAGGCACCATGGTCGATAACACAGGAAATCACGAAGCAGACAACCCCATTCCGCAAGCTCAACCGGCATTAGCACTCCGCGATTATGCTATTCCACAAATAAATGCAAACTTTTCGGGGATCCGGCGTCCAACCATCCAAGCCAACAACTTCGAAATCAAGCCCACTATTATTCAGATGGTGCAAGCAAGCCAGTTTTGTGGACTGGCAAACAATGACCCCAACGCGCATATCACTTCGTTTCTCGAGATATGTGACACCTTCAAGAATAACGGTGTCACCGATGATGCTATTCGTCTGCGGTTTTTCCCTTTCTCTTTGAGGGACAAAGCCAAATTTTGGTTAAATTCATTACCGCCGGGCTCTATCACGACTTGGGCGGAATTAGCGCAAGCCCTCCTGGCTAAGTTCTTCCCACCATCAAAGACGGCGAGGCTTAGGAACGAGATAACCACCTTTGGGCAATTTGATATGGAGTCGCTTCACTAGGCTTGGGAGCGATACAAGGATTTATTACGGAGATGCCCACACCACGGCTTACCGGATTGGCTACAAATCCAAACTTTTTATAACGGATTGAGTGCTTCTACACGCACTCTTGTTGATGCGGCCGCTGGAGGAGCGTTAATGGGAAAAACGATGGCCGAAGCCCACTCTCTATTGGAAGCGATGGCTGCAAATGCTTATCAGTGGCCTTTCGAACGAGTGATTCCGAAGCGAGTTATGGAAATCTCCAATAACGATCCGATCTCTACATTATCAGCACAAGTCGCTGCACTGACTCAGCAACTTCAAGCCTTTTCACATGCTCCTTCCCCTGTTACCACTGAATCATGCAATTGGTGCAACAGATCTCATCCTAGCGCGGAATGCCAAGTCGGAAACCCTTTCGAGCAACCTCCGATGGAACAAGCTCGGTTCGTGGGGAACGGGAATCGGCAAAACAATCCGTACTCTAACACTTATAATCCGGGGTGGCGTAATCATCCTAACTTTTCATGGAGAAACGGACAAAACTCAAACCAACTCAGTTTGCTCAACACCAATAGCAACCTCCTCCCGCTCCAAAAATCTCTCTAGAGGAAGCAATGGCGAAATTGGCAGCAAATACGAGTCAGTTCATGGCCCGTACAGAAGCAACCTCACAAAACCATTCCGCTTCTATTCGCAACTTGGAAGTCCAATTGGGCCAAATTGCTAATGTATTAACAGCTCGCCCGGAGGGTACCTTGCCAAGTACGACCGAGACAAACCCCAGAGAGAGTATTAATGCCATTAGTTTGAGAAGTGGGAAGGAATTGTGCGAGCAGCCCAGGCAGGACAAAAAGAGAGGTGATGATGACCAGAAGAAAAGTTTGGCGACTGAGGAATCACAAAATTCGAGACCCTCGAAGCTGTTTCCTGACAATCTGAAGGCATATGTGCCACCCGTCCCGTTTCCACAACGGTTGCAAAAGCAGAAATTGGACAAATAATTCTCCAAGTTTCTTGACGTTTTCAAGAAACTACATATAAATATTCCATTTGCTGATGCCTTGGAACAAATGCCGAGCTATGTCAAGTTCATGAAAGAGATCTTATCTAACAAACGGAAGCTCGAGGAATATGAGACAGTGGCGTTGACGGAGGAGTGCAGCGCTATTCTACATAAGAAGCTCCCGCCAAAATTGAAGGATCCAGGAAGTTTTAATATACCGTGCACCATAGGAAACCTCTCTTTTGATAGGGCGTTATGTGATCTCGGCGCTAGTGTTAATATCATGCCTCTTTCTATTTTCAAGAAGCTAGGAATTGGGGAAGCGAAACCTACTACGGTCTCTTTACAACTAGCCGATAGATCCATCAAGTACCCGAGAGGGGTAATAGAAGATGTTTTAGTCAAGGTAGATAAATTCATTTTTCATGCCGATTTTATTGTGCTCGATATGGATGAGGACCAAGACATCCCAACTATTTTGGGAAGACCATTCTTAGCTACCGGCCGAACTCTCATAGATGTGGAAAAAGGGAAACTAACTCTACGGGTTCAAGATGAGCAAGTCACTTTCCAAGTGTTTCAACCCTATCCGTGTCCAAGTAGTGTCGAAAAGAGGTCACAAATTGAAAGTGTAAATATCTTTGCAAGAGACGCACACCGGGAGAGTTGTCGGTCAAAGTGTTCAGAATCTGTTCCAGATGCTTCGACGTCTAAGAAAAATGTAGAACGAGTCGCATATCTTAGGCATTTGGACATATCGTCGTCATCAACCGTTCATCCACCAACGAAAAATTCTAATGCTGTCATAAGGTCGTTCGTGAAAAAGGAGAATAAGCCGGAAGTGAAACGGGCGCCAAGTCATGTGCAAAATGGGTGTTTCGGAAAGTTGGTTTTATTAAAATCTTTTCACAAAGAACATTGGGTGTGTCCAAACCGAAAATCGGATTGTTAAAGACCAACGGTCAAAAATTTAAAACACATATTAACGGTTCGATGGACGGGGCGGAGTTCAAATGGTGTTTGTGAAAATCGAACTGATTTTCAATAAGTCCGGCTGAAGACTATAAACTTAGCGCTTCTTGGGAGGCAACCCGAGTATTAGTTGTAGATTTTTGTGTTTCAGTATTTTCTTGTATTTTTTGATTTTTATTTTTCGTCATTTTAGCTTGGATATGCTTATCCCTCTCGTTCTTGATGTGTTCCTTTGAAAATTCTGTGCAGAAATTACCCCAGAGGAAGAAATCAGCAATGGGCCACGGCACAAGGATTGTGAGCCTCGGCACACACTAATCGACATAAAAAGGCTAAACTTCTTGTTTTCTGTGCCGCGGCACAATCATACTGAGCCACGGCACACTCGATCCCTGAGCCGCGGCACGTTGCTGCTGAGCCGCGGCACGCCAGATGCCAAAGATACGCCCAGGAAGCTGTACTCTGTGCCGCGGCACGGACCAAATGAGCCGCGGCAGACTAACACGATGAGCCGCGGCACGCGTAGATTGAGCCGCGGCACTCGACGACATTACAAAAAGTCCCAGGCAGACTGTACTATAGGCCGCGGCTCACTTAAGCTGTGCCGCGGCCCCCGTCGCAAATGGGAGCGCCCAACATTCTTTCATATACTTGATCGGCCGACCCCAGGTAAGCTTTATTCCCCTTATGCGCGCGGCACTCGGACGTTTCAATTCAATTTTTCTTCTTCTTGCATTCCTTCAATCAAAGCAAGGTAATTTTCAATCTCTTAATCCTCATTGCTACATGACTTGAAAAGTGAAGTATTATTATTCATTCGACGATGAATATGTAGTTAGTGTTTTAAATTCTTATCAAGGTTGAGTTGGGATATGAAATTTTTGATTAGTTATCGATGGAAATTGTTGGTTATGAACGAATTGGTGATGTTATTTGTCGTTTGTCATGGCTATATATCTATGTTGTTATTTTTGGGGATTTGGATTTAGCCATTAAAATTCTTGTTCTTCATTTAAACTTATGCACACCAAGTGTTTGATGAATTGCATCAATGAAAAATTTTTAAGCCAAGCATTTTCAAACTATATGCAACGAATTATTGTATCGGATTACATTGTCTCTCAACCCTTACATCATGTTTAAACTTGAGAGCTCATCCTTAATTTCCTCTTTGATGATGTAAGCTCATTCATTCACATTCCGCATGGTGTAGTCAAGGAGCGTGCAGGCTCGCCGGACGAGGCCGGCACCAGTTCATGAGCGGACAGTAGGGGAGTACTTGACCTTTTCTTTTATTACATATTGCTATTTTTGTACATTGAGGTCAATGTACGTCCTAAGTTTGGGGGGGTTTTACTTTCTGTTGCTGTACTTATTCGTTTGCACCTTTCATTATTTTTGACGTTAGCCTTGCTTGTCGTGATATTATTTACATTCGTGAATTTTTGTGCTTCTTTGTGTAAAACTGATATTATGATATTGATTTCTCTTGGAAGAAACGGTTGAGTTTTAGTCGAGTTGTAGTCAGTGATATTTGTTTCTGTTGAGTATTCATTTAGGTCCGAATTTTTTTCGTTTTTGTAGAAATCTTAGCAGATAAGAAAGGAGACATACGTGTTTTCAAATCGCCGTCTATATGTTTGGTTACATTCTTCGCGTAGTTAGTCGTCCAGTAACATGAGTCGTGTTAGTACTTAATTTGAGTTTAGAGTCGGACAATTTTTACCAAGAAAAGGTCGAGATATTAATTGTTCTATGATGGGAAGTCTAGTAACCGGGGGTATTCACGTGACCCGTTGTTTACTCTCGCGTAAAACGACAACCCTGATTAGACTAGTGGTTTAGAGATATCGTATGTGCCGATGATGGGGAGCCTAGTAACCGGGGGTATTCGCATGACCCATTGTTTACTCTCGCGTAAAACAGCGACCTTGAATCGGACATGCGGGAATAGCTATTCGAGTTTTTTCTCCGCTGTGGAGGGGAACTTAGTAACTAGAAGCATCCATGTGCCCCATGAGTGTCTTTTACGTCAAACGGTTCCCCAATACATGAGAATGGAAATCCACCCTAGGGTTATCCCGATGAAACATCCCGAGAGCCGGAACCTAGTGGTTAACTCGAAATCATTTTATTGATCATATATAAGGGAATACTGTCCGAGGGTTACTTTTGATGATGAAACTCTTGAAAATTTTGCCACTAGACTGTGGGACTGGGCGAGTTGGCTCGTTTATTTTAACCCTTCAAATTGGCGGTCGGTTAAATTCACGCTTATTAATCTTGGAGCTTGATTTTCTTCATAAACGATTGATTAACACTGAAAATGGTTACTTGGTGGAATCAGTGTCCTTGATGTGACTCACTATTACGATACGCGTATTATTCTTTGCGATTTTCAGGGTAGTATTGATTAAGTTGAGCACTATGGATTTGCACGATCATTCACGATATTTATTTTATTTGAAATCGATTCTTTTTGCTTGAGGACAAGCAAAGGCTCAAGTCTGGGGGTATTTGTTAGGCGTATTTTTATACGCTTATTTATCATTATTCTTTATCCATTTTGTGTCTAAACCTGCATAAATGAGCCTTTAATGCACTATTCTTTTATGTTTGGCAGGAAATTGGAGTCCGGAAGCTCAAACGATGAAAAACGGGCGAAAACTGCAATTTTGGCCTGGGGCCGCGGCACGAACCAAGTGAGCTGTGGCACACGAAGATGACCAGAAAGCGCCGAGCACGCTGTACTGTGAGCCGCGCCATAAGGATGCTGAGCCGCGGCCCATGAAGGAAAAAAGGCGCCCAGGTATAGGCGCTGAACATGGTGAGCCGCGGCACAGATTAAGTGAGCCGCGGCCCACGAGGCGGTTTTGATGTGTTGGCCGCGGTTCTGGGCCCTTTTTGGAGCCTGTTCTCAACCTAATTCCCGGACGTGTTTTGGATGCTGAGTAGAGTTATAAATAAACATTGAAGGTCATAATCAGAGGATCGATCATCATCGAGGAGAAGAAGAAGCATAAAACACCAAGGAGTAGAGAGCGGAAGCTAGAGAACGGAGGAATCCGAACTCTTCGACTGCGTTTGATCTTTATGCTTCCTTTAATTATTTTTGTATTTTTATTTTTTAGCATGTCAGGCTAAAACCCTGTTCTAGGATTTTGATGAAACCGAAGTTCTAGGATTCTCTCTTCCAGGCTAATTCCCTTTTCTATTGAGTTTTCCCAATCGTTCTTAATGCTTTCAATTGTGTGGCCTAGAATTGAATTGCTTTAATTACGCAACTCGAATCGGGAGAGGAGAGTTAGTGAGGAAATATTGGTGAGAACCGTTTTATCTTGTGAGATAGGAATATACTCATAGGAACTACGTGGCCTTTCTGAAGTTTTTGTGCTTTTTGCCTATTGTCGAATTAATCCACCTAGGGATAGAGTGTATTATTCACCTTAGAAAAATCTACTAACCTCGGGAGAGGCGGTAGAGTACTTTAGCAACCTTCGCCTTCAATAAATTGGGAAATCATTAACTTCAGATAATCGAGAGTAAATTCGGATAAACCGAGGTGGATTCACAATCCTAGATTAATTTCTTATTTGATTTTCTTTCTTCAAGCGATCATTTTTACTGTTTATTCTTTTATTGGTTTTCTTTAATTATTACTTGCATCCCAAATTTCGATAGTTCAAATAAAATTAGAATACGCATAAATCGGTAGTTGGTAAGTCAGTCCTCGTGGGAACGATATCTTACTCATCATTTTATTACTTGTCTACGATAATGTGCACTTGTGTTAAACGAAAATCGCAACAGTTACTTGGGCAATCATTTTCTAAATCTATTCTGTCGGTACGTTTAAGCGATAGCTTAACGTATGTTTTTAAACTGTTGAGTTTTGGCATTTCGAGCCTTGTGGTTTCAAATGAGTTTCTACGACGGTCTTGATAAATGAGTTTTATAAAGTCTTCGAATATTTTTAAAAGATAGTACCGTTTTTTGCCTCTTGGGCGTTTGTAAATGTTTGCAAAAATATCCTTCAGCCTTGTGGGTTCCATCTCGGGGCCCACAGCACTGTAATATTCCCGGTCGGCTCTGGGGTGTTACAGAATATGGTATCGGAGATTAGGTTGTGAAAACCTAGGCAGTCGGGTCGAGTTGGGTCATGCTTTTGTCGTGTCATTTGAGTTGTCGATTGACAAATAGTAGAGCCGTGGGTTTTTGTTGTTCACTCGGGCTTGTGCATTAAGTGATTTACCAGTATAGTACTGGGGTTGTTGTAAACTTTTCCAAATGGTATTAACGAGATTCTCTGAAACGAGATGTATTGTGTTCTTGAGTTGAACTGAGTTTTGCAAAACGTGTGTTTTGAAAATATCTGTGTCGAGTATTTTATAGAGTCGAGACATGTGCCAGTATCACGGGAAATCATCGGCTTCACGATCTGTAAGTATTGGATTTTTGAATTGCATTGAGATTTATTGCCGTTCTAAGTTGATATATTTTGAGGTTCAGAAAGGTATTATGCATTACAGTATGAGGTGATAGAGTTGGGACACGATTGATGATCTTGAGAAGCTATGATTTTGGAAATCAATATGTTGGTTAAGTTTTGGAACGGAATGGTGTATTCGGGAGAAAGACTGTGGATTGCCGAGAAGAACATGTAGTCATGATAATTCATTTTGAGATATATGAACTATTTGTGAGCATTTGAAAATGATACTTCTCAAAATGAATGTTTTACAGTTGTTTTATGGAAAATGATTTTTGGGTCGAGACCCAATTGATTTTGAAATAATTTTATAACCCAGGACTTGGAGCCCAAAAAAGGTTTTCTACTTTAAAGTTTCTTGAAATGCGGAACGAGATACGGGCTGAGACCCTAATGTTTCAAAAAGCTTTTCTGTTTTCTAAAAACTCCCGAGATTTGTAAAACACTTTATCAATCATTATCTACCTTATTACTACCTTTCGGGGTTTTGATTTATTTGTTCAAATGAAACCTCTCGGGAACTCTTTCACTGTGTTGATTTGTTTCAATGCATTGTCATAGCATAATTGAGGTGATCCACGATGAAAAATGGTTGACGTGTGAGCCATATGTGGAAAAAGGAGTTTTTGGTCGGAGTTTATCTTTGAGATTTTGGAACTCTATCGTGTGGTTTTCCGATGGAATATCAGTGGATATTGGTGACGAGCCGAATTGGTATACATGAGTATGGATGTGGTCAATCATTTGCATAGTTTTCATTTTAAAACTTCGAAATCGTGTGGATTCAAAGGAAACTGTTATCGAATACTTGGCACCAGTGAGCCGATTTAATTTTTCGAAAATTGATTTTGTGGTCTTACCAAAATTTGGGTTTTGAGCTTTGAAATTTTTGAAGGAACTTTCGAAAATTTGTCTTCTGGACGAGACTATATGATTTCAAACTGGTCTTGAAAATGTGATTGATGTACATAAGCATTTAGTGCATTATGCATATCATGGTGAAGTTCTGAGTGAGACTCACCAACTGGATAACACACTAATGGTACTATGAAAGGATATTCGAACTTCAGTATGGTAGTTTGATTATCCAGGGATGATCGGTTGATCGATCAGACAAGAGAAATATACTGCGTGTTGTAGGTTCATGCACAGGAGGTGATTTTGGAACTTTGGATTTTGTGAAATTGGAGCATATGTGCTATGTAGCTCTATTGATGTGGTGGTAGAGTGATTTTACTACTTTTGAATTTTGTGCCGTAATGATTGGTCGTTTCCCACTCCTTGTATGAATTGGTATGTTCGTCGATTTGTGATTGGTTGTACGTATGCCGAGGGGAATGTTCACCAGTCGGTTGTATTTCGTTGAGATTCACTGTATGTGATTTGTTAATGTTTTGAGAATTTTGTTCTTTCGCATATCGGTTTCCGCGGTTCTATGTTTATCATGTTGGAGCTTACCGTGTGAGGGTATTCCCGATTATCGTTGATCGTCGTTGGTAATATTGGAGTTTATCATGTGGATGATATTCTCGGTTGCAATTTTACCTTTGGATTGGTCGTATTGGAGTTTATCATGTCGATAATATTCTCAATTAATTTATTGATTGATCATTCACTACAAAAAAAACAGTTTTCACCGACGCCGTACCCGCCATTGTTAAACTTATAATTTACTGACGCCATTACCGACGCCCGTTATTTAATTGATTTACCGACGCCATTGCCGACGACCGGTTCGCAGACTTATTTTTTTTCCTTTTTCTCACAATTAACGACGCCGTTTACCGACGCCATTTACCGATGACCTTACCGACGCCACTTCGGCGTTGGTAAATTTTTATTATTATCTTATTTTCTTTTTTCACAATTAACGACGCCGTTTACCGACGCCATTTACCGACGCCTTTACCGACACCATTTTGGCGTTGGTAATTTTTTTTTATTTTTTTTATTTTTTTAATTTAACGACGCCGTTTACGCCATTACCGGCGCCATTTCGGCGTCGGTAAATTTTTTACACTATCCCACATCGAAAAAACAGTAGTGTTTTATGTGGTTTATAAACCAAAATCTTTCTCAACCATTTGAAATTGAATGGAGCCGAACTTGACCCGCCCGGACCCGGACCCGACCCGCCCGGACCTGACTGAACCTGACCCCCGCCTGAGCCCGAACCTAACCCGCCTGAGCCCCGCCTGAGCCCGGGCGTGACCCGCCTGAGTCCTAGCCTGACTTTTTTAGATTTTTTTTTAATTTAACGACGCCAAAAATGGCGTCGGTAAATGGCGGCGGCGGTAATGGCGGCGGTAGAAAATTACCGTCGAGCGTTTTTCCAACGGCGGATTGCCGTCGGTAATGGCGTCGGTAATTTTTTTACCGACGCCATTTTCTGTTTTACCAACGGCATTTGGCGTCGGTAAAAACTGTTTTTTTTGTAGTGATTGTTAATGATCGTATGAGCGTTCCAATTTTATGTTGATGTTTCGGGATTTATGTCGTTGTTTTGGGCAGTTGTTTCACATATGTATCGTGTATTATTTATTTGTATCCGAATTGGGATTTGATTGTGCGATCAGGTAGACAAGATTCGACACGAATAGATTATTTCATCCGAAGATGATATGTTTTGTTGAGACTCAAGGAATTGTGATTGTAAGCGTGTTGAGACTGTACAGTGAGGTCACTTGCTAGTATCTCAAGAGATCGTCGACTTTGCGCATTGGTAAGTATGTTGTTTTGATTGTTTGTTAATGATGATGATTCATCGTTTTCGTGATGGTTTCGGGATATTTTGGTTGAATGGTTTGTTTATTTTCTATGACGGATTGCAAGTTTCGAGGACGAAACTTATTTTAAGTGGTGTAGTATGTAATATCCGGAATTTCTACTACTGTGGTTTAATATTATTTTATCCGAGTTATGTTATACAGCGTGGAATCTGTACAGTATAGATAAAATAAATGAAGGACTGAGATGTCAGTATCGGTATAATTGTCTTACTTGGTCGACAATTGTATTTGAGGATATAGTACGTCATGTATACGTATCTGATATGTCGAGACATTGGACAAGAATAGCTGAAAATGGCTAAGTATAGCCTTATTAGCGCACGCTAATAGTAAAGTTTAGCGCACGCTACCATGCAGGGTTAGCGCACGCTAAAGGTAAAATCACAGCGTGCGCTAATGCAGTCAGATCGGAAGGAATCTGCGTGTGGACCAGGCCACTTTCGGCGCACGTTCTGATAAGTCAACGGATACTTGTAATGTAGTACTAGCGCACGCTAATGGTATATTGGACAAAAAGGAATCTTATCCTCGTCAGCACTTTCGGCGTGTGGACCAGTCTTCGGAACATACAGACAAATGAGTCAATTGATATTAGCGCACGCTAAATGCAAGGACTTGCGTACGCTAGAGAGTGTAAGTTACATACGCTAATGCATTGGCGTTACGTACGTAAGCATATGTACGAAGCCAGACTGAAGCCTCTGGACTGCGATAGCGCACGCTAACAAAGTCAGTTAGCGCACTCTAAGGCCGTAGCGCACGCTAAACATAAGGTTTAGTGCACGCTAGTAATATACTTTATAAAAAGGGACAGACGGGTGTTATGAAGCATTTCATCCATTTATTTCCTTTCACTCGATAGAGAGAGCTCTGGGAGGTACTTGAGGTCCAGAAACACTCCGAGATGATGATCTTTATCAAGATTAAGATAGAGAGCATGGATTAAAGCCTTGTTCTTCAAGTTATTCATGATTCTTGGAATGGAGTTCGAGTGTTCTTCTTCTTGGGTCGTCTAATCCAGGTAAATTTCGTATCCCTTGTTAGTGGTTCGTTCTTAAGGATGATTACATGTGAGGAACATGTTGGATAATCATGTGATGATATTATATGAGGATTAATGAAGTTATGATAAGTGTTTTCGGATGTTAACTAAGATTTCTCCATACTTTAAGAATTGTGTTTCGTTTAACCCGATGAAAGATGGATTTCTAAATTATGTTGATCATGATATGAGGTTGTATTCCAGATTAAGAACGATATGATAGGATGATTATGTATAGGAGATGTTGGTGTATTCGTATCTAGAGCTAAGATATGTGTTTTGATATAATATTCGTATAAGAACACGAGTATGATTTCGAGTATGGTGATGAGATTGAATTTGGAAAAGTTATTGTTAATCTTGGAGTATGATTTCCTTTTCATTTGGTTTCATAGTCGCAAGGTGTTAGTCGATGCTTGGAACGCATGCCACTGTACAACATTAGCGCACGCTAAGCTTACTGGCTAGCACACGCTAACGGGAGCGACTTAGCACACGCTACGTTATGCGTTTAATGTGCGCTAAGTAGACAGACAGTGCAGTATTTTTGTGTTGTGGTTATGAATTCGCGCTGGTTCGAGTTGGATTGTACAGACTATGTTTTACCGAGATATTGTAGAACTGTTGAGTTTGTTGATTGGTTATATCGGTTGTTGATTATTATCGGATATGTGTTAATTGATTACTTCAATAGGTTGAGATTATTGATCGGTGATTATAACCGTATGTTGCGGCCGTGTTCGAGTATGCTCGTGAATTGCATTGGTCAGGGCCGAGGAGCTTGTAGACGATGGCAAGAAATTAGTAACGGCTTCATCATCGTCGTGTCGGTATCGAGGCAAGTTATTACTTGCTCAGTTTATAATATTTAATGAATGGTTTCAGTTTCATTTGTTTATAATTCATATAGCAATGTTTATAATCGTAATCACAGGAGATTTGGGATTATAGATTGTATTCGAGTTTTGGGAATTGAATCATAAGGTATATGATTTACTTTTATTGTTGGTATACTTGGTATCGAGGATACATTGTGGTATAGACGAAGACATGAATTATTTACCGTCTGTGGTATTTTGTACCGTTAAGTATTGATGATAATTGTTCGTGATGGTTTGGACATCGAGATTGCTCTCGAATGACTCGGGACAAGTACTCTAATCACTTTTTGACATTTTTGTGTCGATCATGTTGTGATACATTCATGTATCGTTGTTGTCATGCGTTTGTGCATGGTTGTTGTCGTGCATTGTGTACTATTGTCTTGTGCAGTCGTGCATTGTTGTTGTATGTCCACCATGCGTTGGTCCAACGGGATCATCATGGGAATCTATAGCTGTGTGCGATGGATCGCTGGACAGGTAATGCCACTATGCGTTGGTCCGACGGGATCATCATGGGAATCTATAGTTGTGTGCGCTGGATCGTTGGATTACCATATGTATTGTTGTTGTGCATATGTATATTATGGGTTTGTCATAAGTATATATTGTTGTTTTTGTTGTGAGCATATTGACGTTGTCATATGAGTATGCATTTGTAGGTCTTGTGTTAGGACCATGTCCGTATGTTGTGTTGATCTGATCTCAGATTAGACTGACGTGATTGTCATGGTATTTCATATCTTGAGGTATGTTCCGTATTTGCTTGGTACTTGTCTTTGATGGACAATCGATTATTGTATTGGAATTGTCGACGTTATCCGACGGATTGAATTGGCCAGAGTTGGTATAATTTCCGTATCGCGAGTTATGATAATGTTTTGAGAACATTGAGTATTGTTGAGATACCGTACAGATATTTCGGTATTATCTTACTGTGTTGTTAAGGATACGAATCGTGGATTTTCGTAAAGTTATGACGGTAAGATTACATTGGTCGTATTCTTACTTAGTATTTCCATTGATATGTAATTATTGACACTACGCCATAAGTGCTCATAGGCAATGCCTCTTTATTGTTGCAGAAGACACAATAAGTGTTGCCTTAGGCCAAAGGCAACACCAAACTCTTGTTGCCAATACGGCCGTTGCCTTTGACACATAAGGCAACACTTTTAGTCTCTACTGCAACAACAGAAAAGTATTGCATTACGCCTCTAATGCAACAACATAACCAAGTAAGGCAACAACAAATGATGTTGCCTAAGATTTCAAAAAAAAAAAAGAACATGGGTCCACATGTGCCACGTCATCAATGGGTCCCACCTTTATGCCATGCCATCAATGGGTCCCATCTTGATGCCACGTCGACAATGGACTCTACATTTGTGCCAGGTCAGCAATGGGCCCCACATCTATGCCACATCGGCAGTTTTTTATAATACTATTTTTATAAAATACAACAGCAGCTAAAGTAAAAGGGAACAATTCATACAAATATTTTGAAATAACCATTTTAGTTTTACATCAAACCATCCAAAATAAAACAAGGCATCCAAAAACCAACAAGGATGCCAATACAAAATACAAATTCCTAAATTCATACAAAGCAACAAACCACCAATTTAACTTCAAAAGTACAAAAACCAAGCAACACCACCAATCTAACTTAAAAAGTACAAAATTACTGAGTCTAAATACAAGTGATCGGAAGTTACATATTGAAATAACTGATAAGTTGTGCCGCCTTGAGTCATAGGAGTAGCATTATCATCTTGATCACTTGATATCATTACACAAAATTCTCCAATATCCCAGTTGAGGCCGGAATTAGCTTCTCCCACTTTCCTGTTTCACTTTTCCCTACCAAATTGTTGTAAATAAGTCAATCTAGATAAGACCGTTCTTCTTTTAATAATCTTAATAGGAATAAAACTGAAAGAGAAGCAGTTGGGTATCTCGTAACAAATGATATGGCAAAAATTACAACCAAGTGACATTCAAAAGAGACTAAGATATCAAGCTTCATGTCATATGCTTCACATAATAAAACATTTTCACAAAATAAATCATTTGTTCATTTGTGGACAACAGACACTATCAGCATACTAAAATGACATGAATGCTTAAATCACACTACCACAATTATGCAATAAGGAAATTAACATGAACTCCTGGATGAGTTTTGTGCATGAATTCAAACCCGACAATCAGAAAAGTTAGAAGTAATTGATGTGGAAATTAAACCTATGTGAAACTTCAGTTCACAAAATTCCGTATGGAAGAAGGTAAAATATACGAGCACATATCATTTTACAACATTAGAAATTTAGAGAACCTGGTACTCAGCTTCTACAGGTATGCAATCCAACGAGTAGGGTTGCTGGAGGCGAGCTATAATCCGATCCTGGAAAGCAAGAATAATCAGTTATGTTGTGCATGAATACTTTGATAGGAAACAGATAAAGGTACTTTTTTGCAACTGCAAATTGTATCAGCACATTCTTATTAAAAATATGTTTCATATTACCAAAAATATTGCAGCAATTTGTACAGATTAATCACACAGATTATCAATAACACCACAATAACCAACCACCTCAAGTGGTCTTGTTCTTTTAGAAGAGGATTAGAAGGGGATCTTCAAGACCAGACCTCAATATGCTGGTTTCATGGTTTGAAGCTGTCCAAATTTTTTCATTTCAAGTTCTCAAATATCAATTCTTGAAAAGGCCCTTCAACGCATAGGGTTCCCTTGGCCGAGGTGAATCTGCTTCGAAAGCAAACAAAGCGAAGAATCAAAAAGGGTTTCTGCAAGGACTAGTTGATAGAGGAGTGGAATGGGGGAATAAGGAACTTCACGGGGAAGAAGATCATCAGCAGAGATAGCAATCTGTCAGCGACATAAAAGAAAAGCTATCAAAATGGAGATTAGCCAAAATACTAGAACGAAACCCCCAGTAGGGTTTCATAACACCAAGTGTCCTATGCACCCTAACAACTCTGTGGTACCACTATTGGAAATCCATCCAGATTACGAGCAATAGTGAAAGCCGTAACTAATCACTTAACTTGTAAACAAATTACAAATAATATAATGAACTAACCAGTTAACCACTAAACCGATTAATCACCAAGATTTATAAACATTATAAGCAATAGCCTTCTCCCAAAATTCCACGCAGCAGCAATAGTCTGTCTTAAAGACAATAAAACAGAAATAGAAAACACAAGCAGTAATCATGGGATTACAGAAAATTAAAGAAGGTCAGAACAATAATAAGCCATAAAACAAGACCAACAGAAAATGGAAAAAAGCAGAGCAAACCGAAATGATCCAAAGGATCGATGAATCGTGATGGTGACAGAAAACTTGAGTCGGCCCAGTCCCCTTTGAAATCAAACCCTCGTATAGAACACCAAGAATCACAAAGAATACAAAAGCCTACATACCGCTGCTCTCTGACTTTGGCTATCTTAATCTGGTAGCTCAACCATGACTGCTTCGGATTCGGTAGGGCACCGTGAAATCGTGGCACTATGATTAATTAAATATACATTAAAATACATACCTGTTGGTTGTTGCGGCAGGGCATCGCGGAGGGGAGGGCGTCGCCGGCGCGGAGGGAAGGGTCGCGTCGCGGAAGGGAGGGGAGGGCTTTGTGTCGCGGACGGGAGGGGAAGGCATCGCGTCGCGGAGGGGAGGGGAGGGAGTCGCGGCGGATGAACTGAGGGGAGGGGAGGGCGTCGATTCGCGGAGGGAATGGGAGGGCGTCGCGGCGGCTGAACCGAGGGGAGGGAAGGGGAGGGCGTCGCGGCGAGTGACAGAACAGTGAGGGGGCGGGGGCGGGGGGGGGGGGAGCGAGAGAGCGATATGGTTTGTGTTTTCTATTTTATCATCAAGAAACTTATTCTCGATATCTTTCTCTAGTGTTAAAGGAGACCATCCAGGCCTGAAACAATGCCAGCTGGGAGTCCATTTGCAACCCAGTTTAGAGGAGTCAGGTACCGAGTTCCATAGTGGGTAGATTAATTTAGGATTATTATTATTATTATTATTAGCGGTTAATTAACGGGTATTTCGCGGGTGGGTTATACGGGTATTTCGTGGGTGGGTATAAAAAGTTCAAAATACCTTTTTAATTCACGGATCGAGAATTTAAGAAATATTACTTAAAATACGGAACATACCACAGCGTTTTCTAAAAATTCTATATAAGTGTATTGTTACATAGTGCTTCCTAATTAAATGCTATATAAGTATTTTTAAAAGGATGTATTATTTTTTATAATTTGAAATTTTATTATTAAAATTTATAATGTGTATTTATATTAAATAATTTAAATATATAAGTTATAATTTATATTATATTATATATCAAACATTGAAAATAAAACGTATATCGTAATTTAAATTTCATTATATATATATTGATAATATATTAAACTTTAAAACTATAAAAAATATTTATAATTTTTAATTACATCATTAAAAAATATAATAAGTATTTATATTAAATTTAAATAATTTAAATCAAATTTATCATATGTTATATATCAAACTTTAAGAGTAAAAAATATCAAAATTTAAATTTCATTTCATTGTGATTGTTTTGTGACAATAACTTGAAAAAATTATTAAAAAATTAGATATAATGCAACACCATCATAGGTGTTGCACGTCGCGCAACACCATTTTTATTTTGCAACACCAAATATATATCTAGTGCAATACTATTTCAATAGTGTTTCAAAAGATCAAAAATCAGCAATCTATTGAAACGCTTTGGTGGCAACACTAGCTAAAAGCATTGCCTATAAGCACTTATGGTGTAGTGTGATGTGATGTGACTGTTATCATTGTTGGATATTATGGTTGACCCCGTCGTGGGCTTTCTTTTTAGATTCTTGAAATATCGAGCTTGTAGCGGTCGTGGAGAGATGAGCTTCCCGGAGGATACTGGCTAGGACATGTATTTGCATATTGAGTTTCTGATCACTTGTTGTATTCCGCTAAAGTATTTTAATTGTTTATCTTTATTCGCTGCGTGAGTATTTTTAAATGGCCTTTTGGTATCTGGTAACTTAGGTTACTTGGGCAATCATTTTCTAAATCTATTCTGTCGGTACGTTTAAGCGATAGCTTAACGTATGTTTTTAAACTGTTGAGTTTTGGCATTTCGGGCCTTGTGGTTTCAAATGAGTTTCTACGACGGTCTTGATAAACGAGTTTTATAAAGTTTTCGAATGTTTTTAAAAGATAGTACCATTTTTGGCCTCTTGAGCGTTTGTAAATGTTTGCAAAAATATCCTTCAGCCTTGTGGGTTCCATCTCGGGGCCCACAGTGCTGTAATATTCCCGGTCGGCTCTGGGGGTGTTACAATGGGGTGCGGCTCACTGAGGTTTAGGCCGTCAAATTCGTGCAGCGGATCACGAATCACCCGTGCGCCTAGGAGACTTCTGATTCTCCGTTCGGCTACCATCAACGAGTTTACATATAATACCATCCACAGAGATATCCTGCACTGTTCCATTGTGCTGCGTAAAACGCTAGGCACCCGCCTGTCCTTTGCCTCCAACTAACTAGGGGTCGGTATCTCATACCCTTCAAGCTCATCCCGCAATGGCACTCGGCACTAAGGGTCACTCACATGCCTGAAGTGCAATTCCTCATGCTCGACACTCACTCGGGACTTTCTAGGTGCAGTACCTTGGCGCCCTTGAGAGTACCTCACTCGAGACGGACAACCATTTAGATCTTGGCTTAGATTCATGCCATCAATCGATATTTGCTCCTCACGATGTTTGGGACTACTTCGCATACCGACATATTACCTTCAATCCACAATGTGGTGTTGTCTCGCAACCACATGTACAAGCCAACAATCCCACGCAGCATAGCGAGAACCGGTAGCTAATGCTTACGAGTCAGATCACGAGGCGTAAGATTTAGATGAGTGCCTTGATTGCTCAATCGACATAGAGGAAGTGTTATATGGCCGACGGCATCCCTCCGGTCACACTAGAGCCTCCATGCCAACCGAAAGCCCAACGCAGACCCCATAGGTCCCACGCCGCCCTCACGATTTCCAACTCGATCGGGAACTCTTCGCACACTTCGAATGCTTAGAGTTGGCTCCCTAGAGCCCCCCTTACCTCTAGGAAGATTGCACGCTTAGTACTCGACAGCACAAGGAATACTGGCCGCTTGCTCACCATTGCCCATCTAAGAGCTGTCCCCCCTATAATAGGCTTAGAGAAATATTGCCTTGTGAATGCACTAGACATTAATTGGCCGAAGGAGCACATCGGGTGTAACACCCTCATACGAACTCCAAATCCTTATCCGCTTAAATCGTTGAGTATCTTACGATGATATCTATATGTCCTCAAAGTTCAGCCCCATCCGATACTCGAGGAGTGAGGAATTGCCTCTGCAATATTCTGAAACTACTACAATGCCACTGCACTGCAGCATCTCGATCCTTCGCATCGTTCGCTACTAAAATGGAACCGTCTAGCTGTGAAACTTGGTGGAGACCTTCCCAACACTCCAAGGAACTCCCCAATCCAAGCATTCCATGAAACTCTTCTTCTAAAGCCCTCTGCTCAACATATCAAGGTCCTGCTCGTGCACGGACATACTCCGGACGCCGACCACTGTCGCACGTCTCCAACCTTATTCGTGTCGCAGGGTAACTATCCAACATAATTCTTTGTTAGTCCGGGCTAGGGGTGTACAAATTGGGTTTATTTCAAACCGGTTCGGGTTATAAAACCGAACCGGTTTTTGGTCGTATTCTAAAAACCGGTTTTTTGACCAAACCGGTTTGGGTCGGGTTGGGTTGGGGGTTGTAAAAACTCGACCCTATACTAACCGGTTTGGGTCGGTTTGTAACCGGTTCGGATAGGAAAAACCGGTTTTTAAAAAAAAAAATTAAAAAAATAATATATTCTTATTAAATAAACCCATTATACATTAAATATAAACTTTTATTAAAGAAACTCATTACAACATCAACTATTATTCAAACATTTAGAATTTAAAACATAAACTTTTATTAAATAAACTCATTACAACATCAACTATTATTCAAACATTTAGAATTTAAAACATAAACTTTTATTAAATAAACTCATTACAACATCAACTTTTATTCAAACATTTAGAATTTAAAATATAAACTTTTATTGATCGAGAGTGATATCTTCTTCGGAGCTAGCCTCGCGCGAAGCTTCATCGAGAGAAATTTCTTTATCGGAGAGTGAGATTGCAAAACCTTCTTCCACCTCGATATCGTGTATTTCTTGTTCAATGTCTACTTCTCCTTCAAGACTTTGAGTGTGTTGTATACGCTCGGATGCGTCCAAGTGATCCTTCAATCAAATACACATCTTCAATGATGCCGGTGTGAGTCTTGTTCTTCGTATAGATAATACCCTACCACTAAGAGAAAAAGCGGATTCCGAAGCTACCGTAGAAGCTTGGACGGTTAGTAAATCTCGGGCCATAGCGGTTAGAACGGAAAATTGAGTTTCCCTTCCTTTCCACCAAGCCAAAATATCAAAATTTGCAAATTCATGGGGTCCCATAGTCGATAAAAAATCGGTTCCAATATATCTCCCATATTCGCTAGTCGATGATTGGTCACCCTCACCCCTACCCCGTTTAGTGTTTTCTTCTCTTAAACTATTATATAAGTTAAGCATGGGATCCGCACTAGTAGAAGTAGAAAATGATGATGAAAACGAACTTGAAGAATCATTTCTTAAACCATACTTTTTAAAATAAACCCCGAATAAGTCTTTGAAATTTTTGTTAAAAATGGCTTTTGCATCTCTTGAATAGAAAACGTTTTCGTTATGCAACTCTAAATCAATAGAGATTTTGTCGATAAGTAGTTCCACCCCGCTAATATTCATACATGGGTTCAAGGCGGCGGAACAAGTAATTACCGGTGGCATTTCTTTAAAATATTTTCTTAGTTTTTCTTTCATGGGCGAAACCATTTTTTCATATAAATCACCACTTAATTCGTAGTTGCTTAATTTTGAACACATTAAATAAATTTGATTAAGTACCAAATGACTCGTGGGATAATAAACACCCGATAATAAAGTTGTTGCGTTTTTAAAAACTTTGAGCAATTCGCTTATTTTTCTAACTATATCCCATTGTTCCGACATAAATGGTGTAACCCTACTCGTCCTATTCGCAAGTTCATCATGAAAAAGTTGTAAAGTATCACGTTGGCGTAAACCACAACAAAACATTTTATAAGTCGAATTCCATCTTGTAGGAACGTCCCAATTAGGGGTTAAAAAAATAGAATTCGTGTCCTTACACAATTTCATATATTATTTATATCTAGCTTTATTTGAACAAAATATATCTTGTAACATTTTTTTAAAAGCGTCTTTTACCAAACTTATTTCGGGTACCGCTAATCCGTCTTGAACAACCAAGTTTATAATGTGTGCAACACATCGACTATGATAAAAAATACCCTTCGAAGGCGGTTTATATGTTAATATTAATTTTTTTTACCGCGTTTGTATTATTAGACGCGTTATCAAATGAGATCGAAAAAACTTTTTCTTGTAAGTTAAAGTTATTTATTACATTTTGTAACATATGAAATAAATTTTGACCCGTGTGAAGGTAATCAAAATTTTCAAAAGCAATCGTACGCTTCATCATTAGCCATGTATCGACATCAATCCAATGTGCGGTAACACAAAGGTATGAACCGGGCAAACCATGAGGTGCCGACCAAACATCGGTTGTTAAGTTTACATTTGTATTTAAGTTTGCAAAACCGTTTACTAGTTCTATTTTAGCCTTTTTCCATAATTTAATACAATCACGTCTAAGAGTAGCACGACTTACTTGTTTATATCGCGGTTGAAGAGTATTTTGAATCACCTTAGTCAATCGAGGGTTATCGAAGTGGTTGAACGGCAAACCTTCTTGAATCACGTAGCTTGCAAATTGTTGTCGGCACCGCTCCGCCTCGTATGCAAAAAGACCCCCCTCTCGTGACATAGATGCTTGACCGGCTTCCGGAACGGTATAACTTCAACAATCTCGGGTGCATTCGTGGAAGCGGAAGAAGATTGAGTTGCCATTTGAATTGAGAGAAACGAGAATTTTGTAATTTTTTTAGTACTTGAAGAGTGTTTGAGTATTGTGACTAAACCAAAACTCAAATAGGGTATTTATAGTTGATTAGGGATGGCAAAATGGTAAAAAAAAGGGGCAAAAACGGTCACATTTTTGAACTCAACGGACACCTAACGGACACTTAGAAAAACCGGTTTCAAACCGGTTTTTTCAACCCGGTTTCCGAAACTGGTTACCGTAAAAACCGGTTTGGACCGGTTTCTAACGGAAAAATGCAAAACCGGGTTGAAACCGCCGGTTTTGAGACAACCCGAACCGGTTTTGGTCAAAAACCGGTTTTGACCGGTTTAGGTTTCAGTTTTTTTTCCGGTTTCGGTTTCGGTTTAGGTTTTTTTGCCCACCTCTCCGGGGCAATCCCGGGTACTCCGAATAATATGGAAAGCGCCCTGTGACACGTCGGTAAATTCTGAAATATAAAAAATTGGAAAAATTATTCACGTCGTCGGTAATGCCGTCGGTAAATTCTGAAATATAAAAAAAATGGAAAAATTAATCCCATCGTCGGTAATGCCGTCGGTAAATTCTGAAATATAAAAAAATGAAAAAATTATTCCAATCGTCGGTAATGTTGTCGGTAAATTCTGAAATATAAAAAAATAGAAAAATTATTCCCGCCGTCGGTAATGCCGTCGGTAAATTCTGAAATATAAAAAAAAAATAAAAAAAATTATTCCGTGGGTAAGTTCTGAAATATAAAAAAAAATGAAAAATTATTCCAGCCGTCGGTACATTCTGAAATATAAAAAAAATGAGAAAATTATTTACCAACAGCAATCGTGCCGTCGGTAATTCTGTCGTCTCTAATGTCGTCGGTAAATTTGATAGTAAAGTTCGCGCCAACATCCCGCCAACGTGCCGTCAGTAAATTTAGTTCATCGATGCCATCGGTATTTTAGTTATTTACCAACGGTATAGCGGGTGTCGGTAATTTTCAATGGTAAAACCAGTTTTTTTTTCTAGCAGTGATATAGCTGGCAGCTCCATAGAAAGAAGGTCTTGCTTTGGCTTTTGTAGTATAACTTCCATTGCTAGCCAACATATATCTTCAAAACCTTGATAGAAATAGGAAGGAGAAAAAATACAGTAGAGAGAGAATGAAAGAAAGAAAGAGATTAAATTAGCTTCTTCTTCACTTGATTTCATGGGTAAAAGCAGTAGCTTTGGAGCTCGGGAATAGCCATTTAAAAAAAAAAAAAAGATTCCCCAGCTTTTTTGTCTTGTTGAAAGGCTTGTATTATGCTTTTATTTTCTCCTTTTAATTTTTCTCTTTTTTTTTTTTTATCATAAATCAAACTAAACCAAACATACTCCGTATATCCTGCCTGCAGAGTAAGTGCGGGAGGAGAATGAGATGACGCACTACGCCCCTACTTATTACGGTAGGAGATTTAGTGAAGACCCCAGACAAAGCAGTGAATCTTATGTGATAAATACAAAGGAACACAACGATTCGAAAAGCCTCGAGACCATACCCCACGTGGTTTGATCCACATGGGACTTACCTAAGCGGAATTTGGCTACTTCACTCCCGATGAACGCTGCTCTAACAAAAGAGAGGTTGGCTCCGCACACAACTCCCTGTCAAAAATACACCAGACGCAAAGACAATAGGATAAAATATACAATAAAAGTAAAAATGCAATGCTCTAGGTCAAAGCTAACCGAGACAACCCAACCCTGATGCTCTCAACTACAGCCCCGCTCCCTACAAAAGAATCCACAACTCTGATCTGGCGCCTCCAAGCACACCTATCAACAGTCATGGTCTCGGAAAGGTTTAATGCCTTCAAATCTAATCTCAGTTGTTCCTCTCACGTCCTCCTCGGTCTACCTCTCCTCCTCTCCCCGACAACCATTAAACTCTCGACCCTCCTCACCAGAGCAGATGCATGCCTCCTGCGGACGTGGCCAAACCATCTCAATCTCTCTTTTTTATCATGATGGTCTCTTATTGTATTTGTTTCTGCAAACTCTAGTACACTACGTATCATTGTAGCAAAAGGCGAAATTCCTCGTTCCTAGGACCCCCACCCCCAGGTCCGACAGGAATTAGTGGAGGAATTAAATTATGGTGACTCAACGGCCCACTAGGTGGGAGGAACAGTGTCTGGTACCCACAAAAAGCTATTCCTCACATTGAAGGGATAAAATTCCCACGGCTGCCAGGACTCGAACATGCGTTCTTGTCTGCCACCCAGGAATTTGAGCTGCCCTTGCGGACTAGTACACTCTGTATCATCTTTCTTTGTAGAGAAATTCAACCACCCCTTTTCTTTTTTCCTTCATCTTTTTAGCTTGCCCTCACGGGTTCTACTCCTTTTTATTCTTCCTTAACCTTTCGTTTTTCCCATCTTTCTTTTTCTGAGGTTTCTGCAGGAAAACAATAGAAAGATGAAGTGAATCAAGAAAAAAAAAGGGGGCATTTGTGATTTTTTTTTCTTCTCCTTATAAAGAAAATTTTCCTCTTTCCATTTTTTACCCTATTTACTCACAGAAAAACACATAAGCTAGAGGGGGAAAAAAACAAGAAAAAAAAAAAAAAAAACATGGATGCATATGAAGCTACAAAGATTGTTTTCCAAAAGATCCAAAATTTGGACCCTCAGAACGCTTCTAAAATCATGGGGTTACTCCTCATTCAAGACCATGGTGAGAGAGAAATGATCCGTTTGGCTTTCGGCCCTGAATCATCACTCCACTCTGTCATTCTCAAAACCAAGAAAGAGCTTAATTTAGCTTCACCAAACATGCCCTCAACAACCCCTTCTTCTCCTTTCACCAACCACCTGCTTCATTCATCTCTCTCAAGACTTCCTTCTCCACTTAGCTTAACTAATAACCAGTCCTCCTCCACACCTGCAATCTCATCTCCCTGGAAAAATTCCAAAAGTTCGGATAACGGCGAAGTTGACTTGATCGACGAGCTTCAGCTCGAAGATCAACTTTCTTTCCTCAATGAAGGACCAACAAAAAGAACCTCCGACTTTTTTTACCAGCAACACCATGATTTAGCTACGAGGCCGACCGGGGGGAACGACCCTTTGCTCTTCCCAGCCGCCGCCGCGTGGGGAGCTGCGTCTGGCCTGCACCACCGCCGGAGTTACTCCGTGAGTGATGTGTGCTTGGGTTCTGAGGACATGAGCGGGGGAGGTTTTGGGTGGAAGGCCTGTTTGTTCTACGCCAGAGGCTACTGCAAGAATGGGACCACCTGCCGGTTCCTTCACGGCGGAGAGGCCGCGGCGGACTTCGGGGATGTGGTGGAGCAGCATTGTGAGGAGATGCTTAGGTCAAAGTCGAGTCGGCAGCACCTTTTGGCTTCAAACAGTTTCCCTTTTTCTTCCTCAGCAAATAAACGCATGAATTTTCTTCAATTTCCACCCGACAGCCCGAGGTATGTTTTTTCTTTCAATTTCATTTGAATATAAGAAAATTCACGTTCATTCTTAAAAAAATAATATTTTTTTTTGGATATGATTTTTTTTAGAGGTTTGATGATTGGAGATGGAATGAATAAATTCAGTCCAAGGGGCGATTTCGGGATTATAAATGGTGTTAGTGCTGTTTCAAGGCAGATTTACTTGACATTTCCAGCTGATAGTACTTTCAAAGAAGAAGATGTGTCTACTTACTTTAGGTTGCTTTTTTTTTTTTGTCAGATTAAGTTTGATTTTAATTAAATTTTGAAGTTTGTGTAAATACTAAAAATTGTTTTTTTTTCGCTTCTTAATTTATTTATTGTAATAATCTTAATAGTAATTTTGGGCCAGTTCAAGATGTTAGAATTCCATATCAACAGAAGAGGATGTTTGGTTTTGTTACGTTCGATTTTCCAGAGACCGTGAAGCTCATTCTTGCAAAGGGCAATCCGCATTTCGTTTGCGATGCCCGTGTTCTTGTTAAGCCTTACAAGGAGAAGGGGAAAATCCAAGATAAGCACAGGTTACTTAATTATTAATTAATTAATTTTCCCTTTAATTAAAGGGCTTGAAATTCTTTCTTATAGGCTATATTTTGAAATTTTTCACTTGCAGGAAACAGCAACAGCAGCAACAGATGGATAGAGGGGATTTTATTGGGTGTGGCAGCCCCACTGGTGTAGAATCAAGAGATCCTTTTGATTTTCAGCTTGGTAAGGAAATTATTATTATTACTATTATTATGCATAAATACATGTTGCTCTTTTTATTTATTTATTTTTGTAATAAACTTACATAAGGTATTTTCTTTTTTGAATAAGGTGCAAGAATGTTGTACAACAACACCACACAGGACATGTTATGGAGGGGAAAATTAGAGGAGCAAGCTGATTTGCAACAAGCCATTGATATCCAAAACAGGAGATTTTTTATTCTTCAGCTTCTTGATGGTAAGAGGAATCATAATAGCCATCACCGGACCCTCTCCACCGGCGCCGTTATTTCATCTCCAACGGTATTTTCCCAAACTTTCTTCGGTCGAAACGGTGTCGTACCAAGCAATCTCAGCAGCCCAGAAGCCAAAGAAGGTTACCGGCAGTTTTTTTTTTTTTTTTTTGGTTTTCTTTCTTATTATTTTCGCATCCCAACCCCACATTATATTATAGGGATTAATTTCTTACCCAAACCATCCTTTGGACTTGTGGTTATTTACAAAAAGTACCCCAAGTTTTCAAACCTCAGGGGCTCAGCAAGTAAGTGTTGGATATAATTAAAGGATTTCAAGAGAATTAAGAAAACGTAATTTAGGAAAGTCGAGTCGAGTATTCGATACTCTTTCCTAAAGACGAAATTGCGCCGCCTAGGTAGCTTATGGCTTTGAACCTTACTTAGTGAAATACTATCGGATTTATTGGCTACTTAGTAATGTGATGTTTTGACTACTGTTTGTGTAAACCAAGACAACAGTACTCACACAATAATGATTCTAATATTCTTGTTCTCACGTTGTGTCCATTTCGACCCTGGGCCATATCTTAGATTCATTAGTGTTCATTTGAAGCGGCCATTACTTCTCACTTATACAGGTGAACTCTAAGGAGTATCCTGTCATACTCCACCTTATAGGTATAGGAATCATTAAAAGTTTTAGAACTTAACATCGCCACTTAGACAGGCTTTTCACTTGGACGTTCTAAGAATGGGTTGATAGGTTTCCAAGTGTTCAACTGAACTATCATAACTTAGTTGTCCCATTGAACCAAGGTTTTGGGATCCTCCAATTCTCATGGTTGAGTGTCCGCTATGACTGTTCTTTTGTTGTTGACTTTAGACCCATTCCTCTAACCAGTTTGTACACTTGATCTCGATTTATGCCTTTTGCAAGCGGATCCGCAAGGTTATCCTTTGGCTTCACGTAGTCAATCAATATAACCCCATTCGAGATCAACTGTCTAATGGTAATGTGTCTTCGACGTATATGTCTAGACTTACCATTATATATACTACTTTGTGTCCTTCCAATTACTGATTGATTATCAAAGTATATCATCACAGCAGGAACGGGTTTATTCCATCCAGGAATATCTTTTAAGAAATTTCTAAGCCACTCTGCCTCTTCCCCTGCTTTATCCAAAGCAATAAACTCAGATTCCATAGTGGAGAGCTATACAGGTTTGCTTAGAAGATTTCCATGACACCACTCCTCCACCTATTGTGAATACGTAACCACTTGTGGACTTGGAGTCTTTAGTATCAGATATCCAATTGGCATTGCAGTATCCTTCTAACACTGCTGGATATCTCGTATAAAGTATTTGATATTCATGGTATACTTTAAATATCTAAGTACCCTAGTCAAAGCATTCCAGTGATCTTTACTAGGATTACTTGTGAACCGGCTAAGTTTACTCACTGAATATGTAATGTCAGGACGCGTACAATTAGTCAAATACATTAGACTGCCAATTATCCTTGCATATTCTAGCTGAGAAACAGGTTCTCCTCTATTTTTCGCTAAGCACCCCCCCACCTTAAGGTATTTATACGTAGGCTTTCTACCTTTCCATATCTCATGTGGAGTTTCATTTCTACCTTTGTGTGGTATCTTATTAAGAATGTAGTTTGCTGAAAGTATAACTTTCCCCCACATGCTGTCGGGTAAGCCAGAGCTTATTAACAACGCATTCATCATCTCCTTAAGAGTATGATTTTTGCTTTAAGCAATACCGTTTGATTGAGGTGAATATGGAGGTGTTATTTGATAAATTATACCAACTTCCTTGCATAATTCTTCAAGCGGAGCAACATACTCCCCACCTCTATCACTTCAAACAATTTTAACCTTTGAGTTAAGTTGATTCTCAACTTCATACTTATAAGTTTTGAAGGCTTCAGAAGCTTCATCTTTGCTTTTCAAAAGATATACGTAACAATATCTTGTGCAGTCATCAATAAAAGTCACAAAGTACTTTTCTCCAGCTCGAGTTTGCACAAGTTTTAAGTCACATACGTCAGTATGAATCAACTCGAGTGGTACGCTACACCTTTCAACCAAATGGAATGGTGCTTTAGTGAATTTTGCTTCAATACAAATTTCACATGTCTTGTGAATCAAATTTAATACTAGGAATCAAATTCAGATTCACCAATCTTTGAATTGTGTGAAAATTAACATGTCCTAATCTATCATGCCATAAATTAGAACCCTCCAATAAATAAGCAGAAGTAGAAGTTTTATTCATCGCCTCTTGGTGGAAAACAGGCATTACAAACAATTTAAAGAGACCCTTATCACGGTACCCTTTAGCCAAGAATAGACCATTTTTGGTCATTACAAATTTATTAGCCTCAAACACTAGCCTAAATCTGACTTTACCTAATAGGGAGACGGAAACTAGATTCTTGCGAATGTCCGGGACATGCAGCACATCCACAAGCGTTATCTCTTTACCAGAAGTCATCTTCAGTATCACTTTGCCAAGCCCCACGATGTTGGAAGTTGAATTTCCCATGAACAACTTCCTTCCACTTATAGGTGTGTAGGAGGAGAACATCTCCTTATCAGCACAAATGTGTCGAGTAGCTCCGGTATCTATCCACCACTCCCTTGGGTTATCAACCATGTTTGCTTCAAACACGGCGGCGGCGAGATCAAGCTCCGATAAGTCTATTGGAAGAGACTTATCCTCGACCACATTTGCCTGTTGTTTATTGCCTTTCTTTTTGGGCTGTCGGCAATCCTTGGCCATGTGATTTGGCTTGCCATAATTATAGCAATTCCCTTTGAACTTCTTGGCATTCCCCTTTTTGTTGCCATTTGAAGGTTTCTTCCGCTTTTTGCTAGTGCTGGGCTCAGCCAAATTTGCCTTAGCCTCCACTTCACTCTTGTTGGACTTCACCTCGGTCTTACGATTATCTTCTTCAATCCGAAGTCGAACTATCAAATCCTCAAGCCCCATTTCCTTGCGCTTGTGCTTGAGGTAGTTCTTGAAATCTTTCCACAGCGGTGGCAATTTTTCGATTATCACCGCCACTTGGAATGATTCACTCAGAGTCATGCCTTCAGCCAATAAGTCATGAAGGATGATTTGAATTTCTTGCACTTGGCTGACCACCGACTTGGTATCAATCATTTTGAAGTCAAGGAATTTGCCGACAACGAATTTCTTTATGCCAGCATCTTCGGTCTTGTACTTCTTCTCCAAAGAGTTCCACAACTCTTTAGACATCTTGATCGAACTATACACACCGTAAAGTGTATCGTCCAATCCGTTGAGGATATAGTTCCTGCACAGAAAATCGCTGTGATGCCATGCATCCACAGCGGTCCGCTTTTGGATGTCCGTGTCGTCTTCGGTAACTGTCGGGGGATCCTCGGTCAGAAAACGAGACATGCTAATGGTGGTAAGGTAGAAAAGCATTTTCTGTTGCCACCTCTCAAACTCAACACCGGTAAATTTTGCCGATTTTTCAGCATGAATGGGAGCAGAGGCCGTCAGAGTGAAAGAAGAACTGTTGGATGCCATTTCTCTTGAATTCAAAAAATTTCGTCTTTCGATTGTTGTATATAATTGAAGGATTTCAAGAGAAATAAGAAAACGTAATATAGGAAAGTCGAGTCGAGTATTCAATACTCTTTCCTAAAGACGAAATTGCCCCACCTAGATGCTTACGATTAATGACAATCGCCTCTAAGATACAACGACTTACAGCTTTAAGTTAACAGTACTGTAAGACTAAAAGCAACAGCGAACGGAATATGTTTAGAACTTTCAAGCTTTGAAAGAAGATAGGAATGCAATATGCTGTGCAATGCAGAATGCTCAATTTTTTCGAATGAATTCCATTTCTTGGGGGAAGGAGAATTTATAGAATTTCTGGTGCCCCTTCAGACTGGGTGCATCCCTTGGTCAGGACTAATCTGGACCGTCGGATTGAGCCTCATGTATAGCAGTCACGATCTGATGGCCCAAAATTGCATCTTTTGAAGGGGTCACACCCCTTTTCCATGCACCCTTACATCCTGGATGGTCATGTCCAGTCATGGTGCCTTTTCAGCGTGCATGTCCAGTCATGGTGCCTTTTCAGCGTGCAGATGCATCCCACTAGCTACTGCTCGCCACATGGCGCCATGCGGACCACTTTGCCACGTCACTGCCGCCCAAGCCGCTCGTCCACGTCATCGAACCAACACCGAGCCACTGGACCGAACTCTGGTCCAACTTACAAAAGATTTAAGGCTCCTCAAAGCTCGATGTGCACGTGCGGCTCGGATGGTGCTACGCACCGTACTCGGTGTGTTTAGAGCTAGCTTAGAGCTAGTCAAAACCATTTTGGTCCACTAGAATACACCATAAGGAATACCACATGATTACTGCTTACTATTGGTGAAATTCTATATAAGGTAGCCCAACTTGTTACTCCTCTTCAATGTGGGATGTGTCTATTCACATTCCTTAGATGACTATTCACATTCCTTACAATCAAGTAGTCAACTTAGAACATTAATTTCTCATTCAGCCGAATTTGATTTTTAGAAATTCCAAATGATAATCTCATCGACTCCAAATATAGATTATGATTAATATTTTTATCTCCATTTTCTACAAATGGAACCCACTTAATTATTTGGTCAAAATTAGGTCAAAATCTTATTAAACCAAATTCCAACAGTAAGTTCGTTATTGCAGAAAATGCCGTGGACAAAGATAATGATCATTCCGCCGATGGTGATCCGGATAATATCAATGGCAAAGAAAGCCCCCCCCAAAAAGCAAGTGATTTGCATGAAAGGTAACATATAAAATTTCAATCAACACTGCAAATGAATTGGTGATTTATGTACTTAAAAAAAAAAATGAACTCAGCTTGGAGCACAACCTGCCTGACAGTCCCTTTGCCAGAGAAAATATCACCACGGCGTTTACTCCAGAGACGGAGAAGGGCATTTTTGTCCAATCCGCCAACAATAATTCGATCACAGGCCCGAAGTTGTTTCATGCTAGTTCGTCATTTGACGTGTTGGCTCCTTTTAAATCTTGCTACTTCCAAGTGCCGAGGTAAGTTATGACAACTAAAAAAAAATGGGTTATTGGTTTTATTAATTGGGAAGATTGCTTGCATGAAATTGGAATTCTAACATATTTTGTTGCATGCTTATGAATGATGGTAATATAGGTTTGCTTCTGGTCATGAGACCATTGGAATGTTGGACTCGAATCTTGTCGGGCCTTCCTAGCCCACCTACTTTTACAGTAGAAGGTAAAAACAGGGCAATCAATTTATTCTCCCATTTAATTTATATTTAGGTTATTTTATAAAAGTAAAAACTTAATTTTTCAAAAAAAAAAGAAAATGAAATGAAATTTTGAGGTTTATAGAAATAATAAATCTCGTTACATTTATAGAAATATTACATTTACCCCTTAAAAGAATTTAGCCATAATCAAACTGTAGGGGTTTCTTATAATTTTGAAATTTCTGTCTTTTTGTAAATACTGTCATCTATGATTTCCACCAAAAAAAAAAATACTGTCATCTATGATTATTAAAAAAAAAAGCTTCACATATTTTAGTTAGTTTCGGATTTTTTTGTTTCCTTAAATGCTGTATAAATATTATCTAACCAATACGATTGATTTTGGAATCATATTTCATTTTTAAGTATTTTTCTTTTATAATAAGTTTGATTTTTGGAATTCTTTTGATATTTTAATAAAAAATATATTATAATATTTTACACAGCGGTAATTTGGAGATTTCACTGCTTCACCGAAATGTTTAATTTCTTTGTGTTTGGAGATTTCACTGCTTCACCGAAATGTTTAATTTCTTAGTGTTTTTATTTCTTAAAATATTATAAGCATGGGTAATTTTGGATTTCATGTTTTCTGTATATGTTAAAATATTAGTTACTTGTTTTATAATTGAATTATTATATGGTTGCTCATTTATTAAACAGGCCTAATATCGATCGATACTTGTAGAGCGCCTGCCACCAGCACCACCCCCTGCCACCAGTATCACCACCGCCTACCACCACTAGCACCACCAGCATTAGTAACCAGTAATACAATATGTATGTGTGTATATATATATATATATATATATAGACACACACAACTTACTGCCATACAAGTTGGATACATTAAAAAAGCAGTAAAGCAGAGTGGGTCAGCCATCTATTTTCTAACAGTTGCTGTCATATGTGGTTGAATTGGTTGGACCCCACATATTAAAAAAGAGGAAGAAAATAGTGAAAAAATTCAACGAATGAAGTCAGTCATAAGGGGGTTTGATGTATTTTCCCTTCATTTCTTGACCGTTGATGGCTTCCCCTATTTAAAGTGTATTTTATCAGAGAAGTGAAAAGAAGGGGGCAGTTATTTTGTTGCCCAATCTGATATTCATGTACACTATTGTACTGATACAAAGTAAATTATCACGAAGAAAAAATGTACTACTATTTTCTACGTTCTCTTATTATCGCAATATTTTGACTTTTATATTGTTCATACTCTCTCCTTTGATCATCATTTGTGATTTACACGTATGGAAAAAGATAGTCATACAAGATCTTTTTAGACTAGTCTCGGGATATACTCTCTAAATATCAACTTTTTATAATTTTTATAAATACATAATTAAAGATATTACAAGTCAAAGTTGTGCATCGACAAATATGAAAGTCCAAATATTGCAATTATAAAATAACGTACGTAGTACAAAGGTTCTCTCTCTCATCCTTGTGTTGATTTGTTTCGTCTTCACTTTTATTAGACATTAGATGTACCAGAAAAAATATTCTCTTATTAGAAAATAATTTCTCGATCTCCAAATTTGTTCTTGACGATCTTCGACATGAGTCACATTAGCATAGTGTTAATAAAAAAACTTATGGAGTGTAATATAATTGAAGAAAGAGTATCACATTAGCGTAGTGTTGAGTCAATTAGTGTCCATTACATGAATAAATTTTCTGAACGTACCGAAAAAAGGTAGGAACAAATTTTGCGTCTTAAACCTAACTGTATAAACATGAATTAATTTATTATTATTTTACATCAATTAATTTTACTGAAAAATTAATATCCATATTTTTTTAATATAAATTTATTGTGCAATCGGTCATTAATGTAAATCCATCAGATTTATTATATTCAATACAGATGTCTAATTGAAGATCATGAAATAAGAATTAATTTGATATATTTTTCATTAAAATAAACTTGATATAAAAAATTATAAATATTTAGAATTTTAAACTAAAAAATAAAGGAATAATTTTTTTATTAGTAGATGAGTGTAAGTTGTGAAATAAAACTCCCACAACTCATATCTATTTTTTTTTTTCTATAAATTTAAGAATAAATTCCTATATATAGAAACTGTATTTTAAAAAAAAAATCAAAAAACTTACAAAATGATATGTGTCACGACTCTCTTTTAATAGTAAAGATAGATGACTGAGTATTCGATTATATTAATATATGATTTTAGTCCAATCATCGCAACAAAGCAGCTTAAAATGGGTTTACCATGGGGGTACCGCCTGTAGTAGGGGTGTTCAAAATTATCCGATATCCGATCCGAAATATCCGGAACTTCGGATTCGGATATCCGAAGTTCGGATATCCGGAACTTCGGATTCGGATATCGGACAGTACTTTTCAGAAAAATCGGATATTCGGATATCCGAAATATCCAAAAAATTCTAAATTTTTTATTTTTTTATATTTTAAATAATAAAAGGTATTCGGATATTCGGATATCCGATATCCATATCCGAAGTTTTTTTCGGATATTCGGATATCCGATATCCAAATCCGAATATTTTTTTTTCGAATATAAAGATATCCGAATAAAATTCATATTTTTTCCGGATATTCGGATATCCGATATCGGATATCAAAATCTACTATCCGAACTTTCGGATATCCGAAAGTCCGGATATTCAGTTTTGAACACCCCTAGCCTGTAGTGCGACCCCATGGGAAAAGTTGACATGTGGCGCGCGCGCGCGCGCACACACACACACACACACATATATATATATATATATATATATATTAAATTCATTAATTTATTTGAAAATTTAAGGATAGAATTAATGAATATATATATTCGTATTTTGTTTGTGCGGCCTCGTATAAAAATTCGACATGTGTCTGAAAGTAGGGGTTTTCTGAAAGTATGAGTTAATTAAAGTGGGAGTGTACAGTTCAATTTTAAAAATTAAACCAAAAGTATGGGTTTTCATATATTAGAAGTTTTCATACATAACCCTTCTAAATAGTTTCGACCCCAACAAAACTGAAAGTAGAGGTTTTCTGAAAGTATGAGTTTTCAAACATAATCCTTTCTAAATAGTTTCGACCCCTACAAAATTGAAAGTAGAGGTTTTCTAAAAGTATGAGTTGTCAAACATAATCCCTTCGAAATACATTTGTAAGGCAATAATCCGGAATACCAAGTTTCATCAAAAGCATCATCATCATCAAGAAAACCATGTCATCACGTATCATCATCACAAATAACAACACACTTGGTATCATCAAGGGAACTTAATTAATAATGAATATTCTTTTTATTTAGAAAGAGAAAATAAATTAGAAGATAATTTGTTAAAAGTTCAAAACGAACTTAAAGATTTAACGAATAAATTCTCTCGGAAATGAGAAATTTGAAAAATTACTTTCTGTTCAAAAAATTTCGTTAAATAAACAAAGATTAGGATTCAAACCAAATGATAAAATTAATCATATAAATCCTTAAATTTTAACATATCCCACTTTGGTAAGTGTTTAAAAATCGGGCATTACTTTTCAAACTATAAAAGCCCAAGACGAACGATCAAAATAAAGAAAATATGGATTCCAAATGGAACCATAAATCCAAATATCGTCTATTTTCCAAATGAAAAACGACTAAGAGCCGGTTGGATCTCCAAAATCCAAAATTAATTATCTAAACAAATTGATAATTAACTCAAGGGGAGTTAATATATTCACGGGGAGTATTACCCATTTTCTTTCAAAATAATTGGTATCATTTCTATAATTAAATGCACTTTTCGCTAATGACAAAATGGGGGAGAAAATGAGAAGGTGCAATGGGGGAGAATTAGAAGAGGAGAAAAATACAGCAAACAATACGAAGATATTATGTGAGAAGATGAGAAAAAGAGAAGGAATGAAGGGGAAGAGAAAACTAACAAAAACAGATAAAGCCGAAAACTTTGATCTGTATATTATGTATTTTTGCAGGTATGATCCCATCAAAGATTGTTGTTTTGTCATCATCACAAAAGGGAGATTGTCGGAACATTATATTCCACATATTCAAATGAGGTTTTGATGATAAGTTGATAAACAAAGAAAAACAAGAATGAATCAAGAAACAGTTAAAGATGCACGAGGACGGACAAGAGTGCAAAGAAAGTGAAGCTAATATACGCTATCAACAAGAACAACGTGTGCAACATATCAAGGCAGTGAGTACTGCATTCTGCATTGAAGCAGTTAACACACACTAATACGAAGATTAACGCACGCAAGGAAGATGGCCTAACGCACGCTATATATGACGCATTACGTACGCTAAGCATTTGAATTAGATTTCAAATATTGAACCATTAATGAGTGAGTGACGTCATGGAGTATGATATGATTTCAACGGCTATGTGAGGTTCATATAACGTACGCTATCAACATCATTAACATAGACGCTATAGAAGAGGTGATAGCTAATGGACTGAAATCAAAAGCAGATAATGTACGTAACATGGAAGGTTTACGTACGCTATACAGGAATCATAACGTAGTCTATGAAGAGGGCAGTGGCCAACGGCTAGTTTAGTCTTTGAAGCCTATAAATATACTTCATATGGTATTCACCATACAACAACTTCAAGCAAAGCATTCATACATGAGATATTGCTATATTCACTATTGTTGTTGTAATAGAGCTTAATTGATAAGAGTTCGAGTATTTAATTCACTCAACCAAACACGAAAGAAAATAAAGGATTGTAGATTTGATTCGGTGTTATTAGGATCGTGGATCCGGCATTATAGAATCATAATCTAAACCCAAATGATTTTTTTCTAGTACCGACAGAAAGCTAGAAAGGTTGATTCCTTATTCGATAGAAAAGGAAAATAGTTTATCTTGGACCGACATAAAGACAAGATTGTAACGGTTTATCTTGGATCGATAGAAAACAAGGCGGAAAGATTTATCTTAAGCCTGTAGAAAAAGATACGGAAAGAGGACGTATGCACATTAGGCCGAACCTCTCTAAATCTTGTGTCGTTTTAAATTCCGCATTTAAATACGCTTCCACATATCGCAAAGGAGTTTAAAAACTCTACACCATACTATTAACCTCCGGTAAAGTGGCGGTACCAAACCCAACACCTTTTGTTGCAAGAGATTTTGATGATAGCAAATTCTTAGGATATTTGAATTTTTACATCATATTATGAACAAAATATATTTATGACAAACTCATTCTGAACATTGTATCGTACGATGTAAAATTTGTAGTGGTCCTTAAAAGATGTTATTTTAACATTGACGCAAAAAAAAAATCTCTCTTATTTTTGAAAATTATTTTGAAAGTTTTTGGGACCACACATAATTTTGATATTTTAAGCTATAACTATGCTATGGCATTCATGATAATCTTTTAACGAATATCCTTTCAAAGGTGATTATATTATATTGATTCATGACATTGACGATTGAGAAACTTATCAAAATGCCAATGACGATCGAGAAAGTACACATTATTAATGTATTCATATAGAAATTAGAATGAAATTATAGTAATTCATACTAGATTTCTGAGTCATTACGATTTGAAAATTACTTAGTATGAATTAGAATATGGTACCATGTGAATTCAGTAATTTCATAATCCTTATGATGCTGATGAGGGCGGGAAGTGTACGCCGGTGCTGCAAGAATGGTCAAGGTGCGGCTCCTGTCACGCTTCTAAGCAAAGGAAATTTGAAGTTATGAATCCCACTCGCGAAAGAGAATCTTCTGAGATTGGGTATTGAGTTTTGCGTGAATGTGGGATCATATGGTGGCGCCATAGGTTTCTCATAATAATACAATTTACTAGTCTCGCTACGATTTAGTTTTATGAAATCGTGCAGTCGGTTGTCAATAGTTAATGATTTATTTGGTTGTCAGGAACTTTATTTTTCAATCAAGCCAGATGTAAGCGTGATAGATTTTGTCGTAATTTCTTTGACAAAATAAAGAAACATGTTACCTTCTATGATAGAATTTTCTGAGTTGAAGACTATTAATTGAAAATGATTTTTGACCAAGTAATTTTTGGAATAAGTAATCAATAAACTCATGTGGACAAAGCGGTTAATATGTAACTACATGGGGTTCGTATGGATGCATGAAAACTATATTATCACTATATATCATTTGATTAGGAAGTTAGTAGTTTAGGAATCCGTTATGTTAATGGATAAGATTTCGGTGCTCGCAATAGTTCAAGTGGTCGCACCTTAGTGTGGAGAACATCACCAAAAAAGGCGACATCCCGTGTTACTCTCTAGTCATAACTTTCGAGTCGAAACTTAGTTTTAGAGGAGCGTATTTAATACCCAAATTACTATAATTTCAAAATGGATGGAATAATTTGTTAAGATAATGTGATATTTTACTTGGTGTATTTGCAACATCTTTGCTGCTACTTATGTGATATTTGATGTTCAAAACAAATAGAATAATTTAAGACGATGTGATATTATACATGGTATATTTGCTGCAATCGATATCTTTGCTGCTACTGATGTGATATTTGATGTGTTCTTGCTATTGATGTTGTACTTGATATTTTAAAGGAATCGAATAACATTATCCATTCATCTTCGGAAAATCCACGATAGAATCTGGCGGTGCGCAACATCGTATTCTCAGATAGGATTTTTCAACAAAGATTGGAAAATGTACTCGAGAATGACTTAATGATGATGACCTCATTTCAAGTTTTGGGACGAAACTTATTTCCAAAGGGAGAGTATGTAAAACTACAGTATTTTACATCATATAAAAATGATAAAGTAAGTACTATTATATGCCAATAAAGTGAAATTATTTCTAAAAATGGTTTTTCATAGTACTTGAATAACTTTAGCGATGAAGATTTACTTTTAATACCATTTAGGGTATTTTCGCGTACAGTGCAACCGGTAGTAAAAAATGACATCATGATTTAAAGAAATTATTATTGTATTATTACATATAGATTCTAAAACATATATTTGGAACTTTTGGAATACATTTCATCAAAATTTGATGATTTTGACTCGGTGGAAATTGCTTCATTGGATCAATAATTCTATATAAATACTTATGGAATAGTCCGTTCTGGATAATTTGTAGTATTTGGTGCAAAGAGTCGGGAACCAGTTGGAAACTGGATAAAACAGGCTGGGGATCGCCGTCCAGGTTGGCAAGTATTGGCAGGCATCCACGCGCGTAACGCGTGGAAAAGCCCGACAGATGTGCTCGGCAGCATGCGGGTGAGGCTGTGTGACTTTTCCAGCACACGTTTTCTTACTTTGGATCCAACTTTAAGGCTATAAAAGGACACCCTAACCTTTGTATTTTTTCATCCCAGTTTCTTTATTCCGTGTACAAGATACACTTCTTGTAATACCTGTGTTTTTCAACTCTGTAATTTTCGATTTTAGCGACTCGCTTGTGTTCATTGACATATTTTGAACATATTTTGTTCTCCACCTTTTGTCATTCAAGCGAGTTTTGATATTGTTTCGGATTAATTGGCATATTAGGGCTACTTTTCCGTATTTGGGTTCGATTCTTATGAGTCTTGCTCGGAACTGCTGTTTTGACGTTCCTACAAGCTCATTTAACTTTTGTGGTCGTGCTGTGAACTTCAGAATTATTATTCGATCTCATATCATGATTTTTCAGACATTTGGGCCGTTTTGTAATTTTCTAAAATTTTGGCTACTTACATACGTGCTCGTTTTTACCTGCTTTGGATTGTCGGAATTGCATGTTTGTTTAACGATTTGATTCGTTGTTGAGAATTCTTTGTAAGCGTTACGTCGCATGTTTCGAGTCGTTGCATTTTGAGGTCGTTCGGGATTGGTCGGACTGCAGAATGGAATCTGCTGCGAGAATGCAGGTTACGATTGTAATGGCCAGCGCGTTACGTACGTTATCTGGGCAGCATTACGTATGCTAACCCCTTTCCGTTTCATACAATATCGAATGTAGAAAATCGGGCAGAAGCCTCTGGAACACGTTTACGTACGTAATATATGAGCTTTTACGTACGTTAACTTATTAACGTACGTTAAGCTTAGTAGCTTATGTATGTAACATGTCGAGTTATATAATATGCGGGATGGGTTTTTGGAAGTCATTTCGACTTCTTCCGCCTCTATCCGTAGGGTTTGGTCTTCTAGGGCGATTTTCATCATCAAGCTCCATCTTGGTGAGTCATCTTCACGTTATCAACACCATCTCACTTTTTTTCTTGTTGGATCGAGGTATTTTTCTTCTTAGAACCCTAGTTGAGTAATTTTGGGGGGTTTTCCTGGATTCCTTGATTTAATCCGAAGTTGATGAATCGGTTATATAATTCTTGTTATCTTGGTTGTAGTCTACGGACCAGAATCCCGTTTATCATTTTTGTTTCACCCGGAGCACGATTGTTATTCCCTTGAGAAAGCCCTTGAACCATCTATTGTTTTTGTTGTTCCGCAGCATTTTGGAGTCGAGTTTTGAGGAGTATTGTTGATTCGTGGTGGAGCTATTCTCATTATATTTTGGAAGTTCCGTGGTTGCTCGATTGAGTCCGTTCATCATTTCGTTCGTTCGTAGTTTTGAGGCAAGCATATTGCCCATATACTTCGTATTTTGTAGATATAGTAGTTGGTGATTAATTATGTGCGCAATTTGAATGTTTTAATGAACCTTCAAAAGAATCGGTATATTCTCGATAAAGGTTTTCTTCAAAATCAACCCGTGTTTTTGTAAGTGAATGTAGCATTCTGAGAATGTGTATTAGTGTTGTATATTAGAATGCCTTGTTTTTGTGTGGTACCGTTGTGTGCGACCATATCATTAGTGGACTTAAAGTTATATCCTATTGGCAAGGTGTGTGTGTGTGTGTGTGTGTGGATATGTGTACTTATTGATGAGTATTGTGATGTTGTGTGATATTGATTGTATTGTTTGCTGACTTCTTTGTAAGGAGGTAGTGCTATTTGGTGTTGCTCGAGAAATATATCTCTTTGTGGTATGTGAATGTGGTGTTATTGATATGCATTGTGGATTGTTGTGTTGGTCTGTGGAACCAGATAGGGTCCGACGGGGCCTCCGGAGTTCGTTACTTGATGAGTATGAACGGTATTTGTGTGGAACCAGGTAGGTTACAACGGGGACTCTGGAGTTCGTTACTTGATGAGTACGAACAGTATATGTGGGTACCAGGTAGGGCCCGACGAGGCCTCTGGAGTTGGTTACTTGAGGAGTCCGAAAGGTATTTGTGTGATGCCAGGTAGGGTCGATTGAAGCCTCTGGAATTTGTTACTTGATGAGTATGAATAATATTTTTATTGTCGGATTTGCATGACCCGTGATTATATTCTAGTTGTCGAGAACCGAGTAAATCTTTGGGTTGTGGCCCTAAGTAATTTTTGAAAAGATAAGGACTCTTTATGTAATATCCGGATTTATTATTGTGTATTTCATCTGTATTTGAACCCTGTATTATTCAGAATTGTGATCTCGATAATTGGAGTATGATATTTCTCACATTTGTATCCTTGTACATAAGTATAACATCATGCAAAATTTCTCATGCAAACTCGTGACAGCGCACGCTAAGAATGTAGATTAACGTGCGTTATCGGGCTACAACTAGCGCACGCTACGAATGAAGAATTGCGTGCGCTAGGCAGTCAATTATTGAGCTAGACGGATAGCACATGCACCAGCCGGACGTGGGTCCGGATTGTAATACCCGAGATTTCTGATGTGTATTTGAACCTTATGGTATTGTATTTGTTGCATTTTGATCTGAGTATTATTCTCCGTATTTCATGATTCGGTGTTGTTGAGCGTATAATTTCATGAATGTGTTCTAAATTGTGATTTTTGCTCATGTAGCGCACGCTATAGACTAGGCGTAGCGTACGCTAATTTGGGTTTAGTAGCGCACGCTATATATGAACCTTAGCGCGCGCTATACGTAGTCAGCATGATTGAGACGTGTTGGTAGGTGAGATCAGGCTGCGGATCTCGTTGGGATTATGTCGGGATGAACCTGGACGGCTTTTGGAAAAGCCGAGTCAACGATGTTTAGCGCACGCTACTGGTATGAGGATAGCGCACGCTAAATGTTGAGTACAGTGAGGTCAGTAAGTTTCGTATGGCCGTTAGCACACGCCATGTGAGTGGTAGCATACGCTAATTGATGTACTTAGCGCACGTAAAAGGAATTTTAGCGTACTCTAAGTCGAGACCAGGCAGAACAGTAGGCTGCAAGCCCGTTAGCGCACGCTATGGGTATGGGGTAGCGCGCGCTAATAACCATTTTCTATATATAGGACAACACCCTTTTTCATTTTTTCAGATTTCTTCACTTCCCTAACTCGATTTCTGAGACATAGAGAGTTACTTCCTCCATCCTAAACCCCTCATATCATCATCATAGCACGAGTTTGAAGATTGTAGATCATTGGAGATTGGTGTTCAAGCTCTTGGTGTTGGATTTCTTCAAGTTCCTCCTTGTTCTTCACTATTTTGAGGTAGGTGATTCTTCACCAACTGGAGTAGTATTCTTAAGGATGTTTTGGAACATGTTTTGAGACTATCTAGTCAGTTAAATTAAATGCATGTCGATCATCATGTTGTTAGAAGGATATTTTCGATGTTTCGGCACTTCTTCACCATATAGACCATTGAACCTTTTTAGTGTTTGAACTCCTAAGCATATTCATGTAGCTTCAAAACCGATTATGGCCAGTTCATGAAGATTATCAAGTTCTTATGTTTTTGGGACATATAATGGATTGAACTTAGGATATTTTCTTGAAGATCAAGATGAATTATGGTGTTGTGATGATTATACGTATCCTTGTATCTCGAAGTCGTTTAATCCGTAAGATCATTCATAAACCGTATGAGCATGATATGCATGGAGATGACCTTTATTAGCACTGAAGATTTCATGAGTTTCATCACCATTAGATCAAGTCTGCTGCCCAGTAGTGAACTGCCATGCACGGTTAGCGCACGCTAAGATATGTATATTACCGTGTGCTATCGGGCATAATTTAACGTACACTACGTTTGGTACATAACGTACGTTGTGTCATCAAGCGAGTCAGTCGGCTGATCAGAGAGGACTGTCAGTACATAGTTAGCGTACGCTAGACTTCGTCGTTTACGTACGCTAACGAGCAGGCTTAATGCACGTTACGTAGAATAAGTAGCGTACGCTAAGCAGCTCAGGCTAATTATATTCTAAGAGCTTTCGTCCGTAGATCGGATTGTTCGACATTCGTACGATATGAGATGAATTCTATATTATTTCTTTTGTTAAGGTTCGAGCTTGCTACGTTTGATCGAAGGAGGCGGCCTTCGAGTGTGTTGAGATCATTGGAGTGATTAGTTCTTGCCAATTTCGAGGCAAGTATCATATATTGAGTTTGGTTGATATTGGAACTTTGATCATGCATACGATTTTGTTTATGTTATCGTGCATGGGATTATTTCTTTGATTTGTTGGTATTCGTTATTTATTGTTCGTATTGATGAACATATTGAATTGCATATGTGTATGCATGTTTGCATGGTTTGTATTTTAAATGATCCGAGGGGGGTCATGAGGATCTATGCTGAGGGCGCTGGATCGAACGTCCACCATGCGTTGGTCCGACGGGATCATCATGGGGATCTATGCTGAGGGAGATCGATCGTTGGATGGGTTTTCCACCATGCGTTGGTCCGACGGGATCATCATGGGGATCTATACCGAGGGCGCTGGATCGTTGGATTACCCTGTATTGTGTTGATGGAATCATGAGGATTCGCATCGTTGGATTTCCGGTGACGGAAGTCCGTTTTATATGTTTTATGATGCATTGATGAAATTTGTATTGTGATACTTGTACTAGCATCGTTTTGCTAACCCCTTCGGGGGTGGACATTTGTTTTGATGTTCAGGTAACCGAGGAGCGGGGAAGCAGCCACAGTACCGACATGACGATGAAGTGGCTCAGTGATGTGGAGGATGTTTATTGTTATTGTTATTGTGTTTGTCTTCTTGGTTCATTTTTCAGTACTCGAGTACGCGTGTCTTATTAATATTTCAAGATGGTTGTAATAATGACTCATTTGATCTGTTTGAAACCGGTTTTGTATTTGGGACTTTCATGGTACTGTTGTAGTATATTTACATTTCTTCTAATTAGCCTTGTAAATCCTTACTTAAAGGGTTTACGGCGCTGTAATTATTCCGAATATCTCGGGGTGTTATAGAATATCTCGGGGTGTTATATATTCATGGATATCTTGGCAGTCGGGTTAGTTGGGTCTGTTTACGTTATTTGATTATTGGTCGTTTGTAACATCACTGCTGAGCCAGCATCGTCGTGTGGACTGTGGTTGTAAGTCTCCTAATCTCAAATACTACCGTTTTATTTAATTCCTGTTTTGTGAATATTGACAGACTTTATTTTAGAAAAGTTTGCCCTGGAAATTGAGTATTTGTGTTTATAGTATGTTGAGGGGAGGTCATGGACGCGGACGTGGTCGTGGACGCGGACGTGGAAATGCGAGACAGGAGGATTCGGCGTCTACCCCAGAATTATCCGCTAGTCGAACCGATTCCCATTCTGGAGGACAGCAGGGATTAACAAATAATAATGCAGATCCTAACGTGCCGGGAGTGCTTCAACAGGTGGTTGCTCATATAAACCAGTTTGCTCAGGTTGTTGATCGCATGCAGACGGCGATGGGACAGCAGCATAACGGGATAATCGGGGGGACAAATGGCTTACTGAGGTGGTCAAATTGCACCCTCCAAAATTTGTGATTCTCTTTGAGACAATTACTTGGGATCACTGGCTGAAGGAGTTGGAAAAGATCTTTGCAGGGATTAACTGCCCTAACGACCGAAAGGTTCCGATAGCCCAATATCTCCTGACTGGGGAGGCTTTCGACTGGTGGGAGGCCATTCGACCTGAGAATCATAATGCTGACTAGACGGAGTTCAAATTAATGATGGAAGCGCAATATTGTCCTCGCCCAGTTAGAGAGGCCCGAGTCCGGGAGTTTTTCTGACCACAAAATTCAGAGGCATCTGTGGCAGACGTGATTAAGACTTTTAATCACCAGCTGACTTATGTGCACCACTTGGTCAGGACCGAGGCGGAGAGGATTTTCCATTTCGACATGCGGATGAAGCCGGAAATTCAGCAGTATATGTCCGGATTTAAATGTACCACCTTGCGACAGTATCAGGACAAAGCGATGGCCTATGATATGAAAGAGGCGGTAGTAGAAAAGTCAACGGAAGCAAAGAAGCAGAAAGTGTCTGGCAACTTCATGGAAAACAAGAGTAGTGGGCCCCGCAGGGGCCAGTCCTCATTTCATTCATCCAGGAGGCCTCCGCATCCTTCTCGAGGTGGAAAGAAGTTCCGGGCAGCACCAACCGTTTCAGACGCAGGGAAGAAATGTTATAACTGTGGCAAAATGGGGCATGTTCGACGTGATTGTTTCGCACCTGCTGTGACCTGTTTCGAGTGTGGACAGGAAGGACATCGCGCAACATTTTGTGGAAATGCGACTCGATCTTTTGGTACTCGCACTCCTGCACCGGTTCCGAAGGACACTAGTGTAAACCAGACGCAACAAAGTGGTTTCCAGCAGCAGAATATTGGGAAAAGAGAGGCATCCAGCACTGGGTCCGTTCCTCCGCGTATTTACGAGATGAAGAAGTCAGACGATCAGAACACAACTGTTGCATCAGGTACGATTCAGATCCTTTTGCAAGTGTCTTATTCGATTCAGGAGCTATGCATTCTTTCGTATCTTTGAACTGTGTTAATCGTTTGAAAATCTCGTGCTTGTATTATTGTGAACCTTATGTTGTGGGATTACCGAGCGGAGAGAATCTTGTGGGAACCCTAGAAACTAGATATTTTCCAGTGACTATAGGAGGGAGAGATTGGCTATCAAATCTTATTGTAGTCGACATCCTTGGTGACGATTTAATTCTCGGAGATGATTGGCTCAATCGTTATGGAGCTATTTTGAATTATCGAAAGAGAGTCATTTATATAATTTCCGATGACGGGTCTGAACATTTATTTAAGGGGTGGAGACCGGGAAGCTCAGGAAAATTGATCAAAGCGATTAAAGCAGCGAGATTGCTAAAGCAGGGTTGTTACGTATTTTGGTGTTATGCCATGAAGAAAGAAGAAGGAGTAGAGATCTCATCTATTCCAGTTGTGAATGAATTCTCAGATGTATTCTCTGACGAACTACCTGGGTTACCTCCGCAGAGAGAAATGGAGTTCACTATCGAATTAGAGCCTGGAGCCGCTCCTATTTCTTGGGCACCATACCGTATGGCGCCAACCGAGATGTATGAATTAAAGAAACAGCTTGAGGAATTATTACAGAAGGGTTATATTCAACCTAACGTCTCTCCTTGGGGAGCACCCGTCCTCTTTGTACGTAAGAAGGATGGATCCCTTCGATTATGTATTGATTACAGGGAGCTAAACAAGGTGACGATCAAGAACAAGTATCCTATACCTCGGATCGATGATTTGTTTGATCAACTGCAAGGGGCAAGGGTATTCTCGAAGATTGACTTACGATCAGGATACCATCAGTAGAGAATTAAGGAATTGGATATACCGAAATCTGCTTTCAGATCCCGGTACGGGCATTATGAATTCGTAGTGATGCCATTTGGACTTACCAATGCTCCTGCGGTATTTATGCAATTGATGAATCGGGTATTCCTAGAATACTTGGATAAATTTGTGGTAGTCTTCATCGATGACATCTTGATCTATTCGCAGAGGAACATGCAGAGCATTTGCGTATCGTTTTGAGCACTTTGAGAAAGGAACATCTCTATGTGAAACTTCCTAAATGCGAATTCTGGCTTAAGGAGGTGACTTTTCTTGGGCATGTAATACCAGTTGACGGAGTTCAGGTGGACCCGAAGAAAGTCGAGGCAATCTTGAAATGGGAATCTCCTAATAATGTGAAAGAAGTCCGAAGTTTCTTGGGACTTACTGGATATTATCGCCGTTTTGTAGAAGGATTTTACAAAATCACTCGTCCACTTACTCAGCTGTTACAAAAAAACCCAAAAATTCGTGTGGAATGATAAATGCCAGGAGGGTTTTGATGAACTTAAGAGAAGACTGACGACAGCGCCCATACTAGTGTTACCAGATGGAACGGATGGATTCATGGTATACAGCGATGCTTCAAATAAGGGTCTGGGATGTGTATTGATGCAAAAGGATAAGGTGATTGCCTATGCCTCTCGACAGTTGAAACCATACGAAGTTAATTACCCGACTCATGATCTGGAGTTAGCAGCTGTGGTCTTTGCTTTGAAAATTTGCGAAATTATTTATACGGCACTCATTGTCAGATCTTTACAGATCATAAGAGCCGGGTAAAGCAAACATAGTAGCTGATGCACTGAGCCGTAAACCTGTTTCTCTTCGAGTGTTGGAAGCACTTACGTCCCCAACCAATATTCAACGAGAACTAATCCGTGAAGGAATTGAAGTGTGGTCGCAGGGAGTCCAAGGGCAATTGTGTGTGATGGAACTAACTTCGTCGTTGGTTGAAGAAATCAAATCTAAGCAGTTGAATGATTCTCTGATTCTTCGATTATGTGACGAAGTGAACAAAGGGAAGGCCCCAGGATTCGTGATACAGGATGATGGAGTTCTGAGATTTCAGAGTCGACTTTGCGTTCCCGATGATGATGTTTTGAGACAGACAATTCTGAAGGAAGCTCACAGCGCACCCTATTCTATTCACCCGGGCAGCAGTAAGATGTATAGGGATCTAAAACAAAACTTCTGGTGGGGAAATATGAAGAAGGACGTACCAAAATACGTTTCAATGTGTTTGACTTGTCAGCAGGTTAAGATTGAACATCAGTGACCTGCCGGAATGTTGAAGCCACTTCCGATCCCTGAGTGGAAGTGGGAGGATATCTCGATGGATTTTATCACCAGTATGCCAAGGACCAAAACGGGAATGAACATGATTTGGGTTGTAGTTGATCGACTAACCAAGTCGGCTCATTTCCTAGGAATTAAAGATACTTGGGGACCCGAGAGATTGGCGTGAGTATTTATTGCAGAGATAGTCAGATTACATGGGACGCCGAAGACCATTATTTCAGATCGAGATGGTCGCTTCGTGTCGCACTTCTGGAAGGCAGTTCACAGGGCTTTGGGTACTGAGCTGAACTTTAGCACGACTTATCATCCTCAAATGGACGGTCAGTCCGAAAGGACTATACAAACAGTAGAAGACATTCTTAGAGCTTGTGCCTTGGATTGGTCAACTGATTGGGAAGTTCACTTGCCGTTGATTGAATTCACGTATAGCAATAGTTGGCATGCTTCTGTTAGGCACCATTTGAAGCTTTGTACGGGAGAAGATGCTGATCACCCCTGTGGTGGGATGATTCTTCGGACTTGATCTGGATGGAACCGGAATTGATAGTTCAGACTCGAGAGAAGATAGCTCTGATTCGAAAAAGACTGTTGACTACCTAGAGTCGACAGAAGTCTTATGCAGATGTGCGTCGTCGCCCACTAGAGTTCGACATTGGGGACCACGTACTATTGAAGGTGTCTCCTACACGTGGAATTTTCCATTTTGGGAGGAAAGGTAAGCTAAGTCCGAGATATATCGCACCATTTGAGATCCTCGAGAGAGTTGGGGATTTAGCATACAGGGTGGCCTTACCGCCCTCACTGAGTCACGTTCACAATGTGTTTCACGTATCCCAATTGTGGAAGTATGTACCAGATCCCAGTCATATTATTGATTTCGACGAGATCGAGATAGCTAATGACGGCACCTTCGAAGAGAGACCAATCAAGATACTTGAGAGTCGAATCAAACAATTGAGGAATAAACCAATACCCATGGTTAAAGTACAATGGTCACGACACGGAGTTGAAGAAGCCACTTGGGAAACGGAGGACAGTATGAAGGCTAGATATCCAGAGTTGTTTTCATCTTAAGTTTCGGGACGAAACTTCTTTTTAGGGAGAGAGGATGTAATACCCGAGATTTCTGATGTGTATTTGAACCTTATGGTATTGTATTTGTTACATTTTGATCTGAGTATTATTCTCCGTATTTCATGATTCGGTGTTGTTGAGCGTATGATTTCATGAATGTGTTCTAAATTGTGATTTTTACTCATGTAGAGCACGCTATAGACTAGGCGTAGCGTACGCTAATTTGGGTTTAGTAGCGCACGCTATATATGAACCTTAGCGCATGCTATACGTAGTCAGCATGATTGAGACGTGTTGGTAGGTGAGATCAGGCTGTGGATCTCGTTGGGATTATGTCGGGATGAACATGGATGGCTTTTGGAAAAGCCGAGTCAACGATGTTTAGCGCACGCTACTGGTATAAGGATAGCGCACGCTAAATGTTGAGTACAATGAGGTCAGTAAGCTTCGTATAGCCGTTAGCGCACACTATGTGAGTGGTAGCATATGCTAATTGATGTACTTAGCACACGCAAAAGGAATTTTAGCATACGCTAAGTCAAGACCAGGCAGAACAGTAGGCTGCAAGCCCATTAGCGCACGCTATGGGTATGGGGTAGCGCGCGCTAATAACCATTTTCTATATATAGGACAACACCCTTTTTCATTTTTTCAGATTTCTTCACTTCCCTAACTCGATTTCTGAGACATATAGAGTTACTTCCTCCATCCTAAACCCCTCATATCATCATCATAGCACGAGCTTGAAGATTGTAGATCATTGGAGATTGGTGTTCAAGCTCTTGGTGTTGGATTTCTTCAAGTTCCTCCTTGTTCTTCACTATTTTGAGGTAGGTGATTCTTCACCAACTGGAGTAGTATTCTTAAGGATGTTTTGGAACATGTTTTGAGATTATCTAGTCAGTTAAATTCGTACGTAATCGATCATCATGTTGTTAGAAGGATATTTTCGATGTTTCGGCACTTCTTCACCATATAGACCATTGAACCTTTTTAGTGTTTGAACTCCTAAGCATATTCATGTAGCTTCAAAACCGATTATGGCCAGTTCATGGAGATTATCAAGTTCTTATGTTTTTACATAATGGAATTATACGTTTTGGGACATAGTATGGATTGAACTTAGGATATTTTCTAGAAGATCAAGATGAATTATGGTGTTGTGATGATTATACGTATCCTTGTATCTCGAAGTCATTTAATCTGTAAGATCATTCATAAACCGTATGAGCATGATATGCATGGAGATGACCTTTATTAGCACTGAAGATTTCATGAGTTTCATCATCATTAGATCAAGTCTGCTGCCCAGTAGTGAAATGCCATGCACAGTTAGCGCACGCTAAGATATGTATATTAACGTGCGCTATCGGACATGAGTTAACGTACGCTACGTTTGGTACGTAACGTACGTTATGTCATCAGGCGAGTCAGTTGGCTGATCAGAGAGGACTTTCAGTACATAGTTAGCGTACGCTAGACTTCGTTGTTTACGTACGCTAACGAGCAGGCTTAACACACGTTACATAGAATACGTAGCGTACGCTAAGTAGCTCAGGCAGATTACATTCTAAGAGCTTTCGGCCGTAGATCGGATTGTTAGACATTTGTACGACATGAGATGAATTCTATATTATTTCTTTTGTTAAGGTTCGAGCTTGCTACGTTTGATCGAAGGAGGCGGCCTTCGAGTGTGTTGAGATCATTGGAGTGATTAGTTCTTGCCAATTTCGAGGCAAGTATCATATATTGAGTTTGGTTGATATTGGAACTTTGATCATGCATACGATTTTGTTTATGTTATCGAGCATGGGATTATTTCTTTGATTTGTTGTGGTATTCGTTATTTATTGTTCGTATTGATGAACATATTGAATTGCATATGTGTATGCATGTTTGCATGGTTTGTATTGTAAATGATCCGATGGGGGTCATGAGGATCTATGCTGAGGGCGCTGGATCGAACGTCCACCATGCGTTGGTCCGACGGGATCATCATGAGGATCTATGCTGAGGGCGCTGGATCGTTGGACGGGTTTTCCACCATGCGTTCGTCCGATGGGATCATCATGGGGATCTATACCGAGGGTGCTGGATCGTTGGATTACCCTGTATTGTGTTGATGGAATCGTGAGGATTCGCATCGTTGGATTTCCAGTGACAGAAGTCCGTTTTATATGTTTTATGATGCATTGATGAAATTTGTATTGTGATACTTGTACTAGCATCGTTTTGCTAACCCCTTCGGGGGTGGACATTTGTTTTGATGTTCAGGTAGCCGAGGAGCGGGGAAGCAGCCACAGTACCGACATGACGATGAAGTGGCTCAGTGATGTGGAGGATGTTTATTGTTATTGTTATTGTGTTTGTCTTCTTGGTTCATTTTTCAGTACTCGAGTACGCGTGTCTTATTAATATTTCAAGATGGTTGTAATAATGACTCATTTGATCTGTTTGAAACCGGTTTTGTATTTGGGACTTTCATGGTACTGTTGTAGTATATTTACATTTCTTCTAATTAGCCTTGTAAATCCTTACTTAAAGGGTTTACGGCGCTGTAATTATTCCAAATATCTCGGGGTGTTACACGGATAAGATTCCGGCGGGCGGAACTGGACAGTTTTGGAGTCAACTCTTATTTAGCGTGCGCTAAGAGAAGTAGGGTAGCGTGCGCTAATCAGCTATTGTGCATGAACTTTATTTAAGGGACAACACTCCATTTCTTCTTGTTCCCTTCACTCGTCCTCATTTCTTGATAGTCCAGATAGCCTATTATCCTCCTTAAACACACTTAGAACATATCTACTGGATCATTGGAGATGTAATGCCACTTGTGATTGATTGTTGAAGTGGAGAAACACCTTGGATTGGCATACAAACAACCGGAGTTGGATTCTACCATTTTGACTCGGTGTTTTCTTCATATTAAGGTATGTTAATTCTTTCTCCAGCCCTAGATTCATGTTCTGAAGAGTTAGATGAATCATGCTATCAAGATATTGAGTTCCATTGATGAATTATTCAACAAACATCATGCTTAGAAGTGGGAATGATTATTCTTATAATATCATCGTTGAAACATCGTAGTTGGAATTGTTAGTTCACCTTCAAGATGAAGTCTGAATGTATAAATGACAATGGAATCTAGTGCATCAACATGAGATCACGAACTTCACATGAGAATGATAATCGAGTTGGATATAAGAGTTGTGATGATATTCTTTTCCTTGAATTCAAAGATGTTTGAATCCGTAAGATCATTCATAAGTTTATGAACATGACATGTAGACGGATAACGTATGTTAATCACTGAGGAGTTCGTAATTCCATCATCGTTAGAACAGTCTGCTGCCCAGTAGTGAAACTGCCATGCACGCTTAGCGTACGCTAAGCTATGCAGATTAACGTACGCTATCGCGCATGTTTAGCGTACGCTACGTTTGGTTCGTAGCGTACGTTAGGCCATCAGGTGAGTCAGTCGGCTAACCAGTGAGGACTGTCGATACATAGTTAGCGTACGTTAGGCTTCGATTGTTTACATGCGCTAACGAGCAGGTTTAACGCACGCTACGTAGTTCAGACAAATTAGGTTTTATGAACTTTCGGCCGTAAATTGGATTGTTAGACATTCATACGACGTGAGATAAATTATATATTATTTCTTTTGTTAAGGTTCGAGCTTGCTACGTGATTGATCGAAGGGGCGACCTTCGAGTGTTTCGTTTTTCGTGGAAGTAGTCTTCTTGTCTTCGAATCTAGGAAAATATCTTAATTATTTTATGTATTGATGTTATACATATTGTTGTACATGTATGCCGTTGTATGTCCACCTCGTGTTGGTCCGACGGGATCATCAGGGGATCTATGCTAGCGTGCGCTGGATCATCGGGCGGGTTTTTCCACCTCGGGTTAGTTTGACGGAATCATCGGGGGGTCTAGGCAGTGAACTCTGGATCATTGTAATTACCATGAGTATGTTGTGATATCATGTTGTGATTATCATGTGTGTATGTTATTATTGAGTTTCTCGCAGGAGAAGACTCGTTGGTTTTTTTGTCATTTATGTTATTATTATTCTTCGTGTGATGTTGAATAATATGTTGTGGTACTTGTACTAGCAATCATTGTGCTAATCTCTTTGGGGATGAAGATTTGTTTATGTTCAGGATCCAGGAGAGCAGGCAAACAACCACTGGAGTTGCATGACGACGAGGGTGCAGAGTGATGTTCCGACCGAGTTTATTTGTCTGTTGTTTTTACCGTTTTAATAAGTACTCGAGCACGTAGTCGTTTATGATGATTTGGATTTGGTGATGTATTAATACTTTTCCGTTGAACATTCGTATTTTCAGTATTGGTCAGAACTGTTGTATCTTATTTCCGTTATTTTCATACGTTGGTATCTGTTAATGTCCTTTCAATTTTTCAGCCTTGTAAATCCTTATGTAAAGGATTTACGGCACTGTAATATTCCTGAATATATCGGGGGTGTTACAGAATATGGTATCAGAGCTAAGATTATGGATATCTTGGCCATTGGGATAAAATAGGGGTCGTATACATCTTTTGAGGTAACCGGCCGTGAATAATATCACTGTACTGCCTACGTCTTCGTGCGAACGGTGGTTGTAAGTTCTAAACTCTATCTCATCCTTTACGTGTTGTATCTATTTATACTTGAACATTAGAAACGATATTGTTTCCTGTATATTGAATATTTATGCTTACAGTATGTTGAGAGGTGGACGTGGACGTGGTCGCGGTCGCGGACGCGGACGAAGGAATGCAGAAAAAGAAGCTTCGCCTTCTAATCAGGCCAGCCACAGCTCAGGCGAGCCGCAAAGATCTATTAATAATGAACAAGAACCTGTTGTGCCTGAAATCCTTCGTCATGTGGTGAACCAGATGACTCAATTCGCCCAGGTCGTGGACCGAATGCAGGTGGCGGTGGGATTACAACAGGGAGATAGACAGCAAAGGATCCCAGACATGGTAAATCAAGGTGACCGATGGCTGTAGAGGTGGCGAAGATGCAACCACCCAAATTCGACGGCTTTTCTGAGACTCCTACGTGGGACCATTGGTTGAAGGAATTGGAGAAATTTTTTGCCGGAATTAATTGCCCAGATGACCGAAGAGCTTCTATTGCTCAGTACTTTCTGATAGGGGAAGCATCCAAGTGGTGGGAAGTCATCCGGCCTGCAGATCATGATGCGGATTGGACAGAATTCAAATTGATGATGGAAGCTCAGTACTGCCCTCGCCCTGTGAGGGAAGCCAAAGTTGGGAGTTTTTCTCCACACAGCCATCAGACGAACCCGTATCCTAGACAATTAAGACGTTTAACCAGCAGCTGGCCTTTCTTCGACATCTGGTTAGAACAGATGCAGAAATGATGATCCATTTTGATATGAGGATGAAACCAGAAATCCAGAGGTACATGCCCGGTTTTGAATGTACCACTCTCCGTCAATACCAGGATAAATCATTGGCATACGAAATCAAGGAAGCATCAATGGAGAAGTTTACGGAATCCAAGAAGCAGAAAGTCTCTGGTACTTTTACAGAGCATAAGAGCACCGGTCCCCGCAAGGCCCAGTCATCTTTTCATTCTTTCAAGAAACCTCCGCACCCATCTAGGAGCGGAAAGAACTTCGGAGCAGCATCAACCATCACAGATGTCACCAGGAAATGCTTTAACTGTGCCCAGACAGGGCACTATCGACGGAATTGCCCCCTACCTGCCGTGACTTGTTTTGATTGTGGACGGGAGGGACATCGTGCGGTGTTCTGTGAAGAGGCTACAAAGTCTTTTAGAGCCCGTACACCGCAGCCAGTTCAGAAGGAAGCTAGTATCCAACTGATGCAGCAAAGTGTACAAATGCCTCAGAATTTTGGCCGCGGACGAGGCAAAGGACAGTGGGACCGAAAGGGTACATCGAGTGCTGGATCTGTTCCCCCACGTCTGTACGAGATGAGGAGAACAGACGATCAGGATGCTGTTGTCGCATCAGGTACTGTTCAGATCCTTTCCCAGCCAGTTAGCATTTTATTCGATACAGGAGCTACGCATTCATTTATATCCTTATCTTGTGTAAATCGTTTGAATGTTCCTGGTTTTTATTATTGTGAACCTTATGTTGTTGGTTTACCGAGTGGAGAGAGAATTGTTGGAAACTTAGAAACTAGAGATTTTCCTGTATCGTTTGGAGGCAGAGAGTGGCTCTCAAATCTGATTGTAATAGAAATGCAAGGAGACGACCTGATACTCGGAGACGATTGGCTTAATCAATATGGAGATATTGTAAACTACCGAAGGAGGAATATCTCGCTGATCGCTGATGATGGTTCCGAAATACTATTTGAAGGATGGAAACCAGGAAGCTCAGGAAAGTTGATCAAGGCGATGAAAGCTGTCAAATTGTTGAAACAGGTGCATCTGGGATCTTTGGTGCTATGCAATGAAGAAAGAAGACGAAATTGTGGAACTTTCATCCATTCCTGTTGTGAACGAATTTCCGGATGTATTTTCTGATGAGTTACCTGGACTACCTCCACGACGGGATGTAGAATTTACTATTGAGCTGGAACCCGGAGCTACACCAATTTCTAAGGCACCGTATCGTATGGCACCTACTGAGATGTATGAACTAAAAAAGCAGCTGGAGGAGTTACTGGACAAAGGCTATATCCAGCCAAGCGTTTCACCCTGGGGAGCACCAGTTCTTTTTGTCCGAAAGAAGGATGGATCGCTTCAACTGTGTATTGACTATCGAGAGCTGAACAAAATGACGATTAAGACAAGTATCCGTTGCCACGGATTGATGATTTGTTTGATCAGTTGCAAGGAGCAACAATATTTTCTAAAATCGATCTGAGATCAGGATACCATCAACTGAGGATTAAGGAATCTGATGTTCCGAAATCAGCATTCAGAACTCGTTACGGATATTATGAGTTTGTAGTGATGCCGTTTGGTCTCACTAATGCACCTGCTATATTCTTGCAATTGATGAACCGAGTGTTCATCGAATATTTGGATAAATTTGTGGTCGTGTTCATTGATGACATTCTGGTGTATTCTAAGAGCCCGGAAGATCATGCACAACATTTACGGATTATGTTAGACCTGTTGAGAAATGAACAATTGTACGCCAAACTTTCTAAGTGTGAATTCTGGATAAAGGAAATAATGTTCCTCGGTCATGTGGTATCAGATGAAGGAGTCCGAGTAGATCCTCAGAAGATCGAAACGGTTATGGATTGGAAGCCTCCAAAGAACGTGAAAGAAGTCTGGAGTTTCTTAGGACTTGCTGGGTATTATCGTCGGTTCGTGGAAGGGTTTTCCAAAATTTCCCGCCCACTTACTTGACTCCTGCAGAAAACTCAAAAGTTTGAATGGAATGAATTGTGTCAGAAAAGCTTTGATGAATTGAAGAGGAGATTGAAGACAGCACCGATTTTAACACTTCCACAGGGAACTGGAGGATTTATAGTTTATAGTGATGCTTCGAACTAAGGACTCGCGTGCGTATTGATGCAAAACGATCAAGTGATCGCTTATGCGTCATGACAGCTAAAACCTTATGAAGTGAATTATCCAACGCATGATTTGGAGATAGCAGCAGTAGTTTTTGCTTTGAAAATCTGGAGGCATTACCTGTTCGGGACTCACTGTCAGACCTTTATGGATCACAAGAGTCTCAAATACATCTTCAGTCAGAAGGAGTTGAACATGCGGCAAAGAAGATGGTTAGAGCTGATTAAGGACTACGACTTGGAGATTCTGTATCATCCAGGCAAAGCGAATGTAGTGGCCGATGCACTCAGCCGCAAGCCTGTTTCTATCCAGATGCTGGAGACTCTGACCTCCCAGATCAGCATTCAACGAGAGATGATTCGAGAAGGAATTGAAGTATGGTTACAAAGAGTCCAAGGACAACTATGCGTGATGGAAATAACTTCATCGTTAACCGAGGAAATCATGTCTAAGCAGGCAGATGATCCTCTGATGATTCGGTTACAAGATGAAGTGATCAAGGGGAAGGCCCCCGTATTCGTAATTCATGATGATGGAGTTTTGATATTTCAGAACTGACTCTGCGTTCCCGATGTCGATGTTCTGAAACAGACGATTATGAAAGAAGCTCAAAACTCGCCCTATTCTATCCACCCGGGCACCAGTAAGATGTACAAGGACTTAAAGCAGAATTTCTGGTGGGGCAACATGAAGAAAGATATAGCGGACTATGTTTCGAAATGCTTGACTTCTCAGCAGGTTAAGATCGAGCATCAACGACCTGCTGGGATGTTGAAGCCCCTCCCGATTCCTGAATGGAAGTGGGAGGACATATCGATGGACTTTATTACTATTATGCTGAGAACCAAGACAGGAATGAACATGATTGGGTGATAGTTGATCGTTTAACCAAATCAGATCATTTTCTAGGCATTAAGGACACGTGAGGACCAGAGAGGCTGGCACGAATATTTATTTCAGAGATAGTCCGATTGCATGGTATGCCGAAGACCATTATTTCTGACCGAGATGGTCGCTTTGTATCGCATTTTTGGAAAGCAGTTCATAAGGCCTTAGGGACCGAATTGAACTTCAGTACAGCTTATCACCCGCAGACTGACGGACAATCCGAAAGGACCATTCAAACGGTGGAAGACATGCTGAGGGCCTGTGCCTTAGATTGGTCAAACGATTGGGAAGTTCATCTACCGTTGATTGAATTTACCTACAACAATAGTTAGCATGCTTCCATTAAGATGGCACCATTTGAGGCATTATACGGGAGGAGATGCATATTGCCCCTATGTTGGGACGATTCATCAGACTTGATCGGGACAGAACCAGAGTTAATCGTACAGACACGAGAGAAGATAGCCTTGATTCGTGAAAGGCTGTTGACTGCCCAAAGTCGATAGAAATCTTATGCAGACGTACGCCGTCGCCCATTGGAGTTCAGTACTGGAGAGCACGTACTTTTAAAGGTTTCTCCTACTCGGGGAATCTTTTGTTTTGGAAGGAAGGGAAAACTGAGTCCGAGATATATCGGACCATTTGAGATCCTCGAGAGAGTTGGAGAGTTGGCATACAGATTGGCATACCGCCGTCATTGAGCCATGTTCATAATGTGTTCCACGTATCCCAGTTACGGAGATATATACTGGATCCTAGTCATGTCATTGATTTCGGCGAGATCGAAGTCGCTCGGGATGGAACGTTTGAAGAAAGACCAGTCAAGATACTCGAGAGTCGAGTTAAGCAGTTGAGGAACAAACCAATCGTTTTGGTCAAAGTTCAGTGGTCACGCCACAAGGTGGAAGAAGCCACTTGGAAAACGGAAGAAAGCATGAAATCCAGATATCTAGAGTTATTTTCGTCTTGAGTTTCGGGACGACACTCATTTTTAGTAGGAGAGTATGTAATATCCGGATTTATTATTGTGTATTTCATCTGTATTTGAACCCTGTATTATTCGGAATTGTGATCTCGATAATTGGAGTATGATATTTCTGACATTTGTATCCTTGTACATAAGTATAACATCATGCAAAATTTCTCATGCAAACTCGTGATAGCGCACGCTAAGAATGTAGCTTAACGTGCGTTATTGGGCTACAACTAGCGCACGCTACGAATGAAGAATTGCGTACGCTAGGCAGTCAATTATTGAGCTAGACGGCTAGCACATGCACCAGCCGGACGTGGGTCCTGATAAGATTCTCTCGGGTGGAACTGGACAGTTTTGGAGTCAACTCTTATTTAGCTTGCGCTAAGAGAAGTAGGGTAGCGTGCGCTAATCAACTATTGTGCATAAACTTTATTTAAGGGACATCACTCCATTTCTTCTTGTTCCCTTCACTCGTCCTCATTTCTTGATAGTCCAGAGAGCCTATTATCCTCCTTAAACACACTTAGAACATATCTACTTGATCATTGGAGATGGAATGCCACTTGTGATTGATTGTTGAAGTGGAGAAACACCTTGGATTGGCATTCAAACAACTGGAGCTGGATTCTACCTTTTTGACTCAGTATTTTCTTCATATTAAGGTATGATAATTCTTTCTCCAGCCTTAGATTCGTGTTCTGAAGAGTTAGATGAATCATGCTATCAAGATATTGAGTTCCATTGACGAATTATTCAACAAACATCATGTTTGGAAGTGGGAATGATTATACTTATAATATCATCGTTGAAACATCGTAGATGGAATTGTTAGTTCACCTTCAAGATGAAGTCTGAATGTATAAATGACAATGGAATCTCGTGCATCAACATGAGATCACGAACTTCACATGAGAATGATAATCGAGTTGGATATAAGAGTTGTGATGATATTCTTTTCCTTGAATTCAAAGATGTTTGAATCCGTAAGATCATTCATAAGTTTATGAACATGACATGTAGATGGATAACGTATGTTAATCACTGAGGAGTTCGTAATTCCATCATAGTTAGAATGGTCTGCTGCCCAGTAGTGAAACTGCCATGCACGCTTAGCGTACGCTAAGCTATGCAGATTAACATACGTTATCGGGCATGTTTAGCGTACGCTACGTTTGGTTCGTAGCATACGTTAGGCCATCAGGCGAGTCAATCGGCTGACCAGTGAGGACTGTCGATACATAGTTAGCGTACGCTAGGCTTCGATTGTTTACGTGCGCTAACGAGCAGGTTTAACGCACGCTATGTAGAATACGTAGCGTATGCTAAGTAGTTCAGACAAATTAAGTGAACTTTCGGCCATAAATTGGATTGTTAGACATTCGTACGACGTGAGATAAATTCTATATTATTTGTTTTGTTAAGGTTCGAGCTTGCTACGTGATTGATCGAAGGGGCGACCTTCGAGTGTTTCGTTTTTCGTGGAAGTAGTATTCTTGTCTTCGAATCGAGGCAAGTATCTTAATTGTTTTATGTATTGATGTTATACATATTGTTGTACATGTATATCGTTGTTGTATGTCCACCTCGTGTTGGTCCGACGGGATCATAGGGGGATCTATGCTAGCATGCACTGGATCATTGGACGGGTTTTTCCACCTCGGGTTGGTTTGATGGAATTATCGGGGGGTCTAGACAGTGAACGCTGGATCATTGGAATTACCATGAGTATGTTGTGATATCATGTTGTGATTATCATGTGTGTATGTTATTATTGAGTTTCTCGCAGGAGAAGACTCATTGGTTCTTTTGTCATTTATCTTATTATTATTCTTCGTATGATGTTGAATAATATGTTGTGGTACTTGTACTAGCAATCGTTGTGCTAACCCCTTTGGGGGTGAACATTTATTTATGTTCAGGATCCAGGAGAGCAGGGAAACAACCACTGGAGTTGCATGACGACGAGGGTGTAGAGTGATGTTCCGGCTGGGTTTATTTGTCTGTTGTTTGTACCGTTTTAATAAGTACTCGAGTACGTAGTCGTTTATGATGATTTGGATTTGGTGATGTATTAATACTTTTCCGTTGAACATTCGTATTTTCAGTATTGGTCAGAACTATTGTATCTTACTTCCGTTATTTTCATACGTTGGTATCTGTCAATGTCCTTTCAATTCTTCAGCCTTGTAAATCCTTATGTAAAGGATTTACGGCGCTGTAATATTCCTGAATATATCGGGGGTGTTACACTTTAGCCCCAAAATATTTTCCTCTAAAAACTCCCGAGATCTGTAAAATGCTTTATAAATTGTTTACTTGCTTTATTACTGCCTTTCATGGCTTCGAATTATTTTGCACAAATGAAATATCTCGGGAAGTCTTTCGCTGTATTTGATCCGTTGATTATTCAGATTATTATATTCTTGGAATGTGTTATGTATGGATCGTATTTGTACTTTATACTTGCACTAGCTAAATAACAGAATTTTGCTAACCCCCGAGTAATTCGGGGGGTGGATGTCTGTATTGCATTCAGGTACGTGCAGGTTCTAGGGGAGCAAACCATGGGGCCGGTACGAAGGATGATGGAAGACAAATGATACTAATCACAAGCAGTCTAGTACTTGGTACTGGGGGCCGTATTGTATTTTCTTTTCCCTTGTAGTGTTCTCCCGTCGTATTGGAGTAATTGTTGTATTTTGACCCCTGTATGGGTATGAGTTTTGATAGAGTGATGTATATGAAATTTAAGTTGTATGTATTGATAAAAGGCCAAATCGGTCTTCTGATTCGTATTTAGCCATGTTGGCATACGTTGTAATATCTTGTTTTGGTATCTGGCCTGGTAGATCCTCACGGAGAAGGTATGAGGCGCTGTAACATTCCCGAGTGGATTGGGGGTGTTACAAAATTTGGTACCAGAGCTTAGGTTGTGGAAACCTAGGCTGTCGGGTCAAGTTATGTTTGTCGAGTCTTATCTTGTCGGATTGTGTCTGACTGAGTCGTGTCGCGACGTGTCGTCTAAGATGTCGGTCGTGATTAGTATCGTGGTGCAGCCATCATCTTCGTAGAGATGTGGATGTAAGTTTCCTCTTGTATGTGTGTTATTTGTGTTTCATGACTCTGTTTACATGCGTGTCGGGAGATGGTATTTATACTTGATATTTGTGGAATATTACGTGTGTAATGAACTGGATATTGATGGACTGGACACCAAGTGGTGTAGAGCGATACGAAACCTTGAACACTGATATGTTTTAGGAAATGTATTGAAGGTAGAGTTTGTTGAGAAACTTATATAGATGGTGTTGACGTGTGCCTGGATTTGGTGGTAATGAGTTGTGTCTGCTGAATTGGTGATCTTGAATGCCGTATAGGCATGTGTTTGGAATTGACTATATTAGCTAATTGTGATTATATGCTACAAACATGTTCTCATTGGTAATTATGTTTGTTTCATAGATTTGAGTAACCTTGTGGCAAACCAATTTTTGAAAATGTTTTGACGGTGTAGTTAAGCGGCGGTTTCGTGTGGATTTTGAAAACTGTTTGAATTTTGATGAACCGGCCTCGTAATCTCAAAGGAAAACCTACGACAGTGTTTGAAAATACGTGTTTTGGAGTGTTTTAGACATTTTGTAAAATGATACCGTCGTTAATCGTTTGTCACGTTTGAAAGGATTTTAGAAATGGTTTTAGCCTAACGGTTTTATTTTCAAATAACCCGAGTACATGATTTTAAAAATCTTTCGCACCACAATTTTTATATTTCAGAGTACAATACGATTTTATTTTCAAATTAATAAATAGTGAAAAAAATCTTACTCGGCTTAAACTTTAAACTCGAATTTGGAAAATTTTGGGTTATGCCTCCAAGAATTGTGTTACATGGTTTGGATATGCCTTGTAGTTTGTGTAATTTTACCCTGATATGATTGTTGATTGGTGGAAATGTTCAGTACATGTACGAATGGTTGTCCACCCGGTGATGGTTCGGTGAAACCTCTAGGGGTCGATGCTAAGGGAGCATGGCCGCGAATTGTCGTGTATGTTTTTAGTTGTGACAATGTTGCGGGGTAACATGTTGTTACCTTGTATTTTGTTATTTGGGATGATGATACGTAGTGACATGGTTATTATGATAATGTTGTTTATGAGGAAATTCGATATTTCGAAATATTGTTTTGCAAATGATTTAAAAAACGAGACGGTTACGACCTATGGGTTATAGTTTTAGTAAAACAAACCGAGGTATCAAAAGAATTTTCAAATCTTATTTTGGAAAGTCATACGAACTCAAGAATTTTAAAATGTTATTATTTAAATGAATACTTAATGGAGTTTTCAAAAATATGTTATCAATGATTGACTACCATGAGGTATGGTTTATTACGGCCGTATTTGTACCGATAATGGCTGTAAGTTTTCCGTTGATATGGTCATGTGCGGCAGTAGTTCTTGAATTTGTGCAATTATCCGGAGCGAATATTTTTGTTGTGCTAATATTTATTGTCTTACGTGGATATCTTGTACTGAGTTGGCATTTAGATATGTTGTTTTGCGATGTTGTGTTTCATTGTATTGAACGGTTGCCTGTTTAATATGCCGAGGGTCCGAGACCGAGGTAGTGGTCGTGGACATAGTCAGGAACGTGTTGAGGTGACCTGTTCGTTGTCGAGCGCCAATCCATCTAGTACCGATGGTCAGGATGACCAGTCGCGTGATCAGGGGAAAATAGCTAGAGGTAATGTTGATGTTGGCGCCGCCGCCATCCTTCAACAGGTAGAAAACAAGTTGGCCCAGATGAATCAGGGTATGCATCGGAGTGAGCATTTAGATGGGAGCGACGGAGCTAGTAAGTGGCTTCGGGACATGATGAGAATGCATTCGTCTTGTTTTGCAGGTTCCTCAGATTCGATAGGTTGGGAGAATTGTCTCTTTCAGTTGGAAAGAAGGTTTGATGATGTGGCCTGTCCTAATGAAAGGAGGGTACCCATTGCTCAGTATCTTCTCGGCAAGGAAGCTGCAGACTGGTGGGAGGCTGTAGCTCCTAATAATCGTGCAGCTACTTGGGCCGAGTTCAAGACTGCTATGGAAGCCGAGTACTGTCCCGCCGCCTGTTCGAGATAGTAGAATTGTTGAGTTTTTATCAGCTATGCCCCAGGATATATCGATGCCCAGGCTATAGTCGATTATAATCAGCAACTATGTTATGTTTGGGATGAAGTGAAAAGTGAAGCGGACAAGGTTTGCTATTTTGATATGCGTATGAAACCTCGTGTTCGGTAGTATATGGCTCCTTTTATGTGTACCACTCTGAAACATTATCAAGATCGAGCCTTGGCATTTGAGATGGCTTTACTGTCGGCAGACCCTACAACTGTGACGAAGAAGCCGAAGGTTTCTGATGATTCATCGAGAGGTATGGGGACTGGGATTCCTAGACCTCAATCCTCACATCAATCAGTTGTGGAGCCTTCTAGGTCAGTTGGAAGATCTAAGAGATCCAAGTCAGTATCGCTAACTATTGGTAACTTGTCTAGGTGCTTTAACTCTAATGTTCTGGGCCACGAGCGTGCGAATTGTAAGAAGGCACCGATGACTTGTTATAATTGTGGACGCGAGGACATCGAGTTCAGTACTGCGAGATGGTATCTGGTTCAATCACTACTCAAACTTCGGCGTTGGTATCGGGATCGACTCTGAGAGATCCTTGTGAGATGCTATCTGTCGGTTACTTGCTTTGTTGTTGCCTTGTTTTCGTTCTTTCAAGTTTTGGGGACGAAACTTCTTTTAAGGGGGGATAGAATATAATACCCGTATTTTTAAACTCTGTGGTTTTTTATTTTAGTGACTCGCTTGTGTTCATTGACATATTTTGAACATGTTTTGTTCTGCACCTTTTGTCATTCGAGCGAGCTTTGATATTGTTTCAGATTAATTGGCATATTAGGGCGACTCTTCCGCATTTGGGTTCGAAACTTGTGAGTCTTGCTCAGAACTGCTGTTTTGATGTACCTACAAGATCATTTAAATTTTGTGGTCGTGTTGTGAACTTCAGAGTTATTATTCGATCTCATATCGTGATTTTTCAGATATTTTTTGTAATTTCCCAAAGTTTTGGGTACTCACTTACGTGCTCGTTTTTACCTGCCTTTGGATTGTCGGAATTGCATGTTTGTTTAACGCTTTTGTTCGTTGTTGAGAATTCTTTGTAGGCGTTATGTCGCATGTTTCGAGTCATCACATTTTGAGGTCGTTCGGGACTCGTCGGACAGTAGAGTGGAATCTGCTTCCAGAATGGAGGTTACGGCCGTAATGGCCAGTGCGTTATGTACGTTATCTGGGCAGCATTACGTATGCTAACCCCTTTCTGTTGCATACATTATCGTATGTAGAAAATTAGGCAGAAGCCTCTGGAACATGTTTACGTACGTAATATATGAGCTTTTACGTTAACATACATTAAGCTTACTAGCTTACGTACGTAACATGGTCGAGTTATATAATCTGCGGGATGGGTTTTTGGAAGTCATTTCGACTTCTTCCGCCTCTATCCGTCGGATTTGGTGTTTTAGGGCGATCTCGGGCGATTTTCATCATCAAGCTTCATCTTGGTGAGTCATCTTCATGTTATCAACACCATCTCACTTGCTTTCTTGTTGGATCGAGGTATTTTTCTTCTTAGAACCCTAGTTGAGTAATTTTGGGGGGTTTTCCTGGATTCCTTGACTTAATCCGAAGTTAATGAATCAGTTATGTAATTCTTGTTGCTTTGGTTTTCATCTACGGACCAGAATTCCGTTTATCATTCTCATTTCACCCGGAGCATGATTTTTATTCCTTTGAGAAAACCCTTGAACCCTCGATTGTTTTTGTTGTTCCGCAGCGATTTGGAGTCAGGTTTTGAGGAGTATTGTTGATTCGTGGTGGATCTATTCTCGTTATATTTTGGAAATTTCGTGGTTGCTCGGTTGCATCCATTTGTCGTTTCGTTCGCTCGTGATTTCGAGGCAAGTATCTTGCCCATATACTTCGTATTTCGCAGATATAGTAGTTGGTGATTAATTATGTGTGCCCACATGAACCTTCAAAAGAATCGATATATTATCGATAAAGGTTCTCTTCAAAATCAACTCGTGTGTTTGTAAATGAATGTATCGTTCAAAGAATGCGTATTGGTGTTGTATATTGGAATGTCTTGTTTTCGTGTGGTACCATTGTGTACGACTATATCGTTAGTGGATTTAAAGTTATATCCTATTGGCAAGGTGTGTGTGTGTGTGGATATGTGTACTTATTGATGAGTATTGTGATGTTGTGTGTTATTGATTATATTGTTTCCTGGTGCTATTTGGTGTTGCTCGAGAAGTATCTCTCTTTGTGGCATATGAACGTGGTGTTATTGATATGCGTTGTGGATTGGTGTTGATCTGTGAAACCAGGTAGGGTCCGATGGGGCCTCTGGAGTTCGTTACTTGATGAGTACGAACGGTACTTGTGTGGAACCAGGTAGGGTCCGACGGGGCCTCTGGAGTTTGTTTCTTGATGAGTACGAACAGTATATGTGTGTACCAGGTAGGGTCCGATGAGGCCTCTGGAGTTCGTTACCTCAGGAGTACGAACCGTATTTGTGTGCTGCCAGGTAGGGTCGATTGAGGCCTCTGGAATTCATTACATGATGAGTACGAATATTATTTTTATTGTCGGATTTGCATGACCCGTGATTATATTTTAGTTTTCGAGAACCGAGTAAATCTTTGGTCTGTGGCCCTAAGTGATTTTCGAATAGATAAGGACTCTTTAATCCCCTAATGTTTTCCTCTAAAAAATCCCGAGATCTGTAAAAAGCTTCACAAATTGTTTACTTGTTTTATTACTGCCTTTCATGGCTTCAGATTATTTTGCACAAATGAAATATCTCGGGAAGTCTTTTGCTGTGTTCCACTCCATATATTCAAGATCTAGTTTTTATATATTTAAGCCCGTAAAAAATCTGAAAGTACGAGCGACTCAGGACAATCCTTCCATAAGACTACACAAGATGTCTGACGTAAGTCCCCATTAAACCTTCGAAAATCAAATAGATGTGCTGTCTTTGAAGCTCGATTTCTTCCAATCTGTAAGTCTTGTTTTAAAATCTATTCGCGAACCTTGTGTACTAAATACAAGCATAAATACATAACTTTTGAAATGTTATCTTAGACATCAAATACATAGAGAAAATGACCCATTTTCCAGCGAGTCATGACTGATTTTTATGCCTAGAAAACTAGTCCACTAAACTTTAAATGCGTATAACTTTTATTTTGTAACTAGTTTTTCGATTCGGTTTCATGCAGATCGTAGCTGAGTCATCCCTATACATATTTAGACTTTTGGTTTAATTTTTGAAGATCATAAAGTTTCCGTGTACGTTTCCTTCTTAAACAAGCCTAGTAAATATGTAATTCAAAGACCGTATTATCAAACCGGGTTAGATATTTTGTAATCGATCATTTGGATTTGATAATTAATGAATTTACATAACTTGTGTTCTCTCGTACATTAAGCCTAAATATTAGATAACGATTTTTTAGAATATTTTTATATATATTATTATAAAAATATTTATTTCGATAAAATTAGAGTAATTGTATTTTCTATCATGAAGAGAAATACCGAGTAATATTATGAATATTTGAGGATGCTAAATTGGAATAATTTATAATAATTCATTATTAAATAGATTAAAAGATTTCACTTAAAAATTTATATAACTAATGTTTATGCCTAATTGAACATGCGGAGTGTTTGAATTATATTTTCAAATATTCAACGGTAGTATTTAAAAGTTATTGACTAAGTCGTTTTTAGATGACTACTTTATCAAAAGTTAGAAAAGATAAAGTGTATTATGATATTTAAAAAACGGACAAGCCGTCAAATCAATCAAACTAAAGCATCTTAATACTAGTAGCATGGTTATTAATTGGGTATTGAAATTATATTTAGGTGTGGACAGTCGAATTTTCGAGACTTATTTGGAATCCATTACAGACGAAACTTACAAGGCAAGTTCGTTCAACTTGTTTTATTACAATTTTATGTGTTCATTGTGTATCGATTATGTTACGCCAAATACAGTTCGATGAATGTGTGGAATTGTGTGTTTTTATGTAGCTTTATATATGAACAGATTAAAAGTTATGCTAACCCAACGGAGACAAAGAGAAACTCAAAATGAACGTTCGTTCTATACCCGTATAGTGGGGGTGTGCACCGGATATTGGGGTGGTAGAAATTGTGCTATCCGAATATTGGGGATAGATCGCACCTATACTCTTATATTCATGTATATGTGATAAGTTCTTGTACCCTGAAACATTTGAAATTGCAAAATCATACATGTGGATATTTGAGTTGTGATGTGTTATGACTGACCCGAGTATGAGTCGATATTGTATACTTGCCAGTTGTAGAGACTTCGGGGATACATGCTTGGGGATATGAAGGATCGGGATGAGCTTGACGACGGTGTTTGGAATGTATTACAATTTTTGTATTTTCATTTTTAAGGGGTATGTAATAATTTGCGAACCCGTGTGTACTTCGACTTTCCTATATAATTTTATAAAAAATTATTTCGGGAGTTTTTTTGTAACACCCCCAAAACCATCCGGGATATTACAGCGTCGTGGGTCCCGCGCCGGAACCCACCAGGCTAAAAATCATTTCAAAACCGTTTAAAAATGCCAAAAGGGCGATGACGGTAGTATTTTAGATACTCAAATATTTACCAAAACATAGTTCTCAAATACCGTCATAAAATACCGTTTGAAAATACAAGGCAAAGTGCCAATTCTCGACAGTTCAAAATGTACGTTAAGCTACCACTTAAACGTACCGATAAAATAATTTTGGAAAAAGAGTTTGACGAAAATAACCCAAGTTCATAAAATGCCAAAAAGACCATTTTGAAATACACACACACAGCGGATAAAAATACCGAAAAGTCATTTTGAAATATACACACGCAGCGGATAAAAACACAGTTTAAAATACACATTTGCAGCGGAAATGAATAACCAGAAAAGAAATACTCGATACTCCAAAACATGCCACCACCAGTATCACATCGGGAAGCTCATCCCTTCACGACCGCTACTAGCTCGATCTCCGAGTACCTAAAAATAAAGCCCACGACGGGGTCAGCCACAATACTCAATAATGATACCGATCACATTATCATAAATAATTAAATACCAATGTAATAATACTCTAAGAATACTACCAACGTAATCTTACCGTTATAACCTTACCAATTCATAGCAATCCATACTAAATCAATCCTTGACATATTCTACATTTCGTATTCTCAAATGACGAAATGAATTCAACAACAATCATCTCTACTGTATTCCAAAAATACCGATAATCCTCAAATCATCATCATAACTCATAAGTGTGGAAATAATCCAATCTGTGTCAACTCCTGTCCGTCGGATTACACAATCAAATCTCAACCTGGATAAACCAATAATACACAACATTTCTGTAGATCAACTATCCACATGATAATGATAACAAATCCCAAACATCGACGTACAGTCCGAATGCTCATACGATCAATAACAATGATCAACCAAAACATCACTGAAAATATCATCTACATGATAACTCCAATACGACTAATAAAGGATCACGATAATTGAGAATACCATCAACAAGGTAAATCTCGAACGCAATCAATGAAGGATCAATAATAACCGAAGGCAATCTACGAACTCTTCAGCCTCAACCGCTACACAACGGTCATAAACCACGATCAAAACATATCAACCTATTGCAATAACCGATTAACACACATTCGATAAAAATCAATAACCGACATACCCAATCAACAAACTCAACGGTTCAACCAAACCTCGATCATATACATAAAACCAAATAATTCAACTCAACAAATACGAACTCATATCCACAATACAATCCGTAACTCGATGATCACAAGTAACAATCAATAACCGATCAACAAACACAACGGTTCTACAATATCCCGATTAAATACAAATCCAAACAATCCGAACCTATCAAACACGGATTCAAAACTACAATACGATTACACAATCCGAAGATCATATCAATAATCAATTTAAACCAACAAGGGTCTAACATTACCGATTCCAAATTCAATCTTAAATACGGATACAAGTTTCCTCCTTGTAAATTCATAATAGAAACCAATTACCGATTATCATCATCAATCCGGACGATCCAATTAATTCAACAATATAGATAACCATATTCCAAGAGTTTCAAATAATTCCATTATTCGATTTGAACACTTGTTCAATACGTATGAATTCTCAAACTCAAAAGTGAGTCATAATCTTATCAAACCCGGAACCATATTCGTATTCCTATACGAATATTGTACCAAAATACATAACTTAGTTGTAAATGTGAATATTCCATATTCATATCCAAAACACCAACACTTTAAAACGTATTCATCAAATCAATGATCAATTCATCTCGACATTAAGGATTTTATAACATATTCGATTCCAACTTCAACTCCAAATACGAAGACAAAACTCCTTCTTGTTCATACTTGTAAATTCGTAGAAAACAATTTACCGATTATTATCGTGAATAATCACATTCCAAAATTATCCGAAATCCTTCCAAAATCATAACATGTAACTCAAGGGTTCTTCAAGAACACGAATTATCCAAATTCACGTTCATAATCCATAAAACAACATAACCCGATGTTTTCTAACATCTAAACAACCCTTAATCATAATTCAAGGTGTATATAATCATGTTCTTCAACATATACTTCTCATAACATCATGAATCGCAACAAACCACCAAGAACATAGAGAATACTATGATTCCATAATCATAACAACATAATCGAATCATTTGATCACCAATTCATTATCTTCCCTTAACAAAATTCTCGTAAATACCAAGAGTCATCACAACAATATCAATTCAATCACCATTCATACGAAAACGTGTAGAATTTTCCAAGTTCTACTCATTGAGACATTTCATCGAACACTTTGAAGGCATAGTCCAATTCAATCGATTATTCAAAGAAATACTCGAATTCGTTCCACAAAACTTCAAGAGCAACGAATAATCTCAAGAATACAACAAGGTTCCATCAATAATCTGAGTTAAAACGAATCAAATCGGCCAAAAACTTCAAGAAACTCCAAAAATATCCAAAACCAAGTGTTTAGGTGTTTTTACCTTCGATCCGGGCGGAAGAAAATGTTAAACACGAATCCCACTTCCAAAATATGTTGCTACATGATGTTTTTACTCAAATCTATCAATTCTTGCTGAAGGAATCGTAAAAAAACGAAGAAAAAATGAAAAATGCCGAAGTGACCCAGTCCAGGCCTTAAATAGGCGGCACCTGCCTGACCATTACGTATGTAACCGGCGGGTCCTTACGTACGTAGCCGGCCGTGGCCTTCCCTACTGCCCAGTTCGTTCGGCACCCTTGCGTACGTGGCGGCGGTGGCTTACGTCGTGGCGGCCCCTTACGGCCGTGAATCGCCACTGCCTTACGTACATAATCGGCCAGTCCTAGCCATCCCTGCGAGTCACTGCCGACCGTGATCGGCCATCCATGCGAGTCACTGCCGACCATGCTCGGCCATCCCTACGAGTCACTGCCGACCATGCTCGGCCACTACAGGTCCTCTCGGTCACGACTCGGCCAGCCGCCCCGTAACGTACGTAACACTTAATCCGTTGCGTACGCAATACGTACGTTAACCTGCTACAGTATTATACTCATATTACGTACGTAATACACCCTGTATAACGTACGTAACTCCATCCGTTGACTCACCGGTCCACATCCGCGCCGAAAGCCGCCGACCATGGGCCCCACTGTCCGATTCCTCCTGTTACGTACGTTATGTACACTATATAACGTACGTAAGCTAACACATTTTACGTACGTAAGCTCCAAGGCTTAACGTACGTAATGGCTTTTATACTTAGCCAAAAATCCAACTGTTCTTGTCCGACGTCTCGACGTACAAAATACAAACATACGACATACTGAATACACATACTGAATCCAAAAATATTCTCATACGATATACCTGATATCCAAATCAGTTCAACCTGATACAAGATATCCTCAATATATCTGTCAATCAAAACGATAATCACACCAGTATAACTGTCTCGGTTCTCAATTTATTTTATCCATACTGTATAGATACCAAACTATACAGTATATCTCAGATAAAATAACGCGAAAAATTTATACTGAAAATTCGGGTATTACATACTACCCCCCTTAAAATAAGTTTCGTCCTCGAAACTTGCAACCTGTCGCCAACAACAGATAAATCCAAAATTTCCAACTCATCACAAAAACAATCAAGCGCCGCCACAAGCGAATAACCAAACCAATATACTTACAGGTGCGTGAAGTCGATGATCTCCCGTGATACTAGCACACGACTCCCATACGAAGTCTCAATACAATACCAACACACACCAATATCACAAATAGCAATTTGAAAAGACTCTCAAAAATTTTGGAACCTCCAAAAATCGATTGGACTCAAAAGTCAGAAAAACTCATTTTCAAAAATCACGCTACTACCGTACCGGTAGAGCCACATAACACACACGCCTGGGTTTCACAAAACCCAAGCTCCGATACCATCTTCTGTAACACCCCCAAACCCATCCGGGATATTACAGTGCCGTGGGTCCCGCGCCGGAACCCACCAGGCTAAAAACCATTTCAAAACCGTTTAAAAATGCCAAAAGGGCGATGACAGTAGTATTTTAGATACTCAAATATTTACCAAAACATAGTTCTCAAATACCGTCATAAAATACCGTTTGAAAATACAAGGCGAAGTGCCAATTCTCGACAGTTCAAAATGTACGTTAAGCTACCACTTAAACGTACCGATAAAATAATTTGGGAAAAAGAGTTTGACGAAAATAACCCAAGTTCGTAAAATGCCAAAAAGGCCATTTTGAAATACACACACACAACGGATAAAAATACCGAAAAGTCATTTTGAAATATACACACGCAGCGGATAAAAACACAGTTAAAAATACATATTTGCAGCGGAAATGAATAACCAGAAAAGAAATACTCGATACTCCAAAACATGCCACCGCCAGTATCACATCGGGAAGCTCATCCCTTCACGACCGCTACTAGCTCGATCTCCGAGTACCTAAAAATAAAGCCCACGACGGGGTCAACCACAATACTCAATAATGATACCGATCACATTATCATAAATAATTACATACCAATGTAATAATACTCTAAGAATACTACCAACGTAATCTTACCGTTATAACCTTACCAATTCATAGCAATCCATACTAAATCAATCCTTGACATATTCTACATTTCGTATTCTCAAATGACGAAATGAATTCAACAACAATCATCTCTACTGTATTCCAAAAATACCGATAATCCTCAAAACATCATCATAACTCATAAGTGTGGAAAGAATCGAATCTGTGTCAACTCCTGTCCGTCGGATTACACAATCAAATTGTTGGGTACCAAATCGGATATTTGCGCCGTTTTATGCGGAAGCGAAAATAAATTGCGGAAAATAAATCACGCGAGGATTTATAGAGGTTCGGCTGTTAACGAAGCCTACGTCCTCTCTCGATGTATCTTTTTCCTTAGGCTTTAGATCAAAACCTCTACGCCTCTCTTCTATCGGTCGAGGGATTACCGTTACAAGCTCGTCTTCTATCGGTCCGAGTAAAACCGTTTTTCCTTTTCTATTGGATAAGGAATCAACCACTCTAGCTTTCTATGGGTACTAGATAAACCTCACTTAGATATCGATTGCGATTCTAACAATGCCGGATACTTGATCCTAATAACACCGAATCCAATCGTATCTTTTCTTTTACCTCTCGTGTATAATGTTGAATGTATAAACACTCAAACTAACAATATAGGCTCAATATTACAACAACAATGTAAGTATATGATTCTCAGATGTATATCTCGTTTGCTTGAAGTTGTTGTACTCAAACAATACCATAGGGATGGTATTTATAGGCATTTCCCATAAACTAGCCGTTGCTGGCTATTTTGACTTGCTAGCGTGCGCTAGCCTTCTTTTGTAGCGTGCGCTAGGTCTTTCGATTTGATCCGGTAGCCGTTTCTTCTTTAGCGTACGTTATGCTTCTTCCTTACGTACGTAACCTCACTTACTTAGCGTACGTTGACCATGATTGAGTAGCGTGCGTTAACGAAATATATCCGTTGCCTTTCCTTGTCAAACTATCCGTTTGATGCTTGACTTTGACTTCCTTTTCCCAACGTTCGGATTGACTAGATTCAAACAACTTAGCGTGCGCTAATCATACTGTGTAGCGTGCGCTAATGATGACTTCATTGCATACGTTATTCTGTGTTTGAATTCTTCCACAACAGTAACATGGCTCGATAGCGTGCGTTAATACTTATGTGTAGCGTGCGCTATCGTTCAGCTTTTCTTCACTGCAGCTTACTTCGAAACTTGGCTGGGATGCAGCTTACTCCGCGTTAGCGTGCGCTAACTAATATGCCTTAGCGTGCGCTAATGCAGTCCAGATTGCAATTTTTGCGTCTTCGTCTGCTTCGCCGTTTTGCTTCGCCTCGATGTTGTTTTGTAGTTTAACAACTTTCATCATCAAAACATAAATTAAATAATGTGTGGAATAAATATTCCAACAATCTCCCCCTTTTTGATGATTACAAAACAACTCTTGAATTGGATAATCTGTAAAAAATAATATATGTATATTTCTACGAATCAAAGTTTTCGGCTTTGCTCGTTTCGTTAGTTTCTCCAATCCTTTTCTTTTTCGACTTCATCTCCCTTATTTTTCAACTCCTTCGTTTTTCATTTTTCAATTTTTTTCAACTCCCCCTATTTGTTTGCTTTTCGTTGCTTTTCGACTTCTTCGATTTTTCTCATTTTTATCTCAATTCATCTCCTTCTCCCCCTTTTTGTCTTCATCAAAAAAATATAAAGAATACCAAAAGAAATATAAATATGCATGATACCAATTTATGCATTAATAAGGGTATAAACTCCCCCTGAAAATATTATTTCCTTCTCCCTCTTTGTAAAATATCATTTGTCAAAATTTATTTTTGGGGATCCAACCGATAGTTGGTTTTTCTTTTGAAACGTAGACGATGTTTGAAACGTTTGTTCCTTTAGGAACCCAAATCCTTTTAGTTTTTATCGTCCGGCGTGGGCTTTTACATTTAGAAATATGATGCCCAATTTTCAAACATTTTTCACATCGGGGTATTTTGAAATTGACGGATTCGTTTTGAGCGGTTTGAATCCTAACCCCTCTTTATTTAGAGTATATTTTTGAACACATAACATTTGTTCAAATTTATCATTGCCGCACGAGAATTTCTTTGTCAAAATTTTTAGTTCATCTTGAATTTTTAAAAGATCACTTTTCAAAGTATTTTCATTTTCAAGGCATTTCGAATGATCGATTTCGACACATTTCCCTTTTTCAAGTATTTTGGAATTTTAAATTTCCAAAGTTTTATATTTAGACTTGAGGGACTTAATTTCATTTAAAGCATTTTGATAGTCCGTATGTAATAACTCGAATGCTTCAAAAAGTTCGTCGTAAGAATTACTTACTTGGCTTTCGACGTCGCTATCGTCGAATGAACTCCGGGCCATGAGCGCGAGATTATTTTGTTCAAGAAAATCTTCATCGGGATCTTCGTCGCTCCATGTTGCGATTAGAACCTCCTTTTGCTTTACTCGGCAGTTCTTAGCAAAGTGGCCTGGTTTACCACATAATCGACAAGTGTTGTCGAATTTCTTAGGTTCGCCCGCTTGAATGTCCTTCTTTCTCCGGTTTAATAAGTGTTGGAACTTATTAATATTTTTGGCATAATATGCCATTTCTTCGTCGCTTTCGTCCACCGGGGTTTCTTCTTTCTTTTTCGACATTTTAGCCTTGAAGGCTATCGACCTCTCCTTCGGTTTCGGTTTGGCATTCCGAGATTTTAGAACAATCTCGTAGTTGATAAGAGAACCAACGAGAGCACTAAAATCGAGAGTATTTAAATCTTTGGATTCCATTATTGCCGTAACCGTACCGTCCCATTCTCGAGGTAGTGATCGGAGAATTTTCTTTACTTTCTCACTACTCGAAAGTGGTTTTCCAAAACATGCTAATCCATTAGTGATGACCGAAAATCGGTCGAGCATAATCGAGATGGATTCATCGTCCTTCATTTGGAATAATTCATAATCGTGAAGGAGCATGTTTATCTTCGTCTCTTTAACTTGAGACGTACCTTCGTGTGTTACCTCAAGCATTTTCCATATTTCTTTGGCATTATCACACGATGATATCCGGTTGTGTTCTTCCGGATTTAAGGCACAATAGAGAAGTTGAGTTGCCTTACAATTGTAGTGGTCGTTTTTCCAATCGGAATCGTCATATTCTTCGAAGGTTTTGAGCGTACCGTTGGAATTTGTTGGAATTTTCGGACCAAGACAAATCACCTTCCAAAGCTCGATGTCATATGCTCGGATGAATATAGACATCTTCTTCTTCCACGTCATGAAGTTTGAGCCATCAAAAAATGGTGGTCGGTTGAGAGCAAGGCCTTGACGGACCCATTTGAAACGCCATTGGATCTTTTCTCCTCGGATGTTAAGCCGCGTATTGGAGAACCGCTCCGATACCAATTGTTGGGTACCAAATCGGATATTTGCGCCGTTTTATGCGGAAGCGAAAATAAATTGCGGAAAATAAATCACACGAGGATTTATAGAGGTTCGGCTGTTAACGAAGCCTACGTCCTCTCTCGATGTATCTTTTTCCTTAGGCTTAAGATCAAAACCTCTACGCCTCTCTTCTATCGGTCGAGGGATTACCGTTACAAGCTCGTCTTCTATCGGTCCGAGTAAAACCGTTTTTCCTTTTCTATTGGATAAGGAATCAACCACTCTAGCTTTCTATGGGTACTAGATAAACCTCACTTAGATATCGATTGCGATTCTAACAATGCCGGATACTTGATCCTAATAACACCGAATCCAATCGTATCTTTTCTTTTACCTCTCGTGTATAATGTTGAATGTATAAACACTCAAACTAACAATATAGGCTCAATATTACAACAACAATGTAAGTATATGATTCTCAGATGTATATCTCGTTTGCTTGAAGTTGTTGTACTCAAACAATACCATAGGGATGGTATTTATAGGCATTTCCCATAAACTAGCCGTTGCTGGCTGTTTTGACTTGCTAGCGTGCGCTAGCCTTCTTTTGTAGCGTGCGCTAGGTCTTTCCAGTTTCAGTCCAGTAGCTTCGTTTCTTCTTTAGCGTACGTTATGCTTCTTCCTTACGTACGTAACCTCACTTACTTAGCGTACGTTGACCATGATTGAGTAGCGTGCGTTAACGAAATATATCCGTTGCATTTCCTTGTCAAACTATCCGTTTGATGCTTGACTTTGACTTCCTTTTCCCAACGTTCGGATTGACTAGATTCAAACAACTTAGCGTGCGCTAATCATACTGTGTAGCGTGCGCTAATGATGACTTCATTGCATACGTTATTCTGTGTTTGAATTCTTCCACAACAGTAACATGGCTCGATAGCGTGCGTTAATACTTATGTGTAGCGTGCGCTATCGTTCAGCTTTTCTTCACTGCAGCTTACTTCGAAACTTGGCTGGGATGCAGCTTACTCCGCGTTAGCGTGCGCTAACTAATATGCCTTAGCGTGCGCTAATGCAGTCCAGATTGCAATTTTTGCGTCTTCGTCTGCTTCGCCGTTTTGCTTCGCCTCGATGTTGTTTTGTAGTTTAGCAACTTTCATCATCAAAACATAAATTAAATAATGTGTGGAATAAATATTCCAACACAAATCTCAACCTGGATAAACCAATAATACACAACATTTCTGTAGATCAACTATCCACATGATAAGGATAACAAATCCCAAACATCGACGTACAGTCCGAATGCTCATACGATCAATAACAATGATAAACCAAAACATCACTGAGAATATCATCGACATGATAACTCCAATACGACCAATAAAGGATCACGATAATTGAGAATACCATCAACAAGGTAAATCTCGAATGCAATCAATGAAGGATCAATAATAACCGAGAATACCATCAACAAGGTAAACTCCAAATGATCAACAAAGGACCAACAATAACCGAGAATACCATCAACAAGGTAAACTCCAAACGATCAACAATAATGGATCTCAAGAAAATAACCTCGACTGTCGAAACAGACCCCTCAGGCGTATGAACAACCAGTCGCAAACCGTCGAACATACCCAACCATGAATGGAGGATGAACGACCAAACAATATGGCTCAAAGATGGAAATCATAGTACGCCCGATCCGGAAATGTGTCCGTGCACAAGCCACCCCGGGTATTGATCACATACACGTGTGGTCTTGTACCTAATTAGCCTCACGAACTACGTCTCGTGTGCACGGTTCAATGTGGAAATATCAACACATAACCATCATGTGCCCGGCTAAAAATCCTACACAATAACCAATCGGCATGCAGATATGACTCCAGATATGTCACGATGCAACATGACAACGAAACTCAAAGAAACACATATTCAATAAGGATCAAAAGACTCACCGAAGTGAACAACAACAGACTGACAATGAAAAGTCGACATGACTAATTAATATCCAAAACATCAATCCTGGGATCATCATCCCCAAATGAATGACCAACACGATCTACGATCTCAATACAACATTCCTGGGATCAACATCCCTCAACGAATAACCGATACGAAACTCATTACACTAAACCTCAACATACACAACAACTCAACATACTAATTATCCACATGACTGAACAAATACTTAGATTACCTCAAAGCCGAGGACCATATCCATCAACATCCCCCAATGAGACGATCAACACAACCATTAATACCAACAATAGTCCTGGGATCAACATCCCTCAACGAACAATCAGTACGAATCTCAATATACGAAGCCTCAACATACAACATATACAACAACTCAACATAATAATTATCTCATAACTGAAAAATACATAAATTACCTCAAAGCCGAAGACAACATCCTTTTCACGAACAACATCCCTGAACGAATACACAGTTATACAAATAATCTCAAATAAGGTACCATCCATTCAATACCAATAAACCTTTATCCCGATACTTATGTCATCACGATAACTATCCTCGATATCCGATATTCTATATCTTTGACCAAAGATAACTCACGTCTTCCCTGAACATAATGAAATCATATACCTTATGATTTAATACAACCAGAGCAGGATATACAAACCATTATCCGGACAACTTACATTTCTAACAACATTGCTATATGAATTACAAATGAAATGTAAACGAAACCATTCATCAAATATTATAAACTGAACAAGTATAAACTTGCCTCGATACCGATACCACGAAGCCGTTACCAAATTCCATTGCCTTCGTCTACGAGCTCCTCAGCCCCGAGCAAAAGCAATCTACAAACTCTTCAGCCTCAACCGCAACACAACGGTCATAAACCACGATCAAAACATATCAACCTATTGCAATAACCGATTAACACACATTCGATAAAAATCAATAACCGACATACCCAATCAACAAACTCAACGGTTCAACGAAACCTCGATCATATACATAAAACCAAATAATCCAACTCAACAAATACGAACTCATATCCACAATACAATCCGTAACTCGATGATCACAAATAACAATCAATAACCGATCAACAAACACATCGGTTCTACAATATCCCGATTAAATACAAATCTAAACAATCCGAACCAATCAAACACGGATTCAAAACTACAATACGATTACACAATCCGAAGATTATATCAATAATCAATTTAAACCAACAAGGGTCTAACATGACCGATTCCAAATTCAATCTTAAATACGGATACAAGTTTCCTCCTTGTAAATTCATAATAGAAACCAATTACCGATTATCATCATCAATCCGGACGATCCGATTAATTCAACAATATAGACAACCATATTCCAAGAGTTTCAAATAATTCCATTATTCGATTTGAACACTTGTTCAATACGTATGAATTCTCAAACTCAAAAGTGAGTCATAATCTTATCAAACCCGGAACCATATTCGTATTCCTATACGAATATTGTACCAAAATACATAACTTAGTTGTAAATGTGAATATTCCATATTCATATCCAAAACACCAACACTTTAAAACGTATTCATCAAATCAATGATCAATTCATCTCGATATTAAGGATTTTATAACATATTCGATTCCAACTTCAACTCCAAATACGAAGACAAAACTCCTTCTTGTTCATACTTGTAAATTCGTAGAAAACAATTTACCGATTATTATCGTGAATAATCACATTCCAAAATTATCCGAAATCCTTCCAAAATCATAACATGTAACTCAAGGGTTCTTCAAGAACACGAATTATCCAAATTCACGTTCATAATCCATAAAACAACATAACCCGATGTTTTCTAACATCTAAACAACCCTTAATCATAATTCAAGGTGTATATAACCATGTTCTTCAACATATACTTCTCATAACATCATGAATCGCAACAAACCACCAAGAACATAGTGAATACTACGATTCCATAATCATAACAACATAATCGAATCATTTGATCACCAATTCATTATCTTACCTTAACAAAATTCTCGTAAATAGCAAGAGTCATCACAACAATATCAATTCAATCACCATTCATACGAAAATGTGTAGAATTTTCCTAGTTCTACTCATTTAGACATTTCATCGAACACTTTGAAGGCATAGTCCAATTCAATCGATTATTCAAAGAAATACTCGAATTCGTTCCACAAAATTTCAAGAGCAACGAATAATCTCAAGAATACAATAAGGTTCCATCAATAATCTGAGTTAAAACGAATCAAATCGGCCAAAAACTTCAAGAAACTCCAAAAATATCCAAAACCAAGTGTTTAGGTGTTCTTACCTTCGATCCGGGCGGAAGAAGATGTTAAACACGAATCCCACTTCCAAAATATGTTGATACATGATGTTTTTACTCAAATCCATCAATTCTTGCTGAAGGAATCGTGAAAAAATGAAGAAAAAATGAAAAATGCTGAAGTGACCCAGTCCAGGCCTTAAATAGGCGGCACCTGCCGGACCATTACGTATGTAACCGGCGGGTCCTTACGTACGTAGCCGGCTGTGGCCTTCCCTACTGCCCAGTTCGTTCGGCACCCTTGCGTACGTAACCGGCAGCTAGCTTACGTACGTAACTGGCCCTTACGGCCGTAACCGGCCACTGCCTTACGTACGTAATCGGCCAGTCCTAGCCATCCCTGCGAGTCACTGCCGACCTTGATCGTCCATCCATGCGAGTCACTGCCGACCATGCTCGGCCATCCCTACGAGTCACTGCTGACCATGCTCGGCCACTACAGGTCCTCCCGGTCACGACTCGGCCAGCTGCCCCGTAACGTACGTAACACTTAATCCGTTGCGTACGCAATATGTATGTTAACTTGTCACAGTATTATACTCATATTACGTACGTAATACACCCTGTATAATGTGCGTAACTCCATCGATTGACTCACCTGTCCACATCCGCGCCGAAAGCCGCCGACCACGGGCCCCACTGTCCAATTCCTCCTGTTACGTACGTTATGTACACTATATAACGTACGTAAGCTAACACATTTTACGTACGTAAGCTCCAAGGCTTAACGTACGTAATGGCTTTTATACTTAGCCAAAAATCCAACTGTTCCTGTCCGACGTCTCGACGTACAAAATACAAACATACGACATACTGAATGCACATACTGAATCCAAAAATATTCTCATACGATATACCTGATATCCAAATCAGTTCAACCTGATACAAGATATCCTCAATATATCTGTCAATCAAAAACGATAATCACACCAGTATAACTGTCTCGGTTCTCAATTTATTTTATCCATACTGTATAGATACCAAACTATACAGTATATCTCAGATAAAATAACGTGAAAAATTTATACTGAAAATTCGGGTATTACATACTATCCCCCTTAAAATAAGTTTCGTCCTCGAAACTTGCAACCTGTCGCCAACAACAGATAAATCCAAAATTTCCATCTCATCACAAAAACAATCAAGCGCCGCCACAAGCGAATAACCAAACCAATATACTTACAGGTGCGTGAAGTCGATGATCTCCAGTGATACTAGCACACGACTCCCATACAAAGTCTCAATACAATACCAACACACACCAATATCACAAATAGCAATTTGAAAAGACTCTCAAAAATTTTGGAACCTCCAAAAATCGATTGGACTCAAAAGTCAGAAAAACTCATTTTCAAAAATCACGCTACTACCGTACCGGTAGAGCCACATAACACACACGCCTGGGTTTCACAAAACCCAAGCTCCGATACCATCTTCTGTAACACCCACAAAACCATCCGGGATATTACATGTAATACCCGGTTGTAATTCATTCATTTTCATTCAGTAATTTATCAGTCTGTAATAGTCATTCAGTAATTTCCACTCATTAATAATCACTCATCATTCATGATTCATTCATTTACGTTCACTATTGGTATGTTGTAACCGTATATCAGTTACCGATCGTCATTTCATCTCCGTTGTAGATCGAGACGGGAGTATTATCATTTTCATTGTGATTGGTAGCCTTGTACTGGGAGTATCATCTTTGGCTTGTGTTGGACTTGTTCACTTTCACATTCGTATGATATGTCGGATCATTCATCAGTCGTAGCGAGGAATTGGAGTTATCGGATTTTTCACCTTGTCCAGCATTGAGTTACGGCCGTAAGGACAATAAGTTACGGCCGTAACAAGGGTTCGTTGATTTCAGGCCATTTTGGACGAACGGGACTTACGACCGTAAGGTTTCGGAATACGGCCGTAAGTTGAGCAGGTACGGCCGTAAGGCTTGGCCGGTTACGGCCGTACGTGTCCAGCAGGCTGCCCAGGCATTTTGGCCGAAGGCGAGTTACGGCTGTAAGGAGGGTTGGATACGGCCATAAGTGGTCTTCGTAAATTTCAGGTTTTGTCAGGCAAGGGGGACTTACGGCCGTAAGGGTTGCGGCATACGGCCGTAAGACGAGGAAGGTACGGCCGTAAGGCTTGGCCGGATACGGCCGTACGCTACAGGCAGGGTGCCTGGTCATTTTCGACGAAGGGGGCTTACGCCCGTAAGTTTGGCCGGATACGGCCGTATCATTCGAGTTACGCCCGTAAGGTGTGCGGGTACGGCCGTAAGGATGTTGGCAGATGTTTTTGACGAAGGCGAGTTACGCCCGTAACTCAGGAGCGGTTACGGCCGTAAGTCTGTCGGCAGGCTTTTGGATGAAGCCGAGTTACAGCCGTACGAGTTGGCCGGTTACGGCCGTAAGGCCATTGACCTGGGATGTTACGGCCTTATGAAGGCCGAGTTACGGCCGTAACTTCCGGCAGTATATAAAGACCCGGTCGGGACTTTTTCATCATTTTCATCCGAGAGAGAGACTTGAGGGAGGGATTTTTCCATCATCAATCATTTGAGTGTGTAATTTTCATCATCTTCATTCATTTGGGAAGCTTAGATACTCGTTTTAACTCGTGTTCATCGGATCGAAGTGGTTGGATCTTCAAGAGGTAATTTCTTCGACATCTTGGATTTCGATTTTGTGTTGAGATATGATGTTTTGGACGTTATAATCATGTTATATGAAGGGATATGTATATGATTATGAGTTTATATAAAGATTCATTGGATTATCGAGGGATTATTCAAGAACCCTTTGAATATCGAGTTGGAATTGGGGGTTTTCGATTAATTGTTGTTGAAATCACGATTTTTGATATTCATAATGGATTATTGATCGTATGGAAGATGTTTTGTTGGTTTGAAACACTTCTTGGGGATTTGATGTGGGTATTTTGAGGTTTGGTTTAAACAATCGAAGTTTGGCCACAAAGTGTTCGATATAATGCCCCAATGAACTTGGTTTAATCGTATCGACGTTTTGAGTTCGTTATATTCGTGTTTGATTCGTATATTGAACGAATTGTTGGTAATTGTATTATTCAAGGTTGTTCGAGCGACCGATATCTCAATTAGGACGTTGTTCGTGGAAGGATAACTGTCACCGGTGTTGTGTAAGTTAATTCTTACTCAGTTAAAGGATATTCATTTCCTTTTGTTGTTGTTCATTCATAATCATAACTCATTCATCATTGTATTAACCGTATCAAAACTTGTCATTGTCAATTAATCACTTGATCCACGAGGAACAGCGGTTCCAATCATTTCATTGAGCTATCATTCATTTCACTATCATTTCATCTCGGTGAGTCATTATTCGCTTCCGATGTCACTTTTGTTATATCGTGGCATTCGGGTCATCTTGGCGTGCAGTTGGTATGTGTAGGATTTTCATGTCGGGCACATTTAAGTCGTGTGTTGGTTGGCCTCACATTGGGTATGCGCACAGTCGATTGCTTCGTGAGACTGATTAGGTACAAGACCACACGTGTATTCGATCGATACTTGTTGGTGGCTTGTGCACGGACACATTTCCATCCCGGGCGTAGTGTGGCGCCACCCTTTGAGCCGTACTGTTAGTTGATTCATACAGCATGTTTGATTGCGTATGTTTTCAACAAGATTGGGTTATAATCTAACCGATTCATTTGATCGAACTTGTGGTTTATACTACATATATATATGATTATGTTTATTCAACTCTTGAGGATTGTTGTTCTGTATAACTGATCCCATTTGGGGATATTGTTTTTCAGTTCATGGCAAGGCAAAGGCACAGGGAGAGCACGTTGACGGCCAGGAGTCCCAATGATACTAGAAGGGGACCCAGTCTTTTCAGTCATTTATATTTCCTTCATTTTTTCCGCTGGAGACATTCCATTTGAATACTCATTTCACTTAGTGTTGTATATTTTATCTCCATATAAAATATACATGTATTCTGAAATATCCTGGATGTGTTGTATGAAACTCCTCATCGGAGTAATTATTGTTGTAATGTGGTTCGGTACTACATTTACTCTGTGTAATTCATCAGTTTTCATTCGCCTGGTGGGTCCCAGTCGGGGGTCCATGGCACTGTAATATCCGCCTAGTTTGGGGTGTTACAGAGTTGGTATTGGAGCGTGGTTTTGAATACTACCTTCCGAGTCATGTCTCATTTGAAATCATCGTCATCGAACTAGTATCATTGGACTTTTGCGTCACGTGTGACCTGTGCAGATGCCGAGCCAATCAGACCGAAAGAACTGTAAGACTTCTAGCGCCATGGTATAATTTTTGGCAATAATCATTCATTCATAATTAATCAGTTAACAATCCTCAAACATCATTTTCATTTTGACCAGGACGGTCATTTTAACTCATTAATCACTCAATTCATTTCATTACTCAGTTGTTGATCTGGAAGATCATATAATTAATCTTGTTAGCTTGTTTAGGATAATCATTTCAATAATTTCATCAGATAATCATGTCACCTCAGTTAATCATTCATGCGATCACTGTGTTAGAGCGTGTATGCTCATTTTCATCATCTCATGTCATAATCATAACGTGATATTCATGCGGGGAATATAATCATCATGTGACTTTCCTACTTCAGTATGGAGAGAGCAAGAAGAGGACGTGGAGGACAAGGCCGTGGTGCGGGCCGAATCCCGAGAGATCGTGTGAATACACGTGCGAACGCGAGAGATAATGCTAATTCATCGAGCAGCGACGCTGCCACTCATTCACCTGGACGTGATCATTCACTATCGGGGAGTCGTACCCGGGGCACAGCTCAGTCAGAAGGTGTTCGGGTTGATCCACTCACTTTTATGCAGGGCATGATGGCCCAAATGACTCAAATGGCACAACTAATGGAGACGATGCATAATTCATCTAATCAAAATCAACAGGCTCCTCCGCCGCCACCTCAGAGGCAAGAGACGGGTGTAAGTAGTATCATTGGCGATATCTCTCGCCAGCGACCACCTACCTTCGAGGGCTCATCTGAGCCGGCGGATATTGTTCATTGGCTTGAGCATTTCGAGAAGTTATTTGCTACGGTGGATTGCCCTGAAGGGCATAAAGTTTCAGTTGCAGCTTACTATCTTGGTAAGAGCGCTCATTCATGGTGGTTGTCGTTGAAGCCCACCGAAGGATTGTGTACTTGGGATCAGTTCAAGACTCTCATGATGGAGAGGTATTATCCGGACCCACTCAGAGAGGCCAAGCTGTCAGAATTACTCACTCCCGACCACTCAGCGGACGACGATGTTCTTGTCATCGCCGAAAAATTTCAGGAACTTCTTCCGTTCGCCTCATCTATCATTCACTCTGAGGCGGACAAAATCAAGTATTTCAGCAAGAGGCTGAAACCTCGTATGCGGCTACATATGCTTAATCATAATTGCACCACCCTGGCCGAATTCATCGAGAAAGCTCTTACTTACGAGATTACTGCTAAGGAGATTGCTAAACAACAACCTGCATCTGCTGGCAAGAAGTCTAAGAACCGTAATCAGTCTGACGGCAGTCAGGCCACTTTCAAGAAACCACGTGCGGGCTCTACCTTTTCTGAGCGACCTCCTATGACGCCCAAACCCGCGGAATCTCAGTCACGAGCGGCCAGTTCGGCTGTCACCTGTCTCAACTGTGAAGAACATGGTCATTTCAGCACCAAATGTCCGAAATAGACTGTCACGTGCCATAGCTGTGGAATTGCTGGGCATAGGGCCCGTTTTTGCCGAAGGGACTCTAAACCCACTCCGGCGTCATCTCAGGCCCCAGGACATTCAAAGGTGCAGAATCAGGCCACTCAGTCAGCGTCGTTTAAGACGACAGGAGCTAACAAAGGCGGAGCCAAGAGCTATCAGACGGGAGCGTCTGGTTCGGGGGCCGGCAAGCCCCGAATTTACGAGATGAAGAAGACCGACGATCCAGAGGCCCGAATGATCTCAGGTACACTCGATATTCTATCCCAGCCTGTGTGTACCCTTTTTGATACTGGTGCATCGCATTCATTCATTTCCGAGTCATGTTTGAGTAGACTACGTCTGGGTAGTGCTACTAGTTGTGAGCCTTATGTCATTGGTCTACCTGATAGTAGATGAATTATCGGAAATCATGAGATTCAGAATTGTCTGATTCAGCTTCAAGGTCGTGTATGGCCAGCAGACCTAATCGTAGTAGATTTGCCGAGAGACGACGTCATCTTGGGTATTGATTGGATGGATCATCATTATGCCATCATTAGTGTCCGCAAGCGTGTGGTCACTATCATTTCAGGCGATGGGGTCGAATGTGTGTTTCAGGGAGGTAATCCCAGCTGTTCGGGAAGAGTTATTAATTTGATGAAAGCAGTGAGATTGCTCAGTCAGGGATGTGTTGGTTATTGGTGCTATATGACCAAAACCGAGAAATCATCAGTAATGTTGTCGGATATTCCGGTAGTGAGGGAATATGCCGACGTTTTTCCCGATGAATTACCTGGTTTGCCTCCACAGAGAGATATGGAATTCGCGATTGAGTTGGAGCCTGGTACATCCCCGATATCAAAGGCACCGTACCGGATGGCCCCGACCGAAATGCAGGAGTTGAAGAATCAACTTGAGGAATTATTCGAGAAAGGTTATATCCGACCGAGTGCATCCCCGTGGGGAGCACCAATGTTGTTTGTCAAGAAGAAGGATGATTCGTTCCGCTTGTGTATTGATTACCGGGAATTGAACCGAGTGACGATCAAGAATAAGTATCCCTTACCCCGTATCGATGATCTTTTAGATCAACTTCAGGGAGCTTCAGTATTTTACAAGATTGACTTAAGATCTGGATATCATCAGTTGCGGATCCGAGAGTCAGATATCGTGAGGACGGCGTTTCAAACACGCTATGGTCATTATGAGTTCGTGGTTATGCCGTTTGGATTGACTAATGCACCTGCGGTATTCATGGAGTTAATGAATCGGGTTTTCATCGACTTTTTGGATCAGTTTGTTGTTGTCTTCATCGATGACATTTTGATTTATTCTCGTAACCGAGAGGAACACGAGGTTCACCTTCATCAGGTTCTCGACGTGTTGAGACGAGAACAACTTTATGGAAAGTTTTCCAAATGTGAGTTCTGGATGTCCGAAGTGACTTTTCTCGGGCATGTAATTTCATCAGATGGAGTGCGTGTTGATCCTCAGAAGACGGAGGCTATCCAAGATTGGTTACCTCCGAAGAATGTTAAGGAAATCCGAAGCTTTCTCGGATTAGCCGATTATTATCGGCGGTTTGTGGAAGGATTTTCCAAAATTGCTCAACCATTGACGAACCTTTTACGAAAGGATAAGAAATGCATGTGGTCCGACGCGTGTCAGTGGAGTTTTGAGGAACTCAAGAGCCGGTTAATGTCAGCACATGTACTTTCCTTGCCGCAGGGGACAGAAGGATTTGTGGTTTATAGTGATGCGTCCGGACAGGGTCTCGGATGTGTGCTCATGCAGAATGGGAAGGTTATTGCCTATGCCTCACATCAATTGAGACCTTACGAAGTTAATTATCCGACCCACGACCTGGAGCTAGCAGCCGTGGTGTTCGCTTTGAAAATCTGGCATCATTACCTTTATGGCGTCACCTGTCATATTTTCACTGATCATATGAGTCTAAAGTATATATTTACTCAGAAGGAGTTAAATATGCGACAGAGACGGTGGTTGGAACTAATCAAAGATTATGATATCGAGATCCTTTACCACCTGGGCAAGGCGAACATTGTCGCCGACGCCTTGAGTCGTAAGTCCGTCCAGGAGCAGATGCTTGCTCGTTTAACAGTTCAGAAGGAGCTTCAGCAGGAATTTCTTAGACCCGAGATCGAGGTCTGGCTTCAGCGAATTCACGGACAACTTTGTATGTTAGAGATTTCATCGTCACTTGAGGAGAAAATGAGGGAGAATCAGGGTTCAGACGCAGCATTGTTGCGCATCCGTGAGGATGTGGCTCAGGGTAAAGCCCCTGGATTCGTGGTCCACGAGGATGGACTTTTGAGATTTAAGAATCGGTTGTGCGTACCGGCGATTGACGAGTTGAAAAACTCGATTTTGAGAGAAGCTCATGCTACCCCTTATTCTGTTCATCCGGGTCTAGCAAGATGTACAAGGACTTGAAACAAAATTACTAGTGGAGTAATATGAAGCGAGAAGTCGCAGAATTTGTTTCGAGATGCTTAACCTGTCAACAAGTCAAGATTGAACATCAGCGACCGGCGGGTATGCTGAAACCTCTCCCTATTCCAGAATGGAAGTGGGAAGACATTTCTATGGACTTCATCACGAGTTTGCCGACGAGTCGTCGTGGCATGAATACGATCTGGGTGATTGTGGACCGCTTAACTAAATCAGCTCATTTCCTTGAGATCAAGGATACATGGGGTCCCGAGAGACTTGCCCAGCTGTTCATCAAAGAGATAGTGAGACTGCACGATACTCCTAAAAGTATCGTTTCCGATCGTGACGTACGGTTTGTGTCTCATTTTTGGAAATCAGTTCATCGTGCCATGGGAACTCAGCTTAATCTCAGTACCGCTTTTCACCCTCAGTCCGACGGACAATCAGAGAGAACTATTCAGACATTAGAGGACATGTTGAGGGCATGCGTCCTCGATTGGAAAGACGATTGGGAAGCCCAACTACCATTGACCGAGTTCACGTATAATAATAGTTGGCATGCTTCGATTAAGATGGCACCTTACGAGGCCTTGTACGGTCGTCGTTGTCGATCTCCGTTGTGTTGGGATGACCTTTCGGAATCAATCGGCACCGAGCCCGATATGCTTATAGCCGCCCGGGAGAAGGTTGCTTTGATCAAGAGTCGTATGTTGACAGCTCAGAGTCGACAGAAATCTTATGCAGACAATCGTCGTCGACCACTAGAGTTCGAGACGGGTGACCACGTTTTGGTCAAGGTGTCCCCGAGTCGAGGTATTTTCCATTTCGGAAAACAGGGGAAGTTGAGTCCGAGATTTATTGGACCATTTGAGATTTTGGAACGAGTAGGCGAGCTATCTTATCGTTTGGCCTTTCCTCCGGCATTGAGCCGAATTCATAACGTGTTTCACGTTTCTCAGTTGCGGAAGTATGTTGCCGACCCGAGTCACATACTTCAGTTCGACGAAATTGAGATCGCGGATGATCATTCATATGAGGAGCGTCCTGTACGAATTTTGGAGCGCCGAATCAAACAGTTGAGGAACAAGACGATCCCTTTGGTCAAGATTCAATGGTCTAGACACGGAGTCGAAGAGGCCACTTGGGAAACCGAGGAGAGTATGCGGGAGAGTTATCCCGAGTTGTTTGACCCTTAGTTTCGGGGACGAAACTCTTTTTAAGGGGGGGAGTATGTAATACCCGGTTGTAATTCATTCATTTTCATTCAGTAATTTATCAGTCTGTAATAGTCATTCATTAATTTTCACTCATTAATAATCACTCATCATTCATGATTCATTCATTTGCGTTCACTGTTGGTATATTGTAACCGTATATCAGTTACCGATCGTCATTTCATCTCTGTTATAGATCGAGACGGGAGTATTATCATTTACATTGTGATTGGTAGCCTTGTACTGGGAGTATCATCTTTGGCTTGTGCTGGACTTGTTCACTTTCACATTCGTATGATATGTCGGATCATTCATCAGTCGTAGCGAGGAATCGGAGTTATCGGATTTTTCACCTTGTCCAGCATTGAGTTACGGCCGTAAGGACAATAACTTACGGCCGTAACAAGGGTTCGTTGATTTCAGGCCATTTTGGACGAACGGGACTTACAGCCGTAAGGTTTCGGAATACGGCCGTAAGTTGAGCAGGTACGGCCGTAAGGCTTGGCCGGTTACGGCCGTACGTGTCCAGCAGGCTGGCCAGGCATTTTGGCTGAAGGCGAGTTACGGCCGTAAGGAGGGTTGGATACGGCCGTAAGTGGTCTTCGTAAATTTCAGGTTTTGTCGGACAAGGGGGACTCACGGCCGTAAGGGTTGCAGCATACGGCCGTAAGACGAGGAAGGTACGACCGTAAGGCTTGGCCGGATACGGCCGTACGCTACAGGCAGGGTGCCTGGTCATTTTCGACGAAGGGGGCTTACGCCCGTAAGTTTGGCCGTATACGGACGTATCATCCGAGTTACGCCCGTAAGGTGTGCGGGTACGGTCGTAAGGATATCGGCAGATGTTTTTGACGAAGGCGAGTTACGCCCGTAACTCAGGAGCGGTTACGGCCGTAAGTGCAGCCGGCGAGCTTTGGGCGAAGCCGAGTTCTGGCCGTCTGAGTTGGCGACACGGCCGTAAGGCCGTTGACCTAGGATGTTACGGCCGTATGAAGGCCGAGTTACGACCGTAACTTCCGGCAGTATATAAGGACCCGGCCGTGACTTTTTCATCATTTTCATCCGAGAGAGAGACTTGAGGGAGGGATTTTTCCATCATCAATCATTTGAGTGTGTAATTTTCATCATCTTCATTCATTTGGGAAGCTTGGATACTCGTTTTAACTCGTGTTCATCGGATCGAAGTGGTTGGATCTTCAAGAGGTAATTTCTTCGACATCTTGGATTTCGATTTTGTGTTGAGATATGATGTTTTAGACGTTATAATCATGTTATATGAAGGGATATGTATATGATTATGAGCTTGTATAAAGATTCATTGGATTATCGAGGGATTATTCAAGAACCCTTTGAATATCGAGTTGGAATTGGGGGTTTTCGATTAATTGTTGTTGAAATCACGATTTTGGATATTCATAATGGATTATTGATCGTATGGAAGATGTTTTGTTGGTTTGAAACACTTCTTGGGGATTTGATGTGGGTATTTTGAGGTTTGGTTTAAACAATCGAAGTTTGGCCACAAAGTGTTCGATATAATGCCCCAATGAACTTGGTTTAATCGTATCGACGTTTTGAGTTCGTTATATTCGTGTTTGATTCGTATATTGAACGGATTGTTGGTAATTGTATTATTCAAGGTTGTTCGAGCGACCGATATCTCAATTAGGACGTTGTTCGTGGAAGGATAACTATCACCGGTGTTGTGTAAGTTAATTCTTACTCAGTTAAAAGGATATTCATTTCCTTTTGTTGTTGTTCATTCATAATCATAACTCATTCATCATTGTATTAACCGTATCAAAACTTGTCATTGTCAATTAATCACTTCAGTCACAAGGAACGACGGTTCCAATCATTTCATTGAGCTATCATTCATTTCACTATCATTTCGTCTCGGTGAGTCATTATTCGTTTCCGATGTCACTTTTGTTATATCGTGGCATTTCGGGTCATACTGGTGTGCCGGTTGGTATGTGTAGGATTTTCATGTCGGGCACATTTAAGTCGTGTGTTGGTTGTTGGCCTCACATTGGACTGTGCACACGAGTCGATTGCTTCGTGAGACTGATTAGGTACAAGACCACACGTGTATTCGGTCGATACTCGTTGGTGGCTTGTGCACGGACACATTTCCATCCCGGGCGTAGTGTGGCGCCACCCTTTGAGCCGTACTGTTAGTTGATTCATACAGCATGTTTGATTGCATATGTTTTCAACAAGATTGGGTTATAATCTAACCGATTCATTTTGATCGAACTTGTGGTTTATACTATATATATATATGATTGTGTTTATTCAACTCTTGAGGATTGTTGTTCTGTATAACTGACTCCGTTTGGGGATATTGTTTTTCAGGTCATGGCAAGGCAAAGGCACAGGGAGAGCACGTTGACGGCGAGGAGTCCCAATGATACTAGAAGGGGCCCCAGTCTTTTCAGTCATTTATATTTCCTTCATTTATTCCGCTGCAGACATTCCGTTTGAATACTCATTTCACTTAGTGTTGTATATTCTATCTCCATATAAAATATACATGTATTCTGAAATATCCTGGATGTGTTGTATGAAACTCCTCATCGGAGTAATTATTGTTGTAATGTGGTTCGGTACTACATTTACTCTGTGTAATTCATCAGTTTTCATTCGCCTGGTGGGTCCCAGTCGGGGGTCCATGGCACTGTAATATCCGCCTAGTTTTGGGGTGTTACATTACAGCGCCGTGAGTCCCGCGCCGGAACCCACCAGGCTAAAAACCATTTCAAAACCGTTTAAAAATGCCAAAAGGGCGATGACGGTAGTATTTTAGATACTCAAATATTTACCAAAACATAGTTCTCAAATACCGTCATAAAATACCGTTTGAAAATACAAGGCGAATTGCCAATTCTCGACAGTTCAAAATGTACGTTAAGCTACCACTTAAACGTACCGATAAAATAATTTGGGAAAAAGAGTTTGACGAAAATAACCCAAGTTCGTAAAATGCCAAAAAGGCCATTTTGAAATACACACACACAACGGATAAAAATACCGAAAAGTCATTTTGAAATATACACACGCAGCGGATAAAAACACAGTTTAAAATACACATTTGCAGCGGAAATGAATAACGAGAAAAGAAATACTCGATACTCCAAAACATGCCACCGCCAGTATCACATCGGGAAACTCATCCCTTCACGACCGCTACTAGCTCAATCTTCGAGTACCTAAAAATAAAGCCCACGACGGGGTCAGCCACAATACTCAATAATGATACCGATCACATTATCATAAATAATTACATACCAATGTAATAATACTCTAAGAATACTACCAACGTAATCTTACCGTTATAACCTTACCAATTCATAGAAATCCATACTAAATCAATCCTTGACATATTCTACATTTCGTATTCTCAAATGACGAAATGAATTCAACAACAATCATCTCTACTGTATTCCAAAAATACCGATAATCCTCAAAACATCATCATAACTCATAAGTGTGGAAATAATCCAATCTGTGTCAACTCCTGTCCGTCGGATTACACAACCAAATCTCAACCTGGATAAACCAATAATACACAACATTTCTGTAGATCAACTATCCACATGATAATGATAACAAATCCCAAACATCGACGTACAGTCCGAATGCTCATACGATCAATAACAATGATCAACCAAAACATCACTGAGAATATCATCGACATGATAACTCCAATACGACCAATAAAGGATCACGATAATTGAGAATACCATCAACAAGGTAAATCGAACGCAATCAATGAAGGATCAATAATAACCGAGAATACCATCAACAAGGTAAACTCCAAATGATCAACAAAGGACCAACAATAACCGAGAATACCATCAACAAGGTAAACTCCAAACGATCAACAATAATGGATCTCAAGAAAATAACCTCGACGGTCGAAACAGACCCCTCGGGCGTATGAACAACCAGTCGCAAACCGTCGAACATACCCAACCATGAATGGAGGATGAACGACCAAACAATATGGCTCAAAGATGGCCCGATCCGGAAATGTGTCCGTGCACAAGCCACCCCGGGTATTGATCACATACACGTGTGGTCTTGTACCTAATTAGCCTCACGAACTACGTCTCGTGTGCACGGTTCAATGTGGAAATATCAACACATAACCATCATGTGCCCGGCTAAAAATCCTACACAATAACCAATCGGCACGCAGATATGACTCCAGATATATCACGATGCAACATGACAACGAAACTCAAAGAAACACATATTCAATAAGGATCAAAAGACTCACCGAAGTGAACAACAACATACTGACAATGAAAAGTCGACACGACTAATTAATATCCAAAACATCAATCCTGGGATCATCATCCCCAAATGAATGACCAACACGATCTACGATCTCAATACAACAGTCCTGGGATCAACATCCCTCAACGAATAACCGATACGAAACTCATTACACTAAACCTCAACATACACAACAACTCAACATACTAATTATCCACATGACTGAACAAATACTTAGATTACCTCAAAGCCGAGGACCATATCCATCAACATCCCCCAATGAGACGATCAACACAACCATTAATACCAACAATAGTCCTGGGATCAACATCCCTCAACGAACAATCAGTACGAATCTCAATATACGAAGCCTCAACATACAACATATACAACAACTCAACATAATAATTATCTCATAACTGAACAATACATAAATTACCTCAAAGCCGAAGACAACATCCTTTTCACGAACAACATCCCTGAACGAATACACAGTTATACAAATAATCTCAAATAAGTTACCATCCATTCAATACCAATAAACCTTTATCCCGATACTTATGTCATCACGATAACTATCCTCGATATCCGATATTCTATATCTTTGACCAAAGATACTCACGTCTTCCCTGAACATAATTAAATCATATACCTTATGATTTAATACAACCAGAGCACGATATGCAAACCATTATCCCGACAACTTACATTTCTAACAACATTGCTATATGAATTATAAATGAAATGTAAACGAAACCATTCATCAAATATTATAAACTGAACAAGTATAAACTTGCCTCGATACCGATACCACGAAGCCGTTACCAAAATCCATTGCCTTCGTCTACGAGCTCCTCAGCCCCGACCAAAAGCAATCTACGAACTCTTCAGCCTCAACCGCAACACAACGGTCATAAACCACGATCAAAACATATCAACCCATTGCAATAACCGATTAACACACATTCGATAAAAATCAATAACCGACATACCCAATCAACAAACTCAACGGTTCAACGAAACCTCGATCATATACATAAAACCAAATTATCCAACTCAACAAATACGAACTCATATCCACAATACAATCCGTAACTCGATGATCACAAATAACAATCAATAACCGATCAACAAACACAACGGTTCTACAATATCCCGATTAAATACAAATCCAAACAATCCGAACCTATCAAACACGGATTCAAAACTACAATACGATTACACAATCCGAAGATCATATCAATAATCAATTTAAACCAACAAGGGTCTAATATTACCGATTCCAAATTCAATCTTAAATACGGATACAAGTTTCCTCCTTGTAAATTCATAATAGAAACCAATTACCGATTATCATCATCAATCCGGACGATCCGATTAATTCAACAATATAGATAACCATATTCCAAGAGTTTCAAATAATTCCATTATTCGATTTGAACACTTGTTCAATACGTATGAATTCTCAAACTCAAAAGTGAGTCATAATCTTATCAAACCCGGAACCATATTCGTATTCCTATACGAATATTGTACCAAAATACATAACTTAGTTGTAAATGTGAATATTCCATATTCATATCCAAAACACCAACACTTTAAAACGTATTCATCAAATCAATGATCAATTCATCTCGACATTAAGGATTTTATAACATATTCGATTCCATCTTCAACTCCAAATACGAAGACAAAACTCCTTCTTGTTCATACTTGTAAATTCGTAGAAAAGAATTTACCGATTATTATCGTGATTAATCACATTCCAAAATTATCCGAAATCCTTCCAAAATCATAACATGTAACTCAAGGGTTCTTCAAGAACACGAATGATCCAAATTCACGTTCATAATCCACAAAACAACATAACCCGATGTTTTCTAACATCTAAACAACCCTTAATCATAATTCAAGGTGTATATAATCATGTTCTTCAACATATACTTCTCATAACATCATGAATCGCAACAAACCACCAAGAACATAAAGAATACTACGATTCCATAATCATAACTACATAATCGAATCATTTGATCACCAATTCATTATCTTCCCTTAACAAAATTCTTATAAATATCAAGAGTCATCACAACAATATCAATTCAATCACCATTCATACGAAAACGTGTAGAATTTTCCAAGTTCTACTCATTGAGACATTTCATCGAACACTTTGAAGGCATAGTCCAATTCAATCGATTATTCAAAGAAATACTCGAATTCGTTCCACAAAACTTCAAGAGCAACGAATAATCTCAAGAATACAATAAGGTTCCATCAATAATCTGAGTTAAAACGAATCAAATCGGCCAAAACATCAAGAAACTCCAAAAATATCCAAAACTAAGTGTTTAGGTGTTCTTACCTTCGATCCGGGCGGAAGAAGATGTTAAACACGAATCCCACTTCCAAAATATGTTGCTACATGATGATTTTACTCAAATACATCAATTCTTGCTGAAGGAATCGTGAAAAAACGAAGAAAAAATGAAAAATGCCGAAGTGACCCGGTCCAGGCCTTAAATAGGCGGGACCTACCGGACCATTACGTACGTAACCGGCGGGTCCTTACGTACGTAGCCAGCCGTGGCCTTCCCTACTGCCCAGTTCGTTCGGCACTCTTGCGTACGTATCGGCGGTGGCTTACGTAATCGGCCCTTACGGCCGTAATCGCCACGCCTTACGTCATGTCGGCGATCCTAGCCATCCCTGCGAGTCACTGCCGACCGTGATCGGCCATCCATGCGAGTCACTGCCGACCATGCTCGGCCATCCCTATGAGTCACTGCCGACTATGTTCGGCCACTGCAGGTCCTCTCGGTCACGACTCGGCCAGCCGCCCCGTAACGTACGTAACACTTAATCCGTTGCGTACGCAATACGTACGTTAACTTGCTACAGTATTATACTCGTATTACGTACGTAATACACCCTGTATAACGTACGTAACTCCATCCGTTGACTCACCTGTCCACATCCGCGCCGAAAGCCGCCGACCACTGGCCCTACTATCCGATTCCTCCTGTTACGTACGTTATGTACACTATATAACGTACGTAAGCTAACACATTTTACGTACGTAAGATCCAAGGCTTAACGTACATAATGACTTTTATACTTAGCCAAAAATCCAACTGTTCCTGTCCGACGTCTTGACGTACAAAATACAAACATACGACATACTGAATACACAATAGTTGAACTATCCGACGCATGATCTGGAGTTGGCTGCTGTAGTACATGCGTTGAAGATTTGGCGTTACTATCTTTATGGAGAAAAGTGTGAGATATACACGAACCATAAAAGTATGAAGTATCTTTTCACACAGAAGGATCTTAACATGAAGCAAAGGAGATTGTTAGAATTGGTGAAGGACTCTGATTGTACTATTCATTACCATCCAGGCAAGGCTATTTTGGTAGCCAATACCTTAAGCCGAAAGACCAGAGGCGAATTAGCTTGCTTGACCGATCAGGAGAGTTTTATAAAGGAGTTCTCCAAGTTGAGGATTGAGGTAGTTGAGTCTTCAAAGATTTTGAAAGAAATCTTATCTTCTTTGGTCTTGCAACCAAACTTGAGGGATAAGATTAAGGAGACTTAACCACGAGACAAGTTCTTGTGCAGGATGAAATATCGTGCACAAGATGGAAGTATTGAGAAATTTGTCGTTGCCGCAGACGATATATCGACTTATGATGGAAGGATATGTGTTCTTAAGGATCAATCCCTTAGGAAGCAAATCCTTGAAGAAGCCCATAATACACCATACTTCGCTCACCCGAGAGGTACAAAGATGTACCACGATCTGAAGAAGTTCTTTTGGTGGAGAGGAATGAAGCGGGACATTGGTGTATTCGTGGAGAGGTGTATGATATGTCAGCGGGTGAAAGCAGAACACTAATGGCCAGGAGGTTTACTTCAACCTTTGGAAATCCCACAATGAAAATGGAGCATATCACAATGGATTTCGTGGTTGGTCTACCACGAACCATGAGGAAGAACGATGCTATCTGGGTAATATTAGATCTTCGACGAAGTTATCTTATTTTCTATGTGTGAGGATGACTTATAGTATGGAATAGTATGCAAAGATTTATATTCGGTAGTGTTGTGCGGCATTTAAACACGCCTCGAAGGCGATCGTCATAGCAGTCGGGAAGTCTACCATGAGGGATATGCTCGGGGCAAACACCCTGAACTCGGCACCCACGGCGATCGCCTTTTGTTGATTGGCGATCGTCTTTTGTTGATTAGGCGATCGTCCTTTGTCGTTTGGCGATCGTCTCGTGCCACGTATTAATCTGAGATCCGTCAGGAGTCACCAAAGCCCAAATCTCGGGCTGGGACCCGCGTGCAGATCTCAAAAGGTGCTGACAGACAAGATCGGTGCCCACTGCCTGTCACCTACTTCACCTACCAACAGGGCCGCATTTATTGCGAACAGAGCTGACAGACAAGACCTGTGCTCACGATGTCACCTACTTCACCTACCAACAAGATCTGCGAAAAGGTGGGTGACGGCTCGGGCGCATGCGAGTTCCCGTCGGACCGCATAACCGATCATTAACTACCGCGGACTTTATGGGAAATGCCCCACGCGACGATACGATCGGCGGTCTTATTATAATATAAATAACGACGATCGTTGCGATCGCGAGAGGGCCCCAGAGCTTGGTGCTATAAATAGAAGGTCCATAACACGTAACAAGGACCGCGAAATACACAACAAACAAGAGAGAGAAAAGAGAAAGACATTCTCACAGTTAGAACATCCATAGCAAGAATTCACGTAACTCCATCTCGATTCTTAGGCATTCTATACGCTCCATGACTTAGAAAACTAGAATCTTTTACACTCTTTGTGATAGATTCTAACATTAATATTTGTACTCAACCGTATACTTATTAATAAAATCTAGCGAGAGCATTCAAGCCCGGGATTAACAACCCCGGCAAATCTTGTGTCATTTAATTTCTCACGGACGTGCTCCCGCACTTGTTGGTTACTCGATCATTCCAGCAACATTATCTTCGGATAATATTTTGGGTAACAACAATTGGCGCTAGAAGAAGGGCACTTACCTTCACTTTTATTCCGATCGTCTCGTAGAACACTCATTGTTCTCCGGACTCACACTTGAAGAAACACTCACTGTTCTCCAAAAGAAACAAACCTCCAGAAAAATGACGTCTGCTACAACTTCCAAGAGAGCCACCCTGAGATCCGCCGGAAATATCATTCCGACAGGCGAGAATCCCGGCCGCGACGGAAGGCGACATGGCGACGCTAGATCCTCACTCCCGCCCCGAGGGACGGCCTAGTCTCTCACTCGATCGGTTCGGCCATCGGGCAGATTGAGGAGGCCATAGCCGTCCTCGGGAGCGACGGATGCGTGCGACTCGCCCACCATCACTCCGTCAACCATCCGCCGAGCCGGCAAGCGGAAGCTCAAAGGATATATGTTGAGAAATCAACGGAGAACCCAGAGCCGCAGACAAAGGCTCTCGTTAGGCGGGACGACTCCGTCTTCAGACGCCTAGGGAGTGATCCATCGTGGCGACACAGGCGGTCGGGCCGAGTCGGGAGGCATCGGAGTCCGAATCCGTCACGAAGTTCGGCATATCCGACTCCCGGAAGACAGGCGGTCGACAGCCCCCACTCGCCCTAGAAATGAGTCTGCGGGCAGAGAGCTCGTCATCCACCATGGGGGCAGGGGATCGGTACATGATCGCCTCGGCTCGCGCTCCGGCAGCCAATCAGCGAGCTGTCAGGCCACGGCGATGGCCGCAATGCAGCGCCAGCTCGACGAAATGAAGGCGCTACTAGACACTGGGGCAGGCGCAAGGAGATCGATCTCTGGACCAAGTGAACCACTCGCGGTCCAGATCGAGCTCGCCCCGGTTCAACCAACAATCAATCCCCCACAGACACCTCTATATGAGGGAAGATCGGACCCGGAGACCCACTTGAGCAAATTCCGGATCTACATGACCGGATGCGGAGCATCAGATGCGACGAAGTGTCGGATGTTCCCGCTAACTCTGGGCGACCTCGCCCACAGGTGGTACATCTCACTGCCTCCTCGCTCAATCAATTGCTTCGAGAAGTTGGCGAACGACTTTACGTCGTACTTCGCCGCCAAAGTCGCTCGCCCTGAAGGCCCCCACCGCATGATGAAAATCAAGCAGGGGAAGGACGAGCCAGATGCAGATTACATCGACCGGGTGGACGAGATAGTCCTCACCGGTGAACCCATTAGCGACGAGCTCGCCCTCTATTCAGTCCTGGGGGGATTCTACGGCCACTCACCCATGTTCAGGCATCTCACAAAGGATATCCCCCCGACCTACTCGGTCTTCCGCGTCAGAGCCGCCGATTTCCTGGCCAGGCAGAGGATGCTCTCCCTCCGTTTGGATGAGGAACCCACCGGAGAGGGAAGGATGCCATCCCATGTCCCGAAAAAGGCGGTGGCCAAGCCCGTAAGGCGGTCGCAAAGCCGCTGGCGAATTCAAAGCGTTCGGTGATGTAGAGGTTCACCTCCTCCACAACCTCAACTTGTCTCCACCCACATCTTCAACGCAATTAAGGGGCGGGAGTGGCTTTCCAAACCGGCCAATAAGGGACCACGGTCATCCGGACCGTAGCAAGTTCTGTGCCTATCACAAAAGTCCCGGCCACAACACCGGCCAATGCCGCGACCTCCTCGTGCAACTCGCGACTGCTCGAAGAAGGCAAATTAGACAACCTGGTCACCAAGCCGTAACCTCGACTGAGAGAGGACCGGATGGCGCGAACGCCGTCAGATCGAAAGGACGCCTCCCAATCCGGTCGCCAGGATCGAACACGAGCCAGAGCATTCCGATGAATCGATTCCTCCGATCAACCCTGGCGGTCGGATTAATATGCTCCAAGCGGGAGGTGGGAGCCTCGGGGGCCTTTCCCCGGTTTCCACCGCGTCAAACAGAAGCGGAAGGCCGGGCGAGGGCATTCGCGGAGTCCATATTGTGGTGCCCCGAGCCGACCATCGCTAGAAACGCGCTCATCACCTTCTCCAATAAAGACAGGGGAGGGGTACAATGCCCCAAGGAGGATGCATTGGTAATCTCTGCTGTATCACAGGGAAGGCGGTCGGCCGCGTCTTTGGTCGACAACGGGAGCTTCGCAATATCATATTCAAACGACTCTGGATCGGCTCGGAAACGACCAAATTCATCAAGCCATTTGACACCGTGCTCCAAGGATTCGCGACAAGACTTGTCCAAGCCTATGGGAGGATCAAGCTCTCCGTCGGTGATATGCATTTACGATCCCAAGGTTAGGATCACTAGGAACCTAAATTTTGTAATAATAGATAGACCCAGCATCTATAATGGGTTCCTAGGTCGTCCATTCTTAGAAACCTGTGAGGCGGTCGCTTCGTCCTTCTTTTATTGTATCAAATTCCCCACTGCCGATGGGACGGTCGGTCTTGTAAAGGGGGACCACTAATGGCAAAAGATGTTTAAATTACTCTGTGTCGCCATCGTTTACAATACTTCCCGATATGTGTAACGTTGAAACGATCGACGATCGACCCATGGAGATCGACGAACCAAACACATCGTGTCAACCCAATTCGAGGACGGCATCTCGGATCGCTTAACGGACGACAACGAGCCAAGGATCGGTTTCGAGCCTAGTCTCGACGTCGATCCAAGGATCGAGTCCGGAAATCGTTCCAAGCAAGAAGCGACCGTACCCATCGAAGAGTTAGAGAGTATAGCCATAGATCCGGCTCGTCCAGAGCGGGAAGTGCAGATCGGCGCAAGCATCGACCTCGCACTGAAAGGAGATCTGGTCAATTTACTACGTAAGAACATCGGAGTCTTCGCCTGGTCGCATCAAGATATGGTCGGCATAAGTCCCGAGCACGCTTGCCATTATCTGAAGATCGACCCGGAGATGAAGCCTGTTCATCAAAAACGTAGGAAATTCGGCCCCGAAAAATACGCGGCGCTCGACATAGAGGTCCAAAAGTTGCTCGACAACAAGTTAATCGGGGTAGCTACGGACGACCCACAATGGGTCGCTAACGCGGTACTCGTCAAGAAGCCGACTGGTTCCTGGAGGTTATGCATTGACTTCACCGACCTCAACGCGGCTTGTCCAAAGGATCACTTTCCGATGCCTCATATTGATCACTTGGTCGATAGTACTGCAGGCTGCGAAATGATGTCATTTATGGATGCTTTCGCCGGATATCATCAAATCCCAATGGCGGAGAAAGACATAAAACACACATCTTTCCACACGGAAAAAGACATATACTTTTGGGTCCGGATGCCGTTCGGCTTGAAGAATGCGGGGGCGACCTACCAGCGCCTGGTCAACAGGATGTTCGCTAATCAGATCGGCAAGACCATGGAGGTCTACATCGACGACATAGTGGTCAAAAGCCTCAAGAAGGAAGATCACCTCAGTGATCTCGCCGAGACATTCGCCATCCTCGAAAAGTTCAACATGAAGCTAAACCCCAAGAAATGCAACTTCGGGGTGGGCTCAGGGAAATTCCTGGGACACATTGTCAGCCAGAGGGGGATCGAGGCGAATCCCACCAAGATACAGGCGATCCTCGACATGCAGGAACCTCGGAACATCAAGCAGGTACAACGCCTCACAGGTTGTCTGGCCGCCCTCAACCGCTTCATATCTCGGCTCGGCGATAAAAGCATGCCGTTCTTCGCGACCATCAAAAACAAAAAGTTCGCATGGACGAGGGAGAGTCAGCTGGCGTTCGCCAAAATAAAGGAATATTTATCCAATCCCCAGATCCTGGCAAAGCCGATCCCCGGGGAAAAATTATTCCTTTACCTTGCGGCCTCGGAGGTCGCGCTGAGTGCGGTCTTGGTACGAGCGGAGGGACTAGTCCATCTGCCGATCTACTTTGTCAGTCAAGCGCTCCACGACGCTGAAACACGCTATACACCTTTGGAGAAGATCGCCTATGCTCTAGTCATGAGTGTCCGTAAGCTAAGAGCCTATTTTTTCGACCATCAAGTGGAGGTTTTGACAACCCTCCCTCTAAGGCAAGTTCTACATCGACCGGACACCAACGGGCGACTCCTCAAATGGTCACTAGAGATCGCCCAATACGGCATCACAAACGCTCCTCGCACGGCGATCAAGGGCCAAGCCCTGGCGGATTTCGTCGTGGAGTTAACATTCCCTCACAGTCCGACCCATGTCGGTCGACTCCGCTGGAAGGCAGACGTTGACGGTTCGGCGACCCACTTGCGATCGGGCGAGGATCGTTCTCATTAGCCCGACGGACAAAGCTTCACAAATGCCGTGCGTTTGGGTTTCGAGCGACCAACAATGAAGCCGAATACGAGGCCCCGGTAGGCGGGCTCGACTGGCTCTCGCCCTAGACGCTCGTCGCCTCCATATCTTCATGGACTCCCTTCCGGTCGTGAACCAAGTCAAAGGAGAATATGAGGCACGCGGCGACAGATGATCAAATACCAGGAGCTGGTCGCCGAGATGTGCACGAAATTTGAAGAAGTACAAATCGAACAAGTCCCGAGAGAGCACAACTCTCAGGCCGACGCCCTATCCAAGCTAGCATCGTCGGATGGGGCAACCGATTTCTCTAATATCCAAATTACAAAGTCAGAAAGGCCAGCAATCGAAAGAAACCTGGTGGCCACAGTTGCCGTTGCCGAAGAAAGCTGGATGACTCCGTTCATCACATACTTAAAGGACGGGACGGTCCCCGACGACCGTATCAAAGCTCGCCAACTCCGGCTCAGGCGACCAGATACACCCTTTGGACGATCGTCTTTACAAGCGAGCTTTCAGCCTTCCTCCTCAAGTGTATTACAGGAGGAAGGACACTGCGTTTTAGCCGAGATCCACGACGGAATCTGTGGAAATCACGTCGTGGACGAGCTCTCATCCATAAGACAACCAGCAAGGTTTTTTCGCCGTCACTTGAAGGATGCGATCGCCTATGCCAGTCGTGTCATAGATGCCAAATAATGGGACCAAGTATTAAAATCTCCCCGAGCGGCTCACCTCAATGTACACCCATGGCCGTTCGCCCAATGGGGCATCGACCTTATAGGTCCCCTACCAACGGCTCCAGGAGGCTGTAAGTTCGCCATCGTCGGGGTCGACTATTTCACAAAATGGGCAGAGGCCGAACCGCTAAACAAGATCGGCCAAGAGCAAGTGATCAAGTTCATCTGGAGAAACATCATATGCCGGTTCGGTCTACCCTGTGCCATCATCTCCGACAATGGAAAGCAGTTCGACGGCTTAGAAGTCATGCAATCGTGATAAGTGGGGAATCAAAAGGTTGTTCTCGGCTCCCTATCACCCTCGGACGAGGCAGGCGGGTAGAGGCAGTGAACAAGATCCTCAAACACACAATTAAAGCACGACTCGAATCCAGGCTAGGACGATGGGCGAGCGAGCTCCCAGACGTTTTGTGGTCTTACCGAACGACGACCCGCAATTCAACGGGCGAAACCCCATTCGCCCTAGCCTTCGAATGGCGGTGATTCCCTCGGAGATCGCCGTCCTCAGCCATCGAACCGAGCAAGAGATGACGATCGACAATGATGTGGCTCGGAGGATCGACCTCGACATGCTCGAAGAACGTCGACTAACCTCGGAAATGAAGAACACTATCCACAAAAGGAGATCCGAAAAGTTCTTCAATTCGAAGGTCAAGGAAAGACGGTTTCAAGTAGGCGACCTCGTCCTCAAAAAGATCCAAACCCACACAGTGTCTTTGGACCGAGTTGGGAAGGCCCCTTGAGAATATCGAAATGGCTAACTAAGGGAGCCTACGAGTGGAACACCTGACGGTACTCCGGATCGGTATCCCTGGAACGCTGTACATCTGAAGAAATACTATCAATGATAACTTTGTATTCATTTTCAACTACCAAATGTACAAGGAACATAATGAAATATTTTTGTCCCATCTATTCTGGCGATCGCCCCACAAGCATATTACATACTGTCAAGGATCGTCGCTCAAGAATGACAATCCGAGGTAGAAAACAATACAGCCATGGCACTGGAGGTCGATGGAACCAACGGTTTCGCCCATGCAAGGTTCCTTCGAGCTTAGATCGCCCGCCCTTCGTTTGGATACGAGGCCGCGAGCCGAGACCCTCAAAATTAATCAGTGGACACGATCGCCCTCCCTCAATGGTTCATCATCTAACTTGGTGAACCCCGACAATGCGACGTGCCACTACCCCCGTCTCAACGTACACCGTCGAGGGTCGCCATCTTCATGGCGAGCCGAGGTGGAAGTCGAGCTGACAAGCCGCGGGCGTGGAGTCGAATAAACCGACGACGCCCCGCGCAAGGTTTCCTCCAGACCAAGATCGCCCACCTTTCGTTTTAACACAAGGTAGGCGTAGTTTAACGGAGGACCCTCACAAAAAGTGAGTCGCGGGATACACAACATCCCTCGCACACAAAGACACGATAAGGGAGGTCGATCCATCGAACAACCCAACCGTGCATAATTCTTCAGAACCAGCGAAACTGAAGATAGCCCGCCGGACGACATAGTTTTTGTTTCCTTACTTACAATAAGTAAACAAAAACAAGGGGGCAGAGAGGGGTCGAGCTAATCCCTAACACGATCGAACAAAAAGAACCACACACGATCGGCCTAACTCAAACACGCGCAGGACGACCGAAGTCGTCCAACAAAAATTACAAGTAAGAATTCCGATTCAAAACATATCAATGCTTTCAACAGTCAGACAATCGATCGGATGAACAAAATGTCGAAAGCAATCATACACATATTTGTAAAGTTGCACGCAAACATTCAAAGGCGATCGTATGAAAAGAAGAACACTTTATTCATGACGCAAGTTTAATACATGACGAGGCCCGAAGGCATTACAAAAAGAAAAACGAAAAGTACATAGTGCTGGAGGAAAACAAAATGCCTCTCAAGGCTCCGCCTGCTGATCTTCGCCCTCGGCTTGCGGATCGGTTTCCGCCTCGGGATGAATGAGTTTACCCGTGTACCAACTCAAGTCGATCCCGAAGTCGGCCAAATCAAGGATCGGCAAGGAGAACTCCGGGTGCAAAGGATGCGCGAGGGCGTAGGACTTGAAGCTCTCCATCAAGGGACCGATCTCGATCCCTGCCTCTTTTGCGGCTCGGACGGCGTCAGCATATGCCAAGTAATAGGCGAACTCGCCGGCGAGCGCCACACTTTGGTAGGGATCGGTCTCGATCGCCTTCAGTTGGCCCTTCAACTCCGCGGCCGTCTTCTCAGCCTCCGCCAACTCGGCAACCTTGGCGGCATTCTCGCCGTGGGACTTCTCCAGCTCTTTCCTTGCCGCGTCCAGCTCACCGCTAAGCCGGTCAACCATCGCCTTCAGTCCGGTCGCCTCCTGCGACGCCGCGAGCTTCTGGCGGGCTTCGCGCTCCTCGTCACGGGACCGATCGGCAGCCTCCTTGGAGCGGCTCAGCTCTGCCCAATCTATCCACATCCCGCTTGGCCCTTTTGGCCGTCTCCTCGTACTCCTTCTCCATAGCCGGATCTGTTGGCATCCTCGATATTTCTATTCGGCGGCCTCGAGGTCGCGATGGAGATGAGCGGTGGAGGGTCGCCTCAAAGTCCCTTGCGGCTTGGACGGCCATCGCCGCCGTCGAAGAGCCAGGCAACGGCCGCCGCATGGCATCTCGGATCGCCGACGAGCGATCGCATCGAGTCGGTCGCCCAAGCCTTGGGCAAAGAGGTGGTGGCCTCGCGAACGTAGCGGGGATATCGAGAGGTTGTTGCGGAGCCTTGCTCGACAGAAAGTCCAGCACCATGGGAGAAACGTCCGGATCGGCCAGACGAACCCTGCAGCGCAAACCAAGAAAACCAAAAGAGTTAGCCTAAGACTTACTCAGAACGCCTAGCTCGGAAAGTTCGAAACATTCTCACCTGTTGACCAGCTCTGGATCGCGGCCGAAAAAGGGCTTTCCCCGAGGAGTCTCGGCGTCAGCGATCGCCGTCCTCTTCAAGTAGCCAGAAGACGACCTGGAGCTGGACGCCGACGGCCTGGGACCAGCCCCCTCCGCCATCGGAACAGAAGAAACGGGGGGAGCGGCGATCGGCGGCTCCAGAATAGCTAAATCCGCCTCATCCGACGGAAGGGACGCCTCCGGCCTCCGCCTTTTGCGGTTGCGCTGGAGTTGTTCCTCGCCTTGGGATTCCGGTTCGGCGACCGGCACCGCAACGGGTTTCACCACAGGGGCAGGGCGAGACGACGTCGCGGCAACGCGACCCGTTTTCTTTCCCATATGAAGGCGACCGAGAAAACCGGGGTTAGACATGGCGATCTCCTGAGGTAGCTCGGTGATCCGGGGAAAATAAGTCTCTGCCAAAGAAGAAACTAAAACAAGTTAGACACTTACGTAAACATGGCGACCTCTTGGAGACGATCGCCTCATGAGAAAGAGTGGATAGAAAGTCATACCAGGTGCTTTCAGGTGGCGAGGATAGCGAAACAGTCGAGCTCCCAACCGGTGAGACTCGTGGCTGACTGATCGAACGTCTTTATAGGAGATCGGCAACGCGCGAATCCGCTCCCAGACGATCGAGAAATCAAAAGGAAGATCGTCGGCCGACGGAACAAGGGATCCTGCAAAAAGGGAGATAAAATTAGATCAGTCCAAGGAGTATCCAAACAAAGGGAGAAAGGAAACCCTTACTTGGATTCCTCTCCCGAAAATTGGTAGGGATATCCAACTCCTCCTCCGGCGGTTCGCTCGATGCCGACCTCCATGCACCACCGACCCAAAGACCACTTTTTCAGTCCCTCGAGTATTGCTCGGCACCCGATAACCACCCTACCCCGGCGACCCTGGATGTGGTACCCGCCGATCGACCCCTTCTGCACGGTCAGCTTGAATAGATAAGTCATCTCTCCCGCAGAAGGCAGGCGAAACAACCTGTGACCGCCAAATAACGTCAGTGTGCTGATGATCTGTAGCCAGGCGTTCGGCGTCAACTGAAGAGGCGCCAAATTCCAGGCGATCAGCAGATATGAAATGGCGAACGGCAAGGGAAACCGCAGACCGGCAGCCAGGGTCATTTCGTTAATGGCGACCATACCCTCAGGAGGCTGGTCGGCACGCTCGTTCTCGGCGGGCACGTGCAATGACACGTCGGAGGAATATGGTATTTGGCCCTCCAAATGGTCATGTCCTTCCAGTCGCCGAGCTCGAATCGACCAAGAGACCAGTGAGACGGTTCGGCGGCCGAAACTCCGTCCGTTTCACGTGTACATAGGGATGAGCGGCGGAATAAGCCTCGAAATCAAACTCCGGGCAGGGCCCGGCAATCCCCTCCATAAGTTTAGCAAAAGCCCTATAAACCGGTCCAGAGACGCTGTCTTTTTCCCAAGACAAACGTATCGATTCGTCTTCCTCCACCGCGACGCATCTCGCTCCTCCGCCGCCGCAGAGCCGCCACTACGGCCTCTTTGAAGAGCTCCTCAAGCTCTGCGGGTGCAATCCCCGCACGAATAGCCTCTGCGGCCGTTTCCACGGGGATTCCCACTGGAATTTCCTCCCGGTCCGGCGAAGCCGCGGCGGCAGAAGTGCTTCCGACCTCGAAGGCCTTAGATCCTCCCGACATGTTCTCAAAAATTAAGGAAGAGAGAAAAATGGGGTTTCTTACCTAAAGAAAGGAAGACGGTCGGCACAGCAAGCTGCGGAAATTTTTGCAGAGCTTCAGCAAGAAGGCAAGGACGCGTAAAAGATGAAAATGGAGTAGCCCTAGCCCTTTTATAGATGGAGGCAGGGGTCTCTGGGCAAATAGGCGAAAATCCGAGGGCTGGGATGCAACCGACAGCCAGGACGCAATAAATGCGGCCCTCGAGTCCCGCGTACGCGTCTTTTCGAGGGCACGCCAATCGACGGTCGACGAACCGTCGGACTCCTCAATAGAAACGCGACGCGTGTCCTTGCATTGTTTCGAGAGCCCGCGTCTCTTTTCCCGCCGCTCCCAGTAAAAGGAGATCGTCCAAATTTGAAATCAGACGCCTTCGTCTAAAACATTGGCGATCGCCAAAGTGCCACCTCACCCGTGTTTTCAACATCGAGCCGAGTGGGGCAATTGTTGTGCGGCATTTAAACACGCCTCGAAGGCGATCGTCATAGCAATGGAAGTCTACCATGAGGGATATGCTCTGGGCAAACACCACGAACTTCGGCACCACGGCGATCGCCTTTTGTTGATTAGCGATCGTCTTTTGTTGATTAGGCGATCGTCCTTTGTCGTTTGGCGATCGCCTCGTGCCACGTATTAATCGAGATCCGTCAGAGTCACCAAAGCCCAAATCTCGGGCTGGGACCCGCGTGCAGATCTCAAAAGGTGCTGACAGACAAGATCGGTGCCCACTGCCTGTCACCTACTTCACCTACCAACAGGGCCGCATTTATTGCGAACAGTGCTGACAGACAAGACCTGTGCTCACAGTCTGTCACCTACTTCACCTACCAACAGTACCGCCGAAAAGGTGGGTGACAGCTGCTCGGGCGCATGCGAGTTCCCCGCCGACCGCATAACCGATCACAAGAACTACCGGACTTTAAGGGAAAAGCCCCACGCGTCGAGCCGATCGGCCTTCTTATTATATTATAAATAACGACGATCGGTGCGATCGCAGGAGGGCCCCAGAGCTTGGTCTGCTATAAATAGAAGGTCCATAACACAGAACAAGGACCGCGAAATACACAGCAAACAAGAGAGAGAAAAGAGAAAGACATTCTCACAGTTAGAACATCCATAGCAAGAATTCACAGAACTCCATATCTGATTCTTCCGGCATTCTATACGCTCCACAGCTTAGAAAACTAGAATCTTTTACACTCTTTGTGATAGATTCTAACATTAATATTTGTACTCAACCGTATACTTATTAATAAAATCTAGCGAGAGCATTCAAGCCCGGGATTAACAACCCCGGCAAATCTTGTGTCATTTAATTTCTCACGGACGTGCTCCCGCACTTGTTGGTTACTCGATCATTCCAGCAACATTATCTTCGGATAATATTTTGGGTAACAACAGGTAGATTGTGAGGTTACATGGTGTTCTAGTGTCGATAGTTTCGGATAGAGATTCGTAATTTACATTGAAATTTTGGAAGAGTTTTCAGAGTGCATTGGGCGCTAAGTTGAATTTCAGTACTGCACATCATTCACAGACCGAAGGTTAATCTGAACGGACTATCAAGACACTTGAAGATTTGTTGAGGGCATGTGTTCTTGATACTGGTGAGAATTGGGAAAATATTTTGCCATTAGTAGAGTTTGCTTATAACAATAGTTACCAAGCGATTATACAAATGGCCTCGTATGAGGCTTTATATGGAAGGAAATGTCGATCGCCCCTTTATTTGAGTGAGGTTGGAGAAGGAAAGATTTTGGGTCCTCAGAGTTGATCGGACAGACTGTAGTTAAGATAGCCGAAATCAGAAGTAGAATTAAGACTACTCAGGATCGGCAGAAGTCTTATGCTGATAAACGAAGGAAAGATATCCAAGTTGAGATTGGAGAAAAGGTGCTCTTGAAGGTAGCGCTGATGAAAGGACTGATACGATTCGGTAAAAAGGGAAAACTACAGCCTCGTTATATCGGACCATTTGAGATTTTGGATCGTATTGGTGATCTTGCTTATAGTTTGGCATTTCCGTTGGAGTTATCAGGAGTGCACAATGTCTTTCAGCTCTCCATGCTGAGAAAATACATACATGATCCTAGTCATGTTTGCAATTTCGAAGCGTTGCATGTAGCCAAGAACTGACTTATGAGGAGGTACCTACAACCATTTTGGAGCGTAAGGTACATCGACTACAAAACAAAGAGGTTAAACTGGTGAAAGTCCAATTGAGTCGTCATGGACCAAATGAGGCAACTTGAGAACGTGAAGAGGAGATCCGTTCTAAGTGTCCAACATTCATTTTTCAAGGTACGTAACTTAATTTTTGAGGACAAAAATTTGTTAAATGTGGGTAGGTTGTAACCCCCCGATTTAGCATATACACTTATTATGAGTTATAGAAAATATATTTAATTTTATTAAATTAATGCCCGATTTATTTTATTATTTAGTTCATTTTATTTTCATGATCATGTAAATTCATTTATTTTATTGCAATTCATGTCATTTCATCTCATTTTATTTCACCATGTTTCATCTCGTCAATTCTAGGCCCAAGTTGAATTTCATTTAATTATGCCCAAAATATTATTTAGCCTAATTACTATAATAATTATTAATAATAATATTACTATTATTGTAGCTATCATTATTATTTTAGTTTATGTAAGCCAACTATTTTAATTTGTCCAATATTATTGTCCAATATTATTGTTATTATTATTACTTTAAGCCCAACTTTTTTAATTAACCAATACTTTATTATTATTTAAACTCAATTATTATTAATTTAATTGTGGCCCAAATCATTTTATGGTCCAATGAATATTTATATCTAGGCCTAGTGAATTTGGTGGTATTTCTCCAAACTACGTGTATTTCGAGCTTTCTACCCTAAACCTAATTCTTCTAGGGTATATATACTGTATTATATATATATATACCCAATACCCAAAAATTTTGTTTTTTAAAGTCGTCCACTGCGTTCCTCTTCTCTAAGCTTCTTGCTTCCCCGCAAAGGTAAGTCCATCCCCATCTCTTATCTTTAGTATGTGTGGATCCTTTAAACCAAACCAGTTTGTGAATGAAAGTAAAATTTCAGATCTTAACCACCTTTCTCCTACCATCGAACTCAGTACTATAAATCCTAGCCAACATAATCTTTTCGTCTGATAATCTGTGGACCCATCTTCCCGAATCATAGCGACTGCTAAACCTAAAATTTGAATCCAAATTCCACTCCTTTAATCTAGTACTCCAACTCTCATGTTCTCTATAAACTTGGACTAAGAACACAAAAGGCAACTCTAGTTTCAAATCCTGACCTGAATTCACCAAAAATCATCAAACCAGGAACACAATTCAGGCCGAGCGCGAAATCCTAATCCTTACTCAACCAGGAACACAATTTAGGCGTATCTGAAATGTTTGTAAGAATGTCTTTCAGCCTTGTGGGTTCCAGTGCGGGCCCCACAACATTGTAATATTCCCGGATGGCCCTTTGGGTGTTACAAAATATGGTATCAGAGCTTAGGTTGTGGAAACCTAGGCTGTTGGGTCGAGTCGAGTCGTGTTTTTGTCACGTCATTTGAGTTTTCGGTTGGCAAGTATTAGAGTCCTGGGTTTTTGTTGTTCACTCGCACTTGTGTGTTAGGTGGTTTACCAGTGTGTTACTATGGTTGTTTTTAACTTATCCAAATGGTATTAACATGATTCTTTGGACAGATATGTGTCGTACTTTGAGTGGAACTGATTTTGCAAAACGTATGTTTTAAAAATATCTGTATCGGGTATATTTTTAAAGTTGGGACATGTGCCAGTATCACGGGGAATCGCTAGCTTCACGTATCTGTAAGTATTGGACTTCTGAATTGCATTGAGGTTATTTGCAGTTATAAGTTGATGTTGTAACACCCCCAATCCACTCAGGGATATTACACGCCGTAGACCCTCTCCTCGAGGATCTACCAGGCTGATAACTAAAATTAAACATCGCCTTTAAGGTTAAAATGACTCATTAGACCAATTTGGTCTTTCAATAATAACATACAACTCAATTCCAAACACATACCCACGCAGGGGTCAAAATACAATAAACTCCCGTACAACGGGGAGAAGATACTGCAGCGGAAAAGAAAATACAACTAGACCAATACGACATCAACGGATCCTCGTGTGATTAGTATCGTTCATCTTTTATCATCCTTCGTGCCGACCCTGTGCTATGCTCCAAAACCTGAATGCAAAAATAGACATCCACCCCCCGAATACTCGGGGGTTAGCAAAACTCCACTGTTTTGCTAGTGCAAGTACAAGTGCAAAAATACGAGCCATACAATTCAAGTTCCAAGAATGACAATAATCAGAAATCCTCAAAGACTAAAATACAACGAAACGAATACTTCCCGAGGCAAGAGTTTGAGTAAAACTTTCCAAATCAGAAAGATCACAATTAATGAGAACGGTTTGCAAAATGGTTTAAAATACCCTCGGGAGTTTTAATAGGAAACAAATTAGGATTATCAAATCCTTATTTTTCCAAAAATCAACAGGGGTCACAGCCCAAAGGTTTTGTTTTCGCAAATAGAAAACCGACAACAATTCACAGGGCCAGAACCCAACATAACGTGTCCTCGACGGACATAAAAATCAACACAACGTAATCTCGCACGCGCATCGCCTTGGGAACAGGGTAATACCATTGATCCCGCCCGAGTCCTTGAAGGACCCTCCCGAGCTGGCTAGCTAAACAAATCACAACACATGCATCGCCTTGGGAACAGGGTAATACCATTGATCCCGCCCGAGGCCTCGAAGGACCCTCCCGAGCTGGCTAGCTAAACAAATCACACACATCTCACGGTTGGATCAATCGCTTGTTGCATCCTGGACACATGATCGCATGCCATGTGCCACCGTAGATTATCTTTGGCGCTCACGGTTGGATCAATCACTTGTTGCATCCTGGCCACATGATCGCATGCCATGTGCCACCGTAGTTTTTCTTAGGCTCTCACGGTTGGATCAATCGCTTGTTGCATCCTGGCCACATGATCACATGCCATGTGCCACCGTAGGCCCCTCCCACATCCACACAATCACATATATAGCACCATACAACAAAGATATCCAAACAATTCACTCAGAGGCATCAAACACTTAGCAAAACACCACGTCAACCACAACGCACTGAAATGAAATAATATACGTCCACACGCAATACCAAGTGCAACATCAACACCAAACATATCCATAGGAATCACATAGTCATTCTCAAACCACACCATTCATAAGACACACGCATTTTGAAAGCAAGCCTTTAACAAGGCTAAACCGAATCTTTTGAAAGTTCAAATCAAACGATCAAATAAACACATAGAGACGATCACTAATTATCATATCCATAAAACAAGAATTGTATGGACAAGATACTTGCCTCAAAATCGGCACGCAAGTATTCCGACGAACGCGGCTCAACCGGAAAGCTTCGAAACGCCCGATGCTATCGAAAAGGAAGACGACAACGAACGGAAGGGTTCAATTCGGTTTCTTCGCAAGAAACTCGACCTTAATAACATATAATCAATAAATCATCGATCATACGAGGAAGAATAATCGTAGAACGTCCGAAAACCCCTCTAAGACATTCTACCGGACACCTTCAAGGCGTCGATCAAGAACTCGACCAAAACAACGAATCGATACGATCCAACCATGGAATAACGAGGTAAATGATATAATACATCTAAATATTCATCAATACATCATAATCCTAAGTTAAATCGGATTAATCGGACGAAAACAACCAAAATACCCAAATTCCTCAAAACTAGATTTCTAGGAAATCTGACCTGATTCGGTAGATCGGAGGATGTTATAGGATTGATGATTGATGATATGAACTCTAAGACTTCATGGATTTATTGTCTAACAACATCTCTCCATGATCAACACAACCCCAGCCGCGGAAGAGAATAAAAACGAGTGAGAAATGGCTGAAGAAAACGTCTGCTCGCCTTAAATAGAGGATCACGGGTTACGACGTAAATCGGCCATGGCTTACGACGAATCGCCATGGCGAACTCATCGCTGAAATGCCGGAAACGTTACGTGACGTTACGGGCCGTGGCCTTACGACGTAACCGCCTTACGACGAATCGCCGAAAGCAAGATGCCGTCGTTACTCGGCCAGTGGCGCCTGCCTCAAAGATGCCTTGACTCGGCCGGGACCAACTCCGACGGCCCGAACGACCCCAAAACCCGAACCTAAGTACGAATCGAAGATACGGTTACGAAGTACTCGCAAATACGAATTCGTGCACTAATAGAACACACGATTCCGACCAACCGAAGGCTCGAAATTCAACAACGGAAAGTAATTACCCCAAACTTTGGGAAATTACGAAAATGGCCCAAAACGTCCGAAACACACGATACACGATCGGAACACTAATACAAAGCTCGCAACACGTCTAACAAAGTTAAACGGACTTACGGAAAACTCGAAACAGCAGTTTCGAACGAGATTCGCAAGAATCGAACTCAAGTGCGGAAAAGTCACCAAAAAGCACGGAACTCAACAAAACAACACCGAAACGAACTCGGATGACAAAAAGTGCAGAATTAATCATTCTCAGAATTACGAACCGGTCATGAGCGAGTCGTCAAAATGGACTTCCGCCAAAAAAAAAATAAATTACCGGAAATCGAAATTACGGGTATTACATTCTACCCCCCTTAAAAGAAGTTTCGTCCCGAAACTTAAAACAAGTAGGGAGAAGCAATATCCCGCCAGGAAAACTCAACGAGGTACACAAGAAATGCGTAACTTACGCCCATCGGCGAAACGTTACAAGCAACGCAAAGGAATATACGGCTTGAAAACACGCTCCACGACGACTAACACAACGCCACCGGTAGAGACATAATAAAATTAACAAGTGACAAGCGTCATCAAACAGATAATACAAACAAGTCGATTATCCGAACAATCACAAAATACAACGAACGAAAATCAATATGATTGACCACCCCAACGGTACATCAATCAAAACGCGAGCCAATCGCTGAAGAAATACGGAATTCCACCGCCCAAGGGTTGGAAGATCGAAAACGAGACTAATTTCCCGAACATAAGGAAATTAGGAAGGAGTCTTGAACGTTCAACAATCACGAAACGAGATCAACAAAAACCGAACAATCAAACGATCGAACCACAACGATCGAGACAACAAAAATCGAACACTTATGTTCGAATCACGAAGAACAATAAAATTCAAACAACAATTCCAAGGTTCGCATCTCGACTCGAGACAATATATGATCCGGTGAAAACAACAAGATGTGCATTCACATAAGATCCACAGGAAAGGGAATAGCAATTGAAAAATCACAACGACAAACGAGTTATTCCGAAACAATACCACACTCGTTCGATCAACAAAAGCAGGGGGCAGGACAAGCTCAGAAAATGTCAACGAACATAAACAAGTCGACAGATTCGTAAATACAGAAGTTCAAAATTCGATCCACTTCGAATAAAAGAACTAGTAGAACCAAAGGATGTTACTTCCGAACAAGGTTCACAAGAATCGAACCGAACTCGGAAAAGTTACAGCGATAACCAGATCGACCCAAAACAAGATCACAGCTCGTTCGAAGGATGAAACCGAAATACAGAACAAGTTCAGAAAGTATCAACGAACACAAGCGAGTCGAAAGACATGAGAAAGAGGAAATGCGGAAGTCAAAACGATCTAGGCATTACATTCGACCTCTTATAAAAGAAATGTCGTTCCCGCAACTCACAACAACTGGAGTAAGGTGACAACACAAAAAGCAAACGACAGAAACATCTCCCATGGGCCTCTCAGAGCCGATCCTCATATCTGTACTGAAGTTCGTGCCTCGAAAGACTCGGAACCCAACTCGCAAAACTGGATCCTGTCTCTCGGGTCCACACTACTGACGAGAAGGACAATTTGCACGTACATGCCCCCGGCACAATACGTTCGAAATGCCACGGCTCGGCATATCGAAAATACAGATGCTAGATACAATGGAACATAACACCGCAAAACAACATACCAAAGATGCCAACTCAGCATAACATATCAACGTATACAAAAATCACAACAACGGCATCATTCGACGATTACAACGGCCCAAACGATAGCCAGCACACAATCATAAACATCATGAAACAATCACCAATGTGCATAAACGCACAAAAATCCAAGCTTTAACAGCTCACATAGGTGCGATAACACGCAAGCCACCACGAAATAACAACATTAAAGATCATCATCACCTCCCACAACGGGATAACAAAACATATGCGTGGCGAACGACTCAACGTTCACACCACCAATTCAATCACAATTCGGAGGGCTAACACCCTAACAACAATACCAACATCGTACACACCTTCTCCGACCACAAGCAGGAAATGATGGATTTTAAAAACGAAAAACCACCTTTTGAAAATAATTTCAAAAAAACACCGGTTGATCTTGAGTATCACCTTTCAAAAAAAGTAAAAACGTGAAACATCGTTATCGAGACTTTTGAAAACCATTTCGCATTTGTTAAAAACGAGGACACTTTCTGATAGTGAAAAACTTTCACAATATTCGACCCTCGGGCCTAAGTAAAAGTATTTATAAAACATTGAAAATATCTCAAAACATTTTGGTCCTTGAGGTAGAAGAATTTTGAAACATATTGTGGCACCTTGGAAGTACCACGAGAAAACAATTCATTTTAAAAGTACGTCTCGAAATTTATTTTCTAAGATACTCAAGGTTTTTAAAATTAATTCAATGGGTTAGAATGCCCAAAAATTTCAGGTAAATATACGGAACATTATAGCGCTGTGGGTCTCGCGCCGGAACCCACCAGGCTAAAAACCATTTACAACGTCAAAAGGGCCGATGACGGTAATATTTCAAAAACTTACAAAAGCCATTTACAAAGTACTAAATACCGTCGTAAGAATTTCGCCAAAACGATCAAGGCCATAATGCCAAAAACTCGGTTAAGGGAATCGGTTTTCGAAATAAAACTCAGTCGGTAAAATACCGAAAGTCATTACAAAAGAACTCACGCAGCGGATAAAAGGAATACAGTTCAACATGCATAATCCAGCAACACTACTCCTCATATGAACGAAATATGAGAGTCAAATAACCACATATCACGAAATCAAAATCCATAAGAGGATTCCGTCACTTAACAAATAATCATAAAAATAGCTCGTGTCACACGAGGCACAACACAAAGAAGGGAGACTTACATCCACAGGTCGCACGAAGATGATGATCGCCCACGATACTAATCACGACCAACAAACTCAGACGACGCATCGCGAAATGACTCAGTCAGATAAAATCCGACGAGACAAAACTCAACAGACACCACTGACCCGACAGCCTAGGTTTCCACAACCTAAGCTCCGATACCATTTATGTAACACCCCCAATCCACTCAGGGATATTACACGCCGTAGACCCTCTCCTCGAGGATCTACCAAGCTGATAACTAAAATCAAACATCTAAACATAGCCTTTAAGGCTAAAATGACTCATTAGACCGATTTGGTCTTTCAATAATAACATACAACTCAATTCTAAACACATACCCACGCAGGGGTCAAAATACAATAAACTCTCGTACAACGGGGAGAAGATACTGCAGCGGAAAAGAAAATACAACTAGACCAATACGACATCAATGGATCCTCGTGTGATTAGTATCGTTCATTTTTCATCATCCTTCGTGCCGACCCTGTGCTATGCTCCAAAACCTGAATGCAAAAATAGACATCCACCCCCCGAATACTCGGGGGTTAGCAAAACTCCACTGTTTTGCTAGTGCAAGTACAAGTGCAAAAATACGAGCCATACAATTCAAGTTCCAAGAATGACAATAATCAGAAATCCTCAAAGACTAAAATACAACGAAACGAATACTTCCCGAGGCAAGAGTTTAAGTAAAACATTCCAAATCGGAAAGATCACAATTAACGAGAATGGTTTGCAAAATGGTTTAAAATACCCTCGGGAGTTTTAATAGGAAACAAATTAGGATTATCAAATCCTTATTTTTCCAAAAATCAACAGGGGTCACAGCCCAAAGGTTTTGTTTTCGCAAATAGAAAACCGACAACAATTCACAGGGCCAGAACCCAACATAACGTGTCCTCGACGGACATAAAAATCAACATAACGTAATCGCGCACGCGCATCGCCTTGGGAACAGGGTAATACCATTGATCCCGCCCGAGGCCTCTAAGGACCCTCCCGAGCTGGCTAGCTAAACAAATCACAACACATGCATCGCCTTGGGAACAGGGTAATACCATTGATCCCGCCCGAGGCCTCGAAGGACCCTCCCGAGCTGGCTAGCTAAACAAATCACACACATCTCACGGTTGGATCAATCGCTTGTTGCATCCTGAACACATGATCGCATGCCATGTGCCACCGTAGATTATCTTTGGCGCTCACGGTTGGATCAATCACTTGTTGCATCCTGGCCACATGATCGCATGCCATGTGCCACCGTAGTTTTTATTAGGCTCTCACGGTTGGATCAATCGCTTGTTGCATCCTGGCCACATGATCACATGCCATGTGCCACCGTAGGCCCCTCCCACATCCACACAATCACATATATAGCACCATACAACAAAGATATCCAAACAATTCACTCAGAGGCATCAAACACTTAGCAAAACACCACGTCAACCACAACGCACTGAAATGAAATAATATACGTCCACACGCAATACCAAGTGCAACATCAACACCAAACATATCCATAGGAATCACATAGTCATTCTCAAACCACACCATTCATAAGACACACGCATTTTGAAAGCAAGCCTTTAACAAGGCTAAACCGAATCTTTTGAAAGTTCAAATCAAACGATCAAATAAACACATAGAGATGATCACTAATTATCATATCCATAAAACAAGAATTGTATGGACAAGGTACTTGCCTCGAAATCGGCACGCAAGTATTCCGACAAATGCGGCTCAACCGGAAAGCTTCGAAACGCCCGATGCTATCGAAAAGTAAGACGACAACGAACGGAAGGGTTCAATTCGGTTTCTTCGCAAGAAACTCGACCCTAATAACATATAATCAATAAATCATCGATCATACGAGGAAGAATAATCGTAGAACGTCCGAAAACCCCTCTAATACATTCTACCGGACACCTTCAAGGCGTCGATCAAGAACTCGATCAAAACAACGAATCGATACGATCCAACCATGGAATAACGAGGTAAATGATATAATACATCTAAATATTCATCAATACATCATAATCCTAAGTTAAATCGGATTAATCGGACGAAACCAACCAAAATACCCAAATTCCTCAAAACTAGATTTCTAGGAAATCTGACCTGATTCGGTAGATCGGAGGATGTTATAGGATTGATGATTAATGATATGAACTCCAAGACTTCATGGATTTATTGTCTAACAACATCTCTCCATGATCAACACAACCCCAGCCGCGGAAGAGAAGAAAAACGAGTGAGAAATGGCTGAAGAAAACATTTGCTCGCCTTGAATAGCCGACACGGCCGGGTTACGACGTAACCGCCATGGCTTACGACGAATCGCCATGGCCGAACTTCATCGCTCGAAATGCCGGAAACGTTACGACGCACGCCGTGGCCTTACGACGTAACCGCCTTACGACGAATCGCCGAGCACTACCGCATGCGTTACTCGGCCGTATCGCCTAGCCCCAGCATGGCCGACCATGACTCGGCCGGGACCAACTCCGACGGCCCGAACGACCCCGAAACCCAAACCTGAGTACGAATCGAAGATACGGTTACGAAGTACTCGCAAAGACGAATTCGTGCACTAATAGAACACACGATTCCGACCACCCGAAGGCTCGAAATTCGACAACGGAAAGTAATTACCCCAAACTTTGGGAAATTACAAAAAAGGCCCAAAACGTCCGAAACACACGATACACGATCGGAACACCAAGACAAAGCTCGCAACACGTCTAACAAAGTTAAACGGACTTACGGAAAACTTGAAACAGTAGTTTCGAACGAGATTCGCAAGAATCGAACTCAAGTGCGGAAAAGTCGCCAAAAAGCACGGAACTCAACAAAACAATACCGAAACAAACTCGGATGACAAAAAGTGCATAATTAATCATTCTTGGAATGACGAACCGGTCATGAGCGAGTCGTCAAAACGGACTTCCGCCGAAAAAAAAAAGAAATCACCGGAAATCGAAATTACGGGTATTACAGATGTGTTTTGAGATTCAGACGAATATTATGTGTTACTGTATGAGGTAGCAGAATATAATAGTTGGGACAAAACCGATGATCCTGAGAAGCTATGATTATGAAAATTCTATATCTCGGTTAAACATGGAAAACGGAGTTGTGTATTTGGGAGAAATATTGTGGATTGTTGAAAGAAACATGTAGTAATGCTAGTTTATTTTGAGATATACGAAACTGCTTTTTGAACATCTCAAAATGATACTTTTCAACACGATATATTTTGAATAAACTATTTTGCTCGCTGTTGTGAAAATGTATTTTCTTAAATTTATTTTGAGAGGCACTAATTTTATCTTTAAAAATATGTTTCATCATGGCATAGTTTAAGTGTTAGAGAATGGAGTAATGATCGATATAGCAAGTCATATGTGGAAAAGGTAATTTTAACAAAGTCTATACAATAAGATTTTAGATTCTATCGTGTGATATTCCGACCGAATGTCAGTGGAATTGGTGACCAACCGAATTGGTATATAGGAGTATGAATGTGGTCAATCATTTGCATAATTTCATTTTATTTAATCATGTGTATTCGAAAAGAATTGTCATCGAGAACTTGACATGAGTGAGCCGGTTTAACTTTTTGAAAATTAATTTTAGTCTCACGAATATATACATATACATTTTTGGGGTTTTGAAATTCTTGAAAGAACTTTCGAAAATGGGTTTTATTGACAAGACTATGTGATTTCAAGCCGTTTTGAAAATGTGATTGGTATACGTACAAACATAGTACATAATGCATATCATGGTGAAGTTCTGAGTGAGACTCACAAACTGGATAACACGTCAAATGGTACGATGAAAGGAGATTCGAGTTTCAGTATGATAGCTTGGATTATTCAGGGATAACCGGTTGGTTGATTAGATAAGAGAAATATGTTGCGTGTTGTAAATTCATGTATAGAATATGATTTTGGAACTTCGAGTTTTGTGAAACCGGGGCATGTGTGTTATGTGTCTCTATTGGTGTGGTAGTAGCATGATTTTTCTATAGTGATTTTTGACTTTTGAGCCATATTGGTCAGTTGCTCATACTCCATATATGATTGGGTATGTCCGATTGTTTGCGACTAGTTGTTCATACGCCCGAAGGGTATGTTCAATAGCTGGGCGTGTTTCTTTGAGATCCACTGTATGTGATTTGTGTAATGTTTTGAGAATTTTATTCTTTCGTATATCTGTCCCTGTGGTTATGTGTTGATCGTGTTGGAGCTTACCATGTGAGGGTATTCTCGGTGATTGTTGATCCTTCGTTGGTAGTATTAGAGTTTATCATGTTGATGATATTCTCGGTTATGTTTTGACCTTTGATTGGTCGTATTGGAGTTTATCATGTCGAGGATATTCTCGGTTAATTTATTGGTTGATAATTGTTATTGATCGTATGAGCGTTCGGACCTTTTGTTGATGTTCCTGGACTTGTTGTCATTGTTTTGGGGTAGCTGATCTACAGATGTATCGTGTATTATTGGTTTTATCTGGATTGGGATTTGATTGTGCGATAAGGCAGACAAGATTTGACACGGATAGATTATTCCATACTTGAGTTATAATGAAGTATTTTGTTGAAATTCGCAAAATTGTGATTGTAAGTGTATTGAGGCTTTGAAGTGGAGTCAGTTGCGAGTATCACAGGAGATCATCGACTTCACGCATTTGTAAGTATACCGTTTCAGTTATTCGCTTTTGTTAATGATTGATCGTTGTCGTGATGATTTTGGAATACTTTGGTTAAACTGTTGTTTATGACGGATTACAAGTTTCGAGGACGAAACTTATTTTAAGTGGTGTAGTATGTAATATCCTGAATTAGTTGTTTAATGTTATTTATTTGAGTTATACTGCTCAGTGTGTAATCTGTACAGTAAGGATAAAATAATTGAAGGACTCAAACAATCATATTAATATAATTGTCATAGTTGGTCGACAATTGCATTTGAGGATATTGTATATCGTATGAGAATATTATTGGAAGGAGTATATGGATGTAGTATGCTGTGTTAGGTACAAGATCGGATATTGCGCCATGTTGCGGAAGCGTAAATATCAAATGCGGAAATTTAAAGCGCACAAGGATTTATAGAGGTTCGGCTATAAACGAGCCTACATCCTCTCTCGGTATCTTTTTCAATAGGCTAAAGAAAAACCTCTTCTCCTCTCTTCTATTGGTTGAGGTATAACCGTTACAATCACGTCTTCTATTGGTCCGTGATAAATCACTCGTACTTGTCTTTGTGTCGGTTCAAGTTAAATTGTTTTCCTTTTCGTAGGACAAGGAATCAACCTCTCTAGCTTTCTATGGGTACTAGATAAACCTCACGGAGATACCGATTGTGATTCTAACAATGCCTGATCCTTGATCCTAATAACACCGAATCCAATCGTATCTTTTCTTTTACCACTCGTGTATGATTTTGTGAATAACACTCAATCACTCAATGTAAGCTCAATATTACAACAACAATATAATGAATATCAATCTCAGATCAATGTGTAGTATACTTGAAGTTGTTGTGTTGAATCAATACCATCTCCTTGGTATTTATAGGCTCCATCAACAAACTAGCCGTTAGCTGTTGCACACTACATTACGTACGCTATGTAACTCTGGTTACATACGTAAGCTTGATTACATACGTTAACCTCCACGTGTTACGTACGTTAGCCTCTTCACAGTCCAGTCCAGGGAGTTTCGTCATATTGGTTACGTACGTTAGCATATACTCCATTACGTATGTTAAGCCATACGTCAGTGCTAACGTCATGTGTCCGTTGCCACCTTTCTAACTTTGAGTCGTCCAACGTTCACTTGATTTGAACTTGTGTTACGTACGTTAATATGCATCTCTTACGTACGTTAATAGCCTTATATTACGTACGTTATTCTTACTCCTTTACGAACGTTAACTTTGATTTTCTCCAGCATTTTGCACTTTGATTTCCTTTGATGCTTGCTTCGCCTCTTCGTTGTTTTGTTTTGTTTATAGACTTTAATCGTCAAAACATTTTTAATTTATGTATGGAACAAAATGTTCCAACAATCTCCCCCTTTTTGATGATTACAAAACAAAACTTCGTCAATGGGATTTACCTGCAAAAATACAAATATATGTATATGTGTACAGACCAAAGTTTTCGACTTTGTCCGTTTCGTTAGTTCTTCTCCCATTTATTTTTCGACAACTTCTTTCTTTTCTCCTTTTCTTTTGTCATTTTCAAATTTTTCATCGTCTTTTTCGACGTCTCCTCATTTTTCTTTTCCTGTTATTTTCGACTTCTCCTTTTTATTTTTCAACTCCTTTGTTTTTCCAATTCTTTTTGTATGCTTTCGATTTTCTTCGATTTTTCTCCCCCTTTTAAGGTTAATCCTATTTTCGACTTATTTCTCCATTCTGCTATCTCTCCCCCTTTTTGTATTCATCAAAAAGTGCAATAAAATACCAATTGAATAAAAATATGCAATAAATGTCATAAATGCATGATACTAATTTATGATAAATAAATGCATGAGTAGGATGGAGTTTATACCTGTTTTTAAAAAAAAAACTACTCCCCCTGAAAGTATTATCTCCCCCTTAGTAAAATATCAAAATTAATTTTTGGGGATCCAATCGATAGTTGGTTTTTGTTTCGAGACGTAAACGATATTTGAAATAATTGTTCCTTTAGAACCCAAATTTTCTTAATTTTAATCGTTCGTCTAGGGCTTTTACAATTTGAAATATGATGCCCGATTTTTAAACACTTTTCGCAATGGGGTATTTTGAAATTAACGGTTTCGTTTTTCGAACGTGTTTTGAATCCTAACCCCTCTTTATTCAAAGTAAACTTTTGAACACCAAGCATTTGTTCAAATTTCTCGTTTCCGCATGAGAATTTCTTTGTCAATGATTTAAGCCTGGTTTGAATTTTAGCGAGATCATCCTTCAAAATATTTTCATTTTCAATACACTTTGAATGATCGATTTCAACAAATTTTCCCTTCTCGATAATTTTGGAATTTCCAATTTCCAAAGATTTAATTTTAGACTTAAGGGATTTGATTTCGGATAAAGCATTTTGAAAATCCGTATGCAATAATTCAAATGCATCAAAAACTTCATCACGGGAGGATGTACTACTTGGCTTTCGATGTCGCTATCGTCGAACGAACTTCGGGCCATGAGAGCGAGATTATTTTGATCGATAAATTCGTCGTCTTCGTCTTCATCGCTCCATGTTGCCACGATGACCTCCTTTTTGGGTTCAGCACGGCAATGTTTAGCGAAGTGGCCTGGTTTTCCACATAGTCGACAAGAGTTGTCGAACTTCTTAGATTCGCTCGAGATGTCCTTCTTCCTCCGGTTTAATAAGGTTTGGAACTTATTAATATTTTTGGCATAATATGCCGCTTCTTCGTCGCTTTCTTCCACTGGGATTTATTTTTTCTTTTTCGACATCTTAGCCTTCATGGCTAATGATCGTTCCTCTGGCTTTGGCTTGACACTTCGTGATTTTAACATGATCTCATAATTAATTAGCGAACCAACGAGGGCGCTAAAATCGAGCGTATTGAGATCTTTGGATTCCATAATCGCGGTCACGGTGCAGTCCCATTCGCTAGGTAGTGATCGTAATATTTTCTTGACTTTTTCACTACTAGACAATGGTTTTCCGAACGAAGCAAGTCCATTAGTGATAACCGAGAATTGGTCGAGCATATTGGTGATGGACTCGTCACCTTTCATCATAAATAACTCGTAGTCATGGAGAAGCATATTGATTTTCGTCTCTTTGACTTGAGTTGTCCCTTCGTGTGTGATTTTGAGAATTTTCCATATTTCTTTCGCACTATCATACGATGAGATTCGATTGACCTCTTCCGGATTTAAGGCACAAAATAAGAGTTGAGTAGCCTTACAATTTAGATGGTTATTTTTCCAATCGGCATCGTCGTATTCTTCAAAAGATTTGAGTGTACCATCGGATTTGAGAGGAACTTTCGGGCCAAGGCAAATAATCTTCCAAATCTCTATATCGTAGGCACGAATAAAGATTGACATCTTTTTCTTCCATGTCAAATAATTTGCGCCATCAAAGAATGGTGGTCGGTTGAGAGCAAGACTTTCGACAGGAGCAAATTGAAACGCCATTGGATCTTTTTCTCCTCGGATGTTAAGCCGTGTATTGGAGTACCGCTCCGATACCAATTGTTGTGTACAAGATCGGATATTGCGCCGTGTTGCGAAAGCATAAATATCAAGTGCGGAAATTTAAAGCACACAAGCATTTATAGAAGTTCGACTATAAACGAGCCTATATCCTCTCTCGGTATCTTTTTCAATAGGCTAAAGAAAAACCTCTTCTCCTCTCTTCTATCGGTTGAGGTATAACCGTTACAATCACGTCTTCTATTGGTCCGTGATAAACCACTCGTACTTGTCTTTGTGTCGGTCCAAGTTAAACTGTTTTCCTTTTCGTAGGACAAGGAATCAACCTCTCTAGATTTCTATGGGTACTAGATAAACCTCACGAAGATACCGATTGTGATTCTAACAATGCCGGATCCTTGATACTAATAACACCGAATCCAATCGTATCTTTTCTTTTACCACCCGTGTATGATTTTGTCTATAACACTCAATCACTCAATGTAAGCTCAATATTACAACAACAATATAATGAATATCAATCTCAGATCAATGTGTAGTATACTTGAATTTGTTGTGTTGAATCAATACCATCTCCTTGGTATTTATAGGCTCCATCAACAAACTAGCCGTTAGCTGCTGCACACTGCATTACATACGCTATGTAACTCTGGTTACGTACGTAAGCTTAATTACGTACGTTAACCTCCATGGGTTACGTACGTTAGCCTCTTCACAATCCAATTCAGGGAGTTTCGTCATATTGGTTACGTACGTTTGCATATACTCCATTACGTACGTTAAGCCATACGTCAGTGCTGACGTCATGTGTCCGTTGCCACCTTTCTGACTTTGACTCGTCCAACGTTAACTTGGTTTGAACATGTGTTACGTACGTTAATATGCATCTCTTACGTACGTTAATAGCCTTATATTACGTACGTTATTCTTACTCCTTTACGAACGTTAACTTTGATTTTCTCCAGCATTTTGCACTTTGATTTCCTTCGATGCTTGCTTCGCCTCTTCGTTGTTTTGTTTTGTTTATAGACTTTAATCATCAAAACACTTTTAATTTATGTATGGAACAAAATGTTCCAACATGCTGTGTGTACGTATCCAGTATGTCTAGACGATGGACATAAGGACTTAGCGCACGCTAATGTGCAGAGCTTACATACGCTAAACATACGTAAAATCAAATTAGACAGGATTCAGGCTGTGGCCGATAGGTAGGTCTCGACCCGAGTCATCGGCATTTAGCGCACGCTAATGCATAACGTTAACGCATGCTAGTGCAGAACAGACCAGAGGGAATCTCTGTATGTCCCGATAAGGTCAACGTATGTTTGCTATAGACGACTAGCGCACGCTAAGCGCAGGGCTTAACTCACGCTAATATCAGATCAATCAAAGGTAATCCCGGGTTTGTCATTTGCTTTCGGCATGTGGACCTAGGCACCTTCGGAGCAAGTGCAGACAAACGAGTCAAGGAAGAGTAGCACACGCTATGGTTGGAGACTTGCGTACGCTAAACAGGTAGAGTATTTACGTATGCTATGGCATGGGTTTTGCGTACGTAAACCATTGTGCGGAGCAAGGCGGTAGCCTCTGAGAACACGATAGCATACGCTATCAAAGTCCGTTAGCGCACGCTATGGACGGTAACGCACGCTAAAGGTTGTCGTTAGCACACGCTAATAATATGCAGTATATATATATGTGCAGTTGGGTATTAATATTCATTTCGGCCATTTCTTCCCTTCATCCGATAGACAAAGTTATTGGGCGAGATTTTGAGGTTCCAAACACTTGAGTGTTTCTAGAGATGATCACCTTTAACAACATTAAGCTTGAGAGCATGGATTAGAGCTTTGTTCTTAAAGTTGTTAATGATTCTTGGAGAGAGTTCGATTGTTCTTCACCATTGTTCATCAATACAAGGTAATATTCATATCCATTCGATAGTAGTTCATTTTAGAAGGATGTTTACATGTTAGGAAGCATGTTAGTTTATCCTATTATGTATGATGATGTTATACGTGATTAAATGTAATTGTGAGAAGAGATTGAAGATGTTGGTTAAGATTCTTCATATTGTAAGAATTGTGATTCGTTCAAACGTGCTTGTATGATGGATTTCCGAATTATGTTGATGTTGTTATTGATATATGGTTATTGATATGATTGTAGTGGTTTTGGATTGTGTGGAATGGGTATGTTTATGTAATCCCTTTCTTCATCTCGGATTCTTGATGTTGTTGTCGTGGTTTACTTCGTATGATGATGAATATGTAAGTGTTGTTGTGATTCTTGGTGTTGCTTGAAGCTTGTTGAGGAAGATGGTGACGTGAAGATTTATATGTTCGAACGTATTGGATTAATTGTATATATGTTTATCGAATTATGGAATCGCATCATGGTTTTGGATTCGTGATTGATTGATTGAGTTATTCGGATTAGTGTTTAATCGAGATATTGTAGAACCATTGTGTTTGTTGATTGGTTATAGCGATTGTTGATTGTTATCGAACTTGTTGTTTATCGTTATTACAATAGGTTGTGAGGATTGATCGTTGATTAGAATAATATGTTGTGGACGAGTTCGAGGATGTTCGTGAATTGCTTTGGTCAGGGCCGAGGAGCTTGTATACAAATGCAGGGAAATTGGTAACGGCTTCATTATCATCATAGTAGACGAATGCAAGGAAATTGGTAACGGCTTCATTATCATCGTATCGGTATCGAGACAAGTTATTACTTGTTTTTATTTATAATATTTAATGAATGATTTCAGTTTCATTTCATTTATAATTTATATAGCAACGTGTTGGCCACTTAAGTATACTGGATACAGTTTGGAAAGATAGTTTAAACAACAAACTGTATGGATTCTAAATCTGAGTGCGTAGCGGAAGTCTTGATACGAGGTTGCCGTGGATACAAAGAACGAAGTGTTTGGTGTATACTTAATATATCACAGTAATTTAAAACAGTAAAAGCAGAAGGTAAATAACACAGTAATTAAAGTGGTTCGAGGTAAACCCCTCTACGTCCACTGGTCCTCCACACAGGAGTAAAAAGTTTATTATAATTACTGCGTACACAACTACGTAATTATAAACAAACCTATCCTTGTATCGTTCACACAGATTGATACAAAGAGTGTCACTTTCAACCGTTCACACAGATTGGTTAAAGCTTCCTTCTTGACTAGCTTCTTCACACACAGTTCCAAAGCTTCGTCCTTATTCGTCCCACACAGGTCAGAATAACTTGTTGAGTTCACACAGAGCTCGGTTTTTACACAGAGGTAAAAGGTAGGTAACCAGGTAAGAACAACAGCTTTGAAGTTCTTGAGCTGATGATGGCTGTTCTTGATGTTGAGCACTGTATATCTCTTTCGTTCTTAATAGCAGTATGCTTTGGAGATATGTTTGCTCAGATGATAACTTTGATAGCTTGAGAGTTAGGTTACTTGGGTTACTGATCTTCAATGTCTTCATAGGATATATATAGTCTCTGAAGAAAGTATCCGTTGAGATGTATCCGTTTGAATAAGATTTCCTTCAACGGGAATATGACATGATTCGGATTTCGCGGGATTCTGAAGATCTGAAGACTGGCAGTATTTAAATACTTTATCCTTGAGTATTTAAATACTTCTTTGTTCAACGGGACTTGACTTGTGTTCCTTCTTGTCCTTTTGTGAACTGTATGGAAGATAACTGTATTTTGAGCATCGAGACAGTTTCCATACTTGGTCTTTTACAAGTCTTCTTGCTGTACTGACGAGCTTCACTTATGCTGATTCGAGGCAGGTCTTCGATACAGGATAAAGCCTTAAAGCCTCGATACAGTTTCCTTTACTGTATTTGGCATATATGTCAAAACCTCTAAATAACATTCGATACAGGGATTCGAGTATCCCGGCTGTTTCGATACAGGGTGTTTGTTTTTCCCAACAATTTCCCCCTTTTTGACAATTTGCCAAGACTAACTTACTTAACTCTTCGAGTCTTCTTGATGATGCCAAAATCTTCTTCATGAAGCATTTCTCCTTTGATGACTTCTGGCAGATTTCTTGGTCTTTCGTCAAAAGGTCTGACTTAGTGACTTAGTCTACAATAATGAACTGTTCGCAGGCAAGTTCGATACAGTTTACAACTTAAGCCTATGATTGGCGCGCAGGCACAATCTTACACTGTATTCTAAGTTTACAACTGAAATTTTGAACTGTTCGTAGACTAGTTCGTACAACTTATTTTTCAATCAAGTTTATCTAACTTGAGATTCCTATCAAACAATTTTAAGTAATCATACATTAACACAGTAGATTACGAGTTGTAATCTTTCAAGACAAACAAACGTTTTTATTGATGTTCAAAATGATTGAGTATAAAGTTTGCTGTTTCGAATAGAGATTACAAAAAAATACATAGATTTTATCTCCTCATCTATAATCCGCATGCCTCCATGGTCTTTTTCCGGGTTCGTTCTCGGTGCCGCGCCACCAGTTTTGAAGAGAATCATTGCCTCGATCCTGGTAAATCGCTCTTCCTTCATATGAACGATCAAAGGCAAGTATCCAATCTTCTGGATGGGTGACCCGATCTCCTCTTCTATGTTTGGATTTCATTTCGATTTGGAGAGGGAGTTTACCTTCTTCTAGCATCTTCGTAAATTTATCTGCCGCTTCCGCTAACGTTTTATAATTTTTGAAGATGGCGGATTCCCTGATGAGTCTGACAAAATATCTCATCAGTTCATTCTTCCTCCAGTGCTTCACTTCGTCGGCAGTTGGGTTGCGGTTGGTCGGCAGACGTATTTCCGAAGGTCTTTGAATAAGAGTTTGCCAAGGGACATTGGGATCATGGAATTCCGGTCTGGAGCCTGGAATTTTAAAACTTTGGGATGGAGGTGCTAGCTTGTTCAATTCGGGCAAAGATACTGCTCGAGCCTCAAGTTCCCTTTCTTGTTGCAGCCTTATTCTCCTTGCAGCTTCTCGTGCCTCTTCCCCCTTTTTGGCTTCATCAAGACTTTGCAGGATTTCAAGAGCGGCGTCCTGTTTGGTCTCGATGCTGGTGATTCTTTCGACAAGGGAGGAAAGAGTCTGCGACATTTCCTGAATGCATTTGTCGTGAGCACGCAGTTGAGAGATGTTCTCAATCATTGCACAAGCGGTCTTGGCTTCAGCTATCCTTGTCTTTGTAGCTTCCTCCTTCAGCAGTTGCTCCTGCTTATCTTCCATGATCTTCAAGGCTTGCTTGAAAACTTCTGGCAAAAGAATGAATGCATCGACAACTCGAGATACTTCGTGTTGAAGAGTGGTCATTTCTTCGACGGCAGAGGTGTGCATCCAATTCAGTGCCTTTTCAACGGAAGATAGAGCGTTTACTACATCTTGGATGAATACAGTCTGAAGGCCAAGAGCTCGCAGGCGCTCTTTTCGTGCGGCAGAGATCGGAGAGTCTGGTTGGGCGAAGTCTACAGCGCCGTTCAACCTTCTTACATTCACGGATGGACATGAAGTAAGTTGGACATCCTCAGGTTCGGTACCGTCCTCGGATTCCATTGTTGAAGGGGCGGGAGCAGCTTCCTGTGGTTCGGCGACAGTAGGTGGAGAAGCTTCCTATTGCGAAGACTCTTCAGCAATCATGGATGCAGGAGGGACTGAATCCTCCTGTTGGCTTGCAGGAATAGATTCTTCGGTCGCAGCAGGCTCGGGTGCCTGTTCCAAAATATCTTGAAGTTCCTCGACTGGAGGGACTAATTTCTCTTGGTCGGGAATGTTCTCGGGCTGTGGCGAAGGGGGATTGGCTTGGGTAGAAGGCCCTTCGTCATTTCTGGGTGGAGAGGCGTCTCGAGCTTCAGCTTCTTCACGACTCATTCTCAGACCTGCTTGTAAAGCGTCGTCGTCGTCGTCTGAGTCATGATCGTCGTCATCTTTTGGATTAATGGGAGAATCCTCTGACTTCTTCTTTCCTTTCCTCCTGGCGTCAGATTTGTGCGGCGGTGGCTTTCGATTAGATCCTTGCAAGAGGCGTTGTCCCATCGAAGCAGGGCCTCAATTTCAGTTGAGTCTGTTACTTCGGAGACGAATCTCTCTTCGTGGCTCCACTCGCTCCAGTTGTACAGTGTATCGTACGGAGCTAGCCTATAGCCTTTCCATTGCAGGAATCTTTCATACGCGTGTTCAATTTGAACCGAAAGAAGTTTTTGATTTATGATCGAGTCAGGGGAGGGACTTCGAATAACGTCTGGAGACGCTGTTTGAGGATTCTGTGCAGTATGGGATCCTGTACGGAAGATGGACTCCTTGCAGGGGATGGTGCCCCGAAGGATGATGGATCCTGCACGGGTGTGGGATCCCGTAGAGGAGAAGTAGCTTTTGGCTCCGAATGGGCAGCCGACTCGCTAAAGTCTTGAGCGTTGGCAGATGCATCTATATCCGTCATAGCCGCCAAAGGCTCGGGATCTACTGTCGATGCAGTAGGATACACCTCTTCCACAGGGGTTGGGCCCTGGGGTTCTTCATCAGTGGGTTGCGCCACGGGCGAGACATCCTTGGAGTGCTTGGCTTTGATTTTTGAGAGCCTCCTGAGTCTCTTCTTGGACTTCTCACCAGCAGAGTGTTTCTTGCTGTGAGATCGCTTTCGCTTCTTTGAAGATTCCATTTCTGGGACCTTCACGGTTTCATCTCTTGGGTTGGCAGAAATAGGCATGTGCCTGGTTCTCGGGTGGTTGCAATACATGGTGCTCTGGTTATACGCAGTGGGTTTGACACCTCCTAAGTATATCCTCGAGCTATTTTTCTTTTCATTGGCGGATTGCGTCAGTCCGCACTTCGTCAGGATGTAGTTCAGCATTAAACCAAAGGATTTCTTTTGGGTGGCAGGTTTGCACACCTTTTCTTGAAGACGTTTCAGAATGATTTGGCACCAATTGACCTTTTCACAGGTCAAAATAGCTACCATCATCCTGAACCTTAAGTTCGTGCACATCTCGACGCACCGGTTCGGTTTTCAATGATCCTGGAGCAAAAGTCATGAAGATAGACAAAATGAAGGAGAAAATTTTTCTTGTGACAAGTAGTTGTCACCATATCAACCACTTTGGACCCTGTAAATAGTCCATAAAACTTAGTAATAAGCTCTTGAGACCCGAACGTCTCAAGTTGGTCCATGGTCGAGCCATCGGCGGGCGGCTGTAGATTCTGCGGAGTAGATCGCGATTGATGCGATTTCCACTCGGATCATTGCGGTGATGTCGCAACATGACCACCACGGGCCGTGACGATGAAAAACGGACGGCGGCGTTGAGGTAGAATTCCTCAACCAGATGGGCGTCGTATTTGTCGGCGGTCTTGCTCCCGGCGATAGAGACCTTGTTGTTCAAGACGAGTAATGATATACTCCATCGGTTACAGTCGTTGGTTTCCGAGAGAATACGCTCGATGATGACAGTTTGGAGAAGATCCGGCCATCAATGATGTTGGAGGATTTCTTGAGCAGGGAAGAAGATTGACTAGCCATTGATGTTTTCTTAAAACGAAGGTGGAAGAAAGCAATCAATTTCGCAGATGAATATGCGTAAAAATATGTAGTTGTTTGCTTGAGAACTCTTGTAATTGCGAAAGCGTAAAGAGTCTCTAATGGCGTATCTGATCCTTTTATACTTGGGCGGCGAAATAGGGTTTTGCAGAGTACGAATGGTCAGATTTTAAGGGATGGGAACCGGTTTTGAAATCAACGGTCAAGATGGATTGAGTGTAACTGGTACACTAATCCAATAAAAGGTTTTAAAATACAGCGGGTCCCACTTCTGACATAGGTTGATACCCTAAATGCCTAAAACGGCGGTTTAAAAATAATAAACAATTTAAAAATATCGCGGCTTTTGAGATTCAGTTGTCCAGATGTCGTGTAAGGCATTTAATGAACATGACGTTTGACATAAAAACAGGGCACGTGGACAAAAATTATTTTAAAAGGAAATAATATTATATTATATACTGAATCGAAATCCTATAGCATGTCTTTGTTCTCGCGTCGATACAGCGTTCCCCCTTAAAAAGGTACTAATAGGTTTTGAATTCCATACTGCAATATTTGGATTAATCTTTGTATTCATGGGTCCTACTGATATTCCCCCTTAATTATTGCACACACCAGTTGTAGGATTCATATGCCTTCATTCGCTCTGATCTTGTATTGATGATTCTGAGTGTACAGATAATTAATGTTGGATACTGTATTCACGGGTCTTACAGCATTCCCCCTCAATTGTTGAGTAAAAATAGTAAATTACTTACAGGGAGTCTGGCTGAAGTATTCCCAATTCTTGTCTGAGCATGTTGAATCTTGCTGTGTCGAGAGGCTTGGTGAAGATGTCGGCCAGCTGAACGTCTGTATGAACTTTTTCCAGGCGAACATCCTTGTTCTCGACATGATTCCTCATAAAATGATGCTTCATGTTGATATGCTTAGTGCGCGAGTGCAGAACTGGATTGTGCGTGATTGCAATTGCACTCGTGCTATCACACATGATTGGAGTCTCTCTAGCATCGATTCCATAATCGGCGGTTGTTCTTTGCATCCAAAGGATCTGCATACGGCAGCTACAATGACATAGTACTGATTCACCGTGGAAAAGAGTTAGCCAATTGCTTCTTCTTGAACCAAGAAACGAGTCTAGGTCCGAGAAAGTGACAAGTTCCACTTGTACTCTTCCTATCTAGCTTGCGACCTCCGAGATCCGAGTCAGTATCCAACTAAATCGAATCCGCCTTCCTTAGGATACCACACCCTGCATCGATTGTTCCTTTAATGTACTTGAGGATTCGTTTAGCTGTATTGAAGTGTGATTCCTTAGGTGCAACTTGGTATCTCGCACACACTCCAACAAAGATACTGGATATCGGGCTGCTAGCCGTTAGGTACAGGAGCGAACCAATGAGCTTCTTGTAGAGTGATTGGTCAAACGGCTTTCCGGCTTCATCGGCACTAATTTGCACGGAAGTGCTCATGGGGGTTAGCGAGGATTTGGAAGTGTTCATTCCAAATTTGTTGAGAAGCTCCTTGCTGTATTTCTCTGGTTGATGAATATACTGTAGGCAACTACTTTACCCGCAAACCTAGGAAATAACTAAGTTCCCCCATCATACTCATTTCAAATTTGCTTTGCATGAGATGTGAGAACCTTTGACATAGAGCAAGGTTAGTTGAACCAAAAATAATATCATCGACATAGATTTGTACCATTAGAAGGTCATCACCTTCTGTATCTTGAACAAGGTTTTGTCTACTGACACCTTTCTCAAATCCGTTGTTGGTTAGATCTTGGGACGGGGTTTCGTACCAGGCTCTAGGGGCTTGTTTAAGTCCGTACAGCGCTTTCCTTAGCACGTAAACTAGATCGATACCGTCTGTGTTGGCAAACCACGGTGGTTGTTCAACATAAACTTCTTCGCAAGTTCTCCATTCAGGAAAGCACTCTTGACGTCCATTTGGTATACGATAAAACTCTTATGGGCGGCAAAGGCTAAAAATATCCTAATGGCTTCTAGTCTCGCAACATGGGCGAAGGTTTCATCATAGTCGATTCCTTCTTCCTGACAATAGCCTTGTGCTACTAGTCTGGATTTGTTCCTTATGATAAGTCTATTTCGATCCTTTTTGTTTCGAAATACCCATTTGGTTCCTATAACCGATTGGTGTGTCGGTCTGGGTACAAGATACCATACAATGTTTCTTTCAAACCGTTAAGCTCTTCTTCCATAGATGTTTTCCAATGAGAGTTGTTAAGAGCGTCTATGGTCGAAACAGTTCGACCGGGCTAAGAATACGGCGATAGTGCACATATTGAGTCTCCTAAGTTCGGATTGAGATTTCCATTCAGGAAACTGTGAGACTTCAGCATTAGATTCTTCTTGTGCACAAAGTACATTTCCTTGTGTACTCTGTATTCTCCTACGAGTAGAAACACCGGCATTAATGTTTCCAATGATCAGCTCTTGCGGGTGATCTCTCAACCATCTTCGGGTTCTAGTTCAGATCCCGCATCAGATCGAAAGTTTCGTGGGTACAACTTCAGCTTATGCAGCCGCCTTCATCCACATCGATTCTTACAGGTGCGGGGTTGATTTCTAAATCAACTACAGTTCTATGGGTGTAGGTGGATCCAAGATAGATAGATGGTGAATGTCTGAGTGATATCATCTACTCTGTAGGGTCATGGTGTGGTTCGTCGAACACTACATGAACCGATTCCTCGATCGTCGCCTTCCTTTTATTGAAGATTAAAGCTTTGCCGACGGAGGAGTATCCTACGAATATTCCTTCATCGATTTTTCATCAAAGGTTCTAAGTTGGTCCTTCCCATTGTTCAATACATAACACCCGCATCCAAAATGTGAAAATACGAAACTAATGGAGTTTTATTATTCCATACCTCATAAGTTGCTTTTGTTGTGGTGCTTGTTGACGATACGGTTTTGAGTGTAGCACGTTGTATTGGTTGCTTCACCCTAAACGCCGTGGGCAATTTGCTTGCGGCAATCATTGTCCTTGTTGCTTCTTTCAATGTCCTATTCTTTCGCTCGGCAACACCATTTTGTTGAGGTGTACGGGCGGTGAGTATTTCTTTGTATTCCATTCTCCGAATAGTATTGCTCTATAAAGCGGTTAGTAAATTCAGTACCTCTGTCGGAACGAATGCACACGATACTCGACGCTTTTTCATTTTGCAACTTCCTCAGGAGCTCGGGCAGCCTTGATGTTGTTTCCTTCTTCTTGCTAAGAAAGATCGTCCAAGCGTACCTGGAATAATCATCAACAACAACCATGCAATATTTCTTACCTCCCAAACTTACTGGGTCTACAGGACCGTAGAGATCCATGTGTAGCATTTCCAACACTCTTTGGGTTGAAAGGTAGGATTTGCTTTTCAGGGTTGACTTGATTTGCTTGCCTTTCTGGCATGGTCCGCAGACGCTGTCCTTCTTGAATGACACAACTGGCAAACCTCTAACCATACCCTATCTTGAAAGCTTGTTGATAGTCTTGAAGTTGACGTGAGACATCCTCTTGTGCCATAGCCAGCTAAGATCTGCAGTGCCTTTGGCAACAAAACATGGAATTGAGGGGCTCATAGGCTTCCAGTCAGCAATGTACATATTACCTGATCTGCTTCCTGTAAGCACAACTTCCTTGGTTTGGGTGTTCTTGACTCTACAACGATCTATATAGAACTTCACCGAGAACTGTTTATCACAGAACTGGCTAATACTAAGTAGATTATACTGTAAGCCTTCAACATATGCAACATCGGTGACCTTGAATTTCCCGACAAGTAGGTTTCCTTTCCCTCTTGTTCTTCCTTTAGACTTATCACCGAAGCGAACTTTTGGACCGCGACCTTCTACAAAATCAGATAGCTTGCTCCTATCTCTGGTCATGTGACGAGAGCATCCACTATCGAAGTACCAGGTATCCTCCTCTAGAATGTCCTGTAACAAAGAAATTAGGTAGATTTAGGTCCCCTTTGATTTTTGGGTCCATATATGTTAGTTCCTTTAGGTACCCAAACTTTCTGACAAAGAATTGGTTTCGTAGGATGTACTGCACAAGATTGCGATATCTACGGGGGGCATATCCGTAGTTGTTATAATCATGATAATTACTATGCATGTAAAATTCAGGGTTATTATTATTATTCCAGTACGAGTGCCGTCTAGGAGGTGGAGCCATTTTCCTAGGCCTAACAGCTTGTCTTCTGGGTCTCCAGTTGGATTCCCAATGTTGTTGTTGATACTGAACTGGCATCTGCTGTCTTGAGGGATAACGGGGCTCCTGTATCCAATACCTGGGTGCACTGTACTGAGGGTACTGCTGTGCGGGCCTTTGGTGGTTGGATACTACCTTCTTTATGAATGACTGTAGGCTTTGATGATATGCTTGTGGAGCATGCTGTAGATTACGCCTTCTGAGTGGTTGTTGGTTCCACTGTCTCGAATAGTAGAGTTGTGGGGGCGGAATTGCAGCCTTCGGTTTTCTCGGTACAACAGGTTCCTTTATGGGACTAGGAGTATCTTCCGATTCTGGAATGTGTTCCACACTCTTGACGAACACAGTACTAGATTTCCCTTTGTTCGAACATGAGCTGTATCCTAAGCCACTTTTATCATGAGCATGTTGCCCAGTGCTTAGAATTTCTTCCATTCTTTTGGACGATTTTTCAAAAGACTTCAGAATGGTCTCAAGTTCAGTTTCTCGCTTTTCGAGAGTTGTAATTTTGGTTTGTAGTAGAACCAAATCATTTGTCTTGCTCTCATTGTGGGTTTTAACCTCATTTAGTTCATGAGCAAGTTGATGATTGCTCTCCATGAGTTTTTCAAAATCGACTTTGCTGGTTTCACAATAAAAAGACATATTTTCATAATTTATTTTCAGCAAGTCATTTTCATCTTTCAGCTCTAGATTTGTTAATTGAAGCTGTATATTCTCAGTTTTTAGAGTCTCATGGGCCTTTTGAATGTTTTTAAACTCATTCATCATATTTTCGAAGGTATGAGATGCATTAGATGGAATAGCTGAGGTTGAACTTACCTCATCGTCGCTGTCTTCACCTTCTGGAACATCTTTGGCCATAAAGCACATGTATGCTTTATCATCGAACTCATCGTCAGATGAATCACTTTCAGTGACCACCTGAAGACATTCTGCTGATTTGGATGGTGTGGGGAGGCTTCGATTCTCCAATCGGGGCCTTGAGCTTCTCATACCAAGCACCTCTTCTTTCATAACTCTCTTGTAGCTCTGCCTCAGACAATATTTGGACTTTGGGATGAGGACATTTGTTTGCATAATGGCACAGTTTCCTGTGATTATAGCACGAGTTAGCATCACCAGATGATGTTTCGGTACTTACCTTGTTGACAGGTTTGGGCTGTAGGAGTCTTTCCAGAGTGTTTGATGAACTGTTTGCATTTATGCATTAGAAGCGCCATTTCATCTTGGGACGGGATGTCGTCAATCATCGGCAATCTTGTGACTAGGCTTGACGAGCTAGGCATCCGTGTCTACGGTTCGATACAAGAAGAGAGCCGTGACCTTTGAAGGAGATTCTTGACTTTCTCTCTTACAATGTCATACTCAAAAGCTTTAAGGTCGAGAAGAGATCAAAGTGGATATTTCATTAAGATTACAGGATACACGCATAGCTGTAGTCTTAATGTCCCATCGGTGGGAGAGATCTGAAAATTTTTAAGTTCTTCTCCTTTTGGGTGTAAATCTTGCCCAACGCTTCAAGTTCACCAACAATACCCGTAAATGAGGTCAAGTTCCTCAAGTGTTTCCGTTGGTTTCATTTCAAAAGATTCAAATTCTTGAGTAAGTTTTGAAATCTTGTTTTCTTTTGAGAGCTCGGTTCCCTCACAAATTAACTTGAGTTTATCCTGATTTCTTTGTTGTTTTTGCGGCTCTTACCTTTGAGAACGTGCCTTTGTCAAGAGTGACAAATAACGCGTTCTTAGCCACGTTGTCGAGATTGGCTCGCTTCCTTTCATCTGTTGTCCATTGCTCGCGTTCTTTCTCGAGCATTTCAGCATGGGCTTGCCCTCAATCCTTGCGGCGGATTGACCTTCATGATCTTGATCGGACCATCTGTATAACAAAAATCATCTCTTCGTGCATTGCCGCAAGATGAGCTTCCATTCTAATTCTCCATCGTCAAATTCGTTAATAGAGAACATAGGGACTTTGTTAATCATAGAAGTATCCATACCGATAATATAGGAATGAAAGAGACTGTTTTGAAAATAAGTGATTTGAATCGATTCGGTTAAAAAAATACGTGATTCTTTTTAGAATCAACCGCTCCGATACCACTTGTTGGCCACTTAAGTATCTTGGATACGGTTTGGAAAGATAGTTTAAACAACAAACCGTATGGATTCTAAATACGAGTGCGTAGCGGAAGTCTTGGATCTGAGGTTCTTGTGGATACAAGAACGAAGTGTTTGGTGTATACTTAATATATCACGGTAATTTAAAACAAGAAAGCGAAGGTAAATAACACATAATTAAAGTGGTTCGAGGTAAACCCTCTACGTCCACCGGTCCTCCACACAGAGTAAAGTTTATTATAATTCTGCGTACACAACTACGTAATTATAAACAAACCTATCCTTGTATCGTTCACTGATTGATACAAAGAGTGTCACTTTCAACCGTTCACAGATTGGTTAAAGCTTCCTTCTTGACTAGCTTCTTCACACACGGTTAAAGCTTCGTCCTTATTCGTCCCACACAGTCGAATAACTTGTTGAGTTCACACAGAGCTCGGTTTTTACACGAGGTAAAAGGTAGGTAACTGTAAGAACAACGGACTTTGAAGTTCTTGAGTGATGATGGTGTTCTTGATGTTGAGCACTGTATATCTCTTTCGTTCTTAATAGCGGTATGCTTTGGAGATATGTTTGCTCGGATGATAACTTTGATAGCTTGAGAGTTAGGTTACTTGGGTTACTGATCTTCAATGTCTTCATAGGATATATATAGTCTCGAAGAAAGTATCCGTTGAGATGTATCCGTTTGAATAAGATTTCCTTCAACGGGAATATGACATGATCCGGATTTCGCGGATTACGAAGATTCGAAGATGGCGATTTAAATACTTTATCCTTGAGTATTTAAATACTTCTTTGTTCAACGGGACTTGACTTGTGTTCCTTCTTGTCCTTTTGTGAATCGTATGGAAGATAAGCGTATTTTGAGCATCGAGACAGTTTCCATACTTGGTCTTTACAAGTCTTCTTCTTTGTCTTGTGAGCTTCACTTATGCTGATTCGAGGCAGGTCTTCGATACAGGATAAAGCCTTAAAGCCTCGATACAGTTTCCTTTACTGTATTTGGCATATATGTCAAAACCTCTAAATAACATTCGATACAGGGATTCGAGTATCCCGGCTGTTTCGATACAGGGTGTTTGTTTTTCCCAACACAACGAGTATAAGTATGAAATCTGGAGATTTGTATAGTATGTTGTCTTCCGGATTTTGGGATTTAAATCATAAGGTATATTGTTTATGTTCATTATTGGAATGCTTGAGTATCACGAATATATTTTGGTAAAGACGAGGATATGAGTTATCCACAGTCTACGGTATTTTGGATTGCCAAATATTGAGGATAATCATTGGTGATGGTTTTGATATCGAGATTGCTCTCGAAGGACTCAGGCAAGTACTCTAATTATTTTTTGTCGATCATGTTGTGATACATTTGTGTATTGTTGTTGTCATGCATTTGAGTATTGTTGTTGTCATGCATTTGTGTATTGTTACATGCATTTATGCATTGTTGTCGTATGTCCACCTCGTGTTGGTCCTATGGGATCATCTTGGGATCTATATTGTGTGCGCTGGATCATTGGATGGGTTTTCCAACTCGTGTTGGTCCGACGAGATCATCTTGGGATCTATGCAGTGAACGCTAGATCATCGGATTACCATGTGTTGTTGTGCATATGTATATTGTATGTTATCCACCTCGTGTTGATCTAACAGGATCATCTTGGGATCTATGCAATGAACGCTGGATCATCGGATTTCCATGAGTATACGTTGTTATTGTTATGGGCATATTGATGTTGTCATATGAGTATGCATTTGTAAGTCTTTTGCTTGGACCATGTCCATAAGTTGTATTGAGCTGATCTCGGATTAGACTGACGTGGTTCATCGTGGTATTGCATATCTCGAGGTATGTTCCATATTTCCTTCTTAGTACTTGTCTTTTGATTGGCATTCGATTATCAGGATTGAGATGTGATGGTATCCTTCGATGGATTAGACTAGTCAGAATTGATATGTTCTGTATTGGTGAATTAAGATGATGTTTTGAGAATCTTGGGTGTTGTTCGGGAAACAATACAAATGTTTGTGTATGAGTTCATTGTGTTATTGAGAATACGAGATGTGAAATATGGTAAGGTTTATTTTTATGAAGATTACCACGAGTTGGTAAGGTTATGGCGGGTAAGATTCCATTAATAGTATTCTTACTTGGTAATTTTATTGGTATGGATATGATGTGATCGTTATCATTGTTGAGTATTATGGATGACCCCGTTGTGGGCTTTATTTTTAGGTACTCGGAGATCGAACTTGTAGCGGTCGTGAAGAGATGAGCTTCCCGGATGATACTGGCTATGGCGTGTGCTTGTTAATCGAGTACTTTGATTAGTTGTTAATTTCCGGTGCGAAAGTATTTTAATTATTTGTTATATCAGCTGCAAGTGTGTTTTATAATGATTGCTAGTATATTACGAACTTGGGTTTATTTTGGAAAATCATTTTCTATATTATTATGTCGGTACGTGTAAGCGATGGCTTAACGTATACTTTTAAATTGTTGAGTTCTGGCACTTCAACCTGGTATTTTCAAATGAGATTTTTCGATCGTATTTCAAAATGGATTTTATAGTCTTTGAATATTTTTAAGAGATATCACCGTCATCGCGTTTAGGCGTATCTGAAATGTTTGTATGAATGTATTTCAGCCTTGTGGGTTTCGGTGCGGGCCCCACGGCGCTGTAATATTCCTGGATGGTCCTGGAGTGTTACAGTCTATATGGCCGGTTCAGTGTTTGCAAGATTAGTGTGTGTGCCTCTGACCGTGTGTGTGTGTGTGTGTGTGTTTTGTGTGAGCATAGAGCACTCGACCAAGGGATATAAGTGAGAAATGAGGAACAGGGCCGACATCCGTCGTGAATAGGGTTTTATACCCAACACTTTTGGCCATTTTCTATTTCAGCTCCCCAGCTTTCAAATTCATGCATATTGACCCCAATTAGGTTTTAGATTTTAAATCAGGCCCTCGTTGACCAAGCCATTAAATATGTAGACCTTTCAAATAATATTAATATTCAATTTAAGTTATGTCTTGTATATTATTTTCAATTATAGTATTATATTAATAATAATCTATTATTATCTATAGATAATAACAAGAGCTTACAGGCCTAGGATTGTCGAGTCAACCATCTTCATCACATTCAAGTTCAAGTTCTGCATTTTATCCAGGTGTGGGGAAGTTACTACATTTTTGTTTACTTTAATTACTTTATATATTGTCTTGTATGTGCACAATACTTAAATGTGTAAATCAGTCAGAAGCACTTAATTGTGCAAATCAGTCAGAAGCACTTAAATTTGCAAATCAGTCAGAAGCACTTAATTGTGCATAAAGCTTTCGGGCTAGCCGACGGGCTGTCGAATTTATCAGTCATATCGTTTATACTTGCTAATATATTTAGAAATTAACTTAGACATATTGCGTACCCTCTACATTGAGCGAGTTGAAAGCCCACACTATTTTATAACCCTTTCAGGTTGAGGAGATCGATGTGGCCTGCGCTTGAGTGTGGGATGATCAAGTTTCATTGTTAGATGTTTATTTATTTACTGTTATTTTTCTCAAGCTATGCTTTATGAACAAGTATTCGAATTGTTTTAATTTCACATCAAAGTATGTTTTTATTCAATGGTGACTTGAGAATATTACTTGTGATTATTAAGTTTATTTGTTTTGTTTGAAAATGTAGTTCCGCTGCAAATTTTTATTTATTCTTTTAAAATTTAAAAATTATTTTCCTAGAATAGGGTGCTACATGTTACACATTTTTTAAACACCAGGCCCGCAGGTCTGTTTTCAGTCGGTCAATTTTTTTCTGCCGGCATGCTTTATGGTGCTCCATCAATTTTCTTTTTTTTTTTAATGGCAGACTCATCGGCCGCCGATAGATTTTTGAAACCAGCATGTTTTTTTTTCTAGCAAGGAAATCTGGTAATTTAATTATTTAAATCTAATTAGGGCACCACCACCGTGATATTATGGCATGGGTTATATTTAGTTATTTTGTTAAAATATGAAGTTGATATTAAAAAGTATAATCATTAATAATGTTAAGTTATATAAATTATATATATATATATATATATGTGTGTGTGTGTGTGTGTTAATTATTATTTTAAAACAATCAAAAAGAGTACTTCATCTATCAATAAAAGGTTGACAATGGGTGTATACTTGGTGTATCTTATATAATGACTAGTGTAAGTAATGATGATAAATGAGTGGTGGATATTAAAAGTAAGAATAATTAATAATGAATGTATGGTGGAGATTAAAAAATAAAAGACGACTGTTTGATTTGGTCCTGAAAAGTTGTATATGTAAATCTACTATAAAAGGATTTTTTAATAAAAATATAAAATTTTGGGCAGAACTAAGAGAGTACAAAATAATATTTGTTTTTCACGATTCTCTTAATTTTAAGTATAGTGTCTTTTCCATTACCGAAAGTAAAAATAACAAGAAAGAGTCTCTCGTAATAAAACAAGCGCAGCAATTGATAAGTTCGGATATTGAAAAAATTACTAATAGAGTTTCTTTGATTATCATTTGAAGGAAATTGTATCGCTTCAATATATATGTTTTCGTTTTATTTCAATTGCAACAATTTATCATTCACACTATTTATATATAGAATAAAGTGGATTTTGTCTACCTGAACTTTACTCAAGACACCACTTGAAATACTGAATTTTAATATCTATCACTTGCAATACTGAACATTCACTTTACTTAAACTTCGTGTACTGCCGTCTATCTATTACTAACTCGATTAAAAATCAGGGGTAAAACTATCTTTTAAAAAAAAAAAAAAACTATCTGCCAACAAGGTTCCTACACCTCCCATGCACTTTGACCAATTCAACACACATCTTCCTTGTGTTTGCAGTACAAGCGCTCTGCATCACCAGTAGTACCTTGGTCAAACCGTCGACCGTCGCCACTTTCTCTTGAGCCTCAACATCTCGCGCCAGGCAGCAAATGCTCCAGAGCACCGTAATACCGTGTTCCATCACCGCACCGGAACACTTCATCAGCCTCTTTACGATCCCCACCACACATTCTCCGTCCCCGGCAATTGCCCCCCTTCCTTCCATGCACGTGGCGACATTTTCTAGCATCGCGAGAGCCTTTTCAATCACCGGACGGATCGTAGTGGAGTAGCCACAATCGGAAAGAATTTTCCCGATGGTTCGGACTATCTCGAACCGGATCAGCTCCTTCTTGACCTACCTAGTGGCTGAAATCGCTAATAGAGCTGACAAACCAGCCTCTACCGCCGATGTGTCAGTCTCTACCGTGGCTAAATTATATAGTTCTGTTAGGAATACTTGTTAGATTTTGATGATGTCATTAATTTAAAATCAAATGTTTATTACTTGGCAAAATGTAAGGAAGAACCAAATGAGTATCTTCCATAGGCCAAAATATGTTAAGTATAAAAATTGGCAAAATGTAAAGAAGAACCAAATGAGTATCTTCCATAGGCCAAAATATGTTAAGTATAAAAATTGGCAAAATGTAAAGAAGAACCAAATGAGTATCTTCTATAGGCCAAAGTTAGCTAGGCTGAAAATCGGCTAAGTACTAAAGTACAGCCTAGTCCATCAGAGAAGTACAGCCGACTTCAATCAGAGTAGCCCTGGTCAACTAAAATTTATCAGAGAAGTTTGACGGTGCATCATGAGGTACCTCGGGAAGTCACCCGATCGGACAAGTCTCAAACGGTGAGGAATCGAGAGAACCTACCCGTAGAGATGTAAGCCGCACATCACCCTACTCAACTACAAACTTAGTACTCCAAGTCCACGTCGCATGCTTTGAAAAGTCAAATATTACGGAAAGCTCACATGCAACGTGAAGAGACAAATTGAGTGATTCCCGCAAGAAGAGATATGATTTAATTAAATCATCCCGACCCACCGTGAAGACTTTAATCCTTTTATATTCAAAAGATTCGGCGCTCACATGCGAAGTCCTCACAACGGTCGGAAGATAAAATTAAATAATGGGAATCCAAATTGCAACGTTCGAAAAGATTAAACAATGAAGTCTCTCTCCAACGGACGGATTTGTTCAAAGATTTGCAACGGCTACAAGGAAGAAGCTCAGAGATCGTGATCTATATATATCCGAAGATTTGAAACTGAGCAACTACCGGTGCGAACATATTCTCTAGCGATCAAAGCAAACAAAGCAATCTCAAGCAATCAAATAGCATCGTGAAAAAGAGCAGATCCAAAAAGTTCATATTCAAGGAAGCTCTTAAGTTGGAGAAGACAAACACTCTTGTCTTTAAATCTTGAGTACGGGTACTTCACTGGTTGAAGTAGCAGTGTAAAGGCATCCGAGGATCGAGGATCAAGAGGTGCAAGGCGCCAAGTGTGTGTACAACGGCACGGAATTCCACCGGTTGGAAGGCTGTTGTAGTGTGTTGTGAATCACTGTAATCTTTATCACTGGTTGAAAATTATAGTGAATTCATCTCCAATGGTTTGGAGAAAAGTGGATTAGTAGAGGATTACCCCACCTCTGAGACCACTATAACTGCTGTGTTATTTATTGTTTTACCGCATCATACTCTAACCGCCGCATACATTGTTAAGTGTTTCATTAAGATTAATTTATATTCGTCATCACCGACTTCGCACTTATCCAAGAACAAACGACTCCAAGTCATTTGTTTGATTATCAGCTGAAGAAACTCACTCTTCGGAAAAAGAGTTCAAGAGTTTCAACAAGTCTATTCACCCCCCCCCCTCTAGACTTGTTCCTGGATGACTTGTGACCTACAAGTGGTATCAGAGAAGTTGGTTCATTTTTTCTCACGAACCAGATCTATACTAGATATATATTATCTCTCACGTTATAATGGAACACATGCACTCTAGACTCCCTGTCTTTTCAGTTGACGAGTATGATCTCTGGAAGATAAGAATGCAGGCACATTTATCTTCAATCCATGACGACATGTGGTGCATCATTGAAGACGGTCCATTCATTTTCGAGAAGGACAACACGTGAGGAGATCGCACTGGGAGGCCGAAAAGATCCCTAAGAAGAGAACGAGCCGACCCCGAAGAGAGAAAGGCGGCCAATCTTGACAACAGGGCCAGAGATGTGCTTTACCAAACTCTTGACAAATCCACAATGGTCAAGATCAAAAATTGTAAGAATGCCAAAGAGATTTGGGACACATTAGCTCTCATCGGAGAAGACCAGGAGCATGTCGAATCAAGCGGCGGTTTCTTTTCTGATGACGACGAGGAGTATGATTGCACGATGGCAAACTTGGCCGATGAAGAGGTAACCTCTAAACCTACCGGTTCAAATAATAGCTCGGCCATGTCACAAGATATGGATTTACATGAATCGGTAAATCAGTTATTCAAAGATTTTGAAACACTTAAATCGCACACCAAGTCAGACGTTAGAGAAGACTCACTGCAAGATGAGAATAGGCAATGAAAAATGATTTCAAAAACTCGGCCTAGATTTAAATAAGGTTGAGACAACTACGGTGATTTTAAAAACTGTGCAAGTGTCAATACAAATTGAGATAGACCGGATAAATATTTTACTTAAAGAAAAGTCACCGCACTTGCTCATGCCAAAGCCGAGTTTACTAAGTCGGGCATGATTAAATAAAACTCAGCGCAGAAATAACCTCCTCGAAGGCGTCCTCAACTCGGGCGAATTGTGTACTTATAAAAGGTCATTATATACCAAATCAGGCCTTGGATATGATTCTCACACTCCCTCTAGTTCAAACCAAGTTTATCAAGGAGAAACAATGGTCTCGATCACGAGCCGTGTATAAACCGATTTTCAAAAACAGCAACAAAGTCAAACGCTGCAGGTCAAGTTACACTGCATACCACCTAGACAGCGACTAGCGGTGGCCTGTGCAAAAGCAAGGCCTGCACAACATGCCCACTATTACCAACAACTCCCCAAAAATAGATTTCATAATGGGAGGCGGATGGAAACCTCAAGGTTATCCAAATTACCAAAATGAACAAGTGTGGAGACCACAAAGGTTTAACAAATGGTCTCAGCCTAGATTTAGAAATGGCCCACACTATTTTGAGGAATATCCGGTATACAATCCAACCAGGAGATTTAGACCTCGACCACAGGCACCTTTTAAGGGTTATAATAATAATTCCTATAATCCAAGGAGAAATCAATTCTCCAGGAAACCCACTAACCCCAAAGGACCCACACAAATTTGGGTACCTAAATCTCTGCTTGTTTAATTGCAGAAAAGATGGAATGACTACAACCACATCTCCTCAAGCTCAAATTTTGGAGGAGAAGAATGGTTTGTAGACTCTGGATGCTCGAGGCATATGACCGGGAACAAGAAGATGCTGACCAAATACATCAAGGAAAGAGGTCTCGATGTAACCTTTGGAGATAGCTCTAGAGGACAGACAAAAGGCTTTGGAGAGTTACACCGAGGAAACATTGTAATATCCAAAGTTCATTATGTCAAAGGGCTCAAGTACAACCTCCTGAGCATAAGCCAGTTCTGCGACGAGAAGAATCTAGTAGTCTTCACCATTTTGAAGTGTATGGTGATAGACATCTTATCTGGAGAAATAAAGCTACAAGGTTTCCGAAGAAGAGATGTATACATGATTGATTGGAACACAGGAACACCTAACTCCTGTTTTCTATCCAAGACTATAGCTGAGAATGGATGGCTGTGGCACAAAAGACTATGTCACCTGAACTTCAAAGCCATCAACAAGATTAGCTCTCAGAAGCTAGTCAGAGGACTTCCAAATGAAGCATTCAAGAAGGAAGCACTCTGTGATGCATGTCGAAGGGAAAGCGAGACCAAGGCGTCGTTCAAGCCGGTCGACTACAACGCTCACAACAAGGATCTTAGATCTACTCCACATGGATCTATTTGGTCCCATCAAGCCAAGGACTTTGAGCGGCGAAAGCATGCTCTTGTGATTGTAGATGATTATTCAAGGTACACTTGGATCATCTTTCTATTCAAGAAAAGTGAAACCTTGACCAAGTTACTCGAGTGGCGAGAAGGATCCGAATGAGAAATCCCTCTCCATAATCAAGATCGGATCGGATAGAGGAGGAGAGTTTCTCAACAAGGCGATAAGCGATTTCGGTGATCGAGAATGGGATCCAAGATGAGCTCTCTGCGGCGGGGCCTGTGCAGAATGGTGTTCTTGAAAGAAGGAACAGAACCACGAAGGAAGCGGCAAGGTCCATGATTGCGAGCGGACCTACCCAAGAGGTTCTGGTCAAGCTGTTAACACGACTGCCACACCCGAGCAGAGTATGATAGTAGGGAGACATGGCAAAACTCCTATGAGGTTTGGAATAATAGAACTCCTCTTGTTGCTTACTTTCATGTTTTTGGTTGTAAGTGTTTCATCCACAACAACGGTAAAAACACCTAAATGCCTTTGATGCTAAAGCGATGATGGTCTATTTATGGGATATTCCCAAAGAAGCAAGGCATATAGAGTTTTTAACAAAAGAACCTTAGTTGTGGAAGAAACACCCCATGTTGTTTTTGATGAATCTCTTGTTGAGTACAGGAAACAACTTGAGCAAATTGAGAACAAGCTCAAGTCGGCAACCATTGAAGAAGTCATTGTACATGACACTGGAATGGTGGACTCACTGCAGATCGGCTGATGACCCAACTGCGGTGATGAAGACCCAACTGCAGATCAGACAGGATCACCAAACCTATCCGATCGATTCTTTGCCAAGAAGACCCGGCGGAAGCGACAGACTCATCTGCGATTGAGAACCAAGCTGCAGATGACAAGGTGGTAGCTGATCCAGTTGCAGACCAGAATCCAGCAGATGCAGATAACCACCAGAGCAATCCAACAGGGGGAACAAACCCAGAAGAGGACGAGATCCCCAAATGGCTCAAGGATCATCCAATTCAACAAATCATCGGAAAGTTGGTGATGGAGTCAAGACAAGACAGTCAACTCTACCAGCAGGAATGGCGATGTTCTCATGTTTCATGTCACAAATTGAACCCAAGACTACAGAACAAGCCTTGGAAGATTATTCATGGATTAATGCCATGCAAGAGGAATTGGAGCAGATGGAAAGAAACAAAGTTTGGGAACTAACAGACAGACCCGATCACAAGAAAGTTATTGGCACCAAATGGGTGTATAAAAACAAGAGTGATGAAGACGGAGCTGTTGTTAGGAATAAAGCCAGACTCGTAGCAAAAGGGTATGCACAGTGTGAGGGAATAGATTTTGATGAAACTTATGCACCTGTTGCAAGATTAGAAGCCATCAGACTATTCCTCGCATATGCTGCATTCAAGGATTTTGAAGTTTACCAGATGGATGTGAAAAGTGCATTTCTAAATGGAGTCCTAGAAGAAGAAGTCTATGTAGAGCAACCCCCAGGTTTTGTCAAAGGAGACAAAGTCTATAAGCTGTTGAAGGCTCTGTATGGACTCAAGCAAGCACCGAGAGCATGGTATGAAACACTGTCTGTGTTTCTTGAGAAAAATGGTTTTTGCAAAGGAAAAGTGGACAAGACCCTATTCAGAGTGGAACACGAAGGCCACATATTAATAGTTCAGATTTATGTGGATGACATCATATTCGGATCAACCAATCCAGAACTATGCGAGAAATTCTCCAACCTCATGCAAGGAGAATTTGAGATGAGTATGATGGGAAAGCTTAACTTCTTTCTCGGATTACAAGTTAAGCAGATGGAAAAAGGAATTTTCATCAACCAAGCAAAATATACCCGAGATCTCATCAAGAGATATGGAATGGAATCAGCCAAACCCGCAAGAATTCCAATGAGCACAAGTACTTACCTGGATGCAGACGAGGCAGGAATATCAGTGGACTCAACCCACTACAGAGGACTCATCGTATCTCTTCTGTACCTAACTGCAAGCAGGCCAGACATATCATATGCAGTTGGAGTTTGTGCAAGATTCCAGTCCAAGCCAAAGCAATCACACCTAGATGCAGCCAAGAGAATAATTAAGTACCTAAAGTCTACAATTAATGTTGGACTGTGGTACCCCAAGGATGACAACTTCGAGCTGTCAGGATACTCAGATGCGGATTTCGCCATATGCAAAATCAATAGGAAGAGCACTAGTGGAACGTGTCAATTCCTAGGAACCAGACTGATATCCTGGTTTAGCAAGAAGCAGGTTTCTAACTCTATCTCCACTACAGAGTCAGAATACCTAGTGCAGTGTAGTCACAGTGCACAAATTCTATGGATCAGACAACAGTTAAGGGACTATAATATTATTGCCAATGAAGTTCCAATATGGTGTGACAATAATAGTGCTATTGCAATAACCAACAATCCGGTTTTGAACTCAAGGACGAAGCACATTGACGTTAAGCACCATTTCATTCGAGACCATGTGCTTAACAAAAGGGTTAGAGTTGAAAGAGTCAGCACAGACTACCAAATAGCTGACATCTTCACCAAACCATTGCCAGAAGAAAGATTCCTAGAGCTTAGCAGAGACCTTGGATTACTAGATTGGGAATCTAGTTCTGAAGCAAGTTGAAGGAAGGACGGACCCTCAGAATCAGCCTAAGCTGATGCAGGCGAGAAGACGAAGGCCAGAATAAGCAACTTAGCTGTACAGAATACCAGGCGAGAAGTCAACTCACCTGTTGCAGAGTGGTCAACAGTCAACGAAATCAGACCAGCTAAGTTCTCTAAACTGATCTCTAATTTTTAATTAATATCTGCCACATTTATAAATATTATTTTAGCTAAAATGGCATTTAAAATATACATCTTTATAAGCCAAGTGGCAATTTTAAATACACGCGTCACACGCCTATTTAATTAACCTCTACGGTGGCCAATCAGAATCAACCGTCAAATTTTAAATGGGGCCACCGATTCAAATTTGAAATTCAAAAGAATATGAAAAGGCGTACCACCGTTTAAATTTATAATAAACTAATCCAAACGTCCTTTCATCTTCTTTATAAGGAAGAAAACCCTTTCACTTTCCTCTTTACGCTTTCAGAAACCCTAGAACTTACAGAGCAAAATATACACTAAATCCTAAAATTCTCTTTGCAGAAATGGCATCTCTTGAAGGAGCAAACTTGAAGGCGATGAAGGACCAGGTCATCTTCTCCATGGTAAATCGATTTGAAGGATTATTAGAAGCGAATCTAGAGGACTTGATATGCTCGACTTAATCAGGCGATGAAGTGACGGAATCTACCCGTTTCTCGACATCAACCCGCAGCATTTGTTCAAGGAAGATGTCGTCGAATTTTATCGTAATGCCTCTCTGGTTCAGCACGGGATTAACAGCTCAGTCGGCGGAATCCCTATCACCATAGATCGAGAGAAGATCCGTTCGGTATTCGGGATGAAACATCGCGGTTTGGCGGTCGAAGCGCTCAAACAATCACCCGCCGAAACATGGAAGACGATTAAGCTCGAAAATATTCCTGAGAAATTGAAGTTTACAGCGAAGAGAAATGAGTTGAAAAGGGTTTATCGAGTCGCTCTGGACATCACAAACAAGATAGTCATGGGAATGGCAGGAAGCTATGACCAACTGTCATCTTCAAAATTCATGGTGTTGGGTGCGTTAATTCAACGAGAGGAAGTTGATTGGGCCGATTATATTTTCAGGCAACTTGTTCGAGAGGTGAACAAGGTCGAATGGCTCGAAGGTGAGAAGAAATTCAAAACTAAGTTGGCGTTCGGAACGCATGTTAGTTGGCTTTTGGAGAAAATCGGAGTGGCCAAGGGAAACATTGACCCTTTCCACCCGAACAAGAGGCTAGGTCACATGGACCATGACAAGAAGAAGGTTGGAGTCACTGGGAGAGCAGCCCAGTTGTTGAAGGATTTTCCAGACTCAAGCTATTGCCCAAGATACGATTTATCAGACTCGGACCAACCTGCAGCTGAGATCGGAACTGCAGTCGAGTCCGAGAATGAGTCTGACGATACACCAATCGCCATCCGATTCAAGAGAAGGGGACCAGCCCCAGAAGGACCTTCCAACTGCGGTCATCACACGAACCCTCTCCAAAGAGGCCAAGGAAGCTGCAGTCATCAAGGAGAGCGGCTGAGCGGCATACCACCATCAGTTCGATCACCACTCATCCGACCAGCTGCACTGAGATACGAAACTCGGGTGTACTGTTATTACACCTCCAGTGTACATGACCGAAGAAGAGGAAGCAGGTCTTGTTATCTCTATCCCTGAAGCAGATTACACTTTCAACCTTTTAGAAAACAATACTTTTAATCTCTCTATTGAGCAACTTCAGCTTGTCAAACCGCAAGCAGAAAAACACTCTTTTGTAAATATTTTTAAAGAGTGGAAAACTCTCAAAACCATGTCCTATACAAATTTTCAAACTTTTGTTGAAACTAGTGGTTGGGAATACCCCCAAGCCACGGAGGATGTTCTGACTGATTTTTGCAAAGAGTCAGATTTAGCTTTACTCCTCCAGGATAACTGGTTCATGTCATATTTTGAGACAAACATGGACCATTTTATCCACTCTATAATGCTCAGTATTTTTGATGGTAGCTTTGGAGAGGAGGAGGAAGAGGAGGAAGTAGAAAAGGAGATTAGGATTGAAGAAGTTGATGAAGAGAATGAAATTATCAATTTGGTTGAAGAGGATGAAGAAGAAAAAGAACCTGAAGAAAACATACCAGTTGAAAAGGAGACAGAGGAGATTGAGAAAACAGAAGAAGTAGCTGATGAAGGAGATGAAGAAGGAGAAGAGAAGGAGAAGGACGATGCTAAGGATGATGATGATGATGATGATCATGATGATGGAGGTGAAGGAGGAGCAGAAAAAGAAAAAGAAAAAGATGAGGAAAAAGAGAGAAAAATCTGGAGAAGAAGAAAAAGAAAAATCTGGAGAAGGAGAAAAAGAGAAATCTGAAGAAGAAGAAGGGAAAGAGGAAGAAAGAGAGAAGGAGCCAGAGCAGGAGCCAGAGCCTACCAACGAAGCTGCAGATAGGATTGTTGTACCTCCCCGGTACACCAGCCTAGACGCAGAGCTGGCAGAGGACTCCAGGTCAGGGACTCCGGAGAAAACCCAATCTGACCTCCCTGCTGCAGCCAGGAGCCTGCAGTCTAGTGGCTCCCTTGCTGAAGGATCAGGAGAACACTCCCCATCAGCTCAGTTATCACCTACCATGACTGAGCTGATCAAGCAGATTGTCAGAGACACCATTGGGGAGCTGCTGTCAACTCAGGTCACTCCTGACCTTCAGACCATAAATGCCAAGATTGACACCCTACTTCAGCGAGAAATCCCTCAGCCTCCTCCTCCTACAAACAACAGAATGCCCTTTGGCATGTCTGATTGGATGAGCCGCATGGAGCAACAGTTGACAACCCTCATTGATGCTGGCAAAAAGGGGGAAGAGAGGATTCAGGGGGAAGAGAGGGAAATCAGAAGTAAGAAGAAGCAAGATGTCCCTCAGATTGAAGGACCCTCTAGCCTAAAGAGGAAGGAAGCTGTAGATCAAGAAGACCAGGCTGACCAGCCTGTAGGAAAAAGAAGAAGGACCAGAAGCGGCTTTGAACCTACTCTTGAATGGGAAGGGTTGGAGCTATGGTATGTTGAGGATTTCTGCCCATTTGAAGCTCTTGAAATGTGGGGAGCTGCTAGGAAAAGGTTCATCAGAGACTATTATGTCTGGGAACTACTTCAAGATGACAAACTCTCCCCACAGGAGATTTTCATAAACTGGATGGAAGAAGTTCACCCTAAGCTTTGGGCTGTTCTGAAAAAGTACGCAAAAGAGCAAAAAGCCTTTCCTATGATTCCCTTATTCAGAGCTGAAGAAGCACCAATCCGCATGGATGGTGAACTTGATGAACTACAACTCCAGGAGGAAATCAAGCGAGTCTGCCTTGAGAACAAATTCAGATCTCAGCAGGAGCAGGATTTCGCAGCACTCGTGGTAAAAAGAAAGTATGGCCTTGCTCCAGTCAAGGTAAGACCTATCGGAGCCAAACCATTCAAGCCTGCCAAGCAGCCTGTTAGAAGAGGCAGAGGAAGAGGCAGATGATTTTAGTTACTTTCTTACTTGTAATTTTATTTTCTGTACTTAAAACATTCTTGTATAATTTCAATGATAAGTCAGAAAAATTTATGAACAGTCTGTTGAATGACAATTTTCCAGTTGTCTCAATATTAGACTAATTTCAGTTTTGTCTTGCACTTAAGTGCAGACTTGGTCAGTTGATTTCTTACTTAGTTTTGCCATCATCAAAATAGGGGGAATTTGTTAGGAATACTTGTTAGATTTTGATGATGTCATTAATTTAAAATCAAATGTTTATTACTTGGCAAAATGTAAGGAAGAACCAAATGAGTATCTTCCATAGGCCAAAATATGTTAAGTATAAAAATTGGCAAAATGTAAAGAAGAACCAAATGAGTATCTTCCATAGGCCAAAATATGTTAAGTATAAAAATTGGCAAAATGTAAAGAAGAACCAAATGAGTATCTTATATAGGCCAAAGTTAGCTAGGCTGAAAATCGGCTAAGTACTAAAGTACAGCCTAGTCCATCAGAGAAGTACAACCGACTTCAATCAGAGTAGCCCTGGTCAACTAAAATTTATCAGAGAAGTTTGACCAGACTGCAGCCGAGGTACCTCAGGGAAGTCACCTGATCAGACAAGTCTCAAATAGTGAACAGTCGAGAGAACCTACCTGCAGAGATGTAAGCTGCACATCAGCCTACTCAACTACAGCCTAGTACTCCAAGTCCACGTCAGCATGCTTTGAAAAGTCAAATATTACGGAAAGCTCACATGCAACGTAAAGAGACAAATTGGAGTGATTCCCGCAAGAGATATGATTTAATTAAATCATCCTGACCCACCGTGAAGACTTTAATCCTTTTATATTCAAAAGATTCGGCGCTCACATGCAGAAGTCCTCACAACGGTCGGAAGATAAAATTAAATAATGGGAATCCAGCCTTGCAACGTTCAAAAAAGATTAAACAATGAAGTCTCTCTCCAACGGACGGATTTGTTCAAAGATTTGCAACGGCTACAAGGAAGAAGCTCAGAGATCGTGATCTATATATATCCGAAGATTTGAAATCGAGCAACTAATGGCATAACATATTCTCTAGCGATCAAAGCAAACAAAGCAATCTCAAGCAATCAAATAGCATCGTGAAAAGAGCAGATCCAAAAAGTTCATATTCAAGGAAGCTCTTAAGTTGGAGAAGACAAACACTCTTGTCTTTAAATCTTGAGTACGGGTACTTCACTGGTTGAAGTAGCAGATCAGAAGGCATCCGAGGATCGAGGATCAAGAGGTGCAAGGCGATAAGTTTGTGTACAACGGCATGGAATTCCACCGGTTGGAAGTCATTGTAGTGTGTTGTGAATCACCGTAATCTTTATCATCGTTGAAAATTATAGTGAATTCATCTCCAATCGTTTGGAGAAAAGTGGATTAGTAGAGGATTACCCCACCTCCGAGACCACTATAATCGCTGTGTTATTTATCGCTTTACTGCATCATACTCTAACTGCTGCATACATTGTTAAGTGTTTCATTAAGATTAATTTATATTCGTCATCAGCTGACTTCCGCACTTATCCAAGAACAAACGACTCCAAGTCATTTGTTTGATTATCAGCTGAAGAAACTCACTCTTCGGAAAAAGAGTTCAAGAGTTTCAACAAGTCTATTCACCCCCCCTCTAGACTTGTTCCTGGACGACTTGTGACCTACAAGTTCATACAGTAACCCTGGGATTACTGCGATTTTACGATGTGATTCAGGATTTACCGTGCTTAGTTCCAAAATCTTCGCGGATTTTACCTTAGATTTCGCGCTTCCTTTCTGCAAAACCATGGAGACGACGATAAACATTCTCTTCCATCGTCGATTTTCAAAATCAGCTAACAGTTTCTCCCTCACTCCAATTATCTGCGAGATTAAATCCAAAATCTCAACAATCAACTTGCCTTAAGTTCATTCATGGGAGGTGTAGGGGTGGAAACTTGTTGGCATTTTTTTTTTGAAAAGACAGCTTTACCCCTGAATTTTTAACGGAGTTAAGAACAGATAGACAACAGTACACGAAGTTTAAGTAAAGTGAATGTTCATTATTGCAAGTGAAAGATATTAAAATTCAGTATTTCAAGTGGTGTCTTGAGTAAAGTTCAGGTACACAAAATGCACTTTACTCTTTATATATATTAGACTTTTATTGTACTTTCTTCTTGTTAATACGAAACCTATGTAAATTTGTGGAATTTGTTTAGTATACATTTAAATTTTTTTGAAAGTGTGGAATTTTGTTCCATCCCTATCAAGCAAAAAGAAATTGAGAGAATATAACCATTGTTTACGAAGTGCGTCAATAAAAGTAAAAAAGAAGGGGGGAAAGAGAACAATATGAGATATGTTGAAGTAAATATACAGTGTGTACCTTAGTCTACAGGTTAATGGGCTTCTCCTAGTTAGCGTAAGACTAGGCCTGTTGGAATATTCCAGAATATATAATATATCCCTATCAAAGGGACCCATCAATGAGAATAAACACACCTTCTGCCCTAATTCTTGTCTTGTATGTTTTTACTTCAATATGTTATCAGCACGTAGTATATCAACAGAGCAAGAAAAATCCGAAAGAAACAAATTCGCGGCTGAAAAACCCTAATCCCCGCCGCGCCTGTAACACCCCCAAAACCGACCGGGAATATTACAGCGCCGTAGGCCCCATATTGGAACCCACAAGGCTAAAATCATTTTCGCAAACGTTTAAAAATGCAAAGAGTCCCTTTGAAAGTACATACACACGCAGCGGAAAACACAATTCAAAGAATACCGAAAGCAATTTTAAAATATACACACGCAGCGGATAAAAATATAATTAATACAATTGCAGCGGAATTAGAAAAACCAGAAAATAATACAAAATCCCGACAATCACGCCATAGCTAGTATCACCGGAAAGCTCATCCTTTCGCGACCGCTACTAGCTCGAACTCCAAGTACCTAAAAGATAAAGCCCACGACGGGGTCAGCCATAATACTCAACAATGATAACGATCACATCACAAAAACAATACATATCAATGTAATTACAAGGTAAGGATAATTCCAGTGTAACCTTACTGATCCATCACAATCCATATCAAATCAGTTCTTACCATAATCCACGTCTCGCGTCCTTAAGTAATGAACGAATTCAAATGTAATCACCTGTACTGTATCCGAAACACTACCAAGATTTCCAAACACAAACATATCTCGAGTATAGAATAATCTGGCCAAGTTCGATTCTGCTGGCTGGGTCGCACAATTGGATCCCAACACTGATAGAAACCGATATCACACGATCCATCTGCAAATCAACTATCCCGAAACAGTGGCAAGTCCCGGATATCAATACAAAGCATGAATGCTCACACAATCAATAATGTTAAACAATCAATGCATCACAACGGAAATATCAATGACATGATAGTTCCACACAAGATCGACAAAGGATCAACCACGAATGAGAATACCATGATGTGGTAGCTCCAACAAGATCAATGAATATTCAATAACCAAGAATACCGGCAATACGGCAAATCCCAACAAGATCAATAAAAGGTTGACAACCGAGAATACCGACGACATGGTAAGGAGCAATGAAGAATCAATAACCGAGAATACCGACGACACGGTAAGGATCAATGAAGAATCAATAACCGAGAATACTGATGACACGGTAAACTCTAACAAGATCAATAAGAGTCGAAAACCAGAAATACCAACGGTACAATAAAATCCAATAAGATCAATAAAGGGTCAACAACCGAGAATACTGACGACATAGTAAACTCTAGAAAGATCAATAAGGACCAACAACCGGGAATACCAACGATATGGTAAACTCCAACAAGAGCAATAAGGAATCGAGAACCGAGAATACCGACGACACGGTAAACTCCAATAACATCAATCAAGGACTAATAACCAAGAATACCAACGGTGAGACAACTCCCAAACGGAATCAATAAGGATCAATAACGAACGAGATTACCAATAACAGGGTGAACTCCAAATGAGATTTATAAACGATCGATATCAGTGAGTTGACCATCGATATGGTAACTCCGAACGAGATTAGTAAAGGTTCAACGGCGACAGATACACGAGAGAATAAAATCGTCAACCATATACAAATCATATATACACGATTTCAAGGACAATCCGAATATCGAACAGATCCAATTATACACGGGCTGTGAATGACCAATCAATAAGACTCAAGATGGACGTCACGATACGCTCGATCCGGACATGTGTCCATGTACAAGCCAACCACGGGTATTGATCAATACATGTCTGTTCTCGTACCTAATCAGTCTCACGAAGTACATCTCGTGTGCACAGTTCAATATGAGGTCGAAACCAACATATGCTACACGTTCCCGTCCCGAAAATCCTACACATGAACGATCAGAACGTATCTGACTCCAGATATGCCACGATACAAGATAACAACCAATCTCAAAGAAACGTATATCTAACAAGGGTCAGAAGATTTTCCAAGAGGGAAACAATAACTCGATCATGAAAGATCGACACGACCACAATGTCGTATTCCGTCAGACATCAGTTCACAGCATGCTCGACAATGCATATAATAATAGCACATAAACTCCCAAGGCAGCAGCCAAGGGTCACGGAAGCATCTACTCATGAATACTCCGGACAATATCACATAAACTCCCAAGGCAGCAGCCGAGGGTCACAGAAGCATCTACTTAGGAATACTCCGGACATAGGTGCCATTTAGGTCTTATCCCCTAACACATTTCCATTCAGGTACCATACAGATTTTATCCCCAACACATCGTCCCCACAGATTACAGCTCAAAGAAAGAGCACTTCACAAAACGTAACAAACAATGGTGCACATTCACCGCATGAAATATCAACACACACACATGCAATAATGCAACATGATGATTATCATAATATAACAATATTAATTTACCTCAAGATGGAGACGCTAACCTTTCCACGACCAACCGCCCTGAACGAATACACGGTTTATCCGACAATCCAAAATGACGTACAGTCCATAACTAATATCCATACCACCATCCCGAGTTCAACATCGGCGGGATAACTAGCCTTGATATCTAACTCCTCATATAATAGACCAATTATAATTCATGTTCCCATTTCCACTGGACATCCTTAAAATCATATACATTATGATTTATCTCAGTCCAATCATAATATACATACAATCATTCCGACAATCCATATTCCACGATACCATTCCTATATGAATCATAAATGAATGAAAATGAAATCATTTATTAACATTATGAACTGAGCAAGCATAACTTACCTCGATACCGATACGATGAAGTTGTTATTAGTCCTGTCGTCTTCATCTACAAGCTCCGCAGCCCGGACTCATCCGCAGCACAACGGTTAACTTCAACGATCACTAAACACAACCTAATGCAATGATCAATCAACGATACGTTCAATAACAATCAATAACCGATATGACCAACCAATCAAACTCGATGGTTCAACGATATCTCGATCATACGAAATCAAACCATATCAACTCTTATCAATACGTGTACAAGCCGAATTTCGATACTCAATAGTTCTATCAACGTCTACAACATTCTTGGTTCCGACTTCAATCTTAAATTCGGATTAACACGGCTCATTCTTGCAAATTCATAGGAATACAATTACCGGCTATCATCATGAATAATCACATACCAAAAAATTAACCGTAATACTTCCAATTTACGGACATATATCATTCAAGAATTCTTCAAGAACATGAATTAGTCCATAATCATGTTTGAAGCCAACAAAACGACGTAATTGGATGTGTTCTAACATCTAATCATCATCTAATCCATAATCCAAGGCATGTATCATTTGTTCTTCAATATACGATTCGTATAATCTCAAAATCATAACATCAACACCATAATCATCACTATACGGAGAAGAACATCAACGCTAACATCAAAATCCGAATTCAAGGAGTAGAGTTCATCAACATACCTTTTGAAGAAGAACCACAATGATCAAACACTTCAAGAATCATTAACATCTTCATATCCAAGCCTCAGATTCATGCTCTCAAGCTCCTAGCCAAGTTAAAAGTGTCTAGAATACACTTAGAAGTGAAGAAGGACGAACTGGGGTGGGAGAAATGAGTTTCCTTTCGTGAACAAATGAAACACCAGCTCTCATTATATAAACTGCGCATCTCGTTACGTATGTTAAGTCCCAATCTTAACGTACGTAAGGCCTTTGACGTACGCTATATGTCCTGTATAGCGTACGTAATGTTCATCCAGGGTTAACTGTACTATTTTGTACCTTGCGTTACGTACGTAATACCATCACTATAACGTACGTAATGTAGCAGTTGACTTGCTACAGTATCAACCCATATTACGTACGTAATATGCCATGCATAGCGTACGTAATGCCGAGGTTGACTCGCCTGTCCACATCCTGCGCCGAAAGCAGTTGACACCGGGTCCCACCTATTGACCAAGGCTCGATCCTGTCCGAATCCCTTCTTAACGTACATAATGTACATTCCTTAACGTACGTTAATCCTGCTTACTTACGTACGTAAGACTCCTTACATAGCGTACGTAATGGCTTTCATACTTAGCCATTTCTGCCCCTGTCTGTCGTCTCAATAAACTGAACACATACACGCGACATAGCGAATACATATACTCGTTCCGATATCATTCTTATATGATACGTCTGATGCACGATATCCTCAATTACAACTGTCGACCAAGTACGACAATTATACAAATACTTATACGGTATATCTGACATCGAAAGACACACCAAGCATGTAATATCCTAGAATCAAAATAACCTCGATAGACATACTGGCACGACTGTCACGGTTTCCAAAATTATTATCCATACTGTATCGGTCCCACTCTGTACAGTACAACTCAGATAAAATAATGCGAAAAATTAATTGTGAAATTCTAGGATTTTACATATATACCCACTTAAATAAGTTTCGTCCTCGAAACTCAACACCTGTCATAATCAGTATCTCAATCCCGAAATATCTCAAAATCACGACACCGTACTCAAATAATCATCATCAAAACTGAAATAACTGAAAGAACATACTTACAGGTCCGTGAAGTCGATGATCTTCCGTGATACCAGCATACGACTCCCATACAAAGTCTCAACACACTAACAACACATCGGCATCGCAAATACAACAAATTTGAAAATATTTCAAAAATTTTGAAACCTCTAAAATTGGTTTGACTCAAAAGTCAGAAAATCATTTTCAAAAGTCACGCTACTACCGCACTGGTAGAGCCACATAAGACACATGCCCGGGTTTTACGAAACACAAAGCTCCGATACCATCTTCTGTAACACCCCCAAAACCAATCGGGAATATTACAGCGCTGTGGCCCCATATTGGAACCCACAAGGCTAAAATTATTTTCGCAAATGTTTAAAAATGCAACGAGTCCCTTTGAAAGTACATACACACGCAGCGGAAAACACAATTCAAAGAATACCGAAAACCATTTTAAAATATACACACGCAGCGGATAAAAACATAATTAATACAATTGCAGCGGCATTAGAAAAACCAGAAAAGAATACACAATCCCGACAATCACGCCATAGCCAGTATCACCGGAAAGCTCATCCCTTCACGACCGCTACTAGCTCGAACTCCAAGTACCTAAAAGATAAAGCCCACGACGGGGTCAGCCATAATACTCAAAAATGATAACGATCACATCACAAAAACAATACATATCAATGTAATTACAAGGTAAGGATAATTCCAGTGTAACCTTACTGATCCATCACAATCCATATCAAATTAGTTCTTACCATAATCCACGTCTCGCGTCCTTAAGTAATGAACGAATTCAAATCTAATCACCTGTACTGTATCCGAAACACTACCAAGATTTCCAAACATAAACATATCTCGAGTATAGAATAATCTGGCCAAGTTCGATTCTGCTGGCTGGGTCGCACAATTGGATCCCAACACTGATAGAAACCGATATCGCACGATCCATCTGCAAATCAACTATCCCGAAACAGTGGCAAGTCCCGGATATCAATACAAAGCATGAATGCTCACACAATCAATAATGTTAAACAATCAATGCATCACAACGGAAATATCAATGACATGATAGTTCCACACAAGATCGACAAAGGATCAACCATGAACGAGAATACCATGATGTGGTAGCTCCAAAAAGATCAATGAAGAATCAATAACCAAGAATACCGGCAATACGGCAAATCCCAACAAGATCAATAAAAGGGTGATAACCGAGAATACCGACGACACGGTAAGGAGCAATGAAGAATCAATAACCGAGAATACCGACGACACGGTAAGGATCAATGAAGAATCAATAACCGAGAATACCGATGACACAGTAAACTCTAACAAGATCAATAAGAGTCGACAACCAGAAATACCAACGGTACGATAAACTCCAATAAGATCAATAAAGGGTCAACAATCGAGAATACTGACGACACAGTAAACTCTAGCAAGATCAATAAGGACCAACAACCGGGAATACCAACAATACGGTAAACTCCAACAAGAGCAATAAGGAATCGAGAACTGAGAATACAGACGACACGGTAAACTCCAATAACATCAATCAAGGACTAATAACCAAGAATACCAATGGTGAGACAACTCCCAAACGGAATCAATAAGGATCAATAACGAACGAGATTACCAATAACAGGGTGAACTCCAAACGAGATTTATAAAGGATCGATATCAGTGAGTTGACTATCGATATGGTAACTCCGAACGAGATTAGTAAAAGTTCAATGGCGACAGATACACGAGAGAATAAAATCGTCAACCATATACAAATCATATATACACGATTTCAAAGACAATCCGAATATCGAACAGATCAAATTATACACGGACTGTGAATGACCAATCAATAAGACTCAATATGGACGTCACGATACGCTCGATCCGGACATGTGTCCGTGTACAAGCCAACCACGGGTATTGATCAATACACATCTGTTCTCGTACCTAATCAGCCTCACGAAGTACGTCTCATGTGCACGGTTCAATATGAGGTCGAAACCAACATATGCTATACGTGCCCGTCCCGAAAATCATACACATGAACGATCAGAACGTATCTGACTCCAGATATGCCACGATACAAGATGACAACCAATCTCAAAGAAACGTATATCCAACAAGGATCAGAAGATTTTCCAAGAGGGAAACAATAACTCGATCATGAAAGATCGACACGACCACAATGTCGTATTCCGTCAGACATTAGTTCACAAAATGCTCGACAATGCATATAATAATAGCACATAAACTCCCAAGGCAGCAGCCAAGGGTCACGGAAGCATCTACTCAGGAATACTATGGACAATATCACATAAACTCCCAAGGCAGCAGCCGAGGGTCACGAAAGCATCTACTCAGGAATACTCCGGACATAGGTGCCATTTAGGTCTTATCCCCTAACACATTTCCATTCGGGTACCATACAGGTTTTATCCCCAATACATCGTCCCCACAGATTACGGCTCAAAGAAAGAGCACTTCACAAAACGTAACAAACAATGGTGCACATTCACCGCATGAAATATCAACACACACATGCAATAATGCAACATGATGATTATCATAATCTAACAATATTAATTTAACTCAAGCTGGAGATGCTAACCTTTCCACGACCAACCGCCCTGAACGAATACACGGTTTATCCGACAATCCAAAATGAAGTACAATCCATAACTAATATCCATACCACCATCCCGAGTTCAACATCGGCGGGATAACTAGCCTTGATATCTAACTCCTCATATAATAGACCAATTATAATTCATGTTCCCATTTCCACTAGACATCCTTAAAATCATATACATTATGATTTATCTCAGTCCAATCATAATATACGTACAATCATTCCAACAATCCATATTCTACAATACCATTGCTATATGAATCATAAATGAATGAAAACGAAATCATTTATTAACATTATGAACTGAGAAAGCATAACTTGCCTCGATACCGATACGATGAAGTTGTTACTAGTCCTGTCGTCTTCATCTACAAGCTCCGCAGCCCCACTCATCCGCAGCATAACGGTTAACTTCAACGATCACTAAACGCAACCTAATGCAATGATCAATCAACGATACGTTCAATAACAATCAATAACCGATATGACCAACCAATCAAACTCGATGGTTCAACGATATCTCGATCATACGAAATCAAACCATATCAACTCTTATCAATACGTGTACAAGCCGAATTTCGATACTCAATAGTTCTATCAACGTCTACAACATTCTTGGTTCCGACTTCAATCTTAAATTCGGATTAACACGGCTCATTCTTGCAAATTCATAGGAATACAATTACCGGCTATCATCATGAATAATCACATACCAAAAAATTAACCGTAATCCTTCCAATTTACGGACATATATTATTCAAGAATTCTTCAAGAACATGAATTAGTCCATAATCATGTTTGAAGCCAACAAAACGACGTAATTGGATGTGTTCTAACATCTAATCATCATCTAATCCATAATCCAAGGCATGTATCATTTTTTTTTCATATACGATTCGTATAATCTCAAAATCATAACATCAACACCATAATCATCACTATACGGAGAAGAACATCAACGCTAACATCAAAATCCGAATTCAAGGAGTAGAGTTCATCAACATACCTTTTGAAGAAGAACCACAATGATCAAACACTTCAAGAATCATTAACATCTTCATATCCAAGCCTCAGATTCATGCTCTCAAGCTCCTAGCCAAGTTAAAAGTGTCTAGAATACACTTAGAAGTGAAGAAGGACGAACTGGGGTGGGAGAAATGAGTTTCCTTTCGTGAACAAATGAAAGACCAGCTCTCATTATATAAACTGCGCATCTCGTTACGTACGTTAAGTCCCAATCTTAACGTACGTAAGGCCTTTGACGTACGCTATATGTCCTGTATAGCGTACGTAATGGTCATCCAGGGTTAACTGTACTATTTTGTACCTTGCGTTACGTACGTAATATCATCACCATAGCATACGTAATGTAGCAGTTGACTTGCTACAGTATCAACCGATATTACGTACGTAATATGCCATGCATAGCGTACATAATGCCGAGGTTGACTCGCCTGTCCACATCCTGCGCCGAAAGCAGCTGACACCAGGTCCCACCTGCTGACCACGGCTCGATCCTGTCCGAATCCCTTCTTAACATACGTAATGTACATTCCTTAACATACATTAATCCTGCTTACTTACGTACGTAAGACTCCTTACATAGCGTACGTAATGGCTTTCATACTTAGCCATTTCTGCCCCTGTCTGTCGTCTCAGTAAACCGAACACATACACGCGACATACCGAATACATATACTCGTTCCGATATCATTCTCATACGATACGTCTAATGCACGATATCCTCAATTACAACTGTCGACCAAGTACGACAATCATACAAATACTTATACGGTATATCTGACATCGAAAGACACACCAAGCATGTAATATCCTAGAATCAAAATAACCTCGATAGACATACTGGCACGACTGTCACGGTTTCCAAAATTATTATCCATACTGTATCGGTCCCACTCTGTACAGTACAACTTAGATAAAATAGTGCGAAAAATTCATAGTGAAATTCTTGGATATTACAGCGCCGCCACCCCTGATCCGTAGTAGCCCTGTATCAAATCGCCGGAGTCCCAGTCGTGCTCTGCAGCCCCTCACCAGATCCGCTTAAACAAAAAAAATAGAAAATTCGGAGTCCTTTTTCTGCAAACCCTAGCCCCCCCCTCCCCGCCGCCGCTGCTATCCCACCATCGATCCAGAAACCGCGACCTGCACTTGCTACGACAACCGCGCCCAGATCGAATTCCCACCGCCCTGCTCCCGATCCAACGTCATCCTGAGCCATGCCAGATGATATCTTTTAATTTGCCTATTATAATAATGTTGGGGAGTTCACATCTAAAGTACTTGAGTGCATGTCGATCGGGAGCGACGAAAAGCATCTCATCCCCAATAAGCATACACAAAATGGTCTCGCAGAGGCAAACACCGAATGAATCAGATGGTAGCCCGAGCATTGGTTATGCACACTAATTTGCCTATATCTGCCTGGGGTTATGTAGTCTTGTATACAACTTTACTTATTCGCTCATTTTAGACCATTTGCTAGCCAAATAAATTATGTACCAGTTGGTAACTGGATAAGCCTTGATTTTTTTCATTTTGGACTAAGAACAGCTTGAATGCCAATTGCGCATATTTGGTCATGTAGTATTGTGCCTTGTGCACCCCCACGGTGCATGGGTATTTAGAGACAATTAAGTAATTACACTGGATACGAATCCCCAATGGTTATCCACTATATCGAACTTTTGACAGGTGATCTCTTACCGCTCAATTGCAGATTGTCACTTCAATGAGACAACCTTCCCGTCGTTAGGGGGAGAGAAGACGAACTTTCTCAGGGAACGACAGGAATTGTAACAATGTGTCCTTACTTTATCTCATTTTGATCCCCCTATTTCGCTATGTGATAGTGCAAATTCTTGATGGCTAGACTGGTCGAAAATATCGTGTCGGGGCAAAATGGATCGAAAATGAAGCCCCCCATAAAATGGGTCGAAAATGACTTTTCAGGATGAAAACAGTCGAAATGAACGTTCTGTGTGAAACTGGCCGAAAATGACATCTTGGAGACGAGTTGAAAATAACGTTCAGTAATGAAATCGATCGAAAATATTATCCATGTGTGGAACGGATCGAAAATGACGCTCCATGACGAAACCAACCGAAATTTACGTTTCAGGACGGAACAGGTCCAATATAATATCTCGGGGAGAAATAGTCGATAAGTAAGATCCTGTGACGAAACGAGTCCAAAATGAATTCTCGATGTGAAACAGGTCAAAAATAACATCTCAGGTCGAAACGAGTCGAAAATAATATTATGTGACGAAACAAGCTGAAAATAACAATAATGATGTTTTGATGAGGTACGATAATATGTGAAATGAGGGTAACTTGGCTACGAATATGATAATATCCAAATGACAATTTATTTTGGGAATTAAAGAAAAAGTGAAACCTCCGCCTAAATTGAGAAGGATTAAGTATGAATTTTTTATCGTGTTTTTTCCTACTAATATAGAAATGAATATTACTAGCATATAACATATTAGATATATCTCAATATACATTTTATGATAACACTTTGCAATTTTTATTTATATTTAATTAATAATATGTGTTCAAAATAAAAAATTGAGCTGCGTAAGACCATGTTTATCGGCCAAAAAACGCCAATATGTTCGACAATTAACAAATAAAACAAAAATTGAAATGGCAATATGAAGGTGTTTGGCCATCCCAAACAAGAGACATGTGGTCTCTCTCTCCTTAATTGACTAACCTATAAAATTGAGACACTTGTCTCTTTTTTTATTGGTCTGTCAAATTTTATTTAAATAAATATCTAAAAATTATTATATCTTTTAACTAATATATTCTTAAAAATAAAAAAAATATATCAAAATTTATATTTTTTTCCATGGTCTATAAATAGAGACCAATATTGCTCTATTTTCAATTTTACTTTTTCATTGTTGTAATTTATGTTTTTATTTAGTTGTATTTTCAATTTTTATTAGTTGATTATCTTTTTCAGTTTTTATAAAAAATTTTATTATTTAATTTAAATATAATATTAAAATAATTATTATAAATTAAAATAATAGAAAAAATAATTTTATATAACTTTGTGGTTGGGTGGTTGGATGGTTGGTGTGGTTGCAGATAAGCTACTAAATATGGAGGTGGTTGGATTGGAATGAATATTTATGATATGGTGGTTGGAGTGGTTGATGATAAACATAGTCTAATATTTTTATCTATTGCATGAATGAGAGGATGGGGAAGGAAAGGGTAAATTGTGTGCACTTTTTCTTACTAGATTGATTTGCCGTAACCTAGATTCGTGTGTCCCTTTCTGAGTGTTGATTAAGGACCGACAATATGGTCTTAGAATTTGTTAATCGGTTAATGTAGTATTTTCTATACTATTTTTATAATTTTCTCACTTTGTTGCAGCTTATTGATACTTACTAGGGGATGGTTAGATAAATACACTTATTTACTAAAAAAACACTCTTTACTAAAAAAACATCCCTTAATCAAATATAATCAATAAATAATGATTAAGAAACACCATTTAGTCAAATGTCATTATTATACTAGTAATTAAGTAATAATTACTAGTTTGTTTTTAATTAATAAATATTAATTAATATATGTATTTTTATATTATTTAATGATTAAATATTTAGCTAAATGATTACTTATTTATTTTTAATTAATAAAAATTAATAACATATATATTGTTATATATGTTATTAAAAAATATAAATGAATAAAACTAAAAATAGGAGGCCAAAAATAATATCATTTAACAATCCTTCATGAATACATAAACACAAGAATTAGAGACCCAAACTAATACCATTTAACAATCCTCTATAATTATAAAAGGTGTTTCGAGATTACAAGGTTTCAGTTGTCTATAAAGTTCCAGACGTAACACGAACATAGTTTACCATCCAGCTGCACACAAGGCTTTGTGGCAGATTCAGTAAGCCGAAATTGTAATACCCGTATTTTTCATTCCTGTATTTTTCGATTCTAGCGACTCGCTTGTGTCCATTGACGCATTCTGGACATGTTTTGTTCTGCACTTTTGGCCATTCGAGCGAGTTTTGGTATTGTTTCGGGTTAATCGGCATATTATTGCGGCTTTCCGCATTTGGGTCCAATTCTTGTGAATCTTACTCGGAACTGTTATTTTGTCGTTCCTACAAGTTCATTTATCATTTGTGGTCATGTTGAGAACTTCAGAATTGTATTCGATCTCGTATCGTTATTTTTCGGACACTTGGGCCGTTTTGTAATTTCCCAAAATCTTGGATACTCGCCTACGTGCTAGTTTTTACCTATCTTCGGATTACCGGAATCACATGTTTGGTTAACGCTTTTATTCGCTGTTTAGAATTCCTTGTAAGCGTTACGTCACATTTTACGAGTCATCTCATTTTGGGGTCGTTCGGGGCTGGTCGGGCAGCAGAATGGAATCTGCTGCCAGAATACAGGTTACGGCCGTAAGGTGGTGGTCGCTACAGCCGTAATGTCTTATTGATAATGGCCGTGACACACCCTTGTATTTCGGGCAGAAAAACCGAGAGCTGGGTTACAGCCGTAATGCCCCATGTGTTACGGCCGTAACACGTCCAGCTATTTAATGGCTGGGCGACGGGTTTCACCTCATTTTTCTCCCTTTCTTCTTTATTCTCGCGGTCGGCGTATGGGTGAGACTAGGGTTTTGATTCTTGGTTGATTCTACTCAATCCCAACGTGTTTTGGAGGGTCTTAGGTGATTGTAACATCATCTAATCAGTTGTTCTTCATCGAATCGAGATATTTTCTTGATTTCCCTAAAGTTGATCTTTTTAGGGGTTTTGTTCTTGATTTCTTTTTCGATCCGGTTTTGATGTATCGGGTAGTGTTATATGATGTTGTTGATCGTACTCTATGGATTGTATATCCATATTTCGAGTTTGTTCAACTCGATTGATGATTCGAATGTTCTTTTGTGACCGTGAACATTTGATGTCCGATTAAATGTCTCAATAGTTTTCCCTTCGAGTGTTGGGTGCACTTTTCATTTCATTTGGTTTTATATGCGTAGTAATTGGGTTGTCGTTGTTTTGCTCGCGGAAGTTGTAGGTGTTCGTGGTTTTCCAATCGGATTGTGTTCGTCGGAGTTTTCGGTATCGATAATCGAAGCAAGTATCTTGCCCATACCCTTCGTGTTTCTTAGACGTAATGGTTGGTAATTGACTATATGTGCGATTTGAATGATTTTAATGAACTTTCAAAAGGATCGATATATTCTCGATAAAGATTTCCTTCAAAGATAACTCATATGTTTTGTGAACTAATGTGCTTTTCTGAATATGTGTATTAGTGTTATATGGTAGAAGGTGTTGTGATCATATTACGCGATTATAGTATGTCTTTCCTTTCACTCGTCAAGGATTGTGTGTTAGTACGTGCATTCGTTTGGTAAGTGTGTGTTATTGTGTGATATTGGTTGTGACTCCTTTGTAAGGAGGTTGTGATATTCAATGTTGTTTGGAAATTGTACTTCCTTGTTGTTGTGTGATGGTTGTAAAGTGAGGTGCCACCGGGTAGGGTTTGTTGAACATACGGGATCCGTCCTTGCTAGGACGGATCGGGCGTGACCATAGGATTATCCAATCGGGTATGTCTTGCAGAGACTCCGAGGTTTGTGGCTTGTTAGGACGATGCCAGGATAACTTTGGGGTTATCTAAACCGGGTATGTCGATGTGGAGACTCCGAGGTTCGTGGCTTGCTAGCCCGATGCCGAAATAGCTATAAGCGTATGTCATGGTTGTGGTTATGTGAATGTTGTCACAGTGATATGTGGTATTTTGAGTTTTCCCATTGGGTTATTCACTCGGGTATGTCTCGAGGAGGCTCTGGGGTTCGTGGATTGTTAGCACGGGACGCGAATAATCCTTAGGAATATGTTGATATATATGATTTGGGTCATGAACCCCATGTTTTGTTATCGGATTTGTATTTTGGAAAAATAAACTTTGGGCTCAGTCCCAAAGTGGTTTCGATATGTGAGAATTTTTAAATCTCAAATGTTTTCAGAACTCTCGAGATCTCAAAATATTTTCTTAAAATGTACATCGAGTTACATTCCTATCTTTCGAGGTTCGAACTGTTCTATTCAAGTGAATTATCTTGGGAAGTCTTTTGTTATTTGTAATTGGATGACTGTTCATGAGTATTATGTTTTCGGAGTATGTTGTGTATGGATCGTATTTGTATTTTATTCTTGCACTAGCAAAATAGTGGAATTTTGCTAACCCCCTAGTAATCGGGGGTGGTTGTCTGTATTGCGTCCACGTGCATGCAACCTCTTGGGGAGCAAGACACAGAATTGATACGAAGGATGATGGAAGACAGACGATACTAATCACATGAAGGCCAATTCTTGATTCAGTTAGTCGGGATTCATTATGTTGTCCTTTTCACTGTCGTAATTTATGTTGTTTGAGTTTGTGAGCGTATTTGACCCATGTGCGGGTATGAGTGTCGAGCGAGAGATGTATTCAAAGTTTTAAGTTGTATGTTTAAGACCAAATCGGTCGAATGGTTCGTTATTCAGCCATGTCGTATGTAATATGATGTCTTGTTTCTGTATTTAGCCTGGTAGATCCTCACAGAAAGGGTCTACGACGCTGTAATATTCCTGAGGGGATCGGGAGTGTTACAGAATATGTTATTAGAGCTTAGGTTATGGAAACCTAGGCTATCGGGTCAACTTGTGTTTGTCGAGTCTTGTCTCGTCGGATTTTGTCCGATTAAGTCGTGTCGCGATGCGTCGTCTGAGATGTCGGTCGTGATTAGTATCATGGTGTAGCCATCATCTTCGTGCGACCTGTGGATGTAAGTCTCCTCCTCTACATCTTATGTTTAGTGATTTTGTTATATGTGTGTTGTGGAATGGAGTTCGTATTTGGTAATTATGGTATATTATGTATGTAATGATTAGAGAGGCTCAGTGGAAGCATAGATGGGTTCGGCATGTGTTCGAGTCGTGTTCATACGTTATTCTGTTAAACTCGGAGAGATGGTTTGATGTATGTTTGAAATTAGTGTTCCCGAATCGTGTTAGTTGAATTGGTGATTTTGAATGACGTATAGGCATGTGTTTGAGACTTGATGGTATTTGGCTAGTTGTTATTGTTTACAACCAATGTGTTCCTATTAATAATTATTTCCAAAATTCTTAGACCTGAGGGTATCGTGGAAAATCAGTTTTTGAAAATGTTTTGACGGTGCGATCAAATGACGACTTAATGTGGGTTTTGAAAAGTGGTAGGAATTTTGCGAGTCAGTCTTGTATTCTCAAATCAAATATGATGAATGTATTTGAAAGATGTGTTTGAAAGTGTTTTAAGACATTTTGTAAATTGTTACCATCATTAATCCTTTGTCGTGCTCGAAAGGATTTTGAAAGTGATTTTAACTTATCGGTTTTATCTCCAAATACCTCGAGTATACGATTTTAAAACTCTATTTTAACTTATCGGTTTTATCTCCAAATACCTCGAGTATACGATTTTAAAACTCTTTCACACCATAATTTTTTTTTACTTTCCAAAATAAAAATGTGGTTGTTACTTTCAAAAATGAATAGTGAAAGATGAAAAACATTACTCGACATCAACTTTAAACTCAGATTGATTAAATTTACTGTATTGAAGCAGTTAATTAATGCACGTTAATTGTGTACTTAGTGCCCGTTAAGATGCTATGTGTGCGTAATATGGATTTATCACTTGCGAGTAATAGACTAGAGATTAAACTAAAGCGATTGCTTGTAAGGCCGAGTGATTTGAATTATTGTCGAGTTACCATTCTCGTTGGAGAATTTTGGTTGTATACCTGAACGTTATTGTAATATCCGAGAATTCTATTCTGATTAATTTGAATTTTTCTTTTTTTAGACCGAAAATTTATTGGTTGTCGAGCGTTGGTATTATTTTCCTCGACAATCGATTTTGTGATTATGGCCATATGTAGTGATTTGTTGTATATTATCTCATTTCGGATCGATGTTGCTGTCCGCGAGCATTTCGTCATGTTCGTTACATGCATTTTTGGGAATCGAGTCGCCAAAGCACCGCAGCTGGGCTACCGCCGGACGGTTATGGAGGAACTGCACCGCACTGGCGCCGGCCGGACGCGGAGGAACTGCATGATACTGGCGCTGGCTGGACGGGCGCGGCAGGGACCGGCATAGCGTATGCTACTGCCGAGAGACTGCGCGTGCTAACCGGCAGGCGTAGCGCACGCTATGCGGCATCCAGCGCGCGCTACCTGGGCCGGGCAGTGGGGCACCTGAGGTTCTGGACTCTGGAGGGTTGGCGGGTAGCGCACGCTACGGCCGGTCGCTGCGCGCGCTAACCGACAGACGTAGCGCACGCTGCTCGGCAGCCAGCGCGCGCTACCTGGGTGGGGGGCTCAGTCCAGGAGGCTCTGGACTGGACCATGGCCGGCCCGCTAGCGCACGCTGCCGGCACCCTAGCGCACGCTAGGGCGGCCTGCCTATATATTTGACCGAGCAGCTCTGTTTCCAACCATTTTTCATTTCCCATCTTTCTTTTCCACGGCCAGAGATTTTGAGAGCGAGGAGACATGTTGTTGAACAACAAATACATGAAGTTTTTGAGTTCATATCATTGATTTATCATTCCACAACATCCTTCAACGATCGAATCAATGTTAGTTTTTCCTAAAATCCAAACTTTGGGAAATTTGGGGATCTTGATAGATTTCGTCCGTTCGAACCATATGAACTTAGATTACTGATGGATAATTGTAGATTAAGTTGTATTCTATCAATTTTATCATCTTTCCACGGTTTTGTCATGTCCGATTTGTCGTTTATATGAGTTTTCAATTGACGCCTTCAAGGTGTCCGGGAAAATGCCGCAGAGGGAGATTCGGTCGTTTTGTGATGTTTTTCCTCATGTGATTTATTGTTTATTTGATGATAGCTGTAACACCCCCCAGATTTAACCGAAAATATTACATCGCCGTGGGCCCCGGATAACGCACAAGCCTGAGTGAACAACAAGGACTCACGGCTCTAATATTTGTCAATCGACAACTCGAATGACGCAACAAAAACACGACCCAACTCGACCCAAATGCCTAGGTTTTCTCAACCTAAGCTCCGATACCATATTCTGTAACACCCCCGGATTTAACCGAAAATATTACAGCGTCGTGGGCCCCGAGATGGAACCCACAAGGCCAAACGAATTTTTTCACAAACATTTACAAATGCCCAAGAGGCCAACGACGGTACTATCTTTAAAAATTCACAAGGACTTATAAAATCCATTTATCAGAAACCGTCGTAAAAACTCATTTGAAATCGCAAGGCCAAACAACCGACACTCAAAAGTTTAGAAAACGATTTCCAAAGTAACCTCAGTTACTAGATACCAAAAGAGCATTTCAAAATACTCACGCAGCGGAAAAAGACCAACCATAAAGATACTCTAGCAGCAGAATACAAGAATCAATCAAGAAACTCAATGCACACAACATGTCCTAGCCAGTATCCTCCGAGAAGCTTATCTCTTCACGACCGCTACAAGCTCGATACTCCGAGAACCTAAAAAGTAACCTCAGTTACTCGAATAAACACAGTCAGAACCAACCAAGTCAAACCATCACGAATTCATAATCAAAACACAAAAATACTGCACTGTCTGCCTACTTAGCGCACGTTAAACGCATAACGTAGCGTGCGCTAAGTTGTCCCGTTAGCGTGCGCTAGCCAGTAAGCTTAGCGTGCGCTAATGCTGTACAGTGGCATGCATTCCAAACATCGACTCACATCTTGCGACTACGAATCCGAATGATGGGAGACATAAATCTCCATATCTCTTGAAGATAAACGACCCCATAATTATCACAATGATCATGTCAATGTCCATATATCAATAACAACATCAACAATCAAACCGACTCGATAACAAGGATCGTATCATGCTAAATCTGGAATTCAACCTAGTATCATGATTCATCTCATCTAAATCGACCAATATAATTACCAAGATTCAGAAATCCTTCTTAGTTCGGGTTAAATGAATCAACATCCTTACAGTATGAAGAATCTTAACTAACATCCGAAACTCTTATCAAAATTCCATTGAATCTCATATAACATCATCATATGATTATCCAACATGCTCCTTGCATGAAATCATCTAAGAAAACGAACCATTAACAAAGGAATACGAAGATTACCTGGTTTAGACAAACCAAAAAGAAGAACACTAGAACTCCATCCAAAGAATCATGAACAACTTGAAGAACAAGGCTTGAATCCAAGCTCTCAATCTAATGTTGTTAAAGATTATCATTATACATTGTTTGGGAACCTCAAATATATCCCAACTCTCTCTCTCTCTCTCTCTCATGACTGAAAGAAGAAAAATGACGAAATGCTTCTCAGCACCCTTCTGTCCCCTTTTATAAAATTCATTATTAGCGTGCGCTAACATCTCATGTTTAGCGTGCGCTAACTGACTTTGTTAGCGTGCGCTATCGAAGCCCAGAGGCTACTGCCTCGCTTCGTAAACTAGCTTACGTACGTAATGCCCATGCATTAACGTACGTAAAACATCCTGCTTAGCGTACGCATGTCATTTACCTTAGCGTGCGCTATCCGAAGTTGACTTGCTACAGTACACACCTACCACTCGTGCCCCCACATGCCGAAAGCATCCGCGATTATCGGGATTCCTTTGACCAATCTGGAATTAGCATGCGCTAACTATACAGTTTAGCGTGCGCTAGCCCTACATGACAAACACCCGCTGACCTTATCTGGACACGCATCGCAAGTGGCCGGGTCCACCCGCCGAAAGCTAAGATTCCATTATTGGCGATTTGATGTTAGCGTGCGCTAACTAACATACGTTAGCGTGCGCTAACTGAATATAAAAATCAACCTGGGCCTACAGCCGCCACCTTCCTAACTAACTCAGCAAGTCGCTACGCACGTTAGGCGTCCTCCTTAGCGACGAATCAACCTCTTAGCGTACGCTATCAATACTTCGTAGCGTGCGCTACCTGTACCCAGTAGCGTGCGTTAATGAACACTTAGCCATTTTCCGCAATTTCTGTCCAACATCTTGACGTACCAAAAATGAACATGAGACACACTGAACACAAACACTGAATCCAATAATATTCTTATACGATATACTCTATATCGAAAGTACAATAACCTGATACACGATATCCTCAAATGTAACTGTCGACCATATATGACAATTATACCGATACTGACATCTCAGTCCTTTATTTATTTTATCCCTACTGTACAGATTCCATACTGTACAATATAACTTGGATAAAATAATATCAAACAACAGTAGTAGAAATTCCGGATATTACATTCTACACCACTTAAAATAAGTTTCGTCCTCGAAACTTGCTATCCATCATAAAACAAACAAACATACCTTTCAACCCAAAATATCCCAAAACCATCACGACAACGATCAATTATCGTCATCACCGAATAATCAAACGAGCATACTTACAAATATGCAGGTCGACGATCTCCTGAGATACTAGCAGGCGATCTCACTGTACAGTCTCAATACACTTACGATCACAATTCCCTGAGTCTCAACAAAATATATCATCTTCGGATGAAACAATCTGCCCGAATCAAATCCTGTCTGCCTGATTACATAATCAAGTCCCAATTCCGATAAGACGAATAATACACAATACATCTGCAAAACAACTGCCCAAAACAACGACACGAATCCCGAAACATCAACACAAAATCCGAACGCTCAGATGATCACCAACAATGATCAACAATCAACCGAATATATCATCGACATGATAAATTCCAATATGACCAACCAGAGGTCAAAACACAATCGAGAATATCATCAACATGATAAACTCCAATATTACCAATGAACGATCAATGAAAATCGAGAATACCTTCACACGGTAAACTCCAACACGATCAACACAGAACCACAGAAACAGATATACGAAAGAATATCATTCTCAAAACGACAAATCAATCACGTACAGTAGATCTCAATAAACATACCCAACTGGCGAACATTTCCCCCGGCATACGAACAACGAATCGCAAATCGACGAACATACCAATTCATACAAGGAGTGGGAACGACCACTCAATATCCAAGACAACCAGCATGGGGTCACCATCCCCAAATTTACACTTACAAAGAAATCATTCAAAGATCACTATGGTAAGATTGCGCTACTACCGCACCAATGGACTCACATAGCACATACGTCCCGGTTTTACAAAGTCCAAAGTTCCAAAATTACATCCTGCACATGAATCTACAACACGCAGTATATTTCTCTTATCTGATCAATCAACCGATCATCCTTGCATAACCAATCTACCATACTAAACTTCGAATCTCTTTTCCTTGTACCATCGATATGATATGCCCGATGCACTAAATGCGTATGTACATCAATCACATTTTCAAAACCAGTTTGAAATCATATGTTCTTGTCACGAAGACAATTTTCGAAAGTTCTTTCAAGAGTTTGAAAACTCAAAACATAAATTTTCGTAAGACCACGAAATCAATTTTAAAAATTAAATCGGCTCGCTGGTGCCAAGTTCTCGATAAAAATCCTTTTCGAATAGACATGATTAAATAAAATGGAATTTATGCAAATGCTTGTGCATATCCATACTCCTGTATACCACTTCGGCTCGTCACCAATATCCACTGATATTCCATCGGAAACCATACGATAGAGTTCCAAAATCTCAAATATATAGACTCTGATAAAAACTCCTCTCCACATACTACTCGCAACGTCAATCCTTAATCCATGTTGAAACAAATCAACAAATCAAACACAACGAAAGACTTCCCGAGAAGTTCCATTTGAACAAGTAAACCCAAAACCCCAAAAAGGTAGGAACAAAATAAATAAACGATTGATAAAGAGTTTTACAAATCTCGGGAGTTTTAGAAAACAGAAAAGTCTTTTGAACATTAGGGTCTCAGCCCGTATCTCGTTCCGCATTACAAGAAGTTTAAAAAGTAGAAAACTCTTTTAGGACTCCAAGTCCTGAGTTATAAAACCATTTCAAAATCAATTGGGTCTCGACCCAAAAATCATTTTCCGTAAAACATCCGTAAAACATATATTTTGAAAGGTATCATTTTCAAATGATCAAAAGCAGTTCATATATCTCAAAATGAATTAACATGTTACATGTTCTTCTCAACCATGCACAATATTTCTCCCCAAATGCACAATTCCGTTCCAAAATCTAACCAACATACTGATTTCCAAAATCATAGTTTCTCAAGACCATCAATCCTGTCCCACTCTGACATCTCATACTGTAACGCATGATATATGCTGAATCTCAAAACATATCAACTTAGAACGGCAATAAATCTCAACGAAATTCAAAAATCCAAATACTTACAGATCGTGAAGCCGACGATTCCCCGTGATACTGGCACATGTCTCGACTCTAGAAAATACTCGACATGGATATTTTCAAAACACACGTTTGCCAAATCAGTTTGACTCAAGAACACAATACATCTCATTCCAGAGAATCTTGTTAACACCATTTGGAAAAGTTATAACAAGCCCAGTACGATACTGGCAAATCCGATAACGCACAAGCCTGAGTGAACAACAAGGACTCACGGCTCTAATATTTGTCAATCGACAACTCGAATGACGCAACAAAAACACGACCCAACTCGACCCAAATGCCTAGGTTTTCTCAACCTAAGCTCCGATACCATATTCTGTAACACCCCCGGATTTAACCGAAAATATTACAGCGTCGTGGGCCCCGAGATGGAACCCACAAGGCCAAACAAATTTTTTCACAAACATTTACAAATGCCCAAGAGGCCAACGACGGTACTATCTTTAAAAATTCACAAGGACCTATAAAATCCATTTATCAGAAACCGTCGTAAAAACTCATTTGAAATCGCAAGGCCAAACAGCCGACACTCAAAAGTTTAGAAAACGATTTCCAAAGTAACCTCAGTTACTAGATACCAAAAGAGCATTTCAAAATACTCACGCAGCGGAAAAAGACCAACCATAAAGATACTCTAGCAGCGGAATACAAGAATCAATCAAGAAACTCAATGCACACAACATGTCCTAGCCAGTATCCTCCGGGAAGCTCATCTCTTCACGACCGCTACAAGCTCGATACTCCGAGAACCTAAAAAGAAATCCCACGACGGGGTCAGCCATAATATCCAACAACGATAACCATCACATCACATTAATAATTACATACCAATGAGAATACAACATAAGAATACGACCAACGTAATCTTACCGTCATAACTTTACTTACTCAAGAAATTCTCATCAGAACAACCATTATCACATTTCACATCCTGTACTCGATTAACCAATAAACTCGAACATAATATCTGTATTGTACCCCAACCAATACTCAAGATCCTCAAACTATCATAACCAACTCACGATACGGAAATCTACCATTCCTGACCAATACGATCCATCGAATAATATCATCAAATCCCAAGACGATAACCGATTGTCCACCAAAGACAAGACCAAAAAAAATATGGAACATACCTCGAGATATGATGTGCCACGATAATCATATCAGTCTAATCCGAGATCAGAACAATGCAATATGGACAAGGTCCTAACACAAAACCTACAAATGCATACTCATATGACAACGTCAATATGCTCAAAAACAATAACAACTATGTATACTCAATGGAAATCCCATGATCCAGCGCCCTCAGCATAGATCCCAAGATGATCCTACAAGATCAACACGAGGTGGATAACCAACAATATACATATGCACAACAATAACACAATACCGGGTAATCCAACGATCCAGCGCCCTCAGCATAGATCCCCATGATGATCCCGTCGGACCAACGCATGGTGGAAAACACATCCAAATGATCCGCTTCTCAAGATAGATCCCATGATGATCCCGTCGAACCAACGCATGGTGGACATTCGATCCAGCGCCCTTAGCATAGATCCTCATAATCCCATCGGCTTATTTACACAACATGAACAACACAATATGCATACACATATGCAAATCAACACGTTCATCAACATGAACAACATAACATGCACGACAACATGACAATTTACTAGGACGACTCCATGTTCAACAACATGAAAGAAAATGTAAGAGACCAAAATAAATGACATTAAACCATAATCAATATGGAATACTTGCCTCGAGTCCTTCGGGAGCAACCTCGATGTCCAATCATCACCGACGATTATCCTCAATGCTCGGCGATCCAAACGTACAATGAACTATAGATACTCATATCCTCGTCTTTACCATAATGTAACCTTGATACTCGAACATACCAATAACTGAGATAAAGCATATACATTATGATTTACCTCCCAGAATCGAAAGAACGATATGCGATCCGAATATCCAGAGTTCACAATAATAATCATCGCTATATGCACTATAAATGAAATGAAACTGAAACCATTCATTAAATATTATAACTGAGCAAGTAATAACTTGCCTCGATACCGATACCACGAAGCTGCTACCGAACACATTGCCTTTGTCTACAAGCTCCTCAGCCCCGATCAAAAGCAATACAATGGACATACTCGAACACGACCGCAATATCCGGTTATAATCACCGATCAATAATCTCAACCTATCGAAGAAATCAAATAACACATATCCGATAACAATAAACAACCGAAAAAACTAACCAATCAAACTCAACGGTTCAACACAACCTCGAATAAACACAGTCAGAACCAACCAAGTCAAACCATCACGAATTCATAATCAAAACACAAAAATACTGCACTATCTGCCTACTTAGCGCACGTTAAACGCATAACGTAGCGTGCACTAAGTTGTCCCATTAGCGTGCGCTAGCCAGTAAGCTTAGCGTGCGCTAATGCTGTACAGTGGCATGCATTCCAAACATCGACTCACATCTTGCGACTACGAATCCTAATGAAGGGAGACATAAATCTCCATATCTATTGAAGATAAACGACCCCAAAATTATCACAATGATCATGTCAATGTCCATATATCAATAACAACATCAACAATCAAACCGACTCGATAACAAGGATCGTATCATGCTAAATCTGGAATTCAACCTAGTATCATGATTCATCTCATCTAAATCGACCAATATAATTACCAAGATTTAGAAATCCTACTTAGTTCGGGTTAAATGAATCAACATCCTTACAGTATGAAGAATCTTAACTAACATCCGAAACTCTTATCAAAATTCCATTGAATCTCATATAACATCATCATATGATTATCCAACATGCTCCTTGCATGAAATCATCCAAGAAAACGAACCATTAACAAAGGAATACGAAGATTACCTGGTTTAGACGAACCAAAAAGAAGAACACTAGAACTCCATCCAAAGAATCATGAACAACTTGAAGAACAAGGCTTGAATCCAAGCTCTCAATCTAATGTTGTTAAAGATTATCATTATACATTGTTTGGGAACCTCAAATATATCCCAACTCTCTCTCTCTCTCGACTGAAAGAAGAAAAATGACGAAATGCTTCTCAGCACCCTTCTGTCCCCTTTTATAAAATTCATTATTAGCGTGCGCTAATATCTCATGTTTAGCATGCGCTAACATCTCATGTTTAGCGTGCACTAACTGACTTTGTTAGCGTGCGCTATCGAAGCCCAGAGGCTACTGTCTCGCTTCGTAAACTAGCTTACGTACGTAATGCCCATGCATTAACGTACGTAAAACATCCTGCTTAGCGTACGCAAGTCATTTACCTTAGTGTGCGCTATCCGAAGTTGACTTGCTACAGTACACACCTACCACTCGTGCTCCCACATGCCGAAAGCATCCGCGATTATCGGGATTCCTTTGACCGATCTAGAATTAGCGTGCGCTAACCATACGATTTAGCGTGCGCTAGCCCTACATGACAAACACCCACTGACCTTATCTGGACACGCGTCGCAAGTGGCCGGGTCCACCCGCCGAAAGCTAAGATTCCATTATTGGCGATCTGATGTTAGCGTGCGCTAACCAACATACGTTAGCGTGCGCTAACTGAATATAAAAATAAACCTGGGCCTACCTGTCGGCCACCTTCCGGAACTAACCCAGCAAGTCTTTACGTACGTTAGGGGTCCTCCTTAGCGTACGTAACCGAACCTCTTAGCGTACGCTATCGATACTTCGTAGCGTGCGCTACCTGTACCCAGTAGCGTGCGTTAATGAACACTTAGCCATTTTCCGCAATTTCTATCCAACATCTTGACGTACCAAAAACATGAGACACACTGAACACAAACACTGAATCCAATAATATTCTTATACGATATACTCTATATCGAAAGTACAATAACCTGATACACGATATCCTCAAATGTAACTATCGACTAGATACGACAATTATACCGATACTGACATCTCAGTCCTTTATTTATTTTATCCCTACTGTACAGATTCCATGCTGTACAATATAACTTGGATAAAATAATATCAAACAACAGTAGTAGAAATTCCGGATATTACAATAGCATATTAGGGATGAATTCCCTACGAAAATCTGGTGTTGAGCCTTTCCGATCGTCGTTTTCATTGGAGTTCCGGATTTTTCCAATCAACCGTATTTTCAGAGTATTCGCGAGAGATTACCAAGGCAAGTACCTTGATATACGATTTGTTACTACGTGAAATCATTGTTGTCGAAGTGTATGAATTTATACGGATGTATATATGCGTGTATATATATATATGTGTGTGTATATATATATAGAAATATAGATTTATATATATTTATATGTTAAATATATGTATGTATATATGTATATTGATATATATGTATATGTCGGTGAATGCCGAGAGATGAATGCTAACACTAGTTGACGTACTCAACTTGGATTGATGGATGAACTACACTTATAGATATAATATAGTAAGGTTATATATATATATATATTCGTTTGAGTTGCAATATAAGGATATATGTGTAGTGATGGTTGGTTTTACCGAAGACTTATTGTGTTGAGTCTTGATTAATAATGTGCGTGTTGTTGTTGTTGTTGTTGTTGTTGTTTATTTGTGTAGTCGTGGACTGACGGATAAATTATGTGAATTGGTGTACTGATTTGATAATTGTTGCAACGATTGACTGTATGCTTGATGTTTGAAACATTGTGAATACTTGTTCTGAGAGACGTCGTATACGGGAACCTCTGAGGGCGTGGCGTGTACTCCGGCCTGGTGTATGCTGTAATGAGCGGCTCCATATGATTGGTGAACACCGGTGTTACCTAATGCGTGTGCAAGGGGCGGCTCTTAAGGGAGTGATCACCAGCGCGGTGACATGTTCAAGGGGCGGCTAACATAGTGGAGTGAACGCCGGTGCACAGGTGTGCAAGGGAGGCGCCTGACAGGCTTATTGATAAGATATATTTGAGTGATAGCTAAGACCCTGTTACCAAATGGTTTTCGTAATTCAAAGTTCTTCCAACTCGCTTTAAAATATTGGTCTTGATATAGACCGCGATTCGTGTTTCTGGAAAGTTTGTTTCAACTTGTTTTAAATGTTGGTATCAGGGTTAATTAACCAAGGATATTTGACGAGATCTCCGAGGGTTAATTAATCAGGGGTCTTGAGCAGGATTTGTCGAATGAGAGGTTGTGCCTTTGATTGGACTGTGATGATTATTCTGTGTATTGGGTCGAGGACCCCGTAGGATGTTGAGATTTGATCTCGTGATGATATTATTTGGATTGGGCTGAGAACCCCGTGAGATGTTGTAATGATTCGCTTGTGATAGTGTCTTATAAATTGGGTTGAGGATCCTGAATAATGTTGTATTAGTTTCTTGTAAATTATTTTCCACATGTTGGGTCGAGGACCCGAGAGCTTTTGAAGTTATTTTCTAAATGTATTCCCATTCGATTTTCAAAACCCCAAGACGGCCCGAGTAAATAATAATGTTTTCAAACTATCTTATTAAAATACTTTTCCTTTTATAAAAAGGGATTTTCAAACTAGATCTTTTGACTCCATGGGCTCGTTTAAAGTTTCATTGGTGTTATGTTTCGTAAAGAGAATATGACTATATGATTATCTTTCACCTTGTGTATGCGAGTGCTATTTTGTGTTGATTATGGGATTGTGTGGTTTGTGTTAAGGCTTCGCGGCGGTTGAGTTTTATGTTGTTATTGTTCGTATGTCTTGTATATTATGTACTTGCACGAGCAAAATTCCAGTTTGCTAACCCCCGAGTTTTCGGGGGGTGGGTACCTGTTATGCGCTCAGGTTTTGGTAGCTCGGGAGCAGTCACAGGATTGGCTTGGAAGGAGATAGAGGACAATGATGCTAATCACACCAGAGTCAGAGTCTTTTCTTTTGTTTCATTTTGGTCGGTATTTATTTGTCGTTCGAGTATTCACCCTTGCATGGGTGTAGTTTTCAATTATTAAATTGAGTTGTCATTCTTTTCCGTGTTCAAGTTTATTATTGTCATTGTAATGTGAATGTCATTAGTTTCTGAATTGGTTAATGACCTTGTCGGTCTGCTTTGTAATTAATTTGACCCCAGTCGGTCAATCATTGAGTAGTCTTTTGGAGTTTAGCCTGGTAGATCCTTGTGATAAGGGTCTACGGCATGTAACATTTGTAACACCCCAAACTAGGTGGATATTACAGTGCCGTGGATCCCTGACTGGGACCCACCAGGAGAATGAAACTGATGAATTAAATAATATAATTGTAGTACCGAACCACATTATATTACCAACTACTCCGATGAGGAGTTTAAGTACAACACACCAGGAAAATATCGAATACTAGTATATTTTATATGAAGATAAAATACACAACACTGAATCAAACAGAGTATTCAAATGAAAATCTGCAGCGGAAAATAAATGACAACAACATGAATGACTGAAAATATCGGGGGCCCCTACTAGTATCACTGGGACTCCTCGCCGTCAAGATGTTCTTCCCGTGCCTTTGCCTTGCCGTGACCTGAAAACAAAATCCCCCAACGGGGTGAGTTACACAGAACAACAATCCTCAAGAGTTGAATAAACACAATCTTGATATATCTTAATTATGAAATAACGCTGAAGAGGAGTATCATAGTACGCCCGTAGTGTTCTGTGCAAGTGTACAAGACGGATGACCGGATCCACCCGTCCTTGTACCTAATTAGTCTCACGGAGGTATTCGTTACCGTGTGCACAGTCTAATGTATCACTCCCAATACATGGCCATCGCGTGCCCGACTAAAAATTCCACACATCCGCACCCGGCCACGCAATATGAACCCAGAAGGTCATATGAACGAGCATGACCATAATGAATATCAATGGATAATAATTCGACAAGGTCAAGAATGACTCACCGAGATGAAAATAATAGTGAAGTGATTGATGACCCAATGAAATGATTGGAACCGTCGTTCCTCGTGAATGAAATGATTATTCGACAATTACAAGTCTCAATACGGTTAATACAATGATGAATGAGTTATGATTATGAATGAACAACAACAAAAGGAATGAATATCCGTTTAACCGAGTAAGAATTAACTTACACAACCGGTGAATAATGTCTTTCCTCGAACAAACGTCCCACAATGAGATGTCGGTCGCTCGAACAACCTTGAATAACAATAATTACAAACAACCGTTCAATACACGTATCAAGCAACGAAACACGACTAACTCAAAAGTCGATACTGTAACACCCCGAGATATTCGGAATAATTACAGCGCCGTAAACCCTTTAAGTAAGGATTTACAAGGCTAAATAAAAGAAATGTAAATATAATTCAACCTTACAACTGAAGTTCAAAATACAGAACTGGTTCAATTGATCCAAAGAGTTAACTTATACAACCATATCGAAAATGACATTATTAAAACACACGTACTCGAGTACTAAAGTGAACCAAGAAGACAAATCACAATAACAATAAACATCAACCACATCACTGAGCCATTTCATCGTCCTGTCGGTACTATGGTTGCTTCCCCGCTCCTCGGCTACCTGAACATCAAAATAATGTCCACCCCCGAAGGGGTTAGCAAAACAATGCTAGTACAAGTATCATAATACATAAATTATCAGTGCATCATAAAACATGCAAAACGGACTTCCGTCATCGGAATCCAACGATGTGAATCCTCACGATTCCATCAACACAATACAGGGAGCGATCCAGCGCCCTTGGTATAGATCCCCATGATGATCCCGTTGGACCAACGCATGGTGGAAAACCCGTCCAGCGATCCAGCGCCCTCAGCATAGATCCCCATGATGATCCCGTCGGACCAACGCATGGTGGACATTCGATCCAGTGCCCTCAGCATAGATCCTCATGACCCCCCCTCGGATCATTTATACCATAAACCAATCAATTATGCATACATATATGCATTTCAATATGTTCATCAATACAAACAATTAACAACGAATACCACGAGAAATTAAAGAAATAAATCTCATATTCGACAACATGAACAAAACCATAAGCATGATCAAAGTTCCAATATAAATCAAACTCAACATATGATACTTGCCTCGGAAATGGCAAGAATGAAATACTCCAACAAATGACACACGTCCGTATGCCACCGCCCCTCGATCGTCCCCTATGCAAGGCTCGGACTTAAGAAATAATAAAGAATTCCTCTCAAGTCGTATGAATGTCTAACAATCCTGTTTTCGGCCGCAAGCTGTAAAAATGAATTCTGCCTGAACTACTTAGCGTGCGCTACGTACTCTACGTAACGTGCGCTAAGCCTGCCTGTTAACGTACGCAAATGACCAAGTCTAGCGTACGCTAGCTGTGTACTGACAGTCCTCTCTGATCAGCCGACTGTCCTGCCTGATGACATAACATACGTTACGTACCAAACGTAGCGTACGTTACTCATTCCCGATAGCGCACGTTAATATGCCTATCTTAGCGTGCGCTAACTGTGCATGGCAGTTTACTACTGGGCAGAAAACTTGAGCTAAAGGTGATGAAACTTATGAAATCTTCAGTGTTAATACATGCCATCCCCGTGCATATCATGCTCATACGGTTTATGAAAGATCTCTATGGATTAAATGACTACAAGATACAAGGGTACATATAATCATCACAATATCATAATTCATCTTGATCTTCGAGAAAGTATCCTAAGTTCCATTCATCCTACGTTCCAAAACGCATGATTCCATCATGTAAAACATAAGAACTTGATAATCTCTACCTACTGGTCATAATCGGTTTTGAAGATACATGAATATGCTTGGGAGTTCAAACACTAAAAAGGTTCAATGGTTTATACGATGAAGAAGTACCGAAACATCAAAAATATCCTTCTAACACATGACGTTCGACTACTTATGAATTTAACTGACTAGATAATCCCAAAACATGATCAAAATGTCCTTCAGAATACTACTAAAATTGGTGAAGAATCACCTACCTCAAAGTAGCGAAGAACACGAAGGAACTTGAGGAAATCCAACACCGAGGGCTTAAACACCAATCTCTAAAGATTTACAATCTTCAAACTCGTGCTAGGAGGATGATATGAGAGGTTGAGGAGGGAGGAAGTAACTCTCTAAGCTCAAAAATTCGGATTAGGGAAGTGAAAATATCTGAATAATGAAAAAGTAAGCTGTCCTATATATAGGAAATGGTTATTAGCGCGCGCTAGTCCCTATCCATAGCGTGCGCTAACGGCCATATGAAACTTACTGACTTCACTGTACTCAGCGTTTAGCGTGCGCTATCCTCATATCATTTAGCGTGCGCTACCATGTTGACTTGGCTTTTCCCGAAAGCCGTCCAGGTTCATCCCGACATGATCCGACCGAAATCCTTAGCCGATCTCACCTACCACCCTGTCTTAATCATGCTGACTACGTATAACATGCGCTAAGGTTCATGCACAGCGTGTGCTACGGATCCAAATTAGCGTACACTACACTTAGTCGATAGCGTGCGCTACATGTGCAGAATCACAATTTAAATCACATTCATGAAATCATGCGCTCAACAACACCGGATTATGAAATACGGAGAATAATACTCAGATCAAAATGCAACAATTACAATATCACAAGTTCCAAATACATATCAGAAATCTCGGATATTACAGATACAATGATAATCAAACTCATTCGGCATCCTTACGAATACGTAGCAAACCACACAACCTTCGAAAATGTCCAATCCCGAATATATCGAAACCAACACCAAAATGAGTATTTCAAACCATCAAAACACTTCAATGATATCAATAATCCCATAGGAATCCACAATTCGAGTTAACGACAACATCTAATCGAAAACCCCCCAAAACATCAAAGTCAACCCCAAGGTGTTCTTGAATCAAACCTCAAAAATTCATGAAATCCGAAATATACACTGAAAAATCCATGGGAAAACATTTATCCATGGTAGATAATCCATATCTAACATATTCCAACAACAATCGAAGTTCATACGAAGAAATCGGAAGGAAAACCCCAAATATCCGAAATTCTAGATTCAAGAAATCATTACCTTTGATTTGATGTATTGGAGATGATGAAGTGATGATTAATCAAACTCAAAGACTTGAAGATGATGATAGGTGATAGTAGTTCGAAGAGAACACTCCAAATCGCCCGAAATCGCCCGAAATCGCTTAAAAACTAAGAGAAGTGAGAAAATAACGAAACTCAGGCTAACTGTCCAATTTATACTGCTCTAGATTAGCGCACGCTATGACCTAATATTTAGCGTGCGCTAACGAGTTATACGTACATTCCAGTGAACTCTAGCTGACCCGTTAGCGTACGATACAACTTGGTAGCGTGCGCTAATGACACGTTGTTAGTGTAATTATCGCAAGTGCACGATATTGTATCAAGTAGTAAAGTGGACTTTTTGAGTCCGGTTTATCGATCCCACAAGGAAGTTTGGTTATAATTTGAATTATACACTATTAGTCTATTTTTATAGAAACTAAGATGAGTGAAACACACAATTAAAAAGTTTGGTTTAATAATTGCAAATAAAATGCAAAAATAGTTCTAATATTTTAAGGAAATAAAAATATTGCAATAATAATAGATTGATTAACGATAAAATGAAATAGTTGGGATTACAAACTTTGTTCGTCATTAGTTATAGAAGATGTATAGGAGATCATAAGATGAATTTACTTATTATGTTGTGTAGATTCGATTTTCCTTAAAAAGACGGTTTCTCTTTCGAACTATAAAATGCCCCTTACATATTGAATCAATCCACTATATTTCTATGTTGATTGGCTTCAATACATAGCATTAGGATTTATGAAAATAACTCAAAGAATCATCTAAGGACTAGAGGTATATTTCTATCCCCTAGAACAACTTAGAGTGAAGATCATTTGATCTAATCAAACATACAACAATTGTCATCACTAGGCAACACACAGAGAATACAGTCACAGGTGATTGACTGCAAAAGTTAGACCTAACGGCTAAAAATGCAGTTCCATAGCCTCTGCCCAGGATGATTAGCGCGCACTACAACAAAGATTAGTGTGTGCTACCCATGCCCCATTAGCGCGCGCTAGCCTCATACTTAGCGTGTGCTAACTACTCTACTCCAGCAACATGATTGCGAGCATATATATGACATTACTAGAACCGAACGTTACAAATAAACAACAACATATGAATCTAAACGCCATCGATTCACATAATTATAACACCTCACAAGCAACTATCAAAGACAATTGTCATTCAAAAGTGAAAAGTTAAAAGCGAGAGTCACATCTTGAGTACATTTTGTAGACCTCATTTGAGTTAAAAATCGTGTTTTGAAAACTTATAATACAAGATGAAAATGAAATATCGGTAGTTTGAATTCTCAAAAAAATTTCGACTTTGAGGTCATCATATAAAAATCAAACTTTTTCCTACTTTGGAGGATGTTTTAATACCCGAGATTTTCGTTTCCGGTTATTTTGAATTTTGTCGATTATTCCAGTTATTTTATTTTGTTGGCAGATAGTGGAATCATGCATTTCAGAGTTTGAGTTTTCCATGTTATTATTCGTCGCTCTTGCTTCATTGATTGTTGGAAACCATCGAGTTGTACCGTTCTTGACGTATTCGCAATTCGTGTTGCGTATGGAAGAGCTAACGCATGTTAGGGCTGAAGAATAGCGTTCGCTAGGTAGGATGTGTAGCACGCTACAATCGGTCGGCCGCGCGTGCTAAGTGGTCGGGCAACAGAGGCAGTAGGTTCTGGACCCTGACCAGGCCAACAGTTAGCGCACGTTGGCCGGAGATTGCGTGCGCAAACTAGGCAGGTGTAGCGCACGCGAATTCTACTGCCTAGCGCGCGGTATCGAGGTCGTCATCAGAGAGCAGTAGGGTTTTGGGCTTTGGCCAGAATCAACAGGTAGCGCATGTTACTCGGACATAGCGCGCGCTGACTCAGCGGGCGTAGCGCACGCTGACTCAGCGGGCGTAGCGCACGCTATTAGGCTGCAGTGCGTGCTACCTGGACTGGACAAAGGGGCTTACGGGGTTCTGGACTGGCTGGCTAGCACACGCTAGCGTTCGTCCAATGCGCGCTAAGCAAGGATCGGCCGAAACTTCTGGACCTATCCCAGCTCGATAGCGCACGCTACCGGTACTTGGCTAGCGCGCGCTAATGCCTGTGTATAAATAGGCGGATTTCACCCTAACTTCGTCATTTTTCTTCCCCAACTCTTCTCTCCAGCGATTTGGCGACTTGGGACGGGGAAGAAGGCGAATCTAAGCCAGGGACCATCATCCATCCATATTTTTTAGTGCATAACACGAAGTTATCAACATTTTTTCATGACTAAAGTGTAACGTTCATTCTTAAAATCTGTCCGCAGAGCCATAAGTTCACGATGAACATATCATCGGGATGTGTCTCAAGAAGCTATTGGATATCATGATCCATAGATTCCTTACTGTAATATCCGCATTTTTCTTCCCCCTTGTATTTTCTTTTTCGGCATATTTCACGATAGTAGTGACCCTCGTGTATCTTTCAGCGTATCTTTCCTACTATATATTGATTTGATTCCCGTTATTGTTGTGCGGAACCGCCGTTTCGGGGTTGCCGTGGATCCATTCTATGTTATGATGCCTGTTGAGATGTTCCGTTTAACGTTTCGTTCATATTCCGGTGTTTTGGACCGTCTATATCTCGTACCTAGCGCACGCTATATTTTCGGCATAGCGCGCGCTAGGGGTCGCTTGGTAGCGCACGCTACGACCGTTTCGTAGCGCGCGCTAGAGGGCAAGCCTTGGGAGTGGCAGTGCTATTCTCCAGCCTTCTGGACTAGCATATTAGCGTACGCTACGTAGCCTAGCGCACGCTAATGTCGGGAGGCTAGCGCACGCTGATGATACCTGGTAGCGTGCGCTAGCGTGAGTGTCCAAGATCGACGCTTTTCATCCGAACTCGGTCAGTGCTGTAGCGCACGCTACGCTCGTGCGTTAGCGCACGCTATCGGATCAGGTGAGTTCTGGACAGTTTGTCACAGGACTCGACTGATGCCCAGGTAGCGCACGCTATTGGTCGATAGCGCGCGCTACCGATAGGTTATTAGCGCACGCTACGCTTGGAGTAGCGCACGCTAACGCCGTAAGTCCGCCACCGGATCGACGCTAACTATTTTGGCCTGTAATTTTATCTCGTTAGCGCACGCTAACCTTGAGGATTAGCGCGCGCTAACACTCCCTGGCTATATAAACCAGGGAGTTGACCCAGATGAGCAGATTAGTTTCATTTCATTTCCTCTCCGCGACGCAGAGCTCCTCCGGGCGATTTCTGAGCGATTCTTCCCTTTGATTATTTCAGGCATCCTCTACTTTGAGTTTTTGAATTAGATTAACAACACCTATTTGTGTTCTTCATCCTCAATCCGAGGTAAATCTCTTAGAACCCTACTTTTCGATAAATTGGGGGTTTTGGGATTTTCTTCCGATCCATTCCGTTTTGTTGATGGATTCACGATGAATATGATTAATCTTGTTGGTATTCTTAGTTTTCCTACGGATTCATGGTATATTTCGTGGTTTTTACGGAATCGAGAGGGTTTGGTTGTGGTCCGCCCTCGTTGTTGTTTATATACAAATATACATGAATTGTAGGCGGGTTTCCGGGTGTATTCCAATTCCGTATTCATTTAGAAATGGTGGTGATTGTATTCTTCGAATCGTTAGGTTCGGTTTCATTAGTTCCTACCATTCGTCGGTGACTCTCCTTCCCGTTCATTGCGTCGTCAATAATTCAAGGCAAGTATTTTTGGAAACCTTTATGCTTAACGTGGAATGGTAATGTATTTTGTGTGTGATTTGCTCACCTCGTGTTGGTCCCACGGGATCAAGGAGGGAATCCAAAGGTTTGCGTCCCGGATTCATGAGTTTGTTTAGCTAGTCAGTGCGGGAGGGTCCTTAGAGGCCTCGTGCGGGAATTTATGATATGACTCTGTTCCCAAGGCGATGCATGTGCGTGTTTTGCTTTATAATATAGCCAGTGCGGGAGGATCCATAGAGGCCTCATGCGGGAATTTATGATATGACTCTGTTCCCAAGGCAAATTGTTTGACTTTTCATTTCCGGAAAAGACACATCTAGTTTTGGTTTTTGAAATAATATTGGTGCATGTACTATGAAATGTGTAAGCGATTGGTTTGCCTTGATTACTTGTACTAGCGTAATTGCTAACCCCTTTGGGGGACCCGTTTTGGGGAAATTCTTGTTATGGATTTCAGGTTATGATTATCCGGACGAGCGAGCACTGGGACAGTACGAGGATGTCGGCCAGGGTCGTTGACATGTGCATTTGGGTCGTCTTATTTCCTTTGTCTAATTCGATATGGTTGTTTCCTATATTTATAAACTTATAGATTGTACTCGCGAGTACTTAGGCTTTTCCTTTCGGATTGTGTTTGGACTTCGTTGGAGTTACTGTATTTGTTGGTTGATGTTATTGTGCCGGTTGTACCAGACGCATTGTTTTATGTTCTTGTTGTTAACAATTGTTTCCTTGCTAACCGAGACGTTTAGTCGAGAGGTGTCTTTCTTATGTTAGCCTGGTGGATCCCATGTAGGGGTCCACGGCGCTGTAAGACACCTCGAATATCTTGGGGGTGTTACAGAAAATGGTATCAGAGCTCTAGGTTTATGGATACCTAGGCTTGTCGGTTATTTGGGTCTAGTCGTGTTTTGTTTTGCACATTGTCACAACGCTGCCGACATCTCAGTACTTCCAGTGTTCGTAAGTTCCCTTACTCGATTCTTTATTTTTTTTTCGTACTGTATTCCGTTTCCTGAACTATGGTTATTCTCCCTCCTTTGCTTATCATCGTGGTTGCTTTTTCCTTCCTTACTCATCCTCGATATACTTCTGTTATCTCTTAACACCAGTATGGATGCCGGAGGAAACCGTGGTCGTGGTCGTGGTCGTGGTCGTGGCCGTGGACGCGGCCGAGGACGTGCGGCAGCCGGTGTTGCGGCCACGTCGCACTCTTCAGGAGCCGGCAGTACCGACGACCGTCACAGTCATGCTTCTTCTCAGGAGCGCGCCGATCTTGGTATTGCGGCTGTTATGCAGCAAATGGTTAACCAAATGGCGGCTATAGCTAAGGTGGTCCAGAACCCCGATCAGGCCCATGCTAATCGTATGAGCGGATCGCCGCTTCAGGATGTCATCAAGATGCATCCTCCTCGGGCCGGAGCTTCGACCCGATTGGCCGGGAAGGGTGGATCAAGGAGATATCCAAAGTCTTCACCGCTACCAACCGCCCGAGGACCGTAAGGTCCCTATTGCTCAATACTTTCTCACGGAGATGCTATGATTGGTGGGAGGCCGTTGGTCCCAAAGATCATGTTGCTTCGTGGGCCAAATTTCAAGAATTGATGGAGACCGAATATTGTCCGTGGCCGGTCAGACAGGCTCGAGTGCATGCTTTCTATGATGCTTAACCACGGGATATTCCCGTATCCCAAGCTATTGCTGAATTTAACAAGGAGTTGGGTTATGTGAAGACCCAAGTTGTCGCTGAGAGCGACAAAATTTTCCATTTTTCCAGGAGGATGAAACTGTCCATTCGGGACTACATGTCTGGACTCGTCTGCACTACCTTGAAGGATTATCAGAGTAGGGCCCTCGCTTATGATATGTCAGTGACGGCTAGTCATTTGGCTCGTGAAAGCAAGAAACAGAAGTCGGTCGGAAATTTTTCTGGTCCCAAGAGTGGAGGCCAGCAGAAATCTCAAGCTGCAAACATTTCTACGGGCGGTTCGGCTCATTTCTCTGGGAGCCTTCGGGGTGCCGCCGGAACCTCCGCTCGTGAACCCACATGTTTTAACTGTGGCGTGCAGGGCCATAGGAGCCGGCAGTGTTCTCGTCCGAAGTTTACGTGTAATACTTGTGGACAGCTGGGCCACAAGGCCCCTTTTTCTGAGCAGGTCAAACAGCTTCGCGGCGCCCGTTCTTCTCAACCAGTACCGTTGGAGCCGAGTGTGAACCAGGGCTCATTTGCTCCGCCGCCTCCACCGAGTGCCGACTGAGGTAGGGGTCGGGGTCAGCCCGCTAGGGGAGGAGCTTCCAGTGTTGGCTCTGCCCAACCGCGTATCTATAAGATGAGGAGGGCCGACGACCCAGCAACCACTGTGGCGATAGGTACCATTCATATCCATTCTCATCCTGTCAGTGTGCTTTTTGATTCGGGTGCTACGCATTCATTCATTTCTCTAGAGTGTGTACGCCGTCTGAGTCTCGACTGCTTGTCACCTTGCGAGCCTTTCGTTGTTAAACTTCCTAGCGGTGACAGAATTGTCGGTGATCGAGAAGTCCGAGACTGCTCTGTGCTTATTTGTGAGAGAGCTTGACTCTCTAATCTTATTGTCGTTAGTATTGTGGGTGAGGATTTGATTCTCGGGGATGATTGGCTCGAGCGGCATGGCGCAATCATGAACTACCGCACGAGAATCATCACTATGTTAGCCGAGGATGGCACCGAATACTCTTTCGCAGGGCGAAAGAGGGGAAACCAGAAGTTCGTTATTAATGCCTTGAAGGCGATGAGCCTCCTGCGAAAGGGGTGTACTGGTTATTGGTGCTATGCCTTGAAGGCGGAGAATGGTGGAGTCGATCTTTCGTCAATTCCAGTCGTTAGTGAGTTTCCTGATGTTTTTCCTGACGAGTTACCGGGATTGCCACCGGATCGTGAGGTTGAGTTTGCTATAGAGTTAGAGCCGGGTGCGGCTCCGATTTCGAAGGCGCCGTATCGCATGGCACCTTCAGAGATGTCTGAGTTGAAGAAGCAGTTGAGCGAGCTTCTTGAGTCGGGGTACGTTCGACCGAGCGCCTCGCCTTGGGGCGCACCGGTCCTGTTTGTGCGGAAGAAGGATGGTTCACTACGTTTGTGTATCGACTATCGCGAACTAAACAAGGTGACCATCAAGAACAAGTATCCTTTGCCGAGAATCGATGACTTGTTTGACCAGTTGCAGGGAGCTGCGGTATTCTCGAAGATTGATTTGAAATCGGGGTACTATCAGCTTCGGGTGAGAGAGTCCGACGTGCCGAAAACAGCTTTTCGGACGAGATACGGACATTACGAGTTTGTAGTTATGCCTTTCGGGTTAACTAATGCGCCGGCGGTGTTCATGCAATTGATGAACAAAGTCTTTATCGAGTATTTGGATAAGTGTGTCGTCGTCTTCATTGACGATATTCTTATCTATTCTAGTAATGAGGAAGAGCATGCCCATCATCTGCGGATAGTGTTAGACATTTTGAGGACCGAGCAACTCTATGCGAAGTTCTCGAAATGTGAGTTCTGGCTGAAGGAAGTGATGTTTTTGGGTCACGTGATTTCAGCCGAGGGAGTCCGTGTGGATCCGCAGAAAATTGAGGCAGTGTTGGATTGGGCACCGCCCACAAATGTAAAGGAGGTCCGTAGTTTCTTGGTTTGGTGGCTACTACCGTAGGTTCGCCGAGGGTTTCTCAAAACTAGCTCGGCCACTTACACAGCTTGCTCCGTAATCCGAGAAGTTCGTCCCGGAATGACGAGAGACAATGAGTTTCGAGGAACTAAAGAAGCGTTTAACTTCAGCCTCGGTTTTGGCGTTGCCATGTGGCAACGATAGATTCGCCGCTTATAGCGATGCTTCGGGTCGTGGTCTTGGGTGCGTATTGATGCAAAGACGGCAAGACCATTGCCTTTGCGTCGAGACGCTTGAGGCCGTATGAGCTTAACTACCCTACTCATGATTTGGAGTTAGCGGCAATGCTTTTGCGCTCAAGATTTGGCGTCACTATCTTTTCGGCTCTGCATGTCAGATTTTTACCGATCATAAAAGTCTGAAATACATATTTACTCAGCGGGAGTTGAATATGAGGCAGAGGAGGTGGTTAGAACTGATTAAGGATTATGACCTCGAAATCCTTTATCATCCGGGCAAGGCGAACGTCGTTGCCGACGCCTTGAGTCGGAAACCGATCGCATTGCGAACGCTTGAGATCCTTACGCCTCAGTCTAAGCTTCGGCGGGCTTTGATCGAGTTAGATGTTGAGGTTTTGTTGCCTGGAGCTGTCGGGCAACTTTGTGCTTTAGAGATTTCATCGTCTTTGATCGATGAAATTAAGCTGAAGCAATTAGAGGATCCGATGATTACTCAAATCCGAGAGAACGTTCTTAAGGGAAAGTCTCCTGGGTTTGTGATTCACGAGGCTGGTATTTTGAGATTCCAGAGTCGGCTTTGTGTGCCGAACGATCCAGAGTTTCGGCAGAGTATTTTGCGTGAGGCCCATTCTACACCCTATTCCATTCATCCTGGTTCGAGTAAGATGTACAAGGACCTGAGGAGGAACTTCTGGTGGAATGATATGAAGGAGGGGGTCGCACAGTTTGTAGCGAAATGTTTGACTTGCCAGCAGGTCAAAATCGAGCATCAGCGACCGGCTGGGTTATTGTAGTAACTTCCCGTTCCGGAATGGAAATGGGAAGATATATCGATGGATTTCGTTACGAGTTTACCAAGATCGAGGTCGGGCATGAATATGGTATGGGTGGTTGTTGATCGTCTGACCAAGTCGGCACATTTTCTGGGCATCAAGGACACTTGGGGCCCGGAGAAGTTGGCTCGTGTGTTTATCGCGCAGATTGTGAGACTTCACGGTACTCCGAAGTCTATTGTTTCGGATCGTGATGGCCGTTTTGTATCGCCCTTTTGGCAGGCGGTGCATAAGGCGTTTGGTACCCATTTGCATTTGAGTACCTCTTTTCATCCCGATCGGGATGATACCGGAACGCACTATACAGACATTCGAGGACATGTTGCGTGCTTGTGCTCTCGACTGGAGTAGTGACTGGGAGGAGCATTTGCCATTGATCGAATTCACGTACAACAATAGTTGGCACGCGTCGATTCGGATGGCACCGTATGAGGCACTTTATGGGCGGCGATGTCGATCACCAATTTGTTGGAATGAGGCGTCCGATTTAGTCGGGACCGAGCCGGATGTCGTTTTAGAGACGAGGCGGAAGATAGAATTAATTCGGGAGCGAATGTTGACTGCCCAGAGTCGACAGAAGTCATATTCCGATGTCCGTCGTCGACCTTTAGAATTCGAGGTGGGAGACCACGTTTTGCTGAAGGTGTCGCCGACGAGAGGAGTTTTCCATTTCAGAAAGAAGGGGAAGTTGAGTTCGAGATTTATCGGACCCTTCGAGATTCTCGAGCGAGTCGGTGGGTTAGCATACCGTTTGGCGTTACCCCCGGCCTTGAGTCATGTTCATAGCATTTTTCATGTTTCCCAACTGAGGAAATATGTCCCAGATCCAAGTCACGTAATCGATTATGGTGAGATCGATGTCGCCGAGGATATTACTTTTGAGGAGCGTCCTTTGAAGATTATAGAGCATCGGGAGAAACGACTGAGGCATAAGACCATCCCTTTGGTCAAGGTGCAGAGGTCGAGACACGGTGTCGAGGAGGCAACTTGGGAAACCGAGGATAGCATGCGTGCTAGGTACCCTGAGTTGTTTGTTTCTTAAGTTTCGGGACGAAACTTGTTTTTAGAGGGGTAGAATGTAATATCCGCATTTTTCTTCCCCCTTGTATTTTTTTTTTCGGCATATTTCACGATAGTAGTGACCCTCGTGTATCTTTCAGCGTATCTTTCCTACTATCTATTGATTTGATTCCCGTTATTGTTGTGCGGAACCACCGTTTCGGGGTTGCCGTGGATCCATTCTACGTTATGATGCCTGTTGAGATGTTCCGTTTAACGTTTCGTTCATATTCCGGTATTTTGGACCATCTATATCTCGTACCTAGCGCACGCTATATTTTCGGCATAGCGCGCGCTAGGGGTCGCTTGGTAGTGCACGCTACGACCGTTTCGTAGCGCGCGCTAGAGGGCAAGCCCTGGGAGTGGCAGTGCTATTCTCCAGCCTTCTGGACTGGCGTATTAGCGTACGCTACGTAGACTAGCGCACGCTAATGTCGGGAGGCTAGCGCACGCTGATGATACCTGGTAGCGTGCGCTAGCGTGAGTGTCCAAGATCGATGCTTTTCATCCGAACTCGGTCAAGTGCCGTAGCGCACGCTACGCCAGGCGTTAGCGCACGCTATCGATCGTGTGAGTTCGACAATTTGTCACCGGACTCGATCGATGCCTGTAGCGCACGCTATTGGTCGATAGCGCGCTACCGATAGGTTATTAGCGCACGCCACGCTTGGAGTAAGCGCACGCTAACGCCGTAAGTCCGCTACCGGATCGACGCTAACTATTTTGGCCTGTAATTTTATCCCGTTAGCGCACGCTAACCTTGAGGATTAGCGCGCGCTAACACTCCCTGGCTATATAAACCAGGGAGTTGACCCAGATGAGCAGATTAGTTTCATTTCATTTCCTCTCCGCGACGCAGAGCTCCTCCGGGCAATTTCCGAGCGATTCTTCCCTTCGATTATTTCAGGCATCCTGTACTTTGAGTTTTTGAAGTAGATTAACAACACCTACTTGTGTTCTTCATCATCAATCCGAGGTAAATCTCTTAGAACCCTACTTTTCGATAAATTGGGGGTTTTGGGATTTTCTTCCGATCCGTTTTGTTGATGGATTCATGATGAATATGATTAATCTTGTTGGTATTCTTGGTTTTCCTACGGATTCATGGTATATTTTGTGGTTTTTATGGAATCGAGAGGGTTTGGTTGTGGTCCGCCCTCGTTGTTGTTTATATACAAATATACATGAATCGTAGGCGGGTTTCCGGGTGTATTCCAATTCCGTATTCATTTAGAAATGGTGGTGATTGTATTCTTCGAATCGTTAGGTTCGGTTTCATTGGTTCCTAGCGTTCGTCGATGACTCTCCTTCCCGTTCATTGCGTCGTCAATAATTCAAGGCAAGTATTTTTGGAAACCTTTATGCTTAACATGGAATGGTAATGTATTTTGTGTGTGATTTGCTCACCTCGTGTTGGTCCGACTGGATCAAGGAGGGAATCCAAAGGTTTGCGTCCCGGATTCATGAGTTTGTTTAGCTAGCCAGTGCGGGAGGGTCCTTAGAGGCCTCGTGCGGGAATTTATGATATGATTATGTTCCCAAGGCGATGCATGTGCGTGTTTTGCTTTATAATATAGCCAGTGCGGGAGGGTCCATAGAGGCCTCGTGCGTGAATTTATGATATGACTATGTTCCCAAGGCAAATTGTTTGATTGTTCATTTCCGGAAAAGACACGTCTACTTTTGGTTTTTGAAATAATATTGGTGCATGTACTATGAAATGTGTAAGCGATTGGTTTGCCTTGATTACTTGTACTAGCGTAATTGCTAACCCCTTTGGGGGACCCGTTTCGGGTAAATTCTTGTTATGGATTTCAGGTTATGATTATCCGGATGAGCGAGCACCGGGACAATACGAGGATGTCGGCCAGGGTCGTTGACATGTGCATTTGGGTCGTCTTATTTCCTTTGTCTAATTCGATATGGTTGTTTCCTATATTTATAAACTTATAGATTGTACTCGCGAGTACTTAGGCTTTTCCTTTCGGATTGTGTTTGGACTTCGTTGGAGTAACTATATTTGTCGGTTGATGTTATTGTGCCGGTTGTACCGGACGCATTGTTTTATGTTCTTGTTGTTAACAATTGTTTCCTTGCTAACCGAGACGGTTAGTCGAGAGGTGTCTTTCTTGTGTTAGCCTGGTGGATCCCATGTAGGGGTCCACGATGCTGTAATACACCTCGAATATCTTGGGGGTGTTACACTTACTCAGTCCATCCTTAATGATTACCTTCTTGGTTTTTGGACATGAACCCCACAAACTTAGATCGCGCCACAAGTCCTCTAAGCACATTGGTAAACATCCTCCTAATTATTTTGCTCTTAGTTTCTTTGCAAAACTACTCCTGCTTATACCTGACATGTACTTGAATGAATCTGAAAATTCACCAAATAGTCGAGCTTGTGCTTCGATCAACCATCTAATATCTTCTAGGATGCCATTTCTAATTAGCACCCTTAATCTGAAACTCGATAAATTCTTTTTATAATATCCGCTGGAAGAGATGAGTGGTATATACGAAGAATCAAGGGCACTAGATATATTATGATATTTAGACCCTTAATGTGGGTGAATTTCGTGAATGTCATGATAACTTATTTATAGAATGGAAATGCGTATGAGGTTTGACCCTGCATTTGAATTTACATGAAGCATATGAACTACGACTCTATATTTGAATAATAATCATGATATGATGCAAGGGAGCGACGACTCTGCATTAACAGTGAGGTGTAGTACATTGAGAGATGATATGTCGGTAAAATATATATTTGATGATAAACACATCATGACTTCATATGTTTGTTCTCGATTAATAATATCACTATTAGCCAATATTGGGAATGAATCAATAACAATATGGAATATATTAAGGGGTAGTATAGGCCTTCTCCTTCTACATGTGAACTACTAGATATTATAGATCCACTAGATAGTCACATATGTATATGACTCGTAATTAATGATCTGCTCATGGTATGAGCGCATTTTCAAAATAAGATGATAAAGCTAGTAATATATCTTAAATAAACTTAAATAGTTCTCGAAAGAATCAAGATATGTGCATACAAGTGGGATATCAATCGGCATACTATTCAAAGTCCTCTAGCCAAGATAGAGAACATGATATATAAACTCCCATGATTGAAGATGAATACGGAGATACTGACCTGTGAATTTTTGTGCTCAAAAGTCATTTAGCATGATGGAGTATGAGTAGTTGAAAATATGTGAAATGTATCACATTTTATGTTCATAATCGAAAATTGAACTTGAAGTTCAAATATACATGACCAACTGCAACTGTTTTGATAAACAAATATACCCGAAATATCGATATTATAATAACTCCCAGAATATATATCAAATCAAATGATAAATAAGGCATATATTTTTGAGAAGTATATATACATAACTATAATCTGTAATCCTAGTTGATGATTGATAATGATGAATGTCGACAAGTTATATCGCTATGGGAAAATAAATGAAATTGAAATATATCGACAGAGCATAAAAGAATAGCGTTATGAATGAAATGTGGATATCGATGAATGAAATAAGGATACCCGTGAACAAAATAAGGATATCCATGAATGAAACAAGGATACTTAAATCAATGATTATGAAATGCGGATAATGAACTTCATGCTTGTGATATATGAATATTGAGAATGAGGATATTGAAATCCATGATTGTGAAATATGGATAATGAAATCCATACTTGTGACATATGGATATTGAAATCCATGATTTTTGAAAATGATGATAATGGAATTCATCGAAATTGAAATATATGTGCTTCTAATAAAAGTATAACATATGGGCTAAAAGTGAAATGAAACTCATGGAGACATTTTAAATATATTATCAGTGGATGCCATGACTCAAAATAAGGTGTTGGAAAATTATATGTTTGTACTCTTTTTCTTGACTGGTGTTTTCCCCAATTGATTTTTTTCTAGAAAAGTTCTTAATAAGGCAGCTTAATCACAATTAAATAAAATGTCTAGAAGAAATTTTGGTATTATAAGAATGAGTCTAAAATTACAAATTGCATTGAATATGATACTCATACTAATTGGCTGAGGATTTTGAAAATGCCTAGGTAATATTCATATAAAATACATGTTGCACTCTTTTTCCCTTGACTGAGATTTTGTCTTATTGATTTTTTCTAGCAAGGTTTTTAACAAGGTAACAGAAATAGTGTTTTAACTTTAATGATATACTCTTTTCTTCTCATTATGATTTTCCACAATGGGTTTTTCCTAATACGGTTTTAACGAGGCATATTCATGACATAATGAGGAATAATAAAGAGATTAAAATTATTCCTCAAAGATAAGAAAATAGAAAGAATATTAGTATTCTTTTTTCTTCGATCAAGTTTTTCCCCCATGATTTTCTTGACAAGGTTTTAATGAGGCAACACATTGATACTCCAACCAGCAAATGATATATACGACATAGAAACATATTATTCCCTATGTTTTTGTCCCGAGAGGTTTTACTGAAACAAAAGATTGATACTCTACAAACAACGATAAATATGGAAGATAATCATATTATCCACTCGATTTTTGTCTCACAAGGTTTTACTGAGACGAGGTATAAATAGTCGTATAAGAATGATCGAGATAAATAGAGCAAATTTACGGGATTACAGATTGCTCAAGTTTTATCCCACATAGTGTTGGAATATTCTATTCCACATAATTATAAATGGTTTTGATGATAATTTATTGATGTTTTGTTGATTAAAGAAAACAACAATAGAACGAACCAAAGTAACAAAGTAGTCGAAGACGCTCGAACCAGACTGAAAAGCAAACAAGTTCATATTATCGCAGCTAACATACGCTATGTCTATGGGATTAACGTACATAATGCATATCACCTGAATGCAGACGAGACTGCAGCTGACATGTTTAACAGACGCTACATGAAGGGAATAATGCACGCTAAATGACTGAGTTAGCACATGCTAGGTAAGAAGCTAACGCACGCTAACGAAGAAATATATCTATTATGAATAATTTCAAAACGGAAATCACGCGGAATCTGAAAAGTGAAGTTTGAACTGAAAAGTAAAGTTTGAATAGATAGCACACACTATGAGAATAACTTAGCGCACGCTAAGTTTAAATTATGTTCGTTGGAGAGAAGACTTTCAGCATCAGACCATTGTAACCGAAGACTAGCTAGCGCACGCTAAGGATTAATATTAGCGCATGCTAACGAAAGAGGTAGAAGCTACTGGACTGAAGAATAGAACAGTTAAAGTACGTAACCATGCAATATTAATGTACGTAACACAGATTGGCGCACGCTACACAAAGGCAATAGCGCACGCTAATGAAGATAGCCAATAACGGCTAGTTGAGGTTTTATGCTTATAAATACCAAACCATTTGGTATCAATCAAGACAACAACTCTAAGCAAAGCATATATACTTTAGATATAGTTATACTCATATTTGTTGTTGTGATAGAGATATATTGTCAAGTGTTTGAGTGTTCATACACGAAAATACATACACAAGAGGAAAGAAAGGATTGTAGATTGATTCAGTGTTATTAGGATCATTGATCCGGTATTCATAGAATCATATCTAAATCCAAGTGAGGTTTGTCTAGTCCCAATCGAAAACTAGATAGGTTGATTCCTTGTTTGATAGAAAAGGAAAAGGGTTTATCTAGGACCGACATAAAGTCAAGATTGTAACCGTTTATCTCGGACCAATAGAAGACGAGATTGTAACGGTTTACCTCGGACCGATAGAAGACAAGGTGGAAAAAGTTGATCTTAAGCCTATAGAAAAAGATACGGAGAGAGGACATAGGCACGTTTGGACGATCCTCTATAAATATTGTATCGTTTATCTTCCACAATTTAATTACGCTTCCGAAAATGCAAAAGAGTTTGAAAATGTTGCTCCGTGATATTATCCACCATTATAAGTGGGGTAGCATTTCCCACCAATTGGTATCGGAGCGGATATCCATAAAAGTCGTCTTAACATCTGAGGATCAAAAGATCCAATGACGCTCCAATTTGCATCGATCGAAGGTCTTGCCTTAAATTGACCTTCATTCTTTGATGGATTAAACTTCATGACTTGGAATAAGAAGATGTCGATATTCATCTGAGCTTATGATATCGAGCTTTGAAAAGTTATTTGCCTAGGTCCGAAAATTCCTACAAAACTAGATGGCTCTCTCAAAAGATTTGAAGATTATAGTGATGAAGATTGGAAAAACGATCATCACAATTGTAAAGCAACACAATTGCTCTATTGTGCCCTAAATCTGTAAGAACACAATCGGATATCATTATGTGATGTGCCAAATATATTTGTAAAATGCTTGAGGTAACTCATGAAGGAACATCGAAAGTCAAGGAGACGAATATAACTATGCTTCTACACGACCACGAGCTATTTATGATGAAAAGTGATGAGTCTATAACAAACATGCTCGACCGATTTTCGGTCATTACTAATGGACTAGTTTGTTTTGGGAAACCATTAACAAGTTGTGAAAAAGTGAAGAAAATTTTATGATCACTATTGTTGAATAGGACGGGACGGTTACGGCGATTATGGAATCGTAATCTTAATTTTAGTGCCCTCGTTGGTTCACTAATAAACTACGAGATAGTTCTTAAATCTTGGAACGCCATGCCGAAATCGAAAGAAAGGTCAATAGCTTTGTAAGATAAGATGTCAAAGAAATCCTGGTAGATGAAGATGATGAAGAATCGACATATTGTGCCAAGAATATAAATAAGTTTCAAAACTTATTAAACTGGAGAAGAAAAGATATCAAGACGAGCGAGTTAGAGAATTTCGACAATAACTGTCGAAACTGTGGTAAACCAGATCACTTTGCTAAAAATTGTCGAGGCTTGACTTCCAAGAATGAAGTGCTTATAGCCACGTGGAGTGACGAAGATGAAGAAGATGAATTTATTCAAAATAATCTCGCACTCATGGCAAGAAGCTCATACGACGATAGTGACGACGAAAGCCAGGTTAGTACCTCGTCTCACGATGATTTATTTGAAGCATTTGAACTTTTACATACGGATTTTCAAAATACTTTAATGGAAAATAAATCCCTAAAGCGAAAAATAAATCCAAAATAAATGAAAAAGGGAAATTTATTGAAACCGATCATTCTATATGTCTTGAAAATGAGAATAATCTGAAGAATGATTTACTAAAAGTTCAAATCGAACTTAAGAATTTAACAAATAAATTTTCTTGTGGTAACGACAAATTTGAACAATTACTTTCCGTTCAAAAGTTTTCATTAAATAAACAGGGGTTATGATTCAAACTGTGTAATAAAACAGAATCTTTAAATTTTAAAATACCCCGATATGATAAATATTTAAAATTTGGGCATCATATTTCGATTTGCAAAAGCCCAAGACGGACGATCAAAATTAAAAAAGTTTGGATTCCTAAAGGAACCACAATCCCGAATATCGTCTATATTTCAAATAAAAAACCAACTCTCGGTTGGATCCCCAAAAATCAAAATTAATATTTCATCAATTGATATTTTTATAATTAATATTTTTTCTAAATTGGTATTTAACTCAGGAGGAGTTATTATTTTTAAAATGGGGAAATCTATTTTTCAGGAGGAGTTTTACCCATTAATTGTCATACTTAATTTTATCGATTTTTTATTACTATTATTGCACTTTTGATTATGACAAAAAGGGGGGGAGAAAAATGAGAGAATAGGAGAATACGAGTCATAAAAAAATGACGAGAAAAATAAAATAATATACCGATCAAGAAAGGAGGAGAAAAGACGAAGGAGAAGAAAAGGAAATAAAAGAAGAAGTTGAAAAAAAATGAGAAGAAGTTGAAAAAGAAAAAATGAGAATAAGTTGAAAAGAAGAAAAGAAAAGATAGGGAGAAGAAAACTAACGAAACGGACAAAGCCGAAAAACTTTGATCTGTATTGTTTTATATTTTTGCAGGTATAAAATGTAACACCCCCAGAGCCATCCAGGAATATTACAGCGCTGTGGGCCCCGAGATGGAACCCACAAGGCTGAAGGAAATTTTCGCAAAGATTTACAAATGCCCAAGGGGCTAACGACGGTATTATCTTTTTAAAACATTCGAAGACTTTATAAAACTCGTTTATCAAAACCGTCGTGAAAACTCATTTGAAACCACAATGCCCGAAACGCCAAAACTCAATTATTTAAGAACATACGTTAAGCTATCGCTTACACGTACCGGCAGAATAGATTTAGAGAACGATTTCAACAACAATTAATCAAAAACCCCTAAATCTAACTCAATATTCAAAGTGTTCTTGAATAACCTTTCAATAATCCAATGAATATTCATACATACTCATAATCATATGTATATCTCTTCATACAACTGTAATATCCGCATTTTTTCTTTCCCTTGTAATTGTATTTCCGGTGTAATTCTCGATTTTAGTGACCCTCGGGTATCCTTCAGTGTAACTTTTCCGTTATCTTTTGATCTGATTCTCGTAATTGTTGTGCGGAACCGCCGTTTCGGGGTTGCCGTGGATTCATTCTATGCTATGATGCGTTTCGAGGTGTTTCGTTTGACGTTTCGTTCATATTCCGGTATTTTGGGGTCGTTTATATCCTATATCTAGCGCACGCTATATTTCCTGTATAGCGCACGCTAGAAATCCATTAGTAGCGCACGCTACGATTAATTCGTAGCGCACGCTAACGATTTAGCCCTGGGAGTGGCAGTTTAACTCCCAGGCCTCTGGACTATCGGATTAGCGCACGCTATCTTGTCTAGCGCACGCTAATGTCGGGAGACTAGCGCACGTTAAGTTGTTCAGTAGCGCGCGCTAGTGTGATTGTCCAGTACTGGGCAGTTTACTACTGAATTCAATCAGATTCTAGTTAGCGCACGCTACGCTGGTATGGTAGCGCACGCTAACGGGTCAGGTGAGGTTTGGGCAGTTGGCTACTGGACTCGGCTGATGTTCAGGTAGCGCACGCTATTGGTCGATAGCGCGCGCTACCGATAGGTTATTAGCGCACGCTACGCATGCATGGTAGCGCACGCTAACGGCAAAAACCCTGGCTTCTGGACTCGGACGCTAACAGGAGGGTTGGTAACCCTATCCCGTTAGCGCACGCTAACCTTGAGGTCTTAGCGTGCGCTAACACTCCCTGGTTATATAAACCAGGGAGTTGACCGAGATAATCACAAAAATCTCATTTCTTCCTCTTTCATGACGAGCGACTCCCGAGCGATTTGAGGCGATTTTCTTCCTCCAATCACTTCAGAGATTCTTGTGCTTGAGTTCTTGGTGTAAGACTAACATCATCCACTTGTGTTTCTCATCCTAAATCCAAGGTAATCTCTTAGAACCCTACTTTTGGATAATTTGGGGGTTTGGGATTTTCTTCCGATTCGTTCCGTTTTGTTGGTGGATTCATGATGTATACGATTGATATTGTTAGTATCTTTAGTTTTCCTACGGATTCATGGATATTTTGTGGATTTTTACGGAATCGAGAGGGTTTGGTTGTGATCCGCCCTCGTTGTTATTTTATTCGAATATACATGAATCGTAGGCGGGTTTCCGGGTGTATTCCATTTCCGTAATCGTCTAGAGTTGGTTGTGATTGTGTTATTCGAATCGTTAGGTTCAATCGTCGGTTCCTCACGGTCTTGCTTGAATCTTCCGATCCGCTCGCCACCGTCTATTAATCGAGGCAAGTATTTTTGGAAACCTTTAAGCTTAACATGAAATGGTGATGTATGTTATTTGTGTGTAACTCACCTCGTGTTGGCCCGACGGGGTCAAGGAGGGAAATCTATGCTGCCGCCCTGGATTTCACGAGTTTCGTACCGCTAGCCAACTCGTTAGGGTCCTTGCAAGGCCTCGAGTGAGAATGTATGCCGCCGCCTGTTCTCACGGCTTAGCGTGTGCGTGGTTTTGTTTTTCCGTATTTGTAGCCAACTCGTTAGGGTCCCCGTGAGGCCCCGAGTGAGAATGTATGCCGCCCGTTCTCAAGGCTAATTGTTCGACTGTTTATTTTCCGGAAAAAGACATGTCTTGTTTTGGTTTTCGAAATGATTATTGGTGCATGTACTATGAAATGTGTAAGCGATTGGTTTGCCTTGAATACTTGTACTAGCGTAATTGCTAACCCCTCTGGGGACCCGTTTTGGGGAAATTCGTTTTATGAATTTCAGTCGTTCATCGAGACGAGCGGCTACTGACCAAGACACGGATGATGGCCGTGAGTGATGATGGTGCTCGAGTGATGTTTTAGTATCTTTACCTTTTTGTCTTTTGTTGTTTTGAACTTATAGTTGTACTCGAGTACTTAAGGGGTTCTTGTTCGTTTGAATTGTATTTTTGCTTATTATGTTGTGATGGATGATGATGTCATATCAATGGTTGAACCGGTGGATTGTTCTGCTTTGCGTCTTTATGACGTGGTGTTATTTTATCGCTTCGTGAGTCGTTGTGTATGATGTCGTTTCACTGGTGGGTCCCATATAGGGATTCACTACTGTAATATACCTCGGATATCCCGGGGTGTTACGTAAAATGGTATCGAGCTCTAGGTTTATGGATACCTAGGCTTGTTGGTTTATTGGGTCTTGTGGTGTTTTGTTTTGCACATCATCGTCACGCCGCCATGATTCCTGATTTACCAAAGGTCCGTAAGTTTTCCTTCCTCTGCTTCATTATTTCCTTGTATCGTACCTTTGATTCTCGACTTGTAATTGTTCTTCTCTCGTACTTACCCTCGTATGGCTTTTGCTACTTGTTTAACTCCGGCATGGATGCCGGAAGAGGTCGTGGTCGCGGTCGTGGTCGTGGACGCGCCGGGACGTGGGGCCGGTGGGGCGGCCACGCCACGCTTGGGAGCCGGGCAAGACCGGCGACCGTCATAGCCATGCTTCTTCTCAGGAGCGTGCCGATCTTGGTATCGCGGCCGTAATGCAACAAATGGTAAACCAAATGGCGGCGATAGCTCAGGCGGTTCAGAACCCGGATCAGGCCCACGCTAATCGGGGCGTAGCGGATCGTTGGCTCCAAGATGTTATCAAGATGCATCCTCCTCAGTTTTCGGGAGCTTCAGACCCGATTGGCTGGGAAGGGTGGATCAAGGAGATGTCTAAGGTCTTCGTTGCCACTAACTGTCCCGAGGACCGTAAAGTCCCTATTGCTCAATATTTCCTCACTGGGGACGCTACGGACTGGTGGGAGGCCGTTGGGCCCAAAGACCATGCTGCTACGTGGGCTGATCAAACAGCTTCGCGGCACCCATTCTTCTCAACCAGCCCCGTTGGAGCCAAGTGTGAATCAGGGGTCGTTTGCTCCTCAATATCCGCCGAGTGGTAGTCGGGGAAGAGGTCGGGGTCAGCCCTCAAGAGGGGGAGCTTCCAGTGTTGGCTCCGCCCACCCGCGTGTCTATGAGATGCGGAGAGCCGATGATCCAGCGGCTACCGTGGCGACAGGTACCGTTTATATTCTTTCTCATCCTGTCAGTGTGCTTTTCGATTCCGGTGCTACGCATTCATTCATATCTCTGGATTGTGTGCGCCGTTTGAGTCTCGACCGTTTGACACCTTGTGAGCCCTTCATCGTTAAGCTTCCTAGCGGTGATAGGATCGTTGGTGATCAGGAGGTTCGAGACTGTTCTGTGCTTATTTGTGAGAGGACTTGGCCCTCTAATCTTATTGTTGTGAGTATCGAGGGTGAGGATTTGATTCTTGGTGATGACTGGCTCGAGCGGCATGGTGCGATCATGAACTACCGCACGAGAATCATCACTATGTTAGCCGAGGACGGCACCGAGCACTCTTTCGCGGGGCGAAAGAGGGGAAACCAGAAATTCGTCATTAGTGCCTTGAAGGCGATGAGTCTCATGCGAAAGGGATGTATTGGTTATTGGTGCTATGCCTTGAAGGCGGAGAGTGGTGGAGTCGAGCTTTCGTCGATTCCAATCGTTAATGAATTTCCTGATGTTTTTCCCGACGAGTTACCGGATTGCCACCAGATCGAGAGGTCGAGTTCACTATAGAGTTAGAGCCGGTGCGGCCCCTATTTCAAGGCGCCTATCGCATGGCACCTTCAGAGATGTCCGAGTTGAAGAAGCAGTTGAGTGAGCTTCTTGAGTCGGGTATGTTCGACCGAGCGCCTCGCCTTGGGGCGCACTACCTGCTTGTGCGGAAGAAGGATGGTTCGCTACGTTTGTGTATCGACTATCGCGAACTAAACAAGGTGACCGTCAAGAACAAGTATCCTTTGCCGAGAATTGATGACTTGTTCGATCGATTGCGAGGAGTCTGCGGTATTCTCGAAAATTGATTTGAAATCGGGTACTATCACCCGGGTGAGAGAGAGTCCGATGTGCAAAACAACCTTTCGGACGAGGTACGGACATTATGAGTTCGTAGTCATGCCTTTCGGGTTAACTAATGCCTTGGCGGTGTTCATGCAATTGATGAACAAAGTTTTTATCGAGTATTTGGATAAGTGCGTCGTGCCTTTATCGATTTATATTCTTATTTATTCGAGGAATGAGGAAGAGCATGCCCATCATTTGCGGATAGTATTAGACATTTTAAGGACCGAGCAACTCTATGCAAAGTTCTCGAAATGTGAGTTCTGGCTGAAAGAAGTGATGTTTTTAGGTCACGTGATTTCAGCCGAGGGGGTTCGTGTGGATCCGCAGAAGATTGAGGCCGTATTGGATTGGGCACCGCCCAAAAATGTGAAGGAGGTCCGTAGTTTCTTGGGTTTGGCTGGCTACTACCGTAGGTTCGTCGAGGGTTTCTCGAAACTGGCTCGACCACTTACGCAGTTGCTCCAGAAATCCGAGAAGTTCGTGCGGAATGACGAGAGGCGATCGAGTTTTGAGGAATCAAGCGCGTTTGACTTCAGCCTCAGCTTTGGCGTTGCCATGTGGCAACGAGGGTTTTGCCGTTTATAGCGATGCTTCGGGTCGTGGTCTTGGGTGTGTATTAATGCAAAGACGGCAAGACCATTGCCTATGCGCCGAGACAGCTTGAGGCCGTATGAGATGAACTACCCTACTCATGATTTGGAGTTAGCGGCAATGCGTTTTTGCACTCAAGATTTGGCGTCACTATCTTTTCGGCTCCACATGTCGATTTTACCGATCATAAAAGTCGAAATACATATTTACTCGTGAGAGTTGAATATGAGGCAGAGGAGGTGGTTAAAGTTGATTAAGGATTATGACCTCGAAATCCTTTATCATCCGGGCAAGGCGAACGTTGTGGCCGACGCCTTGAGTCGAAACCAGTTGCGTTGCGAACGCTTGAGATCCTTACATCTCGGTCCCGAGCTTCGGAGGGCTTTGATCGAGTTAGATGTTGAGGTCTTGTTGCCGGGAGCCGTCGGGCAACTTTGTGCTTTAGAGATTTCCGTCTTTGATCGATGAAATTAAGTCAAGCAGTTAGAGGATCCGATGATTACTCAAATCCGAGAGAACGTTCTTAAAGGGAAGTCTCCTGGATTTGTGATTCACGAGGATGGTGTTTTGAGATTCCAGAGTCGGCTTTGTGTGCCGAACGACATAGAGTTGAGGCAGAGTATTTTACGGGAGGCCCATGCTACACCTTATTCCGTTCATCCTGGTACGAGTAAGATGTACAAGGACCTGAGGAGAAATTTCTGGTGGAATGACATCAAGGATGAGGTCGCACAGTTTGTAGCGAGATGTTTGACTTGTCAGCAGGTCAAAATCGAGCATCAGAGACCGGCTGGGTTATTGCAGTCACTTCCCATTCCGGAATGGAAATGGGAAGATATATCGATGGATTTCGTTACGAGTTTGCCGAGATCGAGGTCGGGCATGAATATGGTATGGGTGATTGTTGATCGCCTGACCAAGTCGGCACATTTTCTGGGCATCAAGGACACTTGGGGCCCGGAGAAGTTAGCTCGTGTGTTTATTGCGCAGATCGTGAGACTTCACGGTACTCCGAAGTCTATTGTTTCGGATCGTGACGGCCGTTTTGTATCGCACTTCTGGCAGGCGGTGCATAAGGCGTTAGGTACCCGGTTGCGTTTGAGTACCTCTTTTCATCCCCAGACAGATGGACAGTCGGAACGCACTATCCAGACGTTCGAGGACTTATTGCGTGCCTGTGCTCTCGATTGGAGTAGTGACTGGGAGGAACATTTGCCGCTGATCGAATTCACGTATAACAATAGTTGGCACGCGTCGATTCGGATGGCACCGTATGAGGCACTTTACGGGCGGCGATGTCGATCACCGATTTGTTGGAATGAGGCGTCCGATTTGGTCGGGACTGAGCCGGATGTCGTTTTAGAGACGAGGCGGAAGATAGAGTTAATTCGAGAACGGATGTTGATCGCCTGAGTCGGCGAAGTCGTATGCCACGTCGTCGACCTTTGGAATTTGAGGTGGGAGACCACGTTTTGCTAAAGGTGTCGCCGACGAAAGGAGTTTTTCGTTTCGGGAAGAAAGGGAAGTTGAGTCCGAGATTTATCGGCCCCTTCGAGATCCTCGAGCGAGTAGGTGAGTTGGCATACCGTTTGGCGTTACCTCCGGCCTTGAGTCATGTTCATAGTGTTTTCCATGTTTCCCAGTTGAGGAGATATGTCCCGGATCCTAGCCACATCATCGATTATGGTGAGATTGATGTCGCCAAAGATGTTACTTTCGAAGAGCGCCCTTTGAAGATTTTGGAACATCGTGAGAAACGATTGAGGCATAAGACCATACCTTTGGTCAAGGTGCAATGGTCGAGACACGGTGTCGAGGAGGCAACTTGGGAAACCGAGGATAGCATGCGTGCTAGGTACCCCGAGTTGTTTGTTCCTTAAGTTTCGGGACGAAACTTATTTTTAGAGGGGTAGAATGTAATATCCGCATTTTTTCTTTCCCTTGTAATTGTATTTCCGGTGTAATTCTCGATTTTAGTGACCCTCGGGTATCCTTCAGTGTAACTTTTCCGTTATCTTTTGATCTGATTCTCGTAATTGTTGTGCGGAACCGCCGTTTCGGGGTTGCCGTGGATTTATTCTATGCTATGATGCGTTTCGAGGTGTTTCGTTTGACGTTTCGTTCATATTCCGTTATTTTGGGGTCGTTTATATCCTATATCTAGCGCACGCTATATTTCCCCGTATAGCGCACGCTAGAAATCCATTAGTAGCGCACGCTACGATTAATTCGTAGCGCACGCTAACGATTTAGCCCTGGGAGTGGCAGTTTAACTCCCAGGCCTCTGGACTATCGGATTAGCGCACGCTATCTTGTCTAGCGCACGCTAATGTCGGGAGACTAGCGCACGTTAAGTTGTTCAGTAGCGCGCGCTAGTTTGATTGTCCAGTACTGGGCAGTTTACTACTGAATTCAATCAGATTCTAGTTAGCGCACGCTACGCTGGTATGGTAGCGCACGCTAACGGGTCAGGTGAGGTTTGGGCAGTTGGCTACTGGACTCGGCTGATGTTCAGGTAGCGCACGCTATTGGTCGATAGCGCGCGCTACCGATAGGTTATTAGCGCACGCTACGCATGCATGGTAGCGCACGCTAACGGCAAAAACCCCGGCTTCGGACTCGACGCTAACAGAGGGTTGGTAACCCTTATCCCGTTAGCGCACGCTAACCTTGAGGTCTTAGCGTGCGCTAACACTCCCTGGTTATATAAACCAGGGAGTTGACCGAGATAATCACAAAAATCTCATTTCTTCCTCTTTCCGCGGACGAGCGACTCCCGATCGATTTGAGGCGATTTTCTTCCTCCAATCACTTCAGAGATTCTTGTGCTTGAGTTCTTGGTGTAAGACTAACATCATCCACTTGTGTTTCTCATCCTAAATCCAAGGTAATCTCTTAGAACCCTACTTTTGGATAATTTGGGGGTTTTGGGATTTTCTTCCGATTCGTTCCGTTTTGTTGGTGGATTCATGATGTATACGATTGATATTGTTAGTATCTTTAGTTTTCCTACGGATTCATGGATATTTTGTGGATTTTTACGGAATCGAGAGGGTTTGGTTGTGATCCGCCCTCGTTGTTATTTTATTCGAATATACATGAATCGTAGGCGGGTTTCCGGGTGTATTCCATTTCCGTAATCGTCTAGAGTTGGTTGTGATTGTGTTATTCGAATCGTTAGGTTCAATCGCGGTTCCTCACGGGCCGTGCTTGATTCTTCCGTTCCGCTCGGCCACCGTCTCATTAATCGAGGCAAGTATTTTGGAAACCTTTAAGCTTAACATGAAATGGTGATGTATGTTATTTGTGTGTAACTCACCTCGTGTTGGCCCGACGGGGTCAAGGAGGGAAATCTATGCCGCGCCCGGATTTCACGAGTTTCTGCATCGCTAGCCAACTCGTTAGGGTCCTTGCAAGGCCTCGAGTGAGAATGTATGCTGCCGCCCTGTTCTCACGGCTTAGCGTGTGCGTGGTTTTGTTTTTCTGTATTTGTAGCCAACTCGTTAGGGTCCCTGTGAGGCCCCGAGTGAGAATGTATGCTGCCGCCCTGTTCTCAAGGCTAATTGTTTGACTGTTTATTTTCCGGGAAAAGACATGTCTTGTTTTGGTTTTCGAAATGATTATTGGTGCATGTACTATGAAATGTGTAAGCGATTGGTTTGCCTTGAATACTTGTACTAGCGTAATTGCTAACCCCTATGGGGACCCGTTTTGGGGAAATTCGTTTTATGAATTTCAGGTCAGGTTCATCGAGACGAGCGGGCGCTGGACCAGTACACGGATGATGGCCGTGCGTCATGATGGTGCACGAGTGATGTTTTAGTATCTTTACCTTTTTGTCTTTTGTGGTTTTGAACTAATAGTTGTACTCGAGTACTTAAGGGGTTCTTGTTCGTTTGAATTGTATTGTTGCTTATTATGTTGTGATGGATGATGATGTCATATTGACCGGTTGAACCGGGTGGATTGTTCTGTTTTGCGTCTTTATGACGTGGTGTTATTTTATCGTTTCTGTGAGTCGTTGTGTATGATGCTGTTCAGCCTGGTGGGTCCCATATAGGGATTCACGGCGCTGTAATATACCTCGGATATCTTGGGGGTGTTACAACAACATGATTATAACATCCAAAACATCATATCTCAACACAAATTGAAATCCAAGAGGTTTGGGAAAATTACCTTTGAAGATCCAAACATTTTGATTCGATGAACACGCGTTAGATCGACAATCCGAGCTTCACAACCGAATCAAAATGATGAATAATCGAGTATTCAAGTGATTGATGATGAAAATTTCTCCCACAAACCCTCTCTCTCGGATGTAGGATGAAGAAATGAGTTTTTCTTCTCAAAAAACGAAGTTATAGTGCAGACTGCACTGTGTGCCGCGGCCCGGCCGAGTGTGCCGCGGCACAGGGCCGAAATCTGCCCCCAGTGCTCGGCAGTGTGCCGCGGCCCGGCCGAGTGTGCCGCGGCAGTGACTCGGCAGTGTGCCGCGGCCCTGCCGGCAGGAGCCGCGGCCCCCGGTACAGGCGGGTCGGCCAAAATTGCAACATGTGTGTGTCTTAGCTATTTCGACCATAACACCCCCGTCCGGACTCCGATTGACTCACCGTTTGAACCATTGGAAAGATAACCTGATGTTCTATAATATTGAAAAGATTCAGAATTTTTGGAGTTTCCAAAAATTAATGGTTATTTTACAAAGTCGAACTCATACGTGGAAAAGTCGCTTAAGAACACGGAACTCAACAGAACGACACCGAGACGAACTCGGATGACAAAAAGTGTAGAATTAATCATTCTCGGAATGACGAAACGGTAACAATAAAGTCACTAAAATAGACTTCCGCCAAAAAAATAAAATTACCGGAAATCCAAATTGCGGACATTACAATGATAACCATCACATCACGTCAATAATTACATATCAATGGAAATACTAAGAATATGACCAATGTAATCTTACTGTCGTAACTTTACGAAAATCCACGATTCGTATCCTTAACAACATAATAAGATAATACCAAAATATCTGTACGGTATCTCAACAATACCCAAGGTTCTCAAAACATTATCATAACTCGCGATACGGAAATTGTACCAACTCTGGCCAATTTAATCCATCGGATAACGTCGACAATTTCAATACGATAATCGATTGTCCATCAAAGACAAGTATCAAGGAAATACGGAACATACCTCAAGATACGAAATACCATTACCATCACGTCAGTCTAATCCGAGATCAAATCAACACGACATACGGACATGGTCCTAACACAAGACCTACAAATGCATACTCATATGACAACATCAATATGATCACAACAATAATGACAATGTATACTTATGGCAAACCCATAATATACATATGCACAACAACAACACATGGGTAATCCGATGATCCAGCGTTCACTGCCTAGATCCCAAGATGATCCCGTCAGATCAACACGAGGTGGAAAACCCGTCCAATGATCCAGCACACGCTAGCATAGATCCCAAGATGATCCCATCAGATCAACACGAGGTGGACATAGGACAACAATGCACAAATGCATATTAACAATAATACACAAATGCATGACAACAACAATACACAAATGTATCACAACATGATCGACACGAAATGACAAAAATGAATAGAGTACTTGCCCCGAGTCCTTCGAGAACGATCTCAATGTCTAAACCATCACGAACCATTATCTTCAATACTCGACGGTCCAAAGTATCACGGATTGCGGATAATTCATATCTTCGTCTTTATCACAATATCCTCGATATACAAATATACCAATAACAAAAGTAAATCATATACATTATGATTTAAATTCCCAAACTCGAATACGATTTATAATCCCAAATCTCCTGTGATTACGATTATAAACATTGCTATAAGAATTATACACGAATGAAACGGAAACCATTCATTAAATACTATAAACTGAGCAAGTAATAACTTACCTCGATACCAATGAAGCCATTACCAATTCCATTGCCGTCATCTACAAGTCCCTTGGCCCTGATCAATACAATTCACGAACATTCTCGAACACGACCGCAAAGCGTGGTTCTAATCACCAATCAATAATCTCAACCTATTACAATAATCGATAGACAACAAGTTCGATAACAATCAACAATCGATAAAACCAAATCACAAACCCAACGGCTTGACAAAATCTCGATTAAACACTAGTCGGATCAATCCAACTCAAACCAATACGAATTCAGAACCACAACACGAAAATACTGCACTTTCTGCCTTCTTAGCGCACGTTAATCACTTAACGTAGCGTGCGCTAAGTTGCTCCCGTTAGCTCGCGCTAGCCAGTAAGCTTAGCGTGCGCTAATGCTGTACTGATGCATGTTTTTCAGATACCGATCAACATATGGTGATTATCAAGAACACTAAGTGATTCTAAATCGTGCTCAAAACAACGAAATCCAATATCCTTTAACATATAAACAATCATCCAACTTATAATCCAAGTTCTATATCCATATATCATCTTCCTTAATATCAATACATGAAACATCAAGAACGTAACAACACTTCCATAATCTATCATTACAGGGAGTAATCATCAACAATAACATCAACATCCGCAAAGGAGAAGGAGGATTGACCAACTTATCTCAAGAAAACGAACTACACAATACAAATCACCCAAATCATATTAATATCATCATACTCCGGTAATCCATCTCATAATCATGCTTGTCAACTTGTTTATGTAATAATCATCAACTCAAGAACATCAACATTTAATCCAAAACAAAATCCAAAGATGAAGAGTGATTACCTTTATGAAGGAATGGATTGATTTCCAAGGTTGAATCCATTTCCAAGAATCACCAATGATTTCAAGAACAAAGCTTTAATCCATGATTTCCATATTTAATCTTGTTAACGAGGATCATCCCTCAGTGTTTAGGAACTCCAAATGTCCTCTCAAGGTTCTCTCTATCGGGTGAAAGGAAAGAAATGGACAAAATGCTTCATAACACCCTTCTGTCCCTTTATATAGAATACATTACTAGCGTGCGCTAAAGCTTATGTTTAGCGTGCGCTATGGCCTTAGCGTGCGCTAACTGACTTTGTTAGCGTGCGCTATCGCAGTCCAGAGGCTACAGTATGGCTTCGTACATGTGCTTACGTATGTAACTCCCATGCATTAGCGTACGTAACTTACACTCTCTAGCGTACGCAAGTCCTTGCGTTTAGCGTGCGCTAATATCAGTTGACTCGTTTGTCAGTATGCTCCGAAGACTGGTCCACACGCCGAAAGTGCTGACGAGGATAAGATTCCTTTTTGTCCGATATATCATTAGCGTGCGCTAATCTTTAGGGTTTAGCGTGTGCTAGTACTACATTACAAACATTCGTTGACTTATTAGAACGTGCGCCGAAAGTGGCCTGGTCCACATGCAGATTCCTTCCGATCTGACTGCATTAGCGTGCGTTATGATTTCACCTTTAGCGTGCGCTAACCCTGCATGGTAGTGTGCGCTAATAAGGCTATACTTAGCCATTTTCAGCTATTCTTGTCCAACGTCTCGACATATCAGATACATATACATGACATACTATATCCTCTAATACAATTGTCGACCAAGTACGACAATTATACCGATACTGACATCTCAATCCTTCATTTATTTTATCTATACTATACAGATTCCACGCTGTACAATATAACTCGGATAAAATAATATTAAACAACGGTAGTAGAAATTCCGGATATTACATAAAATCCCATCGAAGGTTGTTGTTTTGTCATCATTAAAAAGGGAGAGATTGTTGGAATATTCTATTCCACATAATTATAACTAGTTTTGATGATGAGTTATTGATGTGTTGTTGATCAAAGAAAACAACAATAGAACGAACCAAAACAACAAAGAAGTCGAAGATGCTCGAACCGGACTGAAAAGCAAAGAAGTTCATATTATCGAAGCTAACATGTGCTATGTCTATAGGATTAACGTATGCACTTCATATCACCTGAAGGCAGAAGACTGCAGCTGATATGTTTAACACATGCTACATGAAGTGAATAACGCACGTTAAATGACTGAGTTAGCGTACGCAAGGTAAGAAGGTAACGCACGCTAACGAAGGAATATATCCGTTGTGAAGACTTTCAACACGGAGATCACGCGGAATCTGAAATGTGAAGTTTGAACTGAAAAGTAAAATTTGAACAGATATCGCATGCTATGAGAAGAAATTAGCGCACGCTAAGTTTAAATTATGTCCGTTGGATAGAAGACTTTAAGCATCAGACCATTGTAACCGAAGACCAGCTGGTGCACGCTAAGGATTAATGTTAGCGCATGCTAACAAAAGAGGTAGAAGCTATTGGACTGAATAATAGAATAGTTAACGTATGTAACCATTCAATATTAACGTACGTAACACGGATTAGCGCACGCTAGATAAAGGTAATAGCGCACGCTAATGAAGACAGCCAGTAACAGCTAGTTGAGGTTTTATGCATATAAATACCAAACCATTTGGTATCAATCAAGACAACAACTCTAAGCAACTAATATATACTTCAGATATAGTTATACTCATCTTTGTTGTTGTAAGTGAGCTATATTGTCAAGTGTTTGAGTGTTCATACATGAAAACACATATACGAGAGGAAAGAAAGGATTGTAGATTGATTTGGTATTATTAGGATCGTTGATCCAGCATTGTGAGAATTATATCTAAATCCAAGTGAGGTTTGTCTAGTACAAATCGAAAGCTAGTTAGGTTGATTCCTTGTACGATAGAAAAGGGAAACGATTTATCTTGGACCGACATAAAGACAAGATTGTAACGGTTTATCTCCGACCAATAAAAGACGAGATTATAACGGTTTACCTCGGACCGAGAGAAGACAAGGCATAAAAGGTTGATCATAAGCCTATAGAAAAAGATACGGAGATATGATGTAGGCACGATTGGCCAAACCTCTATAAATCTTGTGTCGTTTATCTTCCGCAATTTAATTATGCTTCCGCAAATGCAAAAGAGTTTGAAAATACTACTCCGCGATATTATCCACCGTTCTAAGTTGGGTACCGATTCCCAACACATAGTTTTCCTAGCAACATTATAATGCAATAGAGTATGATTGTCACAAGCTCCAGTAGAAACAGTATGGAAGTTTTCCTCCCACTATATTTTTCTTCAAACTAGTTCAGCATACATTTGTATAAATAGTCATTCAAGAGGAGTGTCATGAAAATGACATATGAAGATGACATTTCAATTACCAATTTATTTTATATAAGGTGAATGTATCAAGCCCATGATGAATATGTAATTATAGTCGTGTTATCTGAAGTTTCCTATAAATAGAATTTCAGTGATTAATAAAAGCATACCTAAGAATTCGTTCTCTCTAAACTCTCTAACCTTTCTTTTCTCCATAGTTTTATAACAAAAGAATTATTATTATTATTATTATTATTATTATTATTATTATTATTATTATTATTATTATCATCATCATACACAACATCAGAGAATAGATCAATATCGAGTTGCATTAATGCATTGATTTTCATTATTGTCGTGTACATTAAGAAAGTAAAACAGGCAAATATATAATTATATTAGCGATAGAAAATAGAGTCAAGAAAAATATATTTTAATAAAAGCTCTTTCGAACATGTTTGATTTATTATGGGCGAGAGTCACATTGATTGACTCAATATGCTTCGTCTTTTGAAAAATAATATTATTTATATGACAATTAATATTATAATTTGAAATCATGTCACGACTTGTATGGGTTGATGATGTTACCTTGAGGAGCTCGAGAATGACTATTCTATTAAACCATGTAAGTGGATTAATTTTTTATATAATAATAATAAGGTTTGAGTGATACTACTCTAGATTAAATAATTAATTAAATAACACTGCTAGTAACTTAACTTAATTAATAGACATTGCATATCTTAAATATGGAAAATAAATATTTAATAAGGAGCTTGATTTCATAAATTAAGATTTGGGTATATATGCAATATTAATTTATTAGTAGACTGAATTAATGTTAATAGACTTAACCACACAATCATATTAGGAATAGTTTTAAAGAAGCTTAGGTCTACTAGAAATCCTCACCCTATTCCTCCTTGCAATCTCTAGAGTAGTCCAAGGTTTATAAATAGAACACACGAAGGAGACTGATTTTGTACTTGAGAGCAAGGATTAATTTCTTCTTGTTAGGTTTAATTGTAGATCTTGACTTGTTTCTTTGTTCTACAATTTAGATAACACATAAAATTTCTAGGAATGGTCAAATATTACTAGAAAATAAACGAAAAAAAATATTGAGACTCCATGTGAAACTTTTCAGCCGATCCAAAAAGTGTCAAGCAAGTCCGATAGCTCGTTGCCCATACAACATGCGAAATAAGGTGGGGATATACTCTAAAAGATTTAAATGAAGAAATTAAGAACAACCACGTCGCTTTTAAGGGTAAATATCCTATGATCTTAAGATAAGATTAGGATATTACTTATTATCATAATTATATCATATAAATTATAATATTATTTAAATTATTATTAATATTAGTAATTAATTAATTAGCAAGCTTAAATAGATTTTGTACTTATAGATACTTAAAATACATTTATGCATTTTATTTCTAACAATATTTATATCAAAATTGTTATCAAATTAAGCCTCGAGGGTTATTATTTTATTTTATTTTTGTAACTAACCCAAACGAATAACTCTGAAATTTAGCATATGGAGGATTGGTAGAATCCAAATTCAAGAATATATCAATTTTTTAATTCTTTGAATAAATTCAAGGAGATCTAAAAAATTATTATGGACAATAGGGGGACATTACTTTTTTGTCCTTAAGTTTGGGTGAGTGTGCACATTTGGTGCAATGTTTCTATACGGTAGCACTCTTAGTCCTTAATTTTTATCATAGTGGCACATTTGGTCCTTTTGGTAAAAATAAAGGACCATGAAGCTGATTTCGGCCGATTTTAATCCTAATCTGCAAATTCAGCCTATGTGGCCAATTTTCCCGTCTGTTTCCCACCTCTTTAGCCAATTCACTTTCCAAGTGTATGTCTAGTTAGCCTAAATAAAAATTAAGTAAGAAAATTAAACAAATGTTGTCAAATTTTGTTCTGTTCTGCTCCCGATAACAGTTTATTAGAACAAAAACCCTGTAATTCTCCTTCTCAATCCTCAATCACCCTTAATAATTAGGAGTTAAGTGATTTGTTACCAGTCCGATGGTCATGATTAAGGAACGGGATGAGAAGTTGAACAGGTTGCCCGCTTTTTTATTGGGTAAGTCAGTAAAAGAACGCCATTTGAACTTGTGTATTTAGCAATGTGTTCCCTCCCCTTTAGTTAATGTTTGTTAAATGAGTAATGGCACCCTTCTTTTGGTAATGGTGTTTAGTGTTTGCATGTAGAAAGTTGATTCCTTTTGTGTGCCACTTTCTATTTAAATATTATTTTCTGATTTTTTTTCTTTTTGTTGTGTTTGTTTTTTGGTGAAATCAGTTGGTGACAAGAGTTGTTATACATTATGCTTTCATTATGGGGTATATTTGAATGTGTTCCCGTACCTAATTATGTTGTAGGAATGGTTTGGAAATGGCATTATGTAAGGTTGAGTGATATGACAGTATCTATGTTAAATAAATGTGCTGATTTTCTTAACCTAAAATCTCTTAGGACATTCCATGTGAAATTGCATTCTGGTTGGCAACTGTTGGGGAGCAATAAGAACATTAGAGAACAATGTAAAAAATTATCTCAAAATAGGGAGTTTCATGTTTTTATAGAGGGTGAGTTAGTTGATGAGAATGGATCAGAGAGTGAAGAAGACTTAGGGAGTAAGCATGGAGAGGAAAGTGAAGATGGTAATGATAATTTTGTTGAAGAAGTTGAACAATTGTGTGATGTATACGTGATTGACAATTTACCTGAACAAGTTGGTGGAATAGATTTAGATGAAGTTGAATTTACTTGTGAGAGTGAGAACTCAAGTGAGGATGGTGAATGTAGTGTCGAGGAAGAGTGTGACATAGAAGTGGATGATTTTATGTTCAAAAAATATATTGATATTGATGTTGAGACTGAAGATTCACTTAGTGAAGATGGTATAGACCCTTATGAGACTGCACAAATACTACAGAGTAGTGGGGGGAAGGGAAAGAGTAAGTCAGTTGGTGGTACTGGGACAAGCAAATAGGGCTCTGGTGGGAATAGGTGTGGAAACTGATGGTGCTGCTACAAGTCGGCCAAGTAGTGGGATGTGGAGTGGAGTGAACACTAAAACTAGCTTCTAGAGTGCTCCTATAGTTCACTGAAGTGATGATGATTTTGATAGTGAACTAGAGTCTGATGCTGAAGATAACTCTAGGCCTTCAAATAGTCCAAAGAGACTATCCTTGAGAACTAAAGATACATATAATCCTAAATTTTCATTAGGTCAGACTTTTACATCAAAAAAAGACTTTGGGAATGCTGTTCACTCACATGCTGTAGCAACCATGAGAAACCTTGGGTTAGTGAAAAATGACAAGATCATAATGTATGATAGATGTAGAGGTGAAGATAATGGACAACCTTGTGAATGGAGATTGCATGTACGTAAGGTTGCTGATAACTTAACCTTTCAGGTTACTAGATATATTCATACACATACTTGTGAGGAGCAGTATGATGTTAAGAACCTTACGTCAACAAGGTTGGCTCCAAAATTGTTAACAAGATTAGAAATGATCCTGAAATAAGCATTGAGGGTCTCAAGCTAGATGTTGAGGAAGAGATTAAGGTTGATGTGACTTGATACCAAGCAAGAATAGCAACGAAGAAAGCTCTTAAGATTATTGAAGGATAACCAGCTGAACAAACACAACAATTTTTGGGATTATGCAGAGGAGCTCAGAAGGAGCCCTGGTTCAACTGTGATGATAAATTCTCATCTAAATGGAGAGTTCAGATATACCTATGTTTGTTTCAATGCCTTGAAGAGAGGTTTCATAAGGGGATGCAGGCCCATAATATCTATAGATGGGGCACATTTGAAGGGTCCACACAAGGGTGTGCAACTAACAGCAGTTACAGTTGATCCAAACAACAAGGGACTTCCAATTGCTTGGGCTGTGGTTGAAAGTGAGACAGCTGACACATCGGAATGGTTTTCAGTGTGTTGATAGAAGATATGGAGCTAGTGCCTTGTACAGATTACACAATTATGAGTGATAAACAGAAAGGACTAATCAAAGCATTTGATCTCAAGTTGGATGGTGCAACTCATAGATTCTGTGTTAGGCACACGTGGGAAAATGCTTATGTGGCAGGATTCAGGGGAGATGCATATAAAGATGCTATATTCAAAGCATCAAACTTGAAAACTAAGGGGGATTTTAAGAAGGCCATAAAGGATATTGAAGAGGTGGATCCAAAGCTACTGGAATGGCCGAGTGACAAAGATCCCAAATTTTGGAGTAAAGAATACTTTAATGCTTTACCACAATATGATACGACTCTTAATAATTTTTGTGAGTCATTTAATTTAGTGACCAGGAGAACAAGAGAAAAGCCTATTCTCACAATGCTTGAATGGATGAGAGAATATATGATGACAAGGCTTCAGAAAAATAGAGACAAGGCATTGGATAAATGACAGAAATGCAAGTTCTGTCCTAAAGCTGACAAGATCCTTTCCAAGAATATTCGGGATATCAACTCATGTACTTCATGAAAAGCTGATGATTTTCATTATTCAGTGACTAGAAAGAGGGGTGGGAAATACAATGTTGACTTGGAGGAGATAAAATGTGTTAGGGTTTTATATTGCAATGCATACTTTATGCTTGTATTATCTTATTTCCCTATAACTACCTATGAGAATATTAATTACATTTAATCACATGTTTTGTATATTTATTCACGTTATGGTTATACAAATGAAATGGCTAATTATTTTATACTATAGAGAATGTGGTGTGTTGGTGTCACATGGAATATCATATTATCGGTTTCTTATAGAATAATACAATAGTTCACAACCGATATAATTATTAGGCAAAATATGTGAAAGATGGTAATGTATGCTTGAGATTAGTTGATCTTGACTCTTAGTATACATAAGTGTATTTGCATACACTGAACTGGATCGAGGTGAGATAATGTCTTCTGTACTGATTGTAAGAAGAATGTAAATCTCGAATAATTATTTTTTGTTAATTTTAAGTATATCATATTTAATTGTGTATTTATAATATTTATTGCTTTGATCTACCATGGGTGAGAGCCACAATGATTGACTCAATATGCTTCATATCTTGGGTAATAATATTATTTATATGACAATTATTATTATAACTAGAAATCATGTCCCGACTCGTGCAGGTTGATGATGTAACACCCCGAGATATTCGGAATAATTACAGCGCCGTAAACCCTTTAGATAAGGATTTACAAGGCTAATTTTAAAAGAAGTGTAAAAATAAACCAATCGAACACTGGAATTCACATACAGATTTGAAACAAACGATCAAATGTGCTGACTTATACAACCATATCGAAAAGACTTTATTAATACAGACATACTCAATTACTAAACGAACCAAGAAGACAAATCATAATAATAAGAACATCAACCACATCACTGAGCCATCTCATCGTCCTGTCGGTACTGTGGCTGCCCTCCCGCTCCTCGACTACCTGAACATCAAAAACAATGTCCACCCCCGAAGGGGTTAGCAAAACAATGCTAGTACAAGTATCTTCATAGAATAAATCATTAATACATCATAAAACATGCAAACGGACTTCCGCCACCGGAATCCAACGATGCGAATCCTCACGATTCCAGCTACACAATACTGGGTAATCCAGCGATCCAGCGCCCTTGGTATAGATCCCCATGATGATCCCGTCGGACCAACGCATGGTGGAAAACCCGTCCAGCGATCCAGCGCCCTCAGCATAGATCCCCATGATGATCCCGTCGACCAACGCATGGTGGACATTCGATCCCGCCCTCAAGATAGATCCTCATGATCCCCTGATCATTTATAACATTAAAGTAACAATTTTTCATAGATATATTCATTTCAATATGTTGATCTATACGTACAAACATATACGAATATCACGAAAATTCTAAATACATCTCATATTCAACAATATGAATAAAACCACAAGCATGATAAATCGAACTCGACATATGATACTTGCCTCGAAAATGGCAAGGACGAAACACTTCAATGTTCTCGACACGCTCGAAGGCCGCCTCCTTCGATCAACGTAACAAGCTCGAACCTTAACAAAAGGAACGATATACAAATCATCTCAAGTCGAACGATGGCCTAACAATTCGGTCTACGGCCGAAAAGCTCAAAATAACCAATCGCTGGATCGCTTAGCGCGCCACGTTTCTACGTAACGTGCGCTAAGACGGATCATAGCGTATGCTATCGTATAAGACTAGCGGCGCGCTAGCCACGGTCCGCACCGACTCGGCCGTCTCATAACGTCACGCTACGACGCCGGGCGTTATTCGACCCCGATAGCGCACGTTAACTCACACGTGTTAGCGTGCGCTAATATGCATGGCGAGAATCGCAAGCCGAAATCGGGTTGAATGGTGAAGAACTCATGAATCCTACCGTGATAATACAAGTTATCCTCGGGCAAATCATGCTAATAAGGTTTGTGGAAGATTTATGATCGTGAAATACAAATATACGGATAGCCAACTCAACATCATAATTCATCTACGATCTCCAAGAAATAATCTAAGTTCCATTTGTTCTACGTTCCAAAACACATGATTCCATCGTGTAAAACATATCAACTCGGTAAATATCCGATTATTGATCATAACTTGATTTGAACATGCTTAGGTGTCCTTATACTAAGATGGTTCAAAGGTTCATTCGACATCTAGTACCGATACGTCAAAAGTATCCTTCTAACATGTGATGAACGAAATACTTGCTATCCAAACATGATTCAAATCTTCCTTATGAACATACTAATCATTGGTGAAGAATCACCTACCTCGAAGTAGTGAAGAACACGGATGAAATGAAGCAATCCAACACCGAAGGCTTGAACACCAATCTCCAATGATGTACGATCTTCAATCTCGAACTAGGAGGTTGATATGAAGTGTTTGGGACGAAGGGAGTTATGTTCTAAGTGTAAGAGTTCGGGTTATGGGAGGAGAAAAACTGAAATCTCGAATAGGATGATGTCCTATTTATAATAAATGGCTATTAGCGCGCGCTAGACCCTGTTCGTAGCGTGCGCTAACGGCTCACGCCTAAATCGTACTGCACTTAGCGTGCGCTACGCATATACCCGTAGCGTGCGCTAAGGCGTTGACTCGGCTTTTCCCAAAGCCGCCCAGTACATCCGACACGATCCGACAGGGGTCCCCGCCAGATCTCACCTACCGCACGTCCCAATCAATTTGACCACGCATAGCGTGCGCTAATTACATTCTCGTAGGCGCGCTATGAAACCATGTTAGCGACGCTACCCTTAGCCTCGTAGCGTGCGCTACATGCATGAATTTCAACCTTACAAATCACAACCATGAAATTAAACGCTCGGCAACATCGGATTATGAAATACGGAGAATAATACTGCATAAAGTACAATCATTACAATATCACAAGTTCCAATTACATAACAGAAATCTCGGGCATTACATCCTTCCTCCCTAAAAAGAAGTTTCGTCCCGAAACTTATGATAAAAACAACTCCGGATATTTAGCCTTCATACCGTCCTCCGTTTCCCAAGTGGCCTCTTCGACTCCATGTCGTGACCATTGTACTTTAACCAAGTGTATTGGTTTATTTCTCAACTGTTTGATCCGGCTCTCAAGTATCTTGATTGGTCTCTCTTCGAAGGTGCCATCATTATCTATCTCGATCTCGTCGAAATCAATGACGTGACTGGGGTCCGGTACATACTTCCGCAGTTGGGATACGTGAAACACATTGTGAACATGACTCAGCGATAGCGGTAAGGCCAACCGGTATGCTAAATCCCCAACTCTCTCTAGGATCTCAAATGGTCCGATATACCTCGGACTAAGCTTGCCTCTTCTCCCAAAACGGAAAATCCCTCGTGTAGGAGACACCTTCAATAGTACGTGGTCCCAGGGCCGAACTCTAGAGGGCGACGACGTACATCGGCATAAGACTTGCCGACTGGGCGATCAGCAGTCTCTCTCGAATCAAGGCTATCTTCTCTTGAGTCCGAATAATCAATTCCGGTTCCGTCCCGATCAAATCCAAGAATCATCCCAAAGACAGGGCGATCGGCATCTTCTCCCGTATAAAGCTTCAAATGGGGCCATCTTAATAGAAGCATGCCAACTGTTATTATAGGTGAACTCGATCAAGGGCAAGTGAACTTCCCAATCAGTCGACCAATCTAAAGCACAAGCTCTAAGCATATCTTCTACTGTCTGTATAGTTCTTTCAGACTGACCATCCGTTTGGGGATGATAAGTCATGCTAAAGTTGAGCTCAGTCCCCAAAGCCCTGTGAACTGCTTTCCAGAAGTGTGACACGAAACGACCATCTCGATCCGAAATAATGGTCTTCGGCGTCCCGTGCAATCTGACTATCTCCGCAATAAATATTCGTGCCAATCTCTCGGGTCCCCATGTATATTTAATTCCCAGGAAATGAGCCGACTTGGTTAGTCGATCAACTACAACCCAAATCATGTTCATTCCCGTTCTAGTCCTTGGCATACTAGTAATGAAGTCCATCGAGATATCCTCCCACTTCCACTCAGGGATCGGAAGCGGTCTTAACATTCCGGTAGGTCGTTTATGTTCAATCTTAACCTGCTGACAAGTCAAACACTTTGAAACGTACTCCGCTACGTCCTTCTTCATATTCCCCCACCAGAAGTTTTGCTTTAAATCTTTATACATCTTACTGCTGCCCGGGTGAATAGAATAGGGCGCGCTGTGAGCTTCCTTCATAATAGTCCTTCTCAACTCATCATCATCGGGAACGCAAAGTCGACTCTGAAATATCAGAACTCTATCATCTTGTATCACGAATCCTGGGGCTTTTCCTTTCTTTACTTCGTCACATAATCGAAGGATCAGAGAATCGTTCAATTGTTTAGACTTGATCTCCTCGACTAGTGATGAAGTCAGTTCCATCACATAAAGTTGCCCTTGGATTCCTGGTGCCCATACTTCAATCCCCTCGCGGATCAGTTCCCGTTGAATACTGGTTTGGGACGTAAGTGCTTCCATCACTCGAAGAGAAACAGGTTTACGGCTCAAAGCATCAGCTACGACGTTTGCTTTCCCCGGATGATAGAGAATCTCCAAGTCGTAATCCTTGATCAATTCCAGCCACCTTCTCTGCCTCATGTTTAACTCTTTCTGACTGAAAATGTACTTGAGGCTCTTATGGTCTGTAAAGATCTGACAATGAGTGCCGTACAAATAATGTCGCCAGATTTTCAAGGCAAAGACCACAGCTGCTAGCTCCAGATCATGAGTCGGATAATTAACTTCGTACGGTTTCAATTGCCGAGAAGCATAAGCAATCACTTTATCCTTCTGCATCAACACACAACCCAAACCCTGATTTGAAGCATCATTTGTATACCATAAATCCGCTTCCTTTCGGCTGCTAATATAGGTCTTTGTCGTCGGCCTCCTCTTAAGTTCGTCAAAACTAGCCGGCACTCCTCATTCCACATGAACTTTTGAGTTTTCTCAGAATTTGAGTGAGCGGACGAGCAATTTTGGAAAATCCCTCTACAAAGCGGCGATAATATCCGCAAGTCCTAAGAAGCTTCGGACTTCTTTCACGCTTTAGGAGCTTCCCACTCCAAGATTGCTTCGACTTTCTTCGGGTCCACCCGAACTCCGTCGGATGATATCACATGCCCAAGGAAAGTTACTTCCTTAAGCCGAACTCACATTTAGAAAGCTTAGCATACAAATTGCCTTTCTCAAGATGCTCAAAACCACACGTAAATGTTCAAGATGTTCCTCTGGCCCTCGAATATATCAAGATGTCGTCAATGAAAACGACCACAAATTTATCCAAGTACTCCAAGAATACCCGATTCATCAATTGCATGAATACCGCAGAGCATTGGTAAGTCCAAACGGCATCACTACGAATCAGAATGCCTGCATCGATCCGAAAGCGATTTCGTATATCCGATTCCTTAATTCTCAACCGGTGGTATCACGATCGCAAGTCAATCTTGAAAATACCCTTGCCCCTTGCGCTTGATCAAACAAGTCGTCGATCCGAGGTATAGGATACTTATTCTTGATCATCATCTTGTTAAGATCCTCGTAATCAATACACACGGAGGGATCCGTCTTTCTTAGGACAAAGAGAACAGGCGCTCCCAAGGAGAAACGCTTGGTTGAATATAACCCTTCCGCAACAATTCCTCCAGTTGTTTCTTGAGTTCATACATCTCGGTTGGCGCCATGCGGTATGGTGCTCGGAAATAGGAGCCGCCTGTGCTCTAGTTCAATAGTGAATTCCACTCCTCTGCGGAGGTAACCTGAGTAGTTCGTCAGAAATACATCGGAGAACTCATTCACCACCGAAATGGACGAGCTCTACTCCTTCCTCTTTCCTCATGGCATAGCACCAAAGTCCGTGACATCCTTGCTTGATAATTTCACAGCCTTTCATTACCTTGATCAATTTCCCGAGCTTCCGGTCTCCATCCTCGGAATAAGTGTTCAGATCCGTCATCACGCAATGATGGAAATGACTCTCTCTGTAATTCAAAGACACTCCATAGCAGTTGAGCCAATCATCTCCGAGAATTAAATCGTCACCGCAGATGTCAACCACAATAAGATTTGATGGCCAATCTCTTCCTTCTATAGATACTGGGAAATCCTTAGCTTCTAAGGTTCCCACAATTTTCTCTCCGCTCGGTAATCCCACAACATAAGGTTCACAATTATACAAGCACGAGATGTTCAAACGATTAACACAGTTCAAAGATATAAAGGAATGCGTAGCTCCCGAATCGAACAAGACACTAACTGGTTGCAAAAGGATCTCGAATCGCACTCGATGCAACAGCAGTGTTCAGTCGTCGATCTCCTCATTTCGTACAGCGTGGAGGAACGGACCCAAAGATGGATGCCTCTCTCTTCCCAGCGTTCTGCTGCTGAAATCCACTTTGCTGCATCTGGTTCACACTCGTCTCCTTCGGGACTGGAGCTGGAGCGCGAGTACCAAAAGATCGGGTCGCATTCCCACAAAATGTTGCGCGATGTCCTTCCTGTCCACACTCGAAACAGGTCATAGCAGGCGCGAAACAATCACGTCGAACATGTCCCGCCTTGCCACAGTTGTAACACTTCTTCCTCGTGTCGAAGCGATGGTCTTGCCCGGAACTTCTTTCCTCCTCGACTAGGATGCGGAGGTCTCCTGGATGAGTGAAAAGAGGACTGACCCCGGCGGGTCCCGCTATTCTTATTCTCCGCGAAGTTGCCCGACACCTTCTGTTTCTTTGCTTCCGTCGATTTCTCTCCGCCGCTTCCTTCATATCGTAGGCCAACGCCTTGTCCCGAGCATCGCCTCAAGGTGGTACAATCAAATCCGGACATATATTGCTGAATTTCCGCTTCATTCGCATGTCAAAATGGAAAATCCTTTCCGCCTCGGTCTGACTGTGTGGCGCACATAAGTCACCGGTGATTAAAAGTCTTAATCACTTCCACACGCTTGCTTCGAATTTTGCGGTGAGAAAAACTCCCGAACTCGGGCCTCTAACCGGCGAGGACAATATCGCGCTCCATCATCGGGCTTGAATTCTCGCCAAGATTATGCTCCTCTCGGTCGAATGGCCTCCCACCGCCGAAAGCCTCCCGGTCAAAAGATACCGGGCGACGAACCTTCCTATCGTTGGGACGCTTAATCCCGCAAAAATCTTCTCTAATTCCTTCACGGTGATCCCAAGAAAGCGTCTCGGTCGAACCATCAAATTTCGGAGGATGCAATTTGATCACTTTAAGCCATTTATCTCCCGATTATCCACGTTATTCTCATTGTCCCATCATTGTCGCATGCGATCCACAACTTGAGCAAACTAGTTTATCTGGCAACCACTGTGAAGCACTCCCGGCACGTTAGGATCTGCATTATTATTTGCCGATCCTCGCCGTCCCCTAATGTGAATCCGTTTGGCTAGCGGCTATCTCGGGAGTAGATACCGATTCTTCTTGCCTCGCATTTCCACGTCCGCGTCCCACGACAAGGCCCGTCCACGACCTCCTCTCAACATACCGTAAACATAAATACTCAATATCTGGGACAAACTTTCTCAAAGTACATTCATTAATGTTTACAAGACGTGAATTAAATAAAACAGAGTATTCGAGATTAGGAAACTTACAACCACAGTCCAATTGACGATGCTGGCTCAGCAGTGATGTTACGAACGACCAATAATCAATAACGTAAATGCACCCAACTAACCCGATCGCCAAGATATCCATAAATCTTAGCTCCGATACCATATTCGTAACACCCCGAGATATTCGAATAATTACAATACCGTAAACCCTTTAGATAAGGATTTACAAGGCTAATTTTAAAAGAAGTGTAAAAATAAACCAATCGAACACTGGAATTCACATACAGATTTGAAACAAACGATCAAATGTGCTGACTTATACAACCATATCGAAAAGACTTTATTAATACAGACATACTCAATTACTAAACGAACCAAGAAGACAAATCATAATAATAAGAACATCAACCACATCACTGAGCCATCTCATCGTCCCGTTTGCATCGGTCCGCCTCCCGCTCCTCGACTACCTGAACATCAAAAACAATGTCCACCCTCGAAGGGGTTAGCAAAACAATGCTAGTACAAGTATCGTCATAGAATAAATCATTAATACATCATAAAACATGCAAACGGACTTCCGCCACCGGAATCCAACGATGCGAATCCTCACGATTCCAGCTACACAATACAGGGTAATCCAGCGATCCAGCGCCCTTGGTATAGATCCCCATGATGATCCCGTCGGACCAACGCATGGTGGAAAACCCGTCCAGCGATCCAGCGCCCTCAGCATAGATCCCCATGATGATCCCGTCGGACCAACGCATGGTGGACATTCGATCCAGCGCCCTCAGCATAGATCCTCATGATCCCCTCGGATCATTTATACCATAAATGAAACAATTATGCATACACATATGCATTTCAATATGTTCATCAATACGAACAAACAACAACAAATATCACGAAAATTCTCAGAAATACATCTCATATTCAACAATATGAATAAAACCACAAGCATGATAAATCGAACTCGACATATGATACTTGCCTCGAAAATGGCAAGGACGAAACACTTCAATGTTCTCGACACGCTCGAAGGCCGCCTCCTTCGATCAACGTAACAAGCTCGAACCTTAACAAAAGGAACGATATACAAATCATCTCAAGTCGAACGATGGCCTAACAATTCGGTCTACGGCCGAAAAGCTCAAAATAACCAATCTGCCTGGACTGCTTAGCGCGCGCTACGTACTCTACGTAACGTGCGCTAAGACGGACTGTTAGCGTACGCTATCGTATAAGACTAGCGTGCGCTAGACACGGCTCGCGATTTACTGGGTCTCATAACGTACGCTACGCACGTTTCGGGCGTTATCTGACCCCGATAGCGCACGTTAACTCACACGTGTTAGCGTGCGCTAATATTGCATGGAAGAATACTGCAAGCCGAAAACTGGGTTGAATGGTGAAGAACTCATGAATCCTACCGTGATAATACAAGTTATCCTCGGGCAAATCATGCTAATAAGGTTTGTGGAAGATTTATGATCGTGAAATACAAATATACGGATAGCCAACTCAACATCATAATTCATCTACGATCTCCAAGAAATAATCTAAGTTCCATTTGTTCTACGTTCCAAAACACATGATTCCATCGTGTAAAACGTATCAACTGGGTAAATATCCGATTATTGATCATAACTTGATTTGAACATGCTTAGGTGTCCTTATACTAAGATGGTTCAAAGGTTCATTCGACATCTAGTACCGATACGTCAAAAGTATCCTTCTAACATGTGATGAACGAAATACTTGCTATCCAAACATGATTCAAATCTTCCTTATGAACATACTAATCATTGGTGAAGAATCACCTACCTCGAAGTAGTGAAGAACACGGATGAAATGAAGCAATCCAACACCGAAGGCTTGAACACCAATCTCCAATGATGTACGATCTTCAATATCGAACTAGGAGGTTGATATGAAGTGTTTGGGACGAAGGAGTTATGTTCTAAGTGTAAGAGTTCGGGTTATGGGAGGAGAAAATCGAAATCTCGAATAGGATGATGTCCTATTTATAATAAATGGCTATTAGCGCGCTAGACTCGTTCGTAGCGTGCGCTAACGGCTCACGCCTAAATCAGACTCGGCATTTAGCGTGCGCTACGCATATACCAGAAGGCGGCGCTAAGGCGTTGACTCGGCTTTTCCCAAAGCCGCCAGTACATCCGACACGATCCGGCCAGGTCCCGGCCAGATCTCACCTACCGCACGTCCCAATCAATTTGACCACGCATAGCGTGCGCTAATTACATTCTGTAGCATGCGCTATGAAACCATGTTAGCGTACGCTACCCTTAGCCTGTAGCGTGCGCTACATGCACAGAATTTCAACCTTACAAATCACAACCATGAAATTAAATGCTCGGCAACATTGGATTATGAAATACGGAGAATAATACTCAGACAAAAGTACAATCATTACAATATCACAAGTTCCAATTACATAACAGAAATCTCGGGCATTACAGATGATGCCCCCTTGAGGAGCTCGATAATGATTATTATATTAAACCCTACAGGTAGATTTAATTTCGATATAATAATAAGGTTCGTGTGGTACTAATATTGGATAAGATATTAATTAATTAAAGCTGTCAGTAGCTTAAATTAATTAATGGACATTCAATATCTTAAAGACGGTAAATAATATATTTAAGGAGCCCAATTTTATAAATTGGGATTTGGGTTGTAAGTGCAGTATTAATTATTTAGTGGATTGAACTGATATTAGTGAACTCAACCATATTAGGAAGGGCTTAATATGGAAAGTTGGGTTGCACTTGGAGTCTTAACCCTAATCCTCCTTAAGATTGTAGGTCATAAGGCGTCAGGTATAAGTCTAGAGGGAGGGGGGTGAATAGACTTATAAAATCTTTTGCTTAAATAGCTGTTTTCAAAAACACAACTAAAGTGAATGCAGCTTAGGTTACTCGTCTGATAATAATGCAGGTAACCTTTGTCAGCTGTAAAATGGTTTGCGGAAAGACAACTGACTTTGAGTGCAACAGTTAATCTGAATGCAAGAGTTAAGTATGATGATTAAAGCAGTAAACCAAACAACACTTTTATAGTAGTTTCAGAGGTAGGATAATCCTCTACTAGTCCACTTCTCTCCAAAGCAGTTGGATATAAATTCACTATAACTTTCAACCAGTGAAATCAATGTTACATGAATCTTGTTACAACAGCTTCCAACTAGTGGAAACACGTGGCCGTTATAACTCCTTGCCTTGGTTGCTTAACACCTCTTGATCGAAAACCCATGGATGCCTAAATAACTCGCAAGCTGTCTATCACATTCTAATCAAGAAGCCGTGGATGTTTTTACAACCTCTCACTTTCAAGAACCTCGTTCAAGAAAGTACCCTTTACTCAAACTTTAAGACAAGAGTGTTGTCTTCTCTAACTTAAGAGCTTCTCTATATTTATATTTAGAAATTAGCTCTTCACGATGCTACTGATGTGTTTTGATTGCTTTGATTGCTTTGTTTGCTTGTAAGTATTGTTCGCATCGTACTTTTGTTCAATCTTTCTTCAGATACTTATATTACGATCCTTGAGCTTCTTCATAGCCATTGCATCTTGTAACTATTATGTCCGTTGTAGAGTGGACTTCATTGTTTATCTGTTCATCTCTTTGCAAGGCTTTGTCTCCTTCTTCTGATCGTTTGAAGATGTATCTTCCCGTTGTGCTGCTTTTCTTGATTTCTATAATTAGAAAGTCTTCAGGACGCAAATCTCTAGGAATAGAATATTCTTTAACATCCAGGAATCTATCACCTTGTCCCCTTGGCTTTTGCGTCTGTATGTGTCTTGCCGTTATGGTTGACTTTTCAACATTTGCTGATGTGGACAATTGATATCCAAAACTTGGCTGATATATCGTCTGAGGTAAACGCATCTGATATTTCCTTTGGTCAAACCTGGCTGATATGTTGGTCAAACCTGGCTGATGTTATGCCTGGATAAAAGTTGTCTGATAACTGGTCTTTAGAAAGTTGGCTGATATTCTTTTGGTCAACCTCAACTAATATTATGCTTTGACCAAAACATTGACTAATATTTTGGCTGTTATGTACTTAGCCAAACTTGTCTTTTGAGATATTTCAGCTGTACTTCAAACTTGGTCAAAGCTAGATGATATTTTCCTTTGATCGAAACTCGCTTGATATTTTATTGGTCAAACCCAGCTGATAAAAACTCGACTGGTAATATGCTTATTCTATACTTAACAATTTTCTACTTGATCAACATGATCAATACTTAGCCTAATCTTTTAAAGGCCTATAGAAGATACTCATTAGGTTCTTCTTTATAATGCCAAGTACATACATTTGGAGTAATATTGAATACAGGTACGACATCATCAAAATCTTGAATTTATATTCCTAACAAATTCCCCCTATTTTGATGATGGCAAAACTTAATGATCAACTGTAATAAAATCATCACACAGACAAGAAAAATACTGAAATGTGAAGACTTAGTCTGTTTGAGACAACTAGTGGTTGTCATTCAAGTCGACTGCAATGAACTTCCATTATTGTTGGGATTACATTACAGTTCTTTAAAGAAAGATTACAAAATAAACTGTAAGTAAAAATTACAAGTGATTGAGAAAAAAACATAAAATCCCCCTTTTCCTCTTCCTTTGGTCCAATTGGCCTTTTCAAAACTGGGATAAGTCCATATTTCTTTTTGACGATTGAAGAAGCAAACTCTTGTTCTTCTGGTGAGGTGTACTTATTTTCAATGCATACTTGTCTGATCTCTTTTTGAAGAGCAACCTCATCTAGTTCTCCATACATAACAGTGGGTGTTTCTTCAGGTCTGAAGTCTGGAATCATTGGGTATACATTAAATAATTTCTCAGCATGATTCTTCAAAATTTCTCATAGATTGGGCCAATTTATTTCCATGAAGTCAATGAAAATCTGCTGTGGGGAGCAGTCAGGATCTTGAATGATTTCCCATAAGTAGTATTTTTCTATAAAATGCTTCCTTGCTGTTCCCCACATTGGTTCAGCTTCAACATGCAAGAATTCCTCCACATAATATAATTCTTTCCCTTCCCACTGAAGTGGTTGAGGTAGTTCATGCTTGATTCTTCTTTTCTTAGCTGCTGGACCTTCTACTTGTGATGCAGCTGCGGCTTTTCTCTTCTGATAATTTGAAGTTCAAGTCTCTAGGTAGTGGATGATTTGAGGTGGTGTGTTTCTGGGAACTAGGGTTAATGCCTCATGCTTACTTTTAGTCCTCATCTCTTCCCCCTTTTTGCCAGCATCAACAATCTGTGCCAGCTGCTCCTCCACCTTATGCATGAAGCATGCCAAGAGGCATCCTTGAAGATGAAGGTGGTGTGGAGGGTTCCTTATTATTTAGCAGGGAGTCCATCTTGGTATTTAAGGACATCAGGTGAGGTTTTATCTTTGTTGCCAGAATATTTGCAACCGTTTCCTCAACCATGTCTCCAACCATCTCAGTGAAGTTAGGAGGTAGCTGATATGCAGGCGCCTATGCCTGGTGAGTGTTTTCAGCTAATCTCTCATGTGGATCTGACTTTGAGTGATGGATTTCTCAGTTTAGATTCTCCTGTCAGCCGTTTTCTGATTAGATGGGGTTTTTGCTTGATCTTCCCTTTGCCTCTCTGATTTCTCAGCTTTTTGGGGCTAAGATGAGTTGGAAGTCTGATCAGGTGCATCCTGATCATGGTCCTCATCATCCTTTTCTCTTATTCTACTTCATTCTATTCTTCTTCTTTTTCTTCTTCCTTCTCTTCCTCCTCTTTTTCAACTTCTTTCTTTCTCTCCCTCTCTGTCTTCCCCTTTCTCTTTTTCAAACTTCTTCTTCTTTTTCCTTCTCCTTTTCAACTACTTATTTTTCTCCTTCATCCTTTTCAACTACTTCTTTTTCTCCTTCATCATTTTCTTCATCATCAAAAGTCTTCCCCTGAGTTACTCCTTCCGTAATGCCCAATATGAACTGGTCCACATTTTGTTTGAAGTTTGATATGAACTAGTTCTCATCCAATAGCAACTTCAGGTTTGAGTCATGAAAGAATGATGTGATGAGGTGTTCAGTGGCTATGGGATAGTCCCATCCAATTTTCTCAACTGACTCCTTTAGCTCAGAGAAGCTAAGGGTCTTTAGTCCCTTCCATTCTTTATATATATTGACAAAAGAATACTTCTGTAACACCCCGAATACGGCAGCCATTATAGTGTCGTGGACCCTACACTGGGACCCACCAGGCAATGCCAATACACAAATTAAACATAACATTATTGTGACATCGAATCACAACACAATAATCCTTACTCTGATTAGGAGTCTAGCCTCAGATTACACGAGATCCAACTACTAGTATAAACCATATGAAGATGGAATACACTTAAAATAATAGTACAACGACAATAGTTAAAACGAAGCGAAAAATAACATTACACGGTTTAAGCATAACCGGACAACAAAAGACTTGGGCCCCCCGAACTAGTATCCTTCGAATCCTTTGCCGTCATCGTGCTCTTCTCGTGCCTTGCCCTTGTCTCGACCTAAAATACAATACAAGTATTTCGCCCAAACCACAGGGTCATATATACATGATAATAAATTCTCAAGATGTTATATAATTCACATATATTGGAACTCAAAGAGACAACACGACTGTTGAACATATCCCTCGGGCGTTTGAACAACCAATCACAAACCGTCAATCATAAACCATCAAACATGGAATATGAATGACCAATCAGTATGGCTCAAGATGGATATCATAGTACACCCGATCCGGAAATGTGTCAGTGCACATGTCCACCCCGTATACAGAATCCAGAATACACGTGGGACAATGTTCCTAATTAGCCTCATGAACTACGTCTCGTGTGCACAGTCCAATGCGGAAACATCCACGCATGATGATATGTGCCCGACTAAAAATCTTTCACAATAATCAATCGGAATGCTGATATGATTCCAAATATGTCACGATACAACATGACAATGAAACTCAACGAATCACACAACCAACCAAAGTCAAGAAAGGCTCACCGAAGTGGCAACAATAATCAACGAGGCCAACGGTACGAAGGTAGTGAAACTTCATAATACAATCTTACAACGAAACGGTAAGCACAATCAAGAACAATACCACATTATAAATCGTATATTCATAAAGCATTACATATACAGGAAATGTATAACATACACAAGGATTCAATCATCATTATAACCAAGCAAGATAACTTTCCTCAATTCCGAGATGGAGATAATCCTTCTATGAACGAACGAATGAACGAATGACAAATGATGTCCTCGACTTATCAAAAATCACTAGAGCAAGCGACCTTGAATGAAATGTAATTCATTTAATAACACATTCATACAATCATCTATATCAAATTTGTAGGAAGCGACACCCGTAAATCAATCTGAATGGTTCAACTATCTCAAAAAAAATATTATGGTTCTAATTCAAGAACTCTATAATTACCCAATTCGTTCCTCTAATCGAATTATCACCTTCATCAAGTTCTTAATAAGTTATGAAGTTCTATCAACCAATAATCTAACAAGAATAATACCTATTAATCGCCTTGTGTTATTAATGTAATCTTATCTCATCAAAACCCTTCCTTTAGAACATTAACACCATTAGAATATGATTTTCTAAACAATCCTACTTCATCAATTGATGAAGTCTATTTTGAACACAACAAAATCACAAGGGTTATACAATAATTCATTAAGTTCTACTTGAATATATCAAAATTTGTGATGATCATCCAATAATTCATGAAAACCCTTTCTACAACATGATTATATCACCTAACAATCTCTAATTTGTGAAGGATTTATTGATATAAATGTTCATAATCATATATTTCTAAAGATCAATAACAATCATGTTATCTTTCAACATTCCAATTATTCAAGAAGAGTTATCATCAATATTATCATGTTCCTATTTAGTTGTTCATGATTCTAATAACTAACATGATATACTTGATTGATTAACCATAAATGAAAGTAATCCATAACATTATCGGAATTAGTACAAGTTAAAACAACCAACCTTTGAGAATGAAGAATAACTCCAAAATACTTCAAGAACAACATCCAATCCTTAATCTCAAAGTTTCAATCCACAATGTGAAAATCCAATACAAGATGGAAGGCTCAAAGACAAGTTGGAAGAGTCTAGAATCGATCTAGGGAGGCAGAGGGATGCCAACTTGGAGAAGAAGTCGAGTTTGGATCGTGCAAAATGAAAGACTAACCTGTCTTTTTATAAATTGTACAATCCATTACGTATGTTAAAGCACAAAGCTAACATACGTTAGTCTCTTTACGTACGCTACACACAAGGTGTTACGTACGTAATAAGAGAGGATCAAAAGGGAAGGTTGAAACCTTCAAAGAAAGACTTGTTGCAAAAGGTTACACTCAGAAGGAGGGCATCGACTACGATGAGACCTTTTCGCCAGTAGCCATGCTTAAATTGATCCGGATTCTCTTAGATACAGCTGCGCATTTGGATATGGAGATTTGGCAGATGGATGTCAAGACTGCATTCTTGAATGGGAGTCTTGATAAGGAAATCTATATGCGCCAACCTGATCGATTCATTGCTGAAGGAGAGGAGCACTTAGTGTGAAAGCTTAACTGAGCCATTTATGGTCTCAAGCAAGCATCAAGGTCTTGGAACATGCGATTTGATGAGGTCATTAAATCTTATGGTTTTGAACAGTGTCCTAGTGAGGTTTATGTATACAAAAAGTGCGATGAAAACGTGCTAGTGTTTCTTGTACTATACGTAGATGATATACTTCTAATTGGAAACAATGTGAAGGTATTATCAGACATAAGGGTATGGCTGTCTGAGCAATTCGATATGAAGGATTTGGGAGAAGATGGGCACATCCTTGGTATTAAGATATTTCGAGATCGCAAGAAAAGGATGTTGTGCTTATCTCAGGCATCCTATATCGATACGGTGCTAAAGTGGTTTAGTATGGAGAATTCCAAGAAAGGTTTCTTACCTTACAGACATGGAATTCAACTATCTAAGGCTATGTGTCCTAGGACACAGAAGAAGATAGATGACATGAAGCTGGTCCCTTATGCTTCGGCAGTAGGAAGCCTCATGTATGCTATGCTTTGCACTAGGCCTGATATCTATCATGCTATAGGCATGGTGGCATGATATCAGTCGAACCCAGGACCGGGGCATTGGATTGCTATCAAGCATATACTTGTAACACCCCAAGATATTCGAAATAATTACAGCGCCGTAAACCCTTTAAGTAAGGATTTACAAGGCTAATTAGAAGAAATGTAAATATAATACAACAGTACTATGAAAGTTCCAAATACAAAACCGGTTTCAAAGAGATCAACTGAGTCATTATTACAACCATCTCGAATTATTAATAAGACATGCGTACTCCAGTATTGAAAATGAACCAAGAAGACAAATCACAATAAAAATAAACATCACTGAGCCCCTTCGTCGTCACGTCGGTACTGTGGCTATTTTCCCACTCCTCGGCTACCTGAACATCAAAACAAATGTCCACCCCCGAAGGGGTTAGCAAAACAATGCTAGTATAAGTATCATATTAAACAAATCGGATATGCAACAACAATGCATAACAAAATACACAACACGAACTTCCGCTACCGGAATCCAACAATGCGAATCCACAAGATTCCATTAACACAGTATGGGTATTCCAATGATCCAGCGCCCTCAGCATAGATCCCAAGATGTTCCCGTCGGACCAACACGAGGTGGAAAAACCCGTCCAATGATCCATCGCCCTCAGCCTAGATCCCAAGATGATCCCGTCGGACCAACACGAGGTGGACATCCGATCCAGCGCCCTTATCATAGATCGTACAACATACACAAACACAACTCATGCAAACATATATACAAAAATCGCTATGTCCATCAACATGAACATATAAACACTAGATAACGAATATCATGACAATTCAACGAAATAAATCCCATGTTCAACAACATTAATAAACCACATGTATGCTAAAAATACCAATATTAACAAATTACGATACTTGCCTCAAAGATGGCAAGAACTAATCACTCCAATGGTCTCAACACACTCGAAGGCCGCCTCCTTCGATCAACGTAGCAAGCTCTAACCTTAACAAAAGAAATAATATAGAATTCATCTCATGTCGTATGAATGTCTAGCAATCCGATCTACGGACGAAAGATCTTAAAATGTAATCTGCCTGAACTACTTAGCGTACGCTACGTATTCTACGTAACGTGCGTTAAGCCCGCTCGTTAGCGTACATAAACGTCGAAGTCTAGCGTACGCTAACTATGTACTGACAGTCCTATCTCATCACCCGACTGACTCGCCTGATGACATAACGTACGTTACGTACCAAATGTAGCGTACGTAAACTCATTCCCGATAGCGCACGTTAATATACATATCTTAGCGTGCGCTAACCGTGCAAGGCAGTTCAATACTGGGCAGCAGACTTGATCTAATGGTTATGAAACTCATGAAATCTTCAGTGTTAATACATGTCATATCCAAGCATATCATGCTCATATGGTTTATGAATGATCTTACGGATTGAACGACTTTGAGATACAAGGATATGTATAATCATCACAATACCATAATTCAACTTGATCTTCAAGAAAATATCCTAAGTTCTATCCGTTCTATGTCCCAAAACGTATAATTCTATTATGTAAAAACATAAGGACTTGATAATCTCCATAAACTGGCAATAATCGGTTTTGTAGCTTCATGAATGTGCAAGGAGTTCAAACACTAAAAGGTTCAATCGTTTAAACGATGAAGAAATACCGGAACATCGAAAAATCCTAACAACATGATGTTCGACTATGTATGAATTTAACTGACTAGATAATCCCAAATCATGATCCAAACATCTTTCAGAATACTACTTAAATTGGTGAAGAATCACCTACCTCAAAGTAGTGAAGAATAAGGAGGAACTTGAAGAAATCCAACGCCGAGGGCTTGAACACCAATCTCCAATGATCTAAAATATTCAAACTCGTGCTAGGATGATGATATTAGAGGTTGATGATGGAGGAAGTAACTCTCTAAGTCTAAGAATTCGGATTAGGGAAGTAAAAAAGTATGAAAAATGAAAAAGGGTGTTGTCCTATATATAGAAAATGGTTATTAGCGCGCGCTAGTCCATATCCATAGCGTGCGCTAACGACCATACGAAGCTTACTGACCTCACTGTACTCAATTTAGCGTGCGCTATCCTCATACCAGTAGCGTGAACTACAGCGTTGACTCGGATTTTCCCAAAAGCCATCCAGGTTCATCCCGACATGATCCGACCAAGATCCACGGCTGATCTCACCTACCACCCTGTCTTAATTATGTTGACTACGTATAGCGTGCGCTAAGGTTCATACATAGCGTGCGCTACGAACCCAATTTAGCGTGCGCTACGCCTAGTCGATAGCGTGCGCTACATGTGCAAAAATCACAATTTAGAACACATTCATGCAATCATACGCTCAACAACACCGGATCATGAAATACGGAGAATAATACTCAGATCAAAATGCAACAAATACAATATCACAAGGTTGAAATAGACAACATAAATCTCAGGTATTACATCCTCTCTCCCTAAAAAGAAGTTTCGTCCCGAAACTTAAGATGAAAACAACTCCGGATACATAGTCTTCATATTGTCCTCCGTTTCCCAAGTGGCCTCTTCAAATCCGTGTCGTGACCATTGTACTTTAACCAAGGATATTGGTTTATTCCTCAATTGTTTGATCCGACTCTCAAGTATCTTGATTGGTCTCTCTTCGAAGGTGCCGTCATTAGCTATCTCGATCTCATAGAACTCAATGATATGACTGGGATCTGGTACATACTTCCGCAACTGGGATACGTGAAACACGTTGTGAACGTGACTCAGTGATGGCGGTAAGGCCATCCTGTATGCTAAATCCCCAACTCTCTCGAGGATCTCAAATGGTCCGATATATCTCGGACTTAGCTTACCTTTCCTCCCAAAACGGAAAATTCCTCGTGTAGGAGACACCTTCAATAGTACATGGTCCCCAATGTCGAACTCTAGAGGGCGACGATGCACATCTGCATAAGACTTCTGTCGACTCTGTGCAGTCAACAGTCTTTCCCAAATCAGAGCTATCTTCTCTTGAGTCTGAACTATCAATTCCGGTTCCGTCCCGATCAAGTCTGAGGAATCATCCCAGCACAGGGGTGATCGGCATCTTCTCCCGTACAAAGCTTCAAATGGTGCCATCTTAATAGAAACATGCCAACTATTGTTGTAGGAATTCAATCAAGGGCAAATGAACTTCCCAATCAGTTGACCAATCCAAGGCACAAGCTCTAAGCATGTCTTCTACTGTTTGTATCGTCCTTTCGGACTGACCGTCCATCTGAGGATGATAAGCCGGGCTAAAGTTCAGCTCGGTCCCCAAATCCCTGTGAACTGCCTTCCAGAAGTGAGACACGAAGCGACCATCTCGACCTGAAATAATGGTCTTCGGCATCCCATGCAATCTGACTATCTCTGCAATAAATACTCGTGCCAATTTCTTGGGTCCCCACGTGTCTTTAATTCCTAGGAAATGAGCCGACTTGGTTAGTCGATCAACTATAACCCAAATCATGTTCATTCCCGTCTTGGTCCTTGGCATATTGGTGATGAAATCCATCGAGATATCCTCCCACTTCCACTCAGGGATCGAAAGCGTCTTTAACATTCCGGCAGGTCGCTGATGTTCAATCTTAACCTGCTGACAAGTCAAACACTTTGAAACGTACTCTGCTACGTCCTTCTTCATATTTCCCCACCAGAAGTTTTGTTTTAGATCCTTATACATCTTATCACGCCTCGGTGAATAGAATAGGGCGCGCTGTGAGCTTCCTTCAGAATTGTCCGTCTCAGATCATCATCATCGGGAATGCAAAGTCGACTCTGAAATCTCAGAACTCCATCATCTTGCATCACAAATCCTGGGGCCTTTCCTTTCTTTACTTCGTCACATAACTGAAGGATCAGAGAATCGTTCAACTGCTTAGATTTGATTTCCTCGACTAGTGACGAAGTCAGTTCCATCACATATAGTTGCCCTTGGATTCCTGGTGACCATACTTCAATCCCTTCGCGGATCAGTTCTTGTTGAATGCTTGTTTGGGACGTAAGTGCTTCCAACACTCGAAGAGAAACAGGTTTACGGCTCAGTGCATCAGCTACTACGTTTGCTTTACCCGGATGACAGAGAATTTCCAAGTCGTAATCCTTGAGCAATTCTAGCCACCTTCTCTGCCTCATGTTTAATTCCTTCTGACTGAAAATGTACTTGAGGCTCTTATGATCTGTAAAGATCTGACAATGAGTGCCGTATAAATAATGTCGCCAAATTTTCAAGGCAAAGACCACAGCTGCTAACTCTAGATCATGAGTCGGGTAATTAACTTCGTACGGCTTCAACTGTCGAGAAGCATAGGCAATCACCTTATCCTTTTGCATCAACACACATCCTAGACCCTAATTTGAAGCATCGCTGTATACCATTAATCCAACAGTTCCATCTGGTAACGCTAATATAGGTGCTGTCGTCAGTCTCCTCTTAAGTTCATCAAAACCAGCCTGGCATTTCTCATCCCACGTGAACTTTTGAGTTTTTTGTAACAGCTGAGTGAGCGGATGAGCAATTTTGAAAAATCCCTCTACAAAACGGCGATAATATCCAGCAAGTCCTAAGAAGCTTCGAACTTCTTTCACGTTATTAGGAGCTTCCCATTCCAAGATTGCTTCGACTTTCTTCAGGTCCACCTGAACTCCATCAGCTGATATCACATGCCCAAGGAAGGTTACTTCCCTAAGCCAGAACTCGCATTTGGAAAGCTTCGCATAAATCTGTTCATTCCTCAAGGTGCTCAAAACAACACGCAAATGCTCGGCATGCTCCTATGTGTCTTTCGAATAGATCAAGATGTCATCAACGAAAACTACCACAAACTTATCTAGGTATTCTAAGAATACCCGATTCATCAATTGCATAAATACCGCTGGAGCATTGGTAAGTCCGAATGGCATCACCACGAATTCATAGTGCCCATACCGGGATCTGAAAGCAGATTTCGGTATATCCGATTCCTTAATTCTCAACTGATGGTATCTTGATCGTAGGTCAATCTTCGAGAATACCCTTGCCCCTTGCAGTTGATCAAACAAGTCATCGATCCGAGGTATAGGATACTTATTCTTGATCGTCACCTTGTTTAGCTCCCTGTAATCATTACATAATCGGAGGTATCCATCTTTCTTCCGGACAAAGAGAATGGGTGCTCCCCAAGGAGAAACGCTAGGTTGAATGTAACCCTTCTGCAATAATTCCTCCAGTTGCTTCTTTAGTTCATACATATCGGTTGGCGCCATACGGTATGGTGCTCTGGAAACAGGAGCGGCTCCAGGTTCTAATTTGATATTGAACTCCACTTCTCTCAGCGGAGGTAACCCAGGTAGTTCGTCAGGGAATACATCTGAAAATTCATTCACAACTGGAATAGATGAGAGCTCTACTCCTTCTTCTTTCTTCATGGCATAGCACCAAAATCCGTGACAACCTTGCCTCAGTAATTTCACTGCTTTCATCGCTTTGATCAATCTTCCTGAGCTTCCCGGTCTCCATCCTCTGAATAAGTGTTCAGATCCATCATCAGCAATGATAGAAATGACCCTCTTTCGGTAATTCAAAATAGCTCCATAACGGTTGAGCCAATCGTCTCCGAGAATTAAATTGTCACCCTGGATGTCGACTACAATAAGATTCGATGGCCAATCTCTCCCTCCTATAGACACTGGAAAATCTCTAGTTTCTAGGGTTCGCACAATTCTCTCTCCGCTCGGCAAACCCACAACATTAGGTTCACAATCAAATAAACACGAGATTTTCAAACGATTAACACAATTCAATGATATGAAAGAATGTGTAGCTCCTGAATCAAATAAGACACTAACTGGTTGCAAAAGGATCTGAATCGTACCTGATGCAACAGCAGTGTTCTGATCGTCAGATTTCCTCATCTCGTACAGGCGCGGAGGAACGGACCCAGCACTGGATGCCTCTCTCTTCCCAACATTCTGCTGCTGGAAACCATTCTGCTGTGTCTGGTTCACCCTTATCTCTTTCGGAATTGGCGCTGGAGTTCGGGTACCAAATGATCTAGTCGCAACTCCGCAGAAAGCCGCACGGTGCTCTTCTTGCCCACAATCGAAACAAGTCACAGAAGATGCGGCGCAATCACGTAGAATATGCCCTGCTCGACCACAATTATAGCACTTCTTTGATGCGTCCGAAACTGCTGATGTTGTCCGGAACTTCTTTCCACCTCGAGAAGTATGTGTAGGTTTCCTAGATGAATAAAATGAAGACTGGCCCTTGCGGGGCCCACCACTCTTATTTTCCGAGATGTTGTCGGACACTTTCTGCTTCTTTGCCTCCATCGATTTCTCCACCGCCGCCTCCTTCATGTCGTAGGCCAGCGCTTTGTCTTGATACTGTCGCAACGTAGTGCACTCGAATCTGGACATGTACTGCTGAATCTCCGGCTTCATCCGCATATCGAAATGAAAAATCTTCTCTGCCTCCGTTCTGACCAAGTGTCGCACACAAGTCAGCTGATGATTAAAAGTTGTGATTAAGCCTGTCACAGATGCTTCCGAACTCTGCGGTGAGAAAAACTCTCGGATTTTTGCCTCTCTAACTGGACGAGGACAATATTGTGCTTCAATCATTAGTTTGAATTCCGTCCAGTCAGCATTATGATTCTCAGGTCGAATAGTTTCCTGTAATATCCGCAATTTCGAATTTCGGTAATTTTCTTTTTTTCGGAGGAAGTTCGTTTTGACAACTCTATCATGACCGTTTCGTCATTCCGAGAATGATTAATTCTGCACTTTTTGTCATCCGAGTTCGTTTAGGTGTCGTTTTGTTGAGTTCCGTGTCCTTAATCGACTTTTTCACGTGGGAGTTCGACTTTGTAAAGTCACCATTAAGGAGTCCAGACGGTGAGTCTTTGCAACATTATAGAGAATCTTTGCAACATTAAGGAGTCCATTAAGGACTCCAAAAATTCTGAATCTTTGCAACATTATAGAGAATCAAGTTAGCTTTCCAATGGTTCAAACGGTGAGTCAATCGGAGTCCAGACGAAGGAGTTATGGTCGAAATAGCGAAGACTGCACGGTGTGCCTTTTTGGTGTTGAAGGGGGCTGTACCGTGTGCCGCGGCACACTCAGGCTGTGCCGCGGCACTAAGCTGATTCCTGGGCGGTTTTGGTGGCCCAGGGCCGCGGCACACATGTACAGTGCCGCGGCACACCGGCTTTTCTGCGTTTTTTAGCAGATTTGCGAGGAGAAAAACTTCATTTTTTCTCCTCTCTTCTTCCTCCTTCATCTTAGGCGATTGTGGGCGATTCTTGGGCGATTTGAGTGCTCCAAAACTTGTAGAGATCATCTACCTCAAGTTTTGTTGTAGATTTTCGACCTCTACTTGAATCCTTCATCCAAATCAAGGTATATTTCTTGATTATCCTTCAAGTTGACTTTTTGGAGAAATTGTTCTTGATTTCGTTTCTAATCCGATTTTAATACATCGATTGGTGTAGTATGATGTTATTAATCATGTTCTATGGGTTGTATATCCATATATCAAGTTTGTTTAACTCGATCGATGATTCGAGTGTTCTTGGGAATTATTGAACATTTAGTGTTCGATTAAATGTCCCAATGAGTTTCCCTTCGATAGTTTGTTGGGATTTCCGTTGTTTTGGCCTTGATTCTCGTCGTAACCATGTGTTATTGTTACTTCCGGAGGTTTATAGGTGTCCGAGGATTCCGATGTTGAATTTGGTGATTGATGATTCGTGTGGTGTTATTCTCGTAATACTCGTGGTGCTATCGCGTTCTTGATATTATTCGGGGGTTCGGGGCTATTCGAACGCGTCCTATCCGTCGTCTCGTTGCGATTGTGATTTCGAGGCAAGTACCTTGCCCATACTTTTCTCGTTTTATGGATATGATGATCGGTGGTCGTCTTGATGTGTTTGTTTGGTTATTTGAAATGAATTTTCAAAAGATTTCGGTTTGGCCTCGTTAAAGGCTCTCTTTCAAAACGCGTGTGTGTTTTGTGAACGTTGTGTTTTGGGAATTGATTATGATTTGATTATTTTGAACGTTGAAGGCTTTGATGATATCCCTATTGTTTAAAGTTATGGAATTGTGTATTCCGTGTTTAATCATTGTTGTGGTGTTTTTGAAGAGTTTGATAATGGTGTCGAGTTAGTGGCCATCTCTAGTGAGTATTCTTAATGAACTTACATTCTTAGCATGTTAGTATTGCATGAGTAATGTGTGTGTGTGTATGCTCACTGCGGGTTAGATCCGACGGGGTCTCGGTAGGTCTCCACGAAGCTGTGGAACCGCGAGCTTGCTTTTAACCACTGTGGGTTAGATCCGACGGGGTCTCGGCAGGGATCCACGGCCGTGGGTCCGCGGTTAATTGTGGTGCATTTTACAAATGTGGTTTGATCATTGGCATTTCCGGAAATGAGTGCTTTTGAACGGTTTTCATGATTGCATGCATTGACTAAGTGTGTAAGAGGTAAGTTGTTCGTTTGGCCTACTTGGCTAGGATGGCTCTAGAGTATTTTGTTGTTTGTTTTAAATCCTTTATTTGTGGATTTTGATGTTGGGAGACGAACCTTGTGGTCGTTCTTGTGTACTGTGAGTTGATGAGATTTGGGGCTAAAATCCCAACATTTTTGTAAAAGTCATTTTACGGATTTGGGGCTAAAATCCCAACGGTTTGGTAAAGGTGATTTTACGGAAAGTAAACTTTTGGGGCGGTGACCCCTTTTGTCTTGTGGATTTTGAAAAGTAGGATTTGATAATCCTAAATGGTTTTCTATTAAAACTCTCGATGGCATTCTAAACCGTCTTATAAATTATTTCCATTGGTTTATGGTATTTCGATTTTGAAATGTTTTCTCAAACCCTTGCCTCGAGAAGTACTTTTCGTTTTGTTTGGATCTTTGAGGATTTCTGGTTATTGTTATTCGTGGAATGTGAATTGTATGGCTCGTATTTGCACTTTGTATTTGCACTAGCAAAACAGTGGAGTTTTGCTAACCCCCGAGTATTCGGGGGGTGGATGTCTATTTTTGCATTCAGGTTTTGGACCATAACACAGGGTCGGCACGAAGGATGATGAAAGATGAACGATACTAATCACACGAGGATCCGTTGATGTCGTATTGGTCTAGTTGTATTTTCTTTTCCGCTGCAGTATCTTTTCCCCGTTGTACGGGAGTTTATTGTACTTTGACCCCTGCGTGGGTATATGTTGTAATTGAGTTGTATATTTTATTGAAAGACCAAATCGGTCATCGAGTCATTTAGCCTTGAAGGCATTGTCGAGATGTTAAATGTTGTTACCAGCCTGGTAGATCTTCGAGGAGAGGGTCTACGACGTGTAATATCCCTGAGTGGATTGGGGGTGTTACATAAATGGTATCGGAGCTTAGGTTGAGGAAACCTAGGCTGTCGGGTCAAGTCGTGTTGTTTGAGTCTTGTTTCGTCGGATTTTATCCGATCCGAGTGTCGCGACGCGTCGTTTGAGTTTGTTGGTCGTGATTAGTATCGTGGGGCGATCATCATCTTCGTGCGACTGTGGAAGTAAGTCTCCTTCTTTGTGTTGTGCCTCGTGTGACACGAGCTATTTTTATGATTATTTGTTAAGTGATGGAATCCTTATGTGGATTTTGATTTCACGATATGTATTTAATCGACTCTCGTATTTGATTTATACGAGGAGTGTCGTCGCTTGTGATGTTTTTTTATTGTTGTTTTTGTCCGTTCGATGATTTTCGAATCGATTTGCACGCTTTACAAGTTCTCTTGTGGAAGCTTTGTGCTTATACACGTTCGACTTGTTCACTAGCCGCGGTAGGGTCTTTAGAGGCCTCGAATGGGGCAGTGGTTTTGTTACGAATGTGGTTATTTGACTCTAATATTTTATTCTTATGAGGAGTAGTGTTCTTTGGATTGTGCATGTTGAATCGTATTTCTTTTATCCGCTGCGTGAGTTCTTTTGTAATGACTTTCGGTATTTTACCGACCGAGTTTTATTTCGATAACCGCTTCCCTTAACCGAGTTTTTGGCATTATGGCCTTGATCGCGTTGGCGAAATTCTTTTGACGGTATTTAGTATTTTGTAAATGGCTTTCGTGAGTTTTTGAAATATTACCGTCATCAGCCTTTTTGGCATTTTTGTAAATGGTTTTTAGCCTGGGGTTCCGACGCGGGACCCACAGCGCTATGATGTTGCGTGTGATTACCTGAAATTTTTGGGCATTCTAGCCTTTTTGGCATCGTCCTTTTTGACATTGAATTATTTTCGAAAACTTGAGTATCTTAGAAATAAATTTCAAGACGTACTTTCAAAAGGAATCATTTTCTCGTGGTACATCCAAGATGCCACAATATGTTTCAAAATTCTACTACCGCGAGGACCCAAAATGTTTTGAGATATTTTCAATGTTTTATAAACACTTTTACTTAGACCCGAGGGTCGAATATTCTGAAAGCTTTTCACTAAAAGAAAGTGTCCTCATTTTTACCAAATGTGAAATGGTTCTCCAAAGTCTCAATAACAATGTTTCACGTTTGTACTTTTTGAAGGGTGATACTCAAGATCAACCGGTGTTCTTCTAAATTATTTTCAAAATGAGGTTTTCATTTTTTTTTAAAAACCTATCCATTCCCGTTTGAGGGCTGGGTATGTATGTATGATGTTCGCGTTGTCATTATGATGTTTACTCCCGAGTATGATCGAATTGGCGGTGTGAGCGTTGAGTCGCTTTCCACACATTTGTTGTGCTAGCCCCCTGTGAGAGGTGGGATGTTGGTGTTGAATGTTGTCGTCTCGTGGTGATTTCTGTGTTGTCGCGCATGTGCGAGCTGTTAGAGCTTGGGTTGGTATGGCCGTGTGCATCGGTGATCGTTCCGTTATGTGTCGGTTGTTTAATGTCTTGTTACCTTGCTCCTGTTTTTGTGAATTTCGTGGATGAGGTCGGGGGTAATACCCGTATTATTTTTGGCTTATGTATTTTCTCTCTCTCAATTATACAGACTCGCTCGTGTTCGTTGATACTTTCTGAACTTGTTCTGTATTCCGGTTTCATCGTTCGAACGAGCTGTGATCTTGTTATGGGCCGATCTGGTTATCGTTGTGACTTTTTCGAGTTCGGTTCGATTCTTGTGAACCTTGTTCGGAAGTGACATCATTTGGTTCTATTAGTTCTTTTATTCGAAGTGGATCGGATTTGGAACTCCTGTGTTTTCGACTCTGTCGACTCGTTTATGCTCGTTAACATTTTCTGAACTTTCCTTGTCCCTTGCTTTTGTTGATCGAACGAGGGTGGTATTGTTCCGGAATAACTCGTTTGTCGTTGTAACTTTTCAAATCGCTATTCCCTTTCATGTGGATCTTATGTGAATGCATACGTTGTTGTTTTCACCGGATCATATATTGTCTCGAGTCGAGATGTGAACCTTGGAGTTGTTGTTTGAATTTTATTGTTCTTCGTGATTCGAACATGATTGTTCGCTTTTTGTTGTCTCGACCGTTGTGGTTCGGTCGTTTGTTTGTTCGGTTTTTGTCCTCGTTTCGTGATCGTTGAGCATTCAGGCTCCTTCCTAATTCCCTTAAGTTTGGGAAATTAGTCTCGTTTTCGATCTTCCAACCCTTGGGCGGTGGAATTCGTATTTGTTCGCCGATTGGCTCGCTTTGATTGATGTACCGTTGGGTTGGTCAATCATACTGACTTTCGTTCGTTGTGTTTTGTGATTGTCGGATAATTGACTTGGCTATATTATCCGTTTGATGACGCTTGTCATTTGTTGGTTTTATTATATCCCTAACGGCGACGTTGTGTTGGTCGTCGTGGAGCGTGTTTTCACGCCGTATGTCTCTTTGCGTTTCTTGCAGCGTTTCGCCGTTGGGCGCGAGTTTTCTATTTTTGTGTATCTCGTCGAGTCTTCCTGGCGGGTATATTGCTCCCCCCTACTTGTTTTAAGTTTCGGGACGAAACTTCTTTTAAGGAGGGTAGAATGTAATATCCGCAATTTCGAATTTCGGTAATTTTCTTTTTCTCGGAGGAAGTTCGTTTTGACAACTCTATCATGACCGTTTCGTCATTCCGAGAATGATTAATTCTGCACTTTTTGTCATCCGAGTTCGTTTCGGTGTCGTTTTGTTGAGTTCCGTGTCCTTAATCGACTTTTTCACGTGGGAGTTCGACTTTGTAAAGTCACCATTAATTCTTGGAAACTCCAAAAATTCTGAATCTTTGCAACATTATAGAGAATTAAGTTAGCTTTCCAATGGTTCAAACGGTGAGTCAATCGGAGTCCGCATTTAAGGAGTTATGGTCGAAATAGCGAAGATCGCACTGTGCCTTTTTGGTGTTGAAGGGGTGTACTGTGCCGCGGCACACTCAGTCAGCCGCGGCACTAAGCTGATTCTGGGCGTTTTTGGTGGCCCCGGGCCGCGGCACACTTGTCTGTGCCGCTGCACACGGGCTTTTTCTGCTTTTTAGCAGATTTGCGAGGAGAAAACTTCATTTTTTCTCCTCTCTTCTTCCTCCTTCATCTTAGGCGATTGTGGCGATTCTTGGGCGATTTGAGTGCTCCAAAACTTGTAGAGATCATCTACCTCAAGTCTTGTTGTAGATTTTCGACCTCTACTTGAATCCTTCATCCAAATCAAGGTATATTTCTTGATTATCCTTCAAGTTGACTTTTTGGAGAAATTGTTCTTGATTTCGTTTCTAATCCGATTTTGATACATCGATTGGTGTAGTATGATGTTATTAATCATGTTCTATGTGTTGTATATCCATATATCAAGTTTGTTTAACTCGATCGATGATTCGAGTGTTCTTGGGAATTATTGAACATTTAGTGTTCGATTAAATGTCCCAATGAGTTTCCCTTCGATAGTTTGTTGGGATTTCCGTTGTTTTGGCCTTGATTCTCGTCGTAACCATGTGTTATTGTTACTTCCGGAGGTTTATAGGTGTCCGAGGATTCCGATGTTGAATTTGGTGATTGATGATTCGTGTGGTGTTATTCTCGTAATACTCGTGGTGCTATCGCGTTCTTGATATTATTCGGGGGTTCGGGGCTATTCGAACGCGTCCTATCCGTCGTCTCGTTGCGATTGTGATTTCGAGGCAAGTACCTTGCCCATACTTTTCTCGTTTTATGGATATGATGATCGGTGGTCGTCTTGATGTGTTTGTTTGGTTATTTGAAATGAATTTTCAAAAGATTTCGGTTTGGCCTCGTTAAAGGCTCTCTTTCAAAACGCGTGTGTGTTTTGTGAACGTTGTGTTTTGGGAATTGATTATGATTTGATTATTTTGAACGTTGAAGGCTTTGATGATATCCCTATTGTTTAAAGTTATGGAATTGTGTATTCCGTGTTTAATCATTGTTGTGGTGTTTTTGAAGAGTTTGATAATGGTGTCGAGTTAGTGGCCATCTCTAGTGAGTATTCTTAATGAACTTACATTCTTAGCATGTTAGTATTGCATGAGTAACGTGTGTGTGTGTATGCTCACTGCGGGTTAGATCCGACGGGGTCTCGGTAGGTCTCCACGAAGCTGTGGAACCGCGAGCTTGCTTTTAACCACTGTGGGTTAGATCCGACGGGGTCTCGGCAGGGATCCACGAAGCTGTGGGTCCGCGGTTAATTGTGGTGCATTTTACAAATGTGGTTTGATCATTGGCATTTCCGGAAATGAGTGCTTTTGAACGGTTTTCATGATTGCATGCATTGACTAAGTGTGTAAGAGGTAAGTTGTTCGTTTGGCCTACTTGGCTAGGATGGCTCTAGAGTATTTTGTTGTTTGTTTTAAATCCTTTATTTGTGGATTTTGATGTTGGGAGACGAACCTTGTGGTCGTTCTTGTGTACTGTGAGTTGATGAGATTTGGGGCTAAAATCCCAACATTTTTGTAAAAGTCATTTTACGGATTTGGGGCTAAAATCCCAACGGTTTGGTAAAGGTGATTTTACGGAAAGTAAACTTTTGGGGCGGTGACCCCTTTTGTCTTGTGGATTTTGAAAAGTAGGATTTGATAATCCTAAATGGTTTTCTATTAAAACTCTCGATGGCATTCTAAACCGTCTTATAAATTATTTCCATTGGTTTATGGTATTTCGATTTTGAAATGTTTTCTCAAACCCTTGCCTCGAGAAGTACTTTTCGCTTTGTTTGGATCTTTGAGGATTTCAGTTATTGTTATTCGTGGAATGTGAATTGTATGGCTCGTATTTGCACTTTGTATTTGCACTAGCAAAACAAAGGAGTTTTGCTAACCCCAGTATTCGGGGGTGGATGTCTATTTTGCATTCGGGTTTTGGACCATAACACGTGGTCGGCACGAAGGATGATGAAAGATGAACGATACTAATCACACGAGGATCCGTTGATGTCGTATTGGTCTAGTTGTATTTTCTTTTCCGCCGCAAGATCTTTTCCCGTTAGACGGGAGTTTATTGTACTTTGACCCTCGCGTGGGTATATGTTGTAACCGAGTTGTATATTTTATTGAAAGACCAAATCGGTCTCATCGAGTCATTTAGCCTTGAAGGCATTGTCGAGATGTTAAATGTTGTTACCACTGTAGATCTTCGAGGAGAGGGTCTACGGCGTGTAATATCCCCGAGTGGATTGGGGTGTTACATAAATGGTATCGGAGCTTAGGTTGAGGAAACCTAGGCTGTCGGGTCAAGTCGTGTTGTTTGAGTCTTGTTTCGTCGAATTTTATCTGACGGAGGCGTGTCCCGACGCGTCGTCTGAGTTTGTTGGACGTGAATAGTATCGTGGGGTGATCAACATCTTCGTGCGACTGTGGTTGTATGTCTCCCTCCTTTGTGTGGTGCCTCGTGTGACACGTGGTTTTTTTATGATTTTTTGTTATGTGTTGAATTCCTTCTGTGGATTTTGTTCTCCCGTTATGTTTTTAATCGACTCTCGTATTTGTTTTATACGAGGAGTGTAAATCGCTTGTGATGTTTTTTTATTGTTGTTTTTGTCCGTTCGATGATTTTCGAATCGATTTGCACGCTTTACAAGTTCTCTTGTGGAAGCTTTGTGCTTATACACGTTCGACTTGTTCACTAGCCGTCACGGTAGGGTCTTTAGAGGCCTCGAATGGGGCCAGTGGTTTTGTTCTCAATGTGGTTATTTGACTCTAATATTTTATTCTTATGAGGAGTAGTGTTCTTTGGATTGTGCATGTTGAATCGTATTTCTTTTATCCGCTGCGTGAGTTCTTTTGTAATGACATTCGGTATTTTACCGACCGAGTTATATTTCGATAACCGCTTCCCTTAACCGAGTATTTGGCATTATGGCCTTGATCGCGTTGGCGAAATTCTTTTGACGGTATTTAGTATTTTGTAAATCGCTTTCGTTAGTTTTTGAAATATTACCGTCATCACCTTTTTGGCATTTTTGTAAATGGTTTTTAGCACGGGGTTCCGACGCGGGACCCACAGCGCTATGATGTTGCGTGTGATTACTCGAAATTTTTGGGCATTCTAGCCTTTTTGGCATCGTCCTTTTGGCATTGAATTATTTTCGAAAACTTGAGTATCTTAGAAATAAATTTCAAGACGTACTTTCAAAAGGAATCATTTTCTCGTGGTACATCCAAGATGCCACAATATGTTTCAAAATTCTACTACCGCGAGGACCCAAAATGTTTTGAGATATTTTCAATGTTTTATAAACACTTTTACTTAGACCCGAGCGTCGAATATTCTGAAAGCTTTTCACTAAAAGAAAGTGTCCTCATTTTTACCAAATGTGAAATGGTTCTCCAAAGTCTCAATAACAATGTTTCACGTTTGTACTTTTTGAAGGGTGATACTCAAGATCAACCGGTGTTCTTCTAAATTATTTTCAAAATGAGGTTTTCGTTTTTTTTTAAAAACCTATCCATTCCCGTTTGAGGGCTGGGTATGTATGTATGATGTTCGCGTTGTCATTATGATGTTTACTCCCGAGTATGATCGAATTGGCGGTGTGAGCGTTGAGTCGCTTTCCACACATTTGTTGTGCTAGCCCCCTGTGAGAGGTGGGATGTTGGTGTTGAATGTTGTCGTCTCGTGGTGATTTCTGTGTTGTCGCGCATGTGCGAGCTGTTAGAGCTTGGGTTGGTATGGCCGTGTGCATCGGTGATCGTTCCGTTATGTGTCGGTTGTTTAATGTCTTGTTACCTTGCTCCTGTTTTTGTGAATTTCGTGGATGAGGTCGGGGGTAATACCCGTATTGTTTTTGGCTTATGTATTTTCTCTCTCTCAATTATACAGACTCGCTCGTGTTCGTTGATACTTTCTGAACTTGTTCTGTATTCCGGTTTCATCGTTCGAACGAGCTGTGATCTTGTTATGGGCCGATCTGGTTATCGTTGTGACTTTTTCGAGTTCGGTTCGATTCTTGTGAACCTTGTTCGGAAGTGACATCATTTGGTTCTATTAGTTCTTTTATTCGAAGTGGATCGGATTTGGAACTCCTGTGTTTTCGACTCTGTCGACTCGTTTATGCTCGTTAACATTTTCTGAACTTTCCCTGTCCCTTGCTTTTGTTGATCGAACGAGGGTGGTATTGTTCCGGAATAACTCGTTTGTCGTTGTAACTTTTCAAATCGCTATTCCCTTTCATGTGGATCTTATGTGAATGCATACGTTGTTGTTTTCACCGGATCATATATTGTCTCGAGTCGAGATGTGAACCTTGGAGTTGTTGTTTGAATTTTATTGTTCTTCGTGATTCGAACATGATTGTTCGCTTTTTGTTGTCTCGACCGTTGTGGTTCGGTCGTTTGTTTGTTCGGTTTTTGTCCTCGTTTCGTGATCGTTGAGCATTCAGGCTCCTTCCTAATTCCCTTAAGTTTGGGAAATTAGTCTCGTTTCGATCTTCCAACCCTTGGGCGGTGGAATTCCGTATTTGTTCAGCGATTGGCTCGCGTTTTGATTGATGTACCGTTGGGTTGGTCAATCATACTGACTTTCGTTCGTTGTGTTTTGTGATTGTCGGATAATTGACTTGGCTATATTATCCGTTTGATGACGCTTGTCATTTGTTGGTTTTATTATATCCCTAACGGCGACGTTGTGTTGGTCGTCGTGGAGCGTGTTTTCACGCCGTATGTCTCTTTGCGTTTCTTGCAGCGTTTCGCCGTTGGGCGCGAGTTTTCTATTTTTGTGTATCTCGTCGAGTCTTCTGGCGGGTATATTGCTCCCCTACTTGTTTTAAGTTTCGACGAAACTTCTTTTAAGGAGGGTAGAATGTAATATCCGCAATTTCAATTTCGGTAATTTTCTTTTTCTCTGAGGTAGTTGGTTTTGACAACTCTTTCATGTCCGTTTCGTCATTCCGATAATGATTAATTCTGCACTTTTTGTCATCCGAGTTCGTTTCGGTGTCGTTTTGTTGAGTTCCGTGTCCTTAATCGACTTTTCACGTGGGAGTTCGACTTTGTAAAGTCACCATTAATTCTTGGAAACTCCAAAAATTCTGAATCTTTGCAACATTATAGAGAATTAAGTTAGCTTTCCAATGGTTCAAGCGGTGAGTCAATCGAGTCCGCATTTAAGGAGTTATGGTCGAAATAGCGAAGATCGCACGGTGTGCCTTTTTGGTGTTGAAGGGGTGTACCGTGTGCCGCGGCACACTCAGGTGTGCCGCGGCACTAAGCTGATTCTGGGCGTTTTTGGTGGCCCAGGCGCGGCACACTTGTCTGTGCCGCGGCACACGGGCTTTTTCTGCGTTTTTATAGATTTGCGAGGAGAAAAACTTCATTTTTTCTCCTCTCTTCTTCCTCCTTCATCTTAGGCGATTGTGGGCGATTCTTGGGCGATTTGAGTGCTCCAAAACTTGTAGAGATCATCTACCTCAAGTCTTGTTGTAGATTTTCGACCTCTACTTGAATCCTTCATCCAAATCAAGGTATATTTCTTGATTATCCTTCAAGTTGACTTTTTGGAGAAATTGTTCTTGATTTCGTTTCTAATCCGATTTTGATACATCGATTGGTGTAGTATGATGTTATTAATCATGTTCTATGTGTTGTATATCCATATATCAAGTTTGTTTAACTCGATCGATGATTCGAGTGTTCTTGGGAATTATTGAACATTTAGTGTTCGATTAAATGTCCCAATGAGTTTCCCTTCGATAATTTGTTGGGATTTCCGTTGTTTTGGCCTTGATTCTCGTCGTAACCATGTGTTATTGTTACTTCCGGAGGTTTATAGGTGTCCGAGGATTCGGATGTTGAATTCCGTTTGGTGATTGATGATTCGTGTGGTGTTATTCTCGTAATACTCGTGGTGCTATCGCGTTCTTGATATTATTCGGGGGTTCGGGGCTATTCGACCGCGTCCTATCCGTCGTCTCGTTGCGATTGTGATTTCGAGGCAAGTACCTTGCCCATACTTTTCTCGTTTTATGGATATGATGATCGGTGGTCGTCTTGATGTGTTTGTTTGGTTATTTGAAATGAATTTTCAAAAGATTTCGGTTTGGCCTCGTTAAAGGCTCTCTTTCAAAACGCGTGTGTGTTTTGTGAACGTTGTGTTTTGGGAATTGATTATGATTTGATTATTTTGAACGTTGAAGGATTTGATGATATCCCTATTGTTTAAAGTTATGGAATTGTGTATTCCGTGTTTAATCATTGTTGTGGTGTTTTTGAAGAGTTTGATAATGGTGTCGAGTTAGTGGCCATCTCTAGTGAGTATTCTTAATGAACTTACATTCTTAGCATGTTAGTATTGCATGAGTAACGTGTGTGTGTGTATGCTCACTGCGGGTTAGATCCGACGGGGTCTCGGTAGGTCTCCACGAAGCTGTGGAACCGCGAGCTTGCTTTTAACCACTGTGGGTTAGATCCGACGGGGTCTCGGCAGGGATCCACGAAGCTGTGGGTCCGCGGTTAATTGTGGTGCATTTTACAAATGTGGTTTGATCATTGGCATTTCCGGAAATGAGTGCTTTTGAACGGTTTTCATGATTGCATGCATTGACTAAGTGTGTAAGAGGTAAGTTGTTCGTTTGGCCTACTTGGCTAGGATGGCTCTAGAGTATTTTGTTGTTTGTTTTAAATCCTTTATTTGTGGATTTTGATGTTGGGAGACGAACCTTGTGGTCGTTCTTGTGTACTGTGAGTTGATGAGATTTGGGGCTAAAATCCCAACATTTTTGTAAAAGTCATTTTACGGATTTGGGGCTAAAATCCCAACGGTTTGGTAAAGGTGATTTTACGGAAAGTAAACTTTTGGGGCGGTGACCCCTTTTGTCTTGTGGATTTTGAAAAGTAGGATTTGATAATCCTAAATGGTTTTCTATTAAAACTCTCGATGGCATTCTAAACCGTCTTATAAATTATTTCCATTGGTTTATGGTATTTCGATTTTGAAATGTTTTCTCAAACCCTTGCCTCGAGAAGTACTTTTCGTTTTGTTTGGATCTTTGAGGATTTCTGGTTATTGTTATTCGTGGAATGTGAATTGTATGGCTCGTATTTGCACTTTGTATTTGCACTAGCAAAACGGTGGAGTTTGCTAACCCCGAGTATTCGGGGGTGGATGTCTATTTTGCATTCGGGTTTTGGACCATAACACGTGGTCGGCACGAAGGATGATGAAAGATGAACGATACTAATCACACGAGGATCCGTTGATGTCGTATTGGTCTAGTTGTATTTTCTTTTCCGCTGCAGTATCTTTTCCCCGTTGTACGGGAGTTTATTGTACTTTGACCCCTGCGTGGGTATATGTTGTAATTGAGTTGTATATTTTATTGAAAGACCAAATCGGTCTACTGAGTCATTTAGCCTTGAAGGCATTGTCGAGATGTTAAATGTTGTTACCAGCCTGGTAGATCTTCGAGGAGAGGGTCTACGGCGTGTAATATCCCTGAGTGGATTGGGGGTGTTACATTTCCCACCAGTCAAAAGCCTCCCCAGTCAGAAAATACTGGGCAATAGGAACTTTCCCGTCCTCAGGACAGTTAATACCCGCAAATATCTTCTCTAACTCCTTTAGCAAATGATCCCAAGTAAGTGCCTCAGCAGATCCGTCAAATTTTGGCGGGTGCAATTTGACCACCTCAGCAAGCCATCTGTCTCCCCGGTTATCCTCGTGGTGCTGCTGTCCCATCGCCGTCTGCATGCGGTCAACTACCTGAGCGAACTGGTTTATCTGAGCCACCACGTGTTGAAGCACTCCCGGCATGTTAGGATTCGCGTTGTCATTCGCTGATCCCTGCTGTCCTCCAGAATGGGAATCGGTTCGACTAGCCGATAATTCTGGGGTAGTTGCGGAATCCTCATGTCTCACGTTACCACGACCGCGTCCGCGTCTACGTCCTCCCCTCAACATAATGTAAACACAATTACTCAATATCCAAGATAAAATTTTCAAAAATAAAGCCCGTCAATATTCACAAAACAGATTTTAATTATAATGGTAGTATAACAGATTAGGAGACTTACAACCACGGTCCACATGACGACTTTGGCTGAACAGTGATGTTACGAACGACCCATAAATCAAATATCGTAAATAGACCCAACTAAAACCCGACTACCAAGATATCCATGAATCTTAGCTCCGATACCATATTCTGTAACACCCCGAGATATTCGGAATAATTACAACGCCGTAAACCCTTTAAGTAAGGATTTACAAGGCTAATTAGAAGAAATGTAAATATAATACAACAATACTATGAAAGTTCCAAATACAAAACCGGTTTCAAACAGATCAACTGAGTCATTATTACAACCATCTCGAATTATTAATAAGACACGCGTACTCGAGTACTAAAAATGAACCAAGAAGACAAATCACAATAACAATAAACATCACTGAGCCCCTTCGTCGTCACGTCGGTACTGTGGCTGTTTTCCCACTCCTCGGCTACCTGAACATCAAAACAAATGTCCACCCCCAAAGGGGTTAGCAAAACGATGCTAGTACAAGTATCATATTAAACAAATCGGATATGCAACAACAATGCATAACAAAATACACAACACGGACTTCCGCTACCGGAATCCAACAATGCGAATCCACAAGATTCCATTAACACAGTATGGGTATTCCAATGATCCAGCGCCCTCAGCATAGATCCCAAGATGATCCCGTTGGACCAACACGAGGTGGAAAAATGTAATACCCGGTTATAATTCAGTTATTATCATTCAGTATTTATCATTCAGTAATTGTCACTCAATAATTTCACTCATTAATGATCATTTGTCACTCATATTCAATCTTTGTGTACACCATTCAGAGTAATTGTATCGTGTATCAATCGTCATTCATCATCAATCTAATTGGAGAATCGTGGGGTGTTTACCATCATTGTCATTTCTTAGTGTGCTGTGTGTGAGGAGTAGCGCACGCTACGTACTCTTTTTAGCTTGCGCTAATTGAGTATTGGTAGCGCACGCCACCTCTCAACACTAGCGCACGCTAGAGTAGAGCAGCACCCGTAAGGCACCGGATCGCAGCTTGGGATTGTAGGTAGCGCACGCTACGAATGGTAAGTAGCGCGCGCTAGTGATCCGGAGTAGCGCACGCTATGCAGTCAGTGTAGCGCGCGCTAAGGTCGGATCAGGTTGAGTCCAGTGGCTACTGGACTGAATTGAATTTATTCCTAGCGCACGCTAGGAGTGGTTTTTAGCGTACGCAAGTGATGTAGTAGCGCACGCTAATCGTTGGTTGTAGCACACGCTATCGAGATCAGATCATAGGACAGAAGGTTTCTGGACTCCAGTACTGGGCATCAGATAATTCGTTAGCGTACGCTAACAATGGGTTTAAGCGCACGCTAGTGGTATGGACGTAGCGCGCGCTACGTACCGTGTTCGGACAGTGGGTACTAGACTACCCAAATTACTCGTTAGCGCACGCTACGCACAAGGGCTAGCGCATGCTAACCTGGAGTGGCTATAAATTGGACAGTCTAGCCCAGATTTCGTCTTTTGTCATCTATTCTCATTCTCTCGTCGGTTTTAGGCGATTTGGGCGATTTTGGAGAGTTCTCTTCGAGCTTTTATCATCCATCATCATCTTCAAGTCTTTGAGTTGGATTATCATCACTTCCTCATCTCCTTATCATCAAATCAAAGGTATTAATCTCTTGGATCTAGAATTTCGGATTTTTGGGATTTTCCTTTCGATTTCTTCGTGTAAGCTTGGATTGTTATTGGAATATGTTAGATATGGATTATCTACCTTGAATAAATATATTCCTACGGATTTAACGGCTATTTTGGGTATTTATTTCAAGAACCCTTGGGGTTGACTTCGGTTAATTTGGGGATTTCCGATTGTCGTTGTTGTAACCTCGAATTGTGGATTTCTATGGGATTATTGATATCATTGAAAGTGTTTTGATGGTTTGAAATACTCATCTTGGAGTTGGTTTCGATATATTTGAGTTCGAATATTGTTGTATCGACGTTTGAGTCGATTATGATCGTTTTTGATTTGCGTAATGATCGGATTATTGGTAATTGTGTTATTCAAGGTTGTTCGAGCGACCGACATTTCATTTAGGATTTGTTCGTGGACGGACATTCTTCATCGGTATTGTGTAAGTTAATTCTTAATCGGTTAAAAGGATATTCATTCCTTTTGATGTTGTTCATTCATAATCGTAACTCATTCATCATTGTATTAATCGTATCAAAATTTGTCATTGTCAATTAATCACCTCAGTCATAAAGAACGACGGTTCCAATCATTTCATTAAGCTGTCATTCATTTCACCATCATTTAATCTTGGTGAGTCATTATTCATTTTCGTTGTCACTTTTGTCATATTGTGGCATTCCGGGTCATACTGGCGTGCCGGTTGGTATGTGTAGGATTTTCATGTCGGGCACATTATAGTCGTGTGTTGGTTGGTGGCCTCACATTGGACTGTGCACACGAGTTGATGGCTTCGTGAGACTGATTAGGTACAAGACAACACGTGTATTCGATCGATACTCGTTGGTGGCTTGTGCACGGACACATTTCCATCCCGGACGTAGTGTGGCGCCATTCATTTGAGCCGTATCATTAGTTGATTCATATAGCATGTTTGATTGCGTATGTTTCGACAGGATATTTCATAATTGTGGATAACTCATGATTGTGTATTTTCAACTCTTGAGGATTGTTGTTCTGTGTAACTGACCCCATTGGGGGATATTGTTTTTCAGGTCATGGCAAGGCTAAAGCACGGGGAGAGCACGGTGTCGGCGAGGAGTCCCAGTGATACTAGTAGGGGGCCCCAGTCTTTTTAGTCATTTATGTTTCCTTCATTTATTCCGCTGCGGACATTCCGTTTGAATATTCATTTCACTCAGTGTTGTATATTTTATCTCCATATAAAATATACTTTTCTTCATTATCATCCTGGGTGTGTTGTATGAAACTCCTCATCGGAGTAATTAATTGTGTAATGTGGTTCGGTACTACATTTACCCTACGTAATTCACTCATTTTCATTAGCCTGGTGGGTCCCAGTCGGGGGTCCACGGCACTGTAATATCCGCCTAGTTTGGGGTGTTACAAAAAACCCGTCCAATGATCCAGTGACCTCAGCCTAGATCCCAAGATGATCCCGTCGGACCAATACGAGGTGGACATCCGATCCAGCGCCCTCATCATAGATCGTACAACATACATAAACACAACTCATGCATACATATATGCAAAAATCGCTATGTCTATCAACATGAACATACAAACACTAGATAACTAATATCATGACAATTCAACGAAATAAATCCCATGTCAACAACATGAATAAACCACATGTATGCTCAAAATACCAATATTAACAAATTACAATACTTGCCTCAAAGATGGCAAGAACTAACCACTTCAATGGTCTCAACACACTCGAAGGCCACCTCCTTCGATCAACGTAGCAAGCTCGAACCTTAACAAAAGAAATAATATAGAATTCAACTCATGTCGTACGAATGTCTAGCAATCCGATCTATAGCCGAAAGCTCTTAAAATGTAATCTGCCTGAACTAGTTAGCGTACGCTACGTATTCTACGTAACGTGCGTTAAGCCTGCTCGTTAGCGTACGTAAACGTCGAAGTCTAGCGTACGCTAACTATGTACTGACAGTCCTCTCTGATCAGCCGAGTGACTCGCCTGATGACATAACGTACGTTACGTACCAAACGTAGTGTACGTTAACTCATTCCCGATAGCGCACGTTAATATACATATCTTAGCGTGCGCTAACCGTGCATGTCAGTTCACTACTGGGCAGCAGACTTGATCTAATGTTGATGAAACTCATGAAATCTTCAGTGTTAATACATGTCATATCCAAGCATATCATGCTCATATGGTTTATGAATGATCTTACGGATTGAACGACTTCGAGATACAAGGATATGTATAATCATCACAATACCATAAGCCAACTTGATCTTCAAGAAAATATCCTAAGTTCAATCCATTCTATGTCCCAAAATGTATAATTCCATTATGTAAATACATAAGGACTTGATAATCTCCATAAACTGGCAATAATCAGTTTTATAGCTTTATGAATGTGCTAGGATTTCAAACACAAAAAGGTTCATTGGTTTAAACGATGAAGAAGTACCGGAACATCGAAAACATCCAGGTTCATCCCGACATGATCCGACCAAGATCCGCGGCTGATCTCACCTACCACCCTATCTTAATCATGTTGACTATGTATAGCGCGCGCTAAGGTTCATACATAGCGTGCGCTACAAACCCAATTTAGCGTGCGCTACGCCTAGTCGATAGCGTGCGCTACATGTGCAAAAATCACAATTTAGAACACATTCATGCAATCATACTCTCAACAACACCGGATCATGAAATACGGAGAATAATACTCAGATCAAAATGCAACAAATACAATATCACAAGGTTCAAATACACAACAGAAATCTTGGGTATTACAGTACTCAAGTACCTGAGAAGGAATATGGAGCATATGCTTTGTATATCAATCGAATACACTTTGTCCTTCGGGTTACACTGACTCAGATTTTAGTTCGGACAAAGAAAAGTCGAAATCAACTTCCGGATATGTTTTCACTTTGGGAGTTGGAGCCATCAGTTGGAGGAGTGTGAAGCAGAAATACATAGCGGACTCTACCATGGAAGTCAAATATGTAGCAGCCTCAGAGGCAGCTAAAGAGGCGGTATGGCTCAAGTACTTCCTAAAGGATTTGGGTGTGATTCCTAATTTGCCTAGGAGTATTACATTTTATTGTTATAATACCGGTGCTGTTGCAAATTCGAAGGAATCATGGCCCCACAAAGCAAGCAAATATATCAAGCGCAAATATCATCTCATTCGAGATTTTTTGAAGAGAGGGAAGATTATTGTCTCCAAGATAGCATCTGAAGACAACCTAGCTGATCCTTTCACAAAAGGGTTGCCCTCAAAGTCATTTGAAGGGCATGTGGAAGGAATGGGGTTGAGATGTATGGCACCATTGCTTTGAGTATAAGTGGGAGATAGATAGACATACTATAGATATTGTACTTCAAAAGCATGCTTTGAGTATAAGTGGGAGATTGTTAGGGTTGTATACATCAAAGCATACTTTATGCTTGTATTACCTAATTTCCCAGTCTTTATCTATGAGATTATTTAATTCACACTACACCATATATGGCTTTCAACAACAGTTTTTTTGATGTTACAAGCAAAAGTGTAGCCTTAGATGCCTTAAAATTGGTCAAATTTGATTTAAGGCTACACATTTTTCTAATGTTATTGTTGATAAACATTAGTGTTACTATAGACTAAATTGAATATCTACGCCAATACAAAATTTGGTGTTGCCATTGCTATTTTAAAAAAGTGTAACTAAACACTAAAAAAAATAAGAGGGCTTGCTAAAATATTTTAGGCGGTCCAAATAAATTATTTTCAATTTTAGCGGGTCAATACACTCACAGTAGTCAATACTCACTCAACACAGTTTCTCTAAAAATGCAAACTCACTCATCACACTTTCTCTCTAAAACACAATTTCCACTTAGGGGTGTTAAAAAATATATGATACGCGATATTCGATCCGAAAATTCAAAAATACGATCCGAAATTAACCGAAAAATCATATATCCGAAATTTGGAAATCCATTTTTTCAGATTCGGATAGTATTTTTTAAAAAATTCATATTTCGGATATTTGAATCCAAAATATATTAGGCATGTGTTACTTTTTTAGTCTTTTACATTTATCACTTAACACTTTTAAGTTTATCACTTAACACTTTAATCAGATTTTTATTTTCCACACCTACAAAGGAGTCAACTTCACTTTACCTTCCCTCAGATTTTTTTCCCACCGCTACAAACGAGTCAACTTCACTTTCCTCACCTTCCCTCCTGCAATAAGTAGCTTTTTTCCAAATCCAAACCTTCAATCGATTGGACCTTCCCTCATGCGATTGGACTTCCCTCCTACTATTCGAGTTTCATCTTGTACAAGCTCCGTACATCCAAATACCACTGCGAGCTTCACGAAGGCACGACCTAGGGTTTTAATCGATTCAAGCTTCACTGTTGTTGTTCGAACTTCATCCCTACTGTGCGAGGTTGCGGGTATCACTCCTTCTGTTCGATTCAGTATGTTGCTACTTCTGAGAGTTTTGTTTTTTTTGTTATTTTCTTTGTCAAAATCAATCTTGCTTTGCTGAAACTGTGAAATTTACAAATGTCCGTGGAACTTTACTGGTTTATACATTCCATAGCAATATTGCATCATATTTTTGTTTATTGGTTATATAGAAATCAATCCTGCGGTGCTGAAACATTTGAAATGATTTTTTGTTTGTGGAACTTTACTGATTTTGTGGAACTTTACTAATTCTGTCTAGTATCAACATTACAAGGTTTAAAATGTTTGTTTTAAAGTTGAGAATTTATTGATTTGGCAATTTTGTTTTTGTTTTTCAATGGAAATGGTTGAAATCTAGTAAACGATTTATTTAAATGAGTTAAGGTATTTATATGGTTATTCAAAACTGAAACACAGGTTAGATTAAGTAGAATCAGTGGCTAACCATAGTTGTTTTTTCACTGTAGTCATGAGTGAAGCATGTAATAATTGGTTGAATCATCCCAAGTATACCAAAGATTATATAGATGGTGTCAATTTTTTTGTGAAAAATGCGATGGCCAAATTTGCTGATGGAAATGAAATAAAGTGTCCTTGTCGTAAGTGTGAAAATCGATTTTGGCAGAGTCCGAACAATGTTCATGATCACCTCATCTGCTGTAACACCCCAAACTAGGCGGATATTACAGTGCCGTGGACCCCCGACTGGGACCCACCAGGCGCATGAAAATGAATGAATTAGATAGGGTAAATGTAGTACCGAACCACATTACAACATTAATTACTCCGATGAGGAGTTTCCTACACCACACCCAAGATATTACAGAATACATGTATATTTTATATGGAGATAAAATATACAACACTGAGTAAAATGAGTATTCAAACGGAATGTCTGCAGCGGAATAAAATGAAGGAAACATAAATGACTGAAAAGACTAGGGCCCCTACTAGTATCATTGGGACTCCTTGCCGTCAACGTGCTCTCCCCGTGCTTTTGCCTTGCCATGACCTGAAAAACAATATCCCCCAACGGGGTCAGTTACACAGAACAACAATCCTCAAGAGTTGAATCACACAATCTTGTCGAAACATACGCAATCAAAAATACTATATGAATCAACTAACAGTACGGCTCAAAGGAATGGCGCCACACTACGTCCGGGATGGAAATGTGTCCGTGCACAAGCCACCAACGAGTATCGATCGAATACATGTGTGGTCTTGTACCTAATCAGTCTCACGAAGCAATCGACTCGTGTGCACAGTCCAATATGAGGCCAACAACCAACATACGACTTAAATGTGCCTGATATGAAAATCCTACACATACCAACCGGCACGCCAGTGTGACCCGGAATGCCATGATATAACAAAAGTGACATTGAAAATGAATAATGACTCACCAAGATAAAATGATGGTAAAATGAATGACAGCTCAATGAAATGATTGGAACCGTCGTTCCTCGTGAATGAAGTAATTAAGTGACAGTTACAAGTTTTAAAATGGTTAGTACCTTATGAATGAATTATGATTATGAATGAACAACAACGAAAGGAGTGAATATCCTTTTAACTGGGTAAGAATTAACTTACACAACACCGATGAAGAATGTCCGTCCACGAACAACGTCCTAAATGAAATATCGGTCGCTCGAACAACCTTGAATAACACAATTTCCAATAATTCTATCAATACACGCATCAAACACGATTATAACCAACTCAAACGCCGATACAACAATATCCAACTCGTAGGTGCACTCTAACGAATACGTTGAAAATATCCTTCCCGTTGGTTACAACCAAACCCAAATTATCGAAACCAACTTTCAAAAGATTGATTCAAAGCAGCAAAACAATATCAATGGCATCAATAATCCAATAGGAATCCACAATTCAAGATTACAACAACATCAATCGGAAATCCCCAAATTAACCGAAGTCAACCCCAAGGGTTCTTGAAATAAATCCCCAAAATAGCCATTAAATCCGTAGGAATATATTTATCCAAGGTAGATAATCCATATCTAACATATTCCAACAACAATCCAAGCTTACATGAAGAAATCGGAAGGAAAACCCCAAAAATCCGAAATTCTAGATCTAAGAGATTAATACCTTTGATTTGATGTTTTGGAGATGATGAAGTGATGATTAATCCAACTCAAAGACTTGAAGATGATGATTGATGATTACACCTCGAAGAATACTCTCCAAATCGCTCCAAATCACCCGGAACCGATGAGAGAATGAGAAGAAATGACAAATGCCGAAATCTGGGCTACACTGTCCAATTTATAGAGATTCCAGTTTAGCGCGCGCTAGCCCCAGTTCTTAGCGTGCGCTAACGGGTGTTTTGGTAAGTCCTGTACTCACTGTCCGACAATGGTAGCGCGCGCTACGTACCTTCTTGTAGCGTGCGCTACAACTGAACACTTAGCGTGCACTAACCCCAAAATGTTAGCGTGCGCTAACAAATTATCTGATGCCCAGTACTGGAGTCCAGAACCTTCTGTCCTCTGATCTGATCGTGGTAGCGTGCGCTACAATCAATATTTAGCGTGCGCTACAACATCGATTGCGTATGTTAAAAACCACTCATAGCGTGCGCTATGAATTAATCCAATGCAGTCCAGTAGCCACTGGTCTCAACCTGATCCGACCTTAGCACACGCTATACCGACTGCATGGCGTGCGCTACTCCAGCCTACTAGCGCGCGCTACTTACCATTCTTAGCGTGCGCTACTTACAACCCAACTGCAGTCCAGTGCCTTCTGGACTGCCTGCTTGAAACATACTAGCGTGCGCTAGTGTTGAGAGGTAGCGTGCGCTACCCGTACTCAATTAGCGCACGCTAAAGAGAGTACGTAGCGTGTGCTACTCCTCATACACAGCACAGTATGAAATGACAATGATGGTAAACACCGCACGATTCTCCAACTAGATTGATGATGAATAACGATTGACACACGATACAATTACTCTGAACGATGAATACAATGATTGAATATGAGTGACAAATGATCATTAATGAGTGAAAAATACTGAGTGACAATTACTGAATGATAAATACTGAATGATAATGACTGAATTACAACCGGGTATTACATCTGCAACAGACCTTGTCTAATGTTTGTAGAATGGATTTATGATGTTACTTCATTGAAAGACAGTAATATCATGGATTCTGAACTAGATACCAGATTTGATGACAATCTTGACGAGATGTTAAACGTTATGAAAGCCAACATGGGACCAAATGATGATGCAAGAAAATTTTATCGTCACGTTGAGGATGGAAAAGAACCCCTCTATCCTGGTTGTAAGAAGTTTTCTCGCTTAAGTTTTTTAGTTAGGCTTTACCATTAGAAGTGCATGCATGGTGTGACTGATTCTGCATTTGGTGAGATATTACAATTGATGAAAGAGGCTGTTCCTGATCTCAATGTTCCAGACTCCTTCAATTTCGCTAAAAAGATCATCAAGAATTTAGGTCTTGACTACAAGAAGATACATGCATGTCCAAATGACTGCATGTTGTATTGGGGTGTGAATAAAAATGAAATATCTTGCAAAACTTGTGGTGAATCAAGGTGGAAGTGCGTGGCCCAAGAATCAGACAATGACAACAAAATTCTTGCCAAAATGATGAGATATTTTCTGCTGACACCAAGGCTTCAACGAATGTTTATGTGTAAAGATTTTTCCAAACAAATGGTGTGGATGCTGTAGAATGAAAAAAAGATGGGAAATTACGACATCCAGCTGATGGTGAAGCTTGGAAGACGATGAATGCCAAATATCCACAATTTTCGTTGGATAAACGCAATGTGAGATTGGGTTTAGCTTCTGATGGGTTCAATACATTCCGTACAATGAGTTCCACACACAGCACATGGCCAATTGTAGTCGTAAACTACAATCTTCCTCCCTGGCTAAACATGAAACCAGAAAACTTAATCTTCTCAACCCTTATACCTGGCCCAAATGATCCCGGAAACAATATTGATGTCTATATGCAACCGCTGATAGAGGAGTTGAAAGGGTTATGGAATACGAGAGTAGAAACGTACGATGCTTTGAATGATCAAACTTGTACATTATGTGCAGCTGCCATATGGACCATTAGTGACTTCCCTGGATATGCAATGTTGTCAGGGTGGAGCACAAAAGGGAAGCTTTCATGTCCAATATTTCATTACGAGACATCTTCGATGTATTTGAAACATAGCAAGAAAGTGTGCTATATGAACCATCGAAAATTCTTAGACCCCAACCACAAATGGCGATCTGATAAAAAGAGATTTAATGGTGATGTTGAGGCTGGAACAAGTGCTCCAATGTTAACCGGGAGGCAAATTGAAATAATGCTGGATGGTTACGAGAATGATTTTGGTGGCGTTGGTAAAAAACGAAAAGTAAGTTGTGATGTCAACCCTTGGAATAAGAAGTCAATATTTTTTGACCTTCCATATTGGGGAGACAACTTAATTCGACATAACTTAGATGTGATGCATATAGAAAAGAACATTTGTGATAGTGTTTTGGGCACTCTTTTAAATATTGGTGGTAAGACGAAGGACCATCTAAGTGCTCAGTATGATTTGCAAGAATTAGGCATTCAAAAAGCCCTTCATCCGATCACCTCTGCCTATGGAAAGCAGATCCAAATTAGGGCGGCAAATTTTGACATGACAAACAAAGAAAAGGAAGTATTTTGTTCGGTGCTTCAAAATGCTAAATTCCCATATGGTTTTGCTTCCAACATTGGCAAATGCGTGCAAGATAAGAAAGTGGTGGGATATAAGAGTCATGATGCACATGAAATAATGCAATCCTTGTTACAATTTGCTGTCAAAAGTACATTAAAGCCTGAGGTTGGAATTCCTTTGATCAGACTAGGTGAATTTTTAAGAGGTATATGTTCCCGAGTTATTGAGTTGGATGAAATAAAGAAGCTGCAGCTTGAGATTATCGAAATACTATGTCAACTTGAGACGATATTTCCAAATGCTTTCTTTGACATAATGATTCACCTTCCGGTACATTTATGCAAGGAAATTGAATACGGTGGACCAGTCCACCAAAGATGGATGTATTCGATTGAGCGGTACCTAGGTGTATTAAAAAAATATGTCTGCAATAAGAGCAGACCAGAGGGGTCCATTGCGGAAGGGTATTGTAACACCCCGAGATATTCGGAATAATTACAGCGCCGTAAACCCTTTAAGTAAGGATTTACAAGGCTAATTAAAAAAAAGAAAGTAAATCTAAGACATCAATACTGCGGAAGTTCAAGTTTGTGAAAACGTACAACTGGTTCAACGAGTAATTAATACAACCATATCGAATTAATATCAATAAGACACGCGTACTCGAGTACAGAAACCAAACCAAGAAATCAAAACTCCAATAACACTAAACATCACTGAACCCCTTCGTCGTCACGTCAGTGTGCATTTCTCTGCTCTCGGCTACGAACATCAAAACAAATGTCCACCCCCGAAGGGGTTAGCAAAACGATGCTAGTACAAGTATCATATTAAACAATTCGAATATGCATCAACAATACATAACAAGATACACCACACGGACTTCCGCTACCGGAATCCGACAATGCGAATCTACAAGATTCCATTACACAGCATGGGTATTCCAATGATCCAGCGCCCTCAGCATAGATCCCAAGATGATCCCGTCGGACCAACACGAGGTGGAAATAACCCGTCCAATGATCCAGCGCCCTCAGCCTAGATCCCAAGATGATCCCGTCGGACCAACACGAGGTGGACATCCGATCCAGCGCCCTCAGCATAGATCGTACAACGTATACAAACACAACTCATGCATACACATATGCCAAATCATTATGTTCATCAACATGAACATATAAACACTATGTAACGAATACCATGGCAAATCAACGAAGTAAATATCATGTTCAACATCATGAATAATCATACGCATGCTCCAAAAATACCAATATTGACATATCACGATACTTGCCTCGAAGATGGCAAGAAACGATATACTTCAATGATCTCAACCCACTCGAAGGTCGCCTCCTTCGATCAACGTAGCAAGCTCGAACCTTAACAAAAGGAATGATATACAAATCATCTCAAGTCGAACAATGGCCTAACAATTCGGCCTACCGCCGAAAAGCTCAAAATAATCAATCTGTCTGGATTGCTTAGCGCGCGCTACGTAGTCTACGTAACGTGCGCTAAGCCGGACTGTTAGCGTACGCTATCGTATAAGACTAGCGTGCGCTAGCCACGATCGCGATCGGCATTACCGGTCTCATAACGCACGCTACGCACGTTTCGTGCGTTAATCGAACCCGATAGCGCACGTTAACTCACACATGTTAGCGTGCGCTAATTTTGCATGGCGAATCGCAAACCGAAAACGGGTTGAATGATGAAGAACTCATGAATTATACCGTGATAATACAAGTTATCCTCGGGCATATCATGCTAATAAGGTTTGTGGAAGTTTTATGATTATGAAATACAAATATACGGATAGTCATCTCCATATCATAATCCATCTACGATCTTCAAGAAATAATCTAAGTTCCGATCGTCTTATGTTCCAAAACACAAGATTCCAACGTGTACAACAGAGCAATCGGGTAATATCCGATTCGATCATAAATCGATTTGAACATGCTTAGGAGTCCTTATAATAAGATGGTTCAAGGTTCATACGATATATAGTGCCGATACGTCAAAAGTATCCTTCTAACATGTGATGACCGATTATAACGAAATACTTGCTATCCAAACATGATTCAAACTTCCTTAGGAACATTACTAACATCGGTGAAGAATCACCTACCTCAAAGTAGTGAAGAACACGGAGGAAAATGAAGCAATCCAACACCGAAGGCTTGAACACCAATCTCCAATGATATACGATCTTCAATCTCGAACCAGGAGGTTGATACGAAGTGTTTAGGATGAAGGGAGTTATGTTCTAAGTGTAAGAGTTCGGGTTATGGGAGGAGAAGAACTGAAATCACGAATAGGATGTTGTCCTATTTATAATAAATGGCTATTAGCGCGCGCTAGTCCCTGCTCGTAGCGTGCACTAACGGCTGTCTGACTTAACTGGAGTCAGCACTTAGCGTGCGCTATTCACATGTCTGTAGCGTGTGCTAAGGCGTTGACTTGGCTTTTCCCGAAAGCCGTCCAGGTTCATTCGACACAATCCGACAAGGGTCCCCCGGCCAGATCTCACCTACCGCACGTCTCAATCGATCTGACCACGCATAGCGTTCGCTAATGACACTCTGTAGCATGCGCTATGAATCCATGTTAGCGTACGCTACCCGTAGCCTATAGCGTGCGCTACATGCACAGAATTACAATCTTTATATCACATATACGAAATTATACGCTCGACAACATCGGATTATGAAATACGGAGAATAATACTCAGACAAAAGTACAATTATTACAATATCACAAGTTCCAATTACATAACAGAAATCTCGGGTATTACAACCTTCCTCCCTAAAAAGAAGTTTCGTCCCGAAACTTAGGATGAAAACAACTCCGGATATTTAGCCTTCATACCGTCCTCCGTTTCCCAAGTGGCCTCTTCGACTCCATGTCGTGACCATTGTACTTTAACCAAATGTATTGGTTTATTCCTCAGTTGTTTGATCCGGCTCTCAAGTATCTTGATTGGTCTCTCTTCGAAGGTGCCATCATTAGCTATCTCAATCTCGTCGAAATCAATGACGTGACTGGGGTCCGGTACATACTTCCGCAGTTGGGATACATGAAACACATTGTGAACATGACTCAGCGATGGCGGTAAGGCCAACCGGTATGCTAAATCCCCAACTCTCTCTAGGATATCAAATGGTCCGATATATCTCGGACTAAGCTTGCCTCTTCTCCCAAAACGGAAAATCCCTCGTGTAGGAGACACCTTCAATAGCACATGATCCCCAACGTCGAACTCTAGAGGACGGCGACGTACATCGGCATAAGACTTATGTCGACTCTGGGCAGTCAACAGTCTCTCTCGAATCAAAGCTATCTTCTCTTAAGTCTGAATTATCAATTCTGGTTCCGTTCCGATCAAATCCGAAGAATCATCCCAACACAGGGGTGATCGGCATCTCCTCCCGTACAAAGCTTCAAATGGTGCCATTCTAATAGAAGCATGCCAACTATTATTGTAAGTGAATTCGATCAAGGGCAAGTGAACTTCCCAAGCAGTTGACCAATCCAACGCACAAGCTCTAAGCATGTCTTCTACAGTTTGAATAGTCCTTTCGGACTGACCATCTGTTTGGGGATGATAGGCTGTGCTAAAGTTGAGCTCAGTCCCCAAAGCCTTGTGAACTGCTTTCCAGAAGTGCGACACGAAACGACCATCTCGATCCGAAATAATGGTCTTCGGCGTCCCATGCAATCTGACTATCTCCGCAATAAATACTCGCGCCAATCTCTCGGGTCCCCATGTATCTTTGATCCCTAGGAAATGAGCCGACTTGGTTAGTCGATCAACTACAACCCAAATCGTGTTCATTCCTGTTCTAGTCCTTGGCATATTGGTGATGAAATCCATCGAAATGTCCTCCCACTTCCATTCAGGGATCGGAAGCGGCTTTAACATCCCGGCAGGTCGCTGATGTTCAATCTTAACCTGCTGACAAGTCAAACACTTCGAAACGTACTCCGCTACGTCCTTCTTCATATTCCCCCACCAGAAGTTTTGCTTTAAATCCTTATACATCTTACTGCTGCCTGGGTGAATAGAATAGGGCGCGCTATGAGCTTCCTTCAGAATAGTCCGTCTCAGATCATCATCGTCGGGAACGCAAAGTCGATTCTGAAATCTCAGAACTCCATCGTCTTGTAACACGAATCCTGGGGCTTTCCCTTTCTTTACTTCGTCACATAATCGAAGGATCGGAGAATCGTCCAACTGCTTAGACTTGATCTCCTCGACTAGTGATGAAGTCAGTTCCATCACATAAAGTTTCCCTTGGATTCCTGGTGCCCATACTTCAATCCCCTCGCGGATCTGTTCTCGTTGAATACTGGTTTGGGATGTAAATGCTTCCAACACTCGAAGAGAAACGGGTTTTCGGCTTAAAGCATCGGCTACTACATTTGCTTTCCCCGGATGATCGAGAACCTCCAAGTCGTAATCCTTGATCAATTCCAGCCACCTTCTCTGCCTCATGTTTAATTCTTTCTGACTGAAAATGTATTTGAGGCTCTTATGATCTGTAAAGATCTGACAATGAGTGCCGTACAAATAATGTCGCCAAATTTTCAAGGCAAAGACCACAACTGCTAGCTCCAGATCATTAGTCGGATAATTAACTTCGTACGGTTTCAATTGCCGAGAAGCATAAGCAATCACTTTATCCTTCTGCATCAACACGCAACCCAAACCCTGATTTGAAGCGTCACTGTATACCATGAATCCATCAGTTCCCTCTGGCAGTGCTAATATAGGTGCTGTCGTCAGTCTCCTCTTAAGCTCGTCAAAACCAGCCTGGCACTTCTCATTCCAAATGAATTTTTGAGTTTTCTGTAATAGCTGGGTGAGCGGACGAGCAATTTTGGAAAATCCCTCTACAAAGCGGCGATAATATCCAGCAAGTCCTAAGAAGCTTCGGACTTCTTTCACGTTTTTAGGAGCTTCCCACTCCAAGATTGCTTCGACTTTCTTCGGGTCCACCTGAACTCCGTCGGAGGATATCACATGCCCAAGGAAGGTTACTTCCTAAAGCCAGAATTCGCATTTAGAAAGCTTAGCATACAGCTGTTCCTTTCTCAAGATGCTCAAAACCACACGTAAATGTTCAGCATGTTCCTCTGCGTCCCTCGAATATATCAAGATGTCGTCAATGAAAACGACCACAAATTTATCCAAGTACTCCAAGAATACCCGATTCATCAATTGCATGAATACCGCAGGAGCATTGGTAAGTCCAAATGGCATCACTACAAATTCATAATGCCCGTACCGGGATCTGAAAGCAGATTTCGGTATATCCGATTCCTTAATTCTCAACTGATGGTATCCTGATCGCAAGTCAATCTTCGAGAATACCCTTGCCCCTTGCAGTTGATCAAACAAGTCGTCGATCCGAGGTATAGAATACTTATTCTTGATCGTCATTTTGTTAAGCTCCCTATAATCAATACACAGTCGGAGGGATCCGTCTTTCTTCCGGACAAAAAGAACGGGCGCTCCCCAAGGAGAAACGCTAGGTTGAATATAGCCCTTCTGTAACAATTCCTCCAGTTGCTTCTTGAGTTCATACATCTCGGTTGGCGCCATGCGGTATGGTGCCCTGGAAATAGGGGCTGCTCCAGGCTCTAATTCGATGGTGAATTCCACTTCTCTTTGCGGAGGTAATCCAGGCAGTTCGTCAGGAAATACATCTGGGAATTCATTCACAACTGAAATAGACGAGAGCTCTACCCCTTCCTCTTTCCTCATGGCATAACACCAAAGTCCATGACATCCCTGTTTCAGTAATTTTACGGCTTTCATTGCTTTGATCAATTTTCCCGAGCTTTCCGGTCTCCATCCTCGGAATAAGTGTTCAGACCCGTCATCAGAAATGATAGAAATGACTCTCTCTCGGTAATTCAGGATAGCTCCATAACCGGTTGAGCCAATCGTCTCCGAGAATTAAATCGTCACCGTAGATGTCAACAACAATGAGATTCGACGGCCAATCTCTCCCTCCTATAGATACTGGAAAATCTCTAGCCTCTAGGGTTCCCACAATTCTCTCTCCACTCGGCAATCCCACAACATACGGTTCACAATCAAATAAGCACGAGATTTTTAAACGATTTACACAGTTCAATGATACAAAAGAATGTGGAGCTCCGGAATCGAATAAAACACTAACTGGTTGCAAAAGGATCTGAATCGTACCTGATGCAACAGCAGTTTTCTGATCGTCAGATCTCCTCATTTCGTACAGGCGCGGAGGAACGGACCCAGCACTGGATGTCTCTCTCTTCCCAACGTTCTGCTGCTGAAATCCACTCTGCTGCGTCTGGTTCACACTTGTTTCCTTCGGAACTGGTGCTGGAGTGCGGGTACCAAAAGATCTAGTAGCGGCTCCACAGAAGGTCGCACGGTGCCCTTCTTGCCCACAATCGTAACAAGTCACAGAAGATGCGGGGCAATCACGTCGAATATGCCCTGCTCGACCACAATTGTAGCATTTCCTTGATGTGTCCGAAACTGCTGATGTTGTCCGGAACTTCTTTCCGCCTTTAGAAGGATGTGGAGGTTTCCTAGCCGAATAAAAGGAAGACTGGCCCTTGCGGGCCCCACCACTCTTGTTTTCTGCAAAGCTGCCGGTCACCTTACGCTTCTTTGCCTCTCTTGATTTCTCCACCGCCGCCTCTTTCATGTCGTAGGCCGGCGCTTTGTCTTGATCTTTGTCGCAACGTAGTACACTCGAATCGGACATGTCTTGCTGAATCTCGGCTTCATCCGCATATCAAAATGAAAAATCTTTTACGCCTCCGTTCGACCACGTGTCGTACACAAGTCGGTGATGATTAAAAGTTTTAATTACATCATCACAGATGCCTCCGAACTCTGTGGTGAGAAAAACTCTCGGATCTTTGCCTCTCTAACGGGACGAGGACAATACTGTGCTTCCATCATTAGTTTGAATTCCGTCCAATCCGCATTATGATCCTCGGGTCGAATAACCTCCCACCAATCAAAGGCCTCCCCAGTCAGAAAATACTGGGCAATGGGAACCTTCCGGTTCTCGGGACAGTTAAGACCCGCGAATATCTTCTCCAACTCCTTGAGCCAGTGATCCCAAGTAAGTGCCTCAGCAGATCCGTCAAATTTTGGCGGGTGCAATTTAACCACCTCAGCAAGCCATCTGTCTCCCCGGTTATCCTCGTGGTGCTGCTGTCCCATCGCCGTCTGCATGCGATCAACGACCTGAGCGAACTGGTTTATCTGCGCCACCACCTGTTGAAGCACTCCCGGCATGTTAGGATTTGCGTCATCATTCGCTGATCCTTGCTGCCCTCCAGAATGGGAATCGGTTCGACTAGCTGATATTTCGGGGGTAGTTGCGGAATCCTCATGTCTCATGTTACCACGTCCGCGTCCGCGTCCACGTCCTCCTCTCAACATACTGTAAACGCAATTTCTCAATATCCAGAATAAAATTTTTCGAAATAAAGTCCGTCAATACTCACAAAACAGTAATTAAGTAAAACGGTAGTATAAGAGATTAAGAGACTTACAACCACGGTCCACATGACGACTTCGGCTGAACAGTGATGTTACAAACGACCCGTAAATCAAATAACGTAAACAGACCCAACTAAAACCCGACTACCAACATATCCATGAATCTTAGCTCCGATACCATATTCTGTAACACCTCGAGATATTCGGAATAATTACAGCGCCGTAAACCCTTTAAGTAAGGATTTACAAGGCTAATTAAAAAAAGAAAGTAAATCTAAGACATCAATACTGCGGAAGTTCAAGTTTGTGAAAACGTACAACTGGTTCAACGAGTAATTAATACAACCATATCGAATTAATATCAATAAGACACGCGTACTCGAGTACAGAAACCAAACCAAGAAATCAAAACTCCAATAACACTAAACATCACTGAACCCCTTCGTCGTCACGTCGGTACTGTGGCTTTTTCTCTGCTCCTCGGCTACCTGAACATCAAAACAAATGTCCACCCCCGAAGGGGTTAGCAAAACGATGCTAGTACAAGTATCATATTAAACAATTCGAATATGCATCAACAATACATAACAAGATACTCCACTCTGACTTCCGCTTACGTATTCAGACAATGCTAATCTACAAGAGTCCTTTAAACAGAATGGGTATTCCAATTATCCAGCGCCTCAAAGATAGATCCCAAGATGATCCCGTCGGACCAACACGAGGTGGAAATAACCCGTCCAATGATCCAGCGCCCTCAGCCTAGATCCCAAGATGATCCCGTCGGACCAACACGAGGTGGACATCCGATCCAGCGCCCTCAGCATAGATCGTACAACGTATACAAACACAACTCATGCATACACATATGCCAAATCATTATGTTCATCAACATGAACATATAAACACTATGTAACGAATACCATGGCAAATCAACGAAGTAAATATCATGTTCAACATCATGAATAATCATACACATGCTCCAAAAATACCAATATTAACATATCACGATACTTGCCTCGACGATGGCAAGAAACGATATACTTCAATGATCTCAACCCACTCGAAGGTCGCCTCCTTCGATCAACGTAGCAAGCTCGAACCTTAACAAAAGGAATGATATACAAATCATCTCAAGTCGAACAATGGCCTAACAATTCGGCCTACGGCCGAAAAGCTCAAAATAATCAATCTGTCTGGATTGCTTAGCGCGCGCTACGTACTCTACGTAACGTGCGCTAAGCCGGACTGTTAGCGTACGCTATCGTATAAGACTAGCGTGCGCTAGCCACGGACTGGCAGTCTGACCCGGCTGGTCTCATAACGTACGCTACGCACGTTTCGTGCGTTAACTGAACCCCGATAGCGCACGTTAACTCACACATGTTAGCGTGCGCTAATTTTGCATGGCAGAATACTGCAAACCGAAAACTGGGTTGAATGATGAAGAACTCATGAATTCTACCGTGATAATACAAGTTATCCTCGGGCATATCATGCTAATAAGGTTTGTGGAAGTTTTATGATTATGAAATACAAATATACGGATAGTCATCTCCATATCATAATCCATCTACGATCTTCAAGAAATAATCTAAGTTCCGATCGTCTTACGTTCCAAAACACAAGATTCCAACGTGTACAACGTAGCAACTGGGTAATATCCGATTACTGATCATAAATCGATTTGAACATGCTTAGGAGTCCTTATAATAAGATGGTTCGAAGGTTCATACGATATATAGTGCCGATACGTCAAAAGTATCCTTCTAACATGTGATGACCGATTATAACGAAATACTTGCTATCCAAACATGATTCAAACTTCCTTAGGAACATTACTAACATCGGTGAAGAATCACCTACCTCGAAGTAGTGAAGAACACGGAGGAAAATGAAGCAATCCAACACCGAAGGCTTGAACACCAATCTCCAATGATATACGATCTTCAATCTCGAACCAGGAGGTTGATACGAAGTGTTTAGGACGAAGGGAGTTATGTTCTAAGTGTAAGAGTTCGGGTTATGGGAGGAGAAGAACTGAAATCACGAATAGGATGCTGTCCTATTTATAATAAATGGCTATTAGCGCGCGCTAGTCCCTGCTCGTAGCGTGCGCTAACGGCTGTCTGACTTAACTGGAGTCAGCACTTAGCGTGCGCTATTCACATGTCTGTAGCGTGCGCTAAGGCGTTGACTTGGCTTTTCCCGAAAGCCGTCCAGGTTCATTCGACACAATCCGACAAGGGTCCCCCGGCCAGATCTCACCTACCGCACGTCTCAATCGATCTGACCACGCATAGCGTGCGCTAATGACACTCTGTAGCGTGCGCTATGAATCCATGTTAGCGTACGCTACCCGTAGCCTATAGCGTGCGCTACATGCACAGAATTACAATCTTTATATCACATATACGAAATTATACGCTCGACAACATCGGATTATGAAATACGGAGAATAATACTCAGACAAAAGTACAATTATTACAATATCACAAGTTCCAATTACATAACAGAAATCTCGGGTATTACAGGTATCTTGCTGGTGAATGTTTGACGTTTTGTGCAAGATTTCTGAATGATGGCGAAGAGAAGTCATTGAAGGAGTCTGCAACTCCAAATGTAGAAACTGGTGGGTATTCTATTTGTTCGGGGAAAAACAAAACCAGGAAATATATTCACTTACCTGAAGATATGTGGATCGCAGCTCATCGGTATATTTTATTTAACTACAATGACGAGGCAGTGGAAGAGCTAATTGAGTAAGCCCTTAAAGCTTAATAATTCTGAAATATTTAATAAGTAATAAAGTAATTTATCTAAAACAGTAAATTGACACACTATACATATGTATAATTTTAGGAAACATCGTGTAATAGTGGACAATAACGTGAAGTCCAAACGATATCAAAATGAAAGAACACATACCGATGAAATATGTGAGTGGTTCAGGACTGAAATCAGGAAACAACCAGGGGTTTCCAGGGAACTACTCTCCTTAGCAAAGGGTCCAAGACGAAATGCTAAGTTGTTTAGTGGTTATGTAATAAATGGCTATAGGTTTCATACAAAAAAAAGGGATCGTAAGTGTACCATGCGGAATAGTGGTGTGTTTTTGACAGCCTTAAAAACTAGTTTCGCAAGTTCAGAAGATCCTAATCCATCAATTGGGGATGTTAGTTACTACGGATCAATTGAAGAAATATTAGAAGTTGACTACTGGGCTGCTTTCAGTGTTGTTTTGTTTAGGTGTACTTGGTATAAAGATGAAAAGGATTCTTTTGGTTTTACTCGAGTTAACTTCAACCGGGTTTGTCAAAAAAATGATCCATATGTCATGGCGAATCAAGTGCGACAGGTGTTTTACATTGAAGATCCCGTTGAAAAACATTTCAATTATCCTATTAAGAGGCTGTCAACTGAATTTCAGGAAGCCCAGGAGGATGCAGTTGAAAATGATTTAAACGGGCAATTTTCAAATGACAAAATATTTCGTTCTATAATAGAAGAACAAGATCGTGAATTTAGCTGTTTCATAGAAGACATCCCTGTAATAGAAATTCCCATTTCGCCGCCTAAGAGAGTAAATCATGAATCACACTCGGTAATCTAATTAAAAAAATTAGATTAAGTGTGATATAATAGACTTGTATGTGAAAATTAAACTTGTTTATACATTATTCTTGTTAAATAGTTAGATTTACCATCTTAATTTAGTTATTCAATTGTCATGTAATTTTAAACTTGTCTTGTACTTTATTCTTGTTAATTATTTAGTTAATTGTCATGTCTTTTTAAACTTGTCTTGTACATTATTCTTGTTAAATAGTTAGCTAATTATCATATAACTTGACTGACAATTTTTCCGGTATTTTATTACAGGATGGAGAATCTTGTTATCCGATTGCACCACAACAGAGACTTTTTAAAGAATGAGTATTCTGGTGGAGATCACACGATATTTGACTCAGACCCTGACAGGTTTTCATATGCGGTACTGATGGAGTGTGTTAAAGAAATGAAGTACGATGAGATTGGAGGGGTATATGTCCCTAAAGGGAAGAAGGGTGGCTGGAAACTGATTTCAGATGATAAAACTCTTGGCGAATATATTAAAGGAAAATCTGAGGCTGATTTTTACATCGACTCCACTGTCGATGAGGCTATACCAGTAAAGAACCAAATGCAACCACATGTGATCTTAAGGACAAGACCAAGCCCTCTTGCTAAGGAATGGAATGGTGAGAAGCGGACTTTTGTGACTCTAAAGACTATCAATGCCGAGATATCACGGAGGCTGAAGGCTGTGAATGATGAGAAGGAATGGAAGCTGAAGGCAGTGAATCATGAGAAGGAACGAAGGCTGAAGGAAGTGAATAATGAGATGGAACAGCGGCTGAACCCAAAGAAGAAATTACAATTTACAGCTGCTGAAACTAGTTCACATGAATTGTCAGGCTATATAAAAGAATTTGAGAGAACTGGAGGAAATACAGAGACAGAGAGAACTGCTGGTGATGAATTGGGAACAAATGTCGAAGGTCAAGGATGTAATGATTTTCAAATGAGAAAGAATCAGAATGTTTTGAAAAATTATGCTAAACTTGAAGAACTTCGATTGCTCAAAAGAAAGTCTGCTAAGAGTTTTGAAAATGATAAAAATAAACGCAAGGAATCAAATGATGATGCAGCTGAAAGTGAGTATGTCCAGAATATGAATGATGCTGAACCTGAACGACAAAGTGATAATGAGGATGATAATGTCACTTCAAAGGTATTTTGTTGCTTAATCTATACATCAATTCATGTTTATAGTGGTGCGGGTGATTGACAAATATAAATTTTTTGTAGAGAACAAAAAAGGTCAAGAGACAGAGAGTTGACACCGGTGCTGGCCCAAGAATTCGTTCTCAAGCAAATAAATTTCCGAATTCATCTGAAAAGAAGGAAGCAACTGCCGGCACAACTTCACTTCCTTTAGAGGTAATAATTTCGACAATATAATACTATTATGTTTCTAATCATATGGGTCGAAAATTTCAACATTTGTGTCTCTTTATGTTTTGGTTATCAGCGGAGTTTTAATTGTTGTGTTTTTTATTATTGAAATTCTGTTTATGATCTGTTGAAGATTTATTAGATGTTACAACTCTCTTGTAGCATTTTCAATTAAGATGATAAGAATACATTTGGTGCTGAATTGTAGTCGGTATTAGAATATACAATCTTACCATTAGGTCCGACCACTTGATATACAAGAAGAAAGTACATTTTTTAAAATATTGAGGGGGGAATCTCCCACCCCCCATCACCACCACCACCACACACACCATCGTTGTAAGCCAAAACTTGATCAAAGAATAACAATACATTACTAATTCTGTTCATGCATAAAGTTAAAGAAAAAAAATAAGAGCACTTCCATGTTCTAAGCACTCTGAGCATAAATAAATGCAAGAAGATAGATTTTATGTTCAAAGTACTATCCTATAAACCAACAAGTATGTTTGTCCAAATCTTAAAACAGACAGAATAAAAAAGAATGCAATGCGCAACTGAAAAAACGACTAGGGTTATTCCGACTAAACAGCTACACATGGGTACTGATTTCTAGCTAAGATCACACACACACATATATATATATATATATCAATCTTTACCAACACCGAAAAGATATTATTTTGAACAAAGGACAATAATACTTTCAGTTGAAAAATTCCTTGGTATTTTATTTATGGAGGGATTATTTCTACTTAGAAGTTTATTCAACTCGGCTTCTAAACCTATACTTGTTCTGAGACCAACATTCACACTACTATACTAACTATACAAGTGTGTTGTATGTAATTAATATTGCTAATATATTTGTCTTGTGTAGGTCAATAATGCACCAGTGGTTTCTGTTAAAGAGAAGCTAAAACAGCTGAGAGACGGTCCTGGTTCAATGACTGCATACTTGGAGTTCAGGGAACGTGAAAAACTAGAACTTCAAAAGGAGATTCTACAGCCACACTCTAAATCACAACAGTTGCAGTCACAAGCCGGTAATTTTAGTTGTAAAAAGTGCACTACAGATGTAAGCTTTCATGTCGGTATTTATGGTTAAATTGCAGATAATAAAATGTTGTTGCTTAAATCATATTCTGGTGGTTATATATTTGATTATCTAGCTAGATATGAAGCTAGATTATAAAATGTTGTTGCTTAAATCAGCTTTTTATTACTTGTCAAACTAAAAAAATCTAATTGTCTAGCTAGCTAGGTTGTTATATATTTGATTGTCTAGCTAGATATGAAGTAAAATTTACTTGTCTGAAAATTGGTTACTTATTGACTATTTACTGAATCATGATAAACCAATCCCATGTCTCTCAGTGTCATAGTTATTTTAACTCATTACCTTGTTTTGTTAATTTGCAGTTGATACATCGGTTGATGAGGCACTAAAAAGAAAAAGAGGGAAAACAAAGATGGGTCATGTTCATAATAGAGCGGACAAAAAAAGGATCACACCCAATTATCTCAACCAACCTATAGCGGATGATGGCAAGTTACTATCTGAGTTTAGCAACTTTTTGGGGACCACTGTGAGGCAGTGTAATATCCGGAATTTCTACTACTGTTGTTTGATATTATTTTATCCGAGTTATATTGTACAGCGTGGAATCTGTACAGTAGGGATAAAATAAATAAAGGACTGAGATGTCAGTATCGGTATAATTGTTGTATCTGGTCGACAGTTACATTTGAGGATATCGTGTATCAGGTTATTGTACTTTCGATATAGAGTATATCGTATAAGAATATTATTGGATTCAGTGTTTGTGTTCAGTGTGTCTCATGTTCATTTTTGGTACGTCAAGATGTTGGACATAAATTGCGTAAAATGGCTAAGTGTTCATTAGCGCACGCTACTGGGTACAGGTAGCGCACGCTACGAAGTATTGATAGCGTACGCTAAGAGGTTCGGTTACGTACGCTAAGGAGGACCCCTAATGTACGTAACGACTTGCTGGGTTAGTTTCGGAAGGTGGCCGACATGTAGGACCAGGTTGATTTTTTAATTCAGTTAGTGCACGCTAACGTATGTTGGTTAGCGCACGCTAACATCAGATCGCCAATAATGGAATCTTAGCTTTCAGCGGGTGGACCCGGCCACTTGCGACGCGTGTCCAGATAAGGTCAGCGGGTGTTTGTCATGTAGGGCTAGCGCACGCTAAACCGTAAGGTTAGCGCACGCTAATCCCAGATCGGTCAAAGGAATCCTGATAATCGCGGATGCTTTCGGCATGTGGGGGCACGAGTGGTAGGTGTGTACTGTAGCAAGTCAACTTCGGATAGCGCACGCTAAGGTAAATGACTTGCGTACGCTAAGCAGGATGTTTTACGTACGTTAATGCATGGGCATTACGTATGTAAGCTAGTTCTGGCGAGCGGTAGCCTGCAGGCCCGATAGCGCACGCTAACAAAGTCAGTTAGCGCACGCTAAGGCGGTAGCGCACGCTAAACATGAGATGTTAGCGCACGCTAATAATGAATATTATAAAAGGGGACAGAAGGGTGCTGAGAAGCATTTCGTCATTTTTTCTTCTTTCAGTAGAGAGAGAGAGTTGGGATATATTTGAGGTTCCCAAACACTGTATAATGATAATCTTTAACAACATTAGATTGAGAGCTTGGATTCAAGCCTTGTCCTCAAGTTGTTCATGATTCTTTGGATGGAGTTCTAGTGTTCTTCTTTTTGCTTCGTCTAAACCAGGTAATCTTCGTATTCCTTTGTTAATGGTTCGTTTTCTTGGATGATTTCATGCAAGGAGCATGTTGGATAATCATATGATGATGTTATATGAGATTCAATGGAATTTTGATAAGAGTTTCGGATGTTAGTTAAGCTTCTTCATACTGTAAGGATGTTGATTAATTTAACCCGATCTAAGAGGGATTTCTGAATATTGGTAATTATATTGGTCGATTTAGATGAGATGAATCATGATACTAGGTTGAATTCCAGATTTAGCATGATACGATCCTTGTTATCGAGTCGGTTTGATTGTTGATGTTGTTATTGATATATGGACATTGACATGATCATTGTGATAATTATGGGGTCGTTTATCTTCAAGAGATATGGAGATTTATGTCTCCCTTCATTCGGATTCGTAGTCGCAAGATGTGAGTCGATGTTTGGAATGCATGCCACTGTACAGCATTAGCGCACGCTAAGCTTACTGGCTAGCACACGCTAACGGGACAACTTAGCGCACGCTACGTTATGCGTTTAACGTGCGCTAAGTAGGCAGACAGTGCAGTATTTTTGTGTTTTGATTATGAATTCGTGATGGTTTGACTTGGTTGGTTCTGACTGTGTTTATTCGAGGTTGTGTTGAACCGTTGAGTTCGATTGGTTAGTTTTGTCGGTTTTTGATTGTTATCGGATATGTGTTATTTGATTTCTTCGATAGGTTGAGATTATTGATCGGTGATTATAACCGGATGTTGCGGTCGTGTTCGAGTATGTCCATTGTATTGCTTTTGATCGGGGCTGAGGAGCTCGTAGACAAAGGCAATGTGTTCGGCAGCAGCTTCGTGGTATCGGTATCGAGGCAAGTTATTACTTGCTCAGTTATAATATTTAATGAATGGTTTCAGTTTCATTTCGTTTATAATGCATATAGCGATGATTATTATTGTGAACTCTGGGTATTCGGATCGCATATCGTTCTTTCGATTCTGGGAGATAAATCATAATGTATATGCTTTATCTCAGTTATTGGTATGTTCGAGTATCAAGGTTACATTATGGTAAAGACGAGGATATGAGTATCTATAGTTCATTGTACGTTTGGATCGCCGAGCATTGAGGATAATCGTCGGTGATGATTGGACATCGAGGTTGCTCCCGAAGGACTCGGGGCAAGTATTCAATATTGATTATGGTTTAATGTTATTTGTTTTGGTCTCTTACATTTTCTTTCATGTTGTTGAACATGGAGTCGTCCTAGTAAATTGTCATGTTGTCGTGCATGTTATGTTGTTCATGTTGATGAACGTGTCGATTTGCATATATGTATGCATATTGTGTTGTTCATGTTGTGTAAATAATCTGATGGGATTATGAGGATCTATCTTGGTATTTGGATCGAATGTCCACCATGCGTTGGTTCGACGGGATCATCATGGGATCTATCCGAGAAGCTGGATCGCAGACGGAGTTTTCCACCATACGTTGGTCCGACGGGATCATCATGGGGATCTATGCTGAGGGCGCTGGATCGTTGGATTACCCAGCGTTGTGTTATTGTTGTGCATATGTATATTGTTGGTTATCCACCTCGTGTTGATCTTGTAGGATCATCTTGGGATCTATGCTGAGGGCGCTGGATCATGGGATTTCCATTGAGTATACATAGTTGTTATTGTTTTTGAGCATATTGACGTTGTCATATGAGTATGCATTTGTAGGTCTTGTGTTAGGACCTTGTCCGTATTGCATTGTTCTGATCTCGGATTAAACTGATATGATTGTCGTGGCACATCATGTCTCGAGGTATGTTCCGTATTTCCTTGGTATTTGTCTTTGATGGACAATCGGTTATCGTTTTGAGATTTGAAGATGTTATTCGCTGGATCGTATTGGTCAGTAATGGTATATTTCCGTATCGTGAGTTGGTGATGACAGTTTAAGAATCTTGAGTATTGTTTGAGGTACAATACAGATATTATGTTCGAGTTTATTGGTTAATCGAGTACGAGATGTGAAATGTGATAATGGTTATTCTGATGTGAATTACTTGAGTAAGTAAAGTTATGGCGGTAAGATTACATTGGTCGTACTCTTATTTTGTATTCTCATTGGTATGTATCTATTAATGTGATGTGACGGTTATCATTGTTGGATATTATGGCTAACCCCGTCGTGGGATTTCTTTTTAGGTTCTTGGAGTATCGAGCTTGTAGCGGTCGTGAAGAGATGAGCTTCCCGGAGGATACTGGCTAGGACGTGTTGTGTGCATTGAGTTTCTTGATTGGTTCTTGTATTCCGCTGCTAGAGTATCTTTATGGTTGGTCTTTTTCCGCTGCGTGAGTATTTTGAAATTCTCTTTTGGTATCTAGTAACTGATGTTACTTTGGAAATCGTTTTCTAAACTTTTGAGTGTCGGCTGTTTGGCCTTGCGATTTCAAATGAGTTTTTACGACGGTTTTTGATAAATGGATTTTATAAGTCTTTGTGAATTTTTAAAGATAGTACCGTCGTTGGCCTCTTGGGCATTTGTAAATGTTTGCGAAAATTTCTTTTAGCCTTGTGGGTTCCATCTCGGGGCCCACGACGCTGTAATATTTCCGGTTAAATTTGGGGGTGTTACAGAATATGGTATCGGAGCTTAGGTTGAGAAAACCTAGGCATTTGGGTCGAGTTGGGTCGTGTTTTGTCGCGTCATTCGAGTTGTCAATTGAATAATACTAGAGCCGTGAGTTTTTGCATTCACTCAGGCTTGTGCGTTATGTGATTTACCAGTGTGGTATTGGGATTGTTTTAAATTTTTCCAAATGGTGCTAGCGTGATTCTCTTGAACGAGATGTGTTGTGTTCTCAAGTCGTACTGAGTTTGCAAAACATGTGTTTTGAAAATATCTGTGTCGAGTATTTCCTTGAGTCGAGACATGTGCCAGTATCACGGGGAATCGTCGGCTTCACGATCTGTAAGTATTCGGATTTTTGAATTTCATTGAGAATTAATGTCGTTCTAAGTTGATATGTTTTGAGATTCAGCAGATATCATGCGTTACAGTATGAGATGTCAGAATGGGACATGATTGATGATCTTGAGAAACTATGATTTTGGAAATCAGTATGTTGGTTAGATTTTGGAACGGAATTGTGTATTCGGGAGAAGGACTGTGGATTGTTGAGAAGAACATGTAGTCATGCTAATTCATTTTGATATATGAACTGATTTTGAGCATTTGAAAATATACTTTTCAAAATGAATATTTCACGGATGTTTTACGGAAAGTGATTTTTGGGCCGAGACCCAATCGATTTTGAAATAGTTTTGTAACTCAGGACTTGGAGTCCGAAAAGAGTTTTCTACTTTTTAAACTTCTTGTAATGCGGAACAAGATACGGGCTGAGACCCTAATGTTTTAAAAGAAAGCTTTTCTGTTTTCTAAAACTCCCGAGATTTGTAAAACTCTTTATCAATCGTTTATTTATTTTGTTCCTACCTTTTGAGGTTTTTGGTTTACTTGTTCAAATGGAACTTCTAGGGAAGTCTTTCGTTGTGTTTGATTTGTTGATTTGTTTCAATGTTTTGTCATATCATATTTGAGGTGATCCAGGATGGATTAAGGATTTACGTTGCGAGTAGTATGTGGAGAGGAGTTTTTATCAGAGTCTATATATTTGAGATTTTGGAACTCTATCATGTGGTTTTCTGATGGAATATCAGTGGATATTGGTGACGAGCCGAAGTGGTATACATGAGTATGGATATGCACAAGCATTTGTATAAATTCCATTTTATTTAATCGTGTCTATTCGAAAAGAATTTTTATCGAGAACTTGGCACTAGCGAGCCGATTTAATTTTTAAAATTGATTTCGCGGTCTTACAAAAATTTATGTTTTGAGTTTTCAAACTCTTGAAAGAACTTTCGAAAATTGTCTTCGTGACAAGAATATATGATTTCAAACTGGTTTTGAAAATGTGATTGATGTACATATGCATTTAGTGCATCGGGCATAACATATCGATGGTACAAGGAAAAGAGATTCGAAGTTTAGTATGGTAGATTGGTTATGCAAGGATGATTGGTTGATTGATCAGATAAGAGAAATATACTGCGTGTTGTGGATCCATGTGCAGGATGTAATTTTAGAACTTTGGACTTTGTAAAACTGGGACATATGTGCTATGTGAGTCCATTGGTGCGGTAGTAGCGCAATCTTACCATAGTGATCTTTGAATGATTTCTTTGTAAGTGTAAATTTGGGGATGGTGACCCCATGTTGGTTGTTTTGGATATTTAGTGGTCGTTCCCACTCCTTGTATGAATTGGTATGTTCGTCGATTTGCAATTCGTTGTTCGTATGCCGAGGGAAATGTTCGCCAGTTGGGTATGTTTATTGAGATCTACTGTACGTGATTGATTTGTCGTTTTGAGAATGTTATTCTTTTGTATATCTGTTTCCGTGGTTCTGTGTTGATCGTGTTGTAGTTTACCGTGTGAAGGTATTCTCGATTTTCATTGATTGTTCGTTGGTAATATTGGAGTTTATCACGTTGATGATATTCTCGATTGTGTTTTGACCTCTGGTTGGTCATATTGGAATTTATCATGTCGATGATAAATTCGGTTGATTGTTGATCATTGTTGGTGATCATCTGAGCGTTCGGATTTTGTTTTGATGTTTCGGGATTCGTGTCGTTGTTTTGGGCAGTTGTTTTGCAGATGTATTGTGTATTATTCGTCTTATCGGAATTGGGACGTGATTATGTAATCAGGCAGACAGGATTTGATTCGGCCAGATTGTTTCATCCGAAGATGATATATTTTGTTGAGACTCAGGGAATTATGATCGTAAGCGTATTGAGACTGTATAGTGAGATCGCTTGCTAGTATCTCAGGAGATCGTCGACCTGTGTATTTGTAAGTATGCTCGTTTGGTTATTCGGTGATGACGATAATGGATCGTTGTCGTGATGGTTTTGGGATATTTTGGATTGAAAGGTATGTTTGTTTGTTTTATGACGGATTGCAAGTTTCGAGGACAAAACTTATTTTAAGTGGTGTAGAATGTAATATCCGGAATTTCTACTAATGTTGTTTGATATTATTTTATCCGAGTTATATTGTACATCGTGGAATCTGTACAGTAGGGATAAAATAAATAAAGGACTGAGATGTCAGTATCGGTATAATTGTTGTATCTGGTCGACAGTTACATTTGAGGATATCGTGTATTAGGTTATTGTACTTTCGATATAGAGTATATCGTATAAGAATATTATTGGATTCAGTGTTTGTGTTCAGTGTGTCTCATGTTCGTTTTTGGTACGTCAAGATGTTGGACGGAAATTGCGGAAAATGGCTAAGTGTTCATTAGCGCACGCTCTTTGGAGTGCAGTAGCGCACGCTACGAAGTATTGATAGCGTACGCTAAGAGGTTGATTACGTACGCTAAGGAGGACCCTAAAGTACGTAACGACTTGCCGGGTTAGTTAGGAAGGTGGCGGCGAGTAGGCCCGAGTTGATTTTTATATTCAGTTAGCGCACGCTAACGTATGTTGGTTAGCGCACGCTAACATCAGATCGCCAATAATGGAATCTTAGCTTTCGGCGGGTGGACCCGGCACTTGCGACGCGTGTCCAGATAAGGTCAGCGGGTGTTTGTCATGTAGGGCTAGCGCACGCTAAACCGTATGGTTAGCGCACGCTAATTCCAGATCGGTCAAAGGAATCCCGATAATCGCGGATGCTTTCGGCATGTGGGGGCACGAGTGGTAGGTGTGTACTGTAGCAAGTCAACTTCGGATAACGCACGCTAAGGTAAATGACTTGCGTACGCTAAGCAGGATGTTTTACGTACGTTAATGCATGGGCATTACATACGTAAGCTAGTTTACGAAACGAGGCAGTAGCCTCTGGGCTTCGATAGCGCACGCTAACAAAGTCAGTTAGCGCACGCTAAGGCGGTAGCGCACGCTAAACATGAGATGTTAGCGCACGCTAATAATGAATATTATAAAAGGGGACAAAAGGGTGCTGAGAAGCATTTCGTCATTTTTTCTTCTTTCAGTAGAGAGAGAGAGAGTTGGGATATATTTGAGGTTCCCAAACACTGTATAATGATAATCTTTAACAACATTAGATTGAGAGCTTGGATTCAAGCCTTGTCCTTCAAGTTGTTCATGATTCTTTGGATGGAGTTCTAGTGTTCTTCTTTTTGGTTCGTCGAAACCAGGTAATCTTCGTATTCCTTCGTTAATGGTTCGTTTTCTTGGATGATTTCATGCAAGGAGCATGTTGGATAATCATATGATGATGTTATATGAGATTCAATGGAATTTTGATAAGAGTTTCGGATGTTAGTTAAGCTTCTTCATACTGTAAGGATGTTGATTAATTTAACCCGATCTAAGAGGGATTTCTGAATATTGGTAATTATATTGATCGATTTAGATAAGATGAATCATGATACTAGGTTGAATTCCAGATTTAGCATGATACGATCCTTGTTATCGAGTCGGTTTGATTGTTGATGTTGTTATTGATATATGGACATTGACATGATCATTGTGATAATTATGGGGTCGTTTATCTTCAAGAGATATGGAGATTTATGTCTCCCTTCATTCGGATCCGTAGTCGCAAGATGTGAGTCGATGTTTGGAATGCATGCCACTGTACAGCATTAGCGCATGCTAAGCTTACTGGCTAGCGCACGCTAACGGGACAACTTAGCGCACGCTACGTTATGCGTTTAACGTGCGCTAAGTAGGCAGTATTTTTGTGTTTTGATTATGAATTCGTGATGGTTTAACTTGGTTGGTTCTGACTGTGTTTATTCGAGGTTGTGTTGAACCGTTGAGTTCGATTGGTTAGTTTTGTCGGTTGTTGATTGTTATCGGATATGTGTTATTTGATTTCTTCAATAGGTTGAGATTATTGATCGGTGATTATAAACGGATATTGCGGTCGTGTTCGAGTATGTCCATTGTATTGATTTTGATCGGGGCTGAGGAGCTCGTAGACAAAGGCAATGTGTTCGGCAGCAGCTTCGTGGTATCGGTATCGAGGCAAGTTATTACTTGCTCAGTTATAATATTTAATGAATGGTTTCAGTTTCATTTCGTTTATAATGCATATAGCGATGATTATTATTGTGAACTCTGGGTATTCGGATCGCATATCGTTCTTTCGATTCTGGGAGATAAATCATAATGTATATGCTTTATCTCAGTTATTGGTATGTTCGAGTATCAAGGTTACATTATGATAAAGACGAGGATATGAGTATCTATAGTTCATTGTACGTTTGGATCGCCGAGCATTGAGGATAATCGTCGGTGATGATTGGACATCGAGGTTGCTCCCGAAGGACTCGGGGAAAGTATTCCATATTGATTATGGTTTAATGTTATTTATTTTGGTCTCTTACATTTTCTTTCATGTTGTTGAACATGGAGTCCTCCTAGTAAATTATCATGTTGTCGTGCATGTTATGTTGTTCATGTTGATGAACATGTTGATTTGCATATGTGTATGCATATTGTGTTGTTCATTGTGTAAATAATCCGATGGGATTATGAGGATCTATGCTGAGGGCGCTGGATCGAATGTCCACCATCCGTTGGTTCGACGGGATCATCATGGGATCTATGCTGAGGGCGCTGGATCGCTGGACAGGTTTTCCACCATGCGTTGGTCCGACGGGATCATCATGGGGATCTATGCTGAGGGCACTGGATCGTTGGATTACCCAGCATTGTGTTATTGTTGTGAATATGTATATTGTTGGTTATCCACCTCGTGTTGATCTTGTAGGATCATCTTGGGATCTATGCTGAGGGCGCTGGATCATGGGATTTCCATTGAGTATACATAGTTGTTATTGTTTTTGAGCATATTGACGTTGTCATATGAGTATGCATTTGTAGGTCTTGTGTTAGGACCTTGTCCGTATTGCATTGTTCTGATCTCGGATTAGACTGATATGATTGTTGTGGCACATCATGTCTCGAGGTATGTTCCGTATTTCCTTGGTATTTGTCTTTGATGGACAATCGGTTATTGTTTTGAGATTTGATGATGTTATTCGCTGGATCGTATTGGTCAGTAATGGTACATTTCCGTATCGTGAGTTGGTGATGACAGTTTGAGAATCTTGAGTATTGTTTGAGGTACAATACAGATATTATGTTCGAGTTTATTGGTTAATCGAGTACGAGATGTGAAATGTGATAATGGTTATTCTGATGTGAATTACTTGAGTAAGTAAAGTTATGGCGGTAAGATTACATTGGTCGTACTCTTATTTTGTATTCTCATTGGTATGTATCTATTAATGTGATGTGACGGTTATCATTGTTCGATATTATGGTGACCCGTCGTGGGATTTCTTTTAGGTTCTTGGAGTATCGAGCTTGTAGCGGTCGTGAAGAGATGAGCTTCGGAGGATCTTGGCTAGGACATGTTGTGTGCATTGAGTTTCTTGATTGGTTCTTGTATTCATTGCTAGAGTATCTTTATGGTTGGTCTTTTCCGTTGCGTGAGTATTTTGAAATGCTCTTTTGGTATCTAATCGATGTTACTTTGGAAATCGTTTTCTAAACTTTTGAGTGTCATTTGTTTGGCCTTGCGATTTCAAATGAGTTTTTACGGTTTTGATAAATGAATTTTATAAGTCTTTGTGAATTTTTAAAGATAGTACCGTCGTTGGCCTCTTGGGCATTTGTAAATATTTGCGAAAATTTCTTTTAGCCTTGTGGGTTCCATCTCGGCGCCCACGGCGCTGTAATATTTCCGGTTAAATCTGGGGGTGTTACAGAATATGGTATCGGAGCTTAGGTTGAGAAAACCTAGGCATTTGGGTTGAGTTGGGTCGTGTTTTGTCGCGTCATTCGAGTTGTCAATTGAATAATACTAGAGCCGTGAGTTTTTGCATTCACTCAGGCTTGTGCGTTATGTGATTTACCAGTGTGGTATTGGGATTGTTGTAAATTTTTCCAAATGGTGCTAGCATGATTCTCTTGAAAGAGATGTGTTGTGTTCTCAAGTCGTACTGAGTTTGCAAAACATGTGTTTTGAAAATATCTGTGTCGAGTATTTCCTTGAGTCGAGACATGTGCCAGTATCACGGGGAATCGTCGGCTTCACGATCTGTAAGTATTCGGATTTTTGAATTTCATTGAGAATTAATGTCGTTCTAAGTTGATATATTTTGAGATTCAGCAGATATCATGCGTTACAGTATGAGATGTCAGAATGGGACATGATTGATGATCTTGAGAAACTATGATTTTGGAAATCAGTATGTTGGTTAGATTTTGGAACGGAATTGTGTATTCGGGAGAAGGACTGTGGATTGTTGAGAAGAACATGTAGTCATGCTAATTCATTTTGATATATGAACTGATTTTGAGCATTTGAAAATATACTTTTCAAAATGAATATTTCACGGATGTTTTACGGAAAGTGATTTTTGGGCCGAGACCCAATCGATTTTGAAATAGTTTTGTAACTCAGGACTTGGAGTCCGAAAAGAGTTTTCTACTTTTTAAACTTCTTGTAATGCGGAACAAGATACGAAATTTGAGACCCTAATGTTTTAAAAGAAAGCTTTTCTGTTTTCTAAAACTCCCGAGATTTGTAAAACTCTTTATCAATCGTTTATTTATTTTGTTCCTACCTTTTGAGGTTTTTGGTTTACTTGTTCAAATGGAACTTCTAGGGAAGTCTTTCGTTGTGTTTGATTTGTTGATTTGTTTCAATGTTTTGTCATATCATATTTGAGGTGATCCAGGATGGATTAAGGATTTACGTTGCGAGTAGTATGTGGAGAGGAGTTTTTATCAGAGTCTATATATTTGAGATTTTGGAACTCTATCATGTGGTTTTCTGATGGAATATCAGTGGATATTGGTGACGAGCCGAAGTGGTATACATGAGTATGGATATGCACAAGCATTTGTATAAATTCCATTTTATTTAATCGTGTCTATTCGAAAAGAATTTTTATCGAGAACTTGGCACCAGCGAGCCGATTTAATTTTTAAAAATTTATGTTTTGAGTTTTCAAACTCTTGAAAGAACTTTCGAAAATTGTCTTCGTGACAAGAATATATGATTTCAAACTGGTTTTGAAAATGTGATTGATGTACATATGCATTTAGTGCATCGGGCATAACATATCGATGGTACAAGGAAAAGAGATTCGAAGTTTAGTATGGTAGATTGGTTATGCAAGGATGATTGGTTGATTGATCAGATAAGAGAAATATACTGCGTGTTGTGGATCCATGTACAGGATGTAATTTTAGAACTTTGGACTTTGTAAAACTGGGACATATGTGCTATGTGAGTCCATTGGTGCGGTAGTAGCGCAATCTTACCATAGTGATCTTTGAATGATTTCTTTGTAAGTGTAAATTTGGGGATGGTGACCCCATGCTGGTTGTTTTGGATATTTAGTGGTCGTTCCCACTCCTTGTATGAATTGGTATGTTCGTCGATTTGCAATTCGTTGTTCGTATGCCGAGGGAAATGTTCGCCAGTTGGGTATGTTTATTGAGATCTACTGTACGTGATTGATTTGTCGTTTTGAGAATGTTATTCTTTCGTATATCTGTTTCTGTGGTTCTGTGTTGATCGTGTTGTAGTTTACCGTGTGAAGGTATTCTCGATTTTCATTGATTGTTCGTTGGTAATATTGGAGTTTATCACGTTGATGATATTCTCGATTGTGTTTTGACCTCTGGTTGGTCATATTGGAATTTATCATGTCGATGATAAATTCGGTTGATTGTTGATCATTGTTGGTGATCATCTGAGCGTTCGGATTTTGTTTTGATGTTTCGGGATTCGTGTCGTTGTTTTGGGCAGTTGTTTTGCAGATGTATTGTGTATTATTCGTCTTATCGGAATTGGGACGTGATTATGTAATCAGGCAGACAGGATTTGATTCGGCCAGATTGTTTCATCCGAAGATGATATATTTTGTTGAGACTCAGGGAATTATGATCGTAAGCGTATTGAGACTGTATAGTGAGATCGCTTGCTAGTATCTCAGGAGATCGTCGACCTGTGTATTTGTAAGTATGCTCGTTTGGTTATTCGGTGATGACGATAATGGATCGTTGTCGTGATGGTTTTGGGATATTTTGGATTGAAAGGTATGTTTGTTTGTTTTATGACGGATTGCAAGTTTCGAGGACAAAACTTATTTTAAGTGGTGTAGAATGTAATATCCGGAATTTCTACTAATGTTGTTTGATATTATTTTATCCGAGTTATATTGTACATCGTGGAATGCATGCAGGTAGGGATAAAATAAATAAAGAGCGAGATGTCGATATCGGTATAATTGTTGTATCCAGTCGTGATTACATTTGAGGATATCGTGTATTAGGTTATTGTACTTTCGATATATAGTATATCGTATAAGAATAATATTGGATTCAGTGTTTGTGTTAATTGTGTCTCATGTTCGTTTTTTGTAAGTCAAGATGTTGTACGGAAATTGAGGAAAATGGCTAAGTGTTCATTAGCGCACGCGCTCGGGTGCAGTAGCGCACGCTACGAAGTATTGATAGCGTACGCTAAGAGGTTCGGTTACGTACGCTAAGGAGGACCCCTAACGTACGTAACGACTTGCTGGGTTAGTTCCGGAAGGTGGCCGACAGGTAGGCCCAGGTTGATTTTTATATTCAGTTAGCGCACGCTAACGTATGTTGGTTAGCGCACGCTAACATCAGATCGCCAATAATGGAATCTTAGCTTTCGGCGGGTGGACCCGGCACTTGCGACGCGTGTCCAGATAAGGTCAGCGGGTGTTTGTCATGTAGGGCTAGCGCACGCTAAACCGTATGGTTAGCGCACGCTAATTCCAGATCGGTCAAAGGAATCCCGATAATCGCGGATGCTTTCGGCATGTGGGGGCACGAGTGGTAGGTGTGTACTGTAGCAAGTCAACTTCGGATAACGCACGCTAAGGTAAATGACTTGCGTACGCTAAGCAGGATGTTTTACGTACGTTAATGCTGTTAGGAGTATGCCCTCGAATGCCACTCAGAGGTTGTTGAGTGAGGGCATTGTACTTGTAATTATGTAAACCATTTATATAAGGCAAATGATTGTTTCTTTATTTACTGGTAGTTACTGGCATTCCTAACTCGTAAATAAACATATAGAAACTAGTCCGTGTATTTGAGAGCAAAACGTTCCACTCCTTATTGGATAAGGGGGTCGGCACTGGAAAGGTTTATAGCTCAAATACTTAATCGTTCGCAAGTCGATGAAACTTGGTAGGCGTTAAGTTTATGTAAAGACTTGTATGACGTGTTCTTTGACATGGAGAGTGCACATCGAACACTAATAGTTAGTGGGAGCACACGTTATAGGTATGCTAATTAGATTAGTATACTCGAACGACTCACCCTCGATTCGTCACATGGATTTCACTCAGGGACGATCAATGACGGAATCGAAAGGTTGTGATAGGTATTCGTGAACCTTCGACTTGAGGATTTAGTAGGGATGTGCTTGTGACGTCAAGATTTTCATTAGAGTAGTTCGACCACAAACCGGAAGGCGGGGTCAACCTCGGCGTGCATCTTGACGGGCAAGTAGCGAGGTCTCGAATACCAAGATAGAATTCTTTCTCCCGTTAGTGAGCGGGTTATATGTCCTATGCGGTTATTGGCGAGATGAGATCATAAGTCTTTGGCCAAAGCATTGGAGCTAGTTGTATTAGATACACGGCGGCTCGATGATCTCGATTTGCATTAACGCATGCATAGCGTCAATACGAGATAAGGTTTGGTGACCGTGACCCTATAACTTGATCGGGACATTTGAAAGAAGGGTTTATCATTATCTTGGTATTCACGAGAATGGTTCTTGAATGATCCCAATCATTCGTTCTCGATTAAGTGCAGTGTAGGCCACCGGTGGCTAGGTGGTGCTACTACTCTTTAGTTCCTCCCATTCTTGATCGAGACGGACCTACCGAGTCGCGCATTAGGATTGACGACGGAATGAATTAAGCTAATTCTCTCATTATGAATATTAGATATTGGATATCTAATTTGGGACATTGGATATTTAAATCGATTTATCGGATAAATTGATTTACGGCTTAATGAATTAAATATATCACTGGGTGATTAATTTAATTCATGGATATAATTATTTCTTGGAGAAATTAATTATGTTATTATGTATTTGATATGATTAATTAATTGGATTAATTGATCGATATAAATACATCGGAACGGAATCGGAGTTTATCTGTTTGGACTCGCTAGAGTCAAAGCAACCGAACTTGTCCGATTTCTTCTTGATAGCCGCCCCTTCCACCAACCTTCCCTTTGGTCTTTGGTTTCCATTTTATAATGGATGATAGTGACTTGTGGGGAAGACATCTCATGTGAGATGAGTTGTTGGTGGTTATAATGTGTATAAAGAATGAGAAGAAGACCAAAACTCTCACATGTATTCATTTGTGCATTTCATACGTGAGATGTAAGAGAGTTAAAGAGAGAGAAAAGTTCTTCTCAAAAATAGTCTTCTTCTTCTTCACTTTCCTCTTGGTTTTCTTAGAGAAAATTCAAGAGTATTAATGAGAGTTGTGAGTTATACACTTAGAGTGTGATAATCTCATATTGGAAGCTTCATCACTTAGCTCTAGCCGTATCCTCGGAGGATAGCAAGGTGATCGTCGTTCAGTCGTTTCTCGTGGCGTGGCAAGTAGAGACGCGGTGTTTTCGGCGTTGGATCGTTCAAGGGCTTGGAGCGGATTGAACACGTAGAGATCAAACTAAAGCTTGGGGAATAGCTCAAGAGAAGGTTTCCATTTAATCAACGGACTTCGAGGGTTAGTTTCTTACGACTCTTGCTTTTCGTTTATATATTCGTATATACGTAGCTCGATCGATTCGTAGGGATTGGATCGAATTAATTTTCGTTTTACCGCTTACTGGCCTTCGTTTTAGGCACCGAATCCCAACGGTGGTATCGGAGCGTAGGTCTTGCGATCGTATATACGAATATTGGCATTTGGAATGCTCGATTAAATGGTGAATGATTTGGAATCATTTTAGTTATAATCGTGGTATATGTTTTTCGTTCGTAATAATTGTATTTTTCGTAAGTTTATGTCTAAATATAAATCTTAAATTTAGGAAATATGATTTATATTGAAGATATGAAAGTCGGAAAATATTGATATTGGATATCCGGTGAAAATCTAGCCCGAATAAATCGTCGGACGACTTTTTGGACAAAAGGGTATTTTGGCGAGGATGACTCGGCCGTGTCTGGGTGACACGGTCGTGTCAGCGATGTGGCGGACCAGCACAGAGACCCGGCCGTGTCGAGACACGGGCGTGTCTGGCCGAAGTGACTCGGCCGTGTCTGGATGACACGGTCGTGTCAACGATCTACCAAGTCAACGCAGGCGACCCGGCCGTGTCTGGTGACTCGGTCGTGTCTGGCCGGCATCTTCCGGCGTGACTCGGCCAAGCCTGGCGTGGCCGGTAAGTGCGAAGTGACTCGGTCATCTTTGGCCCGTTTTCACCCGGCTCGATTTTTCCGTGTAATCTTAAAAATTAATCTCCGCATGTTAAATTGGATTTAATATGATTAAAATGATTTATGGTATTTCATTTTATAAGGGAAATTTGATTAATTGGAATATTTATGTTACCGAATTATTTTGAGCGTTATTATATTAGGTTGTGTGAATCGATTGGATCGGTTCGTATTGTTGATTGGATCAATGTATCTCTCGCTTTCCATTTATATAGTATTTATTGAATGAATGCTTTTGAATGGGGATGTGGTTCGTGGACTTAGTTTTGAATCGTTCGTTTTATTCGATTGGGTTGTAAAGGCCGTTTTGAGCCTATCTATTTTACTAGAAAAATTTGTATCTAGGATGCAATTTTCAATGTAAAATTTATATGTAATGACGAAGACCGGAGGAAGATCCATTTCGAGAAGACGAAGATTCAAGGCGAAGACTTGTAATTAGATTACGGAGTTTTTGTTTTCTAGGCGGTCCATGAACCACATGTTGGTAGCAACTAGGTTGTGATTGGTTGTTTCATATTGTATGAATGCCACAAACGCGCTTAAGCGATTAATGTGCAAAGTGTAACGTTAATCGCGATAATTCTCCCACAACAAATAATTAAGTTTATAAGGTTTCAAGGTTTTCCTTCCCTCCATCGAGTTTTCGAAATTGAAATCCAAACCGGATGTGCTATGCTTCCGAGTTATCGGGGTAGTCGTTCGGGGAGGACGGATAAATTAGGAGCGCATTGGATGCCTTCGGTTGGAGCAAATTTTATCCCTAGAAACACGATAGGTTGCGGATAAGATTCAATTGTGAAACCGATTTGCGTCGATGGTATAAACTTAACTTGTTCAAGAACCATAGAAACCGTATAGGTTGAGGGGAGTGAACAAGGGGAAAAGAAGATCGAATCATCCATTAGATGGGTTGGTGTTGGACACCACTTTATGAAAATTAATAGACTAGAAACACATTCGGTTGCCCTCTATTAAGATTTATAAAGAACTTCGATCACCACTATGAAGTAGAGCGACGATACTTAGGATTTCACATGGGAGTGTGTTATTAGATAAAAATAGTGGGAGGTGGGTAACAAGAATAGAAAGGACCTTAATTCTATACTCGGATCATAATATAACAAGTCACTAATGTCTGTTATACTTAATGCAGACATAACTCAATATGACAATGAATCCACTCGCAATTCTACTCGAAAAGAACACCTTAATGGGACCAAACTTTGTGGATTGGCTCCATGATCGATGATTGTCCTCGGTATAGAGGCACTGGGATACGTCTTGGAGACGGACATTCGGCGCCTCCTATGCGGACTCGAGCCAATCGGGAAGAGATTGAAAACCACGAAAAGTGGGTTAAGGATGACGTGAAAGTCCGTGCTTATATGATGGCTTCCATGTCTAATGAGCTTGAGAGCTCATGAGAAAATGACTTACGCTGGCGATTCTATCTCACTTAACCGAGCTTTATGGTGAGCACGTGACCGCTAGATATGAGATATCCAAGCATTTGTTCGGTGCAAGGATGAAGGAAGGTGAGAAGGTTGGGAACACGTCCTCAAAATGATATCCATGATCGAGAGATTGGAGGCTCTTGATTTTAAAATGGATACTTCTCTCCCAAAGTGACCTTATCCTACAGTCTCTCCCGATTCCTTCTCACGGTTTGTTATGAACTTCAAGCAATGAGATTGCATGTAATTTAGTTGGGCTAATGAACAAACTTGTGACCGCTCGAGTCTCAAATGAAGACTCCGCGGATGAAGGAGTCTGCTCTTGTGATTTCTTACGGACCTCGGAGGTCTAAGAATAAGAAGAAAAAGACCAAGAAGCGGTGGACCACAAGCTAAGGACCTTAAGGGTAAGGGCAAGGCCCCAATGGTTCGAAGAACAAGAAGAAAAGGATACTTGTCTCAAGTGCGGTGGTGGGCCACTTTGGGCTAGAGGTGTCCGATTCTTCATGGCACTTGGTCTGAGAACTTTTAGTTTTGGAAACAAATTGTTCGCTCTTGTATTTTCTACTTCTGAATCTTGGATTACGGTGCTAGTTCTCATATTTGTACCGTGAATCGGGATGCGGAACAAAGTAGGAAGCTTGGAGTGGAGAAGTTATGATCACGGTCGGAAGCGGGCATAGTGTCGAGGCGACCGACATAGGATCACTTCTTTTGGGTTTAGAATCCGGCTTTGTTTTGACTTTAGAAGATGTACTTGTTTTGCCCAAGGGCACAAAAACATTGTATCCATTCGGTCATGGACCGAAAAGGCTTTTCATTTTTCATTGGTGATGGTTCTGCAAAATTTATTTTAGAAATAAACTAGTGGATCTTGCTACATTGTTGAATGGATTGTATCATCTAAATCTCGGCAACAAAGTAGTTGTGAATACTATGACTAGAAAACGTGGTAGGGATGAAACCAATCAAGTTTTGAAATGGCATCTTAGACTTGGTCATGTTGGTCGGACCAAGGTTTACAAGATGGAAAAGATGGACTTATGGGTCCATTGGGATCGGATCCCTTTCCTACTTGTGAATCTTGCCTTAAAGGCAAAATGACTAAGTCCCCTTCACAGGGACTTTTGAAAGAGCCGGATAAGCTGGGATTAATCCATACCGACGTATGTGGTGCTTTAGAAGCGGACGTGACGGATATCAATATTTCATTACGTTTACAGATGATCATACTAGGTATGGTTATGTATACTTAATGAAACATAAATCCGAGGCCTTTGAGAAATTCCAGGAATTCAAGGCCCTAGTCGAAACAAGCGGTAATCATATCAAAGCACTTGGTCGGACCGAGGTGGCGAGTATATGAGTACGGAGTTTGACGAGTTCCTTAAGGAACATGGAATAGTTTCACAACTAACACCTCCAGGTACTCCTCGGTTAAATGGTGTGTCGAAAGAAGGAACCGGACCTGTTGAACATGGTCCGTTCCATCTTGAGCTATCTTGACTTGCCGATTTACTGTGGGGTATGCACTCTGGCCGCGTATATCTTGAATAGATGTCCTTCCAAATCCGTTCCTAAAACTCCACATGAGATGTGGGAGGAAGGAAACCAAGTCTTAATCATATTAGGATTTGGGGATGTCCCGCCTATGTCAAGAAGACTAAGGTGGAAAAGTTGGAAGCTAGGTCTGCGAAGGGACGTTTCATTGGATTCCGTGCAGGACGATGGGATATCTATTCTACATGCCCGAAGATCGAAGGATCATTGTTGCTTTACAAGCACACTTCTGGAAGATGAGTTCATTCGGGAAGGCGGAGCGGAGTAGAAGTATTTCTTTAGAAGAATACAATGAAACTCCTCGAGAGACACTGTGCAAGAAAGCTGGAACCGAACTTTACGAAACACAAGTACAACCACCTCGTAGGTCTAGTAGGGTGTCTCATTTACTCGAGAGGTATGGGCTTGTGCACTTGGAGGAGGCTGGGTCTCCATGAGGTTCCAAGTGATAGCCAAGAGACCGACCGACGACCTATGACCAAGCGATGGTGGATGTAGACTCGCGAAATGGCGTGAAGCTATGGAAGCCGAGATAGACTCGATGCATGTCAATCAGTGCGGACTCTAGTAGACCGCCCCAAGGGCATAGTGCCTATTGGGAACAAGTGGATCTACAAGAGAAAGACCGATGGTGATGGCAAGGTTGGCGCCTATAAGGCCAGGCTAGTGGCAAGGGTTATACCCGGAAGGAAGGAATCGATTACCACGATACCTTCTCGCCCGTAGCCATGATCAAGTCTATTCGCATGATGCTTGCTATAGCCTACCACGATTATGAGATATGGCAAATGGACGTAAAGACGGCTTTCCTTAATGGATTCCTCGAGGAGAAATCTATATGGAGCGACCTAAAGGCTTTGTATCCGAAGTCGATATTCAGAAAGTGTGCAAGCTTCAGCGTTCCATTTATGGACTGAAGCAAGCGTCGCGTAGTTGGAATCTTCGTTTTGACGAGGCAGTCAAAGAGTTTGACTTCGTGCAAAATGAAGAGTAACCTTGTGTATACAAGAGGGTTAGTGGGAGCAAGATCGCATTCTTAGTACTATATGTAGATGACATTCTACTAATAGGAAATGATGTGGGAATGCTCAGTTACGAAAGCTTGGCTTTGAGTAATTTCTCCATGAAAGACTTGGGAGAAGCTACCTATATTCTTGGTATTCGACTCTAGGGATAGATCGAAGAGATCAATATGTATTTCAAAAGCCCTATATATAGATAAAATCTTAAAGCGATTTAATTTGGATGATTATAAAAGAGGTTTCCTACCGATGCTAAATTGAATAAAACTCACCTTGAAGATGTGTACTCAAAATGAGGAACAACGAAAGGAGATGAGTAATATACCATATGCTTCGGCCGTGGGTAGCCTTATGTATGCTATGTTGTGTACAAGACTGACATTGCGCATCTTTGTAAGCGTGGTGAGTAGGTTTCGAGCAAACCCGGGTAGGGAACATTGACTGCCAGTAAGAACGTTCTCAAGTACTTGAGAAGGACTAGAGATATGGTTACGATGTATGGTGGTGGAGAATTGGATGTGGTGGGATTCACCGATTCGGACTTCCAAGGGTGAAGGGCGACTCGATGTCCACTGGCTACATATTTACTCTTAATGGAGGAGCGGTATCTTGGCGTAGTGCCAAGCAAAGCGCGGCCGATTCCACTGTCAGTGAGTATCAAGCGGCCTCGGAGGCTTCAAGGAAGGGTTACGGATTAAGAAGTTTAGGAGAACTTCAAGTGATACCATGTCTTGAGTGCTGTTCATCTTTGCGACAACGACGGAGCGCGAGGCCAAGGAGCCGAGGTTTCACAACGGACCAAACATATTGAGAGGAAGTATCATCTCGTAAGAGAATTTGTTCGCAAGGGATACATTGTCTGCATAGAGTAGACTCGGCCGACAACGTCGCCGATCCACCGACCAAGCCACTATCTCGGACTAGCTTGGAGCGTCATCCGGAGAACATGGGTATTAGATACCATAGTGTGTGGCATTGAGTGCAAGTGGGAGATTGTTAGGAGTATGCCCTCGAATGCCACTCGGAGGTTGTTGAGTGAGGGCATTGTACTTGTAATTATGTAAACCATTTATATAAGGCAAATGATTGTTTCTTTATTCTTTTGGTAGTTCTTGGCATTCCTAACTCGTAAATAAACATATAGAAACTAGTCCGTGTATTTGAGAGCAAAGCGTTCCACTCCTTATTGGATAAGGGGGTCGGCCTTTGGAAAGGTTTATAGCTCAAATACTTAATCGTTCGCAAGTCGATGAAACTTGGTAGGCGTTAAGTTTATGTAAAGACTTGTATGACGTGTTCTTTGACATGGAGAGTGCACATCTGAACACTAATAGTTAGTGGGAGCACACGTTATAGGTATGCTAATTAGATTAGTATACTCGAACCGACTCACCCTCGATTCGTCACATGGATTTCACTCCGGGACAGTCAATGACGGAATCGAAAGGTTGTGATAGGTATTCGTGAACCTTCGACTTGAGGATTTAGTAGGGATGTGCTTGTGACGTCAAGATTTTCATTAGAGTAGTTCGACCCTGTAAACCGGAAGGCGGGGGTCAACCTCGACGTGCATCTTGACGGGCAAGTAGCAGGTCCTCCTGAATACCAAGATAGAATTCTTTCTCCCGTTAGTGAGCGGGTTATATGTCCTATGCGGTTATTGGCAGATGAGATCATAAGTCTTTGGCCAAAGCATTGGAGCTAGTTGTATTAGATACACGGCTGACTCGATGATCTCGATTTGCATTAACGCATGCATAGCGTCAAGTACGAGATAAGGTTTGGTCGAGTGACCTATAACTTGATCGGGACATTTGAAAGAAGGGTTTATACGTATCTTGGTATTCACGACGAGAATGGTTCTTGAATGATCCCAATCATTCGTTCTCGGTTAAGTGCAGTGTAGGCCACCAGTGGCTAGGTGGTGCTACTACTCTTTAGTTCCTCCCATTCTTTGACCGAGACGGACCTACCGAGTCGCGCATTAGGATTGACGGAATGAATTAAGCTAATTCTCTCATTATGAATATTAGATATTGGATATCTAATTTGGGACATTGGATATTTAAATCGATTTATCGGATAAATTGATTTACGGCTTAATGAATTAAATATATCCTTTGGGTGATTAATTTAATTCATGGATATAATTATTTCTTGGAGAAATTAATTATGTTATTATGTATTTGATATGATTAATTAATTGGATTAATTGATCGATATAAATACATCGGAACGGAATCGGAGTTTATCTGTTTGGACTCGCTAGAGTCCGAAACGAACCGAACTTGTCCGATTTCTTCTTGATAGCCGCCCCCTTCCACCAACCTTCCCTTTGGTCTTTGGTTTCCATTTTATAATGGATGATAGTGACTTGTGGGGAAGACATCTCATGTGAGATGAGTTGTTGGTGGTTATAATGTGTATAAAGAATGAGAAGAAGACCAAAACTCTCACATGTATTCATTTGTGCATTTCATACGTGAGATGTAAGAGAGTTAAAGAGAGAGAAAAGTTCTTCTCAAAAATAGTCTTCTTCTTCTTCACTTTCCTCTTGGTTTTCTTAGAGAAAATTCAAGAGTATTAATGAGAGTTTTGAGTTATACACTTAGAGTGTGATAATCTCATATTGGAAGCTTCATCACTTAGCTCTAGCCGTATCCTCGGAGGATAGCAAGGTGATCGTCGTTCCGGTCGTTTCTCCGGCGCGTGGCAAGTAGAGACGCGGTGTTTTCGGCGTTGGATCGTTCAAGGGCTTGGAGCGGATTGAACACGTAGAGATCAAACTAAAGCTTGGGGAATAGCTCAAGAGAAGGTTTCCATTTAATCAACGGACTTCGAGGGTTAGTTTCTTACGACTCTTGCTTTTCGTTTATATATTCGTATATACGTAGCTCGATCGATTCTCGTAGGGATTCGGATCGAATTAATTTTCGTTTTACCGCTTCCGCTGGGCCTTCGTTTTAGGCACCGAATCCCAACAAATGCATGGGCATTACATACGTAAGCTAGTTTACGAAACGAGGCAGTAGCCTCTGGGCTTCGATAGCGCACGCTAACAAAGTCAGTTAGCGCACGCTAAGGCGGTAGCGCACGCTAAACATGAGATGTTAGCGCACGCTAATAATGAATATTATAAAAGGGGACAAAGGGTCTTTGAGAAGCATTTCGTCATTTTTCTTCTTTCGGTAGAGAGAGAGAGTTGGGATATATTTGAGGTTCCCAAACCTTTGTATAATGATAATCTTTAACAACATTAGATTGAGAGCTTGGATTCAAGCCTTGTCCTTCAAGTTGTTCATGATTCTTTGGATGGAGTTCTAGTGTTCTTCTTTTTGGTTCGTCGAAACCAGGTAATCTTCGTATTCCTTCGTTAATGGTTCGTTTTCTTAGATGATTTCATGCAAGGAGCATGTTGGATAATCATATGATGATGTTATATGAGATTCAATGGAATTTTGATAAGAGTTTCGGATGTTAGTTAAGCTTCTTCATACTGTAAGGATGTTGATTAATTTAACCCGATCTAAGAGGGATTTCTGAATATTGGTAATTATATTGATCGATTTAGATGAGATGAATCATGATACTAGGTTGAATTCCAGATTTAGCATGATACGATCCTTGTTATCGAGTCGGTTTGATTGTTGTTGTTGTTATTGATATATGGACATTGACATGATCATTGTGATAATTATGGGGTCGTTTATCTTCAAGAGATATGGAGATTTATGTCTCCCTTCATTCGGATCCGTAGTCGCAAGATGTGAGTCGATGTTTGGAATGCATGCCACTGTACAGCATTAGCGCACGCTAAGCTTACTGGCTAGCGCACGCTAACGGGACAACTTAGCGCACGCTACGTTATGCGTTTAACGTGCGCTAAGTAGGCAGTATTTTTGTGTTTTGATTATGAATTCGTGATGGTTTAACTTGGTTGGTTATTGTGTTTATTCGAGGTTGTGTTGAACCGTTGAGTTCGATTGGTTAGTTTTGTCGGTTGTTGATTGTTATCGGATATGTGTTATTTGATTTCTTCAATAGGTTGAGATTATTGATCGGTGATTATAAACGGATATTGCGGTCGTGTTCGAGTATGTCCATTGTATTGCTTTTGATCGAAATTTGAGGAGCTCGTAGACAAAGGCAATGTGTTCGGCGGCGACTTCGTGGTATCGGTATCGAGGCAAGTTATTACTTGCTCAGTTATAATATTTAATGAATGGTTTCAGTTTCATTTCGTTTATAATGCATATAGCGATGATTATTATTGTGAACTCTGGGTATTCGGATCGCATATCGTTCTTTCGATTCTGGGAGATAAATCATAATATATATGCTTTATCTCAGTTATTGGTATGTTCGAGTATCAAGGTTACATTATGATAAAGACGAGGATATGAGTATCTATAGTTCATTGTACGTTTGGATCGCCGAGCATTGAGGATAATCGTCGGTGATGATTGGACATCGAGGTTGCTCCCGAAGGACTCGGGGAAAGTATTCCATATTGATTATGGTTTAATGTTATTTATTTTGGTCTCTTACATTTTCTTTCATGTTGTTGAACATGGAGTCCTCCTAGTAAATTATCATGTTGTCGTGCATGTTATGTTGTTCATGTTGATGAACATGTTGATTTGCATATGTGTATGCATATTGTGTTGTTCATTGTGTAAATAATCCGATGGGATTATGAGGATCTATGCTGAGGGCGCTGGATCGAATGTCCACCATCCGTTGGTTCGACGGGATCATCATGGGATCTATCTTGAGGGCTGGATCGGCAGACGGAGTTTTCCACCATGCGTTGGTCCGACGGGATCATCATGGGGATCTATCTTTGAGAACCTTTGGATCGTTGGATTACCCGGCATTGTGTTATTGTTGTGAATATGTATATTGTTGGTTATCCACCTCGTGTTGATCTTGTAGGATCATCTTGGGATCTATCTTTGAGGCTTGGATCATGGGATTTCCATTGAGTATACATAGTTGAGAATGATTTTGAGCATATTCACGTTGTCATATGAGTATGCATTTGTAGGTCTTGTGTTAGGACCTTGTCCGTATTGCATTGTTCTGATCTCGGATTAGACTGATATGATTGTTGTGGCACATCATGTCTCGAGGTATGTTCCGTATTTCCTTGGTATTTGTCTTTGATGGACAATCGGTTATTGTTTTGAGATTTGATGATGTTATTCGCTGGATCGTATTGGTCAGTAATGGTACATTTCCGTATCGTGAGTTGGTGATGACAGTTTGAGAATCTTGAGTATTGTTTGAGGTACAATACAGATATTATGTTCGAGTTTATTGGTTAATCGAGTACGAGATGTGAAATGTGATAATGGTTATTCTGATGTGAATTACTTGAGTAAGTAAAGTTATGGCGGTAAGATTACATTGGTCGTACTCTTATTTTGTATTCTCATTGGTATGTATCTATTAATGTGATGTGACGGTTATCATTGTTCGATATTATGGCTGACCCCGTCGTGGGATTTCTTTTTAGGTTCTTGGAGTATCGAGCTTGTAGTGGTCGTGAAGAGATGAGCTTCCCGGAGGATACTGGCTAGGACATGTTGTGTGCATTGAGTTTCTTGATTGGTTCTTGTATTCCGCTGCTAGAGTATCTTTATGGTTGGTCTTTTTCCGTTGCGTGAGTATTTTGAAATGCTATTTTGGTATCTAGTAACTGATGTTACTTTGGAAATCGTTTTCTAAACTTTTGAGTGTCGGCTGGTTGGCCTTGCGATTTCAAATGAGTTTTTACGACGGTTTTTGATAAATGGATTTTATAAGTCTTTGTGAATTTTTAAAGATAGTACCGTCGTTGGCCTCTTGGGCATTTGTAAATATTTGCGAAAATTTCTTTTAGCCTTGTGGGTTCCATCTCGGGGCCCACGGCGCTGTAATATTTCCGGTTAAATCTGGGGGTGTTACAGAATATGGTATCGGAGCTTAGGTTGAGAAAACCTAGGCATTTGGGTCGAGTTGGGTCGTGTTTTGTCGCGTCATTCGAGTTGTCAATTGAATAATACTAGAGCCGTGAGTTTTTGCATTCACTCAGGCTTGTGCGTTATGTGATTTACCAGTGTGGTATTGGGATTGTTGTAAATTTTTTCAAATGGTGCTAGCATGATTCTCTTGAAAGAGATGTGTTGTGTTCTCAAGTCGTACTGAGTTTGCAAAACATGTGTTTTGAAAATATCTGTGTCGAGTATTTCCTTGAGTCGAGACATGTGCCAGTATCACGGGGAATCGTCGGCTTCACGATCTGTAAGTATTCGGATTTTTGAATTTCATTGAGAATTACTGCCGTTCTAAGTTGATATGTTTTGAGATTCAGCAGATATCATGCGTTATAGTATGAGATGTCAGAATGGGACATGGTTGATGATCTTGAGAAACTATGATTTTGGAAATCAGTATGTTGGTTAGATTTTGGAACGGAATTGTGTATTCGGGAGAAGGACTGTGGATTGTTGAGAAGAACATGTAGTCATGCTAATTCATTTTGATATATGAACTGCTTTTGAGCATTTGAAAATATACTTTTCAAAATGAATATTTCACGGATGTTTTACGGAAAATGATTTTTGGGCCGAGACCCAATCGATTTTGAAATAGTTTTGTAACTCAGGACTTGGAGTCCGAAAAGAGTTTTCTACTTTTTAAACTTCTTGTAATGCGGAACAAGATACGGGCTGAGACCCTAATGTTTTAAAAGAAAGCTTTTCTGTTTTCTAAAACTCCCGAGATTTGTAAAACTCTTTATCAATCGTTTATTTATTTTGTTCCTACCTTTTGAGGTTTTTGGTTTACTTGTTCAAATGGAACTTCTAGGGAAGTCTTTCGTTGTGTTTGATTTGTTGATTTGTTTCAATGTTTTGTCATATCATATTTGAGGTGATCCAGGATGGATTAAGGATTTACGTTGCGAGTAGTATGTGGAGAGTTTTTATCAGAGTCTATATATTTGAGATTTTGGAACTCTATCGTGTGGTTTTTTGATGGAATATCAGTGGATATTGGTGACGAGCCGAAGTGGTATACAGGAGTATGGATATGCACAAGCATTTTCATAAATTCCATTTTATTTAATCGTGTCTATTCGAAAAGAATTTTTATCGAGAACTTGGCACCAGCGAGCCGATTTAATTTTTAAAATTGATTTCGCGGTCTTACGAAAATTTATGTTTTGAGTTTTCAAACTCTTGAAAGAACTTTCGAAAATTGTCTTCGTGACAAGAATATATGATTTCAAACTGGTTTTGAAAATGTGATTGATGTACATATGCATTTAGTGCATCGGGCATAACATATCGACGGTACAAGGAAAAGAGATTCGAAGTTTAGTATGGTAGATTGGTTATGCAAGGATGATCGGTTGATTGATCAGATAAGAGAAATATACTGCGTGTTGTGGATCCATGTGCAGGATGTAATTTTGAAACTTTGGACTTTGTAAAACCGGGACATATGTGCTATGTGAGTCCATTGGTGCGGTAGTAGCGCAATCTTACCATAGTGATCTTTGAATGATTTCTTTGTAAGTGTAAATTTGGGGATGGTGACCCCATGCTGGTTGTTTTGGATATTGAGTGGTCGTTCCCACTCCTTGTATGAATTGGTATGTTCGTCGATTTGCAATTCGTTGTTCGTATGCCGAGGGAAATGTTCGCCAGTTGGGTATGTTTATTGAGATCTACTGTACGTGATTGATTTGTCGTTTTGAGAATGTTATTCTTTCGTATATCTGTTTCTGTGATTCTGTGTTGATCGTGTTGGAGTTTACCGTGTGAAGGTATTCTCGATTTTCGTTGATTGTTCGTTGGTAATATTGGAGTTTATCACGTTTATGATATTCTCGATTGTGTTTTGACCTCTGGTTGGTCATATTGGAATTTATCATGTCGATGATAAATTCGGTTGATTGTTGATCATTGTTGGTGATCATCTGAGCGTTCCGATTTTGTTTTGATGTTTCGGGATTCGTGTCGTTGTTTTGGGCAGTTGTTTTGCAGATGTATTGTGTATTATTCGTCTTATCGGAATTGGGACTTGATTATGTAATCAGGCGGACAGGATTTGATTCGGCCAGATTGTTTCATCCGAAGATGATATATTTTGTTGAGACTCGGGGAATTATGATCGTAAGCGTATTGAGACTGTATAGTGAGATCGCTTGCTAGTATCTCAGGAGATCGTCGACCTGCATATTTGTAAGTATGCTCGTTTGGTTATTCGGTGATGACGATAATGGATCGTTGTCGTGATGGTTTTGGGATATTTTGGGTTGAAAGGTATGATTGTTTGTTTTATGACGGATTGCAAGTTTCGAGGACGAAACTTATTTTAAGCGGTGTAGAATGTAATATCCGGAATTTCTACTACTGTTGTTTGATATTATTTTATCCGAGTTATATTGTACAGCGTGGAATATGTACAGTAGGGATAAAATAAATAAAGGATTGAGATGTCAGTATCGGTATAATTGTTGTATCTGGTCGACAGTTACATTTGAGGATACCGTGTATCAGGTTATTGTACTTTCGATATAGAGTATATCGTATAAGAATATTATTGGATTCAGTGTTTGTGTTCAGTGTGTCTCATGTTCGTTTTTGGTACGTCAAGATGTTGGACAGAAATTGCGGAAAATGGCTAAGTGTTCATTAGCGCACGCTACTGGGTACAGGTAGCGCACGCTACGAAGTATTGATAGCGTACGCTAAGAGGTTCGGTTACGTACGCTAAGGAGGACCCCTAACGTACGTAACGACTTGCTGGGTTAGTTCCGGAAGGTGGCCGACAGGTAGGCCCAGGTTGATTTTTATATTCAGTTAGCGCACGCTAACGTATGTTGGTTAGCGCACGCTAACATCAGATCGCCAATAATGGAATCTTAGCTTTCGGCGGGTGGACCCGGCCACTTGCGACGCGTGTCCAGATAAGGTCAGCGGGTGTTTGTCATGTAGGGCTAGCGCACGCTAAACCGTATGGTTAGCGCACGCTAATTCCAGATCGGTCAAAGGAATCCCGATAATCGCGGATGCTTTCGGCATGTGGGGGCACGAGTGGTAGGTGTGTACTGTAGCAAGTCAACTTCGGATAGCGCACGCTAAGGTAAATGACTTGCGTACGCTAAGCAGGATGTTTTACGTACGTTAATGCATGGGCATTACGTACGTAAGCTAGTTTACGAAACGAGGCAGTAGCCTCTGGGCTTAACAAAGTCAGTTAGCGCACGCTAAGGCGGTAGCGCACGCTAAACATGAGATGTTAGCGCACACTAATAATGAATATTATAAAAGGGGACAGAAGGGTGCTGAGAAGCATTTCGTCATTTTTTCTTCTTTCAGTAGAGAGAGAGAGAGAGAGTTGGGATATATTTGAGGTTCCCAAACACTGTATAATGATAATCTTTAACAACATTAGATTGAGAGCTTGGATTCAAGCCTTGTCCTTCAAGTTGTTCATGATTCTTTGGATGGAGTTCTAGTGTTCTTCTTTTTGGTTCGTCGAAACCAGGTAATCTTCGTATTCCTTCGTTAATGGTTCATTTTCTTGGATGATTTCATGCAAGGAGCATGTTGGATAATCATATGATGATGTTATATGAGATTCAATGGAATTTTGATAAGAGTTTCGGATGTTAGTTAAGATTCTTCATACTGTAAGGATGTTGATTCATTTAACCCGATCTAAGAGGGATTTCTGAATCTTGGTAATTATATTGGTCGATTTAGATGAGATGAATCATGATACTAGGTTGAATTCCAGATTTAGCATGATACGATCCTTGTTATCGAGTCGGTTTGATTGTTGATGTTGTTATTGATATATGGATATTGACATGATCATTGTTATAATTATGGGGTCGTTTATCTTCAAGAGATATGGAGATTTATGTCTCCCTTCATTCGGATTCGTAGTCGCAAGATGTGAGTCGATGTTTGGAATGCATGCCACTGTACAGCATTAGCGCACGCTAAGCTTACTGGCTAGCGCACGCTAACGGGACAACTTAGCGCACGCTACGTTATGCGTTTAACGTGCGCTAAGTAGGTAGACAGTGCAGTATTTTTGTGTTTTGATTATGAATTCGTGATGGTTTAACTTGGTTGGTTCTGACTGTGTTTATTCGAGGTTGTGTTGAACCGTTGAGTTCGATTGGTTAGTTTTGTCGGTTGTTGATTGTTATCGGATATGTGTTATTTGATTTCTTCGAAAGGTTGAGATTATTGATCGGTGATTATAACCGGATATTGCGGTCGTGTTCGAGTATGTCCATTGTATTGCTTTTGATCGGGGCTGAGGAGCTCGTAGACAAAGGCAATGTGTTCGGCAGCAGCTTCGTGGTATCGGTATCGAGGCAAGTTATTACTTGCTCAGTTATAATATTTAATAAATGGTTTCAGTTTCATTTCGTTTATAAAGCATATAGCGATGATTATTATTGTGAACTCTGGGTATTCGGATCGCATATCGTTCTTTCGATTCTGGGAGATAAATCATAATGTATATGCTTTATCTCAGTTATTGGTATGTTCGAGTATCAAGGTTACATTATGGTAAAGACGAGGATATGAGTATCTATAGTTCATTGTACGTTTCGATCGCCGAGGATTGAGGATAATCGTCGGTGACGATTGGACATCGAGGTTGCTCCCGAAGGACTCGGGGCAAGTATTCCATATTGATTATGGTTTAATGTTATTTATTTTGGTCTCTTACATTTTCTTTCATGTTGTTGAACATGGAGTCGTCCTAGTAAATTTTCATGTTGTCGTGCATGTTATGTTGTTCATGTTGATGAACGTGTTGATTTGCATATGTGTATGCATATTGTGTTGTTCATGTTGTGTAAATAGTCCGATGGGATTATGAGGATCTATGCTGAGGGCGCTGGATCGAATGTCCACCATGCGTTGGTTCGACGGGATCATCATGGGATCTATCTTTGAGAAGCTGGATCGGGACGGAGTTTTCCACCATGCGTTGGTCCGACGGGATCATCATGGGGATCTATGCTGAGGGCGCTGGATCGTTGGATTACCCAGCATTGTGTTATTGTTGTGCATATGTATATTGTTGGTTATCTACCTCGTGTTGATCTTGTAGGATCATCTTGGGATCTATACTGAGGGCGTTGGATCATGGGATTTCCATTGAGTATACATAGTTGTTATTGTTTTTGAGCATATTGACGTTGTCATATGAGTATGCATTTGTAGGTCTTGTGTTAGGACCTTGTTCGTATTGCATTATTCTGATCTCGGATTAGACTGATATGATTGTCGTGGCACATCATGTCTCGAGGTATGTTCCGTATTTCCTTGGTATTTGTCTTTGATGGACAATCGGTTATCGTTTTGGGATTTGATGATGTTATTCGCTGGATCGTATTGGTCAGTAATGGTATATTTCCGTATCGTGAGTTGGTGATGACAGTTTGAGAATCTTGAGTATTGTTTGAGGTACAATACAGATATTATGTTCGAGTTTATTGGTTAATCGAGTACGAGATGTGAAATGTGATAATGGTTATTCTGATGTGAATTACTTGAGTAAGTAAAGTTATGGCGGTAAGATTACATTGGTCGTACTCTTATTTTGTATTCTCATTGGTATGTATCTATTAATGTGATGTGACGGTTATCATTGTTGGATATTATGGCTGACCCCGTCGTGGGATTTATTTTTAGGTTCTTGGAGTATCGAGCTTGTAGCGGTCGTGAAGAGATGAGCTTCCCGGAGGATACTGGCTAGGACATGTTGTGTGCATTGAGTTTCTTGATTGGTTCTTGTATTCTGCTGCTAGAGTATCTTTATGGTTGGTCTTTTTTCGCTGCGTGAGTATTTTGAAATGCTCTTTTGGTATCTAGTAACTGATGTTACTTTGGAAATCGTTTTCTAAACTTTTGAGTGTCGGCTGTTTGGCCTTGCGATTTCAAATGAGTTTTTACGACGGTTTTTGATAAATGGATTTTATAAGTCTTTGTGAATTTTTAAAGATAGTACCGTCGTTGGCCTCTTGGGCATTTGTAAATATTTGCGAAAATTTCTTTTAGCCTTGTGGTTCCATCTCGGGGCCCACGGCGCTGTAATATTTCCGGTTAAATCTGGGGGTGTTACAAGCAGTTCGTGTCTCTTACTTGTGCCAGTTGGCGTCACGTTCCTGAAAAAGAACTGTTGTGGGAGTACGTCAAGGTAAACTAAGCAACATTTGATTTATATGTTCCTATTTATATGTTCCTTAACTTGTTCTGAAGAATATTAAAATTAGGCCAAATCCATTATTTACATAGTACTTTGTGACTTTTTGGTAGGACAAGTACATCATTTCGGAAGATGCCAAAAACTGGGTTCTAAAGTCGTTGAATGATCAGTTTAGGAGCTTCAAAAGTAAGATTAAGCGAGACTATTACTATCCTTATCCTACAGATGAGGAGCGGATGGAAAAAAGGCCCGAAGAGGTTCCTCTTTCAGATTGGAAGATTCTTTTGAAATATTGGGGTGATGAAAAAGTTAAGGTAATAATTTAAATTCAATTTTCCTTTTTATTCATTGTTTCGTTGGAAATTTAGTATGAAAAGTAATGACGATAAGTGTTCCTTTATTTTGTAGAAAACTGCGGAAAAGAATACCGAGGCACGAAAAAAGATAACAGAGACGCATACTACTGGGCCCAGAAGTTTCGCTCAAGTTGCTAACAAGCTGGTAATGTATATTTGATCATATTTTAATAATAAATTGCAAATGTATTATTATCGGTAACATGTAAAATTTATTGAATTCAGCGAGTTAAAAAACTTGAAGAAATGCATGTCGATGTCGATGGTGATGGTGATGGTGATCGTGAGGAAGAGCCGGTTGTAATCTCTGATGCTGATATATATTTAGCGACTCCAAACGAAAAGAGAATGGGAAGTACAAGTTACCTAAGGAGGTGCTTAAAACCGTTGATGAAAAAATTGTAAGTATTTATCATATCTACTAAATGATAGGTCGCCTGGAACCGTTTAGATTTTTGCTAAAAAAAATTGTAGTATTTATCATATCTACTAAACAGTTTAGATTTCTGCTCCTTATTTTCTGCTCCTGTTTAGATAGATTTGTCTTACTTATGTGTATATATATACATCATTCCTTCTCCTTTTCTGTTGAGATTTCTGCTTCTTATTTTCTGCTTCTTATTTTCTGCTCCTGTTGTTTAGGTTCCCGTTATGCATGCTTTTATTTGCAAAGTGTAATAGTAAATGGTTAAAAGGATCAAGTCAGATTGGGTAACTATGTTCTTCTTTTTTTTTTCTTTTTTTTTTGCTCCTGTTCTTAACAATGCTTTTATTTTCTGCTCCTATTCTTAACAATGCTTTTATTTTCTGCTCCTGTTTAGATAGGCATTTTTTTGTTTATTGATGGTTGGGTTGAGGTTCTGCCATTACTGGAAGTGTATAACTATGTTCTTCTTTTTTTTTCTTTTTTTTTTTCTTGAAGATTGGGTATAACTGGAAGTGTTGATATTATGGATTTAACTGCCATTACTGCCATTTAACTGGAAGTGTTGATATTATGTATAACTGGAAGTGTTGATATTATGGATTTAACTGGAAGTGTTGATATTATGTATAACTGATATTCTGCCATTACTGCCATTTTATTTTCTTGAAGATTGGGTATAACTGTGTTGAGGTTCTGCCATTACTGGAAGTGTATAACTACCGGTTATGTATGCTTTTATCTGCTCCTGTTGTTTAGGTTCCGGTTATGCATGCTTTTTTTCTATTTTTTTTCTTGAAGATTGGGTAAAATCAGCTGCTGTATATTATAACTACTTATGAAACAGGAATTAAGATAATTTTCCATTATTGTTATTGTTTGTATTTTATGTTTCTGTTAATTATTTGAGGGAAATACTTGATACTTTTATTTACAGGCTGATGTTAAGAAAGCTCTTGAAACGGAAGGTGTTGAGGCTGCTAATAAATTGATTCATGATGGCAAAGAACACCGACCATCTTATCTAATTGGGAGACTTATTCATAAAAAGGAACCAAAATCGAAGTCTTCAGCATCACCATCCGTTCAAGTTCTTTGATCGATGCGTGGCGGACCTAACTGCTAAGATCAGGGCCCAACTTCAACAAGAGATGGATGAAAAACTTGACCAAAAAGTTCGAGAAATGATGAAAATGTTGGCCGAGAAGAATCCTGATTTGAACTTAAAGATTGATGACTCTCAGAAATCAGTCGAGAAGTCCTATGGCGGTGACAATGTCATTCCTTGACTGATCTCATCATTTTATATTATGCTAGCTAAGTGACTCAAGTAGTTTTGTTATATTTGTGGATTGCGATCGTAACTTGTTCTTAGCTATTATGGATTGAATATTAGCAGTCATGTATTTTGGATGTTGCTATGGTTGACATTGTTTTAATGGTATTGACTGTTTTATGGTAATATTTATTTTCCAATATAATATTTTGCTTTTTAGTATGAAAAATGTTGGTAAAAACCTGCAAAAATGTTGCCATAGACTATAATTTATAATTCTTTCTATTGGCAAAATATGAAAATTGTGTTGGCAAAGATTAGAAGTGTGTTGGTAAAAGTTAGAATTGTTCATATATAAGTGTAGCCATAGTGTTAAAATTGTTGGTAAAGATGTCACAGTGTTTCACAATTTAATGTTACATTAGACCTCATGAGTGTTGGCATAGGTCTACGGCTACACAAATCTTTATGTCACTAAATATATAAAAGTGTGGCCTTAAGTCTACAGCAACACAAAACCTAGTGTAGCCACAAACAATAAAAGTGTTGGCATAGGGGTCTATTGCTACACTTTTTTAACATGTTACCAAAAAAACTAAAAGTGTTACCTTAGACCCCTATGGTTGCGGCCGTTTTTGTAACACTTTCGAATTTGGTCAAAGTGTAGCCATAGGTTGTTTTAATACCTTCAACAACACTTTTTGTACTTTTGAGCACAATTTTTCAGGTGTTGCAGAAACCCATATATGGTGTATTGTCATTTGTCACATGTTTTGCACATTTATTCATGCTATGGTTATGCAAATGTTGTCTAAATTACTCTATGTGTAGATGTGGTGTGTCGAGTCACACAGAAGATCACATTATCGGTCACTTATATAATAATAGTTAGTTCACAACATATATAACATTAGACCGTTATGTGAGAGGTTGTAATATATGCTTGAGATTGGTTGGTCTTGACCATTAACATATATTAGCGTATTCGGTATATGTTGAACAGGATCAAGGTGAGATAGATACTTCTGTATTGACTATAAGAAGAACGTATGTCTTGGATAATTATTATTTCTTAATTCTAGTAATTAATATTTTTATTGCTTTGATTTATCATGGGTGAGAGCCAAAATGATTGACTCAATATGCTCGATATTTTGGGCAATATTGTTATTTATATGATAATTAATATTATAGCTAGAAATCATGTCCCGACCAGTCGGTCCGATCATGTCCCTTGAGGCACTCGAAAGGATTATTATATTAAACCCTGCAGGTGGAATTAATTTTTCGATATAATAATAAAGATCGAGTGGTATACTCATATATAACATATTATTTAATTAAAAGCTGTCAGTAGCTTAAATTAATTAATGGACATGGGATATCTTAAACACGAGAAATAATTAATTCAAAAGGGAGCCCAATTTCGTAATTTGGGATTTTGGTAGGAAGTGCAATATCAACCTTTTAGTAGACTAAGTTGATATTAATAGATTCATTATATTAGGAAGAGTCCTAATATTGGTAAGATGAAATCTATTAGGCGTCCTTAGCTTATCCTCCTTAAGGTCCCTAAAGTAGCCCATAACACCTATAAATAGGACTTAAGGGGTGGCTAATTTTTTACATGATTTTGGAACAAGAAATTTTTGTTTTTTCTTCTAATTTGGTGTTTAATTGTGGATCTTAACTTGTGTCTTGGGTTCCATAATTTAGCTAACATAATATTTTTCTAAATACACAAATATTCAAGAAAAATAGAAAGAAAATTTCGTGAGGTATTTCCTGAAGAAATTTCGGCCGATCCCATACTGCAAGTCCAAGTTTGATCTGATAGATTATTGCCCACACGATATCTGGATCTTAGGCGGGATATACTCTAGAAGATCTTGAGGTAGAAATACAAGAAGATCAAGGAGGAGTACGAAGGGGAGTTCGATCGACCCAAGAAGAGATTTTCTACCACTTCGCTTCAAAGGTACGAATTACCAATTCTACTGCATAAATACGTATATTTAAATTGTTAATTAGTCTGTTTAATTAATTAATTGACAAGCCTAAATGGATCCGCAATTTTGTTGGTTAAGTTTATAAAACCAAATCTATTCAATTCATCAATCTCGCTTCCGCTGCGTTTTATATTCCAACAATAACTTGACTCAAATAGCCGAGTCGGTAAAGCAAATACACTAGAGTCTCCGAGGTTCTGTTTCCACACCAAATCAAGGTATTGATATTCTGCTATCAATCACTTATTATTGTGATATTGCCACGACCTCCGATTTCCATAATTAATGGCTATTTGAATAACTTCCGAAAATCAACATCTTGTTAATAATTTTTCGCAATATTATTCTTGAAAATAATATTTAATAATTTTGGTATTGAAATAACGATGTAAACTATGTTTGCATCTTACTCCATATTAATTTAATATGGAAATTATTCCCAAAATCATCATTTTTGAAAACTCATGTTCTTCATATGAAAAATATTAATACTCCGCTTTATTAAATTTTCCAGCCTTGAATACAAATATAGAGTATTCAACCCGCTCGACATACCCGGATTTGTGATACGAAAACTAGGGTTGACTCGATAATAGATTGATAAATACATTAAATCTTAGCAGCTGAGAAAAATAAAAATAAAACTAATTTATATTAGCAAGTATCGTTGCTAAAAATTTCATGAAACAGTATCGAAAGTCTACGTTCAGGTTCAAACATAACGTGTTCAAGTTAGACAACTCGATCATCTTTTAAAAGAAATAATGATTGGTAATAAAAGGACTGACTTGCTGTAAAATAGCTCATTTTGTTCATATATTCTGACTCAATGTAGATGGTACAAACTGCATTCGTACTTACAAGTATTTTATTTACAAAATGCTCGAGATTTGTTTGTAAAGTAACTTACAACTTGTTAGATAATCGAGTTCAAAGAATGCAACCCAGTCTGGAATTCTCAGACTCGCTGGGAAATTTCGTCAAAAACCTACCGGACATTGCCTGGAGTAGGCTGCTCAGATTCATTGGGACTTTGAGCGTGTTGTAATATCCGGATTTGTTATTGTGTATTTTATCTGTATTTGAACCCTGTATTATTCGAAATTGTGATCTCGATAATTGGAGTATGATATTTCTCACATTTGTATCCTTGTACATAAGTATAACAACATGCAAAATTTCTCATGCAAACTCGTGATAGCGCATGCTAAGAATGTAGCTTAACGTGCGTTATCGGCTACAACTAGTGGACGCTACGAATGAAGAATTGCGTGCGCTAGGAAGTCAATTATTGAGCTAGACGGCTAGCACATGTGCCAGCTGGACATGGGTCCGGATAAGATTCCCGCGGGCGGAACTGGACACTTTTGGAGTCAACGCTTATTAGCGTGCGCTAAGGAAAGTAGGAGAGCGTGCGCTAATCGGCTAATGTGCAGAAATGTTATAAATGGGACAGCAACCCATTTTACTTGGTTTACATTTCCTTTGATTATCCTTCATTCTTGAAAGACCAGAGAGCATTATATCCTCCTTAAACACTTAGACCACCTCTACTTGATTCATTAAAGATTGGATATCACTTGTGCTTGATCATTGAAGTGGAGTAGCACCTTGGATTGGCACACAAACAATCGGAGTTGGATTCTACCTTTTTGGCTCAGTGATTTCTTCATCTTAAGGTATGTTAATTCTTTCTCCATCCTTAGTTTCGTGTTCTGAAGAATAAGATGAATCATTCTATCAAGATATTGAGTTCCATTAGTGAATTATTCAACAAGCATCATGCTTAGAAGTCGGAATAACTATGCCTATGATATCGTCGTTGAAAACCATGTAGTTGGAATCCTAGTACGTCAAATGATGAGAGGAACATTCTGAGGTTGATTATCCGTATGATTTATGTTGTCATATTGATCATAAACTTGGAGGTGATATCACTCTTGGTTATAAAGACTTAAGAAAGAATCATCTAGGTTGTATCCTTTCGTATAAGTTGGAATTGTTAGTTCACCTTCAAGATGAAGTCTGGATGTGATAATGATAATGGAATCTAATGCATCAACCTGAGATCACCAAACTTCACATGAGAATGATAATCGAGTTTGAATATAAGAGTTGTGATGATATTCATTTCCTTGAAATTCAAAGATGTTTGAATCCGTAAGATCATTCATAAGTTTATGAACATGGCATGTAGACGGATAACGTACATTAATCACTGAGGAGTTCGTAAGTTTCATCACCATTAGAACAAGTCTGCTGCCCAGTAGTGAAACTTCCATGCACGATTAGCGTACGCTAAGCTATGTAAATTAACGTACGCTATCGGGCATGTTTAGCGTACGCTACGCTTGGAACTTAGCGTCCGTTATATCATTAGACGAGTCAATCGACTGATCAGTGAGGTACTGACCATGCATAGTTAGCGTACCCTAAGCTGCGTATAATTGCGTGCGCTAACGAGTAGCCTTAACGTACGCTACATAGGATACGTAGCGTGCGTTAAGCAAGCCAGACAGATTTCATTTTAAGAACTTCCGACCGTAATTTGGATTGTTAGATGTTCGTTCGACTTGAGATGAATTCTATATTATTTCTTTTTTTAAGGTTCGAGCTTAGAAACGTGATTGATCGAAGGGGATGACCTTCGAGTATTTTGATATTCGTGGAAGTTTTATTCTTGTCATCGAACCGAGGCAAGTACTCTAATTAGAATTGTTTATATTATGACAGTTATATTGTAATTGTATTGTGTATATGTATTGTGATTAAATGTGCACCATGCGTTGATCCGATGAGAATCATCATGGGAATCTATAGCAGTGTGCGCTGGATCGTTGGACAAGTAATTCCACCATGCGTTGGTCCGACGGGATCATCATGGGAATCTATAGCTGTGTGCGCTGGATCGTTGGAATACCATCAGTATGTTGAGACTGTTGTAATGTGATAAGTGTTGTTGTTATTTCTCGTTGGAGAAACTTGTTATGATGATTGTTGATTACATCACTGTTGTATGATTATTATACTTGTACTAGCATCGTTGTGCTAACCCCTTTGGGGGTGAACATTTGTTTATGTTCAGGATCCAGGAGAGCGGGGAAACAACCACTGGAGCTGCATGACGACGAGGGTGCAGAGTGATGTTCCGGCCGGGTTTATTGTCTATTGTTGGTTATTTTAATAAGTACTCAAGTACGTCGTAATTTGTGATGTTTGGATTTCAGTGGTGTATTAATATTCTCCTTTTGGATATTTATATTTTTAGTATCGAACCAGAACTGTCGTAATGTATTTTCAGTGATTTCATAACTTGAAGAGTGTACTGCACTGTACCTAGTTGGGCTTCTAGCTGCACAACACACTCGTGTTCCCATGCAGCTTTCTCTCGTGTAGCCTAATTTGGCTCCCGATGATATCGCGCTAGTGTTTATGAATAGCTAATATGTTATTGGATATGGATATGTATGGTAGGATCCATACGTATAAGACTACTCAATTGTTTCTTTTCAGCTCAAGTTTTAACTGAGGAGGAGAGGTTTGGTTTAAGGATTACCCTTTAGGGTCTTATATACATGTTGAGCCATCATTAAGTGGTGGTCTAATGGCGGCTATGAAGGATTCCTACTGGCCGCTATTATGACGGTTCCATGGGTCAAATTCGGTCAGTCGTTGCAGCTGCGATGAAAACCTCTCGGCGGCCTCTATCATGGAGGTCTTAGTGCTCGAAGGTTTGTTTTAAACCTCATATTAGTTACGGCCATTAATGGTCGCCATACATGGTCGGGTCATGACCATAATGCCACAACTTAATAGGCGTAAAGTTTATTCGGACCTCAATGTAAACTTGATCTGCACGACGCATGTTATATGATGGTTCTTGTACGTCGTGAATGCTCCCTATATGTATACTATTAAGATTCCCATATGGCTATCACTCAACGGTCCCCCGGTCAAAGATTCATCCGGTTGTTGCACTTAACCTAATCGTTTGAAGGTATGGAATCGAATCCCGAAAGTCAGGTGATTTATCTCGAAGCATCTAGAATGAATGTACTTGGATTGACATTATAACAGTAACCCATGATGTTACTGCATCTCGATTTTGTTATATTAATCCAAGTCGAGTCAAGGCATAACATATGGACAAATAGACATAAATATGGGATAGAATCAGGACACTTCGTTCGACCAATCTAATATTGGTCGTAATCTACTACTCATTACAGTCGTAAGGCCACCTTCATTGAATAATGTTGCACTTGTCTTCTATGGCCGTAACGTTCCTCAGGTTGCAGCCGTAACATCATTCTGTTCGCGGTCGTGCCATGCTAGCCCTTGCGGTTATATGACTGCTAATTCTCCTAGTTATACTCGATGTCCTTGTCAGTGTAATATCCGGATTTATTATTGAGTATTTCAATTGTATTTGAGCCATGTATTATTCGGAATCGTGATATCGATAATTGGAGTATGATATTTCTCACATTTGTATCTTTGCACATGAGTGTATCATCATACAATTTTCCCATGCAAACTCGTGATAACGCACGCTAAGAATGTAGCTTAATGTGCGTTATCGGCTAAAACTAGCGCACGCTGCGAATGAAGAATTGCGTGCGTTAGGCAGTCAATTATTGAGGTAGGTGGCTAGCACATGTGCCAGCCGATCAAGGGTCTGGATAAGATTCCCGCGGGCGAACCTGGACAGATTTGGAGTCAACGCTTGTTAGCGCGTGCTAAGGATATTGTGATAGTGTGCGCTAAATAACATACGAACAGAAATGTTATAAAGGGACAACACCCCATTTCACTTGGTTTACATTCTTTTCACTTGTCCTTCGTTCTTGAGAGACCAGAGAGCCCCATATCTTCCTTACACATACATAGACCACCTCTACTTGATCATTGGAGATTGAATGTCACTTGTGATTGATCGTTGAAGTGGAGAAGCACCTTGGATTGATATTCAAACAACCGGAGTTGGATTCTACCTTTTTGACTCGGTGTTTTCTTCATCTTAAGGTATGTTAATTCTATCCAGCCTTAGATTCGTATTCTTGAGAATAAGATGATCATGCTACGAAGATATTGAGTTCCATTGATGAATTTTTCGAACAAACATCATGTTTAGAAGTCGGAATAATTATGCGTATGATATCGTCGTTGAAAACATCGTAGTTGGAATCCTAGTACGTCAAATGATGAGAGGAATATTCTGAGGCTGATTATCCGTATGATTTACGTTGCCATATTGATCGTAAACTTGGATTTGATATAACTTTTGTTATAAGGACTTAAGAAGGAATCATCTTAGGTTGTATCTTTTCATTGGAATTGTTAGTTCACCTTTAAAATGAAGTCTGAATGTGATAATGGTAATGGAATCTAGTGCATCAACCTGAGATCACCGAACTTCAAATGAGAATGATAATCGAGATTGAATATAAGAATTGTGATGATATTTATTTCCTTGAATTCAAAGATGATTGAATCTGTAAGATCATTCATAAGTTATGAATATGACATATAGACGGATAACGTACGTTAATCACTGAGGAGTTCGTAAGTTTCATCACCGTTAGAACAGTCTGCTGCCCAGAAGTGAAACTGCCATGCACGCTTAGCGTACGCTATGATATGTATATTAACGTACGCTATCATTCATGTTTAGCGTACGCTACGTTTGGTACTTAACGTACGTTATATCATCAGAGAAGTCAGTCGGCTGATCCGAGAGGGACTGCCGATACTTATATAGCGTACGCTAGACTTTGTTGTTTGCGTGCGCTAACGAGTAGCACTAATGTACGCTACATAGGATACATAATGTGCGTTAGGCAAGACATGCAGATTACATTTTAAGAATTTCCGACCGTAAGTTAAATTTTTATATGTTCGTTCGACTTGAGATGAATTCTATATTATTTATTTTGTTAAGGTTCGAGCTTAGCAACATGATTGATCGAAGGGGACGACCTTTGAGTATTTTGATATTCGTGGAAGCTTTATTCTTGTCATCAAACCGAGGCAAGTACTTTAATTAGAATTATTTATATCATGTCAATAATATTGTGATTGTATTATGTACATGTGTTGTGATTAAAAGTCCACCATGCATTGATCCGACGGGAATCATCATGGGAATCTATAGATATGTGCGCTGGATCGTTGGACAGGTAATTCCACCATGCGTTGGTCCGACGGGATCATCATAGGAATCTATAGCTGTGTGCGCTGGATCGTTGGAATACCATCAGTATGTTGAGACTGTTATGATGTGATATGTGTTGTTGTTATTTCTCGTTGGAGAAACTTGTTATGATGATTGTTGATTATATCACTGTTGCATGATTATTGTACTTGTACTAGCATCGTTGTGCTAACCCCTTCAGGGGTGAACATTTGTTTATGTTCAGGATCCAGGAGAGCGGGGAAACAACCACTGGAGCTGCATGACGACGAGGGTGCAGATTGATGTTCCGGCCGGGTTTATTGTCTGTTGTTGGTTATTTTAATAAGTACTCGAGTACGTCGTGATTTTTGATGTTTGGATTTCAGTGATGTATCAATTATCTTCATTTGGATATTTGTATTCTCGATATTGAACCAGAACTGTCGTACTTTATTTTAGTGATTTCAGAATTTAGTATCTGTTATTGTCTTTTCATTTATTCAGCCTTGTAAATTCTTATGTAAAGGATTTACGGCGCTGTAATATTCCTGAATATATCGGGGGTGTTACGCGTGTTGGAGTAAAAATATGTTGTTGAATAGGGGTATATTGTCTATCGATATTGTCAAACGGGATGAGACCATTTGAAAGATAAGATCGCTCTTTATAGCTTCTCATTCGGCTAGTTAGTCAAATTCCACATCCTTATTGGGCATCATGCGTGAAGTCCTGTGCCTCGCGCGCGTGGGATTCCCCGATGCCTGTCGGGCGCGTTGAAACGCGATATCTGCGTGGGTGCTCAATAGCTAGCTATCTCCACTAATTTGATCATAACTTTTTCGTCCGAACCCTGATTGACTCACCGTTTGAGCCGTTGGAAAATTAACTCACAGTTAATTTTTAGAATTTTTGAACTTCTCAAAGTCCATGGAGATTTTTCAAAGTCGAACCTTGTAGACAACACATTCCATAAAATGTCCAAATTTATTTCCACTAAAACTTTCAATATTTTCTTCAGATTTTAGATGGTCCAAGTTATAATTGCATCTCCTATACATCTATGACAACTATGAGTCCAAAAATTAGTCTGGATAATTTCTCTAATATTGGTTGAATAATTTACCGGATATACAACATTGTACACCACTGCATTCTTCCAAGGATTATTCGACGGGAGTAGAAAATACTATCAGACATTTTAAATCTCATTTACTCAAAACTGCCAAATAAATCACCACATCAATATTCCAATCATCGATAAATATTATTTCAAAAATTCGCGATATTACAGTTTCTTTTGTAGAAGTGACTTCTTGTTAGTGGACTGTTGTAGGAGTGGATGCAGTAGGCGGAACTGCCTCAGTGATTGTTGTAGTCGGCTGAGGTGCTCTAATAATAGATTTCAACTTTGAAGGCTCCTTAGTCTTCTGCCTTTTCTTCTTCTTCTCGACAACCAAGGGAGAGCGACTGTTCTGAATTTCCCCTTTCTTGCTAATAGGTCCCTTCTTTTTATCGGTGTCACCAGCTTTGGCCTTTGACGAGTGACCGTTGACATCTTTGGGATCACTCGATGTTGGCATTTAATAAGTATTATGTGTGTTGGCAATAGGCATGGCTTTGTTAACAGTGTGTGTGCTACCTTGTAGTAAATAAACTGGGTGATTTTATATTTTATGAACCGTCGGATAAATTCGGTTATTATGTCGGAGTTGAGAACTATGTCGCCCATGTTGTTTAGAACGATGAACTTGAATTTATGTAATTTCGGAGTGTTACTATATATTTTATACATATAACATTTTGTACATCGCCGTCTTATTGACGAATTATCGGGACGAAAGATAGTAATAATAGTAATAATCATACCAATTATACTGATATGTATGCCTATATGGTGCCAAATTATTATTATAAAAATAATGTAATATATACACAAGTTGCACTGCCCTACATAAAAATAAAAAAGGGGAGAAAGGCAGGGATTATCACCTGCCGTGTGAATGTCTCAGACGAAACAAAAAAAAAAGAGAGAGAGAGAGAAGGAGCAGGAGAGAAGAGAGACCCGAGAAGGGTTCCGCCACCAAGGAATATTTTTCCAGTAAAAGATCGCTTGAGCGAGGTCACAAATATCCGTCGAGTTTTATAAATCGAGGTCAGAATAGACGTTGGCCCCCGTACGGCCATTCGGGCTGCCAGAACTTGAAACCTTTTACACCGTTAGGAAGTCCTCTTGACGAGTTTCATCCTTGTAGTTTTAGTTTCTGGATTCGGTCGAGTATTATGGCATGCGTGTGTGCTGTGAGTGTAGTGTATGTGTGTTATGTGTGTGCTGTGCGTGTATGTGTGTGTTTGTGTGCGGTTATGTGTGTGTGTGTGTGTGTGTGTGTGTGTGTGTGTGTGTGTGTTGGTGTCTGTGTTGTGTGCACTGGTGTGTGTGTGTATGTGTGTGTGTGTGTGTGTGTGTGTGTGTGTGTGTGTGTGTGTGTGTGTGTGTGTGTGTGTTTATGTGTCTGGGTCTGTGTGTTTGTGTGTGCTGGTGTGTGGGTGTTGTGTGCCCTGGTGTGTGTGTGTTTTGTGCCCTGGTGTATGTGTTGTGTGTGCTGGTGTGTATCTGTGTGTGTGTGTTGTGTGCTGGTGTGTGTTGTTGTGGGTGTACTGTTGTGTGTAAAAGAAATGGGTGTGGATACGGGCCTTGCAGATGTGGGGTATTGGTGTGTTTTTACGTGTAAAAATATTGTTAGTCGATGTTAAAGAAGCTCCCGGTGAGGTTACGATAGCCAGGAGACGTTAAAACGACTGTTAGATAGTCATATAAAGTTTTTGGGTGGAAAACATAAATTTTGAAAGCCTAGGGCTATGCCATTTGAGAATTAGAAATAAAGTTAGACTTGATTGAAGTTTTCTAAATCTTTAATTTGACCCTAAACTTTAATATTTTCTTCAAAAAGTGTATAACCTTCTTAGTTTCAATCCAAAATGGATCAAACGACTTCCAAATGGCTCCTAATTCGAACACAACATTCATACACCCCGATAACGCGCAGAGTGTGTCCGTAACTATGTCTCACCCAAACTCGGCTAAATTAAAAAGTAGAGTTCTAATGGTTATATAAACCTTAACCCGTTAATTAAATAATATGATCCGTTTTAGGTTGAAAGGTTAGCTAATTGCTCAGTTTATTTTCCTTGTCAATCGAACCTTTTCCATTAGCTGGATTGCCAGGCAAGTACTTTGATTGTGTTTAATATACTTTGTGTGAATATGTGAAAAATGTGATTTGTGAAAAGTGGTAATTTAGAAAAATGTGGTTTTTGCCATGTGGTTACTGAGTGTGAACCGAGATAAAACCAGCGAGGGTCCCCTGGGATCCGTTAGACTGCGAGTATCTGCGGATCACTCAGTGGGGAATTTACTACAAATTTAAATTGTGTAATTTTTACACTTTAAAGTGTACCAGTGCGATATTTGTGACATGTGTGATTAGCTGAAAAGTGAATTTGCGAATACTCAATATCATTGCGCATTGACATGAAATATTATGTCATAAACATGCATTGCGAAGCGAAAAGCGAAAAATCTAAGTAAGCGACTTGGTTTGGCCAAAAGAGCCGAGCGAAATGGGCCTGTGTGCGTGAGTCATTGCGTGCATGCGAATTGCATTGTGATGGCACTGTGATTTGGCTGTTAATTCACTTGTAGTACATATTCATGAATCGTTGTACTTGCACCGGCTGTTTGCTGACCCCTTCGGGGGTGAATATACTTGTTGTGTATTCAGGTACAGGTCTTAGTGGCGAACTGGCGCAGGAAGGGAACGAGGATGGCTAGCAACACTGATATCATGGTCAAAGTCGTGTTTTGGTTTTGTACTCGCGCAGGTACTGTCATATATTGTTTAATGTGTTGGGGTTAGTTGTTGTTGATGTTGTTGGATTAGTTGTGAGTTGTTGTATCTGTTGTGATCCAACAGGACCATGTATTGGACTATTTTGGTGATGTATGTCGTATTGAAGTTGATGTTGGTTTTATGGTGTGAATGTCTCGGTTTTGTTAATTGTTAATGTGTTTTATGTTGGTCTAAGCCTGGTAGGTTCTCCGAGAAGAATCTACGGCGCTGTAATATCTCTGTAAATCATGGGGGTGTTACAAAACATGGTATCAGAGCTTAGGTTTATGGATACCTAGGTTGTTGGTGTTTTGGGTCTGTCAAAGTTGAGTCGGACGTCTGTTTATGATATCACTGGGTTGCTGCTACCTCGTGTGACCTGCGCTGTAAGTTTCTCTGATCCCCAATTCCTTTTTCCAAATTGTTTGTCCTGAACATATGGACTTTAAGTCATTTTTGTGAGCCGTATTCCATTGGGGCCGTGTTCATTGACTTCTGATCTTACCAGAAACCCGTGGAAAACCAGAGTAATTTGTTTGTATTTCTTCGAACTGTGTCCATTATTTTTCCTTCATGTATATGTTTGTGAAACTTGAGCATACTGGCATACGGAGATGGTAAATCTTTCGATCATAAGTCCCCTCTTAGTGGTGTGGTGATTGTGTGGTGTTGATTAGATCAACCATGGTATAGGGGCTAGAACCTGTTGGTGGTATTAGGATCTTGGAATGTACAATGCGTATACGGTCCGGGTGAAAATAGTTATACAGTGTATTTCGGAAAATTGGGAATATTATCAATTCCTATATTCTTTTAAGAATGAGATTTTTAGGTATCAATTTTAACCGTTGAGGGAGTATTTTTAAAGTGGTTTTTGAAACTCTTTCAAATGATGAAAACCTACGATTTAATATCGATATAACAAATGAGTATGTATTCGGTGGAAAAATCTTTTTTTTTCCGATTAAACATTTAGTAGAAGAGGAAGGATCTTTATTTTATCTAAGTCCCAAGTAAATTTTTGAAACATTTCGGACTATAGACGTCTTCAAAAATTTTAAACATATTATTTTTTGTGCATTATCTAAAAATGATTTCAAATATTGACGTGCACAATAAAACCTCATTTTCCAATAAAGGTAAATTAATTATAAGTTTTGGCGAAACATGGTTCGCCCTATTATTTTCAAAAAGATTATTTTTATAAAGTGCTGGCACCATAATCATATAGTTTTGGGATCGTGTGTCATGTTTGGACACGTGTTTGGTTGCGATTCAGATCGTTGCGTGTTTGTTGTCCCGACGCGGAGTATCATTGTGGTGATGAATTCTGGTTTGATATTGGTATAGCGTGCTAATGTGTAGAATTAGCGCACGCTACCTTATGGATAGTGCATGTTAACGCGAGATGCAGAAACTACTGCATTCAACTGAGAGTTCGACAGCGCACGCTATGGAATTATATAGCGCACGCTAAGGTGCAGCAGTTAGCGCACGCTACAGGGAGGGTAACACGCGCTAACTGGTAGTTCGGGTGCAGCCCAGAAGCTACTGGACTGGGGCTGGTGGTCTCGTTAGTGCATGCTAATGTTTGTAGTTAGCGCACGCTAATCTTTCCGGCATATAAACCGGATAGCAATCGGGATTCATCATTTCCACTTTTTCCTTTTTCTACGCGGGTGACACCAAGGTGTGAATCGAAGGCGACTAGGGTTCGTGATCTTGGCCAATTTTGTTCCGTTCAAAGGTGTTTTGGAGTATAACATCATCGTATCTATTGTTCTTCATCGGATCGAGGCAATTCTTTGATTTTTCTTGAGTTAACCATTTTGTAGGTTTTGTTCTTGATATCATTGCCAACCCGATTTTGATGAATTAATTGATGTTAAATGATGTTGTTGGTCATGTTATATGAATCGTATATCCATAATTCTAACTTGTTCAACTCGGTTGATGATTCTAAGGATTCTGAGAAACCGTGAATAATTAACGTTCGATCAAATGTCCGTAAACTATCTGTGACCAAAGCAAACGATCAATGGGCATCCTCCTATCCCAGATGATGGTAAGTGATGTTTTCATAATACGTCTGAATTGTTGAAGCTCCCGATAATTGTGGCTTTGATTCTCTTTATCTTCTTGCTTTCCATCTCTAACTTGGTAGTTCTACATATTGAGGACAAAACTCCCTTTGAGGGGGAGAAGAGTATAATAATCGGGATTCTTGCGCTTGTACAATTTAGGGCCTTGAACCCTTATGTTTGACTCTATTGTCACACTGCAGAACTTGCAAGTTCGGTGGTACTGCAATGATTGGCTTGATGTCTGAGCTTATCATAATTATAGTTTCCATCATGTACTGGTTTCAAGATGTCGTTGTGTAACTCCATTGCCGTTGAATATTGTACCATATTTCCTTTAGTAACTTATGATTCCACCCGAGCAAACCATATCTAATTGTGTTGTGCTTTATTTTGCTTTCAACTTGTGCCGTTAATTGAATCACGTCACTACCGAGAAATTCTCGTGATGTTAGTAGTCATTCCGCATTCGTCAGAATGCTTAGAGATTTGGTCACCCGACCTTATGAAGTTGCTTGTTACATTATTACCTTTTTTTCGTTGTTCTAAATTTTGGGGACAAACTTCTTTGATTTAAAGTGGATCGTGACACCCGAGTTTTTGACTTCTGTATTTTTCCATCCTATCGGGTCGCTTATGTTCGATGATACCTTCTAAATTTGTTCTGTTCTTCGTTTTTTTTCGTTCGAACGAGTTGGTGACATTGTTTCGGATGAATCTGTTTACCATTGTAACTTTTCCATGTTCGGTTCAAATTTCGTGAGTCCTATGCAAAGTAAATGTAACACCCCAAACTAGGCGGATATTACAGTGCCGTGGACCCCCGACTGGGACCCACTAGGCGAATGAAAATGAATGAATTATACAGGGTAAATGTAGTACCGAACCACATTACAACAATAATTACTCCGATGAGGAGTTTCATACAACACATCCAGGATAATACAGAATACACGTATATTTTATATGGAGATAAAATATACAACATTGAGTGAAATGAGTATTCAAACGGAATGTGTGCAGCGGAATAAATGAAGGAAACATAAGTGACTGAAAAGACTGGGGCCCCCTTCTAGTATCATTGAGACTCCTCGCCGTCAACGTGCTCTCCCCGTGCCTTTGCCTTGCCATGACCTGAAAAACAATATCCCCAAACGGGGTCAGTTACACAGAACAACAATCCTCAAGAGTTGAATAAACACAATCCTGTTGAAAACATACGCAATCAAACATGCTATATGAATATAACTAACAATACGGCTCACAGGAATGGCGCCACACTACATCCGGGATGGAAATGTGTCCGTGCACAAGCCACCAACGAGTATCGATCGAATACACGTGTGGTCTTGTACATAATCAGTCTCACGAAGCAATCGACTTGTGTGCATAGTCCAATGCGAGGCCAACAACCAGCGCACGACTTAAATGTGCCCGACCTGAAAATCCTACACATACCAACCGGCACGCCAGTATGACCCGGAATGCCACGATATAACAAAAGTGACATCGAAAATGAATAATGACTCACCAAGATGAAATGATGATGAAATGAATGACAGCTCAATGAAATGATTGGCACCATCGTTCCTCGTGACTGAAGTGATTAATTGACAATGACAAGTCTCGATACAGTTAATACAATATGAATGAATTATGATTATGAATGAACAACAACGAAAGGAATGAATATCCTTTTAACTGAGTAAGAATTAACTTACACAACACCGATGAAGAATGTCCGTCCACGAACAACGTCCTAAATGAAATGTCGGTCGCTCGAACAACCTTGAATAACACAATTACCAATAACTCGATCAATACACGCACAAACACGATTATAACCAACTCAAATGTCGATACAACAATATCCAAACTCGTAGGTGCACTCTAACGAATACGTTGAAAACATCCTTCCCGTTGGTTACAACCAAGCCCAAATTATCGAAACCAACTTTCAAATGATTGATTCAAACCAGCAAAACAATATCAATGGCATCAATAATTCAATAGGAATCCACAATTTAAGATTACAACAACATCAATCGGAAATCCCCATATTAACCGAAGTCAACCCCAAGGGTTCTTGAAATAAATCCCCAAAATAGCCATTAAATCTGTAGGAATATATTTATCCAAGGTAGATAATCCATATCTAACATATTCCAACAACAATCCAAGCTTACATGAAGAAATCGGAAGGAAAACCCAAAAATCCAAAATTCTAGATCCAAGAAATTAATACCTTTGATTTGATGTTTTGGAGATGATGAAGTGATGATTAATCCCACTCAAAGACTTGAAGATGATGATTGATGATTACATCTCGAAGAATACTCTCCAAAACGCTCCAAATCGCCCAAATCCGCCGAAGGAGTGAAATGAGATGAAGAAATGATGAAATGAACTGCACTGCCCTATTTATAGTCACTCCAGTTTAGCGTGCGCTAGCCCCCCGTGCGTAGCATGCGCTAACGGGTATTTTGGGTAGTCCAGTACCCACTGTACGAGAATGGTAGCATGCGCTACGTACCTTTGGTAGCGTGTGCTACGGATATACAATTGGCGTGCGCTAACCCCAAATGTTAGCGTGCGCTAACGAATTATCTGATGCCCAGTACTGGAGTCCAGAACCTTCTGTACTCTGATCTGATCTCGGTAGCGTGCGCTACATCCAACAATTAGCGTGCGCTACTACACCGTTTGTGTATGCTAAAACCACTCATAGCGTGCACTATGAATTAATTCAATTCAGTCTAGTAGCCACTGGACTCAACCTGATCCGACCTTAGCGCGCGCTACACCGACTGCATAGCGTGCGCTACTCCGGCTCACTAGCGCGCGCTACTTACCATTCGTAGCGTGCGCTACTTACAACCCAACTACAGTCCAGTGCCTTCTGGACTGCCTGCTTGAAACATACTAGCGTGCGCTAGTGTTGAGAAGTAGTGTGCGCTACCCGTACTCAATTAGCGCACGCTAAAGAGAGTACGTAGCATGCGCTACTCCTCACACACAGCACACTATGAAATGACAACGATGGTAAACACCGCACGATTCTCCAATTAGATTGATGATGAATGACGATTGATACACGATCCAATTACTCTAAATGATGAATACAATGATTGAATATGAGTGACAAATGATCATTAATGAGTGAAAAAAACTGAGTGACAATTACTGAATGATAAATACTGAATGATAATGACTGAATTACAACTGGGTATTACATACACCCCCCCTTAAAAGAGTTTCCTCCCCAAAACTAAGGGTCAAACAACTCGGGATAACTCTTCCGCATACTATCCTCGGTTTCCCAAGTAGCCTCTTCGACTCCGTGTCTAGACCACTGAATTTTGACCAAAGGAATCGTCTTTTTCCTCAACTGTTTGATTTGCCGCTCTAAAACTCGTATAGGACGCTCCTCATATGAATGATCATCGGCGATCTCGATTTCGTCGAACTGAAGTATGTGACTCGGGTCGGCAACATACTTCCGCAACTGAGAGACGTGAAACACATTATGAATTCGGCTCAACACCGGAGGTAAGGCCAATCGATAAGCTAGCTCGCCTACTCGATCCAAAATCTCAAACGGTCCAATGAATCTCGGACTCAACTTTCCCCTCTTCCCAAAACGGAAGATACCACGACTCGGGGATACCTTGACCAAAACATGGTCACCCGTCTCGAACTCTAATGGTCGACGACGATTATCTGCATATGATTTCTGTCGACTCTGAGCGGTCAACAAACGACTCCGAATCAAAGCTACCTTCTCACGGGCGGCTATAAGCATATCGGGCTCGGTGCCGATTGATTCTGATAAGTCATCCCAACTCAAAGGAAATCGACAACGACGACCGTACAAGGCCTCGTAAGGTGCCATCCTAATCGAAGAATGCCAACTATTATTGTACGTGAACTCGATCAACGGTAGTTGGGCTTCCCAATCATATTTCCAATCGAGGACACATGCCCTCAACATGTCCTCTAATGTCTGAATAGTTCTCTCTAATTGTCCGTCAGACTGAGGATGAAAAGTTGTACTGAGATTAAGCTGAGTTCCCATGGCACGATGAACTGATTTCCAAAAATGAGACACGAATCGCCGGTCACGATCAGAAACGATACTTTTAGGAGTACCGTGCAATCTCACTATCTCTTTGATAAATAACTGGGCAAGTCTCTCGGGACCCCACATATCCTTAATCTCAAGGAAATGAGCTGATTTAGTTAAGCGATCCACAATCACCCAGATCGTATTCATACCACGACGACTCGTTGGCAAACTCGTGATGAAATCCATAGAAATGTCTTCCCACTTCCATTCTGGAATAGGAAGAGGCTTCAGCATACCCGCCGGTCGCTGATGTTCAATCTTGACTTGTTGACAGGTTAAGCATCTCGAAACAAATTCTGCGACTTCTCGCTTCATATTACTCCACCAGTAATTTTGTTTCAAGTCCTTATACATCTTGCTAGACCCCGGGTGAACGGAATAAGGGGTAGCATGAGCTTCTCTCAAAATCGAGTTTTTCAACTCGTCATACGCCGGTATGCACAACCGATTCTTAAAACGCAAAAGTCCATCCTCGTGGACCACAAACCCGGGGGCTTTCCCCTGAGTCACATCCTCTCGAATGCGTAACAAAAATGGGTCTGAACCCTAATTTTCCCTGATCGCCTCCTCAAGTGGTGATGAAATCTCCAACGTACAAAGTTGCCCTTGTACTCGCTGTAACCAGACCTCGATCTCGGGTCTCAGAATTTCCTGCTGTAGTTCCTTCTGAACGGTTAATCGAGCAAGCATCTGCTCCTGAATGGACTTACGACTCAAGGCGTCGGCGACAACGTTCGCCTTGCCCGGGTGGTAAAGGACCTCGATATCATAATATTTGATTAGTTCCAACCACCGTCTTTGCCGCATATTTAACTCCTTCTGAGTAAATATATACTTTAGACTCTTATGATCGGTGAATATCTGACACGTAACGCCATAAAGGTAATGACGCCAAATCTTCAACGCGAACACCACGGCTGCTAGCTCCAGGTCATGGGTCGGATAATTAACCTCGTAAGGTCTCAATTTCCGTGAAGCATAAGCAATAACTTTCCCGTTCTACATGAGCACACATCCGAGACCCTGTCCGGACGCATCACTATAAACCACAAATCCTTCCGTCCCTTGCGGTAAAGAAAGGACAGGTGCTGAAGTTAACCGGATCTTGAGTTCCTCAAAACTCTGTTGACACGCGTCGGACCACGTGTATTTCTTGTCCTTCCGTAAAAGGTTCGTCATGGGCTGAGCGATTTTAGAAAAGCCCTCCACAAATCGCCGATAATAACCGGCTAATCCGAGAAAGCTTCGCATCTCCTTAACATTCTTCGGAGGTAGCCAATCTCGGATAGCCTCCGTCTTCTGAGGGTCGACCCGAACTCCGCCTGATGAAATTACATGTCCGAGAAACGTCACTTCGGACATCTAGAACTCACATTTAGAAAACTTTCCAAAAAGTTGCTCTCGTCTCAACACGTCGAGCACTTGATGAAGGTGAAACTCGTGTTCCTCCTAGTCACGAGAATAAATCAAAATGTCATCAATGAAGACAACCACGAACTGATCCAAATAGTCGATGAAAACCCGATTCATTAACTCCATTAATACCGCAGGTGCATTAGTCAACCCAAATAACATAGCCACAAACTCATAATGACCATAGCATGTTCGAAACGCCGTCCTCGTGATATCCGACTCTCGAATCCACAACTGATGATATCCAGATCTAAAGTCGATCTTGGATAATACTGAAGCTCCCTGAAGTTGATCTAAGAGATCATCAATACGGGGTAAGGGATATTTGTTCTTGATCGTCACCCGGTTCAATTCCCGGTAATCAATACACAAGCGGAACAAACCATCCTTCTTCTTGACAAACAACACTGGTGCTCCCCACGGGACACACTCAGACAGATATAACCTTTCTCGAACAATTCCTTAAGTTGATTCTTCAACTCCTGCATTTCTGTCGGGGGCATCCGGTACGGTGCCTTTGATATCGGGGACGTACCGGGCTCCAACTCAATCGTGAATTCCACATCTCTCTATGGAGGCAAACCAGGTAACTCGTCTGGAAATACATCGGCATATTCTCTCACGACCGGAATATCTGTCAACATTACTGATGGTTTCTCGGTCTTGGTCATATAACACCAATAACCAATACACCCCTGATTGAGTAATCTCATTGCTTTCATCAAATTAATAATTCTTCCAGAACAATTGGTATTACCTCCCTGAAACACACATTCGACCCCATCGTCTGAAATGATAGTGACCATACGCTTATGGACACTAATGATGACATCATGACGATCCATCCAATCAATACCCAAGATGACGTCGTCTCTCGGCAAATCTACTACGATTAGGTCCGCTGGCCATACACGACCCTGAAGCTGAATCGGACAATTCTGAATCTCACGATTTCCGATAATTCGTCTACCATTAGGTAGACCAATGACATAAGGCTCACAACTAGTAGCACTACCCAGACGTAGTCTACTCAAACATGACTCGAAAATGAATGAATGCGATGCACCAGTATCAAAAAGGGTACACATAGGTTGAGATAGAATATCGAGTGTACCTGAGATCATCCGGGCCTCTGGATCGTCGGTCTTCTTCATCTCATAAATTCGGGGCTTGCCGGCCCCCGAACCGGATGCTACTGTCTGATAGCTCTTGGCTCCGCCTTTAGCTCCTGTCGTCTTGAGCAGCCCGAGTGGCTTGATTACGCACCAGAATGTCACAGGGCCTGAGATGACGCCGGAGTAGGTTTAGAGTCCCTTCGGAAAAAACGGGCCCTATGCCCCGCAATCCCACAATTGTGGCACGTGACAGTCTGTTTCGGACACTTGGTGCTGAAATGACCTGTTCTTCATAGTTGAAACAGGTGACAGCCGAACTGGCCGCTCGTGACTGAGATTCCGCGGGTTTAGGCGCCATAGGAGGTCGCTCAGAAAAGGTAGAGCCCGCACGTGGTTTCATGAAAGTGGCCTGACTGCCGTCAGACTGATTACAGTTCTTAGACTTCTTGCCAGCAGATGAAGGTTGTTGCTTAGCAATGTCCTTAGCAGTAAGCTCATAAGTAAGAGCTTTATCGATGAATTCGGACATAGTGGTGCAATTATGATTAAGCAACTGTAGCCGCATACGAGGTTTCAGCCTCTTGCTGAAATACTTGATCTTGTCCGCCTCAGAGTGAATGATAGATGAGGCGAACGGAAGAAGTTCCTGAAATTTTTCGGCGATGGCAAGAACATCATCGTCCGCTGAGAGGTCGGGAGTGAGTAATTCCGACAATTTAGCCTCCCTGAGTGGGGCTGGATAATACCTCTCCATCATGAGAGTTTTGAACCGATCCCAAGTACATGATCCGTCGGTGGGTTTCAACGATAACCACCATGAATGAGAGCTCTTACCAAGATAATAGGCCGCAACTGAAACTTCATGCCCTTCAGGGCAATCCACCATCGCAAATAACTTCTCGAAATGCTCGAGCCAATGAACAATATCCACCGGCTCAGATGAGCCCTCGAAGGTCGGTGGTCGCTGGCGAGAGATATCGCCAATGATACTGCTTACACCCCTCTCTTGCCTCTGAGGTGGCGGCGGAGGAGCCTGCTGATTTTGAGTAGTGGAGTTATGCATCGTCTCCATTAGTTGTGCCATCTGCGTCATTTGGGCCATCATGCCCTGCATAAAAGCGAGTGGGTCAACCCGAACACCTTCTGACTGAGCCGTGTCCCGGGTACGACTCCCCGATAGTGAATGATCACGTCCAGGTGAATGAGTGGCAGCATCACTGCTCGATGAATTAGCATTATTCCTTGCGTTCGCACGTGTATTCACACGAGCTCTAGGGATTCGGCCCGCACCACGGCCTCGTCCTCCGCGTCCTCTTCTTGCTCTCTCCATACTGAAGTAGGAAAGTCACATGATGATTATATTCCCCGCATGAATATCACGTTATGATTATGACATGAGATGATGAAAATGAGCATACACGCTCTAACATAGTGATTACATGAATGATCAACTGAAATGACATGATTATCTGATGAAATTCTTGAAATGAATATCTTGAATAAGTTAACAAGATTAATGACATGATCCTCAAGATCAACAACTGAGTAATGAAATGAATTGAGTGATAAATGAGTTAACATGACCGTCCTGGTCAAAATGAGAATGATGATTGAGGATTGTTAACTGATGAATTATGAATGAATGATTATTGCCAGAAATTATACCATGGCGTTAGAAATCTTACAGTTCTTGGTCTGATTGGCTCGGCATTTGCACAGGTCACACGTGACACGAAAGTCCAATGATACTAGTCCGATGACGATGATTTCAAATGAGACATGACTCGGAAGGTAGTATTCAAAACCACTCTCCGATACCAACTCTGTAACACCCCAAACTAGGCGGATATTACAGTGCCGTGGACCCCTGACTGGGACCCACTAGATGAATGAAAATGAATGAATTATACAGGGTAAATGTAGTACCGAACCACATTACAACAATAATTACTCTGATGATGAGTTTCATACAACACATCCAGGATAATACAGAATACATGTATATTTTATATGGAGATAAAATATACAACATTGAGTGAAATGATTATTCAAACGGAATGTGTGCAGCGGAATAAATGAAGGAAACATAAATGACTGAAAAGACTGGGGCCCCCTTCTAGTATCATTGAGACTCCTCGCCGTCAACGTGCTCTCCCCATGCCTTTGCCTTTCCATGACCTGAAAAACAATATCCCCAAACGGGGTTAGTTACACAGAACAACAATCCTCAAGAGTTGAATAAACACAATCCTGTTGAAAACATACGCAATCAAACATGTTATATGAATTCAACTAACAATACGGCTCAGAGGAATGGCGCCACACTACATCCGGGATGGAAATGTGTCCGTGCACAAGCCACCAACGAGTATCGATCGAATACACGTGTGGTCTTATACCTAATCAGTCTCATGAAGCAATCGACTCGTGTGCACAGTCCAATGCGAGGCCAACAACCAGTGCACGACATGAAAATCCTACACATACCAACCGGCACGCCAGTATGACCCGGAATGCCACGATATAACAAAAGTGACATCGAAAATGAATAATGACTCACCAAGATGAAATGATGATGAAATGAATGACAGCTCAATGAAATGATTGGAACCGTCGTTCCTCGTGACTGAAGTGATTAATTGACAATGACAAGTCTCGATACAGTTAATACAATATGAATGAATTATGATTATGAATGAACAACAACGAAAGGAATGAATATCCTTTTAACTGAGTAAGAATTAACTTACACAACACCAATGAAGAATGTCCGTCCACGAACAACGTCCTAAATGAAATGTCGGTCACTCGAACAACCTTGAATAACACAATTACCAATAACTCGATCAATACACGCACAAACACGATTATAACCAACTCAAACGTCGATATAACAATATCCAAACTCGTAGGTGCACTCTAACGAATACGTTGAAAACATCCTTCCCGTTGGTTACAACCAAGCCCAAATTATCGAAACCAACTTTCAAATGATTGATTCAAACCAGCAAAACAATATTAATGGCATCAATAATTCAATAGGAATCCACAATTCAAGATTACAACAACATCAATCGGAAATCCCCATATTAACCCGAAGTCAACCCCAAGGGTTCTTGAAATAAATCCCCAAAATAGCCATTAAATCCGTAGGAATATATTTATCCAAGGTAGATAATCCATATCTAACATATTCCAACAACAATCCAAGCTTACACGAAGAAATCGGAAGGAAAACCCAAAAATCCAAAATTCTAGATCCAAGAAATTAATACCTTTGATTTGATGTTTTGGAGATGATGAAGTGATGATTAATCCCACTCAAAGACTTGAAGATGATGATTGATGATTACACCTCGAAGAATACTCTCCAAAATGCTCCAAATCGCCCAAATCCGCCGAAGGAGTGAAATGAGATGAAGAAATGACGAAATGAACTGCACTGCCCTATTTATAGTCACTCCAGTTTAGCGTGCGCTAGCCCCCCATGCGTAGCGTGCGCTAACGGGTATTTTGGGTAGTCCAGTACCCACTGTACGAGAACGGTAGCGTGCGCTACGTACCTTTGGTAGCGTGCGCTACGGATGTACAATTGGCGTGCGCTAACCCAAAATGTTAGCATGCGCTAACGAATTATCTGATGCCCTGTACTGGAGTCCAGAACCTTCTGTCCTCTGATCTTATCTCGGTAGCGTGCGCTACATCCAACAATTAGCGTGCACTACTACACTGTTTGCGTACGCTAAAACCACTCATAGCGTGCGCTATGAATTAATTCAATTCAGTCCAGTAGCCACTGGACTCAACCTGATCCGACCTTAGCGCGCGCTACACCGACTGCATAGCGTGCGCTACTCCGGATCACTAGCGCGCACTACTTACCATTCGTAGCGTGCGCTACTTACAACCCAACTGCAGTCCAGTGCCTTCTGGACTGCCTGATTGAAACATACTAGCGTGTGCTAGTGTTGAGAGGTAGCGTGCGCTACCCGTACTCAATTAGCGCACGCTAAAGAGAGTACGTAGCATGCGCTACTCCTCACACACAGCACACTATGAAATGACAATGATGGTAAACACCGCACGATTCTCCAATTAGATTGATGATGAATGACAATTAATACACGATACAATTACTCTGAACGATGTATACAATGATTGAATATGAGTGACAAATGATCGTTAATGAGTGAAAAAAACTGAGTGGCAATTACTGAATGATAAATACTGAATGATAATAACTGAATTACAACCGGGTATTACATTAAATGTCTTGTAATTCTTACAAGCCCACTTAATGTCTTGAGTTGAGGCTTGAAGTTTGGAGTTGTTTGATTTTGTCGTCCAGTCATTGTTGTTATATCAATGTTATTTGATCGTTTTGGTTCGATTGTTGTTGCTCGATCTCGCATCGTGATTATCGAGCGTCTGATTTCCTTAAGATTCGGGTACTTGTCCCCATATGTGATCTTCCAAACCTTTGAGGTTTTCAAAATTATATGCTTATTCAGCATTAAGCTCGCATTTTGATTGTACTATTTGGATTATCAACCGTAGTGATTCATGATCGTAAATATTCTTGCGTATTGAATCAGACCGCAACACCTCTATATGACATGGAGTTTTGTGTCCGTTGTTGGCATCATATAACGGGTGTCATCTAAAGTTTGCCTTGCCTTGATTGTTTCATGTCCTAAGTTTTGGGACGAAACTTAGTTCAAAAGGGTGGGATGTAATACTTTTATTTCCGTGTTATTTCATTTTCTTTTGATCTATTTTCATTTCTTCGGTTCGCTAGTCTCGACGATCAACATATCAGAGATGGTCATCATGTCTTGACATCAAGTGGGAGTACCGAGAGTCCGTGATTGTATCTTTTAGCTTGACCAATATTTTGGTCGTATTCGTATTGGTTAACTCGATCCTTATCACGTATCCTTGCGAGTCTATGACTAAGATTTTACTATTAATATTATCATTGTTGTGGCGGTGAGAGATAATTGACACTGAATGACGGCGCCACCATAATAGCGGCTGCTAAGAAACAACTATAGCGCCACTAGGACCGCCGACTTAAAGTCGATTTGATGTGTATATAAGGCCCTGAGAGGTATTCCCATAGTAGAATTAAGACTTTAACCGAAAGGAAATAGTAGAGTAGTCTTGTAAGTATGGATCCTACTAAGCATACCCATTGCTTGGAGCATATCAGTTATCTAGAGGCTGTAGCACAATTTAATCGGGACGCAAGTCAGACTGTGTAGGAGGCAGCTGCAAGAGAACGCGAGCATGCTTTGCAGCTAGAAGCTCAGCTAGCTATAGTACGATACACTCTTCGAGAGAGGGAGGCACAGTACACTCAAGCGAGAGAGGCCCTCTAGGATCAAGTCCAGCAAGAGAGGGCGATGATATGGGCCAGCGCTGAGGAGATCCTTGCTATCCTCCCAGCGCCCCAATTCCGGTCATGGGTCTAGAAGTCGCAGAGGCCAAAGAGGATCCCGAAGAAGCTCCTGAAGAGGACCCTGAAGAAGCAAACGAAGAAGACCCTGTCGTCGTCAACCCATGAGATATGCTTAATGGGGCATACTATGTATTGATGCTTTTCTCACAAATATGTATTAGTGTTATATTTGCGATTGAAAAATGAAATTATTCATGGAGGTGATCTATAATCCGAATGTATTTCATCAATATCCTTTTCGTTTCAAGTTTCGAGGACGAAAATTCTTTTTAGGGGGAAAGGGTGTAATATCCCGTAGTAAACAAACCGGGTGATTTTATATTTTGTGAACCGTCGGATAAATTCGGTTATTATGCCGGAGTTGAGAACTATGTCGCCTGTGTTGTTTAGAGCGACGAACTTGAATTTCTGTAATTGCGGAGTGTTACTATATATTTTATACATATAACATTTTGTACGTTGCCGTCTTATTGACGAATTATCGGGACGAAAGATAGTAATAATAATAATAATCAAACCAATTATACTGATATGTATACTATATGGTGCCAAATTATTACTATAAAAATAGTGTAATATATATACACAAGTTGCACCGCCCTACATAAAAATAAAAAAAGGGGAGAAAGGCAGGGATTATCACCTGCCGTGTGAATGTCCCAGAAGAAACAAAAAAGAGAGAGAGAGATGGAGCGGAAGAGAAGAGAGACCCGAGAAGGGTTCCACCACCAAGGAAGATATTTCTGGTAAAATCTCGCAATCTACACACTGTTTTGATTGTTTCAGCGAGCAGGTCACAAATATCCGTCGAGTTTCACAAACCGAGGCCAGAATAGTTAGAATGGATCTGAAATCGCCGCTAGATGTCGGGCCCCCACACGGCCATTCGGGCTGCCAGAACTTGAAACCTTTTACACCTTTAGTAAGCCCTCTTGACGAGCTTCATCCTTCTAGTTTTAGTTTCTGGATTCGGTCGACTATTATGGCATGCGTGTGTGGTGTGTGTGTAGTGTATGTGTGTGTTATGTGTGTGTTGTGCGTGTATGTGTGTGTTTGTGTGTGTGTTTGTGTGTGTTGTGTGCGCTTGTATATGTGTGTGTGTGATTGTGTGTGCGGGTGTGTGTATTGGTGTGTGGGTGTTGTGTGCTCTGGTGTGCATGTGTCTTGTGTGCCCTAGTGTATGTGTTGTGTATGTTGGTGTGTGTTTTTTTTTTGTGTGTGTGTGTGTGTGTGCGTGTGTGTGTGTGTGTTGTGTGTGTGTGTGTGTGTGTGTGTGTGTGTGTGTGTGTGTATGTATGTGTGTGTTGTGTGCTGGTGTGTGTTGTTGTGGATGTACTGGTGTGTGTAAAGGAAATGGGTATGGATACGGGCCTTGCCGATATGGGGTATCGGTGTGTTTTACATGTAAAAATATTGCTAGTCGATGTTAAATAATCTCCCGGTGAGGTTACGCTAGCCGGGAGACGTTAAAACGACTGTTCTTATAGTAATATAAATTTTTGGGTTGGAAAACATAAATTTTGAAAGCCTAGCGCTATGCCATTTGGGAATTAGAAATAAAGTTGAACATGATTGAAGTTTTCTAAATCTTCAATTTGACCCTAAACTTTAATATTTTCTTTAAAAAGTGTATAACCTTCTTGGTTTCAATCCAAAATGGATCAAACGATTTCCAAATGGCCCCTAAATCAAAACACAACATTCATACACCCCGATATCCCGCGAGAGTGTCCGTAGCTATGTCTCACCCAAACTCGGCTAAATTAGAAAGTAGAGTTCTAATGGTATATAAACCTTAACCCGTTAATTATATAATATGATCCGTTTTAAGTTGAAGGGTTGGCTAATCGCTCAGTCCATTTTCCTTGTCCATCGAACCTTTTCCATTTGTTGGAATGCCAGGCAAGTACTTTGATTACGTTTAATGTACTTCGTGTGTATATGTGAAAAATGTGATTTGTGAAAAGTGGTAATTTCAGAAAATGTGGTTTGTGCCATGTGGTTCCTGAGTGTGTGAGAACCAAGTTAAAACCAGCAAAGGTCCCCTGGGATCCGTTAGACTGCGAGTATCTGTGGATCACCCGGTGGGGAATTTACGAGAAATTTAAATTGTGTAATTTTACATTTTAAAGTGTACCAGTGCGATATTTGTGACATGTATGATTAGCTGAAAAGTAACGAATACTCAATATCATTATGCATTGACATGTAATATTATGTCATAAACATGCATTACAAATCGAAAAGCGAAAAATCCAAGTAAGCGACTTGGGTTGGTCAAAAAAGCCGAGAGAAATAGGCCCGTGTGCGTGAGTCATTGCATGCATGGGAATTGTATTGCATTGCACGTACAATAATGATGATTGTGGTATTGTATTCCAGAATGTATGTGATGGCATTGTGATTTGGTTGTTTATTCACTTGTAGTACATATTTATGAATCGTTTTACTTGCACCGGCTGTTTGCTGACCCCTTCGGGGGTGAATATACTTGTTGTGTATTCAGGTAAAGGTCTTAGTGGCAAACCGGCGCAGGAAGGGCACGAGGATGGTGAGCAATGATGATATCATGTACAATTTTGAGTCGGAGGTCATTTTATCATGGTCAAAGTCGTGTTTTGGTTTTGTACTCACGCGGGTACAGTCATATATGGGGTTAGTTTTTGTTGATGTTGTTGGATCAGTTATGAGTTGTTGTATCTATTGTGATCCAATAGGACCATGTATTGGACTGTTTTGGTGATGTGTGTCCTATTGAAGTTAATGTTGGTTTTAAGGTGTGAATGTCTGGGTTTTGTTAATTGTTAATGTGTTTTGTGTTGGTCTAAGCATGGTAGGTTCTCCAAGAAGAATCTACGGCGCTGTAATATCTCTGTAAATCGTGGGGGTGTTACAGTGGGTTTAGAGCCACCCAAAAACTTCCGAGCTGAAATCTTCTTGGCTGCAGTGCTGGATGCCACAGCTTGTCAAGATGTGATTTAGCATCAGGCCGAAGGATTTCCTTGCCGTTTCTTGCTTGGTATCCTCCCCCTGTAGGCGCTTCATAATCACCTGGCACCAGTTCACATTCTCTCCACTCATGATGGCCACCATCATTCTAAACCTTAAGTTCGTGCACATTTTAAATGCTCCAGTTCTGTTCTCCATGACCTGGCACCAGAATTCATGCAATTAGAAGTAGGAGGGAGTGAAAATCTTCTTGTGGCATTATGGATAGATATTTGTGGCTTTGGAGTGTAATATCCGAGATTTTTATTCTGATTAATTCGAATTTTTCTTTTTTAGACCGGAAATTTCTCGGTTTTCGAGCGTTGGTATTATTTTTCTCGACAATCGATTTTGTGTTTATGGCCATATGTGGTGATTTGTTTTATATTAATTTCATTTCGGATCGATGTTGTTTTTCCGCGAGCGTTTCGTCGTGTTCGTTCCGTGCTTTTTTAGGAATCGAGTCGTCGAGCCCAGCGGCAGCGGCCGAGACAGTTGCGGGAGGAGGCCTGGCCCAGGCAGCCGAGCGGTTGCGGGAGGAACCGGCAGCGGTGAGCTGGCCGGACGGGCGCGCGAGGGCGGCATAGCGTACGCCATCTTGTCGGGAGGCTGCGCGCGCACTGCCGTAGGCGTAGCGCATGCTATGCGGCACCCATCGCACGCTACAGGCCGGCGGTGAGGCCACAGGGTTACAGGCTGCGGAGAGTTGGCGGTAGCGCACGCTATGGCGGTCAGCTGCGCGCTAACAGAGCGTAGCGCCTGTTGCTCGGCGGCTAAGCGTGCGCTACAGGTGAGGTCGATCCAGGAGCCTGCAGATCGACCATGGTCGGCCCGCTAGCGCACGCTGCCGGCACGCTAGCGCACGCTAGGGCGGTCTGCCTATATATTTGACCGAGCAGCCCTGTTTCAACACATTTTTCATTTCATTCTTTTCCTTCCGCGGCCAGAGGTTTTGAGAGCAAGAAGGCATGTTGTTGAACAACAAATCCACGAAGATTCAGAGTTCATATCATTGATCGCTCATTCCATAACATCCTTCAATCGACCGAATCAAGGTTAGTTTTTCCTAAAATCTAAACTTTGGGAAATTTGGGGATCTTGGTAGATTTCGTTCGTTTGAGCTATACGAACTTAGATTACTGATGGATAATTATAGATTAAGTTGTATTCTATCAATTTAATCATCTTTCCACGGTTTTGTCATGTCCGATTCGTCATTTATATGAGTTTTCACTTGACGCCTTCAAGGTGTCCGGGAAAATGTCGCTAAGGGAGATTCAGTCGTTTTGTGATGTTTTTCCCCGTGTGATTGATTGTTTATTTGATGATAGGATATTAGGGATGAATTCCATACAAAAATCTGGTGTTGAGCCCTCCCGATCGTTGTTTTCATTGGAGTTCTGGATTTTGCCAATCGACTGTATTTTCAGAGTATCCGCGAGAGATTACCAAGGCAAGTACCTTGATATACGAATTGTAACTGCGTGAAATCATTGTTGTCGAAGTGCACGAATTTATTCGGATGTATATATGTGTATATATATATATATATATATATATATATACATACATATGTGTGTATATATATATAGATTTATATATATATTTATATGTTAAATATATGTATGTATATCAGTATATTGATATATATGCCTATGTCGGTGAATGACGAGTGATGAATGCTAACACTAGTTGACGTACTCAACTTGGATTGATGGATGAACTATACTTATTCATATAATATAGTAAGGTTATATATATATATATATATATATATATATATATATATATATATATATATTCGGTTGAGTCGCAATATATGGATATTTGTGCGGTGTTGGTTGGTTATGCTTGAAGGCTTATTGTGATCGAGTTTTGATTGATAACGTGCGTGTTATTGTTTATTTGTGTGGTTATGGACTGGCGGAGAAATTGTGTGATTTGATGTACTGAGTTGATAATTGTTGTGACGTTCGTCTGTGTGCTTGATGTTTGAAATAATGTGGATACTTGTTGTGAGAAACGTCGTATCAAGGGAACCTCGAGGCGGGCGTGCACTCCGGCACAGTGTATCTTTGCAATGTGCGGCTCCATATGGGTGGTGAACGCCGGTGTTACCTAATGCGCGCGCAAGGGGCGGCTCTTGCGGGAGTGATCGCCGGTGCGGTGACATGTTCAAGGAGCGGCCAACATAGTGGAGTGAACGCCAGTACACAGGTGCGCAAGGGAGGCGCCTGGCAGGCTTATTGGTTACGGGTATTTTGAGCGATAGCTAAGACCCCATTACCGAACGATGTTCGTATCTCAAATTCTTTCAACTCACTTTTAAATGTTGTCTTTTTATAGACCGCGATTCGTGTTTTTTTGAAAGTTTGTTTCAACTTGTTTTTAAAGCGTTGGTATTAGGGTTAATTAACCAAGGAGGTTTGACGAAATCTCTGAGGGTTAATTAATCGGGGGTCTTGAGCAGGATATGTCGAACGAGAGATTGTGCCTTTGATTGTATTGTGGTGTTATTCTGTGTATTGGGTCGAGGACCCTATGAAATGTTGATGTTGGGAAAAACAAACACCCTGTATCGAAACAGCCGGGATACTCGAATCCCTGTATCGAATGTTATTTAGAGGTTTTGACATATATGCCAATCCGTATACAGTAAGGAAACTGTATCGAGGCTTCAAGGCTTTATCCTGTATCGAAGACCTGCCTTGAATCAGCTTTAGTGAAGCTCGTCGATCTGCAAGAAGACTTATAAAAGACCAAGTATGGAAACTGTCTCGATGCTCAAAACACAGTCATCTTCCATACAGTTCACAAAAGGACAAGAAAGAACACAAGTCAAGTCCCGTTGAACAAAGAAGTATTTAAATACTCAAGGATAAAGTATTTAAATACGCCGATCTTGAGATCTTGAGAATCATGAAATCCGGATCATGTCATATTCCCGTTGAAGGAAATCTTATACAAACGGATACATCTCAACGGATACTTTCTTCAGAGACTATATATATATCCTTGAAGACATTGAAGATCAGTTAACTACCCACCCAAGTAACCTAATACTCAAGCTATCAAAGTTATCATCTGAGCAAACATATCTCCAAAGCATACTGCAAGTTAGAACGAAAGAGATATACAGTGCTCAACATCAAGAACAGCCATCATCAGCTCAAGAACTTCAAAGCTGCTGTTCTTACCTGGTTACCTACCTTTTACCTCTGTGTAAAAACCGAGCTCTGTGTGAACTCAACAAGTTATTCTGACCTGTGTGGGACGAATAAGGACAAAGCTTTGGAACTGTGTGTGAAGAAGCTAGTCAAGAAGGAAGCTTTAACCAATCTGTGTGAACGGTTGAAAGTGACATTCTTTGTATCAATCTGTGTGAACGATACAAGGATAGGTTTGTTTATAATTACGTAGTTGTGTACGCAGTAATTATAATAAACTTTTTACTCCTGTGTGGAGGACCAGTGGACGTAGAGGGGTTTACCTCGAACCACTTAAATTACTGTGTCATTTACCTTCAGCTTTTACTGTTTTAAAATTACTGTGATATATTAAGTATACACCAAATACTTCGTTGCTGTATCCACGGCTTAAGCCTATGATTGGTGCGCAGGCACAATCTTACAATGTATTTCTAAGTTTTACAACTGAAATTATGAACTGTTCGTAGACTAGTTCGTACAGCTTATTTTTCAATCAAGTTTATCTAACTTGAGATTCCTATCAAACAATTTTAAATAATCATACATTTACACAGTAGATTACGAGTTGTAATCTTTCAAGACAAACAAACGGTTTTTATTGATATTCAAAATGATTGAGTACAAAGTTTGCTGTTTTGAATAGAAATTACAAAAACAAAAATAATGTACATAAATTTCAGCTCTTCATCTATAATCCGCATGCCTCCATGGTCTTTTTCCTTGTTCATTCTCGGTGCCGCGCCACCAGTTTTGAAGTGAATCATTGCCTCGATCCTAGTATATCGCTCTTCCTTCATATGAACGATCAAAGGCAAGTATCCAATCTTCTGGATGGGTGACCCGATCTCCTCTTCTATGTTTTGATTTCATTTCGATTTGGAGAGGGAGTTTACCTTCTTCTAGCATCTTTGAAAATTTATCTGCCGCTTCCGCTAACGTTTTATAATTTTTGAAGATGGCGGATTCCCTGATGAGTCTGACAAAATATCTCATCAGTTCATTCTTCCTCCAGTGCTTCACTTCGTCGGCAGTAGGGTTGCGGTTGGTCGGAAGACGTATTTCCGAAGGTCTCTGAATAAGATTTTGCCAAGGGACATTTGGGTCATGGAATTCCGGTCTGGAGCCAGAAATTTTAAAACTTTGGGATTGAGGTGCTAGCTTGTTCAATTCGGTAGTGATACTGTTCTGAGCAGCCTCAAATTCCCTTTCTTGTTGCATCCTTATTCTCCTTGCAGCTTCTCGTGCCTCTTCCCCCTTTTTGGCTTCATCAAGACTTTGCAGGATTTCAAGAGCGGCATCCTGTTTGGTCTCGATGCTGGTTATTCTTTCAACAAGGGAGGAAAGAGTCTGCGACATTTCTTGAATGCATTTGTCGTGAGCACGCAGTTGAGAGCTGTTCTCGATCATTGCACAGCGGTCTTGGCTTGGCAATCCTTGTCTTTGTAGCTTCCTCCTTGGTGATTGCTCTGTTTATCTTCCATGATCTTCAAGGCTTGCTTGAAAACTTGGCAAAAGGATGAATGCGTCGACAACTCGAGATACTTCGTGTTGAAGAGTGGTCATTTCTTCTGGCAGTGTGCATCGATTGAGTGCCTTTTCAACGGAAGATAGAGCATTTACTGCATCTTGGATAAATACAGTCTGAAGTCCAAGAGCTCGCAGGCGCTCTTTACGTGCAGCAGAGATAGGAGAGTCAGGCTGGGCGAAGTCTGCAGCGCCGTTCAACCTTCTTACATTCACGGATGGACGTGAAGTAAGTTGGACATCCTCAGGTTCGTTACCGTCCTCGGATTCCAAGGTTGCAGGGGCGGGAGCAGCTTCCTGTGGTTCGGCGACAGTTGGTTGAAGCGTCTGTGGCGAAGGTTCTTCGGCGGATATGGATGCGGGAGAGACCGAATCCTCTGTTGGCTTGTAGGAATAGCTTCTTGATCGCGTGAGCTCGGGTGCCTGTTCCAAAATTTCTTGAAGTTCCTCGACTGGAGGGACTGAATCCTCCTGGTCGGGAATGTTCTCGGGCTGTGGCGAAGGGGGATTGGCTTTAGTAGAAGGCCCTTCGTCTTTTCTGGTTGGAGAGGCGTCTCGTGCTTCAGCCTCTTCACGGCTCATTCTCAGATCTGCTTGTAGAGCATCGTCGTCGTCGTCTGAGTCATGATCGTCGTCATCTTTTGGATTAACGGGAGAATCCTCTGACTTCTTCTTTCCTTTTCTTCTGGCGTCAGATTTGTGCATCAGGTGGCTTTCTATTATATCTTTGCAAGAGGCGTTGTCCCATCGAAGCAGGGCCTCAATTTCAGTTGAGTCTGTTACTTCGGAGACGAACCTCTCTTCGTGGCTCCATTCGCTCCAGTTGTACAGTGTGTCGTACGGAGCTAGCCTATAGCCTTTCCATTGCAGGAATCTTTCGTACGCGTGGTCAATTTGAACTGAAAGAAGTGTTTGATTTATGATCGAGTCAGGGGAGGGACTTCGAATAACGTCTGGAGACGCTGTTTCGAGGGATTCCGGTACAGGTATGGGATCCTGTACGGAAGATGGACTCCTTGCAGGGGATGGTGCCCCGAAGGAAATTGGATCCTGCACGGGTGTGGGATCCCGCAGAGGAGAAGTAGCTTTTGGCTCCGAATGGGCAGCCGACTCGCTAAAGTCTTGAGCGTTGGCAGATGTCTCTATATCCGTCGTAGCCGCCAAAGGCTCGGGATCTACTGTCGATGCAGTAGGAGACACCTCTTCCACAGTGGTTGGGCCCTGGGGTTCTTCATCAGTGGGTTGCGCCACGGGCGAGACATCCTCGGAGTGCTTGGCTTTGATTTTTGAGAGCCTCCTGAGTCTCTTCTTGGACTTCTCACCAGCAGAGTGTTTCTTGCTGTGAGAACGCTTTCGCTTCTTCTTTGAAGATTCCATTTCTGGGAACTTCACGGTTTCATCTCTTGGGTTGGCAGAAATAGGCATGTGCCTGGTTCGCGGGTGATTGGCATGCATGGTGCTCTGGTTATACGCAGAGGGTTTGACACCTCCTAAGTATATCCTCGAGCTATTTTTCTTTGCATCGGCGGATTGCATCACTCCGCACTTCGTCAGAATGTAGTTCAGCATTAAACCAAAGGATTTCTTTTGGGTGGCAGGTTTGCACACCTCTTCTTGAAGACGTTTCAGAATGATTTGGCACCAATTGACCTTTTCACAGGTCAAAATAGCTACCATCATCCTGAACCTTAAATTCGTGCACATCTCGAACGCACAGGTTCGGTTTTCAATGATTCTGGAACAGAAGTCATGCAGATAAACGAAATGAAGAAGAAAATTTTTCTTGTGACAAGTGGTTGTCACCATATCAACCACTTTGGACCCTGTAAAAAGTCCATAAAATTTGGTAATAAGCTCTTGAGACCCGAACGTCTCAAGTTGGTCCATGGTCAGGCCGTCGGCGGGCAGCCTGTAGATTTTCTGGAGTAGGTTGCGATTGATACATATTTGCACTCCTTGGACTGTTGCAGTGATGTCAGCAACATGTCCTCCCTGGGCTAGTGACAGAAAACGAACGGCGGCGTTGAGGTAGAATTCCTCAACCAGATGGGCGTCGTATTTGTCGGCGGTTTTGCTCCCGAAGCGATAGAGACCTTGTTGTTCAAGACGAGTAATGATATACTCCATTGGTTCGGTGTCATTGATTTCCGAGATAATATGCTCGATGATGACAGGTTTGGAGAAGATCCGGCCATCAATGATGTTGGAGGTTTTCTTCAGAACAGGGGAAGAAGATTGACTAGCCATTGATGTTTTCTTAAAACAAAGGTGGAAGAAAACAGTAGAAATTCGCAATGAAAATGCAGAAAATATGTAGGCTGTTTGCTTGAGAACTCTTATAATTGCAGAAAGCGTAAAGAGTCTCCAATGGCAGATACAGTCCTTTTATACTTGGGCGGCGAAATAGGGTTTTGCAGAGTACGAATGGTCAGATTTTAAGGGATGGGAACCGATTTTGAAATCAACGGTCAAGATGGATTGAGTGTAACTGGTACGCTAATCCATTAAAAGGTTTTAAAATACAGCGGGTCCCACTTCTGACATAGGTTGATACCCTAAATGCCTAAAACGGCGGTTTAAAAATAATAAATAATTTAAAAACATCGCGGATTTTGAGATTCAGTTGTCCAGATGTCGTGTAAGGCATTTAATGAACATGACGTTTGACATAAAAACAGGGCACGTGGACAAAAGTTATTTTGAAAGGAAATAATATTATATTATATACTGAATCGAAATCCTATAGCATGTGCTGTTCTCCGCATCGATACAGCGTTCCCCCTTAAAAAGGTACTAATAGGTTTTGAATTCCATACAACAATATTTGGATTAATGTTGTATTCATGGGTCCTACAGTATTCCCCCTTAATTATTGCACACACCAGCTGTAGGATTCGTATGCCTTCGTTCGCTCTGATCTTGTATTGATGATTAAGTGTACGAGATAATTAATGTTGAATCTTGTATTCACGGGTCTTCTGACATTCCCCCTCAATTGTTGAGTAAAAGCAGTAAATTTACTTACAGGAGTCATTTGTAGTATTCCCAGTCTGTTCTTAGCATGTTGAATCTTGCGTGTCGAGAGGCTTGGTGAAAATGTCGGCCAATTTGGATGTCCGTATGGACTTTTTCGGTGACGTCCTTGTTCTCGACATGATTTACGATAAAATGATGCTTCATGTTGATATGCTTAGTGCGCGAGTGCGACATGGGATTGTGCGTGATTGCAATTGCACTCGTGCTATCACACATGATTGGAGTCTCTCTAGCATCGATTCCATAATCGGCGATTGTTGCCGCATCCAAAGGATGCGCATACGGCTACCGGCCCGACATAGTACTGATTCAGCCGTGGAAAGAGAGTTAGCCAATTGCTTCTTACTGAACCAAGATACGAGTCTAGGTCCGAGAAAGTGACAAGTTCCACTTGTACTCTTCCTATCTAGCTTGCAGCCTCCGAGATCCGAGTCGCTGTATCCAACTAAATCGAATCCGCCTTCCTTAGGATACCACAGTCCTGCATCGACTATTCCTTTAATGTACTTCAGGATTCGTTTAGCTGTATTGAAGTGTGATTCCTTAGGTGCAACTTGGTATCTCGCACACACTCCAACAGCAAACTGGATATCGGGCCTGCTAGCCGTTAGGTACAGGAGCGAACCAATGAGCTTCCTCTAGAGTGATTGGTCAAACGGCTTTCCGGCTTCATCAGCACTAATTTTCACGGAAGTGCTCATAGGGGTTGGCGAGGATTTGGAATTGTTCATTCCAAATTTGTTGAGAAGTTCCTTGCTGTATTTCTCCTGGTTGATGAATATACCTGTAGGCAACTACTTTACCTGCAAACCTAGGAAATAACTAAGTTCCCCCATCATACTCATTTCAAATTTGCTTTGCATGAGATGTGAGAACCTTTGACATAGAGCAAGGTTAGTTGAACCAAAAATAATATCATCGACATAGATTTGTACCATTAGAAGGTCATCACCTTCCTGTATCTTGAACAAGGTTTTGTCGTGACACCCTTCTCAAATCCGTTGTTGGTTGAATCTTTGGGACGGGGTTTCGTACTGTGGCTCTAGGGGCTTGTTTAAGTCCGTGCGGCGCTTTCCTTAGCCTGTAAACTAGATCGATACCGTCCGTGTTGGCAAACCCTGGTGGTTGTTCAACATAAACTTCTTCTGCAAGCTCTCCATTCAGGAAAGCACTCTTGACGTCCATTTGGTATACGATAAAACTCTTATGGGCGGCAAAGGCTAAAAATATCCTAATGGCTTCTAGTCTCGCTACAGGGGCGAAGGTTTCATCATAGTCGATTCCTTCTTCCTGACAATAGCCTTGTGCTACTAGTCTGGATTTGTTCCTTATGATAAGTCCATTTCTATCCTTTTTGTTTCGAAATACCCATTTGGTTCCTATAACCGATTGGTGTGTCGGTCTGGGTACAAGATACCATACATTATTTCTTTCGAAACCGTTAAGCTCTTCTTCCATAGATGTTATCCAATGAGAGTTGTTAAGAGCGTCTATGGCCGAGGTTCGGACTGGGCTAAGAATACAGCGATAGTGCACATATTGAGTCTCCTAAGTTCGGATTGAGATTTCCATTCAGAAGCGTGAGACTTGACATTAGATTCTTCTTGTGCACAAAGTACATTTCCTTGTGTACTCTGTATTCTCCTACGAGTAGAAACACCGGCATTAATGTTTCCAATGTTCAGCTCTTGCGGGTGATCTCTCTACCATCTTCGGTCGGGTTCTAGTTCGGGATCCCGTCTTGTATCGAAAGTTTACGTGGTTCTGACGGCTTATGCAGCGTCGGCTTCATCCACATCGATTCTTACGGTGCGGGGTTGATTTCTAAATCAACGGCGGGTTCTATAGGTGTAGGTGGATCCAAGATAGATAGATGGTGAATGTCCCGAGTGATATCATCTACTCTGTAGGGTCATGGTGTGGTTCGTCGAACACTACATGAAGCCCGATTCCTCGATCGTCGACTTCCTTTTATTAAAGATTAAGAAGGCTTTCTTTGTGGAGGAGTATCCTACGAATATTCCTTCATCTGATTTTTCATCAAAGGTTCTAATTTGGTCCTTCCCATTGTTCAATACATAACACCTGCATCCAAAAATGTGAAAATACGAAACTAATGGAGTTTTATTATTCCATACCTCATAAGCTGTTTTGTTGTGGTGCTTGTTGACGATACAGCGGTTTTGAGTGTAGCACGCTGTATTGGTTGCTTCACCCAGAAACGCTGTGGCAATTTGCTTGCGGCAATCATTGTCCTTGTTGCTTCTTTCAACGTCCTATTCTTTCGCTCGGCAACACCATTTTGTTGAGGTGTACGGGCAGCTGAGTATTCATGCTGTATGCCATTCTCCGAACAGTATTGCTCTATAAAGCGGTTAGTAAATTCAGTACCTCTGTCGGAACGAATGCACACGATACTTGACGCTTTTTCATTTTGCAACTTCCTCAGGAGCTCGGGCAGCCTTGATGTTGTTTCCTTCTTCTTGCTAAGAAAGATACCTGGAGTAATCATCAACAACAACCATGCAATATTTCTTACCTCCCAAACTTACTGGGTCTACAGGACCGTAGAGATCCATGTGTAGCATTTCCAACACTCTTTGGGTTGAAAGGTAGGATTTGCTTTTCAGGGTTGACTTGATTTGCTTGCCTTTCTGGCATGGTCATGACATTTGTCCTTTTGAATGACACATCCGGCAAACCTCTAACCATACCTGTCTTGAAAGCTTGTTGATCGTCTTGAAGTTGACGTGAGACATCCTCTTGTGCCATAGCCGGCTAAGATCTGCAGTGCCTTTGGCAACAAAACACGGAATTGAGGAGCTCATAGGCTTCGATCGGCAATGTACATATTACGATCCGCTTCCGTAAGCACAACTTTCTTGGTTTGGGTGTTCTTGACTCTACAACGATCTATATAGAACTTCACCGAGAAGCTGTTTATCACAGGCAAGCTAATACTAAGTAGATTATCTTGTAAGCCTTCAACATATGCAACATCGGTGACCTTGAATTTCCCGACAAGTAGGTTTCCTTTCCCTCTTGTTCTTCCTTTAGACTTATCACCGAAGCGAACTTTTGGACCGCGACCTTCTACAAAATCGAGATAGCTTGCTCCTATCTCCGGTCATGTGTGAGAGTATCCACTATCGAAGTACCGGGTATCCTCCTCTAGAATGTCTGTAACAAAGAAATTAGGTAGATTTAGGTCCCCTTTGATTTTGGGTCCATATATGTTAGTTCCTTTAGGTACCCAAACTTTCTGACGGCAATTGGTTTCTTGTAGGATGTACTTGGTACGGTGTTGCGATATCTACGGGGGCATATCCGTAGTTGTTATAATCATGATAATTACTATGCATGTAAAATTCGGGGTTATTATTATTATTCCAGATGCGAGTGCCGTCTAGGAGGTGGAGCCATTTTCTGGGCCTATGACTTGTCTTACGGGTCTCGGTTAGATTCCCAATCTTTGTTGTTGATACCGAACCGACATCTCTTGTCTTGAGGGATAATGGGGCTCTGTATCCAATACCTAGGCGCCTTTATCGAGTGTGCTTTGCATGCGGGCCTTTGGTGGTTGGATACCGTCTTCTTCTCGAATGATGCCGGCTTTGACGATATGCTTGTGGAGCATGCTTTAGATTACGCCTTACAGTGGTGTTGGTTCCACTGTCTCGAATAGTAGAGTTGTGGAGGCGGAATGGCGACCTTGATTTTCTCGGTACTGAGTTCCTTTATGGGACTAGGAGTATCTTCCGATTCTGGAATGTGTTCCACACTCTTGACGAACACAATACTAGTTTTACTTTTATTCGAACATGAGCTGTATCCTAAGCCACTTTTATCATGAGCATGTTGCCCAGTGCTCAGAATTTCTTCCATTCTTTTGGACGATTTTTCAAAAGCCTTCAGAATGGTCTCAAGTTCAGTTTCTCGCTTCTCGAGAGTTGTAATTTTGGTTTGTAGTAGAACCAAATCATTTGTCTTGCTCTCATTATGGGTTTTAACCGCATTTAGTTCATGAGCAAGTTGATGATTGCTTTCCATGAGTTTTTCAAAATCGACCTTGCTGGTTTCACAATCAAGGGACATATTTTCATAGTTTATCTTCAGCAAGTCATTTTCATCTTTCAGCTCTAGATTTGTTAATTGAAGCTGTATATTCTCAGTTTTTAGAGTCTCATGGGCCTTTTGAATGTTTTTGAATTCATTCATCATATTTTCGAAAGTATGAGATGCATTAGGTGGAATAACTGAGGTTGAACTTACCTCATCGTCATTTGTCTTCACCTTGGAACATCTTTGGCCATAAAGCACATATATGCTTTATCATCGAACTCATCGTCGGATGAATCACTTTCAGTGACCACGAAGACATTCTGGCGATTTGGATGGTGTGGGGAGGCTTCGATTCTCCAATCGGGGCCTTGAGCTTGTCTTTCCAAGCACGTCTTCTTTCATCTCTCTCTTGTTTCTCGGCCTCGGGCAATCTTTGGACTTTGGGATGAGGACATTTGTTTGCATAATGGCACGGTTTCTGTGATTATAGCACGAGTTAGCATCACCGAGATGATGTTTGGTACTTACCTTGTTGTGAGTTTGGGCTGTAGAGTCTTTCAGGCTGTTTGATGAACTTTTGAATTTATGCATTAGAAGCGCCATTTCGTCTTGTGACAGGATGTCGTCGTCACTGTCAGCGTTCTTGTGACCGGGTTTCGACGAGCTAGGCATGCTGTGTCGACGGTTCGATACAGCAGCTAGAGCTGTGACCTTTGAAGGAGATTCTTCAGCTTTCTCTCTTCTGTCAATGTCATACTCAAAAGCTTTAAGGTCAGAGAAGAGATCAAAAGTGGATATTTCATTAAGATTACAGGATACACGCATAGCTGTAGTCTTAATGTCCCGTCGGGCTGGGAGAGATCTGAAAATTTTTAAGTTCTTCTCCTTTTGGGTGTAAATCTTGCTCAACGCTTCAAGTTCACCAACAATACCAGTAAATCTGAGGTCAAGTTCCTCAAGTGTTTCCGTTGGTTTCATTTCAAAAGATTCAAATTGCTGAGTAAGTTTTGAAATCTTGTTTTCTTTTGAGAGCTCAGTTCCCTCACAAATTAACTTGAGTTTATCCCAGATTTCTTTGGCTATTTTGCAGCTCTTTACCTTTGAGAACGTGCCTTTGTCAAGAGTGACAAATAACGCGTTCTTAGCCACGTTGTCGAGATTGGCTCGCTTCCTTTCATCGGTTGTCCATTGCTCGCGTTCCTTCTCGAGCATTTCAGCATGGGCTTGGCCCTCAATCCTTGCGTTTGGATTGACCTTCATGATCTTGATAGGACCATCCCGTATAACAAAAATCATCTCTTCGTGCATTCTTTGCAAGATGAGCTTCCATTCTAATTCTCCGGTCGTCAAATTCGTTAATAGAGAACATAGGGACTTTGTTAATCATAGAAGTATCCATACGATAATATAGGAATGAAAGAAAGCTGTTTTGAAAATAAGCGATTTGAATCGATTCGGTTAAAAGAAATACTGATTCTTTTTAGAATCAACCGCTCAATACCACTTGTTGGCCACTTAAGTATCTTGGATACGATCTGGAAAAATAGTTTAAACAACAAAGCATACGGAATCTAAATGCGAGTGCGTAGCGGAAGTCTTGGATACGATTAGTTGCCGTGGATCTGACAACGAAGTATTTGGTGTATACTTAATATATCACAGTAATTTTAAAACAGTAAAAGCTGAAGGTAAATGACACAGTAATTTAAGTGGTTCGAGGTAAACCCCTCTACGTCCACTGGTCCTCCACATAGGAATAAAAAGTTTTTTATAATTACTGCGTACACAACTACGTAATTATAAACAAACCTATCCTTGTATCGTTCACACAGATTGATACAAAGAATGTCACTTTCAACTGTTCACACAGATTGGTTAAAGCTTCCTTCTTGACTAGCTTCTTCACACACAGTTCCAAAGCTTCGTCCTTATTCGTCCCACACAGGTCAGAATAACTTGTTGAGTTCACACAGAGCTCGGTTTTACAGAGGTAAAAGGTAGGTAACTGAGGTAAAACGTGACTTTGAAGTTCTTGAGCTGATGATGGCTGTTCTTGATGTTGAGCATTGTATATCTCTTTCGTTCTAACTTGCAGTATGCTTTGGAGATATGTTTGCTCAGATGATAACTTTGATAGCTTGAGTATTAGGTTACTTGGGTTGGTAGTTAACTGATCTTCAATGTCTTTAAGGATATATATAGTCTCTGAAGAAAGTATCCGTTGAGATGTATCCGTTTGAATAAGATTTCCTTCAACGGGAATATGACATGATCCGGATTTCGCGGGATTCTGAAGATCTGAAGACTGGCAGTATTCAAATACTTTATCCTTGAGTATTTAAATACTTCTTTGTTCAACGGGACTTGACTTGTGTTCTTTCTTGTCCTTTTGTGAACTGTATGGAAGATGACTGTGTTTTGAGCATCGAGACAGTTTCCATACTTGGTCTTTTATAAGTCTTCTTGCTGTACTGACGAGCTTCACTAAAGCTGATTCAAGGCAGGTCTTCGATACAGGATAAAGCCTTGAAGCCTCGATACAGTTTCCTTACTGTATACGGATTGGCATATATGTCAAAACCTCTAAATAACATTCGATACAGGGATTCGAGTATCCCAGCTGTTTCGATACAGGGTGTTTTTTTTTTCCCAACAGTTGAGATGATTGATCTCTTGATGATGTTATTTGGATTGGGTTGAAAACCCTGTGAGATGTTGTAATGATTTCGTTTGTGACAGTGTTCTATAAATTAGGTCGAGGACCCCGAATAACGTGACATGGCTTTCGTGTAATTGTTTTCCATATGTTGGGTCAAGGACCCGAGAGATTTTGAAATTATTTTCCAAAAGTGTTCCCATTCGATTTTCAAAACCCCAAGACGGACCGAGTCAATAATTGTAACACCCTCAAGATATTCGAGGTATATTACAGCGCCGTGAATCCCTATATGGGACCCACCAGGCTGAACAGGATCATACACATCGACTGACAGAAACGACAAAATAACACCTCATCATAAAGACGCAAAATATAATAATCCACCCGATTCAACCGGTCAAACATAACATCATCATCCAACACAAACATAATAGGCAACAATACAATCCGGACGAACAAGAACTCTTAAGTACTCGAGTACTACTATTAATTCAAAAACCACAACAGATGAAAATATAAAAGACACTAAGACGACACTCGTGCACAATCATCACGCACGGCCATCATCCGTGTACTGGTCTAGCGCCTGCTCGTCTCGATGAACCTGACCTGAAATTCATAAAACGAATTTTCCCAAAACGGGTCCCCAGAGGGGTTAGCAATTACGCCAGTACAAGCAACCAAATGAACAACTTACATCTTACACATATAGTAAATGCATGCAATCAAGAAAACATAGTTCCAAAACACTCATTTCCGGAAATGCCAATATCAAATCACATTTGTAAAAATGCACCACAATTAACCGCGGACCCACAGCTTCATGGATCCCTACCGAGACCCCGTCGGATCTAACCCGTAGTGGTTAAAAGCAACTTTCGGTTCCACAGCTTCGTGGAGCCCTACCGAGACCCCGTCGGGTCTAACCCGTAGTGAGTATACACACACACATATTTCCCATATAATACTACTATGTCAAGATCGTAAGTTCATAAGGATACTTGCCTCGGTTAATAGACGGTGATACAAACGGAAAGGAAGAATCTAACTCGACCGCGAGGAACCGGCGGAAATGATCCTAACGATTCTAATAACACAATCATAACCAATTCTAGACGAATACGGAAATGGAATACACCCGAAAACCCGCCTACGATTCATGTATATCCGTATATAACAACAACGAGGGTAGACCACAACCAAACCCTCTCGATTTCGCAAAAACTACTAAATATACCATGAATCCGTAGGGAAACTAAGAATACCAACAAGATTAATCATATTCATCATGAATCCATCAACAAAACGGAATGGATCGCAAGAAAATCCCAAAACCCCTAAATCGCCCAAAAGTATGGTTCTAAGAGATTTACCTTGGATTGAGGATGAAGAACACAAGTAGGTGTTGTTAATCTACTTCAAAAACTCAAGGAGGATGCCTGAAATAATCGGAGGAAGGGATCGTTCGGAAATCGCCTAGAGAAGCTCTGCGTCGCGGGGAGGAGAAGAAATGAAAATAATATGTTCATCTCGGTGAACTCCCTGGTTTATATAGCTAGGGAGTGTTAGCGCGCGCTAATCCTCAAGGTTAGCATGCGCTAACGGGATAAAATTACAGGCCAAACAGTTAGCATCCCAGTCCAGTAGCCAGATTTCTGGCCGTTAGCGTGCGCTACTCGAAACATAGCGTGCGCTAATAACCACTCGGTAGCGCGCGCTATCGACCAATAGCGTGCGCTACCTGGATATCAGCCGAGTCCAGAAGCTAATGCCCAAAACTCACCTGACCCGTTAGCGTGCGCTACCATACAAGCGTAGCGTGCGCTTCGCGGCACTGACCGAGTTCGGTAGTAAGCATCGATCTTGGACACCCACACTAGCGCACGCTACCTGGTATCATCAGCGTGCGCTAGCCTCCCGACATTAGCATGCGCTAGTCTGCATAGCGTACGCTAATACGCCAGTCCATAAGGCTGGAAAATAGCACTGCCACTCCCAGGGCTTGCTCTCTAGCGCGCGCTACGAATCAGTCATAGCGTGCGCTACTAAGGGACCCCTAGCGCGCGCTATGCAGAAAAGATAGCATGCGCTAGGTTACGAAATATAAACGGTTCACAACACCGGAATATGAACGAAACATCAAACGGAACGCCTCAAAGCACATCAAAACATAGAATGGATCCACGGCAACCCCGAAACAGCGGTTCCGCACAACAATAACGAGTCTCAGATCAATAAATGACGGGAAAGATACACTGTAAGGTACATGAGGGTCACTACGACCGAGAAATACATCGAAAAAGAAAATACAAGGGGAAAGAAAAATGCGGATATTACATTCTACCCCTCTAAAAACAAGTTTCGTCCCGAAACTTAAGAAACAAACAACTCAGGGTACCTAGCACGCATGCTATCCTCAGTTTCCCAAGTTGCCTCCTCGACACCGTGTCTCGACCACTGCACCTTGACCAAAGGTATGGTCTTATGCCTCAGTCGTTTCTCACGATGCTCCAAAATCTTCAAAGGACGCTCTTCAAAAGTAATATCCTCGGCGACATCAATCTCACCATAATCATGACGTGACTAGGATCCGGGACATATTTCCTCAGCTGGGAAATATGAAAAATGCTATGAACATGACTCAAGGCCGGAGGTAACGCCAAACAGTATGCCAACACACCGACTCGCTCGAGAATCTCAAAGGGTCCAATAAATCTCAGACTCAACTTCCCTTTCTTCCCAAAACGAAAAACTCCCTTCGTCGGCGACACCTTTAGCAAAACATCGTCTCCATCTCGAATTCCAAAGGTCGACGACGGACGTCGGCATATGACTTTTGTCGACTCTGGGCAGTCAACATCTGTTCCCGAATTAATTCTATCTTTCGTCTCATCTCTAAAACGACATCCGGCTCGGTCCCGACCAAATCGGACGCCTAATTCCAACAAATCGGTGATCGACATTGTCGCCCATAAAGTGCCTCATACGGTGCCATCCGAATCGACGCGTGCCAACTGTTGTTGTACGTGAATTCTGTAATATCCGAATTTATTACTGTGTATTTCATCTGTATTCAGACCCTGTATTATTCGGATTTGTGGTTTTGATTATTGGAGTATGATATTTCTTGCATTGGCATCCTTGTACTTAAGTATAACATCATGCAAATTTTCTCATGCAAACTCGTGATAGCGCACGCTAAGAATGTAGCTTAACGCGCGCTATCGGCTATTACTAGCGCACGCTACGTATAGAAGTTGCGTGCGCTAGACACTGAATTATTGAGGTAGGTGGCTAACACATGCGCCAGCCGGGACATGGCTCCGGATAAGATTCCCGCGGACGAACCTGGACAGATTTGGAGTCAACGCTCATTAGCGCGCGCTAAGTATGTAGTGTAGCGTGCGCTAATTAGCTAAAATGCAGAATATTATAAATGGGACAACAACCCATTTTGGCTTTCATTTCTTTCGCCCATTCCTCATTCTTGAGAGGCCAGAGAGCTTTAATCATCCCTCTAACACACTTAGAACATATATTGGTGATCCTTGAATATTGGTTATCACTTGTGAGTGATCATTGAAGAGAAGTAACACCTTGGAGTGGCACATAACCAACCGGAGTCAGATTCTACCTTGTGGTTCAGTGATTTCGGTATATTAAGGTATGTTCAACCTATCACCGGTCTTAGATTTGGATTCCAATGGATAAGATGATCATGTTAATGAGATATTGAATTTCATTAGTGAATTATTCAACAACATCATGTTTAGAAGATTGGAATGTCTACAATTACGATATTATTGTTGAAACCTTGAAGTCGGAATCCTAGTACTTCAAATGATGAGAGAAACATTATGAAGTTAACAATCCGTATGATTTATGTTATCTTTGTGATCATGAATTGGAGGTGATATTATAAGAACTTAAAGGAAGAATCATCTTAGGAAATATTCTTTCGTATAAGTTGGAATTGTTAGTTCACCTCAAGATGAAGTCTGAATATGTATAATGATAGTAGAATCTAATACATCAACCGGAGATCACCAACTTGGCATGAGAATTGTAATCAAGATGGATTATGGTGTTATGATGATTATACGTATACTTGCATCTTGAAGTTGTTATTATCCTTGAGATCATTCATAAGGGTTATGAACATAACATGAAGTCGGATAACAAACATCAAATCACTGAGGAATTCGCTTACTTCATCACCATTTGTATAATCTGCTGCCCTCCAGTGAATTGCCATGAACTCTTAGCATGCGATAAGCTACATGAATTAACGTGCGCTATCGTGTATGTTTAGCGTACGCCACATTTGCAACTTAGCGTGCGCTAAGTCATCAGGCGAGTCAGTCGGCTGACCAGTGAGGTACTGACCGTGCATGGTTAGCGTACGCTAGGCTGTGTGTATTGCGTGCGCTAACGAGTAGCATTAACGTACGCTACATAGGATGCGTAGCGTGCGTTAAGCTATCCAGACAGATTGCATATTAAGGACTTCCTACCGTAATTGTTTAATTGTTAGACGTTCGTACGGCATGAAATGAATTCTGTGCTATTTCTTTTCTTAAGGTTCGAGCTTAACACGTGATTGATCGAAGAGTACGACCTTCGAGTATTTTGATATTCGTGGAAGTTTATTCTTGTCAACGAACCGAGGCAAGTACTCTAATTTGAATTGTCTATATTATGACAAGTATATTATGATTGTACTGTGTATTATGTGTTGTTATTATACGTCCACCATGCGTTGATCCGACGGGAATCATCATGGGAATCTATAGTTTGTGTCTTATTTGGATCGTTGGACAGGTAGTTCCACCATGCTTTGGTCCGACGGGATCATCATGGGAATCTATAGCTGTGTGCGCTGGATCGTTGGAATACCATCAGTATGTTGAAACTGTTATGATATGATATTTGTTGTGAATATTTCTCGTTGGCGAAACTTGTTATGATATAATTATTGATTATATCACTGTTGTATGATTATTGTACTTGTACTAGCATCGTTGTGCTAACCCCTCCGGGGGTGAACATTTCTTTATGTTCAGGATCCAGGAGAGCGGGGAAACAACCACTGGAGATGCATGATGACGAGGGTACAGAGTGATGTTCCGGCCGGGTTTTATTGTTTGTCGTTTATTGGTTATTTCAATAAGTACTCGAGTACGTTGTTAATTTATGATGTTTGGATTTTGATGATGTATTAATAACCTTTTTTTTTTTGGATATTTGTAATCTCGGTATTGAACCAGACTGCTATATTTTATATCAGTGATTTCATAAGTTGGTATCTATTATTGTCATTTTGTTCTTCAGCCTTGTAAATTCTTATGTAAAGGATTTACGGCGCTGTAATATTCTTGAATATATCGGGGGTGTTACAGAATATGGTATCGGAGCTAAGATTGTGGATATCTTGGCCGTTGGGTTAAAATAGGGGTCATTTATGTCTTTCGAGGTAACCGGTCGTGAATGACATCACTGTACTACCTACGTCTTCATGCGAATGGTGGTTGTAAGTTCCTAAACTCTATCTCGTTCTTTACATGTTGTACTTTTTATACTTGAACATTAGAACAATGTTGTTTCCTGTATATTAAGTACTTGTGCTTACAGTATGTTGAGAGGCGTACGTGGACGTGGTCGCGGTCGTGGACGCGGACGAAGGAATGCTGAAAGGGAGGTGTCGCCTTCTAATCAGGCTAGTCATAGCTCAGGCGAGCCGCAACAATCCATCAATAACGAACCGGAACCTGGTGTACCAGAAATCCTTCGTCAAGTCGTGAACCAGATGACTCCATTCGCTCAGGTCGTGGACCGAATGCAAGTGGCGGCAGGAATTCAGTAGGGAGATGGACAGAAAAGGATTCCAGAAATGGGAAATCGAGGTGACCGATGGTTACAAGAGGTGGCAAAGATGCAACCACCCAAATTTGACGGCTTTTCCGAGACTCCCACTTGGGACCATTGGTTGAAGGAACTGGAGAAAAGTTTTGCTGGAATTAATTGCCCGGACGACAGGAGAGCTCCTATTGCCCAGTACTTTCTGATAGGGGAAGCATTCGAGTGGTGGGAAGCTATCCGACCTGCAGATCATGATGCCGATTAGACAGAATTTAAAATGATGATGGAAGCTCAGTATTGCCCTCGTCCTGTGAGGGAAGCCAAAATTCGGGAGTTTTTCTCCGCTCAGCCATCAAATGAACCCGTATCCCAGACGATTAAGACGTTTAACCAGCAGTTAGCATTTGTTTGACATCTGGTCAGAACAGATGCGGAGATGATGATTCATATTGAAATGAGGATGAAACCAGAAATCCAGAGGTACATGTCCGGTTTTGAATGTACCACTCTCCACCAATACCAGGATAAGGTGTTGGCGTACTAAATAAAAGAAGCAGCAATGGAGAAGTTTATGGAGTCGAAGAAACAAAAAGTCTCTAGTACTTTTACAGAGCACAAGAGCAGTGGGCCCTGCAAGGCCCAGTCTTCTTTTTCTTTCAAGAAACCTCCGCACCCATCTAAGAGCGGAAAGAATTACGGAACAATGTCAGCCACGACGGATACAGCTAGGAAGTGCTTTAACTGTGGTCGCCCAGGCCACCTTTGGCGTGATTGTTTGCGCACTCCAGTTACATGTTTTGAGTGCGGACAGGAAGGGAACCGTGCGACGTTTTTTAAGGACGCCACTAAGTACAATGGAACCCGTTCATCACAGCCAGTTCAGAAGGAAGCTAGTATCCAACAGACACAGCAAAGTGTTCAGATGCCTCAAAATTTTGGCCGTGGACGAGGCAGAGGACAATGGGACCGAAAGGGGACATTGAGTGCCAGATCTGTTCCCCCACATCTGTATGAGATGAGAAGGACAGACGATCAGGATGCTGCTGTCGCATCAGGTACTGTCCAAATCCTTTCCCAGCCAGTTAGCGTTTTATTCGATACAGGAGCTACGCATTCTTTTATATCTTTGTCTTGTGTAAATCATTTGAATATTTCCGGTTTTCATACTTGTGAACCTTATGTTGTTGGTTTACCGAGTGGATAGAGGATTGTTGGGAACTTAGAAACTAGAGATTTTCCTGTATTATTTGGGGGTAGGGAGTGGCTCTCAAATCTAATTGTGATAGAAATGCAAGGAGATGACCTAATACTCGGAGGCGATTGGCTTAATCGATATGGAGCAATTGTAAATTACTGAAGGAGGAATATTTCGCTGATCGCTGATGATGGCTCCGAAGTACTGTTTGAAGGATGGAAACCAGGAACCTCAGGAAAGTTGATCAAAGCAATGAAAGCTGTCAAATTGTTGAAACAGGGCTGTACAGGGTATTGGTGCTATGCAATGAAGAAAGAAGATGAAATTATGAAACTTTCATCCATTCCTGTTGTGAATGAATTTCCAGATGTATTTCCTGACAAATTATCTGGACTACCTCCACGACGGGATGTGGAATTCACTATTGAGCTGGAACCCGGAGCTACACCAATTTCTAAGGCGCCGTATCGTATGGCACCTACTGAGATGTCTGAATCGAAGAAGCGGCGGAGGAGTTCTTGGACAAAGGTTATATTGACAGCGTTTCACCCTGGGGAGCACCAGTTCTTTTTGTCCGAAAGAAGGATGGATCGCTTCGACTGTGTATTGACTATCGAGAGCTGAACAAGATGACGATTAAGAACAAGTATCCATTGCCACGGATTGATGATCTGTTTGACCAGTTGCAAGGGGCAACAGTATTTTCTAAAATCGATCTGAGATCAGGATACCATCAGCTGAGGATTAAGGAATCTGATGTTCCAAAGTCAGCATTCAGAACTCGCTACGGACACTATGAGTTTGTAGTGATGCCATTTGGTGTCACTATTGCACCTGCTGTATTCATGCAGTTGATGAATCGAGTGTTCATCGAATATTTGGATAAATTTGTGGTCGTGTTCATTGATGATATTCTGGTGTATTCTAAGAACCCAGAAGAGCATGCACAGCATTTGCGGATTGTATTAGAACTTTTGAGAAGCGAGCAACTGTATGCCAAACTCTCTAAGTGTGAATTGTGGCTAAAGGAAGTAATGTTCCTCGGTCATGTGGTATCAGCGGAAGGAGTCCGAGTAGATCCGCAGAAAATCGAAGCAATTATGGATTGGAAACCTCCAAAGAACATGAAAGAAGTCCAAAGTTTCTTAGGACTCGCTGGGTATTATCGTCGGTTCGTGGAAGGGTTTTCCAAAATCTCCCGCCCACTTACTCGACTCCTACAGAAAACTCAAAAGTTTGAGTGGAACGAGTCGTGTCAGATTAGTTTTGATGAATTGAAGAAGAGATTGACGAAAGCACCAATTTTATCACTTCCACAAGGGACTGGAGGATTCATAGTTTACAGTGATGCTTCGAACCAAGGACTCGGATGTGTATTAATGCAGAATGATAAGGTGATCACTTATGCTTCACGACAGCTGAAACCTTATGAAGTGAATTACCCAACACATGATTTGGAGCTAGCAGCAGTAGTTTTTGCTTTGAAGATCTAGAGACATTACCTGTACGGGACTCATTGTCAGATCTTTACGGATCACAAGAGTCTCAAATACATCTTCAGTCAGAAAGAGTTGAACATGCGGCAAAGAAGATGATTAGAGCTGATTAAGGACTATGACTTGGAGATTTTGTATCATCCAGGCAAAGCGAATGTAGTAGCCAATTCACTCAGCCGCAAGCCTGTTCCTATTCAGATGCTAGAGACGCTGACCTCCCAACTTAGCCTTCAACGAGAGATGATTCGAGAAGGAATTGAAGTGTGGTTACAAAGAGTACAAGGACAACTGTGCGTAATGGAATTAACTTCGTCATTAACAGAAGAAATCAAATCTAGACAGGCGGATGATCCTCTGATGATTCGGTTACGTGATGAAGTAATCAAGGGAAAGGCCCTCGGATTCCTAATTCATGATGATGGAGTTTTGAGATTCCAGAACCGACTCTGCGTTCCTGATATCGATGTTCTGAAACAGACGATTATGAAGGAAGCTCACAGTTCGCCCTATTCTATCCACCGGGCACGGTAAGATGTATAAAGACTTGAAGCAAAATTTCTGGTGGGGCAACATGAAGAAAGATGTAGCGGACTATGTTTCGAAATGCTTGACTTGTCAGCAGGTTAAGATCGAGCATCAACGGCCTGCCGGAATGTTGAAGCCACTCCCGATTCCTGAATGGAAGTGGAAGGACATATCGATGGACTTTATCACTAGTATGCCGAGGACCAAGACGGGAATGAACATGATTTGGGTGATAGTTGATCGTTTAACCAAATCAGCTCATTTCCTAAGCATTAAGGACACATGGGGACCAGAGAAATTGGCGCCAGTATTTATTTCGGAGATAGTTCGATTGCATGGTACGCCGAAAACCATTGTTTCTGATCGAGACGTCCGTTTTGTGTCTCACTTTTGGAAAGCAGTTCATAAGGCCTTGGGGACCGGGTGAACTTCGGCCTGACTTATCACCCACAGGTGATGGGGATCGAGAGAGGACTATTCAAACAGTGGAAGATATGCTGAGGGCTTGTGCCTTAGATTGGTCAACTGATTGGGAAGTTCACCTGCCGTTGATTGAATTTACCTACAATAATAGTTGGCATGCTTCCATTAAGATGGCACCGTTTGAGGCATTATACGGGAGGAGATGTAGATCGCCCCTATGTTGGGATGATTCATCAGACTTGATCGGGACAGAACCAGAGTTGATCGTACAGACTCGAGAGAAGATAGCCTTGATTCGTGAATGGATGTTAACCGCCCAAAGTCGCCAAAAATCTTACGCAGACATACGCCGTCACCCTTTGGAGTTCAGTACGGGAGACCACGTACTTCTAAAGGTTTCTCCTACTCGGGGAATCTTTTGTTTTGGAAGGAAAGGAAAGTTGAGTCCGAGATATATCGTACCATTTGAGATCCTTGAGACAGTTGGAGAATTGGCATACAGATTAGCATTGCTGCCGTTATTGAGCCATGTTCATAACGTGTTCCACGTATCCCAGTTACGGAGGTATGTACCAGATCCTAGTCATGTCATTGATTTCGGCGAGATCGAAGTTGCTCAAGATGGGACGTTTGAAGAAAGACCGGTCAAGATACTCGAGAGTCGAGTTAAGCAGTTGAGGAACAAACCAATTGTTTTGGTCAAAGTTCAATGGTCACGCCACGGAGTGGAAGAAGCCACATGGGAAACAGAACTTGGTATGAAGTCCATATATCCCGAATTATTTTCGTCTTGAGTTTCGGGACGAAACTCCCTTTTAGTAGGAGAGTATGTAATATCCGAATTTATTACTGTGTATTTCATCTGTATTCAGACCCTGTATTATTCGGATTTGTGGTTTTGATTATTGGAGTATGATATTTCTTGCATTGGCATCCTTGTACTTAAGTATAACATCATGCAAATTTTCTCATGCAAACTCGTGATAGCGCACGCTAAGAATGTAGCTTAACACGCGCTATCGGCTATTACTAGCACACGCTACGTATAGGAGTTGCGTGCGCTAGACACTGAATTATTGAGGTAGGTGGCTAACACATGCGCCAGCCGGGACATGGGTCCTGATAAGATTCCCGCGGACGAACTTTGATAGATTTGGAGTCAACGCTCATTAGCGCGCGCTAAGTATGTAGTGTAGCGTGCGCTAATTAGCTAAAATGCAGAATATTATAAATGGGACAACAACCCATTTGGCTTTCATTTCTTTCGCCCATTCTTCATTCTTGAGAGGCCAGAGAGCTTTAATCATCCCTCTAACACACTTCGAACATATATTAGTGATCCTTGAATATTGGTTATCACTTGTGAGTGATCATTGAAGAGAAGTAACACCTTGGAGTGGCACATAACCAACCGGAGTCGGATTCTACCTTGTGGTTCAGTGATTTCGGTATATTTAGGTATGTTCAACCTATCACTGGTCTTAGATTTGGATTCCAAGGGATAATATGATCATTTTAACGAGATATTGAATTTTATTAGTGAATTATTCAACAACATCATGTTTAGAAGATTGGAATGTCTACAATTACGATATTATTGTTGGAACCTTGAAGTCGGAATCCTAGTACTTCAAATGATGAGAGAAACATTCTGAAGTTAACAATCCGTATGATTTATGTTATCTTTGTGATCATGAATTGGAGGTGATATTATAAGAACTTAAAGGAAGAATCATCTTAGGAAATATTCTTTCGTATAAGTTGGAATTGTTAGTTCACCTCAAGATGAAGTCTGAATATGTATAATGATAGTAGAATCTAATACATCAACCGGAGATCACCAACTTCGCATGAGAATTGTAATCAAGATGGATTATGGTGTTATGATGATTATAGGTATACTTGCATCTTGAAGTTGTTATTATCCTTGAGATCATTCATAAGGGTTATGAACATAACATGAAGTCGGATAACAAACATCAAATCACTGAGGAATTCGCTTACTTCATCACCATTTGTATAATCTGCTGCCCTCCAGTGAACTGCCATGCACTCTTAGCGTGCGCTGAGCTACGTGAATTAACGTGCGCTATCGTGTATGTTTAGCGTATGCCACATTTGCAACTTAGCGTGCGCTAAGTCATCAGGTGAGTCAGTCGGCTGACCAGTGAGGTACTGACCGTGCATGGTTAGCGTACGCTAGGCTGTGTGTATTGCGTGCGCTAACGAATAGCATTAACGTACGCTACATAGGATGCGTAGCGTGCGTTAAGCTATCCAGACAGATTGCATATTAAGGACTTCCTACCGTAATTGTTGAATTGTTAGACGTTCGTACGGCATGAAATGAATTCTGTGCTATTTATTTTGTTAAGGTTCGAGCTTAACACGTGATTGATCGAAGGGGACGACCTTCGAGTATTTTGATATTCGTGGAAGTTTATTCTTGTCAACGAACCGAGGCAAGTACTCTAATTAGAATTGTCTATATTATGACAAGTATATTGTGATTGTACTGTGTATTATGTGTTGTTATTATACGTCCACCATGCGTTGATCCGACGGGAATCATCATGGGAATCTATAGTTGTGTGTGCTGGATCGTTGGACAGGTAGTTCCACCATGCTTTGGTCCGACGGGATCATCATGGGAATCTATAGCTGTGTGCGCTGGATCGTTGGAATACCATCAGTATGTTAAAACTGTTATGATATGATATCTGTTGTGAATATTTCTCGTTGGAGAAACTTGTTATGATATAATTATTGATTCTATCACTGTTGTATGATTATTGTACTTTTACTAGCATCGTTGTGCTAACCCCTTCGTGGGTGAACATTTGTTTATGTTCAGGATCCAGGAGAGCGGGGAAACAACCACTGGAGATGCATGATGACGAGGGTACAGAGTGATGTTCCGGCCGGGTTTTATTGTCTGTCGTTTATTGGTTATTTCAATAAGTACTCGAATACGTTGTCAATTTATGATATTTTGATTTTGATGATGTATTAATAACCTTTTTTTTTGGATATTTGTAATCTCGGTATTGAACCAGACTGCTGTATTTTATATCAGTGATTTCATAAGTTGGTATCTATTATTGTCATTTCGTTCTTCAGCCTTGTAAATTCTTATGTAAAGAATTTACGGCGCTGTAATATTCCTGAATATATCGGGGGTGTTACAAATTCGATCAATGGCAAATGCTCCTCCCAGTCACTGCTCCAATCGAGAGCACAAGCACGCAACAAATCCTCGAACGTCTGGATAGTGCGTTCCGACTGTCCATGTGACTGGGGATGAAAAGAGGTACTCAAATGCAAATGGGTACCCAACGCCTTATGCACCGCCTGCCAGAAGTGCGATACAAAACAGCCATCACGATCCGAAACAATAGACTTCGGAGTACCGTGAAGCCTCACAATCTGCGCGATAAACACACGGGCTAACTTCTCCAGGCCCCAAGTGTCCTTGATGCCCAGAAAGTGTGCCGACTTAGTCAGACGATCTACGATCACCCAGACCATATTCATGCCCGACCTCGATCTCGGCAAACTCGAAATGAAATCCATCGATATATCTTCCCATTTCCATTCCGGAACGGGAAGTGACTGTAATAACCCTTGATGTCGATTCTCGATTTTGACCTGCTGACAAGTCAAACATCTCGCTACAAACTGTGCGACCTCCTCCTCCATATCATTCCACCAGAAATTCCTCCTCAAGTCCTTGTACATCTTACTCGAACCAGGATGAACGGAGTAAGGTATAGCATGGGCCTCCCGCAAAATACTCTGTCTCAACTCTGAGTCGTTCGGCACACAAAGTCGACTCTGGAATCTCAAAATACCATCCTCGTGAATCACAAACCCAGGAGAATTTCCCTTAAGAACGTTCTCTCGGATTTGAGTAATCATCGGATCCTCTAACTGTTTCAGCTTAATTTCATCGATCAAAGGCAGCCAGCTGTTGGGATTCGGATGCACAAGCGAAGGCCAGTAGGCGGTAAAACGAAAATTAATTCAATCTGAATCCCTACGAGGATCGATCGAGCTACGTATATACGAATATCAAAAACGAATTCACAAGAGATATAGAAAATCACCCTTGTGGTCCGTTGATTAGATGGATAACCTTCTCTTGAGCTATTCCCCAAGCTCTTGAACGATCCAACGCCGAAAGCACCGCATCTCTACTTGCCATGCATCGGAGAAACGACCGGAACGACGATCACCTTGCTATCCTCCGAGGATACGGCTAGAGCTAAGAGATGAAGCTATTTATTACTACACTCTAAGTGTATAATATATCTCTCAAAAATTTCTCTCAATTTTTCTCCAAGAAAAATGAAGAAGAAGTTGATGAACAAAGATGAAGAAGACTTGGAGAAGTCTTTTCTCTCTCTCTCTCTACCCTCTTTTCTCACGTTGGAAGTTGGCTTGGCATTAGAAGTAAGAGATGTCTTCTTCATTTATTCAACTCTTCACATGTTACATCTCATTATTATGAGAATCAAAGCCCCACCACCTCAATGATCAAAACATTAAAGAATGGAACAAGGGTCCATATGAAAGTGGGTGGAAATGTGGGGGGCGTCCCATGTAGAAATCGGACAAGTTCGGTTCGTTTCGGACTCCCGCGAGTCCAAACAGATAAACTCCGATTCCGTTCCGATGTATTTGTGTCGTTTAATTAATCCAATTAATTAAACATATCAAATACAAAATAACATAATTAATTTCTCCAAGAAATAATTATATTCATGAATTAAATTAATCACCCAGTGAAATATTTAATTCAATAAGCCGTAAATCAATTTATCCAATAAATCGATTTAGACATCCAATGTCCCAAATTAGATATCCAATATCTAATATTCATAATGAGAGAATTAGCTTAATTCATTCCGTCGTCAATCCTAATGCACGACTCGGTAGGTCCGTCTCAGTCAACAATGGGAGGAACCAAAGAGTAGTAGCACCACCTAGCCAGCCTGGCGGCTTACACTGTACCCCAACTGAGAACGAATGATTGGGATCATTCAAGAACCATTATGTCGTGAATACCAGTATACGTATAAACCCTTCTTTCAAATTTCCCGATGAAGTTATAGAGTCACGGTCAGTCAAACCCTATCTGTACTTGACGTTATGCATGCGTTAATGCAAATCGAAATCATCAAGCTGTCGTGTATCTAATACAACTAGCTCCAATGCTTTGGCCAAAGACTTATGATCTCATCTGCCAATAACCGCATAGGACATATAACCCGCTCACTAACGGGAGAAAGAATTCTATCTTGGTATTCAGTAGGACCTGCTACTTGCCCGTCAAGATGCACGTCGAGTTGACCCGCCTTAGGTTTACGGGGTCGAAATACTCTAATGAAAATCTTGACGTCACAAGCACATCCCTACTAAATCCTCAAGTCGAAGGTTCACGAATACCTATCACAACCTTTCGATTCCGTCATTGGTATCCGAGTGAAATCCGTGTGACGAATCGAGGGTGAGTCGGTTCGAGTATACTAATCCAATTAGCATACCTATAACGTGTGCTCCCATTAACCATTAGTGTTCGACAGGCACTCTCCATGTCAAAGAACACGTCATACAAGTCTTCACATAAACTTAACGCCCAGTCAACTTTCATCGACTTGCGAACGATTAAGTATTTGAGCTATAACTTTTCCAGTGCCGACCCCCTTATCCAATAAGGAGTGGAACATTTTGCTCTCAAATACACGGACTAGTTTCTATATGTTTATTTAGGAGTTAGGAATGCCAGTAACTACCAGTAAATAAAGAAACATTCATTTGCCTTATATAAATGGTTTACATAATTACAAGTATAATGCCCTCACTCAACAACCTCTGAGTGGCATTCGAGGGCATACTCCTAACAATCTCCCACTTGCACTCAATGCCACACACTATGGTATCTAATACCCATGTTCTCCAGATGACGCTCTAAGCTAGTCTGAGAAAGTGGCTTGGTCAGTGGATCGGCGACGTTGTTGGCCGAGTCTACTCTGTGCAGCACAATATATCCCTTGTGAACAAATTCTCTTACGAGATGATACTTCCCTTCAATATGTTTGGTGCTGTTGTGAAACCTCGGCTCCTTGGCCTGCGCTACAGCTCCGTCGTTGTCGCGATGCAGTAGCAGGCGGCTCGGACATGGTATCACTTGAAGTTCTCCCGAAACTTCTTAATCTAGAACCCTTCCTTGGAAGCCTCAGAGGCCGCTTGATACTCGGCGATAGGTGGAATCGTGATCGCGCTTTGCTTGGCACTACGCCAAGAATCGCTCCTCCATTAAGAGTAAATATGTAGCCAGAAGTGGACATCGAGTCGTCCTTCAGTCCTTGGAAGTCCGAATCAGTGAATCCCACCACATCCAATTCTCCACCGCCATACATAAGAACCATATCTCTAGTTCTTCTTAAGTACTTGAGAACGTTCTTTCTGTGATCCAATGTTCCCTACAGGTTTGCACGAAACCTACTCACCACGCTTACAGCATGCGTGATGTCAGGTCTTGTACACAACATAGCATACATAAGGCTACCCACGGCTGAAGAATATGGTATATTACTCATTTCCTTGCGTTGTTCCTAACTTTGAGGACACATCTTCAAGGTGTGTTTTATTCCATGTTGCATCGGTAGGAACCCTCTTTTAGAATCATCCATCTTAAATCGCTTTAAGATTTTATCTATATAGAGGGCTTGGGAAAGGCCTATTGTTCTCTTCGCTCTATCCCGGTAGAGCCGAATACCAAGAATATAGGTTGCTTCTCCCAAGTCTTTCATGGAGAAATTACTCAAAAGCCAAGCTTTCACAAAACTGAGCATTCCCACATCATTTCCTATTAGTAGAATGTCATCTACATATAGTACTAAGAATGCGATCTTGCTCCCACTAACCCTCTTGTATACACAAGGTTCCTCTTCATTTTGCACGAAATCAAACTCTTTGATTGCCTCGTCAAAATGAAGGTTCCAACTATGCGACGCTTGCTTCAGTCCGTAAATGGAACGCTGAAGATTGCACACTTTCTGAATATCGACTTCGGACACAAAACCTTTAGGCTGCTCCATATAGATTTCCTCCTCGAGGAATCCATTAAGGAAAGCCGTCTTTACGTCTATTTGCCATATCTCATAATCGTGGTAGGCAGCTATAGCAAGCATCATGCGAACAGACTTGATCATGGCTACGGGCGAGAAGGTATCGTGGTAATCGATCCCTTCCTTCTGGGTATAACCCTTTGCCACAAGCCTGGTCTTATAGGCGCCAACCTTGCCATCACCATCAGTCTTTCTCTTGTAGATCCACTTATTCCCAATAGGCACTATGCCTTTAGGGCGGTCTACTAGAGTCCAGACCTGATTGACATGCATCGAGTCGATCTCAGCTTCCATAGCTTCACGCCATTTCGCGGAGTCTACATCCACCATCGCTTGGTCATAGGTCGTCGGGTCGGTCTCTTGGCTATCACTTGGAACCTCATGGAGACCCAGCTCCTCCAAGTGCACAAGCCCATACCTCTCAGGTAAATGAGACACCCTACTAGACCTACGAGGTGGTTGTACTTGTGTTTCAGAAGGTTCGGTTCCAGTTTCTTGCACAGGTGTCTCCTGAGGAGTTTCATTATATTCTTCTAAAGAAATACTTCTACCTACTCTGCCTTCCTGAATGAACTCATCTTCCAGGAAGTGTGCTTGTAAAGCAACAATGATCCTTCGATCTTCGGGCATGTAGAATAGATATCCCATCGTCCCAGACGGGAATCCAATGAAACGTCCCTTCGCAGACCTAGCTTCCAACTTTTCCACCTTAGTCTTCTTGACATAGGCGGGACATCCCCAAATCCTAATATGATTAAGACTTGGTTTCCTTCCCTCCCACATCTCATGTGGAGTTTTACGAACGGATTTGGAAGGACATCTGTTCAAGATATACGCGGCAGTTAGGAGTGCATACCCCCACAGGTAAATCGGCAAGTCAGTATAGCCCAGCATGGAACGGACCATGTTCAACAGGGTCCGGTTCCTTATTTCTGACACACCATTTAACTGAGGAGTACGTGGAGGTGTTAGTTGTGAAACTATTCCATGTTCCTTAAGGAACTCGTCAAACTCCATACTCATATACTCGCCACCTCGGTCAGACCGAAGTGCTTTGATATGATTACCAGTTTGTTTCTCGACTAGGGCCTTGAATTCCTGGAATTTCTCAAAGGCCTCGGATTTATGTTTCATTAAGTATACATAACCATACCTAGTATGATCATCTGTAAACGTAATGAAATATTGATATCCGTCACGTGCTGCTTCTAAAGCACCACAAACGTCAGTATGGATTAATTCCAATTTATCAGCGGCTCTTTCAAAAGTCCCTGTGAAGGGGGACTTAGTCATTTTGCCTTTAAGGCAAGATTCACAAGTAGGAAATGGATCCGATCCCAATGGACCCATAAGTCCATCTTTTTCCATCTTGTAAACCTTGGTTTGACAAACATGACCAATTCTTAGATGCCATTTCAAAACTTGATTGGTTTCATCCCTACCACGTTTTCTAGTCATAGTATTCACAACTACTTTGTTGCTGAGATTTAGATGATACAATCCATTTAACAATGTAGCAGTACCCACTAGTTTATTTCTAAAATTAATTTTGCAGGAACCATCACCAATGAAAAATGAAAAACCTTTTCGGTCCATGACCGGAATGGATACAATGTTTTTGTGCCCCTTGGGCAAAACAAGTACATCTTCTAAAGTCAAAACAAAGTCGGATTCTAAACCCAAACGAAGTGATCCTATGTCGGTCGCCTCGACACTCTGCCCGCTTCCGACTGTGATCATAACTTCTCCAGCTCCAAGCTTCCTACATTGTTCCAGATCCTGATTCACGGTACAAATATGAGAACTAGCACCAGAATCCAGTATCCAGGAAGTAGAAAATACAGTAGCAGAATAATTTGTTTCCAAAACTAAAAGTTCTGTACCTGAAGTGCCATGAAGAATCAGACAGTCTCTAGCATAGTGGCCCAGCTCACCGCACTTGAGACAAGCATCCTTCTTCTTCTTGTTCTTTGGAACCATCGGGGCCTTGCCCTTACCCTTAAGGTCCTTAGCTTGTGGTCCAGTCTGCTTCTTGGTCTTTTTCTTCTTATTCTTAGACCTCCGAGGTCCAGAATAAATCACAAGAGCAGACTCCTTCATCTGCGGAGTCTTCATCTGAGACTGAGCGGTCACAAGTTTGTTCATTAGCCCAGCTAAATTACATGCAATCTCATTGCAGTTGAAGTTCATAACAAACTATGAGAAGGAATCAGGGAGAGACTGTAGGATAAGGTCGGTTTGGAGAGAAGTATCCATTTTAAAATCAAGATCCTCCAATCTCTCGATCATGGATATCATTTTGAGGACGTGTTCCCCAACTTTCTCACCTTCCTTCATCTTTGCACCGAACAGTTGCTTGGATATCTTATATCTAGAAGTTCTGCTGTGCTCACCATAAAGTTCGGTTAAGTGAGATAGATTCTGCCTAGCAGAGGTCATTTTCTCATGAGCTCTCTGAAGCTCATTAGACATAGAAGCCATCATGTATGCACGGACTTTTACGTCATCCTTAACCCACTTTTCGTGGTTTTCGATCTCTTCCTGATTGGCTCTGGTCCGCACAGGAGGCGCCGGAATGTCCGTCTCTAAGACGTATCCCAGTGCCTCTATACTGAGGACTATCATCAGATTTCGGAGCCAGTCCACAAAGTTAGGTCCAATCAGGGTGTTCTTTTCGAGCAGAATTGCGAGTGGATTCATTGTCATATTGAGTTATGTCTGCATTAAGTCTAACAGATTAATTAGTGACTTGTTATATTATGTTCTGAGAATAGAATTAAGGTCTTTTCTATTCTTGTTACCCAGCTCCCACTATTTTTATTGGAATAACACACTCCCATGTGAAATCCGGAAGTATCGTCGCTCTACTTCATAGTGGTGATCGAGCTCTTTATAAATATTAATAGAGGGCAACCGAACAGGTTTCTAGTCTATTAATTTTCATAAAGTGGTGTCCAATACCAACCCATCTAATGGATGATTCGATCTTCTTTTTCCCCTTGTTCATTCCCCTCAACCTATACGGTTTCTATGGTTCGTGAACAAGTTAAGTTTATACCATCGACGCAAATCAGTTTCACAATTGAATCTTATCCGGCAACCTATCAGGTTTCTAGGGATAAAATTTGCTCCAACCGAAGGCATCCAATGCGATCCCGGTAATTTATCCGTCCTCCCCGAACGACTACCCCGATAACTCGGAAGCATAGCACATCCGGTTTGGATTTCAATTTCCCGAAAACTCGATGGAGGGAAGGAAAACCTTGAAACCTTATAAACTTAATAATTTATCATGGGAGAATTTTCGCGATTAGCGTTACACTTTGCACATTAATCATTTAAGCGCGTTTGTGGCATTCATACAATATGAAACAACCATTCACAACCTAGTTGCTATCAACATGTGGTTCACGGACCGTTCCTAGAAAACAAAAACTCCGTAATCTAATTACAAGTCTTCATCTTGAATATTCGTCTTCTCGAAATGGATCTTCCTCCGGTCTTCGTCATTACATATAAATTTTACATTGAAAATTGCATCCTAGATACAAATTTTTCTAGTAAAATAAATAGGCTCAAAACTGCCTTTACAACCCAATCGAATAAAACGAACGATTCAAAAACTAAGTCCACGAACCACATCCCCATTCAAAAGCATTCATCCAATAAATACTAAATAATTGGAAAGCGTAGAGATACATTGATCCAATCAACAATACGAACCGATCCAATCGATTCACACAATCGGTAATATGATAATGTTCAAAATAATTCGGTCGACCATAAATATTCCAATTAATCAAATTTCCCTTATAAAATGAAATACCATAAATCATTTTAATCATATTAAATCCAATTTAACATGCGGGAGATTAATTTTCAAGAATACACGAAAAATTGAGTAGGCGAAATGGGCTGCCATGGCGAGTCGCTGCCGTGACATGCCGTGACAGGCTGGCATGGCGAGTCACGCTTCGGCAGCTGCCGGCGGCTGCCCGGCAGCCACGTGCCGCGGCCCTCGGAGCTGGGCGCGGCCCCCGATCTGATGCCAACCCGGGTTGGTTTGAAGCTCTGAGGCCCCTCCCGGACCGTCCAACGGCATTTCGGGGCTAGTTTTTCGACCGGATATCCAATATCTATATTCCCCAACATTCATATCTTCAATATAAATCATATTTCCAAGAAATTAAGATTTATATTTAGACAAACTTACGAAAAATATAACTACAACGAACGTAAAAACATATACCACGATTATGACTAAAATGATTCCAAATCATTCACCATCTAATCGAGCATTCCAAATGCTAATATCGTATATCCGATCGCAAGACCTACGCTCCGATACCACTGTTGGGATTCGGTGCCTAAAACGAAGGCCCAGCGGAAGCGGTAAAACGAAAATTAATTCGATCCGAATCCCTACGAGGATCGATCGAGATACGTATATACGAATATCAAAAACGAATTCACAAGAGATATAGAAACTCACCCTTGTAGTCCGTTGATTAGATGGATAACCTTCTCTTGAGCTATTCACCAAGCTCTTGAACGATCCAACGCCGAAAGCACTGCGTCTCTACTTGCCACGTGCCGGAGAAACGACCGGAACGACGATCACCTTGCTATCCTCCAAGAATACGGCTAGAGCTAAGTGATGAAGCTATTTATTACTACACTCTAAGTGTATAATATATCTCACAATAATTTCTCTCAATTTTTCTCCAAGAAAAATGAAGAAGAAGTTGATGAACAAAGATGAAGAAGACTTGGAGAAGTCTTTTCTCTCTCTCTCTCTCTCTCTCTCTCTCTCTCTCTCTCTCTACCCTCTTTTCTCACGTTGGAAGTTGGCTTGGCATTAGAAGTAAGAGATGTCTTCTTCATTTATTCAACTCTTCACATGTTACATCTCATTATTATGAGAATCAAAGCCCCACCACCTCAATGATCAAAACATTAAAGAATGGAACAAGGGTCCATATGAAAGTGGGTGGAAATGTGGGGGGCGGCCCATGTAGAAATCGGACAAGTTCGGTTCGTTTCGGACTCCCGCGAGTCCAAACAGATAAACTCCGATTCCGTTCCGATGTATTTGTGTCATTTAATTAATCCAATTAATTAAACATATCAAATACAAAATAACATAATTAATTTCTCCAAGAAATAATTATATTCATGAATTAAATTAATCACCCAGTGAAATATTTAATTCATTAGGCCGTAAATCAATTTATCCAATAAATCGATTTAGACATCCAATGTCCCAAATTAGATATCCAATATCTAATATTCATAATGAGAGAATTAGCTTAATTCATTCCGTCGTCAATCCTAATGCACGACTCGGTAGGTCCGTCTCAATCAGCAATGGGAGGAACCAAAGAGTAGTAGCACCACCTAGCCAGCCTGGCGGCTTACACTGTACCCCAACTGAGAACGAATGATTGGGATCATTCAAGAACCATTATGTCGTGAATACCAGTATACGTATAAACCCTTCTTTCAAATTTCCCGATCAAGTTATAGAGTCACGGTCAGTCAAACCCTATCTGTACTTGACGCTATGCATGCGTTAATGCAAATCGAGATCATCGAGCTGTCGTGTATCTAATACAACTAGCTCCAATGCTTTGGCCAAAGACTTATGATCTCATCTGCCAATAACCACATAGGACATATAACCCGCTCACTAACGGGAGAAAGAATTCTATCTTGGTATTCAGTAGGACCTGCTACTTGCCCGTCAAGATGCACGTCGAGGTTGACCCCCGCCTTCCGGTTTACAGGGTCGAACTACTGTAATGAAAATCTTGACGTCACAAGCACATCCCTACTAAATCCTCAAGTCGAAGGTTCACGAATACCTATCACAACCTTTCGATTCCATCATTGACTGTCCCGGAGTGAAATCCGTGTGACGAATCGAGGGTGAGTCGGTTCGAGTATACTAATCCAATTAGCATACCTATAATGTGTGCTCCCATTAACCATTAGTGTTCGACAGGCACTCTCCATGTCAAAGAACACGTCATACAAGTCTTCACATAAACTTAACGCCCAGTCAAGTTTCATCGACTTGCGAACGATTAAGTATTTGAGCTATAACTTTTTCAGTGCCGACCCCCTTATCCAATAAGGAGTGGAACATTTTGCTGTCAAATACACGGACTAGTTTCTATATGTTTATTTATGAGTTAGGAATGCCAGTAACTACCAGTAAATAAAGAAACATTCATTTGCCTTATATAAATGGTTTACATAATTACAAGTACAATGCCCTCACTCAACAACCTCTGAGTGGCATTCGAGGGCATACTCCTAACAGAAACCTCTAAAGCACAAAGTTGCCCGACAGCGCCAGGCAACAAAACCTCAACATCAAACTCAATCAAAGCCCGCCGAAGCTTCGACTGAGACGTAAGGACCTCAAGCATTCGCAATGTGACCGGTTTCCGACTCAAGGCATCGGCCACGACGTTCGCCTTGCCTGGATGATAAAGGATTTCGAGGTCATAATCCTTAATCAGCTCTAACCACCTCCTCTGCCTCATATTCAACTCCCGCTGGGTAAATATGTATTTCAGACTTTTATGATCGGTAAAAATCTGACATGCAGAGCCGAAAAGATAGTGACGCCAAATATTTAGCGCAAAAACGACTGCCGCTAACTCCAAATCATGAGTAGGGTAGTTCAGCTCATACGGCCTCAACTGTCTCGACGCATAGGCAATGGTCTTGCCGTGCTGCATCAATACGCACCCAAGGCCCTGACCTGAAGCATCGCTATAAACGGCAAAACCCTCGTTGCCACATGGCAACGCCAAAACCGGGGCTGAAGTCAAACGCTTCTTCAGTTCCTCAAAACTCGACTGCCTCTCGTCATTCCAGACGAACTTCTCGGTTTTGTGGAGCAACTGCGTAAGTGGCCGAGCTAGTTTCGAGAAACCCTCGACGAACCTACGATAGTAGCCAGCCAAACCCAAGAAACTACGGAGCTCTTTCACATTCTTGGGCGGTGCCCAATCCAACACTGCCTCAATCTTCTGCGGATCCACACGAACCCCCTCGGCTGAAATCACGTGACCTAAAAACATCACTTCCTTCAGCCAGAACTCACATTTCGAGAACTTTGCATAGAGTTGCTCGGTCCTCAAAATGTCTAATACTACCCGCAATTGATGGGCATGCTCTTCCTCATTCGTCGAATAAATAAGAATATCGTCAATGAAGACGACGACACACTTATCCAAATACTCGACAAAGACTTTGTTCATCAACTGCATGAACACCGCCGGCGCATTAGTTAACCCGAAAGGCATAACTACGAACTCATAATGTCCGTATCTCGTCCGAAAAGCTGTTTTCGGCACATCAGACTCTCTCACCCGGAGCTGATAGTACCCCGATTTCAAATCAATTTTCGAGAACACCACAGCTCCCTGCAACTGATCGAACAAGTCATCAATTCCCGGCAAAGGATACTTGTTCTTGATGGTCACCTTGTTTAGTTCACGATAGTCGATACACAAACGTAGTGAACCATCCTTCTTCCGCACGAACAGGACCGGTGCGCCCCAAGGCGAGGCGCTCGGTCGAACATAACCCGACTCAAGAAGATCACTCAACTGCTTCTTCAATTTGGACATCTCTGAAGGTGCCATGCGATAGGGCGCCTTCGAAATAGGAGCCACGCCCGACTCTAACTCTATAGCAAACTCGACCTCACGATCCGGTGGCAATCCCGGTAATTCGTCAGGAAATACATCAAGAAACTCACTAACGATTGGAATCGACGAAAGCTCGACTCCACCACTCTCCGCCTTCAAGGCGTAGCACCAATAGCCAGTACACCCCTTTCGCAGGAGTCTCATTGCCTTCAAGGCATTAATAACGAACTTCTGGTTTCCCCTCTTTCGCCCCGCGAAAGAGTGCTCGGTGCCGTCCTCGGCTAACATAGTGATGATTCTCGTGCGGTAGTTCATGATCGCACCATGCCGCTCGAGCCAATCATCCCCAAGAATCAAATCCTCACCCTCGATACCCACAACAATAAGATTAGAGGGCCAAGTCCTCTCACAAATAAGCACAGAACAGTCTCGAACCTCCTGATCACCAACGATCCTATCACCGCTAGGAAGCTTAACGATGAAGGGTTCACAAGGCATCAAACAGTCGAGACTCAAACGGCGCAGACAATCCAAAGATATGAACGAATGCGTAGAACCGGAATCGAAAAGCACACTGACAGGATGAGAAAGAATATGAACGGTACCTGTCGCCACGGTAGCCGCTGGGTCATCGGCTCTCCGCATCTCATAGACACGCGGGTGGGCTGAGCCGACACTGGAAGCTCCCCCTTTAGAGGGCTGACCCCGACCTCTCCCCCGACTAGCACTTGGCGGAGATTGAGAAGCAAACGATCCTTGATTCACACTTGGTTCCCTAGGCGCTGGAATGGAAGCCCGGGCACCAAGGATTTTCTCCCTCTCAGCACAGAAAGCAGCCTTGTGACCCAGCTGGCCACACTGATTAACGTCAGCAAAGGGTTCGGACAAATACGACTGATGTGGCCCTGCTGGCCATAGTTAAAGCACTTCACCTCTCGAGAAGGGGCACTGGCAGCCCTACGGGGAAACCCATTAGATCGAGCTGGGCCACCACCAGCGGAAAAGTTAGCAGACTGGAGTTTCTGCTGACCCCCTGTAACACCCCCAAGTTATTCAAGGTATATTACAGCGCCGTGAGCCCCGCCGTGGGACCCACAAGGCTAAACATACGCGGAACTATGAAACTTGACCGAGAAGGTCTACACACAATGGAATGAAGGACAATACAAATGGTATTAAAAACCATAACCAATGAAACCATATACATCACCACACAAATCAATACCTCGGCAACACAGGCCGGAACATCAAGGAAACTGAAAATACAATACTCGAGTATTTAAAATCCATTCCAGTACAACAACACTGAATGGAGGAATCCAAAAAGATAACCGGAGACAAGACACAGTATCACACTTGCCCATCATCTTCATGCCGACCCGATACCTGCCTGTCCGATCTCCTGGAACCTGAAATACATAAAAAGTATTTCCCCCATAAAGGGGTTAGCCGTCGAATAGCTAGTGCAAGTATATCAAGTATGAAATACAATAATCCTCGACAATAAAGTAAATGTAACCGTCAATTCATCAATTCAAGACTAGTATTCCGGAATAACTAAAATCTCATAAGACGTATGTGAATGCCGTAGAAACGGTTCGTTCATATCATACGCCGATACGTATGTGAATGCCGTAGAAACGGTTCATTCATATCATACGCCGATACATGTAGGAATGCCATAAAAACGGTTCGTTCATTACATGCCAACAATACATACATGAATGCCGTAAAAACGGTTCGTTCATAATATGCCATCAATATATCTATGAATGCCGTAAAAACGGTTCGTTCATAATATGCCATCAATATTTCTTACTTTCAAAGTCGAGAACGTACAATCATAAATGTATACTTGCCTTTGAGACATCGAGAAATCGAACGGAGGAAGGGTATGAGCTCGATAGGTCCAAGAACGCGCTTCCGGCACCTAAACGATTCGCAAGGAAATGACAATTAATTATCCATACTCAAATTACACGAAGAGACTCCCGAAACTCGTCTACGATTCAAGAAAATACACTGGTGAACAACTAAAGGTTGGGAAATCGCCCAAACTCCCAGAAGTTCAAAAACGGCACAATCCAACCCGTAAAATCGTAGAAAAAACACGCATACGGCATAGATATATCATAATCTCAAGGTTCTCAAGCTTCAAATCGGATAAATCGGACGAATCTACGAAAACCCCCAAAATCCAACACAATATTCAAAGTGTTCTTGAATAATCTTTCAATAATCCGATGAATACTCAAACGTGTCCATAATCATGCGTATATCACTTCATACACCATGATTTTAACATCCAAAATATCATTACCCAATACAAAATCGAAATCCAAGATGTTGAAGAAATTACCTCTTGAAGATCCAAGCACTATGATTCGAAGAGTACGCGATAGATCGATGATCCGAGCTTCACAATCGAAAAGAGATGAAGAGAAATCACACACTCAAGTGATAGGTGAAGAAACTTCTCTCTCTCAAGCCTTCTCTCTCGTGCCCAAGTGAAGAAATGGGGAAAAATGAGGTGATCCGCTCAAAAAAAACGCAGATATAGGGTTGACTGTCATGTGTGCCGCGGCTCAGTCGAAGTGTGCCGCGGCACAGGCCCAAAATTTGCTCCCAGGGCTCGGCAGTGTGCCGCGGCTCAGCCGAAGTGTGCCGCGGCACAGGGTACAGATGGCTTTGGCCGAATCTGGAAAAAGAGAGTGACTTAGCTATTTCGACCATAACTCCCTCGTATGGACTCCGATTGACTCACCGTTTGAACCATTGGAAAGCTAACTCGATGCTTTATAATATTGCAAAGATTCAGAAGTTTTGGAGTTTCCAAAAATTAATGGTGATCTAACAAAGTCGAACCCGTACGTGGAAAAGTCGCTAAAGAACACGAAATTCAACAGAACGACACCGAAACGAACTCGGATGACAAAAAGTGTAGAATTAATCATTCTCAGGATGACGAAACGGTCCCAAGCAAGTCGCCAAAACGGACTTTCGCCAAAAAAGAAAAATTACCGGAAATCGAATTTGCGGATATTACATTCTACCCTCCTTAAAAGAAGTTTCGTCCCGAAACTTAAAACAACTAGGGAGAAGCAATATCCCGCCAGGAAAACTCAACGAGGTACACAAGAAACGCGTAACTTACACCCAACGGCGAAACGTTACAAGTAACACAACAATACATTACCCGAAGGTAATCCAAGCCAACACTGAGGTAAATACGAATCACAATTTCTGAAGGCTCCAACAGAAATACCAATACATCGCAATGGCTTGAAAGCCCCTCAACCGAAGCTGTATATCACGATGGCCTGAAAGCCGAATAGCCCAAAGCTGTAAATCATCACAATACAGATCTCAAAGAAACAAACCTGACTGTCGAACATACCCCTCTGGCGTATGAACGCTTAATCACAAAACGTCGAACACATCTAATCAAACATGGACTATGAACGATCAAAAATTGTACGGCTCAAAGATGGACATCACAGTAAGCCCGATCCGGAAATGTGTCCGTGCACATGTCCACCCCGTATACGGAATCCAGAATATATGTGTGACAATGTACCTAATTAGCCTCACGAACTATATCTCGTGTGCACGGTCCATTGCGGAAACATCCACGCATGACCATCATGTGCCGGGCTAAAAATCCTACACATAACCAATCGGCACGCAGACATGATTCTAGATATGCCACGATACAACATGACAACGAACTCAAAGGATAACATATCCAATACGGATCATACGACTCCCCAAGTGAACGATGACACACGAATAATGAAAGATCGACACGACCAATAATATTCAAAACAACCATCCTGGGATCAAAACCCTTAAGGACCGATTAATACGAGCAACAATCACAACACAACAATTCGGAAAATCCTCAACCCTCAACGATCACAAAACTACCGAGTTCACAAGAATAATAGGGTGCTGCCTTGAGTCGGCCAACACGACAATAATAATTCAACGGATGGGACCTATCCTCGACAGTCCCAATTCAATACTTCGATTACCGTAGAATGGCCAATCGATAACAACGATACAACGGATGAGAATATTTTTGACAACGGATGGGAATTATCTTTGATACTCCCAATTCAATATATCGATTACCTTTAGAGCAGACAATCGATAACAATTATACAACGGATGTCTCGGCACCTTTAATCGGTTACCGATAACGAAGATGATAATCGAATACATCAATGCCTTCAATCGGCCAAAACGACATCAATAGAAAAACACTGATATCAATAACGACGATTCAAAAAAAATATCTTGATGGAACATCAATCAATAATAACAATCGATATGTCGATACCGCGAACCGGCTATCGACAAATATTACCAACAAGTATCGCAATGCCTTAAATCGGCCATTTACGAACAATAATAATATTTGGCATAATTTGTCGACGGGTGTCGTATCAAACAATCCCCTGATATCAATACAATCATAAAGAGGCCAAGTCTCGAAATGATACACACATTCGTACACCTACACGATAACATTAATCTCATTGATTAGTACAAGTATAAAACTTGCCTCGATATCAATACAACGAACTGTTACCAACTCAGTTGATTTCGTCTTACGAGTTCCTCAGTCTCGACCAAGTTAATCTACGAACCCTCCAACCTCAACCGCAACACAACAGTCATAATCCCTGATCAAACATCATATCTTATTGTAAAACGAAGGATTAATAATCAACAGGTTCGATGACGACCAATACCAATACCACCAAACCATAAACTTAACCGTTTCACCATATCTCGACTAATTACAGTCTGAACAATCCAACTCAGGCACTTACAAATCTTGTCCACAATACGAGTCGAAATATGATGATCATATCAGCAACCAATTCGGACCAATAATAAGGGTCTAAATGTTCCAAACTCAATTCTTAAATACGAATTGACAAGGTTCCCTTCTCGTAAATCCATCGTTAAAATTTACTTATGACCGTCATCAATTCGAATCATCCGACTAGAATATTTGCTCCATACGTATGGGCTTCCAAATTCAGAGATGAATAATAGTCTCATCAAACTCATAATCACATTCGTATTCCTATACGAATATTATTTCCAACACATAGTTTAGCTCTAGATATGAATATTCCATATTCATTTTCAAAACATCAACACTTCTTAAAAATTTTCATCACCTCGTATAATTCAAGAGTTCTTCAAGAACATGAAATATCCGAAATCACATTCAAAACAACATATCCGAGGTATATATCTCCATGTTACCATTTTCTTCATCATGTCATTCATACAACCTCAAGAATCGCAACAAAACCATTATCATCATATGAAGAAGATCTCAATAATCATATCAACATCCGAAATCTCTTATTACAATTCCAATAAATCTCGTATACCATTATCACATGATACCATAATTGTAACACCCCAGATCCTCCTGGGAATATTACAGGCCGTAAACCCTTCTCACAAGGATTTTACCAGGCTAAGCACAATTTTCCACGTCATTTCAAAAATGCCAAAAAGACCGATGACGGTAATATTTTTCAAATACTAAAAAAATCATTTTCCAAATACCGTCAAAACGATCAAGGCTAAAATGACAAAAACTCAGTTTAGGGAATCGGTTTTACAAAATAAAATTCAGTTGGCAAAATACCAAAAGCAATTTCAAAATACTCACACACTGGATAAAAGTACAGTCCAATTTATGCATTTACATTGAAATAAGACGAACACCAAAATACACGATTCCCAACATACTCCCTCCCAAGTAGTAATCCTTAAAAAAACGAACCAGGAAGAAGAATAATTGAACTCCATTCCAAGAATCATCAAAACTTCAAGAACAATACTTAAATCCGAGCTCTCCATCTTAATCTTGTTTAAGAGAATCATCTCTCAATGTTTAGGAACTTCAAGTACTTCCCAAGGCTCTCTCTATTGACTGAAGGAAGGAGAATGGACAAAATGCCTCTCAGCACTCGTCTATCCTCTCTATAAAACACATCACTAGCGCGCGCTAGACCTTATATTTAGCGTGCGCTATAGAACTAGCGTGCGCTATCCTTCCTTGATAGCGTGCGCTAGCGGGAAGTCCAGAAGCTACTGCATTGCTTCGAAATTCATCTAACGTACGTAATGCCCATGCATTAACATACGCAAATAGGCGTTGACTTGCTACAGTGAAATGCTCAGTAGCGTGCGCTATTCCTCGACCTTAGCGCACGCTAATCGTCGTTGACCCGACAACCTGTACCTTCCCAGAAGATGCCCGGGTCCTACACGCCGAAAGCAACCAATAAAGCCAAGATCCCCTGTTGACGATCTGAAATTAGCGTGCGTTAATCGCCGATAATAAACAGTCTGGGCCTACCTGTCGGCCACTTTACGGACCTTATCAGAATACCTTACGTACGTTAGGGGTCCTCCTTAGCGTACGTAACTCAAACCTCTCAGCGTGCGCTAAGTACGCACCGTGGCGTACGCTAAGTATATATATCTTAGTGTGCGCTAGGCATACCTTGTAGCGTGCGCAGCCATTTTCCGCTATTCTCGACAAACATCTCGACATACCAAACGATCATACGGCACAATGAATACATAAACGCATTCAATAACATTGTCATACATTCACATCATCCTCAAGAACAATTATCCATCAACGACATCCAACATATAAACGAGAAAAAAATTATATCCGAAAAATTGGGGTATTACACTCTACCCCCCTTAAAAATAAGTTTCGTCCTCGAAACTTGCAATCACTCGCACAAACAACATTTCAACGGAAATTTAAATTCACCAAGAATTATCGAATAATCCGAACAACATACTTACAAGTCTGCGAAGTCGAAGATCTCACGTGATACTAGCATGCGACTCCTAAGCAAAGTCTCAACATAATACCGATACACACCATTATCGCAATTAGCAACTTAACAAAATCTCAAGGAAAAGTTCACGTCCGTGACCACGTCCACGATTCTTCCTACTTTCAGCCAACATTCTGAAGGGCACATACGTGCGTAAGTATAATCCAAATCGCACATTCTCGAAGTGACCAATTCCCAAGAATGCCAAGCTATAAACGAAACGATTAAGAAAAATACAAGAAGAGTGAGAGGACTTACAAGTACTGGTCGCACTGTGATGATGGCAGAGTAGTGATACTGTGGGTAAATGACGACTCAATCGACCCAAAAGACCGACAGCCTAGGTATCCATAAACCTAAGCTCCGATACCATATTCTGTAACACCCCCAAGTTATTCAGGGTATATTACAGCGCCGTGAGCCCCGCCGTGGGACCCACAAGGCTAAACATACGCGGAACTATGAAACTTGACTGAGAAGGTCTACACACAATGGAATGAAGGACAATACAAATGGTATTAAAAACCATAACCAATGAAACCATATACATCACCACACAAATCAATACCTCGGCAACACAGGCCGGAACATCAAGGAAACTGAAAATACAATACTCGAGTATTTAAAATCCATTCAAGTACAACAACACTGAATGGAGGAATCCAAAAAGATAACCGGAGACAAGACACAGTATCACACTTGCCCATCATCTTCATGCCGACCCGATACCTGCCTGTCCGATCTCCTGGAACCTGAAATACATAAAAAGTATTTCCCCCATAAAGGGGTTAGCCGTCAAATAGCTAGTGCAAGTATATCAAGTATGAAATACAATACTCCTCGACAATAAAGTAAATGTAACCGTCAATTCATCAATTCAAGACTAGTATTCCGGAATAACTAAAATCACATAAGACGTATGTGAATGCCGTAGAAACGGTTCGTTCATATCATACGCCGATACGTATGTGAATGCCGTAGAAACGGTTCGTTCATATCATATGCCGATACATGTAGGAATGCCGTAAAAACGGTTCGTTCATTACATGCGAACAATACATACATGAATGCCGTAAAAACGGTTCGTTCATAATATGCCATCAATATATCTATGAATGCCGTAAAAACGGTTCGTTCATAATATGCCATCAATATTTCTTACTTTCAAAGTCGAGAACGTACAATCATAAATGTATACTTGCCTTTGAGACATCGAGAAATCGAACGGAGGAAGGGTATGAGTTCGATATGTCCAAGAATGCACTTCCGGCACCTAAACGATTCGCAAGGAAATGACAATTAATTATCCATACTCAAATTACACGAAGAGACTCCCGAAACTCGTCTACGATTCAAGAAAATACACGGGTGAACAACTAAAGGTTGGGAAATCGCCCAAACTCCCACAAGTTCGAAAACGGCACAATCCAACCCGTAAAATCGTAAGAAAAACACGCATACGGCATAGATATATCATAATCTCAAGGTTCTCAAGCTTCAAATCGGATAAATCGGACGAATCTACGAAAACCCCCAAAATCCAACATAATATTCAAAGTGTTCTTGAATAATCTTTCAATAATCCGATGAATACTCAAACGTGTCCATAATCATGCGTATATCACTTCATACACCATGATTTTAACATCCAAAATATCATTACCCAATACAAAATCGAAATCCAAGATGTTGAAGAAATTACCTCTTGAAGATCCAAGCACTATGATTCGAAGAGTACGCGATAGATCGATGATCCGAGCTTCACAATCGAAAAGAGATGAAGAGAAATCACACACTCAAGTGATAGGTGAAGAAACTTCTCTCTCTCAAGCCTTCTCTCTCGTGCCCAAGTGAAGAAATGGGGAAAAATGAGGTGATCCGCTCAAAAAACGCAGATATAGGGTTGACTGTCATGTGTGCCGCGGCTCAGTCGAAGTGTGCCGCGGCACAGGCCCAAAATTTGCTCCCAGGGCTTGACAGTGTGCCGCGCCTCAGCCGAAGTGTGCCGCGGCACAGGGTACAGACGGTTTTGGCCGAATCTGGAAAATGAGAGTGACTTAGCTATTTCGACCATAACTCCCTCGTATGGACTCCGATTGACTCACCGTTTGAACCATTGGAAAGCTAACTCGATGCTTTATAATATTTCAAAGATTCAGAAGTTTTGGAGTTTCCAAAAATTAATGGTGATCTAACAAAGTCGAACTCGTACGTGGAAAAGTCGCTAAAGAACACGGAATTCAACAGAACGACACCGAAACGAACTCGGATGACAAAAAGTGTAGAATTAATCATTCTCAGGATGACGAAACGGTCCCAAGCAAGTCACCAAAACGGACTTTCGCCAAAAAAGAAAAATTACCAGAAATCGAATTTGCAGATATTACACCCCCACCTTTGTGGCCCGAAAAATTCCCGGTGGACTTCTGCTTCTTGCTCTCGCGGGCCGCCTCAGTCGCTGTCACAGACATATCGTAAGCAAGGGCCCTGCTCTGGTAATCTTTCAAGGTAGTACAGACGAGCCCCGACATATAGTCCCGAATCGACAACTTCATCCGCCTGGAAAAATGGAAAATTTTGTCGCTTTCCTCGACAACTTGGGTCTTCACATAACCCAACTCCTTGTTAAAATCGGCAATAGCTTGAGATACGGGGATATCCCGTGGTTGAGCATCATAGAAAGCATGTACCCGAGCCTGTCTGACCGGCCACGGACAATATTCAGTCTCCATCAGTTCTTGGAATTCGGTCCACGAAGCAACATGGTCCTTGGGCCCAACGGCCTCCCACCAATCCGTAGCGTCCCCAGTGAGGAAGTACTGGGCAATAGGGACCTTACGGTCCTCGGGACAGTTGGTGGCAGTGAAGACTTTAGATATCTCCTTGATCCACCCTTCCCAGCCAATCGGGTCTGAAGCTCCCGAAAACTGAGGAGGATGCATCTTGATGACATCTTGGAGCCAACGGTCTGCTACGCCCCGATTAGCATCGGCCTGATCCGAGTTCTGAACTGCCTGAGCTATCGCCGCCATTTGATTCACCATTTGCTGCATAACAGCCGCAATACCAAGGTCGGCGCGCTCTTGAGAAGAAGCGTGACTATGACGGTCGCCGGTACTGCCGGCTCCCGAAGACTGCGACGTGGCCGCCCCACCGGCTGCCCCACGTCCTCGGACGCATCCACGACCACGACCGCGACCACGACCACGACCTCTTCCAGCATCCATACTGGAGTTAAATAAGTAGCAAAAGCCATACGATGGTAAGTACAAGAAAAGAACAATCACAAATCGAGAATCAAAGGTGCGATACAAGGGAATAAGGAACAGAGAAAGGAAAAAAAAACTTACGGACAATGGTAGTACCAGAATCATGGCAGCGTGACGATGATGTGCAAAACAAAACACAACAAGACCCAATAAACCGACAAGCCTAGGTATCCATAACCTAGAGCTCTGATACCATTTTCTGTAACACCCTCAAGATATTCGAGGTATATTACAGCGCCGTGAATCCCTATATGGGACCCACCAGGCTGAACAGCATCATACCCATCGACTCACAGAAACGACAAAATAACACCTCATCATAAAGACGCAAAACAGAATAATCCACCCGGTTCAACCGGTCAAACATAACATCATCATCCAACACAAACATAATAGGCAACAATACAATCCGGACGAACAAGAACTCTTAAGTACTCGAGTACTACTATTAGTTCAAAATCCACAAAAGATGAAAAGATAAAATACACTAAGACGACACTCGTGCACAATCATCACGCACGGCCATCATCCGTGTACTGGTCCAGCGCCCGCTCGTCTCGATGAACCTGACCTGAAATTTATAAAACGAATTTTCCCAAAACGGGTCCCCAGAGGGGTTAGCAATTACGCTAGTACAAGCAACCAAATGAACAACTTACATCTTACACATATAGTAAATGCATGCAATCAAGAAAACATAGTTCCAAAACACTCATTTCCGGAAATGCCAATATCAAATCACATTTGTAAAAATGCACCACAATTAACCGCGGACCCACAGCTTCGTGGATCCCTACCGAGACCCCGTCGGATCTAACCCGTAGTGGTTAAACGCAACTCGCGGTTCCACAGCTTCGTGGAGCCCTACCGAGACCCAGTCGGGTCTAACCCATAGTGAGTATACACACACACACATTTCCCATACAATACTACTATGTCAAGATCGTAAGTTCATAAGGATACTTGCCTCGGTTAATAAACGGTGATACGAACGGAAAGGAAGAATCGAACTCGACCGCGAGGAACCGGCGGAAATGATCCTAACGATTCGAATAACACAATCATAACCAATTCTAGACGAATACGGAAATGGAATACACCCGAAAACCCACCTACGATTCATGTATATCTGTATATAACAACAACGAGGGTGGACCACAACCAAACCCTCTCGATTTCGCAAAAACTACGAAATATACCATGAATCCGTAGGGAAACTAAGAATACCAACAAGATTAATCATATTCATCATGAATCTATCAACAAAACGGAACGGATCGGAAGAAAATCCCAAAACCCCCAAATCGCCCAAAAGTAGGGTTCTAAGAGATTTACCTTGGATTGAGGATGAAGAACACAAGTAGGTGTTGTTAATCTACTTCAAAAACTCAAGGTAGAGGATGCCTGAAATAATCGGATGAAGGGATCACTCTGAAATCGCCCGGAGAAGCTCTACGTCGCGGGGAGGAGAAGAAATGAAAATAATATGTTCATCTGGGTCAACTCCCTGGTTTATATAGCCAGGGAGTGTTAGCGCGCGCTAATCCTCAAGGTTAGCGTGCGCTAACGGGATAAAATTACAGGCCAAACAATTAGCGTCCCAGTCCAGTAGCCAGATTTCTGGCCGTTAGCGTGCGCTACTCGAAACGTAGCGTGCGCTAATAACCACTCGGTAGCGCGCGCTATTGACCAACAGCATGCGCTACCTGGACATCAGCCGAGTCCAGAAGCTAACTGCCCAAAACTCACCTGACCCGTTAGCATGCGCTACCATACAAGCGTAGCGTGCGCTAACTGGCACCTGATCGAGTTCAGTAGTAAACTGTCCAGTACTGGACACCCACGCTAGTGCACGCTACCGGGTATCATCAGCGTGCGCTAGCCTTCCGACATTAGCGTGCGCTAGTCTGTGTAGCGTACGCTAATACGCCAGTCTAGAAGGCTGGAAAATAGCACTGCCACTCCCAGGGCTTGCTCTCTAGCGCGCGCTATGAATCAGTCATAGCGTGCGCTACTAAGGGACCCCTAGCGCGCGCTATGCAGAAAAGATAGCGTGTGCTAGGTTACGAAATATAAACGGTTCACAACACCGGAATATGAACGAAACATCAAACGGAACACCTCAAAGCACATCAAAAAAGTAAATTATTTATTTTTTAAAAAGGGTTTAGCCGACGACCTAGATCTAGGTCATCGGCTAAACCATTACATTATTATTTTTATTTTCGGAAGGAGTTTAGCCGACGACCTAGATCTAGGTCGTCGGCTAAAGGATATTATTTTTTTTTCTTTTCGGTCGGCTAAACGTTATGACGGTCGTCGGCTAAATCTCTTTAATATAGCCGACGACTATTTCGAGCTTTAGCCGACGACCTCCACCAAGTCGGCTAAAACCCTTTAGCCGACGGTATTTTGAGTCGTCGGCTAAAGTGTGAAGTTTAGCCGACGACACTTTATAGTCGTCGGCTGTTTTTTTTGGGTCGTCGGCTAAAGTACTTTTTTTGGTAGTGACAGTGGTTCCGCACAACAATAACGAGTCTCAGATCAATATATGACGGGAAAGATACACTGTAAGGTACGTGAGGGTCACTACGACCGAGAAATACACCGAAAAAGAAAATACAAGGGGAAAGAAAAATGCGGATATTACAATAATAACGTTTGCAAACTATCTTATCAAAATACTTTTCCTTTCACAAAAGGGATTTTCCTGACTCCTTGGGCTTGTTTAAAGTTTCATTGATGTTATGTCCCGTAAAGAGAATATGACTATGTGTTTATCTTTCACCTTGTGTATGCGAGTGCTATTCTGTGTTAACTATGGAAATGTATGGTTTGTGCTAAGGCTTCATGACGGTTGAATTTTGTGTTGCTATTGTTCGTATATCTTGTATATTATGTACTTGCACTAGCAAAATTCCAGTTTGCTAACCCCCGAGTTTTCGGGGGGTGGGTGCCTGTTATGCGCTCAGGTTTTGGCAGCTCGGGAGCAGTCACGGGATTGGCTTGGAAGGAGATGGAAGATGACGATGCTAATCACACAAGAGTCAGAGTCTTTTTCTTTTATTCCATCTGGGTCGGTATTTTCCCATTTGGTTGAGTATTCACCCTTGCACGGGTGTAGATTTTCATTTATTAAATGGAGTTGTCATCCCTTTTTGTGTGAAAGTTTATTTTTGTCATTGAGATGTAAAATTCATTAGTTTCTGAATTGTTTATTGACCTTGTCGGTCTGCGTTGTATTTAGATTGACCCAGGTCGGTAAATCATTGTGTAGTCTAGTGGACTTTAGCATGGTAGATCCTTGTGAGAAGGTCCTACGGCGTGTAACATTTCCGGACGAATTCTGGGGGTGTTACAATTATGGTATCGGAGCTTAGGTTTGCGAAAAACCTAGGTCGTTGGGTCAAGTCCATGTCCGGTGTAAGTCGCGCGCATCAGAGTTGTGATTAGTATCGTGGTTCCGACATCATCTTCAGGCAATCCGTGATGGTAAGTCTCCCGATCGTAAGTCCCTTTACATATGTATTTGATTATATTGTGCTAATGTGTTTAATGTGAACTAGGGATTGTAACTTGTTGGTGATATTATTGTTTTAGGATATAGCATGCGTATACGGTCCGAGTAAAAATAGCTATGTAGTATGCTTTGGAAGTTGATCATATTTATCGGTTTCTGCATTTCATTAGAGTAAATCTTTGAGTGTTAATTTTATCTGCTGCGTGAGTATTTCGAGATGGCTTTTGGTATCTTGCAAACTGAGTTTTATTTTAGCCTGGTGGGTTCCGGCACGGGGCCCACGGCGCTGTAGTATCACGAATATTTTAAAGTGGTGCTTTGAAATTTTCTAACATTGTGAAAAGACATGATTTAATGTTGTCATGTTAAATGGTCACGTATCTCGGTGGAAAATTCTTTCGAATAAACATTTTGGTAGAAGAGGAAAGATTTTCAAAATTGTGGTATTTGGGACTCTAACACTTTTGAAATATTTCAAATTAGTTACAATTCAATTTTCAATTTTTCTTTTATACATTACTCGAAAATAATTTTTAGAGTCGTTATATAAACTTCCTCTTCCGAAATAAAAGACAGTATTTACAAGTCTTGGGCGCAACGTGACTAGCCCTCTTTTCCAAAAAATTGTTTTCATTAAATGCATACATATAATGATCGTCCTCGTCGAAGGACTCGAAATTAACTTCATAAAACTTTGTGCTTTACGATATTACCGTTATTCTTAGGATGCTAACTAAAACTCGGGTGATAATTGTGGTATATTGTACGACTGATAAATTAATATTGTTGAACGGTATTATCTGCATTAGTATGTCGAGCCTCGGAGGACGTAGACGTGATGATGGGAATGGAAGCGGCGAGCTGATTCGTACGACAACGATTCATGCTACAATGAAGGAGTATCAAAATCAAACGATATCCTATGAAATCTCCTTAGTAGTCGAGCCCACGAGCGAAGCCAAGAGACCGGGGACATCTGGGAAATTTTTGGTCGGTGAAGAGTCTAAGGCTCCCAAACCCCCATGTCGTTCGAACGCGTTGTCTTCGCGATCGAGAGTGAGCATTGGGAATCCCAAGCCAGCATCGGTGACTCTCGGTAAGAAGGGAGGGTGCTTCAACTGCAATCGTCGGGGACATGTTCGTGCAAATTGTCCCTTTCCACTCTTGACTTGTTACCGGTGCGGGTGTGAAGGTCATCGGGAGAAACATTGTGAGATAATTTCCGAACTGGCAAAGAATGCTACCCTGTTGGCGAACAGAGAAAGTGACCGGAGAATGTCCTGAAACCCTATGTCTCCTTCTGAGGAGCCTAACATGGGAGAATGAATATTTTGTAATATGTCCTAATCGTTGCTGATTCCAACAATAGTGACTTCGATCGTTTTTCATTTCATTGCTTTACGTTTCCATCTTTTGTTGTTCTAAGTTTCGGGATCGTAATGTCCTTTTAGTATGGGGGAGTGTATTACCCGTACTTTTCTTAGTATTTCCGGTATTGTGTGACCTTTCATTGTTGGTAATTCAATTATGATCCTCTCGACGATTTTAAACTACCATGTTCTACCTAGTCTACCATCCTCCGAATGAATTAGAGTTGTTTTGTCACACTCCATGAATTATTGTTGTCTTTCCACATCTGAACTTGATCCTTGCAAAATTTTGTTCGAAACTATTATTCCCACGCATGCAATTAACACTCCCGAATGTGTTATGAACTTGGATGCGGTTGGTCGAGCTCGAAACATGGTTTCAGGACATCTAAGCCATTTTATGATTTTCTTAACTATTGGAGCTTTTGTCTCGAAATTCATACTCCTCCACCTCGACTTATCGTGTTCGCTTACGTTTTTAGAACCTCGCATTCGCGCATTGCTCGTGATGTTTTGGGGCTGAGCAAGTAGTTATTTCCTTGATTGTTCCGCCGCTCTCTATTTTAAGTTTCAGGACGAAACTTATTTTAAAGGGGGTAGGATGTAATATCCGAGATTTTTATTCTGATTAATTCGAATTTTTCTTTTTTAGACCGGAAATTTCTCGATTTTCGAGCATTGGTATTATTTTTCTCGACAATCGATTTTGTGTTTATGGACATATGTGGTGATTTGTTGTATATTAATTTCATTTCGGATCGATGTTGTTGTCCGCGAGCGTTTCGTCGTGTTCGTTCCGTGCATTTTTAGGAATCGAGTCGTCGGTGCCACGACAGTAGTCTTGGCCGGACGGTTGCGGGAAGGCCTTGCCTGGCCGGCCTGCCGGACGGTTGCGGGAGAACCTGCACGCGGTTGGCGGCCGCCGGACAGGCGCGCGAGGGACCGGCATAGCGTACGCTACGGCCGGTGCTGCCAGCGCATGCCGGCGACGTAGCGCCTGGCTCGGCGGCTAGCGCGCTACAGGCGAGGGGGTCAGTCCAGGAGCCTCTGGAGTGGACCATGGTCGGCCCGCTAGCGCATGCTGCCGGCATGCTAGCGCACGCTAGGGCGGTCTGCCTATATATTTGACCGAGCAGCCCTGTTTCAACACATTTTTCATTTCATTCTTTTCCTTCCGCGGCCAGAGGTTTTGAGAGCAAGAAGGCATGTTGTTGAACAACAAATCCACGAAGATCCTGAGTTCATATCATTGATCAATCATTCCATAACATCCTTCAATCGATCGAATCAAGGTTAGTTTTTCCTAAAATCCAAACTTTGGGAAATTTGGGGATCTTGGTAGATTTCGTTCGTTCGAGCCATATGAACTTATATTACTAATGGATAATTGTATATTAAGTTGTATTCTATCAATTTCATCATCTTTACACGGTTTTGTCATGTCCGATTCGTCATTTATATGAGTTTTCACTTGACGCCTTCAAGGTGTCTGGGAAAATGCCGCTAAGGGATATTCGGTCGTTTTGTGATGTTTTTCCCCGTGTGATTGATTGTTTATTCGATGATAGGATATTAGGGATGAATTCCATAGAAAAATCTGGTGTTGAGCCCTCCCGATCGTTGTTTTCATTGGAGTTCCGGATTTTACCAATCGACTGTATTTTTGGAGTATCCGCGAGAGATTACCAAGGCAAGTACCTTGATATACGAATTGTAACTGCGTGAAATCATTGTTGTCGAAGTGTATGAATTTATACAGATGTATATATGTATATATATATACATATATGTGTGTATATATATAGATTTATATATATATATTTATATGTTAAATATATGTATGTATATCAGTATATTGATATATATGCCTATGTCGGTGAATGACGAGTGATGAATGCTAACACTAGTTGACGTACTCAACTTGGATTGATGGATGAACTATACTTATTCATATAATATAGTAAGATTATATATATATATATATATATATATATTCGGTTGAGTCGCAATATAGGGATATATGTGCGGTGTTGGTTGGTTATGCTTGAAGGCTTATTGTGATCGAGTTTTGATTGATAACGTGCGTGTTATTGTTTATTTGTGTGGTTATGGACTTGCGGAGAAATTGTGTGATTTGATGTACTGAGTTTATAATTGTTGTGACGTTCGTTTGTGTGCTTGATGTTTGAAATAATGTGGATACTTGTTGTGAGAAACGTCCTATCCGGGTACCTCTGAGGGTGGGGCGTGCACTCCGGCCTGGTGTATGCTGCAATGTGCGGCTCCATATGGGTGGTGAACGCCGGTGTTACCTAATGCGCGCGCAAGGGGCGGCTCTTGCAGGAGTGATCGCCGGCGCGGTGACATGTTCAAGGAGCGGCCAACATAGTGGAGTGAATGCTGGTACACAGGTGCGCAAGGGAGGCGCCTGGCAGGCTTATTGGTTACGGGTATTTGAGCGATAGCTAAGACCCCGTTACCGAACGATGCTCGTATCTCAAATTCTTTCAACTCACTTTTAAATGTTGTCTTGTTATAGACCGCGATTCGTGTTTTTTTGAAAGTTTGTTTCAGCTTGTTTTTAAAGCGTTGGTATCAGGGTTAATTAACCAAGGAGGTTTGACAAAATCTCTGAGGGTTAATTAATCGGGGGTCTTGAGCAGGATATTTCGAATGAGAGATTGTGCCTTTGATTGTATTGTGGTGTTATTCTGTGTATTAGGTCGAGGACCCTGTGAAATGTTGAGATGATTGATCTCTTGATGATATTATTTGGATTGGGTTGAAAACCCTGTGAGATATTTTAATGATTTCGTTTGTGACAGTGTTCTATAAATTGGGTCGGGGACCCCGAATAACGTGACATGGCTTTCGTGTAATTGTTTTCCATATGTTGGGTCAAGGACCCGAGAGCTTTTGAAATTATTTTCCAAAAGTGTTTCCATTCGATTTTCAAAACCCCAAGACGGCCCGAGTCAATAATAACGTTTACAAACTATCTTATCAAAATACTTTTCCTTTCACCAAAGAGATTTTCATGACTCCTTGGGCTCATTTAAAGTTTCATTGATGTTATGTCCCGTAAAGAGAATGTGACTATGTGTTTATCTTTCACCTTGTGTATGCGAGTGCTATTCTGTGTTGACTATGAGAATGTATTGTTTGTGTTAAGGCTTCACGACGGTTGAATTTTGTGTTGTTATTGTTTGTATATCTTGTATATTATGTACTTGCACTAGCAAAATTCTAGTTTGCTAACCCCCGAGTTTTCGCGGGGTGGGTGCTTGTTATGCGCTCAGGTTTTGGCAGCTCGGGAGCAGTCACGGGACTGGCTTGGAAGGAGATGGAAGACGACGATGCTAATCACATAAGAATCAGAGTCTTTTTCTTTTATTCCATCTGGGTCGGTATTTTCCCATTTGGTTGAGTATTCACCCTTGCACGGGTGTAGGTTTTCATTTATTAAATGGAGTTGTCATCCCTTTTTGTGTGAAAGTTTATTTTTGTCATTGAGATGTAAAATTCATTAGTTTCTGAATTGTTTAATGACATTGTCGGTCTGCGTTGTATTTAGATTGACCCCGGTCGGTCAATCATTATGTAGTCTAGTGGAGTTTAGCCTGGTAGATCCTTGTGCGAAGGGCCTATGGCGTGTAACATTTCCGGACGTATTCTGGGGGTGTTACATGGAGTTCCTAGTGAATAGATTCTAGTATGGTTAAAGCATACTGTCGGACCCAAAATTCTCCAGATCCTCCAGTGTTAGGCCGTTAGATAGCAGGTAATACATTTTTCCCATAAGATCCCTATTATTAGAGATCTCCTTTTACTACACGGTGCTCACAATTTCAAAGACGGGAGCACCCTTCTTTTCCAACGCATACTTAAACACTGCGTCAACAGTCTATTCATTATAATTTTCTTAGTGAAGACTACCCAATCTATAGAGCCCTTGTTGTTTAACATGGGAAATCACCAGATTTAAACCCGGCCATGTCTTTGTTTTCAGAGATTATACGCTCTTGAAGCACAGAGAGAGCAAAGATCCTTCGGTCGATGATATTTTCTTTCGTTTTCAAGGACAATGACGAATTCTGTGATGAAGTCATTTTTGCAGAGAGATAGATGAAAAGTAAGAATTAAAAACTTCCCAGAAAAAGTTCTAAGTATTTAGGTTATATGCTGTAGGCTCGTTTAATTTGCAAAAAACGTAAAGAGTCCGTTGATTAGCGTACTGGGCCCTTTATAGCGTGCAGAGAAGCTAGGTTACATTGAACGGTCAGATTTAGGATATGTGAACCGTGCCTGAATAAACGTACAAGATGAATTCGGATGTAACTGGTATGTCTAATCCATCAATTTTGAATTTAATGCCCGGTCCCATACCCGACACATTACATCCTCCACTATTGCACGTTCAAGCAGTTTATATTTTAAAAATGCGGGTTTCAAGGCTTTAAAGTCCAGATGTCGTTTCAGTATTGAAAGTTAAATCATTTTAAATTCAGACGCTGCACGTGGACTAAAACTTGTTTTGAAGAGGTTAAGTGTATGGAATTGGATACAATTTAAATATTAATTAACTTATTACGATATTTATGTTGTATATTTACAGTATTCCCCCTTAAAAGGTACATACATTATTCAATTCTTACAGCAATCGATGATTAATACTGTATTGTAGGGTCCTACTTTCTTCCCCCTTAATTGATGCACACTTGAGTTATAGGATGATAATTGTACCTTCTTCTTCCCACTATACAAATATGACTGAGAGTTCTGAGTGTATGATTAATAAGCGTGGACACTATATTCATGGGCACTACCAAAAAAAGGACTTTAGCCGACTGTAATACCCGAGATTTTCGTTTCCGGTTATTTTTGAATTTTTGTCGGTTGTGCCGGTTATTTTGCTCTATTAGCGATTATTTGAGTTTTCCCCTAAGTTGGGTACGACATGATGTACCGTGTTGTGGTGTTCGTCGGGTATGACATATCGTTGCGTAAGTCGAGCTAATAGTATGTCGTGCTTTGTTATTTGTTTGTTTTAGATTTGGATCGTTGGTGTTATCCGTTAGTGTTTCGTTGCATGTTGAATAATCATTGTTTTGTCGAGGAGTATCGTTGTTGTGCAATTGGTTAACTTTGTAAGATCACCACCGGCACTTATAAAGTCTAAAAATTCTGAAACTTTACAATGTGATAGAGCATCAAGTTAGCTTTCCAATGGTTCAAACGGCGAGTCAATCGGAGTCCGGACGAAGGAGTTATGGTCATAATAGCAAAGACTACACAATGTATAATTAGCGCACGCTAACGTATTTATTAGCGCGCGCTAACTATTAGGGACAGAGCGTTCTATCCTTTACAGGACTGCCTCATTTACGCAAGCAAATACATTGATTAACGCACGCTAACGGGACCGAACAGAGGCTTCTGGACTGCATTTTTACCCTGGTAGCGCACGATAAGCCTTTTCGTAGCGTACGCTAAACCTCTGTTTGTATATAAGGGTTTGGGAAGTCAACTTTCATCATTTTTTTTCATTTCACTTCTTCTCCTCCGGCGACCCAGGCGACTCCAGGCGTGAGAAGGTGGAGATCTCGGCCAGATATCATTAGATATCAACTCCTTTCAACTCCTAACACGGATTTATCGACCTTCTTTCATCTTCCATCGTCGGATTCGAGGTAAAATCCCTTAGAACCTTGGTTTTGAGAATTTTGGGGGGGTTTTCCTTGATCTCTTGAGTTCACCCGGAAATGATAAATTGATAGTGTAATTCTTGTTGTTTTGGTTGTACACTACGGATTAGAAACTCGTTTATTGATTTCATTTCACCCGAAAGTGGTTTTGATTTCCTTGGGAAACCCTTGAACCCTTGTAGTTCTTAATGTCGATTTGGATCCCGTTTAGTGTTGTTAATTCGTGGTGTGTCACTCTCATAGTGTTCGTCGGACTGTCGGGTTCGTGTTTGTTCTTGGAAGTTCAGGGGCTGATTGACCGTGTCCGTTCGTTGTTCCAATGATCGTGGTTTCGAGGCAAGTATCTTGTCCATACATTACGTGTTTTATGGATATAATGGTTGGTAATCGATGATATGTGCTAAATGAATGTTTACAACCATTTCTCAAAAGAATCGGTATATTTACAATCATGGTTTTCTTAAAAGACGACTCTTGTGTTCGGGGCTTAATGTGCTTAATTGACTATGTGTGTTAGTGTTGAGTATAGGATCTCCCTACTTTCGGGTGATGCCATTCTATGTGAATATGTCGTCGGTAATTTATGGTTAAATCATTTTGTTAAGAATTGTGCGTGGAGTCATGTGGTTGTCGGTGGATATGTGAGTTGTGTGATATTGGTTGTGTAGTTCGGTGTTGTTGAGATAAGTGTGTTTTCTTGTGGATAGTATTAATTCTGGGTCGTGAGTATATGTTGGATAGTTTGGCCATTTTAGCAAAATACCTCGACTATATATATTGTGATTGACTCTTGAGGATCATGGTTTTGGAAATGTGAATTGATGAGAATTGTAAGGTTGTTCTCGAGTACTCTCACTCGGGGATTGACTCGACGGGGTCACACGGGGACCTGGTGGCTTAGCGGCTGGACCGGGTCGCGAGGGTTACTTCGAGTGGGCATTCTCACCTGGGGATTGCTCGACGGGGCACATAGGGACTTGGTGGCTTGAGGGCCGGACCGGGTCGCGAGAATTGCCAGAGTGTTTGTACTGATGATTAATTGTGATATGTCCGGAGTATCACAATGATTGGTGCCCGGGGTCGAGAGACATTATATATCGAGTCTTGGTGTTTAGCTAAAATGACATAAAAATAATGTGTTATGTGTAACGTGTTTTTGGAAGTAAATTGAAGTGTATGATCGGGTCGTGGACCCTGTGTTTAGTGATCGAAATGATCAGGTCGTGGACTCTGTGTTTGGTGACTGGAATGAATTGGGTTGTGAACCCCATGTTTTGTTAATCGGTTTTGCATTTTTGGAAAAATGAACTTTGGGGCTGTGACCCTAAGTGGCTTTCGACGAATTAAGAACTTTTAATCACAAATATTTTCAGAACTCCTGAGATTTGGAAGTGTTTACAAAGTGCTTACTTGTTTCGTTTTACTTTCAAGACTTAAACTATTTTTAAATCAAAATATCTCGGGAAGTATTTTGTTGTATTCTCGGAATGTGTTATGTATAGCTCGTATTTGCACTTTATACTTGTACTAGCAAAACAGTGGAGTTTTGCTAACCCCCGAGTATTCGGGGGTGGATGTCTGTTTTTGCATCCAAGTACATGCAGGTTTGGGAGCAGAACACAGGATCGGTGCGAAGGATGATGGAAGGCAAATGATATTAATCACATGAAGGCCAGTTTTGGGTGCAGTTAGTCGGAGTATGTGTATGGTCTTTTCCGCTGTCGTACTTTTTTATTTATGAGTGTATTTTACCCTTGCATGGGTATGAGTCGAGATAGAAATGTGTATTTTTGACTTGTATGTTAGTGACGAAAGACCAAGTTGGTCTACGGATTTGGTATTTTATCATGTCGGTATGTAATTTATTGTGTGGTTTCGATGCCTAGCATGGTGGATCCTTACGGAGAGGGTTTGCGGTGTGTAATATTTCCGGTTTGATTTCGTGGGTGTTACATTTAGGGTATCGGAGCTTAGGTTGCGGAAACCTAGGCTGTCGGGTCCAGTCGGGTATTGTCGTGTCTTGTCCTGTCAGATTGTGTTTGTCTAAGTCATTTCGCGATGCGTCGTCTGTGATGTCGGCCGTGATTAGTATTGAGGTGCAGACATCATCTTCGTGCGACCTGTGGATGTAAGTCTCCCTACTATATTGTGCCTTGTGATATACGAGCCGTATGATTTTGTGTTATGATGTGGAGTTAAAGGTGATTTGTGAGTATGTGGCCTATGTTGTTTGATTTTCGTATGATGACCTCAAGGTCAAAATTTTTGGAGAATTCCAACTACCGATATTTTATTTTCATCTTGTGTTATAAGTTTTCAAAACACCATTTTTAAACTCAAGTGAGGTCTACAAAATGTAGACAAGACGTGACTCTCGTTTTCAACTTATCGGTTTTATGGTTGTTAGTCGGCAAATACGTGATGATGTTCTTGTTGTTCGGGCAGTATAGCCAGTTTTAGATTAAAACTGTGATGTGATTGCTGAGTCGTTCGGTTTGTGCACATTGAGATAGCTCTCTTTAATAATAGGTGAGATTTCGGTTTTTGAATAACAATTGTCTTTTGATGGTTGATCATGAAGTGTTAAATCGATGGCTTTGAGATTCGAACGTTGTTGTTGTTTATTTGTGACCATCGATTCTAGTAACGTTGTATATATGTTCGCGATCATGTTGCTGAGTTGGAGCAGCTAGCGCACGCTAAGTGCAAGGCTAGCGCGCGCTAATGCAACGTTGGTAGCGCACGCTAAATATTGTTGTAGCGCGCGTTAGTTAGCTGGGACAGAGGCTAGAGAACCGCATTTCTTTTATCCGTTAGGCCTAACCTCGGTAATCGATCACCCGTAAATGTATTCTATGTGTGTTGTCTAGTGATGATAACTGTTTTGTGTGACTGTGTGTTATGATTTTTCGTTGCGCTAAGTGATAATTGATTTTGTTTAGTTAGTTGATAAATTATGTCTGCTCTGTGTGTGTGTTCGAAAATGCTTTCCTGAAACTTTCATAAGTTTGTGCAAGTTGCGGAAAATCAATTTTTGAAAATAATTTGACGTTGCGATTAAATCGGCGGCTTCATATGAACTTTGGAAATTGTTTGAAATTTGCGAGCCAGCCTAAGATTCTAAAATAAAACCTCGACGGTATTTAAAGAGTTGTTTTAAAGTACCATGAACATTTTGTAAAATGTTACCGTCATTGATTTTTGTGTAGTGTTGGGAGAATTTTCAGAAATGATTTTTAACGTACTATTGTATTTTCAAATAATTCGAGTACATGATTTTCAAAAATCTTTCACACCATAATTTTTTTTATTCCAAAAACCAACTTTTTATTTTCAAAAATATGTAGTGAAAGACGAAAAAGCTTACTCGATTTAAACATCAAACTCGGATTTGGAAAAGTTTGAATAACTCCAAAATCATTGTTGATTTGTGGAAATATTTAGTGCATGTGCGAATGGTTTGATGGTATTGCGTGGTTACCCTGTTTGTTATTAACGAAAATGATGATACTGATTACAAGGGATAATTGATATTCCGAAATATTGTTTTGCAAATGATTTCAAAATAAGATAGTTACGGTCTTTTGTTTACAAGTCGTGGTAAAACAGCCCGAGGTACCAAAAGTACTTTCAAAAATTCTTTTTCGAGTAAACATACAAATTCAAAGATTTTTTTTATGATATCATTTAAAAGGATACCTCGTGGATCTTCTTATCATGTTGCTATTAGATACCTTATGTCGATATGTTGTGCTACGTTGGCATTCTAATGTATCATTTTGAGATGTTGGGTTCCATCGTGCTGAGTGGTTACTTACTCAGTATGCTGAGGGGCAGAGGTCGTGGTCGTGACTCTGATACAGATGGTTGTGGAGACTAGATGCGGGACCAAGAGAATATTGCCGAGAAGGTTGCTATGCTAACAGCTCGCTCTCGTTGTTTTGGATTCAGGGATGAAACCTCTTTTAATAGTGACAGAGTATAATAACCATTTTTTCGCTTTCGTATTGTTCGACTCTGTTGACTCGTTTGTGTTCGCTGATACTTCTGACCTTGCATTTTTTTTCGGCATTGTCAATCGAGAGAGTTTTGATGTTGTTTCGAATCAATTAGTTTAGCCTTATGACTTTTCCAAGTTCGGTGCGACTTCCGTGAACCCTATGCATATGAGCATCTTGTAGTAAACATCGGCGTTGTGGTCTAATCGTTGTTGCTCGACCGTTGTTGCTCGACCATTGTTGTTCGATCGTTGTTGTCCAATTTTTATTGTCCGATCCAAAACTGCGAATATTGAGCATCTCCGCCATTTCGTGGTTTCCTTAAAATTCGGGTAATTGTTCCCGTATGTGATTTTTTTCAAACATTTGAGGTTGTTGGAATTTCATTCTTGTTCAACGTTGGAGTTGTGTTTTGATTGTTGTACTGCTCGGATTTATCAACCGTGGGGGTTCAGGTTCATTACTTTCGTAAACATTCTTGCGTATTGAATCGGACTGCATTAGCTCGGTACTGCATGGAGCTCTTGTGCGCTCTCAATATCAGATAGAGTGTGTTATCTAGAGTCGTCTTGCTCTTGTTTTAAGTTTTGGGACGAAACTTATTTTTAGTAGGGTAGAATGTAATACCCGAGATTTTCGTTTCCGGTTATTTTTGAATTTTTGTCGGTTGTGCCGGTTATTTTGCTCTGTTAGCGATTATTTGAGTTTTCCCCTATGTTGGGTACGACATGATGTACCGTGTTGTGGTGTTCGTCGGGTACGACATATCGTTGCGTAAGTCGAGCTAATAGTATGTCGTGCTTTGTTATTTGTTTGTTTAGATTTGGATCGTTGTTGTTGTCCGTTAGTGTTTCGTTGCATGTTGAATAATTATTGTTTTGTCGAGGAGTATCGTTGTTGTGCAATTGATCGACTTTGTAAGATCACCACCGGCACTTATAAAGTCTAAAAATTCTGAAACTTTACAATGTGATAAAGCATCAAGTTAGCTTTCCAATGGTTCAAATGGCGAGTCAGTCGGAGTCCGGACGAAGGAGTTATGGTCATAATAGTAAAGACTACACAATGTATAATTAGCGCATGCTAACGTATTTATTAGCGCGCGCTAACTATTAGGGACAGAGCGTTCTGTCCTTTATAGGACTGCCTCATTTACGCACGCTAATACATTAATTAGCGCATGCTAACGGGACTGAACAGAGGCTTCTGGACTGCATTTTTACCCTGGTAGCGCACGCTAAGCCTTTCCGTAGCGTACGCTAAACCTCTGTTAGTATATAAGGGTTTGGGAAGTCAACTTTCATCATTTTTTTCATTTCACTTCTTCTCCTCCGGCGACCCAGGCGACTCCAGGCGTGAGAAGGTGGAGATCTCGGCCAGATATCATTAGATAACAACTCCTTTCAACTCCTAACACGGATTTATCGACCTTCTTTCATCTTCCACCGTCGGATTCGAGGTAAAATCCCTCAGAACCTTGGTTTTGGGAATTTTAGGGGGGTTTTCCTTGATCTCTTGAGTTCACCCGGAAATGATAAATTGATAGTGTAATTCTTGTTGTTTTGGTTGTACACTACGAATTAGAAACTCGTTTATTGATTTCATTTCACCCGAAAGTGGTTTTGATTTCCTTGGGAAACCCTTGAACCCTTGTAGTTCTTAATGTCGATTTGGATCCCATTTAGTGTTGTTAATTCGTGGTGTGTCACTCTCATAGTGTTCGTCGGACTGTCGGGTTCATGTTTGTTCTTGGAAGTTCAGGGGCTGATTGACCGTGTCCGTTCGTTGTTCCAATGATCATGGTTTCGAGGCAAGTATCTTGTCCATACATTACGTGTTTTATGGATATAATGGTTGGTAATCGATGATATGTGCTAAATGAATGTTTACAACCATTTCTCAAAAGAATCGGCATATTTACAATCATGGTTTTCTTAAAAGACGACTCTTGTGTTCGGGGCTTAATGTGCTTAATTGACTATGTGTGTTAGTGTTGAGTATAAGATCTCCCTACTTTCGGGTGATGTCATTATGTGTGAATATGTCGTCGGTAATTTATGGTTAAATCATTTTGTTAAGAATTGTGCATGGAGTCATGTGGTTGTCGGTGGATATGTGAGTTGTGTGATATTGGTTGTCTCGTTCGGTGTTGTTGAGATAAGTGTGTTTTCTTGTGAATAGTATTAATTCTGGGTCGTGAGTATGTGTTGGATAGTTTGGCCATTTTAGCAAAATACCTTGACTAAATATATTGTGATTGACTCTTGAGGATTGTGGTTTTGGAAATGTGAATTGATGAGAGCTGTAAGGTTGTTCTCGAGTACTCTCACTCGGGGATTGAATCGACGGGGTCACACGGGGACCTGGTGGCTTAGCAGCTGGAACGGGTCGCGAGGGTTACTTCGAGTGGGCATTCTCACCTGGGGATTGCTCGACGGGGCACACAGGGACTTGGTGGCTTGAGGGCCGGACCGGGTCGCGAGAATTGCCAGAGTGTTTGTAATGATGATTAATTGTGATATGTCCGGAGTATCACAATGATTGGTGCCCGGGGTCGAGAGACATTATATATCGAGTCTTGGTGTTTAGCTAAAATGGCATAAAAATAATGTGTTATGTGTAACGAGTTTTTGGAAGTAAATTGAAGTGGATGATCGGTTCGTGGACCCTGTGTTTAGTGATCGGAATGATCGGGTCGTGGACTCTGTGTTTGGTGACTGGAATGAATTGGGTTGTGAACCCCATGTTTTGTTAATCGGTTTTGCATTTTTGGAAAAATGAACTTTGGGGCTGTGACCCTAAGTGGCTTTCGATGAATTAAGAACTTTTAATCACAAATGTTTTCAAAACTCCCGAGATTTGGAAGTGTTTACAAAGTGCTTACTTGTTTCATTTTACTTTCAAGACTTAAACTATTTTTAAATCAAAATATCTCGGGAAGTCTTTTGTTGAATTCTCGGAATGTGTTATGTATGGCTTGTATTTGCACTTTATACTTGTACTAGCAAAACAGTGGAGTATTGCTAACCCCCGAGTATTCAGGGGTGGATGTCTGTTTTTGCATCCAGGTACATGCAGGTTTGGGAGCAAAACACAGGATCGGTGCGAAGGATGATGGAAGGCAAATGATATTAATCACATGAAGGCCAGTTTTGGGTGCAGTTAGTCGGAGTATGTGTATGGTCTTTTCCGCTGTCGTACTTTTTATTTATGAGTGTATTTTACCCTTGCATGGGTATGAGTCGAGATAGAAATGTGTATTTTTGACTTGTATGTTAGTGACGAATGACCAAGTTGGTCTACGAATTTGGTATTTTATCATGTCGGTATGTAATTTATTGTGTGGTTTCGATGTCTAGCCTGGTGGATCCTCACGGAGAGGGTCTTCGGCATGTAATATTCCCGGTTTGATTTCGGGGGTGTTACATCGACGACCCGAAAAAAAACGGCCGACGACTTTAAAGTGTCGTCGGCTAAACTTTGCACTTTAGCCGACGACTCATGATGCCGTCGGCTAAACAGTTTTAGCCGATGACTTGATCAAGGTCGTTGGCTATAGTACAACATAATCGTCGGCTATAGTAAAGAGGTTTAGCCGACGACTCTTGAGATTGTTTAGCCGACGGAAAAAAAAGACGTTTTAGCCGACGACTTGATCTGGGTCGTCGGCTAAACCTTTTCCCAAAAAAAAAGTTTTAGCCGACGACTTGATGCGGGTCGGCTAAACCATTTCCCAAAAAAAAAATCAAGTTTTAGTCGACGGCAAGATCTAGGCTGTCAGCTAAACCCTTTCGAAAAAAACATGGGGTTTAGCCGACGACCTAGATCAAGTCGTCGGCTAAACCTCCAAGTGAAAATTATATATAGTTCACGGAACACCAACCCAATCTTGCCCCTCTCCCTGCTAAAGAGCACCATTCTATTCCCGACCCTGTTAGTTATTCCCGAAAAAAGCTTGTGAGTTGCTACTTTGAGTATTGCGACTTTGTGAAAAAGATCAACCCAGTTCCTGGAAATCCCTTTGTGTATTTTTTGAGTTTGTGTTGCTACTTTGAGTTGTGCTAGCTGGAGTGACGAAGGTTTCTACCGGTTGTTATAATCACCATTTCGATTAAGGTATGTATTTTATTGTATTTTTTATTGTGATTTTGAAACTTTGTATTATTCATGTTCATTCGAAAGCTTTTATGTATAACGATTAAGTTTTATGATGATAATCATTATGATTAATTGTTTGTTGTGATTTCATTTATAATTTGAACAATATTAGATAGTTGGATTAATATTGGAAAATTTATACATTTTCAGGATGGACAAGAGTTGGATTGGGTTACGAAAATGGGATCCAAGTGTAATGGATGCGATGAAGCAGTTTATGAGATTTGTAAAAGAGCACGACAGTGGTAATACGTTGCACTACTGTCCGTGTAATAAATGTAGATGTCGCAGTGATATTTATCGTTTTCCATTTGATGAGGTATGGGAACACCTAAAGAAGAATGGTTTTTGGAGTAAATATACATGTTGGATATACCACGGTGAAGCACCGAATTCAGTTATTCCGTATGATCACGGACAATTTAGTGGTAACGACGGGTTCACCGATCCGAAGAGGAGGTTGATTGATGATGTGTTTGGTTTTTCTGAGAGGTTTGTGCCAACTGAGCCAATCCCACGACCCCATAGACCATTGCCTTGCAATACTGCTGGGCTTGACAGGTACAACAAGCTAATTCAACTCCAACAGACCCCTCTATACCCAGGGTGTAACATGACTATTCTTGATTGTGTCATGGAAACGATGAGATTAAAGGTGGAAAACAGATCATCTATCAAGTCTATGTATGATTACTTGGAGCTTACGAGTAATATGCTTCCATAGGGTCATCATCTTCCTAATACATATACAAAAATGAGACGAATTTTGAAAGATCTTGGTCTTTCCTACATTAAGATCCACGTCTGCATGTATGATTGTGTTCTATTCTGGGGGCATCCTAATCAAGACCTCACGAGATGTCCTGTATGTGATACAGAGAGATATAGGATCACTCCTTATCGAAAAGAGAAACCGGTGAAGGTACTTTGGTATTTTCCACTGAAGGACAGGTTGGAATGGCTTTTTATGTCTCCTCACACGGAAAAAGCAATGAGATGGCATGCCGAGCCGCGCACTAATGATAGGGATACTATGATACACCCTTTGGATGGAGAGGCGTGGAAGCATATAGATAGGGAGTATCCGAATTTTTCTTCAGATATCCAAAATGTGAGGCTCGGGATTGCATCTGATGGTTTCAACCCTTTTGGTAACATGAGTCTTTCATAGACCATATGGCCTGTTGTAGTGATTCCTTACAATCTTCCTACGTGGAAGTGTATGCGGAAGGAGTATAATATGTTGACCTTGTTAGTCCCGGGGCCGGGATATCTAGGAAAGTGTATCGATATGTATATGAGACCTTTGATAGAGGAGCTGAATTGTTGTGGGAGCAAGGTCATCCCACGTACGACAGTTATTCGTCTGAGACGTTCTACTTGCACGCCATGTGTATCGGCACTATTAGTGATTTTCCTGCATATGGAATGCTGTCTGGATCTATTATTAGCAGATATAGAGGTTGTCCAGTGTGTTTGAATGCAGATTGCGCTAGGTACCACTGTAGGAAAGTTATCCGATTGCGTCATCGGATATGGCTTGAGAGGGAACATGAGTGGCGTATGGATGCTGCAACATTTTATGGCACTGTAGAAATGGGCGAGCCACCACGACAGTGGATAGGTGATGAAATACTATCGATTCTTAATGAGTACGATTTTGGTCAGCTTAGCAACCATCCTGATGTGATTGCAACAACACCTGAAAGGCCCGACAGGTATAAGTATTGGTCGCACAAAAGTATATTCTGGGAATTTCCTTACTGGTCCAAGTTACTGATAAGGAACTTCTTGGATGTCATGCACATTAAAAAGAATGTTGCGAAAGTGTGGTTGGGACAACCTTAGGTTGGGATGGAAATACCAAAGACGGGCCAAAAGCACGCAAAGGTTTGGTAGAAATGAGCATAAGAAAACATTTGTGGTTGAAAACTGTCAAGGGAAAACAAAAAATGCCTAAGGCAGCTTACACCATCAATGCTGAGCAGAGAACTGAGATATTTTGGTGGATAAAGACTGCTAGGTATCCTACCGGGTATGCTGGAAATATAGGAAAATGCGTTAATCTCAGGGAGAACAAGTTAACTGGTTTGAAGAGTCATGATTGTCATATCCTACTCCAACGCCTATTTCCGGTATTTATTCGACCGTATTTACCAAAACAGGTGGTCGAGCCGTGTGTTGCATTGTAAAGATTTTTCCAGAAATTATGTACGAGAGAAGTGAAGAGATCTGATTTGTGTAAAATGCAAGATGAGATCATATATATCTTGTGCAAGTTTGAGCGAATATTTCCTCCATACTTTTTTGACCTCATGCCTCACCTCATGATCCACCTTCCCTGGCAGTTATTGGTCACTGGTCTAGTGCACTATACGTGGATGTACCCGGTTGAAAGGTAACATATATATATATATTGTCAAATTAAGTATGATTTCTAACACAATGACAATATTACAGGCAACTCGTTGATTAAAAAGACTCTGTGGCCAATAAGTCTGCACTGGAAGGATGCATTGCAGAATCTTACCTTGCCTCAGAGTGTATTACGCATATCAAGTTGTATTTGGGCACCTTTGAGCCCCCTTCCCGCTCTATTCCAGCAGATAAAATACAATTCAATCTTTCTATCATATCCACTGAGGTTGACGTCTATGGGAGGTTTCCAGGAAGACAATTAGACCCGTACGAGTCACGAATTGCACATTGGTGGATATTGCTGAATTGTCCAGAAGTTCAGTACTGGAAAGACATCCACTTGTCATGCGATATGGTGCGAGGTGACACTAGATTCCATAATGACACTTTTGCCGACTATTTTGGAGAATGGGTACGTATACATTCAGTTGCTATTGATTATGGACTTAAGATATTTTTTTTACATAAAAAGTTTATTTACGATATATGACACACATACAAGATGACGGACACCGTAACTGGTCGCGTGAACTTATGCTTCTTTCTATGAAGCCGGTTATGTTAAGAATTTATTCGATGGCCAAAGTTAATGGTGTCACATTCGTATACCTTGAGAGAGACCAAAAAAGAAGATGTCAAAATTCTGGGGTTATGATAGATGGTGTATATTACGGTGTTCTTTTGGAAGTGGTAGAACTAATTTAAGGGGAAGGCATGACAATTTACTTGTTTAAGTGTCGATGGTACGACACCAGTCTTGGAACCGATATGCAAGACGACTACGGGCTGTTATCTGTTGACACTTCCACTTCATGGTATGAAAGTGATCCTTTTGTATTTGCTACATCAGCAAAGTCGGTGTATTATTTGGACGACTTGGTGAAGAAAGGCACGTGGAAGATAGTTAACGTTATGACAACGAGGAATATTTATAGTGCTGCTACACTGGGAGAAACAACAGGTACTGATGACGATGATGCTTATCAAGAGCCAAATACAGAAAATATTCCACCATCAACGACAATTACAATGAATAATGTTCCTGAAGGACGAGTCATCCGAATCCGTGGTGATGCTCGCGGGTACGTTGATGTTGATACAAACGAATTACTTGAAAATTCTTATGACGATAATGTGGACGACTTGAGGCATATGTTGCCGGATATAAACTCAGATAATGAGACAGACTGTAGTGATGACTCAAACTATGAGCCATACATTTATTAGATGTATATTTTCATATGTTAAATATAATTAAAAAAATAGTACTAATAATAATCAAAACATTAATATAATATTAATAATATTATTAAAAAAATATGGGGGGTTTAACCGACGACAAAATCTACGTCGTCGGCTAAAGTGTTTTAAAAAAAATATTATACTTTAGCCGACGACTTTACAATAGTCGTCGGCTAAAGTGTTTTAAAAAAAATATTATACTTTAGCGGACGACTTTTCAATAGTCGTCGGCTAAAACCCAACTATGACACGGGCCATGTAGTCTAACATGGTTGGGTCAGGCAGACAGTCTGTTTTCACTTTCTGGGCAGGTGTGACACGACCCGTCTCATTTGACATGGTTGGGGGTTTAGCCGACTACATTATATAAGTCGTCGGCTAAAGTTTTTTTAAAAAAATGGTATACTTTAACCGACCGTGTCAAATGACACAGCCCGTGTCGCACCTGCCCAGAAAGTGAAAACAGACTGTATCCTGACCAGACCGTGTTAGACTACATGGCCTGTGTCATACTTGGGGTTTAGCCGACGACTATTGAAATGTCGTCGACTAAAGTTTAATATTTTTTTTAAAACACTTTAGACGACGACGTAGATCTTGTCGTCGGCTAAATCCCCTACATTTTATACTGGGCGTTTTATGTAATTTTCGTCCTGGTGTGTTTTTTCTCGCTAACCGAGGTGGTTAGACGTGTGGTATTTCTTATTTAGCCTGGTGGGTCCCATGTAGGGGTCCACGACGCTGTAATATACCCTGAATATCTTGGGGGTGCTACAGAAAATGGTATCAGAGCGCAAGGTTTATGGATACCTAGGATTGTTGGTTTGTGTTACATTTTTCACTCCGTTATTCCACTGCAATCATCTCGGTACTTCCAGTGCTTGTAAGTTTTCCTTACTCGATTCCTTGTTTTCTCGTATTGTACTTCCGTTTCTTGAATTGTGACTGTTTTCCTTTCGTACTTATCATTGTACTGCTTTTGCTTCTCCTTATCTCCAATATGGATGCTGGAAGAGGTCGTGGTCGTGGTCGTGGATGCGGCCGGGGACGTGGGGCAGCCACTTCACACTCTTCGGGAGCCTGCAGTAATGATGGTCGCCAGGGCCATACTGCCACTTAAGACGATACATCCGGCAATGGTGCCGAGATTAGTGTTGCGGCTATGATGCAACAAATGGTGAACCAAATGGCTATTATAGCCCGGGCGGTTCAGAACCCGGCTTTGGCTCATACCGCTTAGGCCGGAATAGATCGCTGGCTTAATGACGTCATAAAGATGCATCCTTCTCAGTTCTCTGGGGCTTCAGACCCGATTGACTAGGAGATCAAGGAGATGTCTAATATCTTTGTTGCCACTAACTGCCCTGACGATCGCAAGGTCCCCATCGCCCAGTATTTTATCACTGGGGAGGCTGCTGATTGGTAGGAGGCCGTTGAGCCTCGGGATCATGTTGCTTCATGGGATGAGTTCAGAGACCTTATGGAAGCTGAATACTGTCCAATGCTGGTTCGTCAGGCCCGAGTCCATGCTTTTTATGATGCTCAGCCCCGAGATATTCCGGTTTCTCAGGCTATTTCGGATTTCAACCGAGAATTGGGATACGTGTTGGAGTAAGATTGGTCGGTATCACCGTTTGGAGATAGAGTTATAAAACTCTTTCGCTTTTTGGAAGCGATTTAAATAAAGGTGCGGAAAATAAATTGACAACAGATTTATAGAGGTCTTACTAAACGTGCATACATCATCTCTTCAGTATCTTTTTCTATAGGCTAAAGATAAACCTCTGCACTTCTCTTCTATCGGTCGAGGGATAACCGTTAAAAACTCGTCTTCTATTGGTCCGAGTAAACCGTTCACACACTTGTCTTTTTGTCAGTCCAAGTTAAATAATTTTCTTTTTCTATTGGACAAGTAATCAACCGATCTAGCTTTCTATGGGTACTAAATAAATCTCACGTGAATATAGATTGCGATTCTAACAATACCGGATCATTGATCCTACTAACACCGAATCCAATCATATCCTTTCTTTTTCCTCTCATGTATGAGTTTTCGTGTATCACACTCAAACTTTTAACAATATAAGCACAATTACAGCAATAATAGAATGTATAACAATATATGACCAATATCTCGATTGTTTGAAGTTGTTGTGAGTTCAATACCATAGGAAGTTGTATTTATATGCTCCAAAGCCTCAACTAGCCGTTAGCTCCTACTGCCTTCTTTACGTACATTTTTGTTCATCCATTACGTACGCTACATTCATTACGTACGTTAACAACTCTTGTTTACATACGTTAGGCTCTTCAAAAATCAATCCAGAGGCTTCGTTTCTTCCATTACGTACGTTAAGCTTCTCACCCTTACGTACGTTATCTTCAGTGAAATTATCTATTGCATGCTGATGTATGCCATGACATCATCTTCAACGGCTCCTTGTTTGAATTCAGAAACACCCCATTACGTACGTTAAGCACCATGTGTTACGTACGTTAAGCTTGATACATTACGTACGTTATGCACCTTGCATTGCGTACGTTATCCATGTTATTTCCAGCTTTTTGCGACTTCGACCTCTTCGTTGTTTTGTTTTGCTTCCTTGTTGTTTTTCATTGCTTAACAACTAATCATCACAACTCGATTAATTAATATTTGGAATAAAGTATTTCAACAATCACTCCCTTTTTGATGATTACAAAACAACAACTTAAATTGGATAAAACCTGCAAAACAATATATATATATATATACATACATATATATATATATATATATATATATATATTTGTACGAATCAAAGTTTTCGGCTTTGATAGTTTCGTTAGTTGCTCCCATATTTTCTCTTTCTCCTTTTCGACTTCTTATTTTCATTTTTCAACTTTTTCGATTTCTTTTTTGACTTTTCTCCTTTTTATTTTTCTCTCCCCTTTTTTACTTTTTATTTTTCTTGTAATTCTTCCATGATGCTTTTTATCCCATTCAACTATTTTTCCCCCTTTTTGTTATTAGCAAAAAGCGTATAAAGGATACCAATTGATGATAAAATATGTTATGATAAAATATGCATAAAAAGGGTAAAACTTTCCCTGACAAAAATCTCCATTTTTAAAAATATAATACTCCCCCTGAGTAAAATACTTATTGATTAATTTTTGGGGATCCAACCGAAATTCGGTCGTTTTTCATTAATATGGACGATATTCGGAATAGTGGTTCCTTTAGGAATCTAAATCTTTTTAATTTTAATCGTCCGTCGTGGGCTTTTACAATTCGAAATATGGTGCCCAATTTTTAAATATTTTTCACATCTGGGTATTTTTAAATTTACGGATTCGGTTTTAATACAAGGTTTGAATCCTAACCCCTGTTTGTTCAAATGAATTTTTGAACCGATAGCATTTGTTCAAATTTTTCGTTTCCACACGAAAATTTCTTTGTTAAAGCCTTGAGTTCGTCTTGAACTTTCAAAAAATCATTCTTCATATTATTTTCAATATCAAGGCATTTAGAATGATCGGTCTCGACAATTTTCCCTTTTTCGAGAATTTTGGAAATTTCAATTTCCAATAATGTATATTTAGATTGGAGGGATTTAATTTCGGATAAAACATTTTGAAAATCGGTATGCAGTAATTCGAATGCTTCAAATAATTCATCGTGAAAGGATGTACTAACCTGACTTTCGACGTCGCTTTCATCAAACGAACTTCTTGCCATAAGTGCGAGGTTATTTTGATTGATGAAATCTTCATCCTCGTCTTCGTCACTCCACGTGGCAATTAAGACTTCCTTCGTTTGATTTGCTCGGCAATTCTTCACGAAGTGGCCTGGTTTACCAAATATTCGACAGTTGTTGTCGAATTTCTTAGATTCTCCCGTCTTGATGTCTTTCTTTCTCCGGTTTAATAAGTTTTGAAACTTATTAATATTTTTGGCATAATATGCCGATACTTCGTCACTTTTGTCCACTGGGATTTCTTCTTTCCGAGACATCTTAGCTTTCATAGCTATCGTTCTTTCCTTCGGCTTTGGGTTGTTGTTCTGTGAGTTTAGAACAATCTCATAATTAAATAGCGAACCAACGAGGGTGCTAAATTGAGCGTATTGAGATATTTAGATTCCATGATTACCGTCATGGTGCCGTCCCACTCGCTAGGTAGTGATCGTAAGATTTTAGTGACTTTCTCACTACTCGATAGTGGTTTTCCGAACGAGGCCATTGGTGATGACCGAAAATCGGTCAAGCACATTGGTGATGTACTCGTCACCCTTCATCATGAATAACTCATAGCCATGGATAAGCATATTAATCTTCGTCTCCTTCACTTGAGTTGTTCCCTCGTGTGTGATTTCAAGAATTTTCCATATCGCTTTAGCACTTTCAGACGATGAGATACGATTGACCTCTTCTGGATTTCAGGCACAATATAAAAGTTGAGTAGCCTTACAATTTAGATTGTCATTCTTCCAATCCTAGTCATTATATTCTTTAAAACTCTTAAGAGATCCGTCGGATTTAATTGGAACTTTCGGGCCAAGACAAATGATCTTCCAGATTTCTATATCATAGGCATGAATAAAGATCGACATCTTTTTCTTCCAAGTCCTATAATTTGAGCCATCGATGAATGGTGGTCGGTTCAAGGTAAGACCTTCTATCGGGGCAAATTGAAACGCCATTTGCATCGTCTTCTCCTTGGATGTTAAGCCGCTTCTAGAAGGTACCACTCCGATACCAATTTTTGGAGCAAGATTGGTCAATATCGCCGTTTGGAGATAGAGTTATAAAACTCTTTCGCATTGCGGAAGCGATTTAAATAAAGGTGCGGAAAATAAATCGACATATGAGTTATAGAGGTTCGGCCAAACGTGCCTATGTCCTCTCCTCAGCATCTTTTTCTATAGGCTAAAGATAAACCTCTGCACCTCTCTTCTATTGGTCGAGGGATAACCGTTACAAACTTGTCTTCTATTGATCCGAGTAAACCGTTCACACACTTGTCTTTATGTCGGTCCAAGTTAAACCATTTTCCTTTTCTATTGGACAAGGAATCAACCAATCTAGCTTTCTATGGGTACTAGATAAACCTCACGTGAATATAGATTGCAATTCTAACAATGCCGGATCCTGGATCCTAATAACAACGAATCCAATCGTATCCTTTCTTTTTCCTCTCGTGTATGAGTTTTCGTGTATCACACTCAAACTTTTGACAATATATGCACAATTACAACAACAATAGAATGTATAACAATATATGATCAATATCTAGATTGCTTGAAGTTGTTGTGAGTTCAATACCATAGAAAGTGGTATTTATAGGCTCCAAAGCCTCAACTAGCCATTAGCTCCTGATGTTTTCTTTACCTATGTTTTTGTTCATCCATTATGTATGCTACGTTCATTACGTATGTTAACAACTCTTGGTACGTACGTTAAGCTCTTCACAACTCAGTCCAAAGGCTTCGTTTCTTCTATTACGTACGTTAAGCTTCTCACCCTTACGTACGTTATCTTCAGTCAAATTATCCATTGCATGCTGATGTATGCCATGATGTCATCTTCAACGGCTCCTTGTTTGAATTCAGAAACACTCCATTACGTACGTTAATCACCATGTGTTAGGTTCATTAATCTTGCTACATTACGTACGTTATGCACCTTGCGTTGCGTACGTTATCCATGTTATTTTCAACTTTTTGCGACTTCGACTTCTTTGTTGTTTTGTTTTTCGTCCTTGTTGTTTTTATTTGCTTAATCATCAAAACTCGATTAATGAATATTTGGAATAAAATATTCCAACAATACGTGAAGGCCTAAGTTAAGGAGGAGGATGAAAAGATTTGCCACTTTTCTAGACGGATGAAACCGAAAATTCGTGATTACATGTATGGGCTCGCCTGCACCACCCTAAAGGACTATCGGAGTAGAGCTCTTGCTTATAATATGTCCTTGACGGTGAGTGAGGCGGCTTGAGAAAGTAAGAAACAGAAGTCTGTCGGTAACTTTTCTAGTCACAAGGTCGGAGTTCAGCAGAAATCTCAGTCTGCAAATATTCCTGCGGGCGGTTCGGTTAGTTTTTCTGGGGGCTTTCGAGGTACTGCCCGTGTCTTCACTCGTGATGTCAGATGTTTCAACTATGGCATGTCGGGCCATAGGAACTGGGAGTGCCCTCGTCCGTCATTCATTTGTCATACTTGTGGTCAGTTGGGCCACAAGGCTTCTTTTCGTGAGCGGTTAGGGCAGACTCTTTGTGCCTAGGCTTCTTTTCCAGCACCTAAGGAGCCGTGTGTGAACCAGGGTCCGTTTGCTCCGTAGTCTCCACCGAGTGTCAGCCGAGGGAGAGGTCAGGGTCAGCCCGCTAGAGAGGGAGCTTCCTGTAATGCCCGGATAAAAATGGTGTATTTACCTTGTATTCGACCTTGTATTATTCAACTTCGTGATGTTATTAATCATAGCTTGGTTTCCCATATTCGTACCCTTATGTTTTTATACCTTCAAAATTGGGCATGCATGGTTCTGCACGTGCTTACGTACGGTACAGACTTGCTCTTAACGTACGCTAAGTCTGTTGTATAACGTACGTTATATGTTGAGCTTAACGTACGTAAGTTCAGTCAAATCAAGATCGACAAGGGTCGGCGTGTGGGGACCAGATGTAGATTCGTGGAGATTGCCAGCACGAACCTGGACGGCTTTCCAGCCATGCAAGTCAATGGCTTAGCGTATGCTAGGAGAGATTTTTAACGTACGCTAAGGTCCTATATGTTGCGTACGTAACACCTATAGCCTAACCTACGTAGGCATATGTCAGAAACAGTCCAGTGAGCTCTGGCCAAGCGTTAACACATGCTAATGTTCGAGTATAGCGTACGCTAACCATGTTACGTACGTAATTGACTTTGGTTAACGTACGTAATGGTTTAAAATCTTGTTGGCCACTAAGTATACTGGATACAGCTTGGAAAGCGTTTTAAACAACAAGTTGTACTGATTTTAAATCTGAGTGCGTAGCGGAAGTCTTAAATACAGTAGGTTGCTGTGGATACAACAACTAGATGTGCAGTGTATACTTAAATAATCACGGTAATTAAAACAGTAAAGGGTAGAAGGTAAATAATATAATATTTAAAGTGGTTCGAGGTAAACCCCTCTACGTCCACTGGTCCTCCACACAGGAGTAAAAAGTTTATTATAATTACTGCGTACACAACTACGTAATTATAAAAACACACAATCAATATGTCGTTCACACAAATTGATATAAAGATCTTAGCTTCAACCGTTCACACAGATTGGTTTGAGCTAATGCTTTGACTGGCTTCTTCACATAGAGTTTTAAATCTTCGTCTTCTTCAGTCCACACAGGGCTGATCTGGGTTTGTTCAAGGATAGAACAGGGTATAAACAACAGCTTTGACTTTCTGAGCTTCTAGCTGATGATGTGTTGTTCAAGTTGTTCAGCACTGTATATCTCTTTGATCTGAATAGGAGTAAGCTTGAGATATGTTTTGCTCTGAATATTTCTTTGTAAGCTTGATCGTTCAGTAGTTCAGTAGTCTTCAATCTTCAAACTCTGGATATATATATAGTCTCTGAAATATATCCATTGAGATAAATCCGTTGAGCAAGATTCCGTTCCAACGGGATGAAAAACACGATCCGGATTTTGCGGGATTTGAAGATCTGTTGACTTACAGTATTTAAATACTTTATCCTTTTAGTATTTAAATACTTCTTTATCAACGGGACTTGACTTCTAGTGAATACATAAGATTCATTCTTTGTCCTGTTGAGAGCTGTATGGAAGGATTACGTATTGTCAATTCGAGACAGCTTCCATACATAGTCTTTATGAGACTTCTTTGCTGTACTGAAAGATATGCTGGATCTTATGAGATGTCTTCGATACAGGTTGACATAGCTTTTCGATACAGTTTCCTTACTGTATTGATGATTGGCTTATTGTCAAAACATCACAACACTTAGATCAATACAGGGCAGTATCGATACACGGTTTATCTAACAATTTCGATACAGGGTATTGTTATCCCAACAAATCTATTTATAGGACCCGACCCTCATTTCATTTCCAACTCTTACCTTGGCCGATTTTTGTGTTCTTGAGATTATCCCTCACCTCATATCCCTCATATCATCATCTACATCCGATTTTGGGGAGCCTAGACCGTGTGGATTGGTGATCGAGCTTCCGGTGAAGAGTTTATTCAAGATTTTCTTTGTTCTTACATCTCTTTAAGGTATGTTAACTCCACACCAAGATGAGGACTTTGTTTTTATTTATATTATGATCTTTTCCAGAGATTATTGAGCTTGTTTCATCGTAATGAATCAAATACCATGTTTAGAAGGATTGTATTGGTTGAATTAAGGTTTCCATGGTTATAGTTGAGCCATAATCTTTACCAACCTTTAGGATGGATTTATGAGATTGAACACAACTTGTTGATCCTTTCGTAACACTCTTTTTATGAACAAATGTTGAGGATTACCCCTGCGTAAAATGAATTCGTGAAGTTGAACGTAGAATGTTCGATTATAATTCTTACCTTTGATGAACTCGTTGTAAAATCTTCTTAGATGAATAGAACCTTGAAAGGATTATTGTAACAATCATTTTGAATGAATAAATTGATAAGAAGAATCACCCGCGGAAGAACAAGAATCGTAGAGACGAATTAGCCTAATTGGACGTGATTATCTCGTATGCATCGTTGTATCAACCGAACCTAGACTTCGAGTTAATAATAGGTATTAAGTATGGAACATAGGATATAATGATTTGATGAAGGTCTTTGGAATTGTAGACACCGATTTTGTGTTCCATTACGATCTCTTGAATTCGCATGCCTTTTTCCAAGCTTAGTATTCGTCGGAAGTAGAACCGAAAACCGATTGTCCGTTATTAATAACTTGATTTTGACTTAAGGCGTTCGGTACTCGTGCGTTGGTTTCGGGAGGTTTATTGAATTCCTTGTTATTCCCTTGTACAAGGTGGTCGATCGAAGGGCGGTGATCTTCGGACGAGTGACATTCGTGGGAGGATTTAATTCTTGCCATCTTTGAGGCAAGTATCGTATTTGAAACTTGTTAATATTGGATTGTTGATCATGCATATGATTTATTCATGTCGATTAAACATGAGATTAATTTCTTTGTAGTTGTCATAGTATTTGTTATTGATTCCTTGAGTTTTCACGTCGATGAACATATTGATTTGCATATGTGAATGCATAATTGTACTGTTTATGTTGTAAATGACCCGAGGGGATCATGAGGATCTATGCTGAGGGCACTGGATCGGATGTCCACCATGTGTGGGTCCGACGGTATCATCATGGGGATCTATGCTGAGGGCGCTGGATCGTTGGACGGGTTTTGCCACCATGCGTTGGTCCGTCGGGACCATCACGGGGATCTATACTAAGGGCGTTGGATCGTTGGATTACCCTGTGTTGTGTTGATGGAATCGTGAGGATTTGCGTCGTTGGATTCCGGTGACGGAAGTCCGTTTTGTATGTTTTATGATGCATTGATGATTTATGTATTATGATACTTGTACTAGCATTGTTTTGCTAACCCCTTCGGGGGTGGACATTTGTTTTGATGTTCAGGTAGCGGAGGAGCGGGGAAGCAGCCACAGTACTGACATGATGATGAAGTGGCTCAGTGATGTGGATTATGTTATTTTGGTTTTATGGTTATTTTCCAGTACTCGAGTACGCATATGATGTTTATGTTTTGGGGATGTTTTGTAATATTGGACTCATTTGAATTGTCGAACGGGTTTTGAACTTCTTTTACATTGATGACACTTTAATATTATTTCCGTATTTCTCAATTTAGCCTTGTAAATTCTTATACAAAGGATTTACGGTGCTGTAATTATTCCGAATATATCGGGGTGTTACAGAATATGGTATCAAAGCTAAGATTCATGGATATCTTGGCAGTCGGGTTAGTTGGGTCTGTTTATGTTATTTGATTTATGGGTCGTTTGTAACATCACTGCTGAGCCCGCATCGTCATGTGGACCGTGGTTGTAAGTCTCCTAATCTCAAATACTACCGTTTTATTTAATTCATACTTTGTGATTATTGACGGACTTTCTTTTAGAAATTTTGCCCTGGATATTGAGTATTTGTGTTTACCGTATGTTGAGGGGAGGTCGTGGACGCGGACGTGGTGATGCGAGACAGGAGGATTCAGCGTCTACCCCAGAATTATCGGCTAGTCGAACCGATTCACATTCTGGAGGACAACAGGGATCGGCAAATAATAACACAAATCCTAATATGCCGGGAGTGCTTCAACAGGTGGTTGCTCAGATAAACCAGTTTGCTCAAGTAGTTGACCGCATGCAGACGGTGATGGGACAGCAGCATAACGAGGATAATCGGGGAGATAAATGGCTTATTGAGGTGGTCAAATTGCACCCTCCAAAATTTGACGGTTCTGCTGAGACACTTTCTTGGGATCACTGGCTGAAGGAGTTAGAGAAGATCTTTGCAGTGATTAACTGTCCCGACGACAGAAAGGTTCTGATCGCCCAGTAGCTCCTGACTGGGGAGGCTTTCGACTGGTGGGAGGCCATTCGACCTGAGGATCATAATGCGGACTGGACGGAGTTCAAATTAATGATGGAAGCGCAGTATTGTCCTCGCCCAGTTAGAGAGGCCCGAGTCCGGGATTTTTTCTCACCACAAAATTTAGAGGCATCTGTGACAGACGTGATTAAGACTTTTAATCACCAGTTGACTTATGTGCGCCACTTGGTCAGGACCGAGGCAGATAGGATTTTCCATTTTCCACTTATGTCCGGATTTGAATGTACCACCTTGCGACAGTATCAGGACAAAGCACTGGCCTACGATATGAAAGAGGCAGCAGTAGAGAAATCAACGGAAGCAAAGAAGCAGAAAGTGTCTGGCAACTTCACGGAGAACAAAATTGGTGGGGCCCGCAAGGGTCAGTCCTTATTTCATTCATCTAGGAGACCTCCACATCCTTCTCGAGGTGGAAAGAAGTTCCGGGCGGCACCAATAGCTTCAGACGCAGCGAGGAAATGTGATAACTGTGGTAAAACAGGGCATGTTCGACGTGATTGTTATGCTCCTGCTGTGACCTGTTTCGAGTGTGGACAAGAAGGACATTGCGCAACGTTCTGTGGAAATGCGACTAGATCTTTTTGTACTCACACTCCTGCACCGGTTCCGAAGGATGCAAGTGTGAACCAGACGCAGCAAAGTGGTTTCCAGCAGCAGAATGTTAGGAAAAGAGAGGCATCCAGTGTTGGGTCCGTTCCTCCGCGCTTGTACGAGATGAGGAAGTCAGACGATCAGAACACTGCTGTTGCATCAGGTACGATTCAGATCCTTTTGCAACCAGTTAGTGTCTTATTTGATTCAGGAGCTACGCATTCTTTTATATCTTTGAATTGTGTTAATCGTTTGAAAATCTCATGCTTGTATGATTGTGAGCCTTATGTTGTGTGATTACCGAGAGGAGAGAAAATCGTGGGAATCCTAGAAACTAGAAATTTCCAAGGAGGGAGAGATTGGCCATCAAATCTTATTGTAGTCGACATCCATGGTGATGAATTAATTTTCGGAGATGATTGGCTCAACCGTTTTGGAGATATTTAAAATTACCGAAAGAGAGTCATTTCTATCATTGCTGATGACGGATCTGAACATTTATTCAAGGGATGGAGACCGGGGAGCTCAGGAAAATTGATCAAAGCCATGAAAGCAGTGAAATTGCTAAAGCAGGGTTGTCACGAATATTGGTGCTATGCCATGAAGAAAGATGAAGCAGTAGAGCTCTCATCTATTCCAGTTGTGAACGAATTCTCAGATGTATTCCCTGACGAACTACCTGGGTTACCTCCGTGGAGAGAAGTAGAGTTCAATATCGAATTAGAGCCTGGAGCCGTTCCTATTTCCAGAGCACCATACTGTATGGCGCCAACTGAGATGTATAAATTAAAGAAGCAGCTGGAGGAATTATTGCAGAAGGGTTACATTCAACCTAGCGTTTCTCCTTGGGGAGCACCCGCTCTCTTTGTCTGGAAGAAAGATGGATCCCTCCGACTTTGTAATGATTACAGAGAGATAAACAAGGTGACGATCAAGAACAAGTATCCTATACCTCGATGACGACTTGTTTGATCAACTGCAAGGGGCAAGGGTATTCTCGAAGATTGACTTGCGATCAGGATACCATCAGTTCAGAATTAAGGAATTGGATATACCGAAATCTACCTTCAGATCCCGGTACGGGCACTATGAATTTGTGGTGACGCCATTCGGACTCACTAATGCTCCTGCAGTATTTATGCAATTGATGAATCGGGTATTCTTAGAATACTTAAATAAATTTGTGGTAGTCTTCATCGATGACATCTTGATCTATTCGAAAGACACAGAGGAACATGCAGAGCATTTACGTATCATTTTGAGCACTTTGAGAAAGGAACAGCTTTATGCGAAACTTTCTAAATGCGAATTCTGGCTTAAGGAGGTGACTTTCCTTGGGCATGTAATATCAGCTGATGGAGTTCAGGTGGACCCGAAGAAAGTCGAGGCAATCTTGGAATGGGAATCTCCTAATAATGTGAAAGAAGTCCGAAGTTTATTGGGACTTGTTGGATATTATCGCCGTTTTGTAGAAGGATTTTCCAAAATCGCTAGTCCACTTACTCAACTATTGCAGAAGACTCAGAAATTCATGTGGAATGAGAAATGCCGGGCAAGTTTTGATGAACTTTAGAGAAGACTGACGACAGCGCCTATACAAGCGTTACCAGATGGAACTGAGGGATTCATGGTATACAGCGATGCTTCAAATCAGGGTCTGAGATGTGTATTGATGCAAAAGGATAAGGTGATTGCCTATGCCTCTCGACATTTGAAACCATACGAGGTTAATTACCCGACTCATGATCTGGAGTTAGCCGCTGTAGTCTTTGCTCTAAAAACTTGGCGACATTACTTGTACGGAACTCATTGTCAGATCTTCACAGATCATAAGAGCCTGAAGTATATTTTCAGTCAGAAGGAATTACATATGAGGCAGAGGAGGTGGCTGGAATTAATCAGGGATTATGATCTGGAGATTCTCTATCATCCAGGCAAAGCGAACGTGGTAGCTGATGCACTGAGCTGCAAACCTGTTTCTCTTCGGGTGTTGGAAGCGCTCACATCCCAAACCAGCATTCAACAAGAACTGATCTGCGAAGGGATTGAAGTATGGTCACAAGGAGTCCAAGGGCAACTATACGTGATGGAACTAACTTCGTCATTAGTCGAGGAAATCAAATCTAAGCAGTTGAATGATTATATGATTCTTCGGATATGCGACGAAGTAAAGAAAGGGAAGGCCCCATGATTCGTGGTACAAGACGAAGGAGTTCTGAGATTTAAGAATCGACTTTGCATTCCCGATGAGGATGCTTTGAGACAGACAATTCTGAAGGAAGCTCACAGCGCGCCCTATTCTATTCACTCGGGCACTAGTAAGATGTATAAAGATCTAAAACAAAATTTCTGGTGGAGAAATATGAAGAAGGACGTAGCAGAATACGTTTCGAAGTGTTTAACCTGTCAGCAGGTTAAGATTGAACATCAGCGACCTGCCGAAATATTGAAGCCACTTCCGATCCCTGAGTGGAAGTGGGAAGATATATCAATGGACTTCATCACCAATATGCCACAGACCAAGACGGGAATGAATATGATTTGGGTGATAGTTGATCGACTAACCAAGTCGGTTCATTTCCTGGGTATTAAAGACACTTGGGGACCCTAGAAATTAGCACGAGTGTTTATTACAGAAATAGTCCGATTGCATGGAACGCCGAAGACCATTATTTCGGATCGAGATGGTCGCTTCGTGTCGCACTTTTGGAAGGCAGTTCACAGGACTTTGGGAACTGAGCTGAACTTTAGCACGAATTATCATCCTCAGACGGAAAGCCAGTCCGAAAGAACTATACAGACAGTAGAGGATATGCTTAGAGCTTGTACCTTAGATTGGTCAACCGATTGGGAGATTCATCTGCCGTTGATTGAATTCACCTATAACAATAGTTGGCATGCTTCCATTAAGATGGCACCATTTGAAGCATTGTGTGGAAGGAGATGCAGATCACCCCTATGTTGGGATGACTCTTCTGACTTGATCGGCACGGAACCGGAATTGATAGTTCAGACTCGAGAGAAGATAGCTTTGATTCGTGAAAGGCTGTTGACTGCCCAGAGTCGACAAAAGTCTTATGCTGATGTGCATCATCGCCCGCTGGAATTTTAGACTGGGGATCATGTACTATTGAAGGTTTCTCCTACCCGGGGGATTTTCCGTTTCGGAAGGAAGGGAAAGCTGAGTCTGAGATACATCGGACCATTCGACGTGGTTGTTTTCCAAACTTGTGAACTTATAGATAGTACTCGCGAGTACTTAGACATTTCTACTTGGATTATGGTTTGTATTATTAAATGCTATTTATGATTGTTTGTGATGTCTGTTTTGTCGGTTATACCGGGCATTTCATGTAATTTGCGTTCTAGTGTGTGTGTTTTCTAGATAACCGAGGTGGTTAGACGAGTGGTATTTCTTATTTAGCTTGGTGGGTCCCATGTAGGGGTCCACGGCGCTATAATATACCCTAAATATCTTGGGGGTGTTAAAAGTGTTGTAGTGTTTGCAGGTGACTCTTTAGTCTTTTCTCTCATGTCATTGTCATACTCAAAAGCTTTGAAATTAGAGAAGAGGTCAAAAGTAGATATATCATTTAGGTGGCAACACACACGCATAGTTGTGGTCTCAATGTCCCATCGGACATGAAATGATCTTTATATTTTGAGATTCTTCTCCTTTTGGTTGTACACTTTGCCTAAACGTTCAACTACACCGACAATACTAGTAAATCTAAGGTCAAGTTCCTCAAGTGTTTTCGAACGATTCAAAGTACGGAGTGAGTTTTGAATTTTTTTTTGAGAGAGATCAGTTCTCTCACAAATTAACTCGAGTTTTTTCTAGATTTCTTTGTTGGTTTACAACTCCTTATCTTTGAGGTTATGCCTTTGTCGAGAGTGACAAATAGCGCATTCTTGGCGACGTTGTCCAGATTTGTATGCTTGTGTTCATCGGTTGTCCATTTTTATCTTTCTTTCTCGAGCATTTCTGCATGGGGTTGGACTTCTATCCTTGCAGATGGGTTGACCTTCATGATGGTGATAGGTCCTTCCTGTATTACGTAAATTATTTCTTCATGCATGTGTTGGGATTCGGTGCCTAAAAATAAAGGCCCAGTCGAAGCTATAAAATGAAAATTAATTCGATCCGAATCCCTACGAGGATCGATCGAGCAACCTATATACGAATATTATACGAAACAGAAGAGATACGGCAAAACATACCCTTGTAGTAGTTGATTAAATAGTGTCCTTCTCTTGAGCTATTCCCCAAGCTTTAGATTACTTTCCCTACAATCCAATCCGCTCCAAGCTCTTGGATGATCCAACGCTGAAAGCATCGCGCCTCTACTTGCCACACGCTGGAGAAACAAACGGAACTAGGATCACCTTGCTATCCTCCGAGGATACGGCTACAGCTAGGATGATGAAGCTTTCTTTGTGATTATCACACTCGAAATGTATAACTCACAATCTCTCTTTTATATCTCTCAATTTTCCTCCAAGAAATATCAAGAACATAAAATGAAATGAAGAAGACGACTTTGAGAAAGAACTTTTCTCTCTCTTTCCTTCACAAGAACCGTATGGTTCAATGGTTGTGATTGAGAATGATGGAAGTCTTCACTTCTTATTCTATTTCCACCCACATGGTAACAAGTCACATCACATGAATCATTGCCCCACAAAAAGTCCTTGTCTTCCATTTAAAATAGAAACAAAGAATAATTATAAAGTAGGTGGAAGGGAGGCATGATGAAGAAATCAGATGAGTTCGGTTCGTTCCAGACTCCCGTGAGTCCAAACAGATAAACTCCGATTCCGTTCCGATGCATTTATATTAATTAATTAATCTAATTAATTGGTCATATCAAATAAAAAATAACATAATTAATTTCTCCAAGAAATAATTATGTTTATGAATTAAATTAATCACCCAATAATTTATTTAATTCATTAGGCCGTAAATCAATTTATCCAATAAATCGATTTAGACATCCAATGTCCCAAAATTAGATATCCAATATCTAATATTCATAATGAGAGAATAAGCTTGATTCATATCATCGTCAATCCTATTGCGCGACTCAGTAGGTCCGTCTCAGTCAGCAATGGGAGGAACCAAAGAGTAGTAGCACCACCTATCCATCCTGGCGGCCTACACTATACCCCAACTGAGAACGAATGATTAGGATCATTCAAGAACCATTCTGTCACGAATACCAGTATACGTATAAACCCTTCTTTCAAATGTCTCGATCAAGTTATAGGGTCACGGCCAGTCAAACCCTATCTGTACTTGACGTTATGCATGCGTTAATGCAAATCGAGATCATCGAGCTCTCGTGTATCCAATACAACTAGCTCCAATGCTTTGGCCAAAGACTTATGATCTCATCTGCCAATAACCGCATAAGGCATATAACCCATTTCACTAACAGGAGAAAGAATTCTATTTTGGTATTCAGTAAGACCTGCTACTTGCCTATCAAGATGCACGTCGAGGTTAACCCCCGCCTTCCGGTTTATAGGGTCGAACTACTCTAATGAAAATCTTAACATCACAAGCACATACCTACTAAATCCTCAAGTCAAAGGTTCACGAGTACCTATCACAACCTTTCAATTCCTTCATTGACTGTCCCGGAGTGAAATCCATGTGACGAATCGAGGGTTAGTCGGTTCGAGTATACTAATCCAATTAGCATACCTATAACATGTGCTCACACCAACTATTAGTGTTCGACAGGCACTCTCCATGTAAAAGAACACGTCATACAAGTCTTCACATAAACTTAACGCCAGTCAAGTTTCATCGACCTGCGAACGATTAAGTATTTAAACTATAAACCTTTCCAGTGCCGACCCCCTTATCCAATAAGAAGTGGAACGTTTTGCTCTCAAATACACGGACTTGTTTCCATATGTATATTTACGAGTTAGGAATGCCAGTAACTACCAGTAAATAAAGAAACATTCATTGTCTTATGATAATGATTTACATAATAACAAGTATAATGCCCTCACTCAACATCCTCTGAGTGGCATTCGAGGGCATACTCCTAACAATCTCCCACTTTCACTCAATGCCACACACTATGGTATATAATACCCATGTTCTCTAGATGATGCTCTAAGCTAATCTGAGAAAGTGGCTTGGTCAGTGGATAAGCGACGTAGTCGGCTGACTTTATTCTATGCAGCACAATGTATCTCTTTGCGAACAAATTCTCTTACGAGATGATACTCTCTCTCAATATATTTGGTACTGTTATGAAACCTCGGCTCCTAGTCCTGTGCTACTGCTCTGGCAGTGCAGCACAAGGTGTCATGTGAATTTTACCCAGTAACTTCTTAATCCTTCCTTTGGAGGCCTCCGAGACCGCTTTATACTCAGCCTAACAGGTGGAATTAGCAGTCGCGCTATACTTGGCACTGTGCCAAGTTACTGCTCCTCCATTAAGAGTAAATATATAGCAGAAGTATACATTGAATCGTCTTTTTGTCCTTGGAAGTCCAATTAAGTGAATCCCACCACATTCAGTTCTCCACCACCATATTTAAGAACCAGATCTCTAGTCCTTCTAAAGTACTTGAGAACGTTCTTTACGGCAGTCTAATGTTCCCTAACTGGGTTAGCCCGAAACCTACTTACCACGCTCCCAGCATTTGCAATGTTAGGTCTCGTACACAATAAAGTATATATTAGGCTACCCAATCCGAAGCATATGGTATATTACTCATTTACTTTCATTGTTCCTCATTTTGAGGACACATCTTCGAAGAGAGTTTTATTCCATGTCGCATTGGAAGGAAACCTATTTTAGAATCATCCATCTTAAATCGCTTTAAGATTTTATCTATATAGAGGGCTTGGGAAAGACTTATCGTTTTCTTCGCTCTATCCCGGTAGAGCCGAATACCAAGAATATAGGTGGCTTCTCCCAAGTCTTTCATGGAGAAATTACTCAAAAGCCAAGCTTTCACATAACTGAACATTTCCACATCATTTCCTATTAATAGAATGCCATCTACATATAGTACTAAGAATGCGATTTTTCTCCCACTAACCCTCTTGTATACACAAGGTTCCTCTTCATTTTGCACGAAGTCACAATTTTTGACTGCCTCGTCAAAACTAAGATCCCAACTACATAAAGACTTCTACAGTCCACTTCATGGAGTCTACATCCACCATCGCTTGGTCATAGGTCGTTGGGTCAGTTTCTTGGCTATCACTTGGAACCTCATGGAGACCCAGCTCCTTCAAGTTCACAAGTCCATAGCTCTCAGGTAAATGAGACACCCTATTAGACCAACGAGGTGGTTGTACTTGTGTTTCAGAAGGTTCGGTTCCAGTTTCTTGCACATATGTCTCCTGAGGAGTTTCACTGTATTCTTCCAAAGAAATATTTCTACCTACTCCACCTTCCTGAATGAACGCTTCTTCCAAGAAGTGTGCATGCAAAGCAACAACGATCTTTTCATCTTTGGGCATGTAGAATATATAACCCATTGTCTCAGATGGGAATCCAATGAAACGTCTCCTCACGGACCTCGCTTCCATTTTGTCCACCTTAGTCTTCTTGACATAGGCGGGACATCCCCAAATCCTAATGTGATTAAGACTTGGTTTCCTGCCCTCCCACATCTCATATAGAGTTTTAGGAATGGATTTGGAAGGACACCTGTTCAAGATATATGCAGTAGTCAGGAGTGTATACCCTCACAGGTAAATCGGTAAGTCAGTATAGCCTAGCATGGAATGGACCATGTCTAACAAGGTCTGGTTCCTTCTTTCTGACACACCATTTAACTGAGGAGTGCATGGAGGTGTTAGTTGTGATACTATTCCATGTTCCTTCAGGAACTTGTTAAACTCCGTACTCATATCCTCGCCACCTCGGTCCGACTAAAGTGCTTTGATATGATTTCCAGTTTGTTTCTCGACTAGGGCCTTAAATTACTGGAATTTCACAAAGGCCTTGGATTTATGTTTCATTAAGTATACATAACCATACCTAGTATGATCATTTGTAAATGTAATGAAGTATTGATATCCGTCACGTGCTGCTTCCAAATCACCACATACGTTGGTATGGATTAATTCCAGTTTATCAGTGGCTCTTTCAAAAGTCCCTGTGAAGGGGGACTTAGTCATTTTTCCTTTAAGACAATATTCACAAGCAAGAAAGGGATTCGATCCCAATGGACCCATAAGTCTATCTTTTTCCATTTTGTTAACCTTGGTCTGACCAACATGACCAAGTCTAAGATGCCATTTCAAAACTTGATTGGTTTCATCCCTACCATGCTTCCTAGTCATAGTATTCGCAACGACTTTGTTACTGAGGTTTAGATGATACAGTCCATTTAACAATGTAGCAGTGCCCATTAGTTTATTTCTGAAATAAATTTTGCAGGAAGCATTACAAATGAAAAATGAAAAGCCTTTCCGATCCATGACCGAAATGGATACAATGTTCTTATGCCCCTTGGGCAAAACAAGTACATCTTCTAAAGTTAAAACAAAGCCGGATTCTAAATCCAAAAGAAGTGATCCTATGTCGGTTGCCTCGACACTATGCCCGCTTCCGACAGTGATCATTACTTCTCCAGCTCCAAGCTTCCTACTTTGTTCCAGATCCTGATTCACAGTACAAATATGAGAACTAGCACTAGAATCCAGTATCGAGGGAGTAGAAAATACAGTAGCAGAACAATTTGTTTCCAAAACTAAAAGTTCTGTACCTGAAGTGCCATGAAGAATCAGACAGTCTCTAGCCCAGTATCCCAGCTCACTGCACTTGAGACAAGCGTCCTTCTTCTTGCTTTTCAGAACCACCGGGGCCTTGCCCTTGCCCTTAAGGTCCTTGACTTGTGGTCCCATCTGCTTCTTGGTCTTTATCTTCTTATTCTTGGACCTCCGAGTTCCATAAGAAATCACAACGGCGGACTCCTTCATCAGCGGAGTCTTTATCTGAGACTGAGCGGTCACTAGTTTGTTCATTAGCCCTGCTAAGTTGCACGAAATCTCATTGCAGTTGAAATTCGTAACAAACTGTGAGAAGGAATCAGGAAGAGATTGTAGGATAAGGTCGGTCTGAAGAGAAGTATCCATCTTAAAATCAAGAGCCTCTAATCTCTCGATCATGGATATAATTTTGAGGACGTGGTCCCCAACCTTCTCACCTTCCTTCATCCTTGCACCGAATAGTTGCTTGGATATCTCATATCTAGCAGTACGACTGTGCTCACCATAAAGCTCGGTTAAGTCAGATAGAACCTGCCTAGCAGAAGTCATTTTCTCATGAGCTCTCTGAAGCTCATTAGACATAGAAACCATCATGAAAGCACGGACTTTTACATCATCCTTAACCCACTTTTCGTGGTTTTCAATCTCTTCCTGATTGACTCTTGTCCGCAGTGGAGGCGCCAGAATGTGCTTATCCAAGACGTATCCCATTGCTTCTATACTGAGGACTATCATCAGATTGCGGAGCCAATCCACAAAGTTAGGTCCGATCAAGGTGTTCCTTTCGAGTAGAATTGCGAGTGGGTTCATTGTCATATTGAGAGTTATGTTTGCATTTAAGTACGACAGATTAATTATTAACTCGTTCAATTATGATCTGAGTATAGAATTAAGGTCTTTTCTATTCTTGTTACCCAGCTCCCACTATTTTTATCGGAATAACACACTCCCATGTGAAATCCAGAAGTATCATTCGCTCTACTTCATAGTGGCGATCAAGTTCTTTATAAATCTTAATAGAGTGCAACCGAACAGGTTTCTAGTCTATTAATTTTCATAAAGTGTTGTCCAACACCAACCCATCTAATGGATGATTCGATCTTCTTTTCCCTTGTTCACTCCCCTCAACCTATACGATTTCTATGGTTAGTGAACAAGTTAAGTTTATACCATCGACGCAAATCAGTTTCACAACTGAATCTTATCCGGCATCCTATCAGGTTTCTAGGGATAAAATTTGCTCCAACCGAAGGCATCCAATGCGCTCCCGGTAATTTATCCGTCCTCCCCGAACGACTATCCCGATAACTCGAAAGCATAGCACATTCGGTTTGGATTTCAATTTCCCGAAAGCTCGATGGAGGGAAGGAAAACCTTGAAACCTTATAAACTTAATAATTTGTTTTGGGAGAATTATCGCGTTTAATGTTACACTGTGCACATTAATTCAATTAAGCGCATTTATGGCATTCATACAATATGAAACAACCATTCACAACCGAGTTGCTACCAACATGTGGTTCATGCACTACTACAAAAAAGACATTCAACATCGCTCGTTTAACATCGGTTTTGTAAAAACCGATGTTAAAATTTTTAAAAAATCTGGAATTTTTTTGGAAAAAATCGAAACTTATTTTTTTTTTAAAAAATTCGAAATATTAATATTAAAAATTGAATTTTTATATTTATTGTTCAAAAATAAAAGGTAAAAATTGGAAGTTTTTATTTAAAGTTTGAAAATAAAAAATAAACATTAGTTCGAAAATAAAAAATAAAAATCGGATGTTTTTATTTAAAGTTCGAAAATAGAAAATAAAAATCGGATGTTTTTATTTAAAGTTTTGAAAAAAAAAGTGGAATATTATTTTTCATAAATAAATAAAAACTGAATTATTATATATATTTTTAAAAACTTGCTAGTTTTTGTTTTTGTAATTTTTTTAATTTTTATAAAAAACTATTTTATATTATTACAAAAAATCTAAAAATAAAAAAAAACAGGTGAAATATTAATTATAAATCAGATCCATATTTTTTAATTTTTTTTATTTTCGAGCTTTAAATAAAAACACCCGACTTTTAATATTAATATTCTATATTTTTTTTAAAATATAAATCTTCGATTTGTTAATATATATATATATATATTAAATTATCTATATTTATATAAATTTATAAATGTATATAGTATATAAATATATCACATAGCAAAAAATAGACAAGAAGTTCATATGGCGAAGTGGTAATACCACACTTCCACAAGCAAGAGGTGGTAAGTTCGAAACCCACCAACAACGAAATTTAATGGTATTTGTTGTAGGTTGGTGGGGCTGTGCGGGGGGCTGGTGCGGGTGGTTGGGGCGAGTGTCTTGGTTGGGGCTGGGTTGGGCTAGCTGGGTTAGCCGCGGTCCGATAAAATTTTAAAATCACGAAATTTAACATCGGTTGTCCAGAACCGATGTTAAATATCGCGATATTAAAATTAACATCGGTTGTTATAACAACCGATGTTAAAATCGAAGTTTAACATCGGTTATTAGAAACCGATGTTAATTTTAACATCGCGACATTCAACATCGGTTCCAAAACCAATGTTAAATGTCCAAAAAAACCGATGTTAAATGTCTGTTTTGTAGTGGTGATGGAACGTTCCAAGAAAACAAAAACTCCGTAATCTAATTACAAGTCTTTGTCTTGAATCTTCGTCTTCTCGAAACATATCTTGCTCCGGTCTTCGTCATTACATATAAATTTTACATTGAAAGTTGCATCCTAGATACAAATGTTTCTAGTAAAATAAATAGGCTCAAAACAGCCTTTACAACCCAATCGAATAAAATGAACAATTCAAAAACTAAGTCCACGAACTACATCCCCATTGAAAAGCATTCACCCAATAAATACTATATAAATGGAAAGCATAGAGATACATTGATCCAATCAACAATACGAACCGATCCAATCGATTCACACAACTGGTAACATGAAAAACGTTCAAATAATTCGGTCACCCATAAATATTCCAATTAATCAAATTTCCCCTGTAAAATAAAATACCATAAATCATTTTAATCATATTAAATCCAATTTAACATGTGGGAGATTGATTTTTTAGAATACACGAAAAAATCCAGCCGGGGCGAAAACTGGCCTGCTTGGCCGAGTCACCCTCGATAGTCTATCGGCAGACACGCCTCATCCCGAAAGGCAGGGTCTAGTCACGCTCGACAGCCTGTCGGCCAGGCATGGCCCGTGTCTCCTGATACACTCGGGTCGTCCTGCCTGGCACGTCCCGTGTCGCCAGACACGACCGGGTCTGCCTGGCAGTGGCCTGGGGACTACCGGACACAGCCCATGTCAAACAAGACACGGCAGAGTCACCCTGGAGGCTTTTTGCCCTTTGTCCGAAAAGTCGTCCGACGACGATTCGGAGCTAGATTTTTGATCGGATATCCAATATCAATATTTTCCGACTTTCATATCTTCAATATAAATCATATTTCCCAGAAATTTAAGATTTATATTTAGACATAAACTTACAAAAAAATATAACTATTACGAACGAAAAACATATACCACGATTATGACTAAAATGATTCCAAATCATTTACCATCTAATCGTGCATTCCAAATGCCAATATCGTATATATGATCGCAAGACCTACGCGCCGATACCACTGTTTGGATTTTGTGCCTAAAACCGAAGGCTCAACGGAAGCGGTAAAACAAAAATTAATTCGATCCGAATCCCTACGAGGATCGATCGAGCTACGTATATACGAATATTATACGAAACACAAGAGATACTAGAAAACATACCCTTGTAGTCGTTGATTAAATGGTGTCCTTCTCTTGAGATATTCCCCAAGCTTTAGATTACTTTCCCTACAATCCAATCCGCTCCAAGCTCTTGGATGATCCAACGCTGAAAGCATCGCGCCTCTACTTGCCACACGCTGGAGAAACAAACGGAACTAGGATCACCTTGCTATCCTCCGAGGATACGGCTACAGCTAGGATGATGAAGCTTTCTTTGTGATTATCACACTCGAAATGTATAACTCACAATCTCTCTTTTATATCTCTCAATTTTCCTCCAATAAAAATCAAGAACATGAAATGAAATGAAGAAGAAGACTTTGAGAAAGAACTTTTCTCTCTCTTTACTTCACGAGAACCGTATGGTTCAATGGTTGTGATTGAGAATGATGGAAGTCTTCACTTTTCTTATTCTATTACCACCCACATGGTAACAACTCACATCACATGAATCATTGCCCCACAAAAAGTCCTAGTCTTCCATTTAAAATAGAAACAAAGACTAATTAGAAATTAGGTGGAAGGGGGGGCAGCCATGATGAAGAAATCAGACGAGTTCAATTTGTTTCGGACTCCAGTGAGTGCAAACAGATAAACTCCAATTCCATTTTGATGTATTTATATCAATTAATTAATCCAATTAATTAATCATATCAAATACAAAATAACATAATTAATTTCTCCAAGAAATAATTATGTTTATGAATTAAATTAATCACCCAGTAATTTATTTAATTCATTAGGCCGTAAATCAATTTATCCAATAAATCGATTTAGACATCCAATGTCCAAAAATTAGATATCCAATATCTAATATTCATAATGAGAGAATAAGCTTGATTCATACTGCCGTCAATCATATTGCGCGACTCGGTAGGTCTGTCTCAGTCAGCAATGGGAGGAACCAAAGAGTAGAAGCACCACCTAGCAAGCCTGGCGTCCTACACTGTACCCTAACTGAGAACGAATGATTGGGATCATTCAAGAACCATTATGTCGTGAATACCAGTATACGTATAAACCCTTTTTTCAAATATCCCGATCAAGTTATAGGGTCACAGTCAGTCAAACCCTATCTGTACTTGACGCTATGCATGCGTTAATGCAAATCGAGATCATCGAGCTCTCATGTATCCAATACAACTAGCTCCAATGCTTTGGCCAAGGACTTATGATCTCATCTGCCAATAACCGCATAGGACATATAACCCGTTCACTAACAGGAGAAAGAATTCTATCTTGGTATTCAGTAAGACCTACTACTTGCCCATCAAGATGCACGTCGAGGTTGACCCCTGCCTTCCGGTTTACAGGGTCGAACTACTCTAATGAAAATCTTGACATCACAAGCACATCCCTACTAAATCCTCAAGTCGAAGATTCACGAATACATATCACAACCTTTCGATTCCTTCATTGACTGTCCCGGAGTGAAATCCGTGTGACGAATCGAGGGTGAGTCGGTTCGAGTATACTAATCCAATTTGCATACCTATAACGTGTGCTCCGACTAACTATTAGTGTTCGACAGGAACTCTCCATGTCAGAGAACACGTCATACAAGTCTTCACGTCATAAACTTAACGTCCAGTCTGTAATACCCGGTTGTAATTCAGTCATTATCATTCAGTAACTTCATTCGGTAATTGCCACTATGTAATTTTTCACTTGATAATAATCATTCATCTGTGTTCACAGTTCGGAATAACTTCGAGTTGTGTATCGTTATTGTTCATTGTTTCAACCTTACTCGGGAATCGAGACAAGAGTATTATCTTGATCGTTATAATTGATTCATTAGTCGATGTTGTCGTTGGAGTTCATGTCATTTCTAATCTCCTCATTGTTCAAATTGTGTTTTGTTGGGCGAACCCTTGTAATCATTGCTTGGAACCACCGTTTTGGGGTTTCCGTACTTCCATTTCGTGTTATTGTTTCCCAAATATTGATTCCTATTGCTTTTATTCTCTTCCCGGGTCTTTTTTCATCATTTTAGGACCGAAGGGGTGTGTGGGCCGCGGCACAAGGAGTGTGCGCTGCGGCACACACATGCTGCTAATTTGGCCGACCCGACTGTACCGGGGGCCGCGGCTCATGCCGGCAGGGCCGCGGCACACTGTCGAGTCACTGCCGCGGCACACTCGTCCGGGCCGCGGCACACTCGTGTTGCAATTTTCGGCCAACTCGTCTGTACCGGGGGCCGCGGCTCATGCCGACGGGGCTGCGACACACTGCCGAGTCACTGCCGCGGCACATTCGTTCGGGCCGCGGCATGCTGCCGATCACTAGGGGCAGTTTTGACCCTGGGCCGCGGCACACAGTGCAGTCAGCACTATAATTGCGATTTTGTGTGGAACAATTCATTTTTTCCCATTTCTTCAACCTATACGAGAGAGAGGGCTTGAGGGGGGAGACTTCCCATCATCTATCACTTGAGTATTTGATTTTCTTCATCTCCTTTCGATCGTGAAGCCCGGATAGTCGACCTAACGCGTGTTCTTCGGATCAAAGTGTTTGGATCTTCAAGAGGTAATGTAACACCCCAAGATATTCGGAGTATGTTACAGCGCCGTGGACCCCTACATGGGACCAACCAGGCTACAACAAGCCGGTACCCCTCGACTAACCATCTCGGTTAGCGAGGATACACAATCAAATAATACGTCATGTGAAAAATACATCCGAAGCAACCGACGAAATGAGCCATCGACAATGTAGCAATTTAAAATAATACAACACGGGGTTTGAATTGAAAAGCCTAAGTACTCGCGAGTACAGTCTATCAGTTTATAAATATAGAAAACAACCAAATCGAAGTGGACAAAAGAAATAAGTAAACCCAAGTGCACATGTCAACGACCCTGGCCAGCATCCTCGTACTGTCCCAGCGCTCGCTCGTCCGGATGATCATAACCTGAAATCCATAACAAGAATTTCCCCAAAACGGGTCCCCCAAAGGGGTTAGCAATTACGCTAGTACAAGTAATCAAGGCAAACCAATCGCTTACACATTTCATAGTACATGCACCAATATCATTTCAAAAACCAAAACTAGACATGTCCTTTCCGGAAATAAACAGTCAAACAATTTGCCTTGGGAACAGAGTCATATCATAAATTCCCGCACGAGGCCTCTAAGGACCCTCCCGCACTGGCTATATTATAAAACAAAACACGCACATGCATCGCCTTGGGAATAGAGTCATATCGTAAATTCCCGCACGAGGCCTCTAAGGACCCTCCCGCACTGGCTAGCTAAACAAACTCATGAATCCGGGACGCAAACCTTTGGATTCCCTCCTTGATCCCGTCGGACCAACACGAGGTGAGCAAATCACACACAAAATACATTACCATTCCATGTTAAGCATAAAGGTTTCCAAAAATACTTGCCTTGAATTATTGACGACGCGAAGAACGGAAAGGAAAGTCACCGACGAATGCTAGGAACCAATGAAACCGAACCTAACGATTCGAAGAATACAATCATAACCATTTCTAAATGAGTACGGAATTGGAATACACCCGAAAACCCGCCTACGATTCATGTATATTCGTATATAAACAACAACGAGGGCGGACCACAACCAAACCCTCTTGATTCCGTAAAAATCACGAAATATACCATGAATCCGTAGGGAAACTAAGAATACCAACAGATTAATCATATTCATCATGAATCCATCAACAAAACGGAACGGATCGGAAGAAAATACCAAAACCCCCAATTTATCGAAAAGTAGGGTTCTAAGAGATTTACCTTGGATTGATGATGAAGAACACAAGTAGGTGTTGTTAATCTACTTCAAAAACTCAAGGTAGAGGATGCCTGAGATAATCTAAGGGAAGGATCGCTCGGAAATTGCCCGGAAGAGCTCTGCATCGCGGAGAGGAAATGAAATGAACTAATCTGCTCATCTGGGTCAACTCCCTGGTTTATATAGCCAGGGAGTGTTAGCGCGCGCTAATCCTCAAGGTTAGCGTGCGCTAACGGGATAAAATTATAGGCCAAAATAGTTAGCGTCCAGTCCAGTAGCCAGACTTCTGGCCGTTAGCGTGCGCTACTCCAAGCGTAGCGTGCGCTAACAACCTATCGGTAGCGCGTGCTATCGACCAATAGCGTGCGCTACCCGGACATCAGCCGAGTCCAGAAGCTAACTGCCCAAAACTCACCTGACCCGTTAGCGTGCGCTACCATACGAGCGTAGCGTGCGCTTCGCACTTTGACCGATTCGAGAAATAAATCGTCCCAAGATCTTGGACACCCACGCTAGCGCACGCTACCGGGCATCATCGGCGTGCGCTAGCCTCTCGACATTAGCGTGTGATAGTATACGTAGCGTACGCTAAGACGCTAGTCCAGAAGGCTGGAAAAACAGCACTGCCACTCCCAGGGCTACTCGCTAGCGTGCGCTACGAAACAAACGTAGCGTGCACTACTAAGGGACCCCTAGCGTGCGCTATGCAGAAAAAATAGCGTGCGCTAGGTATGAAATATGAACGGTTCAAAACACCGGAAGGTCAACGAAACATCCAACGGAACATCTCAACGGGCATCATAACATAGAATGGATCCACGGCAACCCCGAAACGGCGGTTCCGCACAACAATAACGGGGATAAATTCCATAGATAATAGAAAAGATACACTGAAAGATACACGAGGGTCACTACTATCGGGAAATACGCCGAAAAAAAAATACAAGGGGAAGAAAAATGCGGATATTACAGGTAATTTCTTCAACATCTTGAATTTCGATTTTGTATTGGGATATGATGATTTGGATGTTGAGATCATGTTGTATGAAGTGATATACGCATGATTATGGATATGTTTGATTATTCATTAGATTATTGAAGGATTATTCAAGAACACTTTGAATATTGAATTGGATTTGGGGGTTTTCGATTAATCGTTGTTGTAATCACGAATTTGAATATTCATATTGGATTATTGATCGTATTAAAGATGTTTTTGTTGATGTGAAACACTTCTTGGGGATTTGATGTTGGTATTATTGAGGTGTGGTTGTAAACAATCGAAGTTTGGCCACAAAGTGTTCGATATAATGCCCCAATGAACTTAGTTTAGTCGTATTGACATTTTGAGTTCGTTATATTCGTGTTTGATTCGTATGTTGAACGAATTGTTGGTAATTGTGTTATTCAAGGTTGTTTGAGTGACCGATATCTCAATTAGGACGTTGTTCGTGGAAGGATAATTGTCACCGGTGTTGTGTAAGTTGATTCTTACTCGGTTAAAAGGATATCCATTCCTTTTGTTGTTGTTCATTCATAATCATACTCATTCATCATTGTATTAACCGTATTGAGACTTGTAATTGTCGAATAATCACTTCATTCACGAGGAACGACGGTTCCAATCATTTCATTGAGTTATCAATCACGTCACTATTATTTTCTTCTCGGTGAGTCATTCTTGGCCTTGTCGAATTATTATTCAATATTACACTTCATGGTCATTCCTTGCCCATATGACCTTCTGGGTTCTTATTGTGTGTCCGGGTGGGGATGTGTGGAATTTTTAGTCGGGCACGTGATGGTCATGTGTTGGGTTCACCGACACATTGGACTGTGCACACGGTAATGTACCTCCATGAGACTAATTAGGTACAAGGACGGGTGTGTCCGGACACTTGTCTTGTGCACATGCACATACCATTACGGCCGTACTATGATACTCCTCTTCAGCGTAATTCATAACTAAGGATATTTCATAACTTCAGATATATCACGATTGTGTATTTTCAACCCTTGAGGATTGTTGTTCTGTAACTGACCCCGTTGGGGGATTTTGTTTTCAGATCACGGCAAGGCAAAAGCACGGGAAGAGCATGTTGACGGCGAGGAGTCCCAGTGATACTAGTAGGGGGCCCCAGTCATTCAGTCATTTCAGTCGTTCTTATTTCTCTTCATTTGTATTTTCCGCTGCAAATTCTGTTTGAGATGTTTATTTATTCAGGGTGGTGTATTTTATCTTCACATAAAATATACTAGTATTCTGTATTGTCCTCGTGTATTATACTTAAGCTCCTCATCGGAGTATTTGGTAATATAATGTGGTTCGGTACTACAATTATATTATTTAATTCATCAGTTTTCATTCGCCAGGTGGGTCCCAGTCGGGGGTCCACGGCACTATAATATCCGCCTAGTTTGGGGTGTTACAGAGTTGGTATTGGAGCGTGGTTTTGAATACTACCTTCCGAGTCATGTCTCATTTGAAATCATCGTCATCGGACTAGTATCATTGGACCTTCGCGTCACGTGTGACCTGTGCAAGAACTGTAAGATTTCTAACGCCATGGTATAATTTCTGGCAAAAATCATTCATTCATAATTCATCAGTTAACAATCCTCAATCATCATTTTCATTTTGACCAGGACGGTCATGTTAACTCATTAATCACTCAATTCATTTCATTACTCGGTTGTTGATCTGGAAGATCATATCATTAATCTTGTTAACTTGTTCAAGATAATCATTTCAATAATTTCATCAGATAATCATGTCACCTCAGTTAAACATTCATGTAATCACTGTGTTAGAGCGTGTATGCTCATTTTCATCATCTCATGTCAATAATCAAAATGTGATATTCATGAGCGAAATATAATTATCATGTGACTTTCCTACTTCAGTATGGAGAGAGTAAGAAGAGGATGAGGAGGACGAGGCCGTGGTGCGGGCCGAATCCCGAGAGCTCGTGTGAATACACGTGCGAACACGATAAATAATGCTAATTCATCGAGCAGCGACGCTGCCACTCATTCACCTGGACGTGATCATTCACTATCGGGGAGTCGTACCCGGGGCACAGCTCAGTCAGAAGGTGTTTGGGTTGGCCCACTCACTTTTATGCAGGGCATGATGGCCCAAATGACTCAGATGGCACATCTGATGGAGACGATGCATAACTCAGCTAATCAAAATCAACAGGCTCCTCCGATGCCACCTCAGAGGCAAGAGAGGAATGTGAGCAGTATCATCGGCGACATCTCTCGCCGAAGGCCACCTACTTTTGAAGGCTCATCTGAGCCGGAGGATATTGCTCATTGGCTCGAACTTTTTGAGAAGTTATTTGCTATGGTAGAGTGTCCTGAAGGACACAAAGTTTCAGTTGCGACTTACTACCTGGGTAAGAGCGCTCATTCTTGGTGGTTATCGTTGAAGCCCACCGACAGATCATCTACTTGGGATCAATTCAAGACTCTCATGATGGACAGGTATTATCCGGCCCCACTCAGAGAGGCCAAGCTGTCAGAATTACTCACTCCCGACCCCTCAGCAGACGAGGATGTTCTCGCCATTGCCGAGAAATTTCAGGAACCTCTTCCGTTCGCCTCATCTATCATTCATTCCGAGGCGGATAAGATTAAGTATTTCAGCAAGAGACTGAAACCTCGTATGAGACTACAGTTGCTTAATCATCATTGCACCACTCTGGCTAAATTCATCGAGAAAGCTCTTACGTATGAGCTTACCGCTAAGGAGATTGCTAAGCAACAACCTTCATATGCTAGCAAGAAGTCCAAGAACCGTAATCAGTCTGACGGCAGTCACGCCACTTTCAAGAAACCTCGGGTGGACTCTACTTTTTCTGAGCGACCTCCTGTGACGCTTAAACCCGTGGAATCTCAGTCACGAGCGGCCAGTTCGGCCATCACCTATTTTAACTATGGGGATCTTGGTCATCTCAGCACCAAGTGTCCGAGACAGTCTATCACGTGTCATAACTATAGAATTACTAGGTATAAGGCCCGTTTTTTCCGTAGGGACTCCAAACCTACTCCGACGTCATCTCAGGCCCCGAAACAGTCAGCTGTTCAAAATCAGGCCACTCAGTCTGCGTCGTTCAAGACGACAGGAGCAAATAAAGGTGGAACCTTTAGCCATCACACGGGAGCATCCGGTGTCGGGACTAGCAAGCCCCGGATTTATGAGATGAAGAAGACCGATGATCCAGAGGCCCGAATGATCTCAGGTACACTCGATATTCTATCTCAACCTGTGTGTACCCTTTTTGATACTGGTGCATCGCATTCATTCATTTCCAAGTCATGTTTGAGTAGACTACATCTCGGTAGTGCTACTAGTTGTGAGCCTTATGTCATTGGTCTACCTGAAGGTAGACGAATTATCGGAAATCGTGAGATTCAGAATTGTCCGATTCAGCTTCAAGGCCGTGTTTGGCCAGCGGACCTAATCGTGGTAAAATTGCCGAGGGACGACGTCATCTTGGGCATTGATTGGATGGATCATCATGATGCCATCATTAGTGTCCGTAAACGTATGGTCACTATCATTTCAGACGATGGGGTCGAATGTGTGTTTCAGGGAGGTAATCCCAGCTATTCTGGAAGAGTTATTAATTTGATGAAAGCAGTGAGATTACTCAATCAGGGGTGTATTGGTTATTAGTGCTATATGACTAAAACCGAGAAATCGTCAATAATGTTGGCGGATATACCGGTAGTGAGAGAATATGCCGACGTATTCCTAGATGAGTTACCTGGTTTGCCTCCACAGAGAGAGGTGGAATTCACAATTGAGTTGGAGCCTGGTACATCTCCAATATCGAAGGCACCGTACCGGATGGCCCCGACCGAAATGCAGGAGTTGAAGAATCAACTTGAGGAATTGTTCGAGAAAGGTTATATCCGACCGAGTGTGTCCCCGTGGGGAGCACCAGTGTTGTTTGTCAAGAAGAAGGATGGTTCATTTCGTTTGTGTATTGATTATTGGGAGTTGAACAGGGTGACAATCAAGAATAAGTATCCCTTACCCCGTATTGCTGATCTCTTAGATCAACTTCAGGGAGCTTCAATATTTTCCAAAATCGACCTAAGATCTGGATATCATCAGTTGCGAATTCGAGAGTCGGATATCGCAAGGACAGCATTCCGTACACGCTATGGTCATTATGAGTTCGTAGTTATGCCGTTCGGGCTAACTAATGCCCCTGCGGTATTCATGGAGCTAATGAATCGGATTTTCATCGACTTTTTGGATCAGTTTGTGGTTGTCTTTATCGATGACATTTTGATTTATTCTTGTGACCGAGAGGAACATGAGTTTCATCTTCATCAAGTTCTCGACGTGTTAAGATGAGAGCAACTTTATGGAAAGATTTCTAAGTGTGAGTTCTGGATGTCCGAAGTGACTTTTCTTGGGCATATAATTTCATCAGATGGAGTGCGTGTTGATCCTCAGAAGACGGAGGCTATCCAAGATTGGTTACCTCCGAAGAATGTTAAGGAAATCCGAAGCTTTCTCGGATTAGCCGGTTATTATCGGCGGTTTGTGGAAGGATTTTCTAAAATCGCTCAACCAATGACGAACCTTTTGCGAAAGGATAAGAAATACACGTGGTCCGACGCGTGTCAGCGGAGTTCTGAGGAACTCAAGAGCCGGTTAATTTCAGCACCTGTACTTTCCTTGCCGCAAGGGACGGAAGGATTTGTGGTTTATAGTGATACGTCTGGGCAAGGTCTCGGATGTGTACTCATGCAGAATGGGAAGGTTATTGCTTATGCTTCACGACAATTGAGACCTTACGAGGTTAATTATCTGACCCACGACCTGAAGTTAGCAGCCGTGGTTTTCGCGTTGAAAATTTGGCATCATTACCTTTATGGTGTCACCTGTCAGATCTTCACTGATCACAAGAGTTTGAAGTATATATTTACTCAGAAGGAGTTAAATATGCGACAAAGACAGTGGTTGGAATTAATCAAAGATTATGATATCGAGATCCTTTACCACCCGGGCAAGGCGAACGTTGTCGCCGACGCCTTAAGTCGTAAGTCCGTTCAGGATCAGATGCAGGCTCGTTTAATAGTTCAGAAAGAGCTTCAATAGGAATTCCTTAGACCCGAGATCGAGGTCTGGCTTCAACGAGTTCAAGGGCAACTTTGCATGCTAGAGATTTCATCGCCACTTGAGGAGGCAATCAGAGAGAATCAGGGTTCAGACCCATCATTGTTGCGCATCCGTGAGGATGTGGCTCAGGGGAATGCCCCGGGATTCGTGGTCCACGAGGATGGACTTTTGAGATTTAAGAATCGGTTATGTGTACCGGTGACTGACGAGTTGAAAAACTCGATTTTGAGAGAAGCTCATGCTACCCCTTATTTTGTTCATCCGGGGTCTAGCAAGATGTACAAGGACTTGAAACAAAATTACTAGTGGAGTAATATGAAGCGAGAAGTCGCATAATTTGTTTCGAGATGCTTAACCTGTTAGCAAATCAAGATAGAACATCAGCGACCGGCAGGTATGCTGAAACCGCTCCCTATTCCAGAGTGGAAATGGGAGGATATTTCAATGGACTTCATCACGAGTTTGCCGACGAGTCATCATGGCATGAATAAAATCTGGGTGATTGTGGATCGTCTAACTAAGTCAGCTCACTTTCTCGAGATTAAGGATACTTGGGGTCCCGAGAGACTTGCCCAGTTATTCATCAATGAAATAGTGAGATTGCACGGTACTCCTAAGAGTATCATTTCTGATCATGACGGGCGATTCGTGTCTCATTTTTGGAAATCTGCTATGGGAACTCATCAATCTCAGTACCGCCTTTCACCCTCAGTCTGACGGGCAATCAGAGAGGACTATTCAGACATTGGAGGACATGTTGAGGGCATGCGTCCTCGATTGGAAAGATGATTGGGAAGCCCAACTACCATTGATCAAGTTCACGTATAATAATAGTTGGCATGCTTCGATTAAGATGGCACCTTACGAGGCCTTGTACGTTCTTCATTGTCGATCTCCTTTGTGTTGGGATGACTTATCAGAATCCATCGGCACCGAGCCCGATATGCTTAAGGCTGCCCGTGAGAAGGTAGTTTTGATCAGGAGTCATTTGTTGACCGCTCAGAGTCGATAGAAATCTTATGCAGACAATCATCGCCGACCTTCAGAGTTCGAGTCAGGTGACCACGTGTTGGTCAAGGTGTCCCCGAGTCGAGGTATCTTCCGTTTCGGAAAGCGAGAAAAGTTGAGTCCAAGATTTATTGGACCGTTTGAGATTTTGGAACGAGTAGGCGAGCTAGCTTATCGATTGGCTTTACCTCAAGCATTGAGCCGAATTCATAATGTGTTTCACGTCTCTCGGCTACGAAGTATGTTGCCGACCCGAGTCACATACTTGAGTTAGACGAAATCGAGATCGCAGATGATCATTCGTATGAAGAGCGTCCCATACGAGTCTTAGAATGGCGAATCAAATAGTTGAGGAATAAGGCGATTCCTTTGGTTAAAATTCATGGTCTAGACATGGAGTCGAAGAGGCTACATGGGAAACCAAGGATAGTATGCGGGAGAGTTATCCCGAGTTGTTTGACCCTTAGTTTCGGGGACGAAACTCTTTTAAGGGGGGTGTATGTAATACCCGGTTGTAATTCAGTCATTATCATTCAGTAACTTCATTCGGTAATTTCCACTATGTAATTTTTCACTTGATAATAATCATTCATCCGTGTTCACAGTTCGGAATAACTTCGAGTTGTGTATCATTATTGTTCATTGTTTCAACCTTACTCGGGAATCGAGACAAGAGTATTATCTTGATCGTTATAATTGATTCATTAGTCGATGTTGTCATTGGAGTTCATGTCATTTCTAATCTCCTCATTGTTCAAATTGTGTTTTGTTGGGCGAACCCTTGTAATTATTGCTTGGAACCACCGTTTTGGGGTTTCCGTACTTCCATTTCGTGTTATTGTTTCCCAAATATTGATTCCTATTGCTTTTATTCTCTTCGCGGGTCTTTTTTCATCATTTTATGACCCAAGGAGGGTGTGGGCCGCGGCACAAGGAGTGTGCGCCGCGGCACACACATGCTGCTAATTTGGCCGACCTGACTGTACCGAGGGCTGTGGCTCATGCTGGCAGGGCCGCAGCACACTGTCGAGTAACTGTCGTGGCACACTCGTCCGGGCCGCGGCACACTTGTGTTGCAATTTCCGGCCAACCCGTCTGTACCGGGGGCCGCGGCTCATGCCGACGGGGCCGCGGCACACTGCCGAGTCACTGCCGCGGCACATTCATCCGGGCCGCGGCATGCTGCCGATCACTGGGGGCAGTTTTGGCCCTGTGCCGCGGCACACTTCGGCCGGGCCGCGGCACACAGTGCAGTCAGCACTATAATTGCGATTTTTGTGTGGAACAACTCATTTTTTCCCATTTCTTCAACCTATACGAGAGAGAAGGCTTGAGGGGGGATACTTCCCATCATCTATCACTTGAGTATTTGATTTTCTTCATCTCCTTTCGATCGTGAAGCCCGGATAGTCGACCTAACGCGTGTTCTTCGGATCAACGTGCTTGGATCTTCAAGAGGTAATTTCTTCAACATCTTGGATTTCGATTTTGTACTGGGATATGATGATTTGGATGTTGATGTCATGTTGTATGAAGTGATATACGCATGATTATGGATATGTTTGATTATTCATTGGATTATTGAAGGATTATTTAAGAACACTTTGAATTTTGAATTGGATTTGGGGGTTTTCGCTTAATCGTTGTTGTAATCACGAATTTGAATATTCATATTGGATTATTGATCGTATTGAACATGTTTTTGTTGGTTTGAAACACTTCTTGGGGATTCGATGTTGGTATTATTGAGGTGTGGTTGTAAACAATAGAAGTTTGGCCACAAAGTGTTCGATATAATGCCTCAATGAACTTGGTTTAGTCGTATTGACGTTTTGAGTTCATTATATTCGTGTTTGATTCGTATGTTGAATGAATTAATGGTAATTGTGTTATTCAAGGTTGTTCGAGCAACCGATATCTCAATTAGGACGTTGTTCGTGGAAGGATAATTGTCACTGGTGTTGTGTAAGTTGATTCTTACTCGGTTAAAAGGATATTCATTCCTTTTGTTGTTGTTCATTCATAATCATACTCATTCATCATTGTATTAACCGTATTGAGACTTGTAATTGTCGAATAATCACTTCATTCACGAGGAACGATGGTTCCAATCATTTCATTGAGTTATCAATCACGTCACTATTATTTTCATCTCGGTGAGTCATTCTTGGCCTTGTCGAATTATTATTCAATATTACTCTTCATGGTCATTCCTTGCCCATATGACCTTCTAGGTTCATATTGCATGGCCGGGTGGGGATGTGTGGAATTTTTAGTCGGGCATGTGATGGTCATGTGTTGGGTTCACCGACACATTGGACTGTGCACACGGTAATGTACCTCTATGAGACTAATTAGGTACAAGGACGGGTGTGTCCGGACACTCGTCTTGTGCACATGCACATACCATTACGGGCGTACTATGATACTCCTCTTCAGCGTAATTCATAACTAAGGATATTTCATAACGTCAGATATATCATGATTATGTATTTTCAACCCTTGAGGATTGTTGTTCTGTGTAACTGACCCCGTTGGGGGATTTTGTTTTCAGGTCACGGCAAGGCAAAAGCACGGGAAGAGCATGTTGACGGCGAGGAGTCCCAGTGATACTAGTAGGGGGCCCCAGTCATTCAGTCATTTCAGTCGTTCTTATTTCTCTTCATTTGTATTTTCCGCTGCAAATTCTGTTTGAGATGTTTATTTATTCAGGGTGGTGTATTTTATCTTCACATAAAATATACTAGTATTCTGTATTGTCCTCGTGTATTATACTTAAGCTCCTCATCGGAGTATTTGGTAATATAATGTGGTTCGGTACTACAATTATATTATTTAATTCATCAGTTTTCATTCGCCAGGTGGGTCCTAGTCGGGGGTCCACGGCACTATAATATCCGCCTAGTTTGGGGTGTTACAGAGTTGGTATTGGAGCGTGGTTTTGAATACTACCTTCCGAGTCATGTCTCATTTGAAATCATCGTCATCGGACTAGTATCATTGGACCTTCGCGTCACGTGTGACCTGTGCAAATGTCGAGCCAATCAGACCAAGAACTGTAAGATTTCTAACGCCATGGTATAATTTCTGGCAATAATCATTCATTCATAATTCATCAGTTAACAATCCTCAATCATCATTTTCATTTTGACCAGGACGGTCATGTTAACTCATTAATCACTCAATTCATTTCATTACTCGGTTGTTGATCTGGAAGATCATATCATTAATCTTGTTAACTTGTTCAAGATAATCATTTCAATAATTTCATCAGATAATCATGTCACCTCAATTAAACATTCATGTAATCACTGTGTTAGAGCGTGTATGCTCATTTTCATCATCTCATGTCAATAATCAAAATGTGATATTCATGAGCGAAATATAATTATCATGTGACTTTCCTACTTCAGTATGGAGAGAGTAAGAAGAGGATGAGGAGGACGAGGCCGTGGTGCGGGCCGAATCCCGAGAGCTCGTGTGAATACACGTGCGAACACGATAAATAATGCTAATTCATCGAGCAGCGACGCTGCCACTCATTCACCTGGACGTGATCATTCACTATCGGGGAGTCGTACCCGGGGCACAGCTCAGTCAGAAGGTGTTTGGGTTGGCCCACTCGCTTTTATGCAGGGCATGATGGCCCAAATGACTCAGATGGCACAACTGATGGAGACGATGCATAACTCAGCTAATCAAAATCAACAGGCTCCTCCGATGCCACCTCAGAGGCAAGAGAGGAATGTGAGCAGTATCATCGGCGACATCTCTCGCCGAAGGCCACCTACTTTTGAAGGCTCATCTGAGCCGGAGGATATTGCTCATTGGCTCGAACTTTTTGAGAAGTTATTTGCTATGGTAGAGTGTCCTGAAGGACACAAAGTTTCAGTTGCGACTTACTACCTGGGTAAGAGCGCTCATTCTTGGTGGTTATCGTTGAAGCCCACCGACAGATCATGTACTTGGGATCAATTCAAGACTCTCATGATGGACAGGTATTATCCGGCCCCACTCAGAGAGGCCAAGCTGTCAGAATTACTCACTCCCGACCCCTCAGCAGACGAGGATGTTCTCGCCATTGCCGAGAAATTTCAGGAACCTCTTCCGTTCGCCTCATCTATCATTCATTCCGAGGCGGATAAGATTAAGTATTTCAGCAAGAGGCTGAAACCTCGTATGAGACTACAGTTGCTTAATCATCATTGCACCACTCTGGCTAAATTCATCGAGAAAGCTCTTACGTATGAGCTTACCGCTAAGGAGATTGCTAAGAAACAACCTTCATATGCTAGCAAGAAGTCCAAGAACCGTAATCAGTCTGACGGCAGTCACGCCACTTTCAAGAAACCTTGGGTGGGCTCTACTTTTTCTGAGCGACCTCCTGTGACGCTTAAACCCGTGGAATCTCAGTCACGAGCGGCCAGTTCGGCCATCACCTGTTTTAACTATAGGGATCTTGGTCATCTCAGCACCAAGTGTCCGAGACAGTCTATCACGTGTCATAACTATAGAATTACTGGGTATAAGGCCCGTTTTTTCCGTAGGGACTCCAAACCTACTCCGACGTCATCTCAGGCCCCGAAACAGTCAGCTGTTCAAAATCAGGCCACTCAGTCTGCGTCGTTCAAGACGACAGGAGCAAATAAAGGTGGAACCTTTAGCCATCACACGGGAGCATCCGGTGCCGGGACTAGCAAGCCCCGGATTTATGAGATGAAGAAGACCGATGATCCAGAGGCCCGAATGATCTCAGGTACACTCGATATTCTATCTCAACCTGTGTGTACCCTTTTTGATACTGGTGCATCGCATTCATTCATTTCCAAGTCATGTTTGAGTAGACTACATCTCGGTAGTGCTACTAGTTGTGAGCCTTATGTCATTGGTCTACCTGATGGTAGACGAATTATCGGAAATCGTGAGATTCAGAATTGTCCGATTCAGCTTCAAGGCCGTGTTTGGCCAGCGGACCTAATCGTGGTAAAATTGCCGAGAGACGACGTCATCTTGGGCATTGATTGGATGGATCATCATGATGCCATCATTAGTGTCCGTAAACGTATGGTCACTATCATTTCAGACGATGGGGTCGAATGTGTGTTTCAGGGAGGTAATCCCAGCTATTCTGGAAGAGTTATTAATTTGATGAAAGCAGTGAGATTACTCAATCAGGGGTGTATTGGTTATTAGTGCTATATGACTAAAACCGAGAAATCGTCAATAATGTTGGCGGATATACCGGTAGTGAGAGAATATGCCGACGTATTCCTAGATGAGTTACCTGGTTTGCCTCCACAGAGAGAGGTGGAATTCACAATTGAGTTGGAGCCTGGTACATCTCCAATATCGAAGGCACCGTAGCGGATGGCCCCGACCGAAATGCAGGAGTTGAAGAATCAACTTGAGGAATTGTTCGAGAAAGGTTATATCCGACCGAGTGTGTCCCCATGGGGAGCACCAGTGTTGTTTGTCAAGAAGAAGGATGGTTCATTTCGTTTGTGTATTGATTATTGGGAGTTGAACAGGGTGACAATCAAGAATAAGTATCCCTTACCCCGTATTGCTGATCTCTTAGATCAACTTCAGGGAGCTTCAATATTTTCCAAAATCGACCTAAGATCTGGATATCATCAGTTGCGAATTCGAGAGTCGGATATCGCAAGGACAGCATTCCGTACACGCTATGGTCATTATGAGTTCGTAGTTATGCCGTTCGGGCTAACTAATGCCCCTGCGGTATTCATGGAGCTAATGAATCGGATTTTCATCGACTTTTTGGATCAGTTTGTGGTTGTCTTTATCGATGACATTTTGATTTATTCTTGTGACCGAGAGGAACATGAGTTTCATCTTCATCAAGTTCTCGACGTGTTAAGATGAGAGCAACTTTATGGAAAGATTTCTAAGTGTGAGTTCTGGATGTCCGAAGTGACTTTTCTTGGGCATATAATTTCATCAGATGGAGTGCGTGTTGATCCTCAGAAGACGGAGGCTATCCAAGATTGGTTACCTCCGAAGAATGTTAAGGAAATCCGAAGCTTTCTCGTATTAGCCGGTTATTATCAGCGGTTTGTGGAAGGATTTTCTAAAATCGCTCAACCAATGACGAACCTTTTGCGAAAGGATAAGAAATACACGTGGTCCGACGCGTGTCAGCGGAGTTCTGAGGAACTCAAGAGCCGGTTAATTTCAGCACCTGTACTTTCCTTGCCGCAAGGGACGGAAGGATTTGTGGTTTATAGTGATGCGTCTGGGCAAGGTCTCGGATGTGTACTCATGCAGAATGGGAAGGTTATTGCTTATGCTTCACGACAATTGAGACCTTACGAGGTTAATTATCCGACCCACGACCTGGAGTTAGCAGCCGTGGTTTTCGCGTTGAAAATTTGGCATCATTACCTTTATGGTGTCACCTGTCAGATCTTCACTGATCACAAGAGTTTGAAGTATATATTTACTCAGAAGGAGTTAAATATGCGACAAAGACAGTGGTTGGAATTAATCAAAGATTATGATATCGAGATCCTTTACCACCCGGGCAAGGCGAACGTTGTCGCCGACGCCTTAAGTCGTAAGTCCGTTCAGGATCAGATGCAGGCTCGTTTAATAGTTCAGAAAGAGCTTCAATAGGAATTCCTTAGACCCGAGATCGAGGTCTGGCTTCAACGAGTTCAAGGGCAACTTTGCATGCTAGAGATTTCATCGCCACTTGAGGAGGCAATCAGAGAGAATCAGGGTTCAGACCCATCATTGTTGCGCATCCGTGAGGATGTGGCACAGGGGAATGCCCCGGGATTCGTGGTCCACGAGGATGGACTTTTGAGATTTAAGAATCGGTTATGTGTACCGGTGACTGACGAGTTGAAAAACTCGATTTTGAGAGAAGCTCATGCTACCCCTTATTTTGTTCATCCGGGGTCTAGCAAGATGTACAAGGACTTGAAACAAAATTACTAGTGGAGTAATATGAAGCGAGAAGTCGCAAAATTTGTTTCGAGATGCTTAACCTGTTAGCAAATCAAGATAGAACATCAGCGACCGGCAGGTATGCTGAAACCGCTCCCTATTCCAGAGTGGAAATGGGAGGATATTTCAATGGACTTCATCACGAGTTTGCCGACGAGTCATCATGGCATGAATACAATCTGGGTGATTGTGGATCGTCTAACTAAGTCAGCTCACTTTCTCGAGATTAAGGATACTTGGGGTCCCGAGAGACTTGCCCAGTTATTCATCAATGAAATAGTGAGATTGCACGGTACTCCTAAGAGTATCATTTCTGATCATGACGGGCGATTCGTGTCTCATTTTTGGAAATCTGCTATGGGAACTCATCTTAATCTCAGTACCGCCTTTCACCCTCAGTCTGACGGGCAATCAGAGAGGACTATTCAGACATTGGAGGACATGTTGAGGGCATGCGTCCTCGATTGGAAAGACGATTGGGAAGCCCAACTACCATTGATCAAGTTCACGTATAATAATAGTTGGCATGCTTCGATTAAGATGGCACCTTACGAGGCCTTGTACGTTCTTCATTGTCGATCTCCTTTGTGTTGGGATGACTTATCAGAATCCATCGGCACCGAGCCCGATATGCTTAAGGCTGCCCGTGAGAAGGTAGTTTTGATCAGGAGTCGTTTGTTGACCGCTCAGAGTCGATAGAAATCTTATGCAGACAATCATCGCCGACCTTCAGAGTTCGAGTCAGGTGACCACGTGTTGGTCAAGGTGTCCCCGAGTCGAGGTATCTTCCGTTTCGGAAAGCGAGAAAAGTTGAGTCCAAGATTTATTGGACCGTTTGAGATTTTGGAACGAGTAGGCGAGCTAGCTTATCGATTGGCTTTACCTCAAGCATTGAGCCGAATTCATAATGTGTTTCACGTCTCTCAGCTACAGAAGTATGTTGCCGACCCGAGTCACATACTTCAGTTAGACGAAATCGAGATCGCAGATGATCATTCGTATGAAGAGCGTCCCATACGAGTCTTAGAATGGCGAATCAAATAGTTGAGGAATAAGGCGATTCCTTTGGTTAAAATTCAGTGGTCTAGACATGGAGTCGAAGAGGCTACATGGGAAACCAAGGATAGTATGCGGGAGAGTTATCCCGAGTTGTTTGACCCTTAGTTTCGGGGACGAAACTCTTTTAAGGGGGGTGTATGTAATACCCGGTTGTAATTCAGTCATTATCATTCAGTAACTTCATTCGGTAATTGCCACTATGTAATTTTTCACTTGATAATAATCATTCATCCGTGTTCACAGTTCGGAATAACTTCGAGTTGTGTATCATTATTGTTCATTGTTTCAACCTTACTCGGGAATCGAGACAAGAGTATTATCTTGATCGTTATAATTGATTCATTAGTCGATGTTGTCATTGGAGTTCATGTCATTTCTAATCTCCTCATTGTTCAAATTGTGTTTTGTTGGGCGAACCCTAGTAATCATTGCTTGGAACCACCGTTTTGGGGTTTCCGTACTTCCATTTCGTGTTATTGTTTCCCAAATATTGATTTCTATTGCTTTTATTCTCTTCCCGGGTCTTTTTTCATCATTTTATGACCCAAGGAGGGTGTGGGCCGCGGCACAAGGAGTGTGCGCCGCGGCACACACATGCTGCTAATTTGGCCGACCTGACCGTACTGCAGGGCCGTGGCTCATCTTTGGCGGCAGGCCGCAAAGCCTGCCGAGTAATCATCGTGGCACACTCGTCCGGGCCGCGGCACACTTGTGTTGCAATTTTCGGCCAACCCGTCTGTACCGGGGGCCGCGGCTCATGCCGACGGGGCCGCGGCACACTGCCGAGTCACTGCCGCGGCACATTCATCCGGGCCGCGGCATGCTGCCGATCACTGGGGGCAGTTTTGGCCCTGTGCCGCGGCACACTTCGGCCGGGCCGCGGCACACAGTGCAGTCAGCACTATAATTGCGATTTTTGTGTGGAACAACTCATTTTTTCCCATTTCTTCAACCTATACGAGAGAGAGGGCTTGAGGGGGGATACTTCCCATCATCTATCACTTGAGTATTTGATTTTCTTCATCTCCTTTCGATCGTGAAGCCCGGATAGTCGACCTAACGCGTGTTCTTCGGATCAACGTGCTTGGATCTTCAAGAGGTAATTTCTTCAACATCTTGGATTTCGATTTTGTACTGGGATATGATGATTTGGATGTTGATATCATGTGGTATGAAGTGATATACGCATGATTATGGATATGTTTGATTATTCATTGGATTATTGAAGGATTATTTAAGAACACTTTGAATATTGAATTGGATTTGGGGGTTTTCGCTTAATCGTTGTTGTAATCACGAATTTGAATATTCATATTGGATTATTGATCGTATTGAACATGTTTTTGTTGGTTTGAAACACTTCTTGGGGATTCGATGTTGGTATTATTGAGGTGTGGTTGTAAACAATAGAAGTTTGGCCACAAAGTGTTCGATATAATGCCTCAATGAACTTGGTTTAGTCGTATTGACGTTTTGAGTTCATTATATTCGTGTTTGATTCGTATGTTGAACGAATTAATGGTAATTGTGTTATTCAAGGTTGTTCGAGCAACCGATATCTCAATTAGGACGTTGTTCGTGGAAGGATAATTGTCACTGGTGTTGTGTAAGTTGATTCTTACTCGGTTAAAAGGATATTCATTCCTTTTGTTGTTGTTCATTCATAATCATACTCATTCATCATTGTATTAACCGTATTGAGACTTGTAATTGTCGAATAATCACTTCATTCACGAGGAACGATGGTTCCAATCATTTCATTGAGTTATCAATCACGTCACTATTATTTTCATCTCGGTGAGTCATTCTTGGCCTTGTCGAATTATTATTCAATATTACTCTTCATGGTCATTCCTTGCCCATATGACCTTCTAGGTTCATATTGCATGGCCGGGTGGGGATGTGTGGAATTTTTAGTCGGGCATGTGATGGTCATGTGTTGGGTTCACCGACACATTGGACTGTGCACACGGTAATGTACCTCTATGAGACTAATTAGGTACAAGGACGGGTGTGTCCGGACACTCGTCTTGTGCACATGCACATACCATTATGGGCGTACTATGATACTCCTCTTCAGCGTAATTCATAACTAAGGATATTTCATAACGTCAGATATATCATGATTATGTATTTTCAACCCTTGAGGATTGTTGTTCTGTGTAACTGACCCCGTTGGGGGATTTTGTTTTCATGTCACGGCAAGGCAAAAGCACGGGAAGAGCATGTTGACGGCGAGGAGTCCCAGTGATACTAGTAGGGGGCCTACCATTCGATCATTTCAGTCATTCTTATTTCTCTTCATTTGTATTTTCCGCTGCAAATTCCGTTTGAGATGTTTATTTATTCAGGGTGGTGTATTTTATCTTCACATAAAATATACTAGTATTCTGTATTGTCCTGGTGTATTGTACTTAAGCTCCTCATCGGAGTATTTGGTAATATAATGTTGTTCGGTACTACAATTATATTATTTAATTCATCAGTTTTCATTTGCCTGGTGGGTCCTAGTCGGGGGTCCACGGCACTGTAATATCCGCCTAGTTTGGGGTGTTACACAGTCAAGTTTCATCGACTTGCGAACAGTTAAGTATTTGAGCTATAAACCTTTCCAGTGCCGACCCCCTTATCCAATAACGAGTGGAACATTTTGCTCTCAAATACATGGACTTGTTTCTATATGTATATTTACGAGTTAGGAATGCCAGTAACTAACAGCAAATAAAGAAACATTCATTGCCTTATGATAATGATTTACATAATAACATGTACAATGCCCTCACTCAACATCCTCTGAGGGGTATTCGAGGGCATAATCCTAACAGCATGATGGCAAGATGGGCTTCCATCCCGATTCTCCAGTCATCAAACTTCAATAGAGAACATAGGAACTTTATTGATCATTGATGTATTCATAATAATGGTATATGATGAATGAAAGAAGTAAAAAATAAAGTTTTCAAAAGTGAGTGATTAGGATTTGATTCAAGTTGAAAATCGATTGATTCATTATAGATCAACCTCTCCGATACCACTTGTTGGTCATTGTGTACTTAACTTGCACCTTCTATGGTGATGGGAGGGTTGAATAAGTTACACTTTTTAAAAGTTTGTTATGCATAGTGGAAGTCTTAAACAAAGTTTCTATAAATACAGCAACTAGACAATCTCCTATAGCTTGGTGCTCATAGGGTTTTCAGAGTAAGTATACTATAAATCACAGACAGTATGAAAACTATAATTACGGGAATTGATACCACACATGTTTATTGTTGTAACACCCCCAAAACCATCCGGGATATTACAGCGCCGTGGGTCCCGCGCCGGAACCCACCAGGCTAATAACCATCTAAAAAACATTTAAAAACGCCAAAAGTCCGATGACGGTAATTTTTTAGATACTCAAATATTTTTAAAAGCATAGTGCTCAAATAACGTCATAAAATACCATTTTAAAATACAAGGCGAAATGTCAAATCTCGACAGTTCAAAGTTTACGTTAAGCCACCCTTAAAGGTACCGATAAAATAGTTAGGAAAAAGGGTTTCACGAAATAACCCAAGTTCGCAAAATGCCAAAAGGCCATTTGAAAATACACACGCAGTGGATAAAAATATAGTTCAAAATACACATTTGCAGCGGAATAAACAACCAGAAAAGAATACTCAATTACAAGCCACAGCCAGTATCACCCGGGAAGCTCACCCCTTCACGACCGCTACTAGCTCGATCTCCGAGTACCTAAAAATAAAGCCCACGACGGGATCAGCCACAATACTCAACAATGAAATCGATCACATCATCATAAATAATTACATACCAATGTAATAACGAAGTAAGAATACTACCAATGTAGTCTTACCGTTATAACCTTACCAATTCATAGCAATCCATACTAAATCAATCCTTGACATATTCCACATTTCGTATTCTCAAATGACGAAATGAATTCAACAACAATCATCTCTACTGTATTCCAAAACTACCGATAATCCTCAAAACATCATCATAACTCATAAGTGCGGAAATAATCCAATCTGTGCCAAATTTTTTCCGTCGGATTACACAATCAAATCTCAACATGTAGAAACAAATAATACACAACATATCTGTAGATCAACTACCACATGATAATGATAACAAATCCCAAACATCGACGTACAGTCCGAATGCTCATACGATCAATAACAATGATCAACCAATACATCACTGAGAATATCATCGACATGTTAACTCCAATATGACCAACAAAGGATCAACGATAACCGAGAGTGCCCTCAACATGGTAAACTCCCAACATGATCAACAAAGGATCAACTATAACCGAGAATACCATCAACAAGGTAGACTCCAAATGATCAACAATAATGGATCTCAAAGAAATAACTATGACTGTCGAACATACCCCTCGGGCGTATGAACAACCAGTCACAAACCGTCGAACATCTCCAATCATACATGGACTATGAACGACCCAACAATATGGCTCAAAAGATGGACGTCACAGTACGCCTAATCCGGAAATGTGTCTGTGCACATGTCCACCCCGTATACGGAATCCAGGATATACGTGGAACATGTACCTAATTAGCCTCACGAACTACGTCTCGTGTGCACGGTTCAATGTGGAAACATCCACGCATAACCATCATGTGCCCGGCTAAAAATCCTACACAATAACCAATCCGCATGCAGATATGACTCCAGATATGTCACGATGCAAATATAACTCACATCTCCGTATTTACCAACACGTTTAAACCATATATATTATAATTTAACTCAAACCAAAACACAATATACAAACCATCATCCCGACAATGTATATTTATAATATCATTGCTATATGAATTATAAATGAAATGAAAGCGAAATCATTCATTAAATATTATAGCTGAACAAGTATAACTTGCCTCGGTACCGATAACACAAAATCGTTACCAATATCCATTGCCTTTGTCTACGAGCTCCTAAGCCCTGACCAAAAGCAATCTACGAACTCTTCAGCCTTAACCGCAACACAACGGTCGTAATCCACGATCAATTATCGTAACCTAATGCAATAATCAAATGACAACACATCCGATAATAATCAACAACCGACATAATCAACCAATCGAACTCAACGGTTCAACAAAAACCTCGAATAAACGCGGTCTCAACAAACCAAATCAAACCATCACGAATTCATAATCACAACCCAAAAATACTGCATTGTCTGCCTACTTAGCGTACGTTAAACGCATAATGTAGCGTGTGCTAAGTTGCTCCTGTTAGCGTGCGCTATCCAGTAAGTTTAGCGTGCGCTAATGCTGTACAATGGCATGCATTCCAAGCATCGACTAACACCTTGCGACTACGAATCCGAATGAAAAGGAAATCATACTCCAAGATTAACAATAACATTTTCCAAATTCAATCTCATCATCATGATCCATATCTTATCAAGAACATACGAAACTAAAATCAACATAATGTTGGTTTTAATCATTTTATCCATATTTATAATCAAAACCATTATATATCCTTATATCATCTTAACATCAAATTCTGAAATGAAGGGAGCAAAAATCTCCATATCTCTTGAAGATAAACAACACCATAACTATCACAAGGATCATATCAATGTCTATATATCAATAACAACATCAACAATCAAACCAACTCGATAACAAGGATCATATCATACTCAATCTGGAATTCAACCTCATATCATGATTTAACTCATCTAAATCAACCACTGAAATTATCATGATTCATAATCCATGATTCAACCTCATCAAGTTAAACGAATCACCATTAACATGAAGAATCTTAAATAACATCCGAAAACTCTTCTCATAATCCCATTAGGTCTCATAAAAATCACCACATGATTACCCAACATGTTCTCTCATAAGTAATCGTCTTTAAAAATGAACTACTATCAAAGGGATATGAAAATTACATGGATTAGACGAACCAAGAAGAAGAACACTTGAACTTCATTCCAAGAATCATGAATAACTTGAAGAACAAGGCTTTAATCCATGCTCTCTATCTTAATCTTGATAAAGATCATAATCTCGGAGTGTTTCGGGACCTCAAGTACCTCCCAAAGCTCTCTCTATCGAGTGAAAGGAAAGAAATGGACGAAATGCTTCGTAATACCCGTCTGTCCCCTTATATAGAACAAATTACTAGTGTGCGCTAAACCTTATGTTTAGCGTGCGCTACGGATTTAGCGTGCGCTAACTGACTTTGTTAGCGTGCGCTATCGCAGTCCAGGGGCTACTGTCTGGCTTCATACATGTGCTTACGTACGTAATTCCCATGCATTAGCATACGTAACTTACACTATCTAGCGTACGCAATTCCTTGCATTTAGCGTGCACTAATATCAGTTGACTTGCTACAGTCTACACCTACCATGAAGATGCTCGTGACCCACATGCCGAAAGCATCTGACAAGGATAAGATTCCCTTTGACCGATCTACAATTAACGTGCGTTAAGCTCATGCTTTAGCGTGCGCTAATCCTTCAGGACAAACAACCGTTGACCCTATCGGAACATGCGCCGAAAGCAGCTGGGTCCACACGCAGATTCCCTCTGGTCTGATATGTACTAGCGTGCGCTACATTCTGCCTCTAGCATGCGCTAACCATGAACGATAGCGTGCGCTATACTTGAACATTAGCGCGCACTAATCAGGCTATACTTAGCCATTTCCAACTCTTCTCGTCCGTCTCGACATACTGGATGCGTACACTCACATACTGAATACATATATTCATTCTAATAAAACTCTCATATGATATACCCAATATCACAATTAAAACAATCTGATACACGAAATCCTCAATGTAATTGTCGACCAACTACGACAATTATACCAATATAGCTGTCTTAGTTCTCAATTATTTTATCCATACTGTATAGACACCAAGCTATACAATATACCTCAGATAAAATAACGCGAAAAATTTATACTGAAAATCCGGGTATTACAATTGTAAACCCATTCCTATACGTCCACAGGTCCTCCACACATGAGTAAATAGTTTATTAAAATCAAGGCGTACACTGTATGATTTTAAGTAAACCCATGGCCTTATTATTCACACAGATTGATACAGCCGACTGTAGCTTGAGCCATTCACACATATTGGTTGTAGGCTTCTTTGACTTGCTTCTTCTCACATAGATTAAAGTTTCATCTTTGAACACTCTTCTTCCTATACAGGCCGGAATAGTTCAATCTTAGTCTACAAAGGGCTAAAGGACTCAACAGTAAGGTTTGGGATCACACGAATCAAAACAACAGTTGTAGGCTTTGTAAGTCTTCATTGTAGTTATGTTGCTATTTGTTGAGGACTTAGTATTTCCTCACTCAAGGATATACGATGTATGTTTGGAGAAATAGATTTCACTTAGATAATGAATGCTTCAGATTCTTAATCAATCAGTATGTGAGCAATGTCCTCTTGTTTGGGCTATTTATAACATTGAAAATAGATCCGTTATAAATATAGTCGTTGGCTGGTTGGTGAGATATGGACATATTGGATTTGTGGATTGCAGAATGTTTGAATTAAAGATATCCGCATTTAATGCTTCATACATCGTTTTATCAGCATTATATGCTCTTTAGTCTACAGCCTTTTCGGCTGCATTACTATTGCCGGATCAGCATTAAATGCTCTTTGAAACTGTGAAAACTTTTTGAATAAAAAAAGTTTATCTCATGATGGTTTAAAGGTGCAATTCTAAATCCAATTGGACTGTGTTTTACTTTTTCTAAGTAAAACACATACAGCTTCTATGTTGTAGCCAACAATGTTCATGTTGTACGCTGGAACCTTCATTTGGCTGTAGGAAATAGCTTTTGGGTACTGTATGAAGTTCGCTGTATGGACATAATATACGGCGTATTTACCAAAATACTAAGGATATTATTTTTCTCAACAGGCATTACTGCCGAATTCTGACAATCATGATCAATAATTCGACCTATAATCGTATACCTTGATGATAGTTGGACAATCCTGCTATAATAAAATAGTTAATTATTTTGTAATTTAATTTTAGTATTTTATTTATCCTCAAATGGTGGTTAAAACCACACACTTGTTGAGTTTATTTCAATAATTTAAATATTACAATCCCATGTGATGAGTTTAATTATCACAAGATGGATGATTCTGTTTATTTATATATTTAATATTAGATATCATCATCATGGTTGGTTCTACAACACGGATGGTTAATTGATACTACTATGGAGATGTAGTTGATTAGTTATTCAAAATCATGCTCACGAAGAAGCAGTTGATGGAAATACTATCCAGTCTCCATGATTATTGAGTACAAACGAAGAAAAATGATAAAGTGATATCAGAAGATATCACTAGTTAATTAAGAAAATTCCATGCTGATCATATCCCTAGTAGGATTATTGGACAAGTGAGATGGAAAACTATCAGTGGAAAATAATTGCTGACATGTTGATTACATCACATGGTGGGATCATATGAAATTATGTTGATATAAAATGCTCACGGAGAAGCATATGCCATAAACATATCAATTGTAGGATAAATATATATGGATAAAGGCAAACTAATCTTGTTATTGCTCTGCAAGGAGTACAAAACAGTCAAAGTGGAAAATATAGAAACTAGATGAAATGGCAGTAAACACTCGACAATATGCGAAAAGAAAATACATATGAAATCCATAAAGAATGGGTGCGTCTCGAGGGTACATAATTCCGTAACTCTGCCACCCTAACCTAGCATTAGGGTTCATAAGAGAGAACTAATGGATCTAGATTTCGTTTTCGCTTCACACCAATTTCCTGAGGTCGATGAGCTTTTATTTTCAAATTCTGAACCAAAATATATGCGTGAAACTTTATAATAAGCAACTGTGTTGACCAATATAAGTTCTTTCGCTTGATGATAGGTAAACTTATGATCTACTACTTGATATAATAGAGCAAGCAAACCATGGAAGAGTTTTTTATTATTCAACCAACCTATAGATTTGGTATGAAAGTCTCGTCAACCCATGATGTGATACTGAATATCTCACTGAGTGTGCCATATCCACCTATAGAAGAAAAATAAAACACCAATATTATTCACCATATATATCATGTTATCATGCATAGACTGTGCTTGAAGCATAGATCCAGTTGAACCCGCTATAATACTGGTTCTAATAGTGGGAAAATGTAAGGCACTTGTTACTTTAATTCGTCAATATGTCATAGCCATCGAAAAATATCCTTGAAATGTGGTTGTAAGGCCCGTAGTTACATTTCATATAATATTAAACAGTAGGCATGATTCCTCATCGTCATGTTAATTCGCATAATGAACCTTATTTAATGTCGCGTTTATAACCACATTTATTCAGTTAACTTATAAGGCAACTGTAGTTGTGCTGGCAAGAATTAATCCCAAACAATACGTCTTGAACAGGATTATGGTCAATAACCGTCGAGGGAAGAATTAGACGGTCGAGAATATAGAACAAAGCACGACCCCAACCCCCATCATTATGTACTGACAAGGACATCGAGTATAGCTGGGAGAATTAGCAATGATATAACCACAAGGGCTTTCATGGCACGACCGCGAACAGAATGATGTTACGGCTGCAACCTGAGGAACGTTACGGCCGTATAAGACAAGTGCAACATTATTCAATGAAGGTGGCCTTACGACTGTAAGGAGTAGTAGATTATGACCGATATTAGGTTGGTCGAATGAAGTGTCCTGATTCTATCCCATATTTATGTCTATTTGTCCATATGTTATGCCTTGCCTCGACTTGGAGTAATATAACAAAATCGAGATGCAGTAACATCACGGGTTACTGTTATAATGCCAATCCAAGTACGTTCATTCTAGATGCTTCGAGATAAATCAGCTGACTTTCGGGATTCGATTCCATACCTTCAAACGATTAGGTTACATGCAACAACCGGAAGAATCTTTGACCGGGGGACCGTTGAGTGATAGCCATATGGGAATCTTCATAGTGTACGTATAGGGAGCATTCACGACGTACAAGAACCTTCATATATGATACGTCGTGCAGTTCATGTTTACCTCGAGGTCCGAATAAACTTTACGCCTATTAAGTTGTGGCATTATGGTCATGACCCGACCATGTATGGCGAAAATTAATGGTCGTAACTAATATGAGGTTTAAAACAAACCTTCGAGCACTAAGACCTCCATGATAGAGGCCGCCAAGAGGTTTTCATCGCAGCTGCAACGGCTGATCGAATTTGACCCATGGAACCGTCATAATAGCGGCCAATAGGAATCCTTCATAGCCGCCATTATACCACCACTTAAAGATGGCTAAACATGTATATAATACCCTAAAGGGTAATCCTTAAACCAAACCTCTCCTCCTCGGCTAAATCTTGAGCTGAAAAGAAACAATTGAGTAGTCTTATACGTATGTATCCTACCATACATATCCATTTCCAATAACATATTAGCTATTCAGAAACACTAGCGCGATATCATCGGGAGGCAAATTAGGCTGCACGAGAGAAAGCTGCATGGGAACACGAGTGTGTTGTGCAGCTAGAAGCCCAACTAGCTACAGTGCAGTACACTCTTCAAGAAAGAGAGGTCCAGTACAATCAAGTAAGAAACGCGTTTCAAGATCAGATCCATCTAGAGAAGGCGATGATACGAGCAAATGCAAGAAGAAATTATTGTTGTCCTCCCAGCAGTGCCATCCCAGTAGTGGAACATGAAGTTGCAGAAGTTGAAGAGGACCCTGAGGAAGATCCTGAAGAAGATCCCAAAGAAGAGACTTAGGAAGATCCAGTCGTCATTAACCCATAAAGTATGTCTAGCAATGCATAACATGGGTACAACAGACGTAGATATAAATATTTCTCAAAGTATGTCGCCGACGATGTACCAATATAATAGTCCTCGCAGCTATGGTTCATGGACAAATTCCCCTTCTTGTAAAAATTATAATCAAATTTCATATACATGTCTAACTTGCAAGAGGATAAGAAAATTAATTATGACCATAACCAAGGTCACAGCATGCTAACCGTTAGCCAGCAAGTGCATGACGAATCATAATTTCAATATGTTTAACATATTCCATTATGTTCTAAGTTTTGGGGACGAAACTTCTTTTAAGGGGGAATGATGTAACGTCCATATTTTTTATTCCTATAATATTAAACAACAGGCATGCTTAATAGTTGTCGCATTAATTCGCATAACAAACCTTCTCTAATGTCGCGTTTATAACCACATCTAGTCAGTTGACTTATTATAAGGCAATTGCAGTTGTTTTGGCAAGAATTATTCCCAAACAATACGTCTTAAATGGGCTTATGGTCAGTAACCGTAGAAGGAAGAATCCGACGGTTGAGGAGTACAGAACTAAGCACGACCCCAGCCCGCACCTTTATGCATGGACAAGGACATCGAGTATGGCTGAGAGAGTTAGCAACGATATTACTCCAAGGGCTTGCATGGCACGACCGCGTCGAGAACGATGTTACGGCTGCAACCAGAGGAATGTTATGACTATAGAAGACAAGTGTAACATAACTAAAGGAATGAGTCCTTACGGCCGTAATGAGTAGTAGATTACAGCCGCTATGAGGTCGGTCGAACGAAGTGTCCAGAAAGTTTAGGTCGACCACGATAAGCATCTATAAGTCGCAACTGAAGTGCCGCCATGATAGCATCCTCTAAGAACCCTTGGTAGCGGCCGTTATGGCCATGCCAACCTAGGGATGGGGTTTAGTATATATAGAGGTGTTTGGGACCTCCTTTTTTATTTTCCATCCATTCTCCTATCCAACTTCGTCCCTCTCCTTATAAACTTGAACTCGATCCTATTTTGAGGCACCAAACATTCGTTTAACATTGGGGAGTCATTCTAGGAAGTCCATTTCAATCGAATTCACCAACTTTCTTCAGTATTGAGGGTCTGAATCGAGTGGTCCGAAGCTACATTCACGAATCCACTGAACTGTCCCGATTCCCTAGCTTGACATGCAAGTTCTATGATCACATTTCTTATACTTTACTTCAGTTATATTGATCATGCAGTGTATACTAAGAGTATGAGTCTATAGAAAGTAAGCTATTTAGTAAGTACGCGTCAGATTGTTGTAACTCTGCTAACTCTAATGTTGCGAATAGTTGTATATGATCAAGAGATTCGTGATTGTTAGGGTTATTCCTCTGGTAAGATGGTTAAGTATATAAGTATGATATGCATTACGCTAAATAAGGTATGTATGTATTATAATTAGGTTTCATTTTATAGCACATAGTTTATATTAATATTGATACTCTTAATGGATAACCTACGTGAATTATGTGGATTATGTGACTTGTGTGAACTATGTATTTCTGTCGAGCGGTATCCGAAGTTGACGAGGGCGGGAGTGTTTTCGGACCATGTTATGTTGCAATGTGTGGATCTTGTCCAGAGTGTACGTCCGGTGCTACCATCCATGCACGGGAAACGTGGTGGACATGTTCAAGGGATGACTTCTGGCTTGTAGTGAATGTTAGTTTTGCGGTGACCAAGTGAGCTGCTCCGGTGCGCTTCTCGACTAAGGATACTTATTATGTGCAGAGTCACTAATACCAACCATATGTGTATGACACACTTGAAGCCCCTTCTTCTTAATAGGATTGGTATCAGGACAGTTGGAGCCAAGGATCATCCTACCAGGTGAGATGTTTCGAAGCCTGGGGATTCCCTAGATACCATGCAACCACAGGTGCGATGAGTGGCGAACCTACAAGAGCAATTGAGGGATGACCTTGGGACCAATTATGAAAGATTGTTTGGTTCGCGGATCCTCATTTTGATGAAAGTGATTGACTTGGGCCATGGACCCTAACAGTTTATAAATATCTGATTTTGTGGGATCTTGAATCCCAGTAATTTAACTTAGAATTTTGTAGAGATGTAACTCCTCTCCAGGTTGTGAAAATAGTTATGGGGCCGCGAATCCAAAAAGGATTGTAATAAAATTTCAATGTAAACATTCAACGAAAATGTTTTTAGAAAACTACTCCGGGTTTTGTTAAATATGTTTCACGGAAATCAATGAATTTCAATAAAAATTAAATTATTACGAAATTGTTTCGAAAACCTTATGGGAGCCCAAAAATGTTTTGAAAGTCAATGTGTGGCCCTATGTGATACTTTGATTGTCGATGCAATGATGTAAAGTATGTTTTCATCTTTTCGTTTTACTTGCACCCACTATTGCGGACCCTTTCGGGGTGGATACATTTTGTGCATCTAGGTACTGGCAGGTGGAGTATCAACCACAAGATCGGTGTAGAGATGAAGAACTGCAACGATACTGATCGATCGATGAGTTAGGGAAGTTGATCACATTAGCCGCGAAGCAATGTCCATGTCAGTGTATGTTGAGCCCGTGTAATGGCCGTGTCGTTATTTGAATTCATATTAAAGTTCGATTCTCAAGTCGATGTAAAGTATACTGAATTATCTTGCGTATTCGACCTAGCCGTTCGATATGTTGGCACCATTGATCTTTCGGCCTTGCCGGTCGGTATGGTATTATATCATATAGGTTTGTCTTGTAAATACTCAAGGGAGAGGAATCTACATCTGTTGTTTCCACAAATAGCTTGGTCAATCCCTGCAGAAGGATTTATGGCGCTATAATATGCCTCAAATACCTTCGGGGGTGTTACGGTGGTCACTCCCTCCATATAATATATTAATTTTATATTTTCCCAACACTTTTACCAGCTGATATGCCATATGTGTATACTGGAGATGACCTATCAGTTTGGATCCAGCTAAAATACATATAGTTTTAATCGGAGGTGATCAACATGAGGATTGTGAAAATTTCATCTCTCTACATTAAACTTTCAAAATATTTATGAAAAATAGATATTATGATTTGTAGATCCTAAATTTAAAGAACAAACCTTTTACTAGAAGATGAATGACTTCACTATTTCTATTGAAAAAGGAGCGACATATAAGTCAACACTTCTAATATTTTCCTTTTGACATATTGCAATGAGAAAACGACAGATATGATATTATATTTTCAAATGAAAATGACATTTATCTATCGACAGCTGAATCTTTTTTCAAATACTGAAATAGTATTCATTAAAATATAAAAAACCATTGCATTATTGGCTTTTAATCATTATACTAACTTTGACAGAATGGACTTAAAAACGAGATCTTTTGAGATTAATTTTTCATGACTAAAGTGTAATATTCATTCATAAAATCTGTCCGCAGAGCCATAAGTTCACGATGAACATATCATCGGGATGTGTCTCAAGAAGCTATTGGATATCATGATCCATAGATTCCTTAATCAGTCCATCCTTAATGATTATCTTCTTGGTTTTTGGACAGGAACCCCACAAAATTAGATCGCGCCACAAGTCCACTAAGCACATTGGTAACATCCTCCTAATTATTTTGCTCTTTGTTTATTTGCAAAACTACTCCTGGTTATACCTGACATGTACTTGAATGAATCTGAAAATTCACCAGATAGTCGAACTTGTGCTTCGATCAACCATTTAATATCTTCTAGGATGCCATTTCTAATTAGCACCCTTAATCTGAAACTCGATAAATTCTTTTTATAATATCCGCTGGAAGAGATGAGTGGTATTTACGAAGAATCAAGAGCACTAGATATATTATGATATTTAGACCCTTAATGTGGGTGAATTTCGTGAATGTCATGATAACTTATTTATAGAATGTAAATGCGTATGAGATTTAACCCTGCATTTGAATATACATGAAGCATATGAACTACGACTCTATATTTGAATAATAATCATGATATGATGCAAGGGAGCGGCGACTCTGCATTAACAGTGAGTTGTAGTACATTGAAATATGATATGTTGGTAAAATATCTATTTGATGATAAACACATCATGTCTTCATATGTTTGTTCTCGATTAATAATATCACTATTAGCCAATATTGGGAATGAATCAATAACAATCTGGAATATATTAAGGGGTAGTATATGCCTTCTCCTTCTACATGTGAACTACTAGATATTATAGATCCACTAGATAGTCACATATGTATACGACTCGTAATTAATGATCTGCTCATGGTTTGAGCGCAGTTTCCAAATAAGATGATAAAGCTAGTAATATATCTTAAATAAACTTAAATAGTTCTCGAAAGAATCAAGATATGTGCATACAAGTGGGATATCAATCGGCATACTATTCAAAGTCCTCTAGCCAATATTGAGAACATGATATATAAACTCCTATGATTGAAGATGAATACGGATATACTGACTTGTGAATTTTGGTGCTCAAAAGTCATTTAGCATGATGGAGTATTAGTAGTTGAAAATATGTGAAATGCATCACATTTTATCCTCACAATCGAAAATTGAACTTGAAGTTCAAATATACATGACCAACTGCAACTGTTTTGATAAACAAATATACCCGAAATATCAATATTATAATTACTCCAAGAATATATATCAAATCAAATGATAAATGAGGCATATATTTTTGAGACGTATATATACGTAACTATAATCTGTAATCCTAGTGGATGATTGATAATCATGAATCTCGCAAGTTATATCGCTATGGGAAAATAAATGAAATTGAAATATATCGACACAGCATAAAAGAATAGCGTTATGAATGAAATGTGGATATCGATGAATGAAATAAGGATACCCGTGAACAAAATAAGGTTATCCATGAATGAAACAAGGATACTTAAATAAATGATTATGAAATGCGATAATGAACTTCATGCTTGTGATATATGAATATTGAGAATGAGGATATTGAAATCCATGATTGTGAAATATGGATAATGAAATCCATACTTGTGACATATGATATTGACATCTATGATTTTTGAAAATGAGGATAATGGAATTCATCGAAATTGAAATATATGTGCTTGTAATAAAAGTATAACATATGGGCTAAAAGTGAAATGTAACTCATGGAGACATTTTAAATATATTATCAGTCGATGCCATGACTCAAAATAAGGTGTTGGAAAATTATATGTTTGTACTCTTTTTCTTGACTGATGTTTTCCCCAATTGGTTTTTTTCTAGAAAAGTTCTTAATGAGGCAGCTTAATCACAATTAAATAAAATGTCTAGAAGAAATTTTGGTATTATAAGAATGAGTCTATAATTACAAACTGCATTGAATATGATACTCATACTAATCAGCTGAGGATTTTGAAAATGCCTGGGTAATATTCATATAAAATACATGTTGCACTCTTTTTCCATTTACTGAGATTTTGTCTTATTGATTTTTTCTAGCAAGGTTTTTAACGAGGTAACAGAAATGGTGTATTAACTTGAATAATATACTCTTTTCTCCTCATTATGATTTTCCCCAATGGGTTTTTCCTAATACGGTTTTAACGAGGCATATTCATGACATAATGAGGAATAATAAAGAGATTAAAATTATTCCTCAAAGATTTGAAAATAGAAAGAATACTAGGATTCTTTTTTCTTCGATCAAGTTTTTCCCACATGGTTTTCTTAACAAGGTTTTAATGAGGCAGCACATTGATACTCCAACCAGCAAATGATATATACGACATAGAAACATATTATTCCCTATATTTTTGTCCCAAGAGGTTTTACTGAAACAACAGATTGATACTCTACAAACAACGATAAATGTGGAAGATATTCATATTATCCACTCGATTTTTGTCTCACAAGGTTTTACTGAGACGAGGTATGAATAGTCGTATAAGAATGATCGAGATAAATAGAGCAACTTTACAGGATTACAGATTGCTCAAGTTTTATCCCACATAGTGTTGGAATATTCTATTCCACATAATTATAAATGGTTTTGATGATGAGTTATTGATGTGTTGTTGATTAAAGAAAACAACAATAGAACGAACCAAAGCAACAAAGTAGTCGATGATGCTCGAACTGGACTGAAAAGTAAACAAGTTCATATTATCAAAGCTAACGTATGCTATGTCTATAAGATTAACGTACGTAATGCATATCACCTGAATGCAGACGAGACTGCAGCTGACATGTTTAACGGACGCTACATGAAGGGAATAATGCACGCTAAATGACTGAGTTAGCGCATGCTAGGTAAGAAGCTAACGCATGCTAACGAAGGAATATATCCATTGTGAATACATTCAACATGGAGATCACGCGGAATTTGAAAAGTGAAGTTTGAACTGAAAAGTAACGTTTGAATAGATAGCACATGCTATGAGAAGAACTTAGCACACGCTAAGTTTATATTATGTTCGTTGGACAGAAGACTTTCAGCATCAGACCGTTGTAACCGAATACCAGCTAGCGCATGCTAAGGATTAATGTTAGCGCATGCTAACGAAATAGGCAGAAGCTACTAGACTAAAGAATAGAACAGTTAACGTACGTAACCATGCAATATTAATGTACGTAACACAGATTAGTGCATGCTAGACAAAGGCAATAGCGCACGCTAATGAAGATAGCCAATAACGGCTAGTTGAGGTTTTATGCCTATAAATACCAAACCATTTGGTATCAATCAAGACAACTATTATAAGCCAAGCATATATACTTCAGATATAGTTATACTCATATTTGTTGTTGTGATAGAACTATATTATCAAGTGTTTGAGTGTTCATACATGAAAATACATACACGAGAGGAAAGAAAGGATTGTAGATTGATTCAGTGTTATTAGGATCATAGATCCGGTATTCTTAGAATCATATATAAATCCAAGTGAGGTTTGTCTAGTACTAATCGAAAACTAGATAGGTTGATTCCTTGTTTGATAGAAAAGGAAAATAGTTTATCTAGGACCAACATAAAGACAAGATTGTAACCGTTTATCTCGGACCAATAGAAGACGAGATTGTAACAGTTTACCTCGGACCGATAGAAGACAAGGTGGAAAAAGTTGATCTTAAGCCTATAGAAAAAGATACGGAGAGAGGACGTAGGCACGTTTGGACGATCCTCTATAAATCTTGTGTCGTTTATCTTCTGCAATTTAATTACGCTTCCGCAAATGCAAAAGAGTTTGAAAATGCTGCTCCGTGATATTATCCACCATTATAAGTGGGGTACCAATTCCCACCAATTGGTATCGGAGCGGATATCCATAAAAGTCGTCTTAAAATCCGAGGATCAAAAGATCCAATGATGCTCCAATTTGCACCGGTCGAAGGTCTTGCCTTAAACCGACCTTCATTCATTGATGTATTAAACTTCATGACTTGGAATAAGAAGATGTCGATATTCATCTGAGCTTATGATATCGAGCTTTGGAAAGTTATTTGCCTAGGTTCGAAAATTCCTACAAAACTAGATGGCTCTCTCAAAAGATTTGAAGATTATAGTGATGAAGATTGGAAAAACGATCATCACAATTGTAAAGCAATGCAATTGCTCTATTGTGCCCTAAATCCGGAAGAACACAATCGGATATCATCATGTGATGTGCCATAATATATTTGTAAAATGCTTGAGGTAACTCATGAAGGAACATCGTAGGTCAAGGAGATGAAGATAAATATGCTTCTACACGACCACGAGCTATTTATGATGAAAAGTGATGAGTCCATAACAAACATGCTCGACCGATTTTCGGTCATTACTAATGGACTAGTTTGTTTTGGGAAACCATTAACAAGTTGTGAAAAAGTGAAGAAAATCTTATGATCACGGCGATTATGGAATCGAAAGATTTAAGTAATCTTGATTTTAGTGCCGTCGTTGGTTCACTAATAAACTACGAGATAGTTATTAAATCTTGGAACGCCAAGCCGAAATCGAAAGAGAGGTCAATAGCTTTGAAAGATAAGATGTCAAAGAAATCCTGGTAGATGAAGATGAAGAAGAATCGGCATATTATGCCAAGAACATAAATAAGTTTCAAAACATATTAAACTGGAGAAGAAAAGATATCAAGACGAGCGAGTCAAAGAATTTCGACAATAACTGTCGAAACTGTGGTAAACCAGATCACTTTGCTAAAAATTGTTGAGGCTTGACTTCGCCAAGAATGAAGTGCTTATAGCCACGTGGAGTGACGAAGATGAAGAAGATGAATTTATTCAAAATAATCTCGCACTCATGGCAAGAAACTCATACGACGATAGTGACGACGAAAGCCAGGTTAGTACCTCGTCTCACGACGATTTATTTGAAGCATTTGAACTTTTACATACTGATTTTCAAAATGCTTTAATGGAAAATAAATCCCTAAAAGCGAAAAATAAATCCAAAATAAATGAAAAAGGGAAATTTATTGAAACCGATCATTCTATATTTCTTGAAAATGAGAATAATCTGAAGAATGATTTGCTAAAAGTTCAAAACGAACTTAAGAATTTAACAAATAAATTTTCTTGTGGTAACGACAAATTTGAACAATTACTTTCCGTTCAAAAGTTTTCAATAAATAAACAGGGGTTAGGATTCAAACTGTGTAATAAAACAGAATGCTTAAATTTTAAAATACCCCGATATGATAAATATTTAAAATTTGGGCATCATATTTCGATTTGCAAAATCCCAAGACGGACGATCAAAATTAAAAAAGTTTGGATTCCTAAAGGAACCACAATACCGAATATCGTCTATGTTTCAAATAAAAAACCAACTCTCGGATTGAAAAGCAAAGAAGTTCATATTATCGAAGCTAATGTACGCTATGTCTATTGTAATATCCGGATTTATTAATGTGTATTTTATCTGTATTCGAACCATGTATTATTCGGAATTGTGATCTTGATGATTGGAGTATGATATTTGTTACATTGGTATCTTTATACATAAGTATATCAACATGCAAAATTTCTCATGCAAACTTGTGATAGCGCACGCTAAGAATGTAGCTTAACGCGCGCTATCGGATACTACTAGCGCACGCTACGTATGTAGGAGTTTCATGCGCTAGGCACTCAATTATTGAGCTGGGCGGCTAGCACATGCGCCAGCCGGGACATGGGTCCGCATAAGATTCCCGCGGACGAACCTGGACAGTTTTGAAGTCAACTCTTATTAGTGCGCGCTAAGGATTGCATAGTAGCGTGCGCTAATCTGCTTTGTACAGAAAGTTTATATATGGGCCAGCAGTCCATTTTATTCTCATTTCTTTCATTTATCTTTCGTTCTTGAGAGACCATAGAGCATATCATCTTCCTTAGATACACTTATATCACATCTACTTGATCATTGGACATTGGATACTTCTATGATTGATCATTGAGGAGAGGTAACACCTTGGAGTGGCATATAACCAACCGGAGTCGGATTCTACCTTACGGTTCAGTAATTTCGTCATATTAAGGTATGTTCAACCTATCTCCAGCCTTAGATTTGGATTCTAAGGAATTAGATGATCATGCTAACGTGATATTGAATTTCATTAGTGAATTATTCAACAAACATCATGTTTTAAGATGGGAATGTCTATGCTTATGATATTATCATTGGAACCTTGTAGTTGGAATCCTAGTACTTCAAATGATGAGGGAAATATTTTGAAGTTGGCTATCCGTATCATTTATGTTATCTTAGTGATCATAAATTGGAAGTGATATTAATATCGGTTATAAGGACTTAAGGGAAGAATTATCTTAGGAAATATTCTTTCGTATAAGTTGGAATTGTTAGTTCACCTCAAGATGAAATCCGAATGTGTATAATGATGGTAGAATCTAATGCACCAGCCGGAGATCACCAAACTTCGCATGAGAATTGTAATTAAGATGGATTATGGTGTTGTGATGACTATACGTATACTTGCATCTCGAAGTTGTTATTATCAGTGGGATCATTCATAAAGATTATGAACATAACATGTAGTCGGATAACAAACATTAATCACTGAGGAATTCGCATACTTCATCACCATTTGTACAATCTGCTGCCCTTCAGTGAACAACATTGAATGACACAATTACCGATAATCCACTCAATATACGTATCAAGCATGAATTACGATTAACTTAAAGGTCGATACAAAAATATCCGAACTCATTGAGGCATTCAAACAAAAACTTAGCAAACATACATCCTTTGATAATATCCAATCCCGAATATGTCAAAACCAACTCCAAAATGAGTATTTCAAACCAACAAAGCACCTCTATTGATATCAATAATCCCATAGGAATCCACAAAATGAGTTAACGACAACATCTAATCGAAAACCCCCAAGTATCAAAGTCAACTCCAAGGTGTTCTTGAATCAAACCCCAACAATACATGAAATCCGAAATATATGTTATTAGATCCGTAGGAATACATTTATCCAAGGTAGATAACCCATATATAACAAATTCCAACAACAATCCAAGCTTACATGAAGAAATCGGAAGGAAAACCCAAAAATCCGAAATTCTAGATCCAAGAGATTATTACCTTGATTTGATGTGATGGGGATGATGAAATGATGATTAATCCGAATGATAAGCTTGAAGATGATGATTTGTGGATTCATCTCGAAGAAAACTCTCCAAATCACCCGAAATCTCCCAAAACCGCCGAAAGAATGAAGTGAGGTGATGAAATGACGAAATGGACTGCACTGTCCAATATATAGTAAATCCCAGTTAGCGTGCGCTAGCTCCTGTGCGTAACGTGAGCTAACGGGTGTACTGGGTAGTCCAGTACCCTCTGTTCACAATGGTAGCATGCTCTATGTAACTTTTGTAGCGTGCGCTACAACCGTATACTTAGCCTGCACTAACTCAAAATGTTAGCGTGGGCTAACAATATATCTGATGCCCAGTACTGAAGTCCAGAACCTCTCGTTCTCTAATCTGTTCATGGTAGCGCGCGCTACACACAATATATACAGCGTGCGCTACTGACACCTATTAGCGTACGCTAACAACTACTCGTAGCGTGCGCTAGGAATGTTTCCAACTCAGTCCAGTAGCTACTGGACTCTGCCTGATCCGTCCTTAGAGCGGGCAACATAGACTGCATAGCGTGCGCTACTCCGACCTACTAGCGCGCTCTACTTACCATTCGTAGCGTGCGCTACTTACAACCCAACTGTGGTCTAGTGCCTTCTGGACTGCCTGCATTGAACTACATTAGCATGCGCTAGTGTTGGGAGGTAGCATGCACTACCTGAACTCAATTAGCGCGCTCTAAAGAGAGTTCATAGTGTGCGATACTCCTCACACACAGCCCACTATGAATATCACAATGATGATAAACACGACACGATTCTCCAACTAGATTGATGATGCATGACAATACAATTACTCTGAATGGTGAATATTATGAATGAATATGAACGATGAATGATCATTAATGAGTGAAATTTACTGAGTGACAATTACTGAACGATAAATAATGAATGATAATGACTGAATTACAACCGGGTATTACATACACCCCCCTTAAAAGAGTTTCGTCCCCGAAACTAAGGGTCAAACAACTCGGGATAACTCTCCCACATACTATCCTCGGTTTCCCAAGTAGTCTCTTCGACTCCGTGTCTAGACCACTAAATTTTAACCAAAGGAATCGTCTTGTTCCTCAACTGTTTGATTCGCCGCTCTAAGACTCGTATAGGACGCTCCTCATACGAATGATCATCAGCGACCTCGATTTCATCGAACTGAAGTATGTGACTTGGGTCGCAACATACTTCCGTAACTGAGAGACATGAAAAACATTATGAATTCGGCTCAATGCCGGAGGTAAGGCCAATCGATAAGCTAGCTCGCCTACTCGATCCAAGATCTCAAATAGTCTAATGAATCTCGGACACAACTTTCCCCTCTTCCCAAAATGGAAGATACCTCGACTCGGGGATACCTTGACCAAAACATGGTCACCCGTCTCGAACTCTAACGGTCGACGACGATTATCTGCATATGATTTCTACCGACTCTGAGCGGTCGGCAAATGACTCCTGATCAAAGCTACCTTCTCACGGGCGGCTATAAGCATATTGGGCTCGGTGCCGATTGATTCTGATAAGTCATCCCAACACAAATGAGATCGACAACGACGACCGTACAAGGCCTCGTAAGGTGCCATCTTAATCGAAGCATGCCAACTATTATTGTATGTGAACTCGATCAACGGTAGTTGGGCTTCCCAATCATCTTTCCAATCGAGAACACATGCCCTCAACATGTCCTCCAAAGTCTGAATAGTCCTCTCTGATTGTCCGTCGGACTAAGGATGAAAAGCTGTGCTGAGATTAAGCTGAGTTGCCATGGAACGATGAATTGATTTCCAAAAATGAGACACGAATCGTCCGTCACGATCAGAAAGATACTCTTAGGAGTACCGTGCAATCTCACTATCTCATTGATTAACAACTGGGCAAGTCTCTCGGGACCCCACATATCCTTAATCTCAAGGAAATGAGCTGATTTAGTTAAGCGGTCCACAATTACCCAAATTGTATTCATGCCACGACGACTCGTCGGCAAACTCGTGATGAATTCCATCGAAATATCTTCCCACTTGCACTTTGGAATAGGGAGCGGTTTCATCATACCCGCCGGTCGCTTATGTTCTATCTTGACTTGCTGACAGGTTAAACATCTCGAAACAAATTCCACGACTTCTCGCTTCATATTACTCTACCAGTAATTTTGTTTCAAGTCTTTGTACATCTTGCTAGACCCCGGATGAACGGAATAAGGGGTAGCATGAGCCTCTCTCAAAATCGAGTTTTTCAACTCATCATTCGCCGATACGCACAAACGATTCTTAAATCGCAAAAGTCCATCCTTGTGGACCACAAATCCAGGGGCTTTCCCCTGAGTCACATCATCTCGAATGCGTAACAAAAATGGGTCTGAACCCTGATTTTCTATGATCGCCTCCTCAAGTGGCGATGAAATCTCCAACGTACAAAGTTGCCCTTGTACTCGCTATAACCAGACCTCAATCTCGGGTCTCAGAAATTCCTGCTGAAGTTCCTTCTGAACTGTTAATCGAGCAAGCATCTACTCTTGAATGGACTTACGAGTCAAGGCGTCGGCAACAACGTTCGCCTTGCCCGGGTGGTAAAGTATCTCAATATCATAATCTTTGATTAGTTCCAACCACCGTCTCTGTCGCATATTTAACTCCTTCCGAGTAAATATATACTTTAAACTCTTATGATCGGTGAATATCTGACAGGTAACGCCACAAAGATAATGACGCCATATCTTCAATGCGAATACCACGGCCGCTAGCTCCAAGTCGTGGGTTGGATAATTAACTTCATAATGTCTCAATTGCTGTGAAGCATAAGCAATAACTTTCCCGTTCTGCATTAGTACACATTCGAGACCCTGTCCGGATGCATCACTATAAACCAAAAATCCTTCCGTCCCTTGCAGTAAGGAAAGGGCAGGTGCTGAAATTAATCGGCTCTTGAGTTCCTCAAAACTCTGCTGACACGCATCAGACCACGTGTATTTCTTATCCTTCCGTAAAAGATTCGTTATGGGTTGAGCAATTTTAGAAAATTCCTCCACAAATCGCCGATAATAACCATCTAATCCGAGGAAACTCCGAATTTCCTTAACATTCTTCTGAGGTTGCCAATCTCGGATCGCCTCCATCTTCTGAGGGTCAACACGAACTCCGTCAGATGAAATTACATGTCCGAGAAATGTCACTTCGGATATCCAGAACTCACATTTGGAAAACTTTCCATAAAGTTGATCTCGTCTCAACACGTCGAGCACTTGATGAAGGTGAAACTCGTGTTCCTCCCAGTCACGAGAATAAATTAGAATGTCATCAATAAAGACAACCACGAACCAATCCAAATAGTCGATGAAGACCCGATTCATTAATTCCATGAACACCACAGGTGCATTAGTTAACCCAAACGGCATTACCACAAACTCATAATGACCATAGCGTGTTCGGAACTGTAACACCCCCAGAATACATCCGGAAATGTTAAACGCCGTAGTCCCTTCTCACAAGGATCTACCAGGCTAAACTCTACTAGACTACACAATGATTGACCGATCGGGGTCAATCTAAATACAACGCAGACCGACAAGGTCATTAAACAAATCAGAAACTAATGAACTTTACATCTCAATGACAAGAATAAACTTTCACATGAAAAGGGATGACAACTCTACTAAATAAATGAAAAACCTACACCCGTACAAGGGTGAATACTCAACCCACTGGGAAAAATACCGACCAAGATGGAAATAAAAGAAAAAGACTCTGACTCTTGTGTGATTAGCATCGTCGTCTTCCATCTCCTTCCAAGCCAATCTGGTGACTGCTCCCGAGCTGCCAAAACCTGAGCACATAACAGGCACCCACCCCCCGAAAACTCGGGGGTTAGCAAACTAGAATTTGCTAGTGCAAGTACATAATATACAAGATATACGAACAATAACGACACAAAACTCAACAGTCGCGAAGCCTTAACACAAACCATACATACTCATAGTCAACACAGAATAGCATTCGCATACACAAGGTGAAAGATAATTACATAGTAATATTCTTTTTATGGAACATAACACTAAAGAAACTTTAACGAAGCCCAAGGAGTCAAAAAATTTAGTTTAAGAATTCATTTCTATAAAAGGAAAAGTATTTTGATAAGATAGTTTAAAAACATTATTTTATGACTCAGACCGTATTGGGATTTGAAAATCGAATCGGAATACTTTTAGAAAATAACTCAAAAGGGCTCTCGGGTCTTCGACCCAGCATGTAGAAAACAATTTGCAAGAAAACCATTACAACGTTATTCAGGGGTCCTTGACCCAATTGATAAAACACTATCACAAGCGAATCATTACAACATCTCACGGGGTTTTTGGCCCAATCCAAATAATATCATCACGAGATCAAATCTCAACATCCTACGGGGTCCTCGACCCAATACACAGAATAATCATTACAGTACAATCAAAGGCACAACCTCTCATTCGAAATTCTGCTCAAGACCCCTGATTAATTAACCCTCGGAGATCTCGTAAAATATCCTTGGTTAATTAACCCTGATACCAACATTTAAAACAAGTTGGAACGAACTCCAGAAACACGAATCGTGGTCTACATCAAGACCAACATTTAAAAACGAGTTGCAAGGATTTAAATTACAAAAATCATTTGGTAACGGAGTCTTAGATATCACTCAAATATTCGTTACCATTAACCCTGCCAGGCGCCTCCCTTGCACACTTGTGTACCGGCGTTCACTCCACTATATTGGCAGCCCATTGCACATGTCACTGCGCCGGCGTTCACCCCCATAGGAGCTGCCCCTTGCTCGCGCATTAAGTAACACCGGTGTTCACCAATCATATGGAGCCGCTCATTGCAGCGTACACTAGGCCGGAGTGCACGCCCCGCCCTCATAGGCACCCGGATATGACGTCTCTCATAACAAGTATTCACGTTGTGGCAAATACCAAGCACACAGTCAATCATTACAACAATTATCAAATCAGTTCATCAATTAACATAATTTATTCGCCAGTACGTAACTACGCAAAATAAACAATAACTCGCACGTTATTCATCATGACTTAACACATTAAGCCTTCAAAACTACCAATCAATACTTCATATATTTCCTTATATCGTAACTCAACCGAAAATACAAATATTACCATATTACCTCTATAAATATTATTCGTACTTTAATCTAAGTTGAGTACGTCGACTAATATTGGTATTAATCACCCAACATTCATCTCCATATGTATGTATGTATATATATATACATATATATATATACGTATATCCACATATATATATATATATATATATAGATATTCGTAACATAATTCATACACTTCAGCAACAATGATTTCACGTAATTATAATTCGTATATCAAGGTACTTGCCTTGGTAATCTCTCGCGAATACTCCGGAAATATAGTTGATTGGAACAATTCGGAACTCCAACGAAAACGACGATCGGAAAGGCTCAACACTGGATTATCGTAGGAAATTCACCCTTAATATCCTATCATTAAATAAATAATCAATCACACGAGGAAAAACGTAGAAAGATGACCGAACCCTAACTGTTCTCTTCGTAACGTACGTTACACACCTACGTAACGTACGTTACGTCTGCACGTTAGCGCACGTAAGCTACAAAGATTAACGCACGCTAAGCAGGCATTGGACAGTTCTTCTCAGTTCAGACGACTGCCTTGCCTGAGGGTATAGCGTACGTAATGCATAGAGCTTAACATACGTTATATTCACACATATATACTTTTGTGAATCAGAATGATCCTATGGTGTTGATGTCTACGAATTCCAGGTTAATCATCCCATCATAAGACTTACTTCAATCTCTATTATAAATCCTCAAAGGTAGTTCGGAAAATCTGAGGTTGTTATCAACATTAAGTCTATGATTATTATGGAAAAACCATACAATACAGTTTATTAATCACAGAAAACTTCCCTTACTTGTTCATCATAACAAGATTCGAACTATTATGTTCTTAACTCGGGTAACTAAAGCATGAACATTCTAACTTCCAAAAACATGGTGTTTGGATAAAAATCATCTATGGAGCTTAATAATCCCGGTAGTATGTTCATAACATCCTTAAGAACACGAATACAAGATTGAGGTAGCATTAACATACCTTAATATGAAAGAAACGCAGAGACAAGAGGTAGCATTCAACTCCGATTGCTTGAATGCCAATCCAAGATGTTTCTTAACTTAAATGATCGAATTTATGTGATCTATAGGTGTTTTAGAGGGCTGGAGACTCTCTAGAAATGAAGGAAAATGAAGTACAAGTGAAAGGGACGAAGTGAAATGAAATGGGGTGATGTTCATATATATAATATCTTGAGCTTTACGTACGTTAGCCTTAACCATTTACGCACCGAATCGACTTAGCGCACACTACCATTCGATCTTAGCATACGCTATCGTTCACTGATAGCTTACTCTCTCGTTCTGTACTAGCTTACATACGTTACACCCTATGCATTACGTACGTAAGCTACACACATTAGCGTACGCTAGTTACAAACCTTAGCGTACATTAACACCCGTTGACCCCAAAACTATCCAGGTTCATCCGCGGGAATCTTTCCGAGCCCCACCACCAGTCGTCCATGTTCTAGCCAGCCTGTTCAATCATTGACCTCCTTACGTACGCTACGTCTAGCTCGTAGCATACGCTATCTCTAGCTCGTAACGTACGTTACGCATACCTGTTAGCGTGTGTTACGACGTAGTTGCATGTGAATGATTAAAAGTTGATATTATAATGCATGAGGATGCGAATACGGAAACGATCATACTTCGATTATTGATAGCACCAATTCGAGTAATACAGTGTTCAAATACGGACGAAAATACCTGACAATTTATCCGGATATTATATACTATCCCTCTTAAAAGAAGTTTCATCCCGAAACTTAAAGTAGAGTGGTGGAACAACCAAGGAAAAATAACTACTTGTTCAGCCCCAAAACATCACGAGCGATGCGCGAATGCAAGGTTCTAAAAATATAATGATTGGACCTAGGAAGTATCTGGTACGTCAATTGAGGCGATAAATTACATGTGAACATGAGAAGTTAGAGTGGAGAAGTAAAAGCTCACAGAATTAAGGAAATTCACAAACGGCTCAGATGTACTAAAATCACGTGTCGAGCTCGACCCACCGTATTCAAGTTCATGACACATTGAAAATATTAACCGCACGAGTGGAAACAAATAGTTTCAAACAAAATTTTGCAAAGATTACGTTCAGATGTGAATAGACCACAATAATTCACGGAGTCTAACAAATCGGATCTGAAATTCATTCGAATGACGGTAGGTTCAGTAGAACATGGTAGTTTAAAATTGTCAAGAGGATCACGGATGAATCACCAACAATGAAAGTCTCCCAACACCAAAAATACAAAGAAGAGTATGGGTAATACGTTCTCTCATACTAAGAAGACATTTCATCCCCGAAACTTAAAACAGCAGGAGTTGGAAATGAAAAGTAATTAAAACAAAAAACGATCAAAGTCACGATTATTGGAAACAGCAACGACTAGAACATAGTACAAAATCTTCATTCGCCTATGTTAGGCTCTTCGGCATGATACATAAGGTTTCGGGACCTTCTCCGGACACTTGCTCTCCTCACCAACAAAGTAGCATTCTTTGCCAATTCGGAAATTATCTCACAATGTTTCTCCCGATGGCCTTCACACCCGCACCGATAACAAGTCAAGAGTGGGGAGGGACAGTTTACATGGATATGTCCAGTACGGTTGCAGTTGAAGCACACTCTCTTCTTACCGGGAGTCATCGATGCTGGCTTGGGATTCCCAATGCTCATTCTCGACCGCGAAGACGACGCATTCGAACGACGTGGGGGTTTGAGAACCTTAGTCTCTTCACCGTCCAAAAATTTTCCAGATGTCCTCGGTCTCTTTTGTCCGCTCGTTGGCTCGGTTACTGAGGAGGTTTCATAGGTTATCATCTTATCTTGATATTCCTTCACCATAACATGAATCATTGTCGTACAAACCACCTCACCGCTTCCGCTTCCTATATCACGTCTACGTCCGCCAAGGCTCGTCATGGTAATGCAGATAGTACTATTTATTGTTATCACATAGTTGGTTGTATGGTATACCACAATTATCGGTACAAGGTTTAATTAGCATCCTTAGAATAACAGTAATATCGTAAAGCACAAAATTTTCTGAAATCAACTTCCAGTCCTTCGTCTAGGACGATCATTATGCGTATGCTTTTAATGAAAAAAGAAAAAAAAATTTGAAACAAAAGCCGAGTCACATTGTGCTCAAAACTTGTAAATATTGTCCTTTGTTTCGGAAGAGGACGTTTATACAATGACTCTAAAATTTTATTTTCGAGTAATGCCTGCAAGAAAGTTGAAAATCAAATTGTAACTAATTTGAAATATTTCAAAAATGTTGAGTCCCAAATACCACAATTTTGAAAATCCTTCCTCTTCTACCAAAATGTTTATTCGAAAGAATTTCACACAAAAATACGTGACCATTCGACATGACTACATTAAATCATGAGGTTTACAATGTTAGGAAAATTTCAAAACACTACTTTAAAATGTTCGTAATTCAGCCCGGAAATATTACATGCCGGGGATTCTGCGTCGGAACCTACCAGGCTAAAAACCATTTACAAAACCGTTTTAAAATACACCAAGAAAAGCCGATGACGGTAGCATTTTCCAAAACTTACAAAATCATTTGTAAAATATCAAATACCGTCATAAAAATACAGTTAAAACGCGCAAGACTAAAATGCCAGAACTCGGTTTAGGTAATCGGTCTTATGAGATAACAACTCAGTTTGCAAAATACCAAGAGTCATTTCAAAATACTCACGCAGCGGATAAAATTAACACTCAAAGATTTATCCTACTGAAATGCAGAAACCGATAAATATGTTCGACTTCCAAAGTATACTACATAACCATTCTCACTCGAACCGTATACGCAGGTGATGTCATAAAACAATATAATCTCTAACAAGTTCAAACCCTAGGTTCACGTTAAGCACAATATAATCAAATACGTATATATGGGGACTTACGATTCGGGAGGCTTACCATCACGGATTGCTTGAAGATGATGTTGGAACCACGATACTAATCACAACTCTGACGCGCGTGACTTACACAAGGCATGGACTTGACACAACGGCCTAGGTTTTTCGCAAACCTAAGCTCTGATACCATAAATGTAACACCCCCAAAATACATCCGGAAATGTTACACGCCGTATGCCCTTCTCACAAGGATCTACCAGGCTAAACTCTACTAGACTACACAATGATTGACCGACCGGGATCAATCTAAATACAATGCAGACCGACAAGGTCATTAAACAAATCAGAAACTAATGAACTTTACATCTCAATGACAAGAATAAACTTTCACACGAAAAAGGATGACAACTCTACTAAATAAATGCAAAACCTACACCCGTACAAGGGTGAATACTCAACCCACTGGGAAAAATACCGACCAAGAAGGAAATAAAAGAAAAAGACTCTGACTCTTGTGTGAATAGCATCGTCGTCTTCCATATCCTTCCAAGACAATCCAGTGACTGCTCCCGAGCTGTCAAAACCTGAGCGCATAACAGGCACCCACCCCCCGAAAACTCGGGTGTTAACAACTGGAATTTGCTAGTGCAAGTACATAATATACAAGATATATGAACAATAACGACACAAAACTCAACAGTCGCGAAGCCTTAACCCAAACCATACATACTCATAGTCAACACAAAATAGCATTCGCATACACAAGGTGAAAGATAATTACATAGTAATATTCCTTTTATGGAACATAACACTAAAGAAACTTTAACCAAGCCCAAGGAGTCAAAAGATTTAGTTTAAGAATTCATTTCTATAAAAGGAAAAGTATTTTGATAAGATAGTTTGAAAACATTATTTTATGACTCAGACCGTCTTGGGATTTGAAAATCAAATGGGAATACTTTTAGAAAATAACTCAAAAGGGCTCTCGGGTCTTCGACTTAGCATGTAGAAAATAATTTGCAAGAAAACCATTAGAATGTTATTCGGGGGTCCTTGACCCAATTGATAAAACAGTATCACAAGCGAATCATTACAACATCTCACGGGGTTTTGGGCTCAATCCAAATAATATCATCATGAGATCAAATCTCAACATCCCACGGGGTCGTCGACCCAATACACAGAATAATCATCACAGTACACTCAAAGGCACAGCCTCTCATTCGAAAAATTCTGCTCAAGACCCCTAATTAATTAACCCTCGGAGATCTCGTCAAATATCCTTGGTTAATTAACCCTGATACCAACATTTAAAACAAGTTGCACTACACCATAGATTGGCTATAGCAACCAGATTTCAAAAATTTCATCAGAAAACGTTGCTATTGATAGACCAGCTCGGATATATTGCAATGCATTTATAAAGTGTTACAATTGAAGCGAAAAAGTTGGAAATAGTGTAAAATTTACATTCTATTGCAACAATTTAAAAATTCGTTGCTGTACATAGCAATTTGGGGCCCAAAATTTAGGCAGGTACTAAAGAAATTGAGTGGGCTTTTGAAACATTAAAACACTAACCACATTATCTCAAACCCTCGCCGCTCCCTCACCCCAAACCCGCGTGCCCAGTCGACAATGTCTGATAATCCGCTTCAGCATCTCTTGCAAGCGTTTGGTAAAGTTTCAGAGTGTGTTCAGAGTCATATCTCGCAGTTCCTTGCGACGGCGTATCTTCACCATTACTCGGCCAAGAACCGAGCCCTCTTGTGTCTCTCTCCTCGCACTACGCCGACTCCTATCTCCAACCGCCAAAATTCTTGTAAAGGTTGCTTTGATCCACTTATGTTTTTATTTGGACATTTTAATCATTCCGTTATTGATGCCTTTGCATGACATGAACTTCTAGATGAAGTGTTTAAGCTGTTTGATAAAAGTCTGAACGAACTTTTTTCTTTTTCCTCATACTCCGATTTGGGGGACCGGGAGGTGGTTGTTGGTCGGCGGAATATTGAGGAACTTACGCATTTGATTTATTAGATCTTGTTGTTCTTATATTTATGGTGAAGAGATGAATCGTATATATTTGTGTTTAATGAGTAGATGATGTCTGTGCTTGTGGGATATGTTTCTATCGCTTTCTTGTCTTTATTATTTATCTTCATTTCTATGACATGAAGTAGCCCTTCTCTTTCTTTTATTTAAAGGATTTGTAACGGGCCACTCGGGTTACATAAGTAAGCAATGAGAACTTTATGCGAAGAGAAAATGGTCATTTATTCATTTAGCATATAGGGAGTGTTTGTAAACTCCAAAGAGAAGTGTTTCCCAGTTTTAGCCGGAAAAATATGTGCACTTGTAGCCAAAACATATGAGTATTTCTAAGCCAGAAACCGACCCAACCTTCCAACATATAGTCTTAAAGAAGTTATAAAAGATTAAATATGATTGACAAATGTAATGCGAGAACTAGAAAACTTGAGTCCATAGGAAAACTTAACGGTGGTGTCTCAAGAGGCACAAGTCATATGGGTAGACAAAAGAGATATGCACATGAAGACAAACCGACTTCACTTTTTGTTGTTCCTTAGTTTGTCATAGAAAAATAAACACAAGATAACCTTGTCATGAGTTTGATCAACATTTTCAAAGTGTGCCCAATTTTAAAGCACTGACATACAAAAGTATAGCGTGTCCCAGCCTTTGGGCCTTGTTTTCGATGCTTTTGTGTTACAATTGGAGTCCACTTCGTAGCATTCCACCACCAACTCTTGCGAGGATCAAATATATTAGAGTTTGCAAACATAACACTACCTAATTCAAGTAATTACCAATATACGATCTCTTCCACTGGAATATGAACCTAAAAAGAGATGCTTATTCTTCATTCCATCTTCCGATATGTGACTTACAACAAATATTGCAGTCTTGGTTCGTTTGATATGCGAGGCTAATACATTTTTATTCGATCATATATAAAAAAATGAAAGATTTAAGTTTGATCATCTTTTTGGTGTTATTTTTTGGGAAAGTCTTCATCCAACAACAAAAGAAGAACTGGGAACAACCACACGGACGTTTCTTCACACTCTCATTGCTCGGGTTTTCTCTTTTCTCCTTAATTCTATTCTATTATTTTTTTCTTTTGAGATCTTAGTTATTTTGGCATATGTATATCCTTGAAGTAATTTGGTCTTAGTGACTCTCCCTTCTGTGAAAAATGGAGTTATTTCGGCAATGGTGTCGTCCGTTGCGGCATGACCTATCCCTTCCAATTAAAATCGCTTTCTTAAAACGTATGAATGTTAACCTAAATTTCGTTCGAAACCTCTGTGAAACCTAACTTTGTGCTGCCCATAATAACCATAAAACATAGAGTACTATTTATGCCGTAGTCCCTTACGAGCTTTGATAAACCAACTTCAAGAGTAGTCCTCTTCGGTTTGCTTGTCTTGCTAAAAAATATTTGTTTCAAGTGAAGCAAGCTTACATCTTCTTTGCGATAAAATGGCTCATCACATATGCGAATTCCGTAGATTCTTATCTCTTGGGATGATTTTGGATTGATGCTTAGGACGAAAAAGAACAAAAAAAAAAAAATAGGGCTAGAAATCTTTTATAGCTTTCCCGGTAAATATAATTGCAATATTCCAATTGATGGGTAATTGCAATATAATTTGTTATATTTAAAATGCTATGCGGCGCAAATCCTGTCTGTTTGGATCTCATCACGAGTTTTCCCAATGGTTATGCCATGTGCACAATGTTGTTAATAGAAGGTACCTAATCCTGCTCTTTAGTTCTATGGGTTTAATTTGAGCGGTGTTTTAAATAGCGTCGTAGCGTGCTACTGCCGCATGTTTTCACAAAAACTCTGCATAGCATCTTGTAAATAGCGTGTGGAACAAAGATCGTGAGTAATTTGGGGACGTGTAGCTGAAATAGCGTACGCTATGGTATTAAAATGAAAATAACTACATCTATTGTTATTTGAAGTGTTTTAAGAATCGAGTAACATCGTATAATATTTCTCGGAACTATCGAACTTTGTAATTCTAAATCGGAAGAACTTTGAATTGTTTTGAGTTAGAAGCTCTATCTCTTTGTGTTCTCATCTAAGAAGATGAAGAACTTTCTCTTGTATGATTGTCTATTGATGAAATAGAATCTTCTTCTTGACTTCTCCTGCCAAGAACATTATTAAAATCAAGCCATTACCATAAAGCTTGTTGAAGCTTCTTTTTCTTTATCTTTGCTTTGATTTACGCTCGGATATACCAAGCTGTTCTTGATGAAGTACTTTGGTGCTGAATCTTTTCTGATGAGGTTCAGGATAAAGATCTTATTTTTTAAACCTTCTATATTGAGTCTCTTGGTTTATTAGCTTCCTGCTTATTTTCTCCCTTTCAGAACGAGATGATGAAGATCTTCATCATCTCGATGAAGCATCTGACACCATGCGAAATCATATAGATGGTTTTTCTATCTGCTTATCTCTCATGAAGCATCTGACACCATGCGAAATCTCCAATTCGTTGGATTAGAAAAGAAAGGTTCTTGCTTTGGTGGTTCCAGCCTTGTAAATAAATAAGGCGGATATCTTAATGGTGGACAGAATGGCGAATAAGGCATATGCCTTTGTTGTAGATCATTCTCCATATGTAATTACCTGTTTTTTTTCAAAGAATATCAATATAGAGTATCACAAGGCGTTGTTTTGATTTTGTCGAGGGCAAATATATCTCTTTGAAGCCATTGCATTATTTAATCTACTTTGTGATGAGCTAACTTTTTTTTTTTCTAATTTCAAATTGGGAGAAGTCCATAATGATTCAGAGAAGGATTTAGATCTGCTACTACTTCTATTGAGGACGGAGATGAGACGGATGAAGATGAAGATGAAGATAGATGAAGATGAAGATGAAGATGAAGATGAAGAGGAAGAGGAATAGGAAGATGAAGAAGAGCCATGACTCATGTTTATATAATGTTTAACTAAGATATTGGTCTATGTATTACTAAGTTAGATTGTGTGTCACTTGAACTTAGTTATTTTGCTTCAACTTGGTCATTTTCCTAAACTTAATCTGAGTGAATTTATTGATGTTGGAACAGCAGTAATATTGCTCGGTTGGATTGATGTTACGATATACTAATTGAAATAAATCTAATGGTCATGCCAGTTTTTTTATTTAGCATTGCAATATAAGCTTAAATGTTGCCATATATGTCATATTCATTAATAAAATTAGATTGCATTTGATTCTAAATATGTTGCAATTGGGCATATATATGTTGCCTTAGGGTTGCCTGAATTCATATATTGCAACAATTAACACAAAAAAATCGTTGCAAAAAAATGTTGCCATAGGTAGTCCAAGATATTGCAATGGTGTTAAACATGTTGCTATAGCCGTTAAATCGTTGCCATATACTATATTTGTAACGATACTATGCCGTTGCAATATGGTACCAAATTTGTTGCCATAAGGGCCCTATGGCAACCAGAGCAAAGTGCACGCTTGATTTTTGCATAATCGTTGCAATAGGCCCTATTGCAATGAATTTAGGGCATATTGCAACGTATTTTACACGTTGCTGTATGCAATCTATGGTGTAGTGTTGGAACGAACTCCAGAAACACGAATCGCGGTCTGCATCAAGACCAACATTTAAAAACGAGTTGCAAGGATTTAAATTACGAAAATCATTTGGTAACGGGGTCTTAGCTATCACTCAAATATCCGTTACCAATAAGCCTGCCAGGTGCCTCCCTTACACACCTGTGTACCGGAGTTCACTCCACTATATTGGCCGCCCATTGCACATGTCACCGCGTCGGCGTTTACTCCCATAGGAGTCGCCCCTTGCTCGTGCATTAAGTAACACCGGCGTTCACCAATCATATGGAGCCGCTCATTGCAGCGTACAGCAGGCCGGAGTGCACGCCCCGCCCTCAGAGGCACCCGGATATGACATCTCTCATAACAAGTATTCACGTTGTGACAAATACCAAGCACACTGTCAATCGTTACAACAATTATCAAATCAGTTCATCAATTCACATAATTTATTCGCCAGTATGTAACTACGCAAAATAAACAATAACTTGCACGTTATTCATCAAGACTTAAGACATTAAGCCTTCAACACTACCAATCAACACTTCATATATATCCTTATATCGTAACTCAACCGAAAATACAAACATTACCATATTACCTCTATAAATATTATTCGTACTTTAATCTAAGTTGAGAACGTCGACTAATATTGGTATTAATCACCCAACATTCATCTCCATATATATATATATATACGTATATCCACACATACACACACACATATATATATACAGATATTCGTAACATAATTCATACACTTCAGCAACAATGATTTCACGTAATTATAATTCGTATATCAAGGTACTTGCCTTGGTAATCTCTCGCGAATACTCCGGAAATACAGTTGATTGGAACAATTCGGAACTCCAACGGAAACGACGATCGAAAAGGCTCAACACTGGATTATCGTTGGAAATTCGCCCTTAATATCCTATCATTAAATAAATAATCAATCACACCAGGAAAAACGTATAAAGATGACCGAACCCTAATTGTTCTCTTTGTAGCGTACGTTACACACCTACGTAACGTACGTTACGTCTGCACGTTAGCGCACGTAAGCTACAAAGATTAACGCACGCTAAGCATGCATTGGACAGTTCTTCTCAGTTCAGACGAATGCCTTGCCTGAGGGTATAGCGTACGTAATGCATAGAGCTTAACGTATGTTATATTCACACATATATACTCATGTGAATCAGAATGATCTTATGGTGTTGATGTCTACGAATTCCAGGTTAATCATCCCATCATAAGACTTACTCCAATCTCGATTATAAATCCTCAAAGGTAGTTTGGAAAATATGAGGTTGTTATCAACATTAAGTCTATGATTATTATGGAAACACCATACAATACGGTTTATTAATCTCAGAAAACTTCCCTTACTTGTTCATCATAACAAGATTCGAACTATTATGTTCTTAACTCGGGTAACTAAAGCATGAACATTCTAACTTCCAAAAACATGGTGTTCGGATAAAAATCATCTATGGAGCTTAATAATCTCGGTAGTATATTCATAACATCCTTAAGAACACGAATTCAAGATTGAGGTAGCATTAACATACCTTAATATGAAAGAAATGCAGAGACAAGAGGTAGCATCCAACTCCGATTGCTTGAATGCCAATCCAAGATGTTTCTTAACTTAAATGATCGAGTTTGTGTGATCTATAGGTGTTTTAGAGGGCTGGAGACTCTCTAGAAATGAAGGAAAACGAAGTACAAGTCAAAGGGACGAAGTGAAATGAAATGGGGTGATGTCCATATATATAATATCTTGAGCTTTACGTACGTTAGCCTTAGCCATTTATGTACGTAATCGACTTAGCGCACGCTACCATTTGATCTTAGCATACGCTATCATTCACTGATAGCTTACTGTCTCGTTCTGTACTAGCTTACGTACGTTACACCCTATGCATTAAGTACGTAAGCTACACACATTAGGGTACGCTAGTTATAAACCTTAGCGTACGTTAACACCCATTGACCCCAAAACTGTCCAGGTTCATCCGCGGGAATCTTTCCGAGCCCCACCACCAGCCATCCATGTGCTAGCCAGCCTGTTCAATCATTGACCTCCTTACGTACGCTACGTCTAGCTCGTAGCGTACGCTATCTCTAGCTCGTAACGTACATTATGCGTACCTGTTAGCGTGCGTTATGACGTAGTTGCATGTGAAGGATTAAAAGTTGATATTATAATGCACGAGGATGCGAATACGGAAACAATCATACTTCTATTATTGATAGCACCAATTCGAGTAATACAGTGTTCAAATACGGACGAAAATACCCGACAATTTATCCGGATTTTACAGGAACGCCGTCCTTGCGATATCCGACTCTCGATTTCACAACTGATGATATCCAGATCTTAAGTCGATCTTGGAAAATACGGAAGCTCCCTGAAGTTGATCCAAAAGATCATCGATACGGGGTAGAGGATATTTATTCTTGATCGTCACCCGGTTCAATTCCCGGTAATCAATGCACAAGCGGAATGAACCATCCTTCTTCTTGACAAATAACACCAGTGCTCCCCACGGTGACGCACTCGGTCGAATATAACCCTTCTCGGTCAAATCCTCTAATTGATTCTTCAACTCCTGCATTTTGGTCGGGGCCATCCGGTACGGTGCCTTCGATATTGGAGACGTACCAGGCTCCAACTCAATCGTGAATTCCACATCTCTCTGTGGAAGCAAACTAGGTAACTCATCTGGAAATACATCGGTATATTCTCTCACTACAGGAATATCCGTCAACATTACTGATGGTTTCTCGGTCTTGGTCATATAGCACCAATAACCGACACACCCTTGACTGAGTAATTTCACTGCTTTCATCAAGTTGATGACTCTCCCAGAACATCTGGGATTACCTCCTTGAAATACACATTCGACCCCATCATCTGAGATGATCTACCAGGCTAAACTCTACTAGACTACACAATGATTGACCGACCGGGATCAATCTAAATACAATGCAGACCGACAAGGTCATTAAACAAATCAGAAACTAATGAACTTTACATCTCAATGACAAGAATAAACTTTCACACGAAAAGGGATGACAACTCTACTAAATAAATGCAAAACCTACACCCGTACAAGGGTGAATACTCAACCCACTGGGAAAAATACCGACCAAGAAGGAAATAAAAGAAAAAGACTCTGACTCTTGTGTGAATAGCATCGTCGTCTTCCATATCCTTCCAAGCCAATCCGGTGACTGCTCCCGAGCTGCCAAAACCTGAGCGCATAACAGGCACCCACCCCCCGAAAACTCGGGTGTTAGCAAACTGGAATTTGCTAGTGCAAGTACATAATATACAAGATATATGAACAATAACGACACAAAACTCAACAGTCGCGAAGCCTTAACCCAAACCATACATACTCATAGTCAACACAAAATAGCATTCGCATACACAAGGTGAAAGATAATTACATAGTAATATTCCTTTTATGGAACATAACACTAAAGAAACTTTAACCAAGCCCAAGGAGTCAAAAGATTTAGTTTAAGAATTCATTTCTATAAAAGGAAAAGTATTTTGATAAGATAGTTTGAAAACATTATTTTATGACTCGGACCGTCTTGGGATTTGAAAATCAAATGGGAATACTTTTAGAAAATAACTCAAAAGGGCTCTCGGGTCTTCGACTTAGCATGTAGAAAATAATTTGCAAGAAAACCATTAGAATGTTATTCGGGGGTCCTTGACCCAATTGATAAAACAGTATCACAAGCGAATCATTACAACATCTCACGGGGTTTTGGGCTCAATCCAAATAATATCATCATGAGATCAAATCTCAACATCCCACGGGGTCGTCGACCCAATACACAGAATAATCATCACAGTACACTCAAAGGCACAGCCTCTCATTCGAAAAATTCTGCTCAAGACCCCTAATTAATTAACCCTCGGAGATCTCGTCAAATATCCTTGGTTAATTAACCCTGATACCAACATTTAAAACAAGTTGGAACGAACTCCAGAAACACGAATCGCGGTCTGCATCAAGACCAACATTTAAAAACGAGTTGCAAGGATTTAAATTACGAAAATCATTTGGTAACGGGGTCTTAGCTATCACTCAAATATCCGTTACCAATAAGCCTGCCAGGTGCCTCCCTTACACACCTGTGTACCGGAGTTCACTCCACTATATTGGCCGCCCATTGCACATGTCACCGCGTCGGCGTTTACTCCCATAGGAGTCGCCCCTTGCTCGCGCATTAAGTAACACCGGCGTTCACCAATCATATGGAGCCGCTCATTGCAGCGTACAGCAGGCCGGAGTGCACGCCCCGCCCTCAGAGGCACCCGGATATGACATCTCTCATAACAAGTATTCACGTTGTGACAAATACCAAGCACACTGTCAATCGTTACAACAATTATCAAATCAGTTCATCAATTCACATAATTTATTCGCCAGTATGTAACTACGCAAAATAAACAATAACTTGCACGTTATTCATCAAGACTTAAGACATTAAGCCTTCAACACTACCAATCAACACTTCATATATATCCTTATATCGTAACTCAACCGAAAATACAAACATTACCATATTACCTCTATAAATATTATTCGTACTTTAATCTAAGTTGAGTACGTCGACTAATATTGGTATTAATCACCCAACATTCATCTCCATATATATATATATATATATATATATATATATATATATATATATATATATATATATATATATATATACGTATATCCACACACACACACACATATATATATACAGATATTCGTAACATAATTCATACACTTCAGCAACAATGATTTCACGTAATTTTAATTCGTATATCAAGGTACTTGCCTTGGTAATCTCTCGCGAATACTCCGGAAATACAGTTGATTGGAACAATTCGGAACTCCAACGGAAACGACGATCGAAAAGGCTCAACACTGGATTATCGTTGGAAATTCGCCCTTAATATCCTATCATTAAATAAATAATCAATCACACCAGGAAAAACGTATAAAGATGACCGAACCATAATTGTTCTCTTTGTAGCGTACGTTACACACCTACGTAACGTACGTTACGTCTGCACGTTAGCGCACGTAAGCTACAAAGATTAACGCACGCTAAGCATGCATTGGACAGTTCTTCTCAGTTCAGACGAATGCCTTGACTGAGGGTATAGCGTACGTAATGCATAGAGCTTAACGTATGTTATATTCACACATATATACTCATGTGAATCAGAATGATCTTATGGTGTTGATGTCTACGAATTCCAGGTTAATCATCCCATCATAAGACTTACTCCAATCTCGATTATAAATCCTCAAAGGTAGTTTGGAAAATATGAGGTTGTTATCAACATTAAGTCTATGATTATTATGGAAACACCATACAATACGGTTTATTAATCTCAGAAAACTTCCCTTACTTGTTCATCATAACAAGATTCGAACTATTATGTTCTTAACTCGGGTAACTAAAGCATGAACATTCTAACTTCCAAAAACATGGTGTTCGGATAAAAATCATCTATGGAGCTTAATAATCTCGGTAGTATATTCATAACATCCTTAAGAACACGAATTCAAGATTGAGGTAGCATTAACATACCTTAATATGAAAGAAATGCAGAGACAAGAAGTAGCATCCAACTCCGATTGCTTGAATGCCAATCCAAGATGTTTCTTAACTTAAATGATCGAGTTTGTGTGATCTATAGGTGTTTTAGAGGGCTGGAGACTCTCTAGAAATGAAGGAAAACGAAGTACAAGTCAAAGGGACGAAGTGAAATGAAATGGGGTGATGTCCATATATATAATATCTTGAGCTTTACGTACGTTAGCCTTAGCCATTTACGTACGTAATCGACTTAGCGCACGATACCATTTGATCTTAGCGTACGCTATCATTCACTGATAGCTTACTGTCTCGTTCTGTACTAGCTTACGTACGTTACACCCTATGCATTAAGTATGTAAGCTACACACATTAGGGTACGCTAGTTATAAACCTTAGCGTACGTTAACACCCATTTACCCCAAAACTGTCCAGGTTCATCCGCGGGAATCTTTCCGAGCCCCACCACCAGCCATCCATGTGCTAGCCAGCCTGTTCAATCATTGACCTCCTTACGTACGCTACGTCTAGCTCGTAGCGTACGCTATCTCTAGCTCTTAACGTACGTTATGCGTACCTGTTAGCGTGCGTTATGACGTAGTTGCATGTGAAGGATTAAAAGTTGATATTATAATGCACGAGGATGCGAATACGGAAACAATCATACTTCTATTATTGATAGCACCAATTCGAGTAATACAGTGTTCAAATACGGACGAAAATACCCGACAATTTATCCGGATATTACAGGAACGCCGTCCTTGCGATATCCGACTCTCGATTTCACAACTGATGATATCCAGATCTTAAGTCGATCTTAGAAAATACGGAAGCTCCCTGAAGTTGATCCAAAAGATCATCGATACGGGGTAGAGGATATTTATTCTTGATCGTCACCCGGTTCAATTCCCGGTAATCAATGCACAAGCGGAATGAACCATCCTTCTTCTTGACAAATAACACCAGTGCTCCCCACGGTGACGCACTCGGTCGAATATAACCCTTCTCGGTCAAATCCTCTAATTGATTCTTCAACTCCTGCATTTTGGTCGGGGCCATCCGGTACGGTGCCTTCGATATTGGAGACGTACCAGGCTCCAACTCAATCGTGAATTCCACATCTCTCTGTGGAAGCAAACTAGGTAACTCATCTGGAAATACATCGGTATATTCTCTCACTACAGGAATATCCGTCAACATTACTGTTGGTTTCTCGGTCTTGGTCATATAGCACCAATAACCGACACACCCCTGACTGAGTAATTTCACTGCTTTCATCAAGTTGATGACTCTCCCAGAACATCTGGGATTACCTCCTTGAAATACACATTCGACCCCATCATCTGAGATGATAGTGACCATACGCTTACGGACACTAATGACGGCATCGTGACGATCCATCCAATCAATACCCAGGATGACATCGTCTCTCGGTAAATCTATCATGATTAGGTTTGCCAAACAATCACGGCCATGAAACTGAATCGGATAATTCCTAATCTCACGATTCCCGATAATTCTTCTACCATCAGGTAGACCAATGACATAAGGCTCACAACTAGTAGCACTACCCAGACGTAGTCTACTCAAACACGACTCGGAAATGAATGAATGCGATGCACAAATATTAAAAAGGGTACACACAGGCTGAGATAGAATTTCGAGTGTACCTAAGATCATTCGGGCTTCTGGATCATCAGCTTTCTTCATCTCATAAATTCAGGGCTTGCCAGCTCCGGAACCGGATGCTCCCGTCTGATAGCTGTGGTCTCCACCTTTGTTAGCTCCCGTCTTCTTAAACGATGCGGACTGAGTAGCCTGATTCGGAACCGCTGACTGTTTCGGGGCCTGAGATGACGCCGGAGTAGGTTTGGAGTCCTTTCGGCAAAAACGGGCCCTATGCCCCGCCATTCTACAGTTGTTGCACGTGACGGTTTGCCTCAAGCATTTCGTGCTTTAATGACCCTGTTCCCCACAGTTGAAACAGGTAATGGCCGAACTAGCCGCTCGGGAGTGAGATTCCGCGGGTCTGAGCGCCATAGGAGGTCGCTCGGTGAAAGTAGAGCCAGCTCGAGGCTTCTTGAAAGTTGCCTGACTGCCTTCAGGCTGATTTCGATTCTTAGACTTCTTGCCAGCAGATGAAGGTTGTTGCTTAGCAATCTCCTTAGCAGTAAGCTCATAAGTAAGAGCTTTCTCAATGAATTCGGCCAGAGTGGCGCAATTGTGATTAAGCAACTGCATCCGCAAACGAGGCTTCAACCTCTTGCTGAAATACTTGATCTTGTCCGCCTCGGAGTGAATATAGATGAGGCGAAAGGAAGAAGCTCCTGAAATTTCTCGGCGATGGCGAGATCATCGTCCGCTGAGAGGTCGGGAGTGAGTAATTCCGATAACTTGGCCTCTTTGAGTGGGGCCGGATAATACCTCTCCATCAGGAGAGTCTTGAATTGATCCCAAGTACATGATCCGTCAGTGGGCCTCAACGATAACCACCACGAATGAGCGCTCTTACCCAGATAGTAAGCCACAACTGAAACTTTATGCCATTCGGGGCAATCCACCATAGCAAATAACTTCTCGAAATGCACAAGCCAATGAACAATATCCGCCGGCTCAGATGAGCCCTGAAAGGTAGGTGGTCTTTGGCGAGAGATGTCGCCAATAATACAGCTCACACCCCTCTCCTGCACCTGAGGTGGCGGAGGAGGAGCCTGTTGATTCTGAGTAGCTGAGTTCTGCATCGTCTCCATAAGACGTGCCATTTGAGTCATATGGGCCATCATGCCCTACATAAAAGCGAGTGCGTCACCCCGAACACCCTCTGAATGAGCTGTGTCCTGGGTACGACTCCCTGACAGTGAATGATCATTTCCAGGAGAATGAGTGGCGGCGTCGCTGCTCGATGAATTAACATTATTCCCCGTATTAGCACGTGTATTCGCACGAGTTCTCGGGGTTCGGCCCGCACCGCGGCCTCTTCCCCCACGTCCTCTGCCAGCTCTTTCCATTCTGAAGTGGGAAAGTCACAAGATGATTATATATCTTGCATGAATATCACATTATGATTACATTATGAAATGATGAAAATGAGCACACGGGCTCACACACAATGATTACATGAATGATCAACTGAAGTGACGAGATTATCTGATGAAATCCTTGAAACGATTATCTTGAGCAAGTTAACAAGGTTAATGATACGATCCTCAAGATCAACAACTGAACAATGAAATGAACTGAGTGATTAATGAGTTAACATGATCGACATGATCACAAATGAAAATGAGGAATGAGTGATTCTTATTGCCAGAAATTATACCATGGCGTCAGAAATCTTACTATTCTTTGGTCTGAGGGGATCGACTCTTGCACGGGTCACACATGACGCGAAAGTCAAATGATACTAGTCTGATGAACGATGATTTCAATGAGACATAACTCGGAAGGTAGTATTCAAAACCACGCTCCGATACCAACTCTGTAACACCCCAAACTAGGTGAATATTACAGTGCCGTGGACCCCCAACTGGGACCCACTAGGCGAATGAAAGTTAATGAATTAAGTGATATAGTTGTAGTACCGAACCACAGTATATCAATAATTACTCAGATGAGGACTTTCAAGGTCAACACAACCAGGATAAAAACAGAAGACGTGTATACTTTATATGAAGATAAAATATACAACACGAGTTAAAATGAGTATTTAAAGTGGAAGTCTGCAGCGGAATACAAATGAAGAAAACATGAAGACTGGAAGGACTGGCCCCCCCTACTAGTATCACTGGGACTCCCCGCCGTCAACGTTCTCTTCCCGTGCCTTAGCCTTTCCATAACCTGAAAACAACATCCCCCAACGGGGTCAGTTACACAGAACAACAATCCTCAAGAGTTGAACAATATACAACAATCACATGAATGAATTAATGAATTAAGTTGAGTGATGAGCATCAATGTATGCCCGAATGAACTGAGTAATAGCACAAATAGCCGAGTGTCCGGAGTCCCACATATACACACGCTATTGGCCTAATTAGTCTCACGGTTCAATGTGTCTGGAGTCCCGCATATACACATTACCATGCGCACAGTCCTGTGTGTCCGGAGTCCCGTATACACACATGACCATAGTGTGCCCGAAAATTCCACACATGCGCCAACTGGCTATGCAATATAATTCCGGAGGATTACCAGCACAAAATGACCAAGGTGAGGAGTAATGAATAGAATCCGAAAAGGATCAAGAACGACTCACCGAGATGAAATAATGATACAATGAGTGATAGCTTCAATAAAATGATTTTGGAGCCGTCGTTCCTCGTGAGTTACATGATGAGTTGATGATTACAAGTCTCGACATGAACGATATATTATGAGTGAATTACATGTATGAATGAACAACAACATAAGGAATTGAATATCCTTTTAACCGAGTAAGAATCTACTTACACAATACCGGTGTCGAAATGTCCTCCTAAAACGAGATGTTGGTCGCTCGAACAACCTTGAATGACATAATTACCGATAATCCGCTCAATATACGTATCAAGCATGAATTACGATTAACTCAAAGGTCGATACAAAAATATCCGAACTCATTGAGGCATTCAAACAAACACTTAGCAAACATACATCCTTTGATAATATCCAATCCCGAATATGTCGAAACCAACTCAAAAATGAGTATTTCAAACCAACAAAACACCTCTAATGATATCAATAATCCCATAGGAATCCACAAAACGAGTTAACGACAACATCTAATCGAAAACCCCCATGTATCAAAGTCAACTCCATGGTGTTCTTGAATCACACCCCAACAATACATGAAATCCGAAATATATGTTATTAAATTGGTTGGAATACATTTATCCAAGGTAGATAATCCATATCTAACATATTCCAACAACAATCCAAGCTTACACGAAGAAATCGGAAGGAAAACCCAAAAATCCGAAATTCTAGATCCAAGAGATTATTACCTTGATTTGATGTGATGGGGATGATGAAATGATGATTAATCCAAATGATAAGCTTGAAGATGATGATTTGTGGATTCAGCTCGAAGAAAACTCTCCAAATCGCCCGAAATCGCCCAAAACCGCCGAAGGAATGAAGTGAGGTGATGAAATGACGAAATGGACTGCACTGTCCAATATATAGTAAATCCCAGTTAGCGTGCGCTAGCTCCTGTGCGTAGCATGTGCTAACGGGTGTACTGGGTAGTCCAGTACCCTCTGTTCGCAACGGTAGCGTGCGCTACGTACCTTTTGTAGCATGCGCTACAATCGTGTACTTAGCGTACGCTAACTCAAAATGTTAGCGTGCGCTAACAATATATCTGATGCCCAGTACTGAAGTCCAAAACCTCATGTTCTCTAATCTGTTCGCGGTAGCGTGCGCTACACACAATATACAGCGTGCGCTACTGACACCTATTAGCGTACGCTAACAACTGCTCGTAGCATGCGCTAGGAATGTTTCCAACTCAGTCCAGTAGCTACTGGACTCTGCCTGATCCGTCCTTAGCGCGCACAACATAGACTGCATAGCGTGTGCTACTCTGACCTACTAGTGCGCGCTACTTACCATTCGTAGCGTGCGCTACTTACAAACCAACTACAGTCCAGTGCCTTCTGGACTGCCTACATTGAATTACATTAGCATGCGCTAGTGTTGGGAGGTAGCGTGCGCTACCTGAACTCAATTAGCGCACTCTAAAGGGAGTTCACAGCGTGCGCTACTCCTCACACACAGCCCACTATGAATATGACAAATGAATGATCATTAATGAGTGAAATTTAATGAGTGACAATTACTGAACAATAAATACTGAATGATAATGACTGAATTACAACCGGGTATTACATTCGGCGGGTTTTGATCGAGTTGGATGTTGAGGTTTTGTGGCCTGGAGCTGTCGGGCAACTTTGCGCTTTAGTGATTTCGTCGTCTTTGATTGATGAAATTAAGCTGAAGCAGTTGGAGGATCCGATGATTACTCAAATTCGAGAGAACTTTCTTAAGGGAATGTCTCCTGGGTTTGTGATTCACGAGGATGGTGTTTTGAGATTCCAGAGTCGGCTTTGTGTACCGAACGACTCAGAGTTGAGACAGAGTATTTTGCGTGAGACCCATGCTACACCTTACTTCGTTCATCCTGGTTCGAGTAAGATGTACAAGGACCTGAGAAGGAATTTCTGGTGGAATGATATAAAGGAGGAGGTCGCACAGTTTCAAGCGAGATGTTTGACTTGTTAGCAGGTCAAAATCAAACTTCAGCGACCGGCCGAGTTATTGCAGTCACTTCCTGTTCTGGAATGGAAATGGGAAGATATATCGATGGATTTTGTTACGAGTTTGCCAAGATCGAGGTCGGGCATGAATATGGTATGGGTGGTTGTTGATCGTCTGACCAAGTCGGCACATTTTCTGGGCATCAAGGACACTTGGGGCCCGGAGAAATTGGCTCTGCGTTTAACACGCAGATTGTGAGGCTTCACGGTACTCCGAAGTCTATTGTTTCGGATCGTGATGGCCATTTTGTATCGCTTTTTTGGCAGGCGGTGCATAAGGCGTTAGGTACTCGTTTGCGTTTGAGTACCTCTTTTCATCCTTAGTCAGATGGACAGTCGGAACGCACTATCCAGACATTCGAGGATATGTTGCATGCTTGTGCTCTCGATTGGAGCAATGACTGGGAGAAGCATTTGCCATTGATCGAATTCACATACAACAATAGTTGGCACGCGTCGATTCAGATGGCACCGTATGAGGCACTTTATGGGCGGTGTTGTCGATCACCGATTTGTTGGAATAAGGCGTCCGATATGGTCGGGACCGAGCCGGATATCGTTCTAGAGATGAGGCGGAAGATAGAATTAATTCGGGAACAGATGTTGACTGCCCAGAGTCGACAGAAGTCATATGCCGATGTCCGTCGTCGACCTTTGGAATTCGAGGTGGGAGACCACATTTTGCTGAAGGTGTCGCCGACGAGAGGAGTTTTCCATTTCTGGAAAAAGGGGAAGTTGAGTCCGAGATTTATTGGACCCTTCGAGATTCTCGAGCGAGTCGGTGGGTTGGCATACCATTTGGCGTTACCCCGGCCCTGAGTCATGTTCATAGCATTTTTCATGTTTCTCAGCTGAGGAAATATGTCCCGGATCCTAGTCGCATCATCGATTATGGTGAGATTGATGTTGCCGAGGATATTACTTTTGAGGAGCGTCCTTTGAAGATTTTGGAGCATCGTGAGAAGCGACTGAGGCATAAGACCATCCCTTTAGTCAAGGTGCAGTGGTCGAGACATGGTGTTGAGGAGGCAACTTGGGAAACCGAGGATAGCATGCGTGCTAGGTACCCCGAGTTGTTTGTTTCTTAAGTTTCGGGACGAAACTTATTTTTAGAGGGGTAGAATGTAATATCCGCATTTTCTTTCCCAGTATTTTCATTTTTCGGTGTATTTCTCGTTTTTAGCGACCCTCGTGTAACCGTATTAATTTTTAGGAATAATTGTTTCGAGACTCTTTGCCATCCAGTTCTACGTTTATTGGTTCTCCCGTCATTTATTGATCTGATTCTCGTAATTGTTGTTCGGAACTGCCGCTTCAGGGTTGCCGTGGATCCATTCTATGTTATTATGCGTTTTGAGATGTTACGTTTGATGTTTCGTTCATGTTCCGGTGTTTTGGGCCGTTAATATTCCGTGCCTAGCGGGCGCTAATCTTTCTGCATAGCGCACGCTAGGGATCCCTTAGTAGCGCACGCTGCGTACGCCTTAAGCGCGCTAGCCGAGCCACAGGAGTGGCAGTGAACTTATTTCAGATTCCAGTCCTCTAGACTAGCGGATTAGCGTACGCTACGTTGTCTAGCGCACGCTAATGTCGGGGGACTAGCGCACGCTAGGTGTCCGGTAGCGTGCGCTAGCGTGACTGTCCAGTACTGAAGAGTTTGTTCTGGACTCGTTCAGGTGCCTAGGTAGCGCACGCTATAGCTCGATAGCGCACGCTACTGAGTCGTTGTTAGCGCACGCTAGATAGTAGTAGCGCACGGTAACGGTCCAGGACAGGGAGTTCTGGACTGTAATATAACTAGATAGCGCACGCTAACACTTATCCGTTAGCTTGCGCTAAGCCGTGCGGCTATATATACCCAGGAGTTGACCTTGGACGGATCTAATTCTCATTTCACCTCTTTCCTCCATGGCTTTGTTGATTTTGGGCGATTCTAGGCGATTTCTTCCTCTAATCATCTCAACCATCATCTTCCTTGAGTATAATAACAACATTAACACGAATCTTTCATCCTAATCCAAGGTAAATCTTCTTAGAACCCTACTTTTGAGTAAATTGGGGGTTTTCGGGGTTTTCTTCGATTCGTTCCAGACGGTTGATTAATTCATGTTGAATATGATTAATCTTGCTAGTATTCTTGTTTTCCCTACAGATTCATGGTATATCTCGTGGGTGTTGCGTATTCGAAAGGGTTTGGATGTGGTCCGCCCTCGTTGTTATTTTTATACGAATATACATGAATCATAGGCAGGTTTTCGGATGTATTCCATTTTCATATTCGTTTAGAGTTGGTTGTGATTATGTTCTCCGAATCGTTAGGTTCGGTTCCATTGGTTCCTAGCGTTCGTCGGTGATTTTCCTTTCCGTTCATTGCGTCATCAATTATTCACGACAAGTATTTTTTTGGAAACCTTTATGATTAACGTGAAATGGTAATGTATATTGTGTGTGATTTGCTCACCTCGGGAGGGTCCTACGGGATCACGGAGGGAGTCCAATGGTTTGAGCCCTGGATTCATGAGTTTGTTTAGAGCCACCTCGGGAGGGTCTCGAGTGGGATTTGTGGCTTCATCCCGGTCCTAGGCGATGCATGTGCGTGATTTGTTTTATGATAAAGCCAGCTCGGGAGGGTCCTTAGAGGCCTCGAGTGGGATTTGTGGCTTCGTCCTGGTCCAAGGCAAATGTGATTGACTGTTTGTTTCTGGAAAAGACATGTCTGGTTTTGGTTTTGAATGATTTGGTGCATTGTACTATGAAACGTGTAAGCGAATGGTTTGCCTTGATTACTTGTACTAGCGTAATTGCTAACCCTTTTGGGGACCCGGTTTGGGGAAATTCTTGTTATGGATTTCAGGTTTTTTTCTGCCAGACGATCAAGCGCTGGGACAGTACGAGGATGTTGGCCAGGGTCGTTGACATGTGCATTTGAGTCTTCTTATTTCTCTTGTCTATTTCGATATGGTTGTTTCTCACATTTATAAACTTATAGATTGTACTCGCGAGTACTTAGGCTTTTCACTCTGAACTTCGTTTTGTATTAACTCAAATTGCTATATTGTGGGTGATGTTTATTACGCCGGTTGCTCCGGGCGTATCTTTATATGTTGTATTATTTAAATGTGTGTCCTCGCTAACTAAGATGGTTAGTCGAGTAATGTTTTCCTTGTCTTAGCCTGGTGGATCCCATGTAGGGGTCCACGGCGTTGTAATATACTTCGAATATCTCGGGGGTGTTACAATACGGTAGCACTCTTAGTCCTTAATTTTTATCATAGTGGCACATTTGGTCCTTTTGGTAAAAATAAAGGACCATGAAGCTGATTTCGGCTTATTTTAATCCTAATCAGCAAATTCAGTCTATGTGGCTAATTTTCCCGCCTGTTTCCCACCTTTTTAGCCAATTCACTGTCCAAGTGTATGTCTAGTTTGCCTAAATAAAAATTAAGTAAGAAAATTAAACAAATGTTGTCAAATTTTGTTCTGTTCTGCTCCCGATAACAGTTTATTAGAACAAAAAACTTGTAATTCTCCTTCTCAATCCTCAATCACCCTTAATAATTAGGAGTTAAGTGATTTGTTACCAGTCCGATGGTCATGATTAAGGAACGGGTTGAGAAGTTGAAAAATTATAGCGAGTGAGTTTCATGTAAAAAATTATAGAGGGTGAGTTTCATGTAAAAAATTAGAGAACAATGTAAAAAATTATCTCAAAATAGGGAGTTTCATGTTTTTATAGAGGGTGAGTTAGTTGATGAGAATGGATCAGAGAGTGAAGAAGACTTAGGGAGTAAATATGGAGAGGAAAGTGAAGATGGTAATTATCATTTTGTTGAAGAAGTTGAACAATTGTGTGATGTAGATGTGATTGACAATTTACCTGAACAACTTGGTGGAATAGATTTAGATGAAGTTTAATTTACTTATGAGAGTAAGAACTCAAGTGAGGATGGTGAATGTAGTGTCCAGGAAGAGTGTGACATAGAAGTGGATGATTTTATGTTCAAAAAATATGTTGATATTGATGTTGAGACTGAAGATTCACTTAGTGAAGCTGGTATAGACCCTGCTAAGACTGCACAAATACTACAGAGTAGTGGGGGGAAGGGAAATAGTAAGTCAGTTGGTGGTACTGGGACAAGAAAATAGGGCTCTGGTGGGAATAGGTGTGGAAACTGATGGTGCTGCTACAAGTCGGCCAAGTAGTGGAATATGGAGTGGAGTGAACATTAAAACTAGCTTTTAGAGTGCTCCTATAGTTCGGTGAAGTGATGATGATTTTGATAGTGAACTAGAGTCTGATGCTGATGATAACTCTAGGCCTTCAAATAGTCCAAAGAGACTATCCTTGAGAACTAAAGATACAAATAATCCTAAATTTGCATTAGGTGAGAGTTTTGCATCAAAAAAAGACTTTGGGAATGTTGTTCACTCACATGCTGTAGCAACCATGAGAAACCTTGGGTTAGTGAAAAATGACAAGATCATAATGTATGATAGATGTAGAGGTGAAGATAATGGACAACCTTGTGAATGGAGATTGCATGTACGTAAGGTTGCTGATAACTTAACCTTTCAGGTTACTAGATATATTCATACACATACTTGTGAGGAGCAATATGATGTTAAGAACCTTATGTCAACAAGGTTGGCTCCAAAAATTGTTAACAATATTAGAAATGATCCTGAAATATTGAGGGTCTCAGGCTAGATGTTGAGGAAGAGATTAAGGTTGATGTGACTTGGCACCAAGCAAGAATAGCTACGAAGAAAGCTCTTATGATTATTGAAGGATATCCAGCTGAACAAACACAACAATTTTTGGGATTATGCAGAGGAGCTCAGAAGGATCCCTGGTTCAACTGTGATGATAAATTCTCATCTAAATGGAGAGTTCAAATATTCCTATCTTTGTTTCAGTTCCTTGAAGTGAGGTTTCATAAGGGGATGCAGGCCCATAAGATAGGGCACATTTGAAGGGTCCACACAAGGGTGTGCTACTAACAGCACTTACAGTTGATCCAAACAACAAGGGATTTCCAATTGCTTGGGCTGTGGTTGAAAGTGAGACAGCTGGCACATGGGAATGGTTTTCAGTGTGTTGAAAGAAGATATGGAGCTAGTGCCTTGTACAAATTACACAATTATGAGTGATAAACAGAAAGGGTTAATCAAAGCATTTGATCTCAAGTTGGATGGTGCAACTCATAGATTTTGTGTTAGGCACATATGGGAAAATGCTTATGTGGCAGGATTCAGGGGAGATGCATACAGAGATGCTATATTCAAAGCATAAAACTTCAAAACTGAGGGGGATTTTAAGAAGTCCATAAAGGATATTGTAGAGGTGGATCCTGAATGGCTGAGTGACAAAGATCCCAAATTTTGGAGTAAAGCATACTTTAATGCTTTACCACAATATGATATGACTCTTAATAATTTTTGTGAGTCATTTAATTTAGTGATCAGGAGAGCAAGAGAAAAGCCTATTCTCACAATGCTTAAATAGATGAGAGAATATATGATGACAAGGCTTCAGAAAAATAGAGACAAGGCATTAGAGCAATGGCAGAAATGCAAGTTCTGTCCTGAAGCTGACAAGATCCTTTCCAAGAATATTCGGGATATCAACTCATGTACTTCATGAAAAGCTAATGATTTTCATTATTCAGTGACTAGAAAGAGGGGTGGGAAATACAATGTTGACTTGGAGGAGATAAAATGTGTTAGGGTTTTATACTGCAAAGCATACTTTATGCCTGTATTACCTTATTTCCTTGTAACTACCTATGAGAATATTAATTACATTTAATCACATGTTTTGAATATTTACTCACGTTATGGTTATACAAATGAAAAGGCTAATTATTTTATACAGTAGAGAATGTGGTGTGTTGGTGTCACACGGAATATCATATTATCGGTGTCTTATAGAATAATACAATAGTTCACAACCTAGACAAATTATGTGAAAGGCGGTAATGTATGCTTGAGATTAGCTGATCTTGACTCTTAGTATACATAAGCGTATTTTCATACACTGAACTGGATTGAGGTGAGATAATATCTTCTGTACTGATTGTAAGAAGAATGTAAATCTCGAATAATTATTATTTGTTAATTTTAAGTATATCATATTTAATTGCGTATTTATAATATTTATTGCTTTGATCTACCATGGGTGAGAGTCACATTGATTGACTTAATATGCTTCGTATCTTGGGTAATTATATTATTTATATGACAATTATTATTATAACTAGAAATCATGTCCCGACTCGTGTGGGTTGATGATGCCCCCTTGAGGAGCTCGATAATGATTATTATATTAAACCCTACAGGTAGATTTAATTTTGATATAATAATAAGGTTCGAGTGGTACTACTATTGGATAAGAAATTAATTAATTAAAGCTGTCAGTAGCTTAAATTAATTAATGGACATTCGATATCTTAAAGACGGGAAATAATATATTTAACGAGCCCAATTTTGTAAATTGGGATTTAGGTTGTAAGTGCAGTATTAATTCTTTAGTGGATTGAACTGATATTAGTGAACTCAACCATATTAGGAAGGGCTTAATATGGAAAGTTGGGTTGCACTAGGAGTCTTAACCCTAATCCTCCTTAAGATTGTAGGTCACAAGGCGTCAGGTATAAGTCTAGAGGGAGGGGGGTGAATAGACTTATAAAATCTTTTGCTTAAATAGCTGTTTTAAAAAACACGACTAAAGTGAATGCAGCTTAGGTTACTCGTCTGATAATAATGCAGGTAACCTTTGACAGCTGTAAAATGGTTTGCGGAAAGACAACTGACTTTGAGTGCAACAGTTAATCTGAATAAAAGAGTTAAGTATGATGATTAAAGCAGTAAACCAAACAACACTTTTATAGTGGTTTCAGAGGTGGGATAATCCTCTACTAGTCCACTTCTCTCCAAATCGGTTGGATATAAATTCACTATAACTTTCAACCAGTGAAATCAATGTTACATGAATTTTGTTACAACAACTTCCAACCAGTGGAAACACGTGGCCGTTGTAAATCCTTCCCTTGGTTGCTTAACACCTCTTAATAGAAAACCCATGGATGCCTCAATAACTCGCAAGCTGTCTATCACCTTCTAATCAAGAACCCGTGGATGTTTTTACAACCTCTCACTTTCAAGAACCTCGTTCAAGAAAGTACCCTTTACTCAAACTTTAAGACAAGGGTGTTGTCTTCTCTAACTTAAGAGATTATTTGTATTTAACTTTAGAAATTAGCTCTTCACGATGCTATAGATGTGTTTTGATTGCTTTGATTGCTTCGTTTGCTTGTAAGTATTGTTCGCATCGTACTTCTGTTCAATCTTTCTTCAGATATTTATAGTACGATCCTTGAGATTCTTCATAGCCATTGCATCTGGTAACTATTCTGTCCATTGTATAGTGGACTTCATTGTTTATCTGTTCATCTCTTTGCTAGGCTTTGTATCCTTCTTCTGATCGTTTGAAGATGTATCTTCCCATTGTGCTGCTTTTCTTGATTTCTATAATTAGAAAGTCTTTAGGACGCGAATCTCTAGGAATAGAATATTCTTTAACATCCAGGAATCTATCACTTTGTCCCCTTGGCTTTTGCGTCTGTGTGTGTCTTGCCGTTATGGTTGACTTTTCAACATTTGCGTACGTGGACAATTGATATCCAAAACTTGGCTGATATATCGTCTGAGGTAAACTCATCTGATATTTCCTTTGGTCAAACTTGGATGATATGTTGGTCAAACCTAGCTGATGTTCTGCCTGGATAAAAGTTGCCTGATAACTAGTTTTTAGAAAGTTGGGTGATATTCCTTTGGTCAACCTCAACTGATATTATGTTTTGACCAAAACCTCGACTAATATTTTGGCTGTTATGTACTTAGTGTAACACCCCCAAACCATCCGGGATATTACAGCGCCGTGGGTCCCGCGCCAGAACCCACCAGGCTAAAAACCATTTCAAAAACGTTTAAAAATGCCAAAAGGCCAATGACGGTAATATTTTAAATACTCAAATATTTTCAAAAACATAGTTCTTATATAGTGTCATAAAATACCATTTGAAAATACAAGGTGAAATGCCAAATCTCGACAGTTTAAAGTGTACGTTAAGCCACCCCTTAAACATACCGATAAAATAGTTAGGAAAAAGGCTTTGACTATATAACCCAAGTTCGCAAAATGCCAAAAGGCCATTTAAAATACACACGCTGGTAAAAATACCGGAAAGCCATTTTAAAATACACACGCAGCGGATAAAAACACAGTTCAAAATACACATTTGCAGCGGAATAAAACAACCAGAAGAGAATACTCAATACTCAAATAAATGCCACAGCCAGTATCACCCGAGAAGCTCATCCCTTCACGACCGCTACTAGCTCGATCTCCGAGTACCTAAAAATAAAGCCCACGACGGGGTCAGTCACAATACTCAAAAATGATATCGATCACATCATCATAAATAATTACATACCAATGTAATAATATAGTAAGAATACTACCAACGTAATCTTACCGCCATAACCTTACCAATCCATGGCAATTCATAACAAATCAATCCTTACCATAATCCAAATTTCACATTCTCAAATGACGAAATGAACTCAACAACAATTATCTGCATTGTATTCCAAAAATACCAACAATCCTCAAAACATGATCATAACTCATAAGTGTGGAAACAATCCAATCTGTGCCAACTCCTGTCCGTCCGATTACACAATCAAATCTCAACCTGGATAACCAATAATACACAACATATCTGTAGATCAACTACTACATGATAATGATAACAAATCCCGAACATCGACGTACAGTCCGAATGCTCATACAATCAATAACAATGATCAACCAATACATAAACCGAGAATATCATCGACATGATAACTCCAATATGACCAACAAAGGATCAACGATAACCGAGAGTACCCTCAACATGGTAAACTCCCAACACGATCAACAAAGATCAACAATAACCGAGAATACCCTCAAAAAAGTAGACTCCAAATGATCAACAAAGGACCAACAATAACCGAGGATACCATCAACAAGGTAAACTCCAAATGATCAAAAATAATAGATCTCAAAGAAATAACTCCGACTGTCGAACATACCCCTCGGGCGTATGAACAACCAGTCGCAAACCGTCGAACATATCTAATCATACATGGACTATGAACGACCAAACAATATGGCTCAAAGATGAACATTACAGTACGTCCGATCCGGAAATGTGTCATTGCACATGTCCACCCCTTATACGGAATCCAGAATATACGTGGGACAATGTACCTAATTAGCCACACGAACTACGTCTCGTGTACACGGTTCAATGTGGAAATATCAACACATAACCATAGTGTGCCCAGCTAAAAATCCTACACAATAACCAATCGGAACGCAGATATGATTCCAGATATGTCACGATGCAACATGACAACGAAACTCAAAGATATCCAATAAGGATCAAAAGACTCACTGAAGTGAACAAAGACAAACTGACAAAGAAAAGTCGACATGACTAATCAATATCCAAAACAACAATCCTGGGATCATCATCCCCGACATATGATCAACACGATCAACAATCTTAATACAATCAGTCCTGGGATCATCATCTTTCAACGAAATAATCAATATGAATCCCAATATACGAAACATCATCGTACAACATATACAACAACTCAACATAATAATTATCTTCAAACAATACTTAAATTAACTCAAAGCCGAAGATAATATCCTTTCCACGAACCAACATTCCTGAACGAATACACAGTTATACGAATAATCCCGAGATAGGTATAGTCCATTTATACCAACAAACCACCGTCTCGACATCAATATCGACACGATAACTACCCTCGATATCCGATATTCCATATCACTGACCAAATACAACTCACATCTCCGTATTCACCAACACGTTTAAACCATATACATTATGATTTAACCCAAACCAAAGCACAATATACCAACCATTATCCCGGCAACTTACATTTCTAACAACATTGCTATACAAATTATAAATGAAATGAAAACGAAACAATTCATCAAATATTATAAACTGAACAAGTATAAACTTACCTCGATACCGATACCACAAAGCCGTTATCAAATCCATTGCCTTCATCTACGAGCTTCTCAGCCCCGACCAAAAGCAATCTACGAACTCTTCAACATCAACCGCAACACAAAGGTCATAATCCACGATCAAAACATCACAACCTATTGCAATAACCGATTAACACACATTCGATAAAAATCAATAACCGACATACCCAACGAAAAAACTCAACGGTTTAATGAAACCTCGATCATATACATAAACTAAACAATCCAACTCAACAAATACGAACTCATATCCACAATACAAGCCGTAACTTGGTGATCACAAATAACAATCAATAACCGATCAACAGACACAACGGTTATTCAATATCCCGATTAAATACAAATCCAAACAACCCAAACCAATCAAACATGAACTCAAAACCACAATACGATTCCACAATCCGAAGATCATATCAATAATCAATTTAACCAAGTGCCTAAGCATTACAGATTCCACATTCAACCTTAATTATGATTACACGTTTCCTCCTTGTACATTCATAATTAAACCAATTACCGATTATCATCATCAATCCGTACGATCCGATTAATTCAGCATTATAAATAATCATATTCCAAGGTGTCAAATAATTCCATTATCCGAATTGAATACTTGTTCAATACGTATGAATTCTCAAACTCAAAAGTGAATCATAATCTTATCAAACACGAAAATCATATTCGTATTCCTATACGAATATTGTACCAAAACACATAACTTAGTTTTTATAAATGAATATTCCATATTCATATCCAAAACACCAACATCACTTAAACATGATCATCAGTTCATATAATCCAAGAATTCCTTAAGAACACAACTTATTCTAACATCACATTCAAAATCCTCAAACGACATAATACGATGTGTTAACATCTAAACAATCCTTATTCACAATTCAAGTTGTATATAATCATGTTCTTCAACATATACTTCTCATAACATCATGAATCGCAACAAACCACCAAGAACATCGAGAATACTACGATTCCATAATCATAACAACATAATCAAGGCATTTGATCATCAATTCATTATATTCCATTAACAAAATTCCCGTAATTACCAAGAATCATCATAACAATATCAATTCAATCACCATTCTACGAAAACATATAAAACTTCCCAAGTTCTACCTCATTGAAGCATTTTATCGGACACTTTGAGGGCATAATCCAATTTAATTGATTTAATGGAGAAATACTCGAATTTGTTCCACAAAACTTCAAGGATAATGTATAATTACGAGAATACAACCAAGTTCTATCAACAATCTGAATTGAAACGAAGGAAATCGGCCAAAACATCAAGAAACTCCAAAACCAAAAGTTTAGGTGTTCTTACCTTCGATCCGGGCGGAAGAAGATGTTAAACACGAATCCAACTTCCAAAATATGTTGCTACATGATGTTCTTACTCAAATACATCAATTCTTGCTGAAGGAATCGCGAAAAAAATGAAGAAAAAATGAAAAATGCCGAAGTGACCCGGTCCAGGCCTTAAATAGGCGGGACCTGTCAGTACCTTACGGCCGTAACCGGCCGTGGCTTACGTACGTAACCGGCCGTGGACTACCCTCCTGTCCATTTTGGCCGACACCCTTACGGTCGTAACCGGCACCTGTTTACGTACGTAACGGGCCCTTACGGCCATAACCGGCCACAACCTTACGTAAGTTATCGGCCAGTCCTTGCCCCCAGCGAGTCACTGGTGACCGCGATCGGCCATCCCTGCGAATCACTGTCGACCATGCTCGGCCACTACAGGTCTTCTCGGCCATCACTCGGCCAGCTACCCCGTAACATACGTAACACTTATTCCGTTGCATATGTAATACGTACGTTGACTTGCTACAGTATTATACTGGTATTACGTATGTAATACACCCTGTATAACGTGCATAACTCCATCCATTGAGTCACCTGTCCACATCCGCGCCGAAAGCTGCCGACACTGGGCCCAACTGTCCGATTCCTCTTGTTACGTAGGTAATACCTTACGCATAATGTACGTAAAACGTACCAACTTAGCATACGTTATCCCATAAACTTAACGTATGTAATGGCCTTTTGTACTTGGCCAAAATCCAACTGTTCCTATCCGACGTCTCGACATACTGGATATGAACATACAGCATACTGAATACACATATACTCAACCCAAAAATATTCTCATATGATATACCTGATATCCAAATCAGTTCAACCTTATACAACAAATCCTCAATATAACTGTCAATCAAACACGTCAATTACACAAGTATAACTGTCTCAGTCCTCAATTTATTTTATCCATACTATATAGATACCAGACTATACAGTATATCTCAGATAAAATAACGCGAAAAATTTATACTGAAAATCTGGGTATTACACTTAGCCAAACTTGTCTTATGAGATATTTCAGTTGTACTTCAGACTTGGTCAAAGCTAGCTGATATTTTCCATTGATCGAAACTCGCCTGATATTTTATTGGTCAAACCCAGCTGATAAAAACTTGACTGGTAATATGCGTATTCTATACTTAGCAATTTTCTACTTGATCAACATGATCAATACTTATCCTAATCTTTTAAAGGCCTATAGAAGATATTCATTAGGTTCTTCTTCACAATGCCAAGTACATACATTTGGAGTAATCTTGAATACAAGTACGACATCATCAAAATCTTGAATTTATATTCCTAACAAATTCCCCCTATTTTGATGATGGCAAAACTTAATGATCAACTGTAATAAAATCATCACACAGACAAGTAAAATACTGAAATGTGAAGACTTAGTCTGTTTGAGAACTAGTGGTTGTAATTCAAGTCGAGTGCAATGAACATTCATTATTGTTGGGATTACATTACAGCTCTTTCATGAAAGATTACAAAATAAACTGTAATTAAAAATTACAAGTGATTGAGAAAAAAAACATAAAATTCCCCTCTTCCTCTTCCTTTGGTCCAATTGGCCTTTTCAAAACTGGGATAAGTCCATATTTATTATTGACGATTGAAGAAGAAAACTCTTGTTCTTCTGGTGAGGTGTACTTATTTTCAATGCATACTTGTCTGATCTCTTTTTGAAGAGCAACCTCATCTAGTTCTCCATACATAAGAGTGGGTGTTTCTTCATGGTCTGAAGTCTGGAATCATTGGGTATACGTTAAATAATTTCTCAGCATGCTTCTTCAAAATTTCTCATAGATTGGGCCAATTTAGTTCCATGAAGTCAATGAAAATCTGCTGTGGGGAGCAGTGAGGATCTTAAATGATTTCCCATAAGTAGTATTTTTCTATAAATTGCTTCCTTGCTGTTCCCCACATTGGTTCAGCTTCAACATGCAAGAATTCCTCCACATAATATAAATGTTTCCCTTCCCACTGAAGTAGGTGAGGTAGTTCATGCCTGATTCTTCTTTTCTTAGCTGCTGGACCTTCTACTTGTGATGCAGCTGCGGCTTTTCTCTTCTGTGAATTTGAAGTTCCAGCCTCTATGTAGTGGATGATTTGAGGTGGTGTGTTTCTGGGAACTAGGGTTAATGCCTCATGCTTACTTTTAGTCCTCATCTCTTCCCCCTTTTTGCCAGCATCAATAATATGTGCCAGCTGCTCCTCCACCTTATGCATGAAGCATGCCAAGAGGCATCCTTGAAGATGAAGGTGGTGTGGAGGGTTCCTTATTATTTAGCAGGGAGTCCATCTTGGTATTTAAGGACATCAGGTGATGTTCTATCTTTGTTGCCAGAATATTTGCAACCATTTCCTCAACCATGGCTCTGACCATCTCAGTGAAATTAGGAGGCAGCTGATATGTAGGCGCCTCTGCCTGATGAGTGTTTTCTGCTAATCTCTCTTGTGGAGCTGACTTTGAGTGATGGATTTCTCAGTTCAGATTCTCCTATCAGCTGTTTTCTGATCAGATGGGGTTTTTGCTTGATGTTCCCCTTGCCTCTCTGATTTCTCAGCTTTTGGGGGCTAAGCTGAGCTGGAAGTCTGATCAGGTGAATCCTAATCATGGTCCTCATCATCCTTTTCTCTTATTCTACTTCATTCTCTTCTTCTTCTTTTTCTTCTTCCTTCTCTTCCTCCTCTTTTACAACTTCTTTATTTCTCTCCCTCTCTGTCTTACCCCTTATCTTTTTCAAACTTCTTCTTCTTTTTCCTTCTCCTTTTCAACTACTTCTTTTTCTCCTTCATCCTTTTCAACTACTTCTTTTTCTCCTTCATCCTTTTCTTCATCATCAAAAGTCTTCCCCTGAGTTACTCCTTCCATAATGCCCAATATGAATTGGTCCACATTTTGTTTGAAGTTTGATATGAACTAGTTCTCATCCAATAGCAACTTCAGGTTTGAGTCATGAAAGAATGATGTGATGAGGTGTTCAGTGGCTATGGGATAGTCCCATCCAATTCTCTCAACTGACTCATTTAGCTCAGAGAAGCTAAGGGTCTTTAGTCCCTTCCATTCTTTATATATATTGACAAAAGAATACTTCTGTAACACACCAAATACGGCGGCCATTATAGTGTCGTGGACCCCACACTGGGACCCGCCAGGCAATACCAATACACAAATTAAATGTAACACCCAAAACTAGGCGACTATTACAGTGCCGTGGACCCCCAACTGGGACCCACCAGGCCAATGAAAATTAATGACTTAGATAACATAATCGCAGTACCGAACCACATTATATCATCCATTACTCCGATAAGGAGTTTCAAGTACAACACACCCAAGATAATACAGAATACATGTATATTTTATATGAAGATAAAATATACAACACTGAATGAAATGGGGTATCCAAATGGAAATCTGCAGCGGAAAATAAATGACGACAACATGAATGACTCAAAGGATTGGGGCCCCCTACTAGTATCACTGGGACTCCTCGCCGTCAATGTTCTCTTCCCGTGCTTTTGACTTTCCATGACCTGAAAACAATATCCCCCAACGGGGTCAGTTACACAGAACAACAATCCTCAAGGGTTTAATATACACAATCATGATATATCTCAATTATGAAACTAAGCTGAAGAGGGGCATCAAAGTACGCCCGATTGGTATGTGCATGTGCACAAGACGAATGAGCAGACACACCCGTCCTTGTACCTAATTAGTCTCACGGAGGTACGTTACCGTGTGCATAGTCCATTGTGTCGGTGAAGCCGAACACATGACTATCATGTGCCCGACTAAAAATCCCACACATCACCATCCGGCCACACAATACGAACCCAGAAGGTCATATGAAAGAGAATGACCATGATGAACATCAATGAATAATAATCCAAAAAAGTCAGGAATGACTCGCCGAGATGAAATAATAGTGGAGTGAATGATAGCTCAATGAAATGATTGGAACCGTCGTTCCTCGTGAATGAAGTGATTATTCGACAATTACAAGTCTCGATACGATTAATACATTATGAATGAGTTATGATTATGAATGAACAACAACAAAAGGATTGAATATCCTTTTAACCGAGTAAGAATTAACTTACCTAACACCGGTGAGAAATGTCCTTCCACGAACAAATGTCCTAAATGAGATGTCGGTCGCTCGAACAACCTTGAATAACACAATTACCAAAAATCCATTCAACATACGAATCAAACACTGTTATAACTAACTCAAGATGTCAATACGACTAAACCAAGTTCATTGGGGCATTATATCAAACACGTTGTAACCAATCTTCGATTGTTTACAACCAATCCTTAAATATACCAATATCAAATCCCCAAGGAGTGTTCCAAACCAACAAAATATCTTCAATACAATCAATAATCCAATATGAATATCCAAATTCGTGATTACAACAACAACTAATCGAAAACCCCCAAATCCAACTCCATATTTAAAGTGTTCTTGAATAATCCTTCAATAATCCAATGAATATTTATACACACTCATAATCATATGTATATTTCTTCCTACAACATGATTATAATGTCCAAAACATCATATCTCAACACAAAATCGAAATCCAAGATGTTGAGGAATATTACCTTTGAAGATCCAAACACTTTGATCCGATGAAAACGCGTTAAATCGACTATCCAAGCTACACAACCGAATAAAGATGATGAAAACCGAACACCCAAGTGATTGATGATGAAAAATCTCTCCCTCAAGCTCTCTCTCTCGGAAACAAGGTGAAGAAATGAAAAAATGAGCTCAAAGTCCCGTCCAAGTCCTTTAAATACTGCCATGGTTACGGCCGTAACTCGGCCTAATTACGGCCGTAACATCCCAAGTCAACGGCCTTACGGCCGTAACCAGCCACCTCATACGGTCGTAACTCGCCCTCGTCCAGAACACCTGCCGACAGTCATACGGCCATACCGCACACGCCTTACGGGTGTAACTCGACTGATATGGTCGTACCCGGCAAAACTTACGAGCATATGAAGCCTTTGTCGAAACTGACCGGGCACCCTGCTCGAAACGTACGGCCGTACCAGCCTCATCTTACGGCCGTATGCCGCAACCCTTACGGGCGTAAGTCCTATTTGTCCGAACTGTCCTGAAAACAACGAACGCATGTTAAGGCCGTATCCGACAATCCTTACGGCCGTAACTCACCTTCGTACACAACAACCCTGAGCCAACGAATGCACATTACGGCCGTAATGCCTGACTAGTTACGGCCGTAACTCGCTGCTGGAAGTGACAAAAATCCGACTACTCCGTCTACTCGCTACAAACGGTGAATGATCTGACGTACAATACTTGTATGAATGTAATTAAGTCCAATAAACGTGATAGATGATACTTACAACACAAGACTATATTCACGATGATTATGATAATACTCTCATCTCGACTCTCAATCGGAGATGAATGACGATCGGTAACTGATAAACGGTTACAAAATGCCAACGATGAATATAAATGAATGAATCATGAATGATGAGTGAATATTAATGAGTGAAAATTACTGAGTGACCAATACTGATTGATAATTACTGAATGATAATGAATGAATTACAACCGGATATTACATTAAACATAACATTGTTGTGACATCGAATAGTACGGCCATTAGCCTCAGATTACACGAGATCCAAATACTAGTATAAACCATATGAAGATGGAATACACGTAAAATAATAGTACAACGACAATAGTTCAAACGAAGCGAAAAATAACATTACACGGTTTAAGCATAACCGGACAACAAAAGACTTGGGCCCCCCGAACTAGTATCCTTCGAATCCTTCGCCATCACCGTGCTCTTCCCATGCCTTGCCCTTGTCTCGACCTAAAATACAATACAAGTATTTCGCCCAAACCACATGGTCATATATACATGATAATAAATTCTCAAGATGTTATATAATTCACATATATTGGATCTCAAAGAGACAACACGACTGTTGAACATACCCCTCGGGCGTATGAACAACCAATCACAAACCGTCAATCATAAACCATCAAACATGGAATGTGAATGACCAAAGTATGGCTCAAGATGGATATCAAAGTAGGCCCGATCCGGAAATGTGTCAGTGCACATGTCCACCCCGTATACAGAATCCAGAATACACATGGGACAATGTACCTAATTAGCCTCATGAACTACGTCTCGTGTGCACAGTCCAATGAGGAAACATCCACACATGACGATATGTGCCCGACTAAAAATCTTACACAATAACCAATCGGAATGCTGATATGATTCCAAATATGTCACGATACAACATGACAACGAAACTCAACGAATCACACAACCAACCAAGGTCAAGAAAGGCTCACCGAAGTGGCAACAATAATCAACGAGACCAATGGTACGAAGGTAGAGAAACTTCATAATATAATCTTACAACGAAACGGTAAGCACAATCAAGAACAATACCACATTATAAATCGTAGATTCATAAAGCATTACATATACAGGAAATGTATAACGTACAAAAGAATTCAATCATCATTATAACCAAGCAAGATAACTTGCCTCAATTCCGAGATGGAGATAATCCTTCTATGAACGAACGAATGAACGAACGACAAACGATGTCCTCGACTAATCGAGAATCACTCGAGCAAGCGACCTTGAATGAAATGTAATTCATTCAATAACACATTCATACAATCATCTATATCGAATTTGTAGGAAGCGGCATACGTAAATCAATCTGAATGGTTCAACTATCTCAAAAAATATTATGGTTCTAATTCAAGAACTCTATAATTACCCAATTCGTTCCTATGATCAAATTATCACCTTCATCAAGTTCTTAATAAGTTATGAAGTTCTATCAACCAATAATCTAACAAGAATAATACCAATTAATCACCTTGTGTTATTAATGTAATCTTATCTCGTCAAAACCCTTCTTTTAGAACGTTAACAACATTAGAATATGATTTTCTAAACAATCCTACTTCATCAATTGATCAAGTGTATTTTGAACACAACAAAATCACAAGGGTTATACAACAATTAATTAAGTTCTACTTGAATATATCAAAATTTGTGATGATCATCCAATAATTAATGAAAACCCTTTCTACAACATGATTATATCACCTAACAATCTCTAATTTGTGAAGAATTTATTGATCTAAATGTTCATAATCATATATTTCTAAAGATCAATAACAATCATGTTATCTTTCAACATTCCAATTATTCAAGAAGAGTTATCATCAATATTATCATGTTCCTATTTAGTTGTTCGTGATTCTAATAACTAATATGATATACTTGGTTGATTAACCATAAATGTGTAACACCCCCAGATCAAACGGGAATATTACACGCCGCAGACCCTCTCCGTGAGGATCCACCAGGCTAGACATCAACACAACACATTACATTACATACTGATGAATCAAAATAACGAATCAATAGACCGATTTGGTCTTCCGTCACTGACTTACAAATCAAAATACATAAACTCATCCAGACTCATACACATGCAAGGGTAAAGTACTTGCAACGACGAACAATAAGACAGCGGAAAAGACAATACAATGGACTCGACTAATCAAGTCAAAGCGGTCTTCGTGTGATTAGTATCATTCGTCTTTCATCATCCCTCGTGCCGATCCTGTGTCTTGCTCCCGACAACTTGAATGTGCACGGACACAATCTGAGATATCCACCCCGATTACTCGGGGTTAGCAAACTCCACTATTTCGCTAGTGCAAGTATAAAGTGCAAATAAGAGACATACACAACACAGTCTGAGAATACAAAGAAATACTTCCCGAGGTATATTTAGTTAAAAATAGTTCAAGTCTTGAAAGTAGAAACGAAGTAAGTAAGCAATTTGAAAACATTTCCAAATCTCGGGAGTTTTAAAAGCGTTAGAAATTGAAAAATTCTAAAGTTCCTCGAAAGCCATTTAGGGTCACACCCCAAAGTTCATTTTTCAAAATACAAATCCGTTTAACAAAACACGGGGTCCACGACCCAACCATTCGGTCACAAAACACGGGGTCCACGACCCGATCATCCACTTCAAATCACTTACAAGGACACATTACACATAACACATTAATCCTATGCCATTCTAGCCAAGCACCAAGACTCGATATACAATGTCTCTCAACCCCGAGCACAAAGCATTGTGATACTCGGACAATATCACAATTAACGATAACATCGTCATCCTCAAGATGAAAAACCACAATCGGTAACCCGCGGCCGTACCCCTTAGTATCGACCCCGGACATCCCGTCGGACACTCGGGTGGGAAACCACTTCCGCGGCCGTACCCCTTAGTATCGACCCCGGACATCCCATCGACACTCCGGTGGAAGTTCATCCACACACGCACCCAAGTCCACTTCCGTGGCCGTACCCCTTAGTATCGACCCCGGACATCGTCGGACACTCCGGGTGGAAGGAACAACACACACACACACGTTCCAAAATCACATTTGCAAACCACAAGCCTCGAAGGTCAATCACAGTATATATAGTCGAGGTACCTTACTAGAATGGCAGTTCATCCAACATATACTCATAACCCGAACTAATACTATCAACAAGAAAGCACACTATTCCAACGGACCGAACGGCACAACCAATATCACATAAATTCACATAATTCATCGATAACCACATGTCTCCACGTACAGCTTTAACAAAGGACTAAACTTCAAAACTTATCGACAACGTAATCACACACAATGGCGTCACACGAAAGTATTACGATCTTATACTCAACATTAATACACGTATTCAATTAAGCATATTAATTCTCGGAACACACAAGTCGTCTTTAAGAAAACCTTGTTGGTAAATATACCGATACTTTTGAGAAAGATGGTTATGAATATTTATTTAGCACATATCGACGATTAACAACCATTATATCCACAAAACACGTAATGTATGGGCAAGATACTTGCCTCGATAATCGACACCGGACACTCCTACGAACACGGCTCGGTCGGGACACCTCGAACACCTACAATTCTCGTGAAGACAAAGAATACGCCCACGATCGAAAAGCTTGAAGAAAGCGGCGAGCGGAAGGGTTCCAACTCGAGTTCTTCGCAAGAATTCGACCCTAACAACATATAATCAATAAATCATCAATCATACGAGGAAGAATAATCGTAGAACGCCCGAAAACCCCTCTATGACATTTTACCGGACACCTTCAAGGCGTCGATCAAGAACTCGACCAAAACAACGAATCGATACGATCTAACCATGGAATATTAAGGGAAAAGATGTAATACATCTTAATAATCATCAATCTATCATAATACCAAGTTAAATCGGATTAATCGGACGAAAACAACCAAAATACCCAAAATCCCCAAAATTAGATTTCTAGAAAATCTGACCTGATTCGGTAGATCGGAGGATGTTATAGGACGGATGATTGATGATATGAGCCTCAAAACTTCATGTATTGAAAGAACAACATCATGTCTCCATGATGTGTACACCTGACATGACGGGAAGAAAAGGAATGAGAAAGCGGGTGAAAAATACGGCTGCCGAGGCCTTAAATAGGGTGACAGACTCGGCCGTGTCGACATGACACGGTCGTGGCGTCTGTCGGCAGCGAGGACTCGGCCGTGTCTGCATGACACGGTCGTGTCGCGAAGGCGCTTCGGCATTGACTCGGCCGTGTCACGGAACACGGTCGGGCCTGCAGGCGTCGTTACGGCTTATCCGGGGCCGAGTGCACGGCGGCCGTGCCAGACGACACGGTCGAGTCCTGAGGCAGTCGCTTCCGGCTTATCCGGACGAGTGCGGCACGGGCCGTGTCGGACGACACGGCCGAGTCCGGTCGGCAGTGATCGGCCGAAAGCTGCAAAATGAGCGGGTGAACAAAAACGATCATAACTCTCTCGTCCGGACTCCGATTGACTCACCGTTTGAACCAATGGAAAGCTAATTCGATGCTCTATAATATTGTAAGGATTTAGAATTTTTCGAGTTACCAAAAATTAATGGTGATCTAACAAAGTCGAACTCATAAGAGGAAAGTTGAAACAATGAACAATAATGATACACAACTCGAAGTTTTTCCGAACGGTGAACACGGTGAATGAACATGATTGATGAATGATTATAATTGAGTGAAAATACCTTTGAGTGACAATTACAGGTGATAATTCTTGAATGAAAACGAATGAATTACAACCGGTATTACGGATGACAAAAAGTCGAATTAATCATTCTCGAAATGACGAAGCGGTCATGAGCGAGTCGTCAAAAGCGGACTCTATTTGAAAAGAAATTTACCGAAAAATCGAAAATTGCGGATATTACATTCTACCCTCCTTAAAAGAAGTTTCGTCCCGAAACTTAAAACAAGTAGGGAGAAGCAATATCCCGCCAGGAAAACTCAACGAGCTACGCAAGGAAACGCGTAACTTACGCCCATCGGCGAAACGTTACAAGCAACGCAAAGGAATATACGGCGTGAAAACACGCTCCACGACGACCAACACGACGTCGCCGCTAGGGATATAACAAAACCAACAAGTGACAAGCGTCATCAAATGGATAATACAATTAAGTCAATTATCCGAACAATCACAAAACACAACGGACGAAAATCAATATGATTGACCAACCCAACGGTACATCAATCAAAACGCAAGCCAATCGCTGAACAAATACGGAATTCCACCGCCCAAGGGTTGGAAGATCGAAAACGAGACTAATTTTCCTAACTTGGAAAGGTCACAACGATAAATAGATCAATTTGGGACAATATCAGAACTCGTTCGAATGACAAAGGTGGGAAACAACACCAGGTCAGAAGTATTAACGAACACAGTCGAGTTGATACGGTTGGACGAAACAGAAGAGAAAGAAAGAAAAAAAAATGTGGGTATTACATCATATCACCTTTAAAAGAGGTTTCGTCCCGAAACCTAAACAACGAGAACGAAGTGCTGGAATAGCAACCTTTCCGACTATACCCTCTTGGTCCACATCCGATCTTCAAGGCCATTAGTATCGTGGTCACGACTGTGTCCTATGCCCATCGGCATACTAAGCAGATTCCCACTTAATACGATTGCACAACTTCGCAAAATTTTAAGCTAAAGTACCAACTCAGCACGACATATCACATAAGGTAACCAATAACAACTCGAAAAGAAAATCCACGAGGTATCCTTTTAAAGGAAATCTTTTGAAAATCCTTAGATTTGTATGCTATTTAAAATAAACTTTAAAAATACTTTTGGTACCTCGGGTTGTTCCATCAAAACTTGTAAACAACATATTTTAACCGTCTCATTTGAAATCATTCGAAGTCATCAAGCCTCTACGTATCATCATCACCGTTAATAACTAACAAGTTAACCATGCAAGATCATCAAATCATTCTTACATACTCTAACATTTCTAAATCCGAGTTTGAACTTTACATCGAGTGAGATTTTTCATCTTTCACTATATTTTTTTTTTGAAAATAAAAATCGCATTGGTTTTTGAAATAAAATATTTTTATGGTGTGAAAGATTTTTGAAAATCATTCACTCAAAATATTTGAAAATGCAACAATACGTTAAAATAATTTTCGAAAATCCTCCCAACACTTCACAGACATCAACGACGGTAATACTTTACAAAATATTCAAGGTACTTTAAAACAACTCTTTCAAATACCGTCGAGGTTTTATTTGAGAATCCAAGGCCGGCTTGCCAATTTCCAAATAATTTTCAAAGTATACACGGAGCCGCCGATTAAATCGAACCGTCAAAACTTTGTGAAGTTTCGGAAAGTGTTTTTGAACACACAATGAGACATAATTTATCAATTCATCAACCACAATCAAATATCACCTAGCAATACGAAAAGTCTTAACACGCATTCACGCTGTGAGTTGTTATCACTAGACACCACGTAGAGAATACAACTACAAGTGATTGGCAGCAAAAGTTAGACCTGACGGCTATAATGCGGTTCCATAGCCTCTGCCCAGGTTGATTAGCGCGCGTTACAACAAAGGTTAACGTGCGCTAAACACGCCACGTTAGCGCGCGCTAGGCTCGTACTAAGCCTGTGCTAACTGCTCTAATCACCAACACGATTGCAAACATATATGAGGTAATACTAGACTCGAAGGTTACAAGTAAGCAACAACATACAAGTCTAAATGTCATCGACTCACATAATTATAACAACTCACAAGCAACCATCAAAAGAAAATCATCCTACGAACACGGCAATTTTACTTCTCAATATAGAGGACTATCTCAACACATACATACCGATGGACTCAACATTCACGTTACTATTTTAATTTTAAAACTGGCACCACTGCTCAACAACGAGAGCATCATCAATACGCATCTTTTGACCAACATTCATGAAACCGAAAAGTTACAAACGAGAGTCACGTCTTGAGTATATTTTGAAGACCTTATTTGAGTTAAAAACTCGAGTTTTGAAAACTTATAGTACACAGTGGAAAAGAATTATCAATAATTTGAGTTTTCAGAACTTTCAGCCTTGTGGTCAACATACGAAAATCAACTTTTTCCTCCCTTGGAGGGCATTTTAAAAATTTTACGTGACTCCCCGAAAGGATTCGAAAACTTAAAATTCCAAGGTTTATACTCTTGTAAGAAAAATGATTTATACAAGGATACATTCACAATATCATTCTACATTTTAGCGCAAGACGGAATCAACAAATATATGTCACTTACTCACGATGCATCTTCAAATATTAACTACATAACACAAAATCACGCAGCTCGTATAGCTCGTGGTACAACTGTAGTAGGGAGACTTACATCCACAGATCGCACGAAGATGATGGTGCATCCCGATACTAATCACGGCCGACATTCCAAACGGCGTCGCGACACGACATCGATCGGACTCAATCGACAAGACAAGACCCAACAATACACGATTTGGACCCGGCGGCCTAGGTTTCCGCAACCTAAGCTCGATACCATAAATGTAACACCCCGGATCAAACGGGAATATTACACGCCGCGAGACCCTCTCGTGAGGATCCACCAGCTAGACATCAACACAACACATTACATTACATCGATGAATCAAAATAACGAATCAATAGACCGATTTGGTCTTCCGTCACCGACTTACAAATCAAAATACATAAACTCATCCAGACTCATACACATGCAAGGGTAAAGTACTTGCAACGACGAACAATAAGGCAATGGAAAAGACAATACAATGGACTCACTAATCGAAGTCAAAGCTGGTCTTCGTGTGATTAGTATCATTCGTCTTTCATCATCCCTCGTGCCGATCCTGTGTCTTGCTCCCGACAACTTTGCATGTGCACACACAATCTGAGATATCCACCCCGATTACTGGGGGTTAGCAAAACTCCTTTGTTTCGCTAGTGCAAGTATAAAGTGCAAATACGAGCCATACACAACACATTCCGAGAATACAACGAAATACTTCGAGGTATATTTAGTTAAAAATAGTTCAAGTCTTGAAAGTAGAAGCAGTAAGTAAGCACTTTGAAAACATTTCCAAATCTCGGGAGTTTTAAAAGCGTTAGAAATTGAAAAATTCTAAAGTTCCTCGAAAGCCATTTAGGGTCACATGACCCCAAAGTTCATTTTTCAAAATACAAATCCGTTTAACAAAACACGGGGTCCACGACCCAACCATTCCGGTCACAAAACACGGGGTCCACGACCCGATCATCCACTTCAAATCACTTACAAGGACACATTACACATAACACATTAATCCTATGCCATTCTAGCCAAGCACCAAGACTCGATATACAATGTCTCTCAACCCCGAGCACAAAGCATTGTGATACTCGGACAATATCACAATTAACGATAACATCGTCATCCTCAAGATGAAAAACCACTGGGTAACCCGCGGCCGTACCCCTTAGTATCGACCCCGGACATCCGTCGGACACTCGGGTGGGAAACCACTTCGCGGCCGTACCCCTTAGTATCGACCCCGGACATCCGTCGGACACTCGGTGGAAGTTCATCCACACACGCACCCAAGTCCACTTCCGTGGCCGTACCCCTTAGTATCGACCCCGGACATCCCGTCGGACACTCCGGGTGGAAGGAACAACACACACACACACGTTCCAAAATCACATTTGCAAACCACAAGCCTCAAAGGTCAATCACGGTATATATAGTCGAGGTACCTTACTAGAATGGCGATTCATCCAACATATACTCATAACCCGAACTAATACTATCAACAAGAAAGCACACTATTCCAACAAAGACCGAACGGCACAACCAATATCACATAAATTCACATAATTCATCGATAACCACATGTCTCCACGTACAGCTTTAACAAAGGACTAAACTTCAAAACTTATCGACAACGTAATCACACACAATGGCGTCACACGAAAGTATTACGATCTTATACTCAACATTAATACACGTATTCAATTAAGCATATTAATTCTCGGAACACACAAGTCGTCTTTAAGAAAACCTTGTTGGTAAATATACCGATACTTTTGAGAAAGATGGTTATGAATATTTATTTAGCACATATCGACGATTAACAACCATTATATCCACAAAACACGTAATGTATGGGCAAGATACTTGCCTCGATAATCGACACCGGACACTCCTACGAACACGGCTCAGTCGGGACACCTCGAACACCTACAATTCTCCGGCGAAGACAAAGAATACGCCCACGATCGAAAAGCTTGAAGAAAACGACGAACTGAAGGGTTCCAACTCGAGTTCTTCGCAAGAATTCGACCCTAACAACATATAATCAATAAATCATCAATCATACGAGGAAGAATAATCGTAGAACGCCCGAAAACCCCTCTATGACATTTTACCGGACACCTTCAAGGCGTCGATCAAGAACTCGACCAAAACAACGAATCGATACGATCTAACCATGGAATATTAAGGGAAAAGATGTAATACATCTTAATAATCATCAATCTATCATAATACCAAGTTAAATCGGATTAATCGGACGAAAACAACCAAAATACCCAAAATCCCCAAAATTAGATTTCTAGAAAATCGGCGATTCGGTAGATCGGAGGATGTTATAGGACGGATGATTGATGATATGAGCCTCAAAACTTCATGGATTGAAAGAACAACATCATGTCTCCATGATGTGTACACCCACTGGCATGAACGGAAGAAAAGGAATGAGAAAGCGGTGAAAACTACGCGCCAGCCTTAAATAGGTGCAGACTCGGCCGTGTCCGACATGACACGGTCGTGGCGCTGTCGGCAGCGAGGGACTCGACCGTGTCCTGCATGACACGGTCGTGTCGCGAAGGGGCGCTCGGCATTGACTCGACCGTGTCCTGGAACACGGTCGGGCCTCTGGGCAGTCGTTACCGGCTTATCCGGACGAGTACGGCACGGCCGTGCAAGACGACACGGTCGAGTCCTGAGGCAGTCGCTTCCGGCTTATCCGGACGAGTGCGGAATGGGCCGTGTCGGACGACACGGCCGAGTCCGGTCGGCAGTGATCGGCCGAAAGCTGAAAAATGAGCGGGTGAACGAAAACGATCATAACTCTCTCGTCCGGACTCCGATTGACTCACCGTTTGAACCAATGGAAAGCTAATTCGATGCTCTATAATATTGTAAGGATTTAGAATTTTTGGAGTTACCAAAAATTAATGGTGATCTAACAAAGTCGAACTCATAAGAGGAAAGTTGAAACAATGAACAATAATGATACACAACTCGAAGTTTTTCCGAACGGTGAACACGGTGAATGAACATGATTGATGAATGATTATAATTGAGTGAAAATACACTGAGTGACAATTACGATCGATAATTACTGAATGAAAACGAATGAATTACAACCGGGTATTACACGGATGACAAAAAGTCCAGAATTAATCATTCTCGAAATGACGAAACGGTCATGAGCGAGTCGTCAAAACGGACTCCGGCTGAAAAAGAAATTTACCGAAAAATCGAAAATTGCGGATATTACAAAATGAAAGTAATCCATAACATTATCGGAATTAGTACAAGTTAAAACAACCAACCTTTGAGAATGAAGAATAACTCCAAAATACTTCAAGAACAACATCTAATCCTTAATCTCAAAGTTTCAATCCACAATGTGAAACTCCAATACAAGATGGAAGGCTGAAAGACAAGTTGGAAGAGTCTAGAATCGATCTAGGGAGGCAGAGGGATGTCAACTTGGAGAAGAAGTCGAGTTTGGATCGTGCAAAATGAAAGACTAACCTGTCTTTTTATAAACTGTACAATCCATTACGTATGTTATAGCATAAAGCTAACGTACGTTAGTCTCTTTACGTACGCTACACACAAGGTGTTACGTACGTAATAAGAGAGGATCGAAAGGGAAGGTTGAAACCTTCAAAGAAAGACTTGTTGCGAAAGGTTACGCTCAGAAGGAGGGCATCGACTATGATGAGACCTTTTCGCCGGTAGCCATGCTTAAATTGATCTGGATTCTCTTAGCTATAGCTGTGTATTTGGATATGGAGATTTGGCAGATTGATGTCAAGATTGCATTCGTGAATGGGAGTCTTGATAAGGAAATCTATATGCGCCAACCTGATGGATTCATTGCTGAAGGAGAGGAGCACTTAGTGTGCAAGCTTAACTGAGTCATTTATTGTCTCAAGAAAGCATCAAGGTCTTGGAACATGTGATTTGATGAGGTCATTCAATCATATGGTTTTGAATAGTGTCCTAGTGAGGTTTGTGTATACAAAAAGTGCGATGGAAACGTGCTAGTGTTTCTTGTACTATACGTAGATGATATACTTCTAATTGGAAACAATGTGAAGGTATTATCAGATGTAAGGGTATGACTGTCTGAGCAATTCGATATGAAGGATTTGGGATAAGCTGGGCACATCCTTGGTATTAAGATATTTCGAGATCGCAAGAAAAGGATGTTGTGCTTATCTCAGGCATCCTATATCGATACGGTGCTAAAGTGGTTTAGTATGGAGAATTCCAAGAAAGGTTTCTTACCTTACAGACATGGAATTCATCTATCTAAGGCTATGTATCCTAGGACATAGAATAAGATAGATGACATGAAGCTGGTCCCTTATGGTGGCGTGATATAAGTCGAACCCAGGACCGGGACATTGGATTGATATCAAGCATATACTCAAGTACCTGAGAAGGACTAGGGAGCATATGCTTTGTATATCAATCGAATAGACTTTGTCCTTTGGGTTACACTGACTCAGATTTCAGTTTGGATAAAGAAAAGTCGAAATAAACTTCCAGATATGTTTTCACTTTGGGAGGTGGAGCCATCAGTTGGAGGAGTGTGAAGCAGAAATACATAGCGGACTCCACCATGGAATCTGAATATGTAGCAGCCTCAGAGGCAGCTAAAGAGGCAGTATGGCTCAAGTAATTCCTAAAGAATTTGGGTGTGATTCCTAATTTTCCTAGGAGTATGACATTTTATTGTGATAATACCGGTGCTGTTGCAAATTAGAAGGAACCATGGGCCCACAAAGCAAGCAAATATATCAAGCACAAATATCATCTCATTCGAAATTTTGTGAAGAGAGGGAAGATTATTGTCTCTAAGATAGCATCTAAAGACAACCTAGCTGATCCTTTCACAAAAGGGTTGCCCTCGAAGTCATTTGAAGGGCATGTGGAAGGAATAGGGTTGAGATATATGGCACCATTGCTTTGAGTATAAGTGGGAGATAGATAGACATAGCCTAGATAGCGTACTTCAAAAGAATGCTTTGAGTATAAGTGGGAGATTTTTAGGGTTGTATACATCAAAGCATACTTTATGCTTGTATTACCTCATTTCCCGATCTTTATCTATGAGAATATTTAATTCATTTGTTACATGTTTTGCACATTTATTCATGCTATGGTTATGCAGATGTTGTCTATATTACTTTATGTGTAGATAATGTGGTGTGTCGAGGCACACAGAAGATCACATTATCGGTCACTTATATAGTAATAATTAGTTCACAACCTATATAATATTAGACCGTTATGTGGGAGGTTGTAATATATGCTTGAGATTGGTTGGTCTTGACCATTAGCATATATTAGCGTATTCGGTATACGTTGAACAGGATCGAGGTGAGATAGATACTTCTGTACTGACTATAAGAAGAACGTACGTCTCTGACAATTATTTCTTAATTATAGTAATTAATATTTTTATTGCTTTGATTTATCATGGGTGAGAGCCAAAATGATTGACTCAATATGCTCGATATTTTGGGCAATATTGTTATTTATATGATAATTAATATTATAGCTAGAAATCGTGTCCCGACCAGTCGGTCCGATCATGTCCCTTGAGGCACTCGAAAGGATTATTATATTAAACCCTGCAGGTGGAATTAATTTTCCGATATAATAATAAAGATCGAGTGGTATAGTCATATATAACATATTATTTAATTAAAAGCTGTCAGTAGCTTAAATTAATTAATGGACATGGGATATCTTAAACACGGGAATAATTAATTCAAAAGGGAGCCCAATTTCGTAATTTGGGATTTTGGTAGGAAATGCAATATCAACATTTTAGTGGACTAAGTTGATATTAATAGATTCATTATATTAGGAAGAGTCCTAATATTGGTAAGATGAAATCTATTAGGAGTCCTTACCTTATCCTCCTTAAGGTCCCTAAAGTAGCCCAAAACACCTATAAATAGGACTTAGGGGGTGGCCAATTTTTTACATGATTTTAGAACAAGAAATTTTCGTTTTTTCTTCTAATTTTGTGTTTAATTGTGGATCTTGACTTGTGTCTTGGATTCCATAATTTAGCTAACACAATATTTTTCTAAATACACAAATATTCACGAAAAATAGAGAGAAAATTTTGTGAGGTATTTCTTGAAGAAATTTCGGCCGATCCCATACTGCAAGTCCAAGTTTGATCCGGTAGATTATTGCCCACACGATATCTGGATATTAGGCGGGATATACTCTAGAAGATCTTGAGGTAGTAATACAAGAAGATCAAGGAGGAGTACGAAGGGGAGTTCGATCGACCCAAGAAGATATTTTCTACCACTTCGCTTCAAATGTACGAATTACCAATTCTACTGCATAAATACGTATATTTAAATTGTTAATTAGTCTGTTTAATTAATTAATTGACAAGCCTAAATAGATCCGCAATTTTGTTGGTTAAGTTTATAAAACCAAATCCGTTCAATTCATCAATCTCGCTTCCACTGCGTTTTATATTCCAACAATAACTTGACTCAAATAGCCGAGTCGGTAAAGCAAATCCACTAGAGTCTCCGAGGTTATGTTTCCATACCTAATCAAGGTATTGATATTCTGTTATCAATCACTTATTATTGTGATATTGCCACGACCTCTGATTTCCATAATTAATGGCTAGTTGAATAACGTCCGAAAATCAACATCTTGTTAATAATTATTCGCAATATTATTCTTGAAAATAATATTTAATAATTTCAGTAGTGAAATAACGGTGTAAACTATGTTTGCATCTTACTCCATATTAATCTAATATGGAAATTATTCCCAAAATCATCATTTTTGAAAACTCATGTTCTTCATATGAAAAATATTAATACTCAGCTTTATTAAATTTTCCAGCCTTGAATGCAAATATAGAGTATTCAACCCGCTCGACATATCCGGATTTGTAATACGAAAAACTAGGGTTGACTCGATAATAGATTGATAAATACATTAACTCTTAGCAGCTGAGAAAAATAAAAATAAAACTAATTTATATTAACAAGTATCGTTGCTAAAAATTTCATGAAATAGTATCGAAAGTCTACGTTCAGGTTCAAACATAACATGTTCAATGTAGACAACTCGATCAACTTTTAAAAGAAATAATGACTGGTAATAACAGGACTGACTCGCTGTAAAATAGCTCGTATTGTTCATATATTCTGACTCAATGTAGATGGTACAAACTGCATTCGTACTTACAAGTATTTTATTTACAAAATGCAAGAGAATTATTTGTAAAGTAACTTACAACTTGTGAGATAATCGAGTTCAAAGAATGCAACCCAGTCTGGAATTCTCAGACTCGCTGGGAAATTTCGTCAAACACCTACCGGACATCGCCTGGAGTAGGATGCTCAGACTCATTGGGACTTTGAGCGTGTTGGAGTAAAAATATGTTGTTGAATAGGGGTATATTGTCTACCGATATTGTCAAACGGGATGAGACCATTTGAAAGATAAGACCGCTCTTTATAGCTTCTCATTCGGCTAGTTAGTCAAATTCGACATCCTGATTGGGCATCATGCGTGAAGTCCCATGCCTCGCGCGCGTGGGATTCCCCGACGCCTGTCGGGCGCGTTGACACGCGATATCTGCGTGGGTGCTCAATAGCTAGCTATCTCCACTAATTTGATCATAACTTTTTCGTCCGAACTCCGATTGACTCACCGTTTGAGCCATTGGAAAATTAACTCACAGTTAATTTTTAGAATTTTTGAACTTCTCAATGTCCATGGAGATTTTTCAAAGTCGAACCTTGTAGACAACACATTCCATAAAATGTCAAGTCTTATTTCCACTAAAACTTTCAATATTTTCTTCATATTTTAGATGGTCCAAGTTATAATTGCATCTCCAATACATCTATGACAACTATGAGTCCAAAACTTAGTCTGGATAATTTCTCTAATATTGGTTGAATAATTTATCGGATATACAACATTGTACACCACTGCATTCTTCCAAGGATTATTCGACGGGAGTAGAAAATACTATCAGACATTTTAAATCTCATTTACTCAAAACTGCCAAATAAATCACCACATCAATATTCTAATCATCGATAAATATTATTTCAAAAATTCAGGATATTACAGTTTCTTCTGTAAAAGTTACTTCTTGTTAGTGGACTGCTGCAGGAGTGGATGCAGTAGGCGGAACTGCCTCAGTGATTGTTGTAGTCGGCTGAGGTGCTCTAAGAATAGCTTTCAACTTTGAAGGCTCCTTAGTCTTCTGCCTTTTCTTCTTCTTCTCGACAGCCGAGGGAGAGCGGCTGTTCTGAATTTCCCCTTTCTTGCTAATAGGTCTCTTGTTTTTATCGGAGTCACCAGCTTTGGCCTTTGAAGAGTGACCGTTGACATCTTTGGGATCACTCGATGTTGGCATTGAATAAGGATTATGCGTGTTAGCAATAGGCATGGCTTTGTTAACACTGTGTGTGCTACCTCGTATTAAATAAACCGGGTGATTTTATATTTTGTGAACCGTCGGATAAATTCGGTTATTATGTCGGAGTTGAGAACTATGTTGCCCGTGTTGTTTATAGCGACGAACTTGAATTTCTGTAATTTCGGAGTGTTACTATATATTTTATATATATATCATTTTGTACATCGCCTTCTTATTGACGAATTATCAGGACGAAAGATAGTAATAATAGTAATAATCATACCAATTATACTGATATGTATGCCTATAGGGTGCCAAATTATTATTATAAAAATAATGTAATATATATACAAAAGTTGCACTGCCCGACATAAAAATAAAAAAGGGGAGAAAGGCAGGGATTATCACCTGCCGTGTTAATGTCTCAGAAGAAACAAAAAAAAAGAAGAGAGAGAGAAGGAGCAGGAGAGAAGAGAGACCCGAGAAGGGTTCCGCCACCAAGGAAGATTTTTCCGGTAAAAGATCGTTTGAGCGAGTAGGTCATAAATGTCCATCGATTTTTACAAATCGAGGTTAGAATAGCTGGAACGGGGCCGAAATTGCCTCTCGACATTGGGCCCGTACGGCCATTCGGGCTGCCAGAACTTGAAACCTTTTACACCGTTAGGAAGTCCTCTTGACGAGTTTCATCCTTGTAGTTTTAGTTTCTGGATTCGGTCGAGTATTATGGCGTGCGTGTGTGCTGTGAGTGTAGTGTATGTGTGTGTTATTTGTGTGTGGTTGTGTGTGTTTTTGTGTGTGCTGGTGTGTGTGTGTTGTGTGTACTGGTGTGTGTGTATTTGTGTGTGCGGGTCTGTGTTGCGAGATTTGGTGAACGCAAGTGCACGTTGTCGTAAGCAAGTAATAAAGTGGTAAGAAAGTATCGTTCCCTCGAGGACTGACTTACTAATTACCGACTTATGCGGATTCTAATTTTATTTGAACTATCGAAATATTGATGTGCAAGTGATAATTAAATAAAAATACTAAAAGAATAAATAGTAAAATTGATTGTTCGAAGGAAGAAGATCAAATAGGGAATTAATCTAGGATTGTGAATCCACCTCGGTTTATCCGAATTACTCTTGATTATATGAATTTAATGATTTCCCAATTTATTGAAGGCGAAGGTTGCTAGAATACTCTACCGCCTCTCCCGAGGTCAATAGAATTTTCTAAGGCGAATAACACACTCTATTCCTAGGTGAATTAATTCGACAATAGGCAAAAAGCACGAAATCTTCAGAAAGGCCACGTAATTCCTATGAGTATATTCCTATCTCACAGGATAAAACGGTTCTCACCAATTTTTCCTACCAACTCTCCTCTCCCGATTCGAGTTGTGTAATCAAAACAAAACAATTATAGGCCACACAATTGAAAGCATTAAGAACAACTGGGGAAAACTCAATAGAAAAGGGAATTATATTGATAATGCAAAATCAAAAGTTAATTCATCAAAACCTCGGTTTCATGAAAATCCTAGAATAGGGTTATAGCCTGACATGCTAGAAAATAAAAATGCACAAAGAATTAAAGAAAGCATAAAAATCAAACACAGTCGAAGAACATGGATTCCTCCGTTCTCTAGCTTCCGCTCTCTGCTCCTTGGTGTTTTTCTCCTTCTCTTCGATTCCTTGATGATTCCATGATTCAGACCTTTAATCCCTATTTATAACCATCAGTCGTCTCCAAAATGCGTTCGTGGATTAGGTCGAAAACGGGCTTCAGAAACGGCTCAGAAACGCGGCATACTTAGCAAAACCGCCCCGCGGGCCGCGGCTCAATAAGAGCGTGCCGCGGCCCCTAATGCTCAGTGCGCAGACCTGGGCACATTTTTTCTTCATGGGCCGCGGCTCAGTAAGTGCGTGCCGCAGCCCCCGGTACAGGGAGTTCGGCGCTTTGCTGTGCCGTGCGTGTGCCGCGGCCTGGCCTTGGTGTGTTGCGGCCCCAGGCCAAAAATTGTCGTTTTGGCCTGTTTTTCGTCGTTCGAGCTTCCGGACTCTAATTTTCTACAAAACATATAAAGATAGTGCATCAAAAGCTCATTTATGCATATTTAGACTTAAAATTAATATAAAATAATGATAAATAAGTGCATAAAAATACGCCTAATAAATACCCCCAAACTTGAGCCTTTGCTTGTCCTCAAGTAAAAATCAATTTCAAATAAGAAATATCGTGAAAATCCGTAATGCTCAACTTAATCAATACTACCCTGAAAATCTCAAGAATAATACGAGTATCGTATTAGTGAGTCACATCAAGGACACCGTTTCCACAAAGTAACCATTTTTAGTGCTAATCAATCGTTCATGAAGAAAATCAAGCTCAAAGATTAACAAGCGTGAATTTAATTGACCGCCAATATGAAGGGTTAGATTGAACAAGCCAACTTGCCCAGTCCCACAGTCTAGTGGCAAAAATTCAAGAGTTTCATCGTCAAAAATAATCCTCGGACATCATTCCCTTATGTATAATTATTATAATGATTCGAGTTAACCACCAGGTTCTGGCTCTCGGGATGTTTCATCGGAATATCCCTAGGGTAGATTTCCATTCTCATGTATTGGGGAACCGTTTGACGTAAAAGACACTCATGGGGCACATGGATACTTCTAGTTACTAAGTTCCCCTCTACAGCGGAGAAAAAACTCGAATAGCTATTCCCGCACGTCCGATTCAAGGTTGCTGTTTTACGCGAGAGTAAACAACGGGTTACGTGAATACCCCCGGTTACTAGGCTTCCTGTCATTGGCAAATGCGATATCTCTAAACCATTAGTCTATTCAGGGTTGTCGTTTTATGCGAGAGTAAACAACGGGTCACGTGAATACCCCCGGTTACTAGACTTCCCATCATAGAACATGTACAATTTCTCTATTTTTTGGGAAAGACTGTCCGACTCTAAACTGAATTTAAGTGCCAACAAGACTCATGTTACTGGACGACTAGATATGCGAAAAGTGTAACCAAACGTATAGACGGTGATTTGAAAACACGTATGTCTCCTTTCTTACGCTAAAATTTCTACAATAACGATTTCAGACCTAGATGAATACTCAACGAAAACAGATATCGCTGACTGCAACTCGACCAAAACTCAACCGTTTCTTTAAAAATAAATCAGTATCATATCACCAATTTTACACAAGGAAGCACGCAAAATCTACGAATGCAAATAAAAACAAGACAAGCAAGGCTAGTGTCAAAAATAATAAAAAATAACGAAAAATGTCAACGACTAAGTAAAAAGCATCTGAAAGTAAACCCCCCCAAACTTAGGACATACATTGACCTCAATGGACATAGATACTAATATGCAATAAGAGAAAAGGTAAAGTACTCCCCTAATGTCAGCTCAGGAACTGGTGCTGGCCTCGTCCGGCGAGGAGGGTGGTGTAGATGGCCTAACTGGTGGGATGAAGGGCCCGTCCGGGTGCAGTATATGGCTCGTCCACGCAGAAAGGTAATCCTGATGGTACGCATCCCTCGCCGCCAAGCGCTCCTCACGTCGATTGGCCCGACGGGCCTACTCTCTCATCTCCTCCCGGATAGCGGCGAGGATGCTCTCTCTCTCTCTCTGTCAGCATCTCCTCTCTCAGAGCAGCTAGGTGGCTCTCTCTCCTCATCTCCTCTCCCACAGCAGCTAAATGACTCTCTCTCTCTCTCTCTCTCTCTCTCTCTCTCTCTCTCTCTCCGCATCTCCTCTCTCAAGGTGTCGAACATCGCCTGAAGGTGCTCTCTCTCGGGCGGCGGGCTGGACTCCGCTTGCTCATGTGTCAGAAGAAGAGGCTCGGGGGACTGCTCATGTATCTCATCAAGAAGAAATCCTCGTCCCTGAGTGTGTGCCAGTGCTCCACCCCACCGGTCAAAGTGATAAATAATGCGATGTTCTATCGGACCTTGGGGTGCTAGCGTTGGCTCATCATCCGACCAAGTTATGCCCGACTGGCAGCAAAGAGCGCAAATGAGAGAGGGGTGCTTCAGCCCCGTCTTGGCCCCTCCTTGAATGCACTAAAGGATAGATCGGACCAGATGAGGGGCCACATCGAATCTGAGCCCGGTAGTGATAGCATATAGTAGTCGGGCACGAGACAGTAAAACTGAGCGAATCTGCGAGGTCGGATCAACTCGTGCGCAAAGGAAGTATAACCAGGCTCGCCCGAGCCGACTGAGGCGCAAACTCTTAAAATAGAAGGCTGAAGAACCCGGGACGCGAGTCTCCCAGATGGAACTGGACTGTGTGAGTGTCTCAAGCAGAGCCTCCCTCGTGAGGCTACTCATACTCCGTGTATATGCCGTCTTGTCCACCACTGGCAGCTCGTATAGTCTCCGAATTGCGGCCACCGAAAAATCTACAATATGGCCTCGGACGACGACCTGAGTCCGAGTATCTGATTGCCCCATCATCTGCCCTGCTCGAATATGTCACAATAGAGCACTGGCATAAAACTCTTGGACGATAGAGATCACATCCGGCTCGGGAGGCACAGTGAAACGAGCCCACCCCATCTCGTCAATCATAGTCAGAAGCTCACCGTCCTGGGGAGCGAGAGTGAATACCCGCTCCGGTATTATTGGTCGAGGCCGGATTTTTTCATTGAATATTTTGTGAATGTCCGGATCGGAAAATTGGTGAGACTCCAAATCGGCTCGGCTTTGTGATGTCTCCCTTCTTGTGGGGGATGATTGTGCTCTAGTCCTCGTACTTATCTTCCTTTTCTAGCCATGGCGAGGTTCCTGAAAAAAAATAAACACCGGAAATTACACAACCTTTAAGGAAAATCACAACACTCTCGACATAAGATACGCGGAACGTGAATATAGAGTCTTGCACCATCATAAGAGGAAATTAAGGTTGAGCTTTCAAGTTTAAACATGATGTAAGGGTTGGGGTACAATGTAATTCGATATCAAAGTCGTTACATATAGTTTTAAAATGTTTGGCTCAAAAATTTTCATTGACGCATTTTATCAAACACCTAGTATGCATGGGTTTAAATGAAGAATAAGAATTATGATGGCTAAATCTAATCCCAAAAATAACAACATCAATTGATAGTCATGACAAAACGACAAACAACATCAACAATCCATAGATAATCCATAAATAACATCAACAATCAATCAATAATCACCATATCAACTCAACCTTGATAGAACTAAACATATTCAATATTGACTGAAGAACAATACCTTACTTTTCAAATCATGTAGCAATTAGGATTAAGAATTGAGAATTACCTTGCTTGGATTGAAGAATGCAAGAAGAAGAAGAATTGAGAAGGGTTCGTCTGGGCGCTGCGCGAAGGAGGGAAAGAAACTTACAGTTTGTGCTGGCCGATCCATGTTATAAAGGAGAGCAGGGCGGTTGATCTTCGCAACAGGGGCCGCGGCACAGCATAAGTGAGCCGCGGCCCAGAGTACAGCCTACCTGGGCCTTGTTTTAATGTTGCCGTGTGCCGCGGCTCAACATATGGGTGCCGCGGCTCATAGTGTAAGTGTGCCGCGGCTCATTTGGTCCGTGCCGCGGCACGGAGTACAGCTTTCTGGGCGTTTCTTGGACATTTGGTGTGCCGCGGCTCAGTGCATATGTGCCGTGGCTCAGTAAGGTCGTGCCGCGGCTCAGAGTACAGTTCGGTTGGCCTTTTTGTGTCAACTTGTGTGTGCCGCGGCTCGCTTCCATTGTGCCGTGGCCCATTGCTGAATTTTCCCCTGGGGTGATTTCTGCACAGAATTTTCAAAGGAAAACACTTAGAACGCGAGAGATAAGCATATCAAAGCAAAAATGACGAAAAACATAGAGTCTAAAATGCATGAAAACACTGAAAAACAAAAATCTACAACTAATACTCGGGTTGCCTCCCGAGAAGCGCTAAGTTTATAGTCTTCAGTCGGACTTTTCCTGAAAATCAGTTCGCATTTCGCAAACACCATTTGGACTCCGCACAATCCATCAAACCATTATTATGTGATTTAAATTGTTGACCATTAAATTTCAACTATTCGACTTTTGGTTTGGACATCCAACGTTCTTTGCGAAACGGCTTTAACAATAGTAGCCTCCCAAAACACCCATTTTGCAATTGACTTGGTACTCATTTGACATCCGGCTTAATTTTCAACTCCACGGGCGAACTTATGACAGCATGAGAATTTTTCGATGGTGGCTGAACGGATGTTGAAGACGACATATTCAAATGATTATGATACATGATTCGTTCTTCATTTTTCTTAGACATTGGAGCAGCTAAAGCGGATTCTGAACATTTCGACCGACAACTCTCCCGGTGTGTGTCTTTCTCAAAGATATCAATTTGTGAACAATTATCGACCTTGCTTGGACACGGTAGATATTGAAACACTTTGAATGTGACTTGCTCATCTTCAACCCGAAGTATTAATTTACCCTCCTGAACATCAATAAGGGTCCTTCCGGTAGCTAAGAACGGTCTACCCAATATAATCGGAATCTCATGGTCTTCTTCCATATCAAGCACAATGAAATCAGCAGGGAAAATGAATTTATCGACCTTGACCAAGATATCTTCTATTACCCCTCTCGGGTACTTGATGGATCTATCGGCTAGTTGTAAAGAAACCGTAGTGGGTTTCGATTCCCCAATTCCTAGCTTCTTGAAAATAGAAAGAGGCATGAGATTAACGCTGGCGCCGAGATCACATAACGCTCTATCAAAAGACAAGTTTCCAATAGTGCACGGTATAGTGAAGCTTCCTGGATCCTTCAATTTAGGCCGGAGCTTTCTCTGCAATATTGCGCTGCACTCTTCAGTTAGTGCCACCGTTTCATATTCCTCGAGCTTCCTTTTGTTAGATAAGATTTCTTTCATGAACTTTACATAGCTCGGCATTTGTTCCAAGGTATCAACAAATGGAATGTTGATGTGTAGTTTCTTGAAGACGTCGAGAAACTTGGAAAATTGTTTGTCCAATTTTTGCTTTTGCAATCGCTGCGGAAACAGGACGAGTGGCACATAGGCTATCGGATTATCTGGAAACAATTTCGAGGATCTAGAAATTTGTGATTCCTCGGTCGCCGAATTTTTCTTCTCCTCATCATCACCTCTCTTTTTGTTCTGCTTGGGCTACTCACACAATTCCGTCCCGCTTCTCAAACCAATGGCATTGATACTCTCTCTGGGGTTCGTCTCAGTTGTACTTGTCAAGGTACCCTCAGGGCGGGCTGTTAACACATTTGCTATTTGACCCAATTGGACTTCCAAGTTGCGAATAGAGGAGGAATGGTTTTGCAAGGTTGCTTCCGTATGGGTCATGAACTGACTCGTATTTGCTGCTAATTTCGCCATCGCCTCTTCTAGAGAGACCTTTGGAGCGGGAGGAGGTTGCTGTTGGTGTTGAGCAAACTGAGGTTGGTTTAAGTTTTGTCCACTTTTCCACGAAAAGTTACGGTGATTTCGCCACCCCGAATTATATGTGTTGGAATACGAATTATTTTGCCGATTCTCGTTCCCCACACACTGAGCTTGTTCCATCAGAGATTGATCGAAAGGATTTCCAACTGGACATTCTGCACTAGGATGAGATCCGTTACACCAGTTACATGATTCTGTAGTGACGGTAGAAGGAGCATGTGAAAAAGCTTGCAATTGTTGAGTTAGCGCCGCAACTTGGGCCGATAGTGTAGATATTGGATCATTATCGGATATTTCCATCACTCATTTCGGGTTCACTCGTTCGGAAGGCCACTGATAAGCATTTGCAGCCATCGCCTCCAATAGAGAATGAGCTTCCGCCATTGTCTTTCCCATTAATGCTCCTCCAGCGGCTGCATCAACAAGAGCGCGTGTAGAAGCACTCAATCCGTTATAGAATGTCTGAATTTGCAGCCAATCCGGTAGACCATGGTGTGGGCATCTCCTTAGCAAATCTTTGTATCGCTCCCAAGCTTCATGAAGCGACTCCATATCAAATTGCCCGAAAGTAGTTATCTCGTTCCTAAGTCTCGCCGTCTTTGATGGTGGAAAGAACTTAGCCAGGAAGGCTTGTACTAATTCTGCCCAAGTCGTGATAGAGCCCGGCGGTAATGAATTCAACCAAAACATGGCTTTGTCCCTTAGAGAGAAAGGGAAAAGCCACAGACGAATAGCATCATCTGTAACACTGTTATTCTTGAAGGTGTCACTTATCTCGAGAAATGAAGCGATGTGTGCGTTGGGGTCATCGTTCGCCAGTCCACCAAATTGGCTTGCTTGCACCATCTGAATAATAACCGGCTTAATCTCGAAGTTGTTCTCTTGGATGGTTGGACGCCGAATCCCTGAAAAGTTTGCATTGATTTGTGGCATTGCATAATCACGGAGTGCCAATACCGGTTGAGCTTGCTGCATAGGATTGTCTCCTCCGTGATTTTCTGTATTATAGGCCATGGTATCTTTTGTCAATAGCTCACGCTTTTCCTTCTTGCTTTTCCGAAGAGTGCGCTCGAGTTCAGTATCCAAAGGTAATAGGCCTTCGTTACCGAATTTTCTCATGCACTAACTAGAAATTCCTGAAAGGAAAACTAATAATAAAAAAAAATTTACACAAAAATAAAATAATGTTCAAATTAAGACTAGAAATACTGAAATCGATATTAGTAAAATAATCAGTTCCCCGGCAACGGCGCCAAAAACTTGTTGCGAGATTTGGTTAACGCAAGTGCACGTTGTCGTAAGCAAGTAATAAAATGGTAAGAAAGTATCGTTCCCTCGAGGACTGACTTACTAATTACCGACTTATGCGTATTCTAATTTTATTTGAACTATCGAAATTTTGATGTGCAAGTGATAATTAAAGAAAAATACTAAAAGAATAAATAGTAAAATTGATTGTTCGAAAGAAGAAGATCAAATAGGGAATTAATCTAGGATTGTGAATCCACCTAGGTTTATCGGAATTACTCTTGATTATATGAATTTAATGATTTACCAATTTATTGAAGGCGAAGGTTGCTATAATACTCTACCGCCTCTCCCGAGGTCAATAGAATTTTCTAAGGCGAATAACACACTCTATTCCTAGGTGAATTTATTCGACAATAGGCAAAAATCACGAAATCTTCAGAAAGGCCACGTAATTCCTATGAGTATATTCCTATCTCACAAGATAAAACAGTTCTCACCAATTTTTCCTACCAACTCTCCTCCCCCGATTCGAGTTGTGTAATCAAAACAAATCAATTATAGATCACACAATTGAAAGCATTAAGAACAACTGGGGAAAACTCAATAGAAAATGGAATTATATTGATAATGCAAAATCAAAAGTTAATTCTTCAAAACCTCGGTTTCATCAAAATCTTAGAATAGGGTTCTAGCTTGACATGCTAGAAAATAAAAATAAACAAAGAATTAAAGAAAGCATAAAAATCAAACGCATTCGAAGAACTTGGATTCCTCCGTTCTCTAGCTTCCGCTCTCTGCTCCTTGGTATTTTTCCCCTTCTCTTCGATTCCTTGATGATTCCATGATTCAGACCTTTAATCCCTATTTATAACCATCAGTCGTCTCCAAAACGCGTCCGTGGATTAGGTCGAAAACGGGCTTCAGAAACGGCTCAGAAACACGGCATACTTAGCATAACCGGCCCGCGGGCCGCGTCTCAATAAGAGCGTGTCGCGGCCCCTAATGCTCAGCGCGCAGACCTAGGCGCATTTTTTCTTCATGGTCCGCGGCTCAATAAGTGCGTGCCGCGGCCCCCAATACAGGGAGTGCAGCGCTTTGCTCTGTCGTGCGTGTGCCGCGGCCTAGCCTTGGTGTGCCGCGGCCCTACGCCAAAAATTGTCGTTTTGGCCTGTTTTTCGTCGTTCGAGCTTCCGGACTCTAATTTCCTATAAAACATATAAAGATAGTGCATCAAAAGCTCATTTATGCAGATTTTGACTTAAAACGGATATAAAATAATGATAAATAAGCGCATAAAAATACGCCTAACAAATACCCCCAAACTTAAGCCTTTGCTTGTCCTCAAGCAAAAATCAATTTCAAATAAGAAGTATCGTGAAATATCGTGCAAATCCGTAGTGCTCAACTTAATCAATACTACCCTGAAAATCTCAAAGAATAATACGAGTATCGTATTAGTGAGTCACATCAAGGACACTGTTTCCACAAAGTAACCATTTTTAGTGCTAATTAATCGTTCATGAAGAAAATCAAGCTCAAAGATTAACAAGCGTGAATTTAATCGACCGCCAATATGAAGGGTTAGATTGAACAAGCCAACTCGCCCAGTCCCACAGTCTAGTGGAAAAAATTCAAGAGTTTCATCGTCAAAAATAAGCCTCGGACAGTATTCCCTTATGTATAATTATTATAATGATTCGAGTTAACCACTAGGTTCCGGCTCTCGGGATTTTTCATCGGAATATCCCTAGGGTGGATTTCCATTCTCATGTATTGGGGAACCGTTTGACGTAAAAGACACCAATGGGGCACATAGATGCTTCTAGTTACTAAGTTCCACTCTACAGCGGAGAAAAAACTTGAATAGCAATTCCCGCACGTCTGATTCAAGGTTGCTGTTTTACGCAAGAGTAAACAACGGGTTACGTGAATACCCCCGATTATTAGGCTTCCTATCATCGGCAAATGCGATATCTCCAAACCATTAGTCTATTCAGGGTTGTCGTTTTACGCGAGAGTAAACAACGGGTCACGTGAAGACCCCCGATTACTAGACTTCCCATCATAGAACATGTACAATTTCTCTATTTTTTGGGAAAGACTATCCGACTCTAAACTCAATTTAAGTGCCAACAAGACTCATGTTACTGGACGACTAGCTACGCGAAAAGTGTAACCAAACGTATAGACGGCGATTTGAAAACACATATGTCTCCTTTCTTACGCTAAAATTTCTACAATAACGAAAAATTTCAGACCTAGATGAATACTCAATGAAAACAGATATCGCTGACTGCAACTCGACCAAAAATCAACCGTTTCTTTAAAAAGAAATCAGTATCATATCACCAATTTTACATAAGGAAGCACGCAATATCCATGAATGCAAATAAAAACAAGACAAGCAAGGCTAGCGTCAAAAATAACGAAAAATAATGAAAAATGTCAATGACTAAGTAAAAAGCAACTGAAAGTAACCCCCCCCCCCCAAACTTAGGACGTACATTGACCTCAATGGACATAGATAATAATATGCAATAAGAGAAAAGGTCAAGTACTCCCCTAATGTCAGCTCAGGAACTGGTGCCGGCCTCGTTGGCGAGGAGGGTGGTGTAGATGGCCTAACTGGTGGGATGAAGGGCCCATCCGGGTGCACTATATGGCTCGTCCATGCAGAAAGGTAGTCCTGATGGTACGCATCCTTCGCTGCCAAGCGCCTCTCCTCACGTCGATTGGCCCGGCGGGCCTGCTCTCTCATCTCCTCCCGGACAGTGGCGAGGATGTTCTCTCTCTCTGTCAGCATCTCCTCTTTCAGATCAGCTAGGTGGCTCTCTCTCTCCTCATCTCCTCTCCCACAGCAGCTAAATGAATCTCTCTCTCTCTTCTCATCTCCTCTCTCAAGCTGTCGAACATCACCTGAAGGTGCTCGCTCTCGGGCGGCGGGCTGGACTCCGCTTGCTCATGTGTCAGAAGAAGAGGCTCGGGGGACTTCTCATGTAGCTCGTCAAGAAGAAATCCTCATCCCCGAGCGTGTGCCGGCACTCCACCCCATTAGTCAAAGTGAGAAATAATGCGATGATCTATCGGACCCTGGTGTGCTAGTGTTGGCTCATCATCCGACCATGTCATGCCCGACTGGCGGCATAGAGCGCAAATGAGAGAGGGGTGCTTCAGCCCCGTCTTGGCCCCTCCTTGAATGCGCTGAAGGATAGATCGGACCAGATGAGGGGCCACATCGAATCTGAGCTCGGTAGTGATAGCATATAGTAGTCGGGCACGATAGAGTAAAACTGAGCGAATCTGCGAGGTAGGATTAACTCGTGCGCAAAGGAAGTATAACCAGGCTCGCCCGAGCTGACTAAGTTACGAACTCTTAAAATAGAAGGCTGAAGAACCCGGGACGCGAGTCTCCCAGACGGAACCGGGCTGTGTGAGTGTCTCAAGCAGAGCCTCCCCCGTGAGGCTACTCATACTCCACGTATACGCCATCTCGTCCACCACTGGAAGCTCGTATAGTCTCCAAATTGCGGCCACCGAAAAATCCACAATATGGCCTCGGACGACGACCTGAGTCCGAGTATCTGATTGCCCCATCATCTGCCCTCCTCGAATATGTCGCAATAGAGCACTGGCATAAAACTCCTGGACGATAGAGATCACAGCCGGCTCGGGAGACGCAGTGAAACGAGCCCACCCCATCTCGTCAATCATATTCAGAAGCTCACCGTCCTGGGCGGCGGGAGTGAATCCCCGCTCCGGGATTATTGGTCGAGGCCGGATTTATTCGTTGAATATTTTGTGAATGTCTGGATCGGAAAATTGGTGAGACTCCAAATCGGCTCGGCTTTGTGATGTCTCCCCTCTTGTGGGGGATGATTGTTCTCTAGTCCTCGTACTTATCTTCCTTTTTCTAGCCATGGCGAGGTTCCTGAAAAAAAATAAACACCGGAAATTACACAACCTTTAAGGAAAATTACACCACTCTCGACTTAAGATACACGAAACGTGAATATAGAGTCTTGCACCATCGTAAGAGGAAATTAAGGTTGAGCTTTCAAGTTTAAACATGATGTAAGGGTTGGGGTACAATGTAATTCGATAATCAAAGTCGTTGCATATAGTTTTAAAATGTTTGGCTAAAAAATTTTCATTGACGCATTGTATCAAGCACCTAGTATGCGTGGGTTTAAATGAATAATAAAAATTATGATGGCTAAATCTAATCCCAAAAATAACAACATAAATTGATAGTCATGACAAAACGACAAACAACATCAACAATCCATAGATAATCCATAAATAACATCAACAATCAATCAATAATCACCATATCAACTCAACCTTGATAGAACTAAACATATTCAATATTGACAGAAGAACAATACCTTACTTTTCAAATCATGTAGCAATTAGGATTAAGAATTGAGAATTACCTTGCTTGGATTGAAGAATGCAAGAAGAAGAAGAATTGACAAGGGTTCGTCCGGGCGCTGCGCGAAGGAGGGAAAGAAACTTACAGTTTGTGCCGGCCGATCCATGTTATAAAGGAGAGCAGGGCGGTTGATCTTCGCAACAGGGTCCGCGGCACAGCTTAAGTGAGCCGCGGCCCAGAGTACAGCCTGCCTGGGCCTTGTTATAATGTTGCCGTGTGCCGCGGCTCAACATATGGGTGCCGCGGCTCATAGTGTAAGTGTGTCGCGGCTCATTTGGTCCGTGTTGCGGCACGGAGTACAACTTCCTGGGTGTTTGTTGGACATTTGGCGTGCCGCGGCTCAGTGCATATGTGCCGCGGCTCAGAGACCGGGTGTGCCACGGCTCAGTAAGGTCGTGCCGCGGCTTAGAGTACAGTTCGGTTGGCCTTTTTGTGTCAACTTGTGTGTGTCGCGGCTCGCTTCCATTGTGCCGCGGCCCATTGCTGAATTTTCCCCTGGGGTGATTTCTGCACAAAATTTTCAAAGGAAATAAGCATATCAAAGCAAAAATGACGAAAAACATAGAATCTAAAATGCATGAAAACACTGAAAAACAAAAATCTACAACTAATACTCAGGTTGCCTCCCGAGAAGTGCTAAGTTTATAGTCTTCAGCCGGACTCTTCCTGAAAATCAGTTTGCATTTTGCAAAGACCATTTGGACTCCGCACAGTCCCCATCGAACCGTTATTACGTGATTTAAATTGTTGAGCATTAAATTTCAACTGTTCGACTTTTGGTTTGGACACCCAATGTTCTTTGCGAAACGGATTTAACAATAGTAGCCTCCCAAAACACCCATTTTGCAATTGACTTGGTACTCGTTTGACATCCGGCTTAATTTTGAATTCCACGGGCGAACTTATGACAGCATGAGAATTTTTCGATGGTGGCTGAACAGATGTTGAAGACGACATATTCAAATGCTTATGATACATGATTCGTTCTTCATTTTTCTTAGACGTTGGAGTAGCTAAAAGGATTATGAACATTTCGACCGACAACTCTCCCGGTGTGTGTCTTTCTCAATGATATCAATTTGTGAACAATTCTCGACCTTGCTTGGACATGGGAGAGATCGAAACACTTTGAATGTGACTTGCTCATATTCAACACGAAGTATTAATTTACCCTCCTAAACATCAATAAGGGTCCTTCCGGTAGCTAAGAACGGTCTACCCAATATAATCGGAATCTCATGGTCTTCTTCCATATCAAGCACAATGAAATCAGCAGGGAAAATGAATTTATTGACCTTGACCAAGACATATTCTATTACCCCTCTCGGGTACTTGATGGATCTATCGGCTAGTTGTAAAGAAACCGTAGTGGGTTTCGCTTCCCCAATTCCTAGTTTCTTGAAAATAGAAAGAGGCATGAGATTAACGCTGGCGCCGAGATCACACAACTCTCTATCAAAAGACAAGTTTCCAATAGTGCATGGTATAGTGAAGCTTCCTGGATCCTTCAATTTAGGCGGGAGCTTTCTCTGCAAGATTGCACTGCACTCTTCAGTTAGTGCCACCGTTTCATATTCCTCGAGCTTCCTTTTGTTAGATAAGATTTCTTTCATGAACTTTACATAGCACGGCATTTGTTCCAAGGCATCAGCAAATGGAATGTTGATATGTAGTTTCTTGAAGACGTCGAGAAACTTGGAAAATTGTTTGTCCAATTTTTGCTTTTGCAATCGCTGCGGAAACAGGACGGGTGGCACATAGGCTGTCGGATTATCTGGAAACAATTTCGAGGATCTAGAAATTTGTGATTCCTCGGTCGCCGAATTTTTCTTCTCCTCATCATCACCTCTCTTTTTGTTCTGCCTGGGCTGCTCACACAATTCATTCCCGCTTCTCAAACCAATGGCATTGATACTCTCTCTGGGGTTCGTCTCAGTTGTACTTGGCAAGGTACCCTCAGGGCGGGCTGTTAACACATTTGCTATTTGACCCAATTGGACTTCCAGGTTGCGAATAGAGGCGGAATGGTTTTGCAAGGTTTCTTCCGTATGGGTCATGAACTGACTCGTATTTGCTGCTAATTTCACCATTGCCTCGTCTAGAGAGATCTTTGGAGCGGGAGGAGGTTGCTATTGGTGTTGAACAAACTGAGGATGGTTTAAGTTTTTTCCATTTTTCCACGAAAAGTTAGGGTGATTTCGCCACCCCGGATTATATGTGATGGAATACGGATTATTTTTCCGATTCCCGTTCCCCACAAACTGAGCTTGTTCCATTGTAGATTGATCGAAAGGATTTGGATGAGATTTGTTACACCAATTACATGATTCTGTAGTGACGGTAGAAGGAGCATGTGAAAAAGCTTGCAATTGTTGAGTTAGCGTCGCAACTTGGGCCGATAGCGTAGATATTGGATCATTATCGGAGATTTCCATCACTCCTTTCGGGTTCACTCGTTCGGAAGGCCACTGATAAGCATTTGCAGCCATCGCCTCAAATAGAGAATGAGCTTCCGCCATCGTCTTTCCCATTAACGCTCCTCCAGCGGCTGCATCAACAAGAGTGCGTGTAGAAGCACTCAATCCGTTATAGAATGTCTGAATTTGTAGCCAATCCGGTAGACCATGGTGTGGGCATCTCCTTAGCAAATCTTTGTATCACTCCCAAGCTTCATGAAGCGACTCCATATCAAATTGCCCGAAAGTAGTTATCTCGTTCCTAAGTCTCGCCGTCTTTGATGGTGGAAAGAACTTAGCCAGGAAGGCTTGTGCTAATTCTGCCCAAGTCGTGATAGAGCCCGGCGGTAATGAATTCAACCAAAACTTAGCTTTGTCACTTAGAGAGAAAGGGAAAAGCCACAGACGAATAACATCATCTGTAACACCGTTATTCTTGAAGGTGTCACATATCTCGAGAAATAAAGCGATGTGTGCGTTGGGGTCATCGTTCGCCAGTCCACAAAATTGGCTTGCTTGCACCATCTGAATAATAGCCGGCTTAATCTCGAAGTTGTTCGCTTGGATGGTTGGACGCCGAATCCCAGAAAAGTTTGCATTGATTTGTGGCATTGCATAATCACGGAGTGCCAATACCGGTTGAGCTTGCTGCAAAGGATTGTCTCCTCCGTGATTTTCTATATTATCGACCATGGTGTCTTTTGTCAGTAGCTCACGCTTTTCCTTCTTGCTTTTCCGAAGAGTGCGCTCGAGTTCAGTATCCAAAGGTAATAGGCCTTCGTTACCGAATTTTCTCATGCACTAACCAGAAATTCCTGAAAGGAAAACAAATAATAAAACAAAATTACAGAAAAATAAAATAATGTTTAAATTAAGACTAGAAATACTGAAATCGATATTAGTAAAATAATCGGTTCCCCGGCAACGGCGCCAAAAACTTGTTGCGAGATTTTGTGAACGCAAGTGCACGTTGTCGTAAGCAAGTAATAAAGTGGTAAGAAAGTATCGTTCCCTCGAGGATTGACTTACTAATTACCAACTTATGCGTATTCTAATTTTATTTGAACTATCGAAATTTTGATGTGCAAGTGATAATTAAAGAAAAATACAAAAAGAATAAATAGTAAAATTGATTGTTCGAAAGAAGAAGATCAAATAGGGAATTAATCTAGGATTGTGAATCCACCTCGGTTTATCCGAATTACTCTTGATTATATGAAATTAATGATTTCCCAATTTATTGAAGGCGAAGGTTGCTAGAATACTCTACCGCATCTCCCGAGGTCAATAGAATTTTCTAAGGCGAATAACACACTCTATTCCTAGGTGAATTAATTCGACAATAGGCAAAAAGCACGAAATCTTCAGAAAGGTCACGTAATTCCTATGAGTATATTCCTATCTCACAAGATAAAACGGTTCTCACCAATTTTTCCTATCAACTCTCCTCTCCCGATTCGAGTTGTGTAATCAAAACAAATCAATTAAAGGCCACACAATTGAAAGCATTAAGAACAACTGGGGAAAACTCAATAGAAAAGGGAATTATATTGATAATGCAAAATCAAAAGTTAATTCATCAAAACCTCGGTTTCCTCAAAATCCTAGAATAGGGTTCTAGCCTGATATGCTAGAAAATAAAAATACACAAATAATTAAAGAAAGCATAAAAATCAAACGCAGTCAAAGAACTTGGATTCCTCCATTCTCTAGCTTCCGCTCTCTGCTCCTTGGTGTTTTTCTCCTTCTCTTCGATTTCTTGATGATTACATGATTCAGACCTTCAATCCCTATTTATAACCATCAGTCGTCTCCAAAACGCATCCGTGGATTAGGTCGAAAACGGGCTTCAGAAATGGCTCAGAAACGCAGCATACTTAACATAACCGCCCCGCGGGCCGCGGCTCAATAAGAGCGTGCCGCGGCCCCTAATGCTCAGCGCGCAGACCTGGGCGCATTTTTTCTTCATGGGCCGCGGGTCAGTAAGCGCGTGCCGCGGCCCCCGGTACAGGGAGTTCGGCGCTTTGCAGTGCCGTGCGTGTGCCGCGGCCTGGCCTTGGTGTGCCGCGGCCCCAGGCCAAAAATTGTCGTTTTGGCCTGTTTTTCTCCGTTCGAGCTTCCGGACTCTAATTTCCTACAAAACATATAAAGATAGTGCATCAAAAGCTCATTTATGCAGATTTAGACTTAAAATAGATATAAAATAATGATAAATAAGCGCATAAAAATACGCCTAACAGTCTGTGTGTTTGTGTGCTGGTGTGTTGTTGTGTGTGTAAAAGAAATGTGTGTGGATACGGGCCTTGCCGATGTGGGATATCGGTGTGTTTTTACGTGTAAAAATATTGTTAGTCGATGTTAAAGAATCTCCCGGTGAGGTTACGATAGTCGGGGTGTTTGATCCATTTTGGATTGAATCCAAGAATGTTATACACTTTTTTGAAGAAAATATTAAAGTTTAGGGCAAATTGAAGATTTATAAAAATTCAATCAAGTCTAACTTTATTTCTAATTCCCAAATGGCATAGCCCTAAGCTTTCAAAATTTATGTTTTCCACACAAAACTTTATATGACTATCGGGGTGTATGAATGTTGTGTTTCGAGTTAGGAGCCATTCGTTTTAACGTCTCCCGACTAATGGATCAAACTTCCAAATGGCTCCTAACTCGAAACACAACATTCATACACCCCGATAACGCGCGGAGTGTGTCCATAACTATGTCTCACCCAAACTCGGCTAAATTAGAAAGTAGAGTTCTAATGGTTATATAAACCTTAACCCGTTAATTATATAATATGATCCATTTTAGGTTGCAGGGTTGGATAATTGCTCAGTCTATTTTCCTTGTCAATCGAACCTTTTCCATTAGCTGGAATGCCAGGCAAATACTTTGGTTGTGTTTAATATACTTCGTGTGAATATGTGAAAAATGTGATTTGTGAAAAGTGGTAATTTAGAAAAATGTGGTTTTTTCCATGTTGTTATTGAGTGTGTGTGAACCGAGTGAAAACCAGTGAGGGTCCCCTGGGATCCGTTAGACTGTGAGTATTTGTGGATCACTCAGTGGGAAATTTACTAAAAATTTAAATTGTGTAATTTTTACACTTTAAAGTGTACCAGTGCGATATTTGTGACATGTGTGATTAGCTGAAAAGTGAATTTGTGAATACTCAATATTATTGCGCATTGACATGAAATATTATGTCATAAACATGCATTGCGAAGCGAAAAGCGAAAAATCCAAGTAAGCGACTTGGGTTGGCCAAAAGAGCCGAGCGAAATGGGCCTGTGTGCGTGAGTCATTGCGTGCATGCGAATTACATTGCATTGCACGTACAATAATAATGATGGTGGTATTGTATTGCGGAATATATGTGATGGCACTGTGATTTGGTTGTTTATTCACATGTAGTACATATTCATGAATCGTTGTACTTGCACCAGCTGTTTGCTGACCCCTTCGGGGGTGAATATACTTGTTGTGTATTTAGGTACAGGTCTTAGTTGCGAACTGGCGCAGGAAGGGCATGAGTATGGCTAGCAACACTGATATCATGTACTATTTAGAGTCGGAGGTTATTTTATCATGGTCAAAGTCGTGTTTTGGTTTTATACTCGCGCATGTACTATCATATATTGTTTAATATGTTGGGGTTAGTTGTTGTTGATGTTGTTGGATCAGTTGTGAGTTGTTGTATCTGTTGTGATCCAACAAGACCATGTATTGGACTGTTTTGGTGATGTATGTCGTATTGAAGTTGATGTTGGTTTTAAGGTGTGAATGTCTCGGTTTTGTTAATTGTTAATGTGTTTTATGTTGGTCTAAGCCTTGTAGGTTCTCCAAGAAGAATCTAAGGCGCTGTAATATCTCTGTAAATCACGGGGGTGTTACAAAACATGGTATCAGAGCTTAGGTTTATGGATACCTAGGCTATTGGTGTTTTGGGTGTGTCAAAGTTGAGTCGGTCGTCTGTTTATGATAACACTGGGTTGCTGCTACCTCGTGTGAGCTGCGCTGTAAGTTTCTATGATCCCCAATTTCTTTTTCCAAATTGTTTGTCCTGAACATATGGACTTTAAGTCATTTTTGTGAGCCGTATTCCATTGGGGATGTGTTCATTGACTTCTGATCTTTCCAGAAACCCACGGGAAACTAGAGTAATCTGTTTGTATTTCTTCGAATTGTGTCCATTATTTTTCCTTCATGTATATGTTTGTGAAACTTGAGCATACTGGCATACGGGGATGGTAAATATTTCGATCATAAGTCCCCTCTTATTGGTTCGTTGATTGTGTGTTGTTGATTCGATCAACCTTGGTAGAGGGGCTAGAACTTGTTGGTGGTATTAGGGTTTTGGGATGTACAATGCGTATACGGTCCGGGTGAAAATAGTTATACAGTGTATTTCGGAAAATTGGGAATATTATCAATTCCTATATTCTTTTAACAATGAGAGTTTTAGGTATCAATTTTAACCGCTGCGAGAGTATTTTTAAAGTGTTTTTTGAAACTCTTTGAAATGATAAAAACCCACGATTTAATATCGATATATCAAATGAGTATGTATTCGGTGGAAAAATATTTTTTTTTTCGATTAAACATTTAGTAGAAGAGGAAGGATCTTTATTTTATCTAAGTCCCAAGTAAATTTTTGAAACATTTCGGACTACAGACGTCTTCAAAAATTTTAAAAATATAATTTTTTTGTGCATTATCTAAAAATGATTTCAAATATCGACGTGCAAAATAAAACCTCATTTTCCAATAAAGGTAAAGTAATTATAAGTTTTGGCGAAACATTGTTCGCCCTATTATTTTCAAAAAGATTATTTTTATAAAGTGCTGGCACCATAATCGTATAGTTTTGGAATCGTGTGTCATGTTTGGACACGTGTTTGGTTGCGATTCACATCGTTGCGTGTTTGTTGTCCCGATGGGGAGTATCATTGTGGTGATGAATTCTGGTTCGATATAGGTGTAGCGCACTACTGTGCAGAATTAGCGCACGCTACCTTATGGATAGCGCATGGTTACACGAGATGCAGAAACTACTGCATTCAACTGAGAGTTCGACAGTGTATGCTATGCAATTATATAGCGCACGCTAAGGTGCAACAGTTAGCACACGCTATGGGGAGGTTAACACGCACTAACTGGTAGTTCGGGTGCATCCCAGAAGCTACTGGACTGGGGCTGGTGGTCTCGTTAGTGCTAACGCTTGTAGTTAGCGCATGCTAATCTTTCCGGCATATAAACCGGATAGCAATCGTGATTCATCATTTCCACATTTTCCTTTGTCTACGCGGGTGACACCAAGGTTGTATCGAAGGCGTCTAGGGTTCGTGATCTTTGCCGATTTTGTTCCGTTCAAAGGTGTTTTGGAGTATAACATCATCGTATCTATTGTTCTTTGTCGGATCGAGGAAATTCCTAGATTTTTCTTGAGTTAACCATTTTGTAGGTTTTGTTCTTGATATCATTGCCAACCCGATTTTGATGAATTAATTGATGTTAAATGATGTTGTTGGTCATGTTATATGAATCGTATATCCATAATTCCGACTTGTTCAACTCGGTTGATGATTCTAAGGATTATGAGGAACCGTGAACAATTAACGTTCGATCAAATGTCCGTAAACTATCGGTGACCAAAGCAAACGATCAATGGGCATCCTCGTATCCCAGATGATGGCAAGTGATGCTGTCATAATACGTCTGAATTGTTGATGCTCCCGATATTTGTGGCTTTGATTCTCTTTATCTTCTTGCTTTCCATCTCTAACTTGGTAGTTCTAGATATTGAGGACAAAACTCCCTTTGAGGGGGAGAAGAGTATAATAATCGGGATTCTTGCGCTTGTACAATTTAGGGCCTTGAACCCTTATATTTAACTCTGTTGTCACACTGCAGAACTTGCAAGTTCGGTGGTACTGCGATGATTGGCTTGATGTCTGAGCTTATCGTAATTTTAGTTTCCGTCATGTACTGGTTTCAAGATCTCGTTGTATAACCCCATTGTCCTTGAACATTGGACCATATTTCCTTTGGTAACTTATGATTCCACCCGAGTAAACCATATCTAATTCTGTTGTGCTTTATTTTGATTTCAACTTGTGCCGTTAATTGAATCACGCCAATACCGAGAAATTCGCGTGATGTTAGTAGTCATTCCACATTCGTCAGAATGCTTAGAGATTTGGTCATCCGACCTTATGAAGTTGCTTGTTACGTTATTACCTTGTTTTTGTTGTTCTAAATTTTGGGGACAAACTTCTTTTATTTAAAGTGGATTGTGACACCCGAGTTTTTGACTTCTGTATTTTTCCATCCTATCGACTCGCTTATGTTCGATGATACCTTCTGAATTTGTTCTGCTCTTCGGTTTTTTTCGTTCGAACGAGTTGGTGACATTATTTCGGATGAATCTGTTTACCGTTGTGACTTTTCCAAGTTCGGTTCAAATTTCGTGAGTCCTATGCAAAGTAAGTGTCTTGTAATTCTTAAAATCCCACTTAATGTCTTGAGTTGAGGCGTGAAGTTTGGAGTTGTTTGATTTTGTCGTCCAGTCATTGTTGTTAGATCAATGTTATTCGATCGTTTTGGTTCGATTGTTGTTGCTCGATCTCGCATCGTGATTATCGAGCGTCTGATTTCCTTAAGATTCGTGTACTTGTCCCAATATGTGATCTTCCAAACCTTTGAGGTTGTCGGAATTATATGCTTGTTCAACGTTAAGCTCACATTTTGATTGTACTATTTGGATTATCAACCGTAGTGATTCATGATCGTAAATATTCTTGCATATTGAATCGGACCGCAGGTATATGACATGGAGTTTTGTGTCCGTTGTTGGCATCATATAACGGGTGTCATCTAAAGTTTGCCTTGCCTTGATTGTTTTATGTCCTAAGTTTTGGGATGAAACTTATTTCAAAAGGGTGGGATGTAATACTTTTATTTCCGTGTTAGTTCCTTTTCTTTTGATCTATTTTCATTTCTTCGGTTCGCTAGTCTCGACGATCAACATATGAGAGATGGTCATCATGTCTTGACATCAAGTGAGAGTACCGAGAGTTCGTGATTGTATCTTTTAGCTTGACCAATATTTTGGTCGTATTTGTACTGGTTAACTCGATCCTTATCAGGTATCCTTGCGAGTCTATGGCTAAGATTTTATTATTAATATTATCATTGTTGTGCAAGTGAGAGATAATTGACACTGAATGACGGCGCCGCCATAATAGCGGCTGCTAAGAAACAACTATAGCGCCACTAGGACCACCGAGTTAAAGTCGATTTGATGTGTATATAAGGCCCTGAGAGGTATTCCCATAGTAGACTTAAGACTTTAACCGAAAGGAAATAGTAGAGTAGTCTTGTAAGTATGGATCCTACTAAGCATACCCGTTGCTTGGAGAATATCAGTTATCTAGAGGCCGTAGCATAATTTCATCGGGATGCCAGTCAGACTCTGCAGGAGGCAGCTGCAAGAGAATGCGAGCATGCTGTGCAGCTAGAAGCTCAACTGGCTACGATACACTCTTCGAGAGAGGGAGGCACAGTACACTCAAGCGAGAGAGGCCCTCCAGGATCAAGTCCAGCAAGAGAGGGCGATGATACGGGCCAACGCTGAGGAGATCCTTGCTATCTACCCAACGCCCCAATTCCGATCATATGTCGAGAAGTCACAGAGGCCGAAGAGGATCCCGAAGAAGATCCTGAAGAGGACCCTGAAGAAGCGAACGAAGAAGACCCTGTCTTCGTCAACCCGTGAGATATGCTTAACGGGGCATACTATGTATTGATGTTTTCTTACAAATATGTATTAGTGTTATATTTGCGATTGAAAAATGAAATTATTCATGGAGGTGATCTATAACCCGAATGTATTTCATCAATATCCTTTCCGTTTCCAGTTTCGAGGATGAAAATTCTTTTTAGGGGGAAAGGGTGTAATATCACGTAGTAAACAAATATTTTGTGAACCGTCGGATAAATTTAGTTATTATGTCGGAGTTGAGAACTATGTCGCATGTGTTGTTTAGAGCGACGAACTTAAATTTCTGTAATTGCGGAGTGTTACTATATATTTTATACATATAACATTTTGTACGTCGCCGTATTATTGATGAATTATCGGGACAAAAGATAATAATAATAATAATAATAATCATACCAATTATACTGATATGTATACCTATATGGTGCCAAATTATTATTATAAAAATAGTGTAATATATATACACAAGTTGCACCGCCCTACATAAAAATAAAAAAGGGGAGAAAGGCAGGGATTAACACCTGCCATGTGAATGTCCCAGAAGAAACAATAAAGAGAGAGAGAAGGAGCAGGAGAGAAGAGAGACCCGAGAAGGGTTCCACCGCCAAGGAACATATTTCTAGTAAAATCTCGCAATCTACATACCGTTTTGATTGTTTCAGCGAGCAGGTCACAAATATCCGTCGAGTTTCACAAACCGAGTCCAGAATAGCTGGAATGGGTCGGAAATCGCCACTCGATGTCAGGCCCCCGTATGGCCATTCGGGCTGCCAAAACTTGAAACCTTTTACACCTTTAGGAAGCCCTCTTGACGAGCTTCATCATTCTAGTTTTAGTTTCTGGATTCGGTCGAGAATTATGGCATGCGTGTGTGTTGTGCGTGTAGTGTATGTGTGTGTTATGTGTGTGTTTGTGTGTGTGTTTGTGTGTGTTGTGTGCGTTTGTATGTGTGTGTGTGTGTGTGTGTGTGTGTGTGTGTTTGTGTGTGCGGGTGTGTGTGTTGGTGTGTGCTGGTGTGTGGGTGTTGTGTGCTCTGGTGTGCGTGTGTGTTGTGTGCCCTAGTGTATGTGTTGTGTATGTTGGTGTGTGTGTGTGTGTTTGTGTGTGTGTGTGTGTGTTGTGTGCTGGTGTGTGTTGTTGTGGGTGTACTGGTGTGTGTAAAGGAAATGGGTGTGGATACGGGCCTTGCCCATATGGGGTATCGGTGTGTTTTACATGTAAAAATATTGCTAGTCGATGTTAAAGAAGATCCCAGTGAGATTACGCTAGCCGGGAGACGTTAAAACGACTGTTAGAAAGTCATATAAAGTTTTGGGTTGGAAAACATAAATTTTGAAAGCCTAGGGCTATGCCATTTGGGAATTAGAAATAAAGTTGAACATGATTGAAATTTTCTAAATCTTCAATTTGACCCTAAACGTTAATATTTTCTTTAAAAAGTGTATAACCTTCTTGGTTTAAATCCAAAATGGATCAAACGACTTCCAAATGGCCCCTAATTCAAAGCACAACATTCATACACCCCGATAACCCACGAGTGTGTCCGTAACTATGTCTCACCCAAACTCGGCTAAATTAGAAAGTAGAGTTCTAATGGTTATATAAATTAACCCGTTAATTATATAATATGATCTGTTTTAAATTGAAGGGTTGGCTAATCACTCAGTCCATTTTCCTTGTCCATCGAACCTTTTCCATTCGTTGGAATGCCAAGCAAGTACTTTGATTGCGTTTAATGTATTTCGTGTGTATATGTGAAAAATGTGGTTTGTGATAAGTGGTAATTTCGGAAAATGTGGTTTGTGCCATGTGGTTCCTGAGTGTGTGTAAACCAAGTTAAATCCAGCAAAGGTCCCCTGGGATCTGTTAAACTGCGAGTATCTGCAGATCACCCGGTGGGGAATTTACAAGAAATTTAAATTGTGTAATTTTACATTTTAAAGTGTACCAATGCGATATTTGTGACATGTGTGATTAGCTGAAAAGTGAATTTGTGAATATCAATATCATTGCGCATTGACATGAAATATTATGTCATAAACATGCATTGCAAATCGAAAAGCGAAAAATCCAAGTAAGCGACTTGGGTTGGCCAAAAGAGCCGAGAGAAATGGGCCCGTGTGCGTGAGTCATTGCATGCATGGGAATTGAATTGCATTGCACGTACAATAATGATGATTGTGGTATTATATTCCATAATATATGTGATGGCACCGTGATTTGGTTGTTTATTCACTTGTAGTACATAATCCTGAATCCTTTTACTTGCACCAGCTGTTTGCTGACCCCTTCGGGGGTGAACAAACTTGTTGTGTATTCAGGTACAGGTCTTAGTGGCGAACCGGCGCAGGAAGGGCACGAGGATATCGAGCAATGGTGATATCATGTACTATTTTGAGTGGGAGGTCATTTCATCATGGTCAAAGTCGTCTTTTGGTTTTGTACTCACGTGGGTACTGTCATATATGGGGTTAGTTTTTGTTGATGTTGTTGGATAAATTATGAGTTTTTGTATCTGTTGTGATCCAACAGGACCATGTATTGGACTGTTTTGGTGATGTATGTCGTATTGAAGTTGATGTTGGTTTTAAGGTGTGAATGTCTGGGTTTTGTTAATTGTTAATGTGTTTTGTGTTGGTCTAAGTGTGGTAGGTTCTCCAAGAAGAATCTACGGCACTGTAATATCTCTGTAAATCACGGGGGTGTTACAGTGGGTTTAGAGCCACCCAAAAACTTCCGAGCTAAAATCTTCATGGCTGCAGTGCTGGATGCCACAACTTGTCAGGATGTGATTTAGCATCAGGCCGAAGTACTTCCTTGCCGTTTCTTGCTTGGCATCTTCCCCTGTAGGCGCTTCATAATCACCTGTCACCAGTTCACCTTCTCTCCACTCATGATGGCCACCCTCATTCTAAACCTTAAGTTCGTGCACATTTTAAATGCTCCGGTTCTGTTCTCCATGACCCGGCACCAGAATTCATGCAATTAGAAGTAGGAGAGAGTGAAAATCTTCTTGTGGCACGATGGATGGATATTTGTGGCTTTGGAGTTCATAGTGAATAGATTCTAGTATGCTTAAAGCATACTGTCGGACCCAAAATTCTCCAGATCCTCCAGTGTCAGGCCGTTAGATAGCAGTTAATACATTTTTCCCAAAAGATCCATATTATTAGAGATCTCATTTTCCTACACGGTGCTCACAATTTCAAAGACGGGAGCACCCTTCTTTTCCAACGCATACTTAAACACTGCGTCAACAGTCTATTCATTATAATTTCCTTTGCGAAGACTACCCAATCTGTAGAGCCCTTGTTGTTTGACATGAGAAATCACCAGATTTAAACCCAGCCATGTCTTTGTTTTCAGAGATTATACGCTCTTGAAGCACAGAGAGAGCAAAGATCCTTCGGTCGATGATATTTTCTTTCTTTTTCAAGGACAATGACGAATTATGTGATGAAGTCATTTTTGTAGAGAGATAGATGAAAAGTAAGAATTAAAAACTTCCCAGAAAAAGTTCTAAGTATTTAGGTTGTATGCTGTAGGCTCATTTAATTTGCAAAAAACATAAAGAGTCCTTTGATTAGCGTACTGGGCCCTCTATAGCGTGCAGAGAGGCTAGGTTACATTGAACGGTCAGATTTAGGATATGTGAACCGTTCCTGAATAAACGTACAAGATGAATCCGGATGTAACTGGTATGTCTAATCCATCAATTTTGAATTTAATGCCCGGCCCCATATCCGACACATTACATCCTCCATTATTGCACATTCAAGTAGTTTATATTTTAAAAATGCGGGTTTCAAGGCTTTAAAGTCCAGATGTCGTTTCAGTATTGAAAGTTAAATCATTTTAAATCCAGACGCTACACGTGGACTAAAACTTGTTTTGAAAAGGTTAAGTGAATGGAATTGGATACGATTTAAATATTAATTGACATCTTACAATATTTATGTTGTATATTTACAGTATTCCCCCTTAAAAGGTGCATACATTATTCAATTCTTACAGCAATCGATGATTAATACTGTATTGTAGGGTCCTACTTTCTTCCCCCTTAATTGATGCACACTTGAGTTGTAGGAAGATAACTGTACCTTCTTCTTCCTACTATACAAATATGACTGAGAGTTCTGAGTGTATGATTAATAAGCGTGGACACTGTATTCATGGGTCTTACAGCTTTCTCCCTCAGATGATGGGTAAAATTAAAAACTTACAGGAATTTCAATCAAGCTGTAGCATTCTCAATTCCTGGTGGAGCATACAGAAACTTATTGTGTTGAGAGGCTTTGTGAAGATGTCGGCTATTTGAAAGTTTGCATGGACTTTATCGATCCAAACATCTTTATTCTCTACAAAATTTCTGATGAAGTGATGCTTCATATAGAAGTGCTTGGTCCTCGAGTGCAATACAGGATTGTGCGTGATTGCAATTGCAGTCGTGCTATCGCACATCATAGGATCTGCATGTAACAACTTCCAACAACATAATATACTGATTCATCTGTAGAAAGCAAGTTGGCCAATTGCTGCTTACTGAACTATGATACAAGTTTAGGTCCAATGAAGTGACAAGTTCCACTTGTACTCTTCCTATCCAACTTGCAGCCACCGAGATCTGAGTCATTGTAGCCTACCAAATTCAATCCTCCTATCTTAGGATACCATAATCCTACATTGATTGTTCCTTTGACGTACTTAAGAATTCGTTTGGATGTGGTGAAGTGTGACTCATTAGGTGCAACCACTACGCCATAGATGGCCTGCGGCAACTCCTACAAAATGTTGCAAGAACCAAAAAAATCGTTGCTGTAGACAAGAAAATCAAAACAACAACACTTTTTTGGTGTTGCACTTTTCACCGCTGCCGTAGGTCCCTATAGCAACACTTATGTCACCTACTGCAACACCACTCCTTTTGTTACCATAAGACTGCAAGGCATCGTTACCTATAGTCTACAGCAACATTAAACAAGTGTTGCAGCAGAGGCCAATTTTCTGTAAAAGTAGGGGGCACTACTAAATTTATTTATTTTTTTAAATAATTTTTTTTAATAAATTGAAATTATTTTTTTAATATATTATTTTTTTTAAAAAAATATATTATATTCCCGCCCAATCCGCACCCGCCCCGCCCGCCCAAACCCGCCGCCACCCGCCCCCACGCGCCCCGCACATAATATGTATAAATGTGCATTTCCGCTACTCACGGGATTTGAACCTGTGACCTCAATGAGATGGAGGTGGGTATCAAACCAGTGAGCCAAAGTCATTTGTTGTTCTAATATTGATTTATATTATATAAGTGTACAATAAACCATATATATATATATATGTATATAAATATATATAATATATATATATATATTATATATATGTTTTTAATATTTTCAGAATTATTTTCAAAATATATTAATATTTAACAAAATATTTTAATATATAATGTAATATAATTTTTAATATTAATATATAACAAAATATATGAATATTCAATATATTCCACATTTGATATAATATAATTCATAAAATAATATGTATATATTATAATTTTTAATATATAATGTAATATAATTTTTAATATTAATATATAACAAAATATATTAATATTCAATATATTCCACATTTGATATAATATAATTCATAAAACAATATGTATGTATTATAATTTTTAATATATAATGTAATATAATTTTTATATTAATATATAACAAAATATATTAATATTCAATATATTCCACATTTGATATAATATAATTCATAAAATAATATGTAAATATTATAATTTTTAATATAAAATGTAAGATAATTTTTACTATTAATATATAACAAAATATATTAATATTCAATATATTCCACATTTGATATAATATAATTCATAAAATAATATGTATGTATTATAATTTTTAATATATAATTTAATATAATTTTTAATATTAATATATAACAAAATATATTAATATTCAATATATTCCACATTTGATAAAATATAATTCATAAAATAATATGTATATATTATAATTTTTAATATAAAATGTAATATAATTTTTAATATTAATATATAACAAAATATATTATTATTCAATATATTCCAAATTTGATATAATATAATTTATAAAATAATATGTATGTATTATAATTTTTAATATATAATGTAATATAATTTTTAGTATTAATATATAACAAAATATATTAATATTCAATATATTCCACATTTGATATAATATAATTCATAAAATAATATGTATGTATTATAATTTTTAATATATAATGTAATATAATTTTTAATATTAATATATAACAAAATATATTAATATTCAATATATTGCACATTTAATATAATATAATTCATAAAATAATATGTTTTTATTTGCTTAATCATCAAAACTCAATTAATGAATATTTGGAATAAAATATTCCAACAATACGTGAAGGCCCAAGTTAAGGAGGAGGATGACAAGATTTGCCACTTTTCTAGACGGATGAAACCGAAAATTCGTGATTACATGTATGGGCTCGCCTGCACCACCCTAAAGGACTATCAGAGTAGAGCTCTTGCTTATGATATGCCCTTGACGGCGAGTGAGGCGTGTAGGTCACAAGTCGTCCAGGAACAAGTCTAGAGGGGGGGTGAATAGACTTGTTGAAACTCTTGAACTCTTTTTCACGAAGAGTGAGTTTCTTCAGCTGATAGTTAAACAAATGACTTGGAGTCGTTTGTTCTTGGATATGTGCGGAAGTCAGCTGATGACGAATAGAAATCAACTTAATGAAACACTTAACAATGTATGCAGCAGTTAAAGTATGATGCAGTAAAACAGTAAATAACGCAGGCAATTATAGTGGTCTCAGAAGTGGGGTAATCCTCTACTAATCCACTTTTCTCCAAACCAGTTGGAGATGAATTCACTATAATTTTCAACCAGTGATAAATATTACAGTGATTCAAACCACACTACAACAGCTTCCAACCAGTGGAAATCCGTGCCGTTGTACACACTTGACTGCCTTGCACCTCTTGATCCTCGATTCTCGGATGCCTTTACAGTCTCTTACTTCAACCAGTGAAGTACCCCGTACTCAAGATTATAGACAAGAGTTTTTGTCTTCTCCAACTTAAGAGCTTCCTTAAGTATGAACTTTTAGATATGCTCTTTTCACGATGCTATTGATTGCTTTAGATTGCTTGATTGTTTTGATCGCTTGAATGTATGTTCGCACCGGTTGTTGCTCAGTTTCAAATCTTCGGATATATATAGATCACGATCTCTGAGCTTTTTCCTTGTAGCCGTTGCAATTCTTTTGAACAAATCTGTCCGTTGGAGGGAGACTTCATTGTTTAATCTTTCTGAACGTTGCAAGGCTGGATTCCCATTATTTAATTTTATCTTCCGACCGTTGTGAAGACTTCTGCATGTGAGCGCCGAATCTTTTGAATATAAAATGATTAAAGTCTTCAAGGTGGGTCTGGATGATTTATTTAAATCATATCTCTTGCGGGAATCACTCCAATTTGTCTCTTCACGTTGCATGTGAGCTTTCCGTAATTTTTGACTTTTCAACGCATGCTGACGTGGACTAGGAGTACTTGGCTGCCTTTGAGTAGGCTGATATGCAGCTAACATCTCTGCAGACAGGTCCTCTCGGCTGTTCACTGTTTGTGACTTATCTGGTCAGGTGACTTCCCTGAGGTACCTCGGCTGCAGTCTGGTCAAACTTCTCTGATAAATTTTGTTGACCAGAGCTACTCTGTCTTGGATTCGGCTGTTCCTCTCTGATGGACTAAGCTGTACTTAGTACTTAGTCGTTTTTCAGCCTAACAAATTTTTGGCCTACAGAAGATACTCATTTGGTTCTTCTTTACATTTTGCCAAGATTTGTACTTAACCCATTTGGCCTATGGAAGATACTCATTTGGTTCTTCCTTACATTTTGCCAAGTAATAAACATTTGATTTTATATTTATGACATCATCAAAATCTAACAAGTATTCCTAACAAATTCCCCCTATTTTGATGATGGCAAAACTTTAAGCAAGTAATCAAATGACCAAGTCTGCACTTAAGTGCGAGACATAAACTGAAATCAGTCTAATATTGAGACAACTGGAAATTGTCATTCAACAGACTGTTTATAAAATTTTCTGACTTGTTTATTATTGAAATTTTACAAGAAAATTTTAAGTACATAAAGCATTACAAGTAGAAGAAATAACTAAAAGTCATCTGCCTCTTCCTCTGCCTCTTCGAATAGGCTGCTTGGCAGGTTTGAAGGGTTTGGCTCCAATTGGTCTTATCTTGACTGGAGCAAGACCATATTTCCTCTTCACAACAAGTGTTGTGAAGTCTTGTTCTTGCTGGGATCTGAATCTGTTCTCAAGACACAATTGCTTGATTTCTCTTTGAAGCGCTAACTCATCAAGTTCACCGCCCAGACGGGTTGGTGCTTCCTCTGCTCTGAATGAGGGAATCATAGGATAAGCATTTTGATCTTTAGCGTGCTTCTTCAGAACATCCCAAAGCTTCGGATGGATTTCTTCCATGAAGTTTATGAAAATTTCTTGTGGGGAGAGTTTATCATCCTGGAGTAGTTCCCAGATGTAATAGTCTTTGATGAACCTCTTCTTTGCAGATCCCCACATCTCAAGAGCTTCAAATGGAATAAAATCCTCAACATACCACAGCTCCTTCCCTTCCCATTCTAGAGTAGGTCCAAACCCACCTCTAGTCCTTCTTCTCTTTCCTTCAGGTTGGTCAGCCTGGTCATCTAGATCCACAGCTTCCTTTCTCTTCAGACTGGAGGGTCCTTCAATTTGAAGTACATCTTGCCTCTTCTTGCTTCTAATTTCTCTATCTTCCCCCTCAACTCTCTCTTCCCCCTTTTTGCCAGCATCAACAAGAGTAGTTAATTGGTGCTCCATTCTGCTCATCCAATCAGACATGCCAAATGGCATTCTGTTGTTGGTAGGGGGAGGGGGCTGAGGAATCTCTCTCTGTAGAAGGGTGTCTATCTTGGCATTTATTGACTGAAGGTCAGGAGTGACCTGAGATGATAGCAGCTCTCCAATAGTATCTTTGACGATTTGCCTGATCAGCTCAGTCATGGTAGGGGATATCTGAGCTGATGGAGAGTGCTCTCCTGAGCCTTCTGCAAAGGAACCACTAGACTGCAGGCTCCTGTCTGCAGCTGGTAGGTCAGAGGGGCTTTTCTCCGGGGTCCCTGACCTGGAGTCTTCAGCCAGTTCTGCGTCTAGGCTGGTGTACCTGACAGGTATCACAGTCCTATCTGCAGCTTCGTGAATAGGCTCTGGCTCCATCTCTGGTTCTGGCTCCTTTTCTGCTTCTCTCTCTTCCTCTTTCTCTTCTTCTTCTTTTTCCTTTTCTTCTTCCTCATCTTTTTCTTTTTCATTTTCTTTTGCTGCTCCTGCACCTCCTCCATCATCATTATCATCATCATCATTCTTATCATCATCCTGCTCTTTCTTTTCTCCTTCATCATCCTCATCCTCCTTTTCTTCTTCATCTTTTTCTTGATCTACCTCTTCTCCTTCTTCTTCATCTCCTTCATCAGCCAATTCTTCTGTCTTCTCAATTTCTTCTGGCTGTTTTTCAACTGGAATATTTTCTTCTGTTTCTCTCTTTTCTTCATCTTCTTCATCCACCAAATCAATAATTTCATCATCTTCATCTACTTCTTCAATCCTAATCTCCTTTTTAACTTCCTCCTCCTCCTCCTCTCCAAAAATGCCATCAAAAATGCTGAGCATGATAGAATAGATAAAGTGGTTCATGTTTGTTTTAAAATGGGACATGAACCATTTATCCTGGAGGATTAAAGATAAGTCTGATTCTTTGCAAAATTCAATCAGAACCTCCTCAGTGGCTTGGGGATATTCCCAACCACTAGTTGCAATGTAGGTTTGAAGATTTGTAAAGGTCATAGTTTTGAAAGATTTCCACTCTTCAAAAATATGTACAAAAGAGTGTTTTTCTGCTTGTTGTTTAACAAGCTGGAGTTGTTCAATAGAAAGGTTGAAAGTATTATTTTCTAACAGGTTAAAAGTATAATCAGCTTCAGGAATAGAGATTATTAGACCTGCTTCTTCTTCTTCGGATATGTAGACTGGGGGGGTGAGAACAGGTACAATCCGAGTTTCAGTGGTATCTGGTGCAGTGTGTCTTCGGATGAATTGGTGATCGAACTGAGGGGCTGGCGAGGTGTTCAGACTGCTCTCCCTCGCTAAACTGCAGTATCCTTGGCCTCTTAGGAGAGGGTTCCGGTGATGACTGCAGAGTAGAGGGTCCTTCTGGGGCTGGTCCCCATCTCTTGAATCTGATTGCAATGGGTGTATCGTCGGACTCTGTGTCGGACCTGACTGCAGTTGGGATATCAGCTGCAGGTCTGTCCGACTCTCCTGATGAGTAGTATCTTGGGTATGTTCTTGAGTCCGGCAGCTCCTTCAACAACTGAGCTGCTTTCCCAGTGCCTCCGACTTTCTTCTTCTCATGGTCCATATGACCAAGCCTTTTATTGGGGTGGAAGGGGTCAGTGTTTCCCTTAGCCACTCCGGTCTTCTCCAAAAACCAACTGAGATGCGTTCCGAACGCCAGCTTTGTCTTAAACTTCTTCTCATCGTCAAGCCGTTCGACCTTGTTCACCTCGCGCACGAGTTGCCTGAAGATGTAGTCTGCCCAATCGACTTCTTCTTCCTGAATCAACGTACCCAACACCATAAACTTTGACGATGACAATTGATCATAACTGTCCGCCATCCTCATGACTATTTTGTTGGTAATATCCAACGCGACACGGTAAATTCTTTTTAGTTCATTCCTTTTGGCTGTGAATTTCAATTTTTCAGGGATATTTTCGACCTTTATCTTTTTCTAGGTTTCGGCGGCGGATTGCTTGAGAGCTTCGACTGCTAAACCACGGTGCTTCATCCCGAAGACAGAACGAATCGTCTCTCGATCTATGCTGACAGGTACTCCGCCGACTGTGCTGTGGATTCCGTCTTGAATCAGATGAGCTTTGCGATAGAACTCAACGACGTCCTCTTTGAACAGGTGCTGCGGGTTGATGTCGAGAAATGGGTAGATCCCATTAAGCTTCATTGCCCGAATCAGATTGAACATGTCGTAGTCCTCCAGATTGGCTTCTAGTAAACCTTCAAAGTCGACAACCATGGAGAAAATGACCTGGTCTTTCACCGCCTTCAAATTCACTCCTTCGAAAGATGCCATTTCTGCAAATAGAGGATTTTAGTGTATATTTTTGCTCTGAAATATCTAGGGTTTCTGTACGCGTAAAGAGTAAAGTGAAAGGTCTTCTTTCCTTATAAAGAAGATGAAAAGACGTTTGTATTAGTTTATTATATATTTGAACGGTGGTACGCCTTTTGATATTCTTTTGAATTTCAAATTTGAATCGGTGGCCCAATTTAAATTTCGACGGTTGATTCTGATTGGCCATCGTAGAGGTTGATTTAATAGGCGTTTGACGCGTGTATTAAAATTGCCACTCGGCTTATAAAAATGTATATTTAAATGCCATTCGTTAGCCAAAATTAATATTATAAATGTGGCAGATAATAATTAAATATTCAGAGGTCAGTTTAAAGAACTTAGCTGGTCTGATTTGTTGACTGTTGACCACTCTGCAACAGGTGAGTTGACTTCTCGCCTGGTATTCTGAACAGCTAAGTTGCTTCGTCTGGCCTTCGTCTTCTCGCCTGCATCAGCTAGGCTGATTCTGGAGTTTCGTCCTCCCTTTAACTTGCTTCAGTACTAGATTCCCAATCTAGTAATCCAAGGTCTCTGCTCAGCTCTAGGAATCTTTCTTCTGGCAAGGGTTTAGTGAAGATGTCAGCTATTTGGTAGTCTGTGCTGACTCTTTCAACTCTAACCCTTTTATTAAGCACATGGTCTCTAATGAAATGGTGCTTAACGTCAATGTGCTTCGTCCTTGAATGCAAAACCGGATTGTTGGTTATTGCAATAGCACTATTGTTGTCACACCAGATTGGGACTTCGTTGGCAATTATATTATAGTCCCTTAACTGTTGTCTGATCCATAGAATCTGTGCACAATGACTGCTGACTAGGTATTCGACTCTGTCTTGGAGATAGAGTTAGAAACTCGCTTCTTGCTAAACCAGATATCATCTGGTTCCTAGGAATTGACACGTTCCTCTAGTGCTCTTCCCGTTGATTTTGCATCTGCGAAATCCGCATCCGAGTATCCCGATAGCTCAAGTTGTCATCCTTGGGATACCATAGTCCAACATTAATTGTAGACTTTAGGTACTTAATTATTCTCTTGCCGCATCTAGGTGTGATTGCTTCGGCTTGGATTGGAATCTTGCACAAACTCCAACGGCATATGATATGTCCGGCACCTTGCGGTGAGGTGCGAAGAGATCCAATGAGTCCTCTGTAGTGGGTTGAGTCCACCGATATGCCCGCCTCGTCTCGCATCCGGTGAGTACTTGTGCTCATTGGAATTCTTGCGGGTTTGGCTGATTCCATTCCATATCTCTTGATAAGATCTCTGGTATACTTTGCTTGGTTGATGAAAATTCCTTTTTCCATCTGCTTAACTTGTAATCCGAGAAAGAAGTTAAGCTTTCCCATCATACTCATCTCAAATTCTCCTTGCATGAGGTTGGAGAATTTTTCGCATAGCTCAGGATTGGTTGACCCGAATATGATGTCATCCACATAAATCTGGACTATTAATATGTGGCCTCCGTGCTCCACTCTGAATAGGGTCTTGTCCACTTTCCCTTTGCAAAATCCATTTTTCTCAAGAAACACACACAGTGTTTCATACCACGCTCTTGGTGCTTGCTTTAGTCCATACAGAGCCTTCAACAGCTTATAGACTTTGTCTCCTTTGACAAAACCTGGGGGTTGCTCTACATAGACTTCTTCTTCTAGGATTCCGTTCAGAAACACACTCTTTACATCCATCTGGTATACTTCAAAGTCCTTGAATGGAGCATATGCGAGGAATAATATGATGGCTTCTAATCTTGCAACAGGTGCATAGGTTTCATCAAAATCTATTCCCTCACACTGTGCATAACCTTTTGCTACGAGTCTGGCTTTATTCGTAACAACAGCTCCGTCTTCATCACTCTTGTTTTTATACACCCATTTGGTGCCAATAACTTTCTTGTGATCAGGTCTGTCTGTTAGTTCCCAGACTTTGTTTCTTTCCATCTGCTCCAATTCTTCTTGCATGGCATTAATCCATGAATAATCTTCCAAGGCTTGTTCTATAGTCTTGGGTTCAATTTGCGACATAAAACATGAGAACATCGCCATTCCTGCTGGTAGGGTTGACTGTCTCGTCTTAACTCCATCAGTCAACTTTCCGATAATTTGCTGAATTGGGTGATCCTTGAGCCATTTGGGGATATTGTCCTCTTCTGGGTTTGTTCCCCCTGTTGAATTGCCCTGGTGGTTATCTGCATCAGCTGGGTTCTGGTCTGCAACTGAATCAGCTACCGCCTTGTCATCTGCAGCTTGGTTCTGATCTGCAGATGAGTCTTTGTCGACTCATTTGGGTCTTCTTCACAAGAATGGATCAGATAGGTTTGGTGATCCTGTCTGATCTGCAGTTGGGTCTTCATCAGCTGCAGTTGGGTCATCAGGCTGGTCTGCAGGTGAGTCCACCATTCTAGTGTCATGTATAATGACTTCTTCAAGGGTTGCTGACTTGAGCTTGTTCTCAATTTGCTCAAGTTGTTTCCTGTACTTAACGATAGATTCATCAAAAACAACATGGGGTGTTTCTTCCACAACTAATGTTCTTTTATTAAAAACTCTATATGCCTTGCTTCTTTGGGAATATCCCATAAAGAGACCGTCATCAGTTTTAGCATCAAAGGCATTTAGCTGTGTTTTACCGTTGTTGTGGATGAAACACTTACAACCAAAGACATGAAAGTAAGCAACAGTAGGAGTTCTATTATTCCAAACCTCATAGGGAGTTTTGCCATGTCTCCCTACTATCATACTCCTGTTCTGGGTGTGACAGGCTGTGTTAACAGCTTCAGCCCAGAACCTTTTGAGTAGGTCCGCTTCTGCAATCATGGACCTTGCTGCTTCCTTCAGGGTTCTGTTTCTTCTTTCAGCAACACCATTCTGCTGGGGCGTCCTGGCTGCAGAGAGCTCATGCTGGATCCCATTCTGATCGCTTTGCCTTGTTGAGAAACTCTCCTCCTCTATCTGATCTGATTTTGATTATGGAGAGGGATTTCTCATTCTAGATCCTTCTCAGCAGCTCAGGTAACTTGGTCAGAGTTTCACTTTTCTTGTATAGGAAAATGATCCAAGTGTACCTTGAATAATCATCTACTATTACAAGGGCATGTTTTCGGCCGCTCAAAGTCCTTGGCTTGATAGGACCAAATAGATCCATGTGGAGTAGATCTAAGATCCTTGATGTGAGCGTTGTAGGCTGAACTGGCTTGAACGATGCCTTGGTCTGCTTTCCCTTCTGACATGCATCACAGAGTGCTTCCTTCTTGAATGCTTCATTTGGAAGTCCTCTGACCAGCTTCTGAGAGCTAATCTTGTTGATGACTTTGAAATTTAGGTGACATAGTCTTTTGTGCCACAGCCATCCATTCTCAGCTACTGTCTTCGATAGAAAACAGGAGTTAGGTGTTCCTGTGTTCCAATCAATCATGTAGACATCTCTTCTTCTGAATCCTTGTAGCTTTATTTCTCCAGATAGGATGTCTATCACCATACACATCAAGATGGTGAAGACTACTAGGTTCTTCTCGTCACAGAACTGGCTTATGCTCAGGAGGTTGTACTTGAGCTCTTTGACATAATGGACTTTGGATATGACAATGTTTCCTCGGTTCAGCTCTCCAAAGCCTTTTGTCTGTCCTCTAGAGCTATCTCCAAATGTTACATCGGGACCTCTTTCTTTGATGTATTTGGTCAGCATCTTCTTGTTCCCGGTCATATGACTCGAGCATCCAGAGTCTACAAACCATTCTTCACCTCCTAAATTTGAGCTTGAGGAGATGTGGTTGTAGTCCTTCCACCTTTTCTGCAATTAAATAAGCAGAGATTTAGGTACCCAAATTTGTGTGGGTCCTTTGGGGTTAGTTGGTTTCCTGGAGAATTGATTTCTCCTTGGATTATGAAAATTGTTATTATTATTATTATAACCCTTATAAGGTGTCTGTGGTCGAGGTCTGAATCTCCTGGTTGGATTGTATACCGGATATTCCTCAAAATTTTGATAGTGTGGGCCATTTCTAAATCTAGGCTGAGACCATTTATTAAACCTTTGTGGTCTCCACACTTGTTCATTTTGGTAATTAGGATAACCTTGAGGTTTCCATCTGCCCCTCCCATTATGAAATCTATTTTTGGGGAGTTGTTAGTAATAGTGGGCGTGTTGCCTGGGCTGCTGCTTTTGCCTGGGCCACTACCTAGTCGCCTGTCTAGGTGGCTGTCTGGTGTAACCTGACTGCAGCCTAGACGTTTGACTTGGCTGTTGCCTGTTTTTAAATATTTCTTTATATACAGGCTCACCAGTCGAGACTATTGTTTCTCCCTTTATAAACTTGGTTTCAGAACTAGAGGGAGTGTGAGAATCATATCCAAGGCCTGATTTGGTATATAATGACCTTTTATAAGTACACAATTCTCCCAGGGTTGAAGACGCCTTCAGGGAGGTTATTTCCTGCGCCTGAGTTTTATTTATCTGAGCCAGCTTAGTAAACTCAGCTTTGGCATGAGCAAGTGCAGCTGATTTTTCTTTAAGTAAAATGGTTAGCCGATCTATCTCAGCTGTATTAACATTTGCCTGGTTTTTAAAGTCAGCTGTAGTTGTCTCAACCTTATTCAGATCTAGGCTGAGTTTTTCGAAATCATTTTTCAGCTGCCTATTCTCATCTTGCAGCTGAGTCTTCTCTCTTGTCTGACTTGGTGTGCAGATTTGAGTGTTTCAAAATCTTTAAATAACTGATTTACCGATTCATGTAGATCCATATCTTGTGACATGGCTGAGATATTATTTGAACCGGTGGGTTTAGAAGTTACCTCTTCATCAGCTAGGTTTGCCATCAGGCAATCATACTCCTCGTCTTCATCAGAAAAGAAACCGCTGCTTGATTCGACATGCTCCTGGTCTTCTCCGATCAGGGCCTTTCTTCTATCTTCCTTTCTGCCCACCTCCTTCTTGGTTTCATCCTTCTTGAGCTCAGGACAATCCATTTGGATGTGTCCTATTTTGTGACAGTTGTAGCATTCTACTTTCCAGCTTCCAGCCTTCTGGTTTCTTCTTGGATTCTCCTTCTAATTTTTCTTGTACTTGGAGTAGTTCTTTCTGAAATTGCTGAACCTTTGCATTATGAAAGCCATTTCTTCCTCAAAATCTAGTGGATTTGGAGGTTTCACATCAGATAGGCTCTTGGCAGGGGACTCGGCTGCAAATGCGATTCCCTTCTCTGCAGGCTCAGTTGAGGATGAACTTGGAAGCTCGAACTCATAAGCCTTCAGATCAGAGAACAGCTCCTGAATCTTTATCTTATTCAGGTCCTTGGACTCTCTCATAGCTACGGCCTTCATGCTCCATTCGGGGTTGAGAGATCTGAGGACCTTTAGTGCCATTTCCCTATTGCCATAGGTTTTGCCCAGGGAGTTGATCTCATTGATAATTTCAGTGAACCTTGTGTCCACTTGATCTATGGATTCACCATTCTTCATTTTAAAGTTGTCAAATTTTTGGATAGCAATTGACAGCTTGTTTTCCTTGATCAGCTCCGTTCCTTCACACATTAGGGCTAATGTGTCCCAAATTTCTTTGGCATTCTTACAGTTCTTGATCTTGACCATGGTGGATTTGTCAAGAGTTTGATATAACACATCTCTGGACCGGTTGTCAAGATTGGCCAGCTTTCTTTCTGCGGGAGTCAGCTCCGTCCTCTTCTTAGGAATCTTTTTTGGCCTCCCAGCTGCGATCTCCTCTGCTGTGATGTCCTTCTCAAAGATGAATGGACCGTCTTCAATGATGCACCACATGTCGTTATGAATTGAAGATAAGTGTGCCTGCATCCTTATCTTCCACAGATCATACTCGTCAACTGAAAAGATAGGGAGTCTAGAGTGCATGTGTTCCATTATAAAATGAGAGTTAAGATATATATATCTAATATAAATCTGGTTCGTGAAATAAATGAACCAACCTCTCCGATACCACTTGTAGGTCACAAGTCGTCCAGGAACAAGTCTAGAGGGGGGAGGGTGAATAGACTTGTTGAAACTCTTGAACTCTTTTTCACGAAGAGTGAGTTTCTTCAGCTGATAGTTAAACAAATGACTTGGAGTCGTTTGTTCTTGGATATGTGCGGAAGTCAGCTGATGACGAATAGAAATCAACTTAATGAAACACTTAACAATGTATGCAGCAGTTAAAGTATGATGCAGTAAACAAGATAAATAACGCAGCAATTATAGTGGTCTCGGAGGTGGGGTAATCCTCTACTAATCCACTTTTCTCCAAACTATTGGAGATGAATTCACTATAATTTTCAACCAGTGATAAATATTACGGTGATTCAAACCACACTACAACAGCTTCCAACCGGTGGAAATCCGTGCCGTTGTACACACTTGATCGCCTTGCACCTCTTGATCCTAGATCCTCGGATGCCTTTACGTCTCTTACTTCAACCAGTGAAGTACCCGCATCAAGATTATAGACAAGAGTTTTTGTCTTCTCCAACTTAAGAGCTTCCTTAAGTATGAACTTTTAGATCTGCTCTTTTCACGATGCTATTGATTGCTTTAGATTGCTTGATTGTTTTGATCGCTTGAATGTATGTTCGCACCGGTTGTTGCTCAGTTTCAAATCTTCGGATATATATAGATCACGATCTCTGAGCTTTTTCCTTGTAGCCGTTGCAATTCTTTTGAACAAATCCGTCCGTTGGAGGGAGACTTCATTGTTTAATCTTTCTGAACGTTGCAAGGCTGGATTCCCATTATTTAATTTTATCTTCCGACCGTTGTGAAGACTTCTGCATGTGAACGCCGAATCTTTTGAATATAAAATGATTAAAGTCTTCAAGGTGGGTCTGGATGATTTATTTAAATCATATCTCTTGCGGGAATCACTCCAATTTGTCTTTTCACATTGCATGTGAGCTTTCCGTAATTTTTGACTTTTCAAGGACTTGGAGTACTTGGCTGCCTTTGAGTAGGCTGATATGCAACTAACATCTCTGCAGACAGGTCCTCTCGGCTGTTCACTGTTTGTGACTTATCTGGTCAGGTGACTTCCCTGAGGTACCTCGGCTGCAGTCTGGTCAAACTTCTCTGATAAATTTTGTTGACCAGAGCTACTCTGTCTTGGATTCGGCTGTTCCTCTCTGATGGACTAAGCTGTACTTAGTACTTAGTCATTTTTCAGCCTAAAAAATTTTTGGCCTACAGAAGATACTCATTTGGTTCTTCTTTACATTTTGCCAAGATTTATACTTAACACATTTGGCCTATGGAAGATACTCATTTGGTTCTTCCTTACATTTTGCCAAGTAATAAACATTTGATTTTATATTTATGACATCATCAAAATCTAACAAGTATTCCTAACAAGGCGGCTCGAGAAAGTAAGAAACAGAAGTCTGTCGGTAACTTTTCTGGTCACAAGGGCGGAGTTCATCAGAAATCTCAGTCTGTAAATATTCCTGCGGGCGGTTCGGCTAGTTTTTCTAGGGGCTTTCGAGGTACTTCCAGTGCCTCCACTCGTGATGTCAGATGTTTCAACTGTGGCAAGTTGGGCCATAGGAACCGGGAGTGCCCTCGTCCGTCATTGATTTATCATACTTGTGGTCAGTTGGGCCACAATGCTTCTTTTCGTGAGCGGTTAGGGCAGATTCTTTGTGCCTAGGCTTCTTTTCAAGCACCTAAGGAGCCGGGTGTGAAACAGGGGCCGTTTGCTCCGCAGTCTCCACCGAGTGTCAGCCGAGGGAGAGGTCAGGGTCAGCCCGCTAGAGGGGGAGCTTCTAGTGTCAGCTCCGCTCATCCGTGTGTTTATGAGATGAGGAGGGCTGATGATCCAACGGCTACCGTGGCTACATGTACCGTTCATATTCATTCTCATCCTGTCAGTGCTTCTTGATTCGGGTGCTACGCATTCACTCATTTCTCTGGAATGTGTGTGTTGCTTGGGTCTTGACTGTTTGTCGCCTTGTGAGCCTTTCATTGTTAAACTCCCTAGTAGTGATAGGATCATTGGTGATTGGGAGATCCGAGACTGTTCTGTGATTATATGTGAGAGGGCTTGGCTCTCTAATCTTATCGTTGTGAATATTGAGAGTGATGATTGGATTCTCTGGGACGATTGGCTCGAGCGGCATGTTGCGATCATGAACTACCGCACGGGAATCATCACCATGTTAGCCGAGGACGGCACCGAGCACTCTTTCGCGGGGCGAAAGAGGGGAAACCAAAAGTTCGTAATTAACGCCTTGAAGGCGATGAGACTCATGCGGAAGAGGTGTACTGGTTATTGGTGCTATGCCCTGGAGGCGGAGGATGGTGGAGTCCACTTTTCATCGATTCCAGTCGTTAGTGAGTTCCCTGATGTCTTTCCGATGAGTTACCGGGGTTACCATAGGACCGAGAAGTTGAATTCGCTATCGATTCAGAGCCGGGTGCGGCTCCGATTACGAAGGCGCCGTATCGCATTGCACCTTCAGAGATGGCCAAGTTGAAGAAGTAGTTGAGTGAGCTTCTTAAGTCGGGGTATATTCGATCGAGCGATTCGCCTTGGGGCGCACTGGTCCTGTTTGTGCGGAAGAAGGATGGTTCACTGCATTTATGTATCGATAATCGCGAGCTAAAAAAAGTGACCATCAAGAACAAGTATCCCTTGCCGAGTATTGATGACTTGTTTGATCAGTTGTAGGGAGCTAGGGCTGTCTAAATGGTTCTCGGTTAGAACCGAAACCAAACCGGAACCGCGCGGTTCTGGTTAACGGAGAACTGCAATTTCGGTTATCGGTCCGGTTTTCGGTTCCATTGTGTATCATTTGTTCGATTTTCGGTCTAATCGGTAACCGTTCGGTTCCGAACCGAAAATCAATTTTATAAAATATATTTATTAAATATTATTTTTTATTTTATAATAATGTTATATTATTTTATTTTTTGTAAGTTAAAATTGGAAATTAGACTTTTTTATGAAATTATATTTTGCAATTATATTATATTATTATAAAATAAAACATAATATTTAATAAATATATTTTATAAAACCGAACCGGAACAGATTTTATTTGTGAAATTATATTTCTATATTTTATAATTATATTATGTTATTTCAATTTTTTAAATTGAAATTAAAAAACATTTTTTTTGGTTAATCGAATCGGAACCGAAAATAATTGGTCCGCTTCCGGTTAATCGAAAATTTATACGGTCCGGTTTCCGGTTCTTATTTTAAGACATTTATGGTTCCGGTTAACCGAAAATTTCGGTCCAATTTACTGAAACCGAACTGTTCGACAGCCCTACAGGGAGCTGCGGTATTCTCGAAGTTCGACTTAAGACCGGGATACTATCAGCTTCGGGTGAAGGAGTCTGATGTTCCGAGAATAGCTTTTCGGACGAGATACGGACATTATGAGTTTGTGGTTATGCCCTTCGGGATAACTAACACACCGGCAGTGTTCATGCAGTTGATGAACAAGGTTTTCATTGAGTGTTTGGATAACTGTGTCGTCGTCTTCATTGACGATATCTTTATCTATTCGAAGAATGAAGAGGAGCATTTGCAACATCTGCGTGTGGCGTTAGACATTTTGAGGGCCGAGCGACTCTATGCGAAGTTCTCGAAATGTGAGTTCTGGCTGAAGGAAGTGATGTTTCTGGGTCACGTGGTTTCAGCCGAGGGGTCCGTGTGGATCCACAGAAGATTGAGGCAGTGCTGGATTGGGCACCGCCTAAGAATGTCAAGGAGGTCCGTAGTTTCTTGGGTTTGGTTGGCTACTATCGTAGGTTCGTCGAGGGGTTCTCGAAACTGGCTCGGCCACTTACACAGTTGCTTCAGAAGTCTGAGAAGTTCGTCTGGAATGACGAAAGACAGTCGAGTTTTGAGGACCTGAAGAGGCGTTTGACTTCAGCCCCGATTCTAGCGTTTCCATCTGGCAACGAGGGTTTTGCTGCTTAGCAATGCTTCGGGTCAGGGTCTTGGGTGCGTGTTGTTGCAGCAGAACAAGGCTATTGCATATGCGTCGAGAGAGTTGAGGCTGTATGAGCTCAACTACCCTACTCACAATTTGGAGTTAGCGGCAGTTGTTTTTGCGCTTAAAATTTGGCGCTACTATCTTTTTGGCCCTGCATGTCAGTTTTTACCGATCATAGAAGTTTGAAGTAGATATTTACTCAGCGGGAGTTGAATATAAAGCATAGGAGGTGGTTGGAATTGATTAAGGATTATGACCTCGAAATCCTTTATCATTCAGGCAAGGCGAATGTCGTGGAAGACGCCTTGAGTCGGAAACCGGTTGCGTTGCGGACGCTTGAGATACTTACATTTCTATCTGAGCTTCAATGGGATTTGATCGAGTTGAGTGTTGAGATTTTGTTGCCAGGAGCTGTCGGGAAACTTTGCGCTTTGTGATTTTGTCGTCGCAGATCGATGAAATCAAACTGAAGTAGTTTTAGGATCTCATGATTATTTAAATCCGAGAGAATGTTCTTAAGAGAAAGTCTCATGGGTTTGTGATTCACGAGGATGGTGTGTTGAGTGTAACACCCCCAGGATATCCGAGGTATATTACAGCGCCGTAAATCCATACATGGGACCCACCAGGGTGAACAAGCATCATACTCATCGACTCACAGAAACAACAGAAAAATACCTCGTCATAAAGACGCCCAACAAAATAATTCACCCGGTTTAACCGGTCAAACATGACACCATAATCTATCACAACATAATAAACAACAATACAATCCCGACAAGTAAAAGTTCTTAAGTACTCGAGTACTTCTATTAGTTTAAAGACCACAAAAGGTAAAAGATAGAAAGCAACAAGACACCACTCGTGAACAATCATCACGCACGGCCATCATCCGCATACTGGTCCTGCACTCGCTCGTCTCGATGAACCTGACCTGAAATTCATAAAACGAATTTCCCCAAAACGGGTCCCCAGAGGGGTTAGCAATTACGCTAGTACAAGTAACCAAATGAACGACTTACATCTTATACATATATTAATGCATGCAATACAAGAAAACATAGTTCCAAAACACTCATTTCCGGAAATGCCATAAACGAATCACATTTGTAAAATGCACCACAATTAACCGTCGATCCACGTCTCTGTGGACCCCTACCGAGACCCCATGGGATCTAACCCGTAGTGGTTAAAAGCAAGCTTGTCGATCCACGTCTCTGTGGACCCCTACCGAGACCCCGTCGGATCTAACCCGTAGTGAGCATACACACACACACCATTTCTCACACATTATTATTATGTCAAGAATGTAAGTTCATAAGGGTACTTGCCTCGGTTAATAGACGGTGATACGAATGGAAAGGAAGAGTCGAACACGACCGCGAGGAACCGGCGGAAATGAACCTAACGATCCGAATAACACAATCACAACCAACTCTAGACGAATATGGAAATTGAATACACCCGAAAACCCGCCTACGATTCATGTATATTCGTACCAAAAATAACAACGAGGGCGGACCACAACCAAACCCTCTCGATTCCGCAAAAACCCACGAAATATCCATGAATCCGTAGGAAAACTAAAGGTACTAACAATATTAATCGTATACATCATGAATCCACCAACAAAACGGAATGAATCGGAAGAAAATCCCAAAACCCCCAAATTAATCGAAAATAGGGTTCTAGAGATATTACCTTTGGAGATTCAAGTACTAAGATCCGTAGAACGCGCGTTAGATTGATTATCCGGGCCTCACAATCGAAGAAAAATGATGAAAATCAACCCCTAATTGATGAATGCTTGAGAAGTTCTCCCCCTTAGTTCTCTCTCTCTCTCTCTCTCGCACAGGTGAAGAATGAAGGAGAAATGGCCGAGCTCGTCTAATAAGAACGAGATTGCACAGTTTACCGCATCGTGTGCCGTGGCACAGGCCAAAAATTCGCTCCCAGGGTTCGGCATTGTGCCACGGCACGGCCTGCGTGTGCCGCGGCACCCGGTACAGTCGGGTTTTGGTCGCAGATGTCACACGGGTGTGCCGCGGCACCGGACGGGTGTGCCGCGGCACTGACTCGGCACTGTGCCGCGGCACCGGATGGGTGTGCCGCGGCACACAGTACAGTTCGCTCGACCAACAACTGGAGAATTTTGTGTGCCACGGCGCACACACCTCGTGTCGCGGCCCACACCCCTTTTGGGTCCCAAAATGATAAAAATGATCCGGAAAGAGAATAAAAACGATAGGAATCAATATTTCGGAACCAATAACACGAAATGGATCCACGGCAACCCCGAAACGGCGGTTCCGCACAACAATAACGAGAATACAGTTCAACAGTTGACAGGAAGGACACACTGAAAGGTACACGAGGGTCACTACGATCGAGAAATACACCAAAAATAAAAATACAAGGGAAAGAAAAATGCGGATATTACATTCTACCCCTCTAAAAATAAGTTTCGTCCCGAAACTTAAGAAACAAACAACTCAGGGTACCTAGCACGCATGCTATCCTCGGTTTCCCAAGTTGCCTCCTCGACACCGTGTCTCGACCACTGCACTTTGACCAAAGGGATGGTCTTATGCCTCAGTCGTTTCTCACGATGCTCCAAAATCTTCAAAGGACGCTCCTCAAAAGTAATATCTTCAGCGATATCAATCTCGCCATAATCGATGACGTGACTAGGATCCGGGACATATTTCCTCAGCTGGGAAACATGAAAAACGCTATGAACATGACTCAAGGCCGGAGGTAACGCCAAACGGTATGCCAACCCACCGACTCGCTCGAGGATTTCAAAGGGGCCAATAAATCTCGGACTCAACTTCCCTTTCTTCCTGAAACGAAAAACTCCCTTCGTCGGCGACACCTTTAGCAAAACGTGGTCCCCCACCTCGAATTCCAAAGGTCGACGATGGACGTCGGCATACGACTTCTGTCGACTCTGGGCAGTCAACATCTGTTCCCGAATTAGTTCTATCTTCCGCCTCGTCTCTAAAACGACATCCGGCTCGGTCCCGACCAAATCGGACGCCTCATTCCAACAAATCGGTGATCGACATCGCCGCCCATAAAGTGCCTCATACGGTGCCATTCGAATCGACGCGTGCCAACTGTTGTTGTACGTGAATTCGATCAATGGCAAATGTTCCTCCCAGTCACTACTCCAATCGAGAGCACAGGCACGCAACAAATCCTCGAACGTCTGGATAGTGCGTTCCGACTGTCCATCTGACTGGGGATGGAAAGAGGTACTCAAACACAAATGGGTACCCAACGCCTTATGCACCGCCTGCCAGAAGTGCGATACAAAACGGCCATCACGATCCGAAACAATAGACTTCGGGGTACCGTGAAGCCTCACAATCTGTGCGATAAACACACGAGCTAACTTCTCTGGACCCCAAGTGTCCTTGATGCCCAGAAAATGTGCCGACTTGGTCAGACGATCAACAATCACCCATACCATATTCATGCCCGACCTCGATCTCGGCAAACTCGTAATGAAATCCATCGATATATCTTCCCATTTCCATTCCGGAATGGGAAGTGACTGCAAAAGCCCAGCCGGTCGCTGGTGCTCGATTTTAACTTGTTGGTAAGTCAAACACCTTGCTACAAACTGCGCGACCTCCTCCTTCATATCATTCCACCAGAAATTCCTTCTCAGGTCCTTGTACATCTTACTCGAACCAGGATGAACGGAATAAGGTGTAGCATGGGCCTCACGCAAAATACTATGTCTCAACTCTGAGTCGTTCGGCACACAAAGCCGACCCCGAAATCTCAAAACACCATCTTCGTGAATCACAAACCCAGGAGACTTTCCTTTAAGAACGTTCTCTCAGATTTGAGTAATCATCGGATCCTCTAACTGCTTCAGCTTAATCTCATCGATCAAAGACGACGAAATTTCCAAAGCACAAAATTGCCCGATAGTTCCCAGCAACAGAACCTCAACATCTAACTCGATCAAAGCTCGCCGAAGCTCGGACTGAGGCGTAAGGATCTCAAGCGATCGCAATGCAATCGGTTTCCGACTTAAGGCGTCGGCCACGACGTTTGCCTTGCCCGGATGATAAAGGATTTCGAGGTCATAATCCTTAATCAGCTCTAACCACCTCCTCTGCCTCATATTCAACTCCCGCTGAGTAAATATGTATTTCAGACTTTTATAATCAGTACAAATCTGACATGCAGAGCCGAAAAGATAGTGACGCCAAATCTTGAGCGCGAAAACGACTGCCGCTAACTCCAAATCATGAGTAGGGTAGTTCAGATCATACGGCCTCAACTGTCTCGACGCAAAGGCAATGGTCTTGCCGTGCTGCATTAATACGCACCCAAGACCCTGACCCGAAGCATCGCTATAAACGGCGAATCCCTCGTTGCCACATGGCAACGCCAAAACCAGAGCTGAAGTCAAACGCTTCTTGACTCCTCAAAATCGATCGCTCTCGTCATTCCGCATTTAACTTCTCAGATTTCTGGAGTAACTGCGTAAGTGGTCGAGCCAGTTTCGAGAAACCCTCGACGAACCTACGGTAGTAGCCAGCCAAACCCAAGAAACAATGGAGCTCTCTCACGTTTTTGGGCGGTGCCCAATCCAACACCGCCTCGATCTTCTGCGGATCTACACGAACCCCCTCGGCTGAAATCACGTGACCCAAAAACATTACTTCCTTCAGCCAAAACTCACATTTCGAGAACTTCGCATAGAGTTGCTCGGTCCTCAAAATGTCTAACACTATCCGCAAATGATGGGCATGCTCTTCCTCGTTCCTCGAATAAATAAGAATATCGTCAATGAAGACGACGACACACTTATCTAAATACTCGATAAAGACTTTGTTCATCAACTGCATGAACACCGCGGGCGCATTAGTTAACCCGAAAGGCATAACTACAAACTCATAATGTTCGTATCTCGTCCAAAAAGCTGTCTTCGGCACATCGGACTCTCTCACCCGGAGCTGATAGTACCCCGATTTCAAATCAATCTTCGAGAATACCGCAGCTCCCTGCAACTGGTCGAACAAGTCGTCAATTCTCGGCAAAGGATACTTGTTTTTTATGGTCACCTTGTTCAGTTCGCGATAGTCGATACACAAACATAGTGATCCATCCTTCTTTCGCACAAACAGGACCGGTGCGCCCCAAGGCGAGGCGCTCGGTCGAACATACCCCGACTCAAGAAGCTCACTCAACTGCTTCTTCAACTCGGACATCTCTGAAGGTGCCATGCGATAGGGCGCCTTCGAAATAGGAGCCGCACCCGGCTCTAACTCTATAGCGAACTCGACCTCACAATCCGGTGGCAATCCTGGTAACTCGTCAGGAAAAACATCAGAAAACTCATTAACGATTGGAATCGACGAAAGCTCGACTCTACCACTCTCCGCCTTGAAGACGTAGCACCAATAGCCAGTACACCCATTTCGCAGGAGTCTCATCGCCTTCAAGGCGTTAATAACGAGTTTCTGGTTCCCCCTCTTTCGCCCGGCGAAAGAGTGCTCGGTGTCGTCCTCGGCTAGCATAGTAATGATTCTCGTGCGGTAGTTCATGATTGCACCATGACGCTCGAGCCAATCATCCCCGAGAATTAAGTCCTCACCCTCAATACCCACGACAATAAGATTAGAGGGCCAATCCCTCTCACATATAAATACAGAACAGTCTCGAACCTCCTGATCACCAACGATCCGATCACCGCTATGAAGCTTAACGATGAAGGGCTCACAAGGCGTCAAATAGTCGAGACTCAAACGGCATATACAATCCAGAGATATGAACGAATGCGTAGCACCAGAATCGAAAAGCACACTGACAGGATGAGAAAGAATATGAACGGTACCTGTCGCCACGGTAGCCGCTGGATCATCGGCTCTCCGCATCTCATAGATACGCGGGTGGGCTGAGCCGATGCTGGAAGCTTCCCCCTTAGAGAGCTGACCCCGACCTCTCCCCCGACTAGCACTCGGCAGAGATTAAGGAGCAAACGATCCTTGATTCACACTTGGTTCCCTAGGCGCTGGAATGGAAGCCCGGGCACCAAGGATTTTCTCCCTCTCAGCACAGAAAGCAGCCTTGTGACCCGGCTGGCCACACTGATTACACGTCAGCAAAGGGCTCAAACAAGTACGACTGACGTGGCCTATACGACCACAATTGAAACACTTCACATCACGGAAAAGAGCACTGGTAGTTCCACGAGGACCCCCAGCGGAACGAGCTGGACCACCGCCGGCGGGATTGGGATTTCTGCTGACCCCCACCCTTGTGGCCCGAGAAATTCCCGGCGGACTTATGTTTCTTGCTCTCGCGGGCCGCCTCACTCGCCGTCACAGACATATCGTAAGCAAGGGCCCTACTCTGGTAATCCTTCAAGGTAGTACAGACGAGCCCCGACATATAGTCCCGAATAGACAATTTCATCCGCCTGGAAAAATGGAAGATTTTGTCGCTCTCCTCGACAACTTGGGTCTTCACATAACCCAATTCCTTGTTAAAGTCGGCAATAGCCTGAGATACGGGGATATCCCGTGGTTGAGCATCATAGAAAGCATGTACTCGAGCCTGTCTGACCGGCCACGGGCAATATTCAGTCTCCATCAGTTCTTGGAATTCCGTCCACAAAGCAACATGGTCTTTGGGCCCAACGGCCTCCCACCAATCCGTAGCGTCCCCAGTGAGAAAGTACTGGGCAATAGGGACCTTACGGTCTTCGGGACAGTTGGTGGCAGTGAAGACTTTAGATATCTCCTTGATCCACCCCTCCCAGCCGATCGGGTCTGAAGCTCCCGAAAACTGAGGAGGATGCATCTTGATGACATCCTGAAGCCAACGATCCGCTCCACCCCGATTAGCATGGGCCGGATCTGGGTTCTGAACCGCCTGAGCTATCGCCGCCATTTGATTCACCATTTGCCGCGGCCGCAATACCAAGGTCGGCGTGCTCCTGAGAAGAAGCATGACTGTGACGGTCGCCGGTACTGCCGGCTCCCGAAGACTGTGACGTGGCCGCCCCACCGGCTGCCCCACGTCCCCGGCCGCATCCGAGACCACGACCACGACCTCTTCCAGCATCCATACTGGAGTTATATAAGTAGCAAAAGCCATACGATGGTAAGTACAAGAAAAGAACGATCGCAAATCGAGAACTAGAGGTATGATACAAGAGTATAAGGAATAGCGGAAAGAAAACTTACGGGCACTGGTAGTACCGGAATCATGGCAGCGTGATGATGATGTGCAAAACAAAATACAACAAGACCCAATAAACCGACAAGCCTAGGTATCCATAAACCTAGTTCTCTGATACCATTTTCTGTAACACCCCCAAGATATCCGAGGTATATTACAGCGCCGTAAATCCCTACATGGGACCCACCAGGCTGAACAAGCATCATACTCATCGACTCACAGAAACAACAAAAAAATACCTCGTCATAAAGACGCCCAACAAAATAATTCACCCGGTTTAACCGGTCAAACATGACACCATAATCTATCACAACATAATAAACAACAATACAATCCCGACAAGTAAAAGTTCTTAAGTACTCGAGTACTTCTATTAGTTTAAAGACCACAAAAGTTAAAAGATAGAAAGCAACAAGACACCACTCGTGCACAATCATCACGCACGACCATCATCCGCATACTGGTCCAGCACCCGCTCATCTCGATGAACCTGACCTGAAATTCATAAAATGAATTTCCCCAAAACGGGTCCCCAAAGGGGTTAGCAATTACGCTAGTACAAGTAACCAAATGAACGACTTACATCTTATACATATATTAATGCATGCAATACAAGAAAACATAGTTCCAAAACACTCATTTCCGAAAATGCCATAAACGAATCACATTTGTAAATTGCACCACAATTAACCGTCGATCCACGTCTCTGTGGACCCCTACCGAGACCCCGTCGGATCTATACCGTAGTGGTTAAAAGCAAGCTCGTCGATCCACGTCTCTGTGGACCCCTACCGAGACCCCGTCGGATCTAACCCGTAGTGAGCATACACACACACCATTTCTCACACATTATTATTATGTCAAGAATGTAAGTTCATAAGGGTACTTGCCTCGGTTAATAGACGGTGATACGAACGGAAAGGAAGAGTCGAACAAGACCGCGAGGAACCGGCGTAAATGAACCTAACGATCCGAATAACACAATCACAACCAACTCGAGACGAATATGGAAATTGAATACACCTGAAAACCCGCCTACGATTCATGTATATTCGTACCAAAAATAACAACGAGGGTGGACCACAACCAAACCCTCTCGATTCCGCAAAAACCCACGAAATTTCCATGAATCCGTAGGAAAACTAAAGGTACTAACAATATTAATCGTATACATCATGAATCCACCAACAAAACGGAATGAATCGGAAGAAAATCCCAAAACCCCCAAATTAATCGAAAATAGGGTTCTAGAGATATTACCTTTGGAGATTCAAGTACTAAGATCCGTAGAACGCGCATTATATTGATTATCCGGGCCTCACAACCGAAGAAAAATGATGAAAATCAACCCCCAATTGTTGAATGCTTGAGAAGTTCTCCCCCTTAGTTCTCTCTCTTTCTCTCTCGCGCAGGTGAAGAATGAAGGAGAAATGGCCGATCTCGTCTAATAAGAACGAGATTGCACAGTTTACCGCTTGGTGTGCCGTGGCACAGCCGAAGTGTGCCGCGGCACAGGCCAAAAATTCGCTCCCAGGGTTCGGCAGTGTGCCGCGGCATGGCCTGCGTGTGCCGCGGCACCCGATACAGTCGGGTTTTGGTCGCAGATGTCACACGGGTGTGCCGCGGCACAGGACGGGTGTGCCGCGGCACTGACTCGGCACTGTGCCGCGGCACCGGATGGGTGTGCCGCGGCACACAGTACAGTTCGCTCGACCAACAACTGGAGAATTTTGTGTGTCGTGGTGCACACACCTCGTGCCGCGGCCCACACCCCTTTTGGGTCCCAAAATGATAAAAATGATCCGGAAAGAGAATAAAAACGATAGGAATCAATATTTGGGAACCAATAACACAAAATAGATACACGGCAACCCCGAAACGGCGGTTCCGTACAACAATAATGAGAATATAGTTCAACAGTTGACAGGAAGGACACACTGAAAGGTACACGAGGGTCACTATGATCGAGAAATACACCAAAAATAAAAATACAAGGGAAAGAAAAATTCGGATATTACAGTGAGATTCCAGAGTCGGTTTTGTGTACCGAACGACTTGGAATTGAGGTAGAGTATTTTGCGTGAGGCCCATGCTACGCCTTACTCGATTCATCCTGTTTCGAGTAAGATGTACAAGGACCTAAGGAGGAACTTTTGGTGGAACGACATGAAGGATGAGGTCGCACAGTTTATAGCGAGATGTTTGACTTTACAGCAGGTCAAAATCGAGCATCAATGACCAGTTGGGTTATTGCAGTCGTTTCCCATTCCGGAATGGAAATGGGAAGATATTTCGATGGACTTCATCACGAGCTTGCCGAGATCGAAGTCTGGTATGAATATGGTTTGGGTGATTGTGGATCGTTTGACCAAGTCGGCACATTTTCTGGGCATCAAGGATACTTGGGGCCCAGAAAAATTGGCTCATGTATTTATTACGGAGATCGTGAGGCTTCACGGTACTCCGAAGTCTATTGTTTCGGATCATGATGGCCGTTTTGTATCACACTTTTGGCAGGCGGTCCATAAGGCATTGGGTACCCGTTTGCATATGAGTACTTCTTTTCATTCTCAGACGGATGGGCAGTCGGAGCGCACTATCCATACATTTGAGGATATGTTGCGTGCTTGTGCTCTCGATTGGAGCATTTGTCGTTGATCGAGTTCACGTACAACAATAGTTTTCATGCATCGATTCAGATGGCACCGTATGAGGCGCTTTATGGGCGGCGATGTCGATCACCAATTTGTTGGAACGAGGCATCTGATTTGGTCGGAACCAAGCCGGATATCGCCTTGGAGACGATGCGGAAGGTGGAATTGATTCGGGAGAGGATGTTGACTGCTCAGAGTCGACAGAAATCCTATGCTGACATTCGTGGTCGACCTTTGTAATTCGAGGTGGGAGACCACATTTTTCGAAAGGTGTCGCCGACGAGGGGAGTTTTCCGCTTCGGAAAGAAGGGAAAGTTGAGTCCGAGATTCATTGGGCCCTTTGAGATTTTAGAAAGGGTCGGCGACTTAGCGTATCGTTTGGCGTTACCTCCGGTTTTGAGTCATGTCCATTGCGTTTTCCATGTTTCCTAGCTGAGAAAATATGTTCCGGATCCTAGTCACGTCATCGACTATGGTGAGATCGATATCGCTGAGGATATTACCTTCGATGAGCGTCCCTTGAAGATTTTGGAGCACCGTGAGAAACGACTGAGGCATAAGACCATTCCTTCGGTCAAGATGCAGTGGTCGAGGCATTTTGTCGAGGAGGCAACTTGGGAAACCGAGGATAGCATACGTGCTAGGTACCCTGAGTTGTCTGTTTCTTAAGTTTCGGGACGAAACTTATTTTTAGAGGGGTAGAATGTAATATCTGCTTTTTCCTTTTTTCCCAGTATTTTTCGTTTTTAGTGACTCGCTTGTAACCGTATTGTTATTTCGAGAACATTTAATATGGGGACTTTTTATTTTGAACTTGTTCAGACTTGTTCTACTCAATTCCACGTTTATGGTTATTTTCACCGTTATTGGTTCGATGCTCCTAATCGTTGTTCGGACCTGCCGTTTCGGGGTTGCTATAAATCCATCTTATGTTATTATGCTGGTTGTGAGTTTTCATTTGGTGTTTCTATTGTGTATGTATTTAAGATGTTTTGGGCCATTTCGTGTTTTCCTAACTTTGATTCATCATGTTCATGAATGTGTTTTATTGATTAGACCCAAACTTCTTATCCCTTAAGTTTCGGGACGAAACTTCTTTTAAGGAGGGTAGAATGTAATACTCGAGATTTTTCGTTGTCGGTTTGCCTATTTGAGAACGTTGTGAACTCTTGTTATCATTCCCTTTCCAGTTGGTTATGTTCTGGGTACTTTTGGAGTCGTGTCGGGCTCGATGTTAGCCTTTGCTCCAAGCACACGAGCAGGCCGCACGAGCTCTTGATCGTGCATGGCGCTCGTGCACGACTCGTGCTCGGCAGTGGACTCCAGGGAGGCACGAGCAGGACACACGAGCGGGTGCTCGTGCGCATTGCTCGTGCGTGTTGGACAGAAGCTGGGAAATGGCCTAGCGCATGACCAAGCACCCAAACACTTGGTCGTGCATGCTGCTCGTGTGCAACTGATATTCGGCAGTAAATCCTAGGGATGCACGAGCAGGACACACGAGCGGCTGCTCATCCGCAGTGCTCGCGCGTGGTGTCAATAGTCGAGCAGTGTCCTAGGGCACGACCATACGCACGAGCACTTGGTTGTGCGTGGTGGTCGTGCGTCCCTGATGTATATAAGGGGACAATCGCATTTTTCAGCATCATTTTTTTCCCTTCTTCTTTTTTCTCCGAGGGTTAAGCGGCGTGGGTGTTTTGGAAGCTTAGATCTTGGTCGTATATAATTATCCATCCACAGTTTTGAGTTCCTAGCACCAAGTTATCATCATCTAAACATCTTTTACCGATTGAATCAAGGTAAAATCTCTCAGAACCCTACTTTTGTGAAATTTGGGGGTTGTTGAGTTTTTGTATGATTCATTCCGTATTGTTGATTAATCCATGATATATATGATTAATTTTGGTGGTATTCTTGTTTTCCCTACGAGTTCATGGTAAGTTTCGTGATATTTGTGAAATCGAGAGGGTTCAGTTGAGATCCGCCCTCGTCGTTGTTTTTGTGTGAAATTACTCGAATCATTTGGTTCGGGTTTGTCGGTTCCTAGCGATCGTGGTTGATTTTCCTTTCCGTTTGTGTCATCGTCAATTACTCAAGGCAAGTATTCTTGTGAAACCTTTATGCTTAACATGAAATGGTGATGTGTGCTTTGATCACTCCGGAAGAGTCTGATGAGGCCTTGGGGGAATCCGTGACTTCACTCCGGATTCCCGAGCATGTTCGCTAGCCAGTTCGGGAGGGTCCTTAGAGGCCTCAAATGGGACCAGTGGCTTCACCCCGGTCCTAGGCGATGCTTGTGCGTGATTTGATTTATTATTATGTCGAATTCGGGAGGGTCCTTAGAGGCCTCGAATGGCACCAGTGGCTTCACCCCGATCCTAGGCAAATTGATTATTGACTGTTGTTTTCCGGAAAAGACATGTCTGGTTTTGGTTTCTGAAATGAATTGATGCATGTACTATGAAATGTGTAAGCGATTGGTTTGCCTTGATTACATGTACTAGCGTAATTGCTAACCCCTTGTGGGGATCCGATTTGGGGAAATTCGTGTTATGAATTTCAGGTTATGTTCAGCCGGGCGAGCGGGCACTGGGACAGTACGAGGATGCTGGCCAGGGTTGTTGACATGTGCAAATGAGTCCACTTATTTTCGTTGTCCATTTTGATGTGGTTGTTTTTTAAACTTGTGAACTTATAGATAGTACTCGCGAGTACTTAGACATTTCTACTTGGATTATGGTTTGTATTTTTAAATGTTATTTATGATTGTCTGTGTTGTCTGTTTTGTTGGTTATACTGGGCGTTTCATATAATTTGCGTCCTGGTGTGTGTGTTTTCTCGATAACCGGGGTGGTTAGACGAGTGGTATTTCTTATTTAGCTTGGTGGGTCTCATGTAGGGGTCCACGGCGCTATAATATTCCCTGAATATGTTGGGGGTGTTAAAAGTGTTGTAGTGTTTGCAAGTGACTCTTTAGTCTTTTCTCTCATGTCATTGTCATACTCAAAAGCTTTGAAATTAGAGAAGAGGTCAAAAGTAGATATATCATTTAGGTGGCAACACACACGCATAGTTGTGGTCTCAATGTCCCATCGGACAGGAAGTGATCTATATATTTTGAGATTCTTCTCCTTTTGGGTGTACACTTTGCCTAAACGTTCAACTACACCGACAATACTAGTAAATCTAAGGTCAAGTTCCTCAAGTGTTTTCGAACGATACAAAGTACGGAGTGAGTTTTGAATTTTTTTGAGAGAGATCAGTTCCCTCACAAATTAACTCGAGTTTTTTCTAGATTTCTTTGCTGTTCTACCACTCCTTATCTTCGAGGTTATGCCTTTGTCGAGAGTGAAAAATAGCACATTCTTGGCGACGTTGTCCAGATTTGCATGCTTGTGTTCATCGGTTGTCCATTTTTATCTTTCTTTCTCGAGCATTTCTGCACGGGGTTGGACTTCCATCCTTGCAGATGGGTTGACCTTCATGATGGTGATGGGTCCTTCCTGTATTACGTAAATTATTTCTTCATGCATGTGTTGGGATTCGGTGCCTAAAAACGAAGGCCCAGCGGAAGCGGTAAAATGAAAATTAATTCGATCTGAATCCCTACGAGGATCGATCGAGCTACGTATATACGAATATTATACGAAACACAAGAGATGCGAGAAAACATACCCTTGTAGCTGTTGATTAAATGCTGTCCTTCTCTTGAGCTATTCCCCAAGCTTTAGATTACTTTCCCTACGACCCAATCCGCTCCAAGGTCTTGGATGATCCAACGCTGAAAGCACCGCGTCTCTACTTGCCACGCGCCGGAGAAATGAATGGAACGACGATCACCTTGCTATCCTCCGAGGATATGGCTAGAGCTAGGATGATGAAGCTTTCTATGTGATTATCACACTCTAAGTGTATAACTCACAATCTCACCTTTATATCTCTCAATTTTCCTCCAAGAAAAATCCTGAACGTGAAATGAAATGAAGAAGATGACTTTGAGAAAGAACTTTTCTCTCTCTTTCCTTCACAAGAACCGTATGGTTCAATAGTTGTGATTGAGAATGATGGAAGTCTTCACTTCTTATTCTATTTCCACCCACATGGTAACAACTCACATCACATGAATCATTGCCCCACAAAAAGTCCTTGTCTTCCATTTAAAATTGAAACAAAGAATAATTAGAAAATAGGTGGAAGGGGGGCATGATGAAGAAATCGAACGAGTTCGGTTCGTTCCAGACACCCGTGAGTCCAAACAGATAAACTCCGATTTCCTTCCGATGTATTTATATCAATTAATAAATCCAATTAATTAATCATATCAAATACAAAATAACATAATTAATTTCTCCAAGAAATAATTATGTTTATGAATTAAATTAATCACCGAGTAATTTATTTAATTCATTAGGCCGTAACTCAATTTATCCAATAAACCGATTTAGACATCCAATGTCCCAGAATTAGATATCCAATATCTAATATTCATAATGAGAGAATAAGCTTGATTCTTATCGTTGTCAATCCTATTGCGCGACTCAGTAGGTCCGTCTCTGTCAGCAGTGGGAGGAACCAAAGAGTAGTAGCACCACCTAGCCATTCTGGCGGCCTACACTATACCCTAACTGAGAACGAATGATTAGGATCATTAAAGAACCATTCTGTCGTGAATACCAGTATACGTATAAACCCTTCTTTCAAATGTCCCGATCAAGTTATAGGGTCACGGTCAGTCAAACCCTATCTGTACTTGACGCTATGCATGCTTTAATGCAAATCGAGATCATCGAGCTATCGTGTATCCAATACAACTAGCTCCAATGCTTTGGCCAAAGACTTATGATCTCATCTGCCAATAACCGCATAGGACATATAACCAGTTCACTAATAGGAGAAAGAATTCTATCTTAGTATTTAGTAAGACCTGCTACTTGCCCATCAAGATGCACGTCGAGGTTGACCTCCACCTTCCGGTTTACAGGGTCGAACTACTCTAATGAAAATCATGACGTCACAAACACATCCCTACTAAATCCTCAAGTCGAAGGTTCACGAGTACCTATCACAACCTTTCGATTCCGTCATTGACTGTCCGGGAGTGAAATCCATGTGATGAATCGAGGGTGAGTCGGTTCGAGTATACTAATCCAATTAGCATACCTATAACGTGTGCTCACACTAACTATTAGTGTTCGATAGGCACTCTCCATGTCAAAAAACACATCATATAAGTATTCACATAAACCTAATGCTGATTCAAGTTTCATCGACCTGCGAACGACTAAGTATTTGAGCTATAAACCTTTCCAGTGCCGACCCCTTTATCCAATAAGGAGTGGAACGATTTGCTCTCAAATACATGGACTTGTTTCCATATGTATATTTACGAGTTAGGAATGCCAGTAACTACCAGTAAATAAAGAAGCATTCATTGCCTTATGATAATGATTTACATAATAAGGTACAATGTCCTCATTCAACATCTTCTAAGTGGCATTCGTGGGCATACTCCTAACAATCTCCCACTTGCACTCAATGCCACACACTATGGTATCTAATACCCATGTTCTCCAGATGACGCTCTAAGTTAATCTGAGAAAGTGGCTTGGTCAGTGGATCAGCGACCTAGTCGACTGACTCTACTCTATGCAGCACAATGTATCTCTTTGCGAACAAATTCTCTTACAAGATGATACTCTCTCTCAATATGTTTGGTACTGTTATGGAACCTCGGCTCCCAGGCCTGTGCTACTGCTCTGGCAGCGCAGCACAAGGTGTCATGTGAAGTTTACCCAGTAACTTTTAAATCCTTCCTTTGGAGGCCTCCGAGGCCGCTTTATACTCAGCCTAATAGGTGGAATTAGCAGTCGCGCTATGCTTGGCACTGTGCCAAGTTACTGCTCCTCCATTAAGAGTAAATATGTAGCCAGAAGTAGACATCGAATCGTATTTCTGTCCTTGGAAGTCCAATTAAGTGAATCCCACCACATTCAATTCTCCACCACCATATTTAAGAACCAGATCTATAGTCCAATTAAGAACCATTCTGTCGTGAATACCAGTATACGTATAAACCCTTCTTTCAAATGTCCCGATCAAGTTATAGGGTCACGGTCAGTCAAACCCTATCTGTACTTGACGCTATGCATGCTTTAATGCAAATCGAGATCATCGAGCTCTTGTGTATCCAATACAACTAGCTCCAATGCTTTGGCCAAAGACTTATGATCTCATTTGCCAATAACCGCATAGGACATATAACCAGTTCACTAACAGGAGAAAGAATTCTGTCTTGGTATTTAGTAAGACCTGCTACTTGCCCATCAAGATGCACGTCGAGGTTGACCTCCGCCTTTCGGTTTACAGGGTCGAACTACTCTAATGAGAATCATGACGTCACAAACACATCCCTACTAATTCCTCAAGTCGAAGGTTCACGAGTACCTATCACAACCTTTCGATTCCGTCATTGACTGTCCGGGAGTGAAATCCATGTGACGAATCGAGGGTGAGTCAGTTCGAGTATACTAATCCAATTAGCATACCTATAACGTGTTCTCACACTAACTATTAGTGTTCGACAGGCACTCTCCATGTCAAAAAACACGTCATATAAGTCTTCACATAAACCTAACGCTGAGTCAAGTTTCATCGACCTGCGAACGACTAAGTATTTGAGCTATAAACCTTTCCAGTGCCGACCCCCTTATCCAATAAGGAGTGGAACCATTTGCTCTCAAATACACGGACTTGTTTCCATATGTATATTTACGAGTTAGGAATGCCAGTAACTACCAGTAAATAAAGAAACATTCATTGCCTTATGATAATGATTTACATAATAAGGTACAATGTCCTCACTCAACATCCTCTAAGTGGCATTCGTGGGCATACTCCTAACAATCTCCCACTTGCACTCAATGCCACACACTATGGTATCTAATACCCATGTTCTCCAGATGACGCTCTAAGTTAATATGAGAAAGTGGCTTGAGTCGGTGGATCGGCGACCTAGTCGTGACTCTACTCTATGCAAAGACAATGTATCTCTTTGCGAACAAATTCTCTTACGAGATGATACTCTCTCTCAATATGTTTGATCTTGTTATGGAACCTCGGCTCCTAGGCTCGTGCTCTTTGCTCTGGTAGCGCAAAGACAAGGTGTCATGTGAAGTTTACCCATAACTTCTAAATCTTACCTTTGGAGGCCTCAGGTTGCTTTATACTCGGCTAACAGTGGAATTAGCGATCGCTATGCTTGGCACTGTGCCAAATTCTTGCTCCTCCATTAAGAGTAAATATGTAGCTTAAGTAGACATCGAATCGTGTTTCTGTCCTTGGAAGTCCAATTAAGTGAATCCCACCACATTCAATTCTCCACCACCATATTTAAGAACCAAATCTCTAGTCCAATTAAGAACCATTCTGTCGTGAATACCAGTATACGTATAAACCCTTCTTTCAAATGTCCCGATCAAGTTATAGGGTCACGGTCAGTCAAACCCTATCTGTACTTGACGCTATGCATTCTTTAATGCAAATCGAGATCATCGAGCTCTCGTGTATCCAATACAACAAGCTCCAATGCTTTGGCCAAAGACTTATGATCTCATCTGCCAATAACCGCATAGGACATATAACCAGTTCACTAACAGGAGAAAGAATTCTATCTTGGTATTTAGTAAGACCTGCTACTTGCCCATCAAGATGCACGTCGAGGTTGAACTCCGCCTTCCGGTTTACAGGGTCGAACTACTCTAATGAAAATCATGACGTCACAAACACATCCCTACTAAATCCTCAAGTCGAAGGTTCACGAGTACCTATCACAACCTTTCGATTCCGTCATTGACTGTCCAGGAGTGAAATCCATGTGATGAATCGAGGGTGAGTCGGTTCGAGTATACTAATCCAATTAGCATACCTATAACGTGTGCTCACACTAACTATTAGTGTTCGAAAGGCACTCTCCATGTCAAAAAACACGTCATATAAGTATTCACATAAACCTAACGCTGAGTCAAGTTTCATCGACCTGCGAACGACTAAGTATTTGAGCTATAAACCTTTCCAGTGCCGACCCCCTTATCCAATAAGGAGTGGAACGATTTGCTCTCAAATACATGGACTTGTTTCCATATGTATATTTACGAGTTAGGAATGCCAGAAACTACCAGTAAATAAAGAAACATTCATTACCTTATGATAATGATTTACATAATAAGGTATAATGTCCTCACTCAACATCCTCTAAGTGGCATTCGTGGGCATACTCCTAACAATCTCCCACTTGCACTCAATGCCACACACTATGGTATCTAATACCCATGTTCTCCAGATGACGCTCTAAGTTAATCTGAGAAAGTGGCTTGGTCAGTGGATCAGCGACCTAGTTGACTGACTCTACTCTATGCAACACAATGTATCTCTTTGCGAACAAATTCTCTTACGAGATGATACTCTCTCTCAATATGTTTGGTACTGTTATGGAACCTCGGCTCCTAGGCCTGTGCTACTGCTCTGGCAGCGCAGCACAAGGTGTCATGTGAAGTTTACCCAGTAACTTTTAAATCCTTCCTTTGGAGGCCTCCGAGGCCGCTTTATACTCAGCCTAATAGGTGGAATTAGCAGTCGCGCTATGCTTGGCACTGTGCCAAGTTACTGCTCCTCCATTAAGAGTAAATATGTAGCCAGAAGTAGACATCGAATCGTGTTTCTGTCCTTGGAAGTCCAATTAAGTGAATCCCACCACATTCAATTCTCCACCACCATATTTAAGAACCAGATCTCTAGTCCAATTAAGAACCCTATCTGTACTTGACGCTATGCATGCTTTAATGCAAATCGAGATCATCGAGCTCTTGTGTATCCAATACAACTAGCTCCAATGCTTTGGCCAAAGACTTATGATCTCATCTGCCAATAACCGCATAGGACATATAACCAGTTCACTAACAGGAGAAAGAATTCTGTCTTGGTATTTAGTAAGACCTGCTACTTGCCCATCAAGATGCACGTCGAGGTTGACCTCCGCCTTTCGGTTTACAGGGTCGAACTACTCTAATGAGAATCATGACGTCACAAACACATCCCTACTAATTCCTCAAGTCGAAGGTTCACGAGTACCTATCACAACCTTTCGATTCCGTCATTGACTGTCCGGGAGTGAAATCCATGTGACGAATCGAGGGTGGGTCAGTTCGAGTATACTAATCCAATTAGCATACCTATAACGTGTTCTCACACTAACTATTAGTGTTCGACAGGCACTCTCCATGTCAAAAAACACGTCATATAAGTCTTCACATAAACCTAACGCTGAGTCAAGTTTCATCGACCTGCGAACGACTAAGTATTTGAGCTATAAACCTTTCCAGTGCCGACCCCCTTATCCAATAAGGAGTGGAACCATTTGCTCTCAAATACACGGACTTGTTTCCATATGTATATTTACGAGTTAGGAATGCCAGTAACTACCAGTAAATAAAGAAACATTCATTGCCTTATGATAATGATTTACATAATAAGGTACAATGTCCTCACTCAACATCCTCTAAGTGGCATTCGTGGGCATACTCCTAACAATCTCCCACTTGCACTCAATGCCACACACTATGGTATCTAATACCCATGTTCTCCAGATGACGCTCTAAGTTAATATGAGAAAGTGGCTTGGTCAGTGGATCAGCGACCTAGTCGACTGACTCTACTCTATTCAGCACAATGTATCTCTTTGCGAACAAATTCTCTTACGAGATGATACTCTCTCTCAATATGTTTGGTACTGTTATGGAACCTCGGCTCCTAGGCCTGTGCTACTGCTCTGGTAGCGCAGCACAAGGTGTCATGTGAAGTTTACCCAGTAACTTCTAAATCCTACCTTTGGAGGCCTCCGAGGCCGCTTTATACTCAGCCTAACAGGTGGAATTAGCAGTCGCGCTATGCTTGGCACTGTGCCAAGTTACTGCTCCTCCATTAACAGTAAATATGTAGCCATAAGTAGACATCGAATCGTGTTTCTGTCCTTGGAAGTCCAATTAAGTGAATCCCACCACATTCAATTCTCCACCACCATATTTAAGAACCAAATCTCTAGTCCAATTAAGAACCATTCTGTCGTGAATACCAGTATACTTATAAACCCTTCTTTCAAATGTCCCGATCAAGTTATAGGGTCACGGTCAGTCAAACCCTATCTGTACTTGACGCTATGCATTCTTTAATGCAAATCGAGATCATCGAGCTCTCGTGTATCCAATACAACAAGCTCCAATGCTTTGGCCAAAGACTTATGATCTCATCTGCCAATAACCGCATAGGACATATAACCAGTTCACTAACAGGAGAAAGAATTCTATCTTGGTATTTAGTAAGACCTGCTACTTGCCCATCAAGATGCACGTCGAGGTTGACCTCCGCCTTCCGGTTTACAGGGTCGAACTACTCTAATGAAAATCATGACGTCACAAACACATCCCTACTAAATCCTCAAGTCGAAGGTTCACGAGTACCTATCACAACCTTTCGATTCCGTCATTGACTGTCCAGGAGTGAAATCCATGTGATGAATCGAGGGTGAGTCGGTTCGAGTATACTAATCCAATTAGCATACCTATAACGTGTGCTCACAATAACTATTAGTGTTCGACAGGCACTCTCCATGTCAAAAAACACGTCATATAAGTATTCACATAAACCTAACGCTGAGTCAAGTTTCATCGACCTGCGAACGACTAAGTATTTGAGCTATAAACCTTTCCAGTGCCGACACCCTTATCCAATAAGGAGTGGAACGATTTGCTCTCAAATACATGGACTTGTTTCCATATGTATATTTACGAGTTAGGAATGCCAGTAACTACCAGTAAATAAAGAAACATTCATTGCCTTATGATAATGATTTACATAATAAGGTACAATGTCCTCACTCAACATCCTCTAAGTGGCATTCGTGGGCATACTCCTAACAATCTCCCACTTGCACTCAATGCCACACACTATGGTATCTAATACCCATGTTCTCCAGATGACGCTCTAAGTTAATCTGAGAAAGTGGCTTGGTCAGTGGATCAGCGACCTAGTTGACTGACTCTACTCTATGCAACACAATGTATCTCTTTGCGAACAAATTCTCTTACGAGATGATACTCTCTCTCAATATGTTTGGTACTGTTATGGAACCTCGGCTCCTAGGCCTGTGCTACTGCTCTGGCAGCGCAGCACAAGGTGTCATGTGAAGTTTACCCAGTAACTTTTAAATCCTTCCTTTGGAGGCCTCCAAGGCCGCTTTATACTCAGCCTAATAGGTGGAATTAGCAGTCGCGCTATGCTTGGCACTGTGCCAAGTTACTGCTCCTCCATTAAGAGTAAATATGTAGCCAGAAGTAGACATCGAATCGTGTTTCTGTCCTTGGAAGTCCAATTAAGTGAATCCCACCACATTCAATTCTCCACCACCATATTTAAGAACCAGATCTCTAGTCCAATTAAGAACCATTCTGTCGTAAATACCAGTATACGTATAAACCCTTCTTTCAAATGTCCCGATCAAGTTATAGGGTCACGGTCAGTCAAACCCTATCTGTACTTGACGCTATGCATGCTTTAATGCAAATCGAGATCATCGAGCTCTCGTGTATCCAATACAACTAGCTCCAATGCTTTGGCCAAAGACTTATGATCTCATCTGCCAGTAACCGCATAGGATATATAACCAGTTCACTAACAGGAGAAAGAATTCTATCTTGGTATTTAGTAAGACCTGCTACTTGCCCATCAAGATGCACGTCGAGGTTGACCTCCGCCTTCTGGTTTACAGGGTCGAACTACTCTAATGAAAATCATGACATCACAAACACATCCCTACTAAATCCTCAAGTCGAAGGTTCACGAGTACCTATCACAACCTTTCGATTCCGTCATTGACTGTCCAGGAGTGAAATCCATGTGACGAATCGAGGGTGAGTCAGTTCGAGTATACTAATCCAATTACCATACCTATAACGTGTGCTCACACTAACTATTAGTGTTCGACAGGCACTCTCCATGTCAAAAAACACGTCATACAAGTCTTCACATAAACCTAACGCTGAGTCAAGTTTCATCGACCTGCGAACGACTAAGTATTTGAGCTATAAACCTTTCCAGTGCCGACCCCCTTATCCAATAAGGAGTGGAACGATTTGCTCTCAAATACATGGACTTGTTTCCATATGTATATTTACGAGTTAGGAATGCCAGTAACTACCAGTAAATAAAGAAACATTCATTGCCTTATGATAATGATTTACATAATAAGGTACAATGTCCTCACTCAACATCCTCTAAGTGGCATTCGTGGGCATACTCCTAACAATCTCCCACTTGCACTCAATGCCACACACTATGGTATCTAATACCCATGTTCTCCAGATGACGCTCTAAGTTAATATGAGAAAGTGGCTTGGTCAGTGGATCAGCGACCTAGTCGACTGACTCTACTCTATGCAGCCAAATGTATCTCTTTGCGAACAAATTCTCTTACGAGATGATACTCTCTCTCAATATGTTTGGTACTGTTATGGAACCTCGGCTCCTAGGCCTGTGATACTGCTCTGGTAGCGCAGCACAAGGTGTCATGTGAAGTTTACCCAATAACTTCTAAATCCTACCTTTGGAGGCCTCCGAGGCCGCTTTATACTCAGCCTAACAGGTGGAATTAGCAGTCGCGCTATGCTTGGCCCTGTGCCAAGTTACTGCTCCTCCATTAAGAGTAAATATGTAGCCAGAATTAGACATCGAATCGTGTTTCTGTCCTTGGAAGTCCAATTAAGTGAATCCCACCACATTCAATTCTCCACCACCATATTTAAGAACCAGATCTTTAGTCCAATTAAGAACCATTCTGTCGTGAATACCAGTATACGTATAAACCCTTCTTTCAAATGTCCCGATCAACTTATAGGGTCACGGTCAGTCAAACCCTATCTGTACTTGACGCTATGCATGCTTTAATGCAAATCGAGATCATCGAGCTCTCGTGTATCCAATACAACTAGCTCCAATACTTTGGCCAAAGACTTATGATCTCATCTGCCAATAACCGCATAGGACATATAACCAGTTCACTAACAGGAGAAAGAATTCTATCTTGGTATTTAGTAAGACCTGCTACATGCCCATCACGATGCACGTCGAGGTTGACCTCCGCCTTCCGGTTTACAGGGTCAAACTACTCTAATGAAAATCATGACGTCACAAACACATCCCTACTAAATCCTCAAGTCGAAGGTTCATGAGTACCTATCACAACCTTTCGATTCCGTCATTGACTGTCCGGGAGTGAAATCCATGTGACGAATCGAGGGTGAGTCGGTTTAGGTATACTAATCCAATTAGCATACCTATAACGTGTGCTCACACTAACTATTAGTGTTCGACAGGCACTCTCCATGTCAAAAAACACGTCATACAAGTCTTCACATAAACCTAATGCTGAGTCAAGTTTCATCGACCTGCGAACGACTAAGTATTTGAGCTATAAACCTTTCCAGTGCCGACACCCTTATCCAATAAGGAGTGGAACGATTTGCTCTCAAATACACGGAATTGTTTCCATATGTATATTTACGAGTTAGGAATGCCAGTAACTACCAGTAAATAAAGAAACATTCATTGCCTTATGATAATGATTTACATAATAAGGTACAATGTCCTCACTCAACATCCTCTAAGTGGCATTCGTGGGCATACTCCTAATAATCTCCCACTTGCACTCAATGCCACACACTATGGTATCTAATACCCATGTTCTCCAGATGACGCTCTAAGTTAATATGAGAAAGTGGCTTGGTCAGTGGATCAGCGACCTAGTCGACTGACTCTACTCTATGCAGCACAATGTATCTCTTTGCGAACAAATTCTCTTACGAGATGATACTCTCTCTCAATATGTTTGGTACTGTTATGGAACCTCGGCTCCTAGGCCTGTGCTACTGCTCTGGTAGCGCAGCACAAGGTGTCATGTGAAGTTTACCCAGTAACTTCTAAATCCTACCTTTGGAGGCCTCCGAGGCCGCTTTATACTCAGCCTAACAGGTGGAATTAGCAGTCGCGCTATGCTTGGCACTGTGCCAAGTTACTGCTCCTCCATTAAGAGTAAATATGTAGCCAGAAGTAGACATCGAATCGTGTTTCTGTCCTTGGAAGTCCAATTAAGTGAATCCCACCACATTCAATTCTCCACCACCATATTTAAGAACCAGATCTCTAGTCCAATTAAGAACCATTCTGTCGTGAATACCAGTATACGTATAAACCCTTCTTTCAAATGTCCCGATCAAGTTATAGGGTCACGGTCAGTCAAACCCTATCTTTACTTGACGCTATGCATTCTTTAATGCAAATCGAGATCATCGAGCTCTCGTGTATCCAATACAACTAGCTCCAATGCTTTGGCCAAAGACTTATGATCTCATCTGCCAATAACCGCATAGGACATATAACCAGTTCACTAACAGGAGAAAGAATTCTATCTTGGTATTTAGTAAGACCTGCTACTTGCCCATCAAGATGCACGTCGAGGTTGACCTCCGCCTTCCGGTTTACAGGGTCGAACTACTCTAATGAAAATCATGACGTCACAAACACATCCCTACTAAATCCTCAAGTCGAAGGTTCACGAGTACCTATCACAACCTTTCGATTCCGTCATTGACTGTCCAGGAGTGAAATCCATGTGATGAATCGAGGGTGAGTCGGTTCGAGTATACTAATCCAATTAGCATACCTATAACGTGTGCTCACACTAACTATTAGTGTTCGACAGGCACTCTCCACGTCAAAAAACACGTCATATAAGTATTCACATAAACCTAACGCTGAGTCAAGTTTCATCGACCTGCGAACGACTAAGTATTTGAGCTATAAACCTTTCCAGTGCCGACCCCCTTATCCAATAAGGAGTGGAACGATTTGCTCTCAAATACATGGACTTGTTTCCATATGTATATTTACGAGTTAGGAATGCCAGTAACTACCAGTAAATAAAGAAACATTCATTGCCTTATGATAATGATTTACATAATAAGGTATAATGTCCTCACTCAACATCCTCTAAGTGGCATTCGTGGGCATACTCCTAACAATCTCCCACTTGCACTCAATGCCACACACTATGGTATCTAATACCCATGTTCTCCAGATGACGCTCTAAGTTAATCTGAGAAAGTGGCTTGGTCAGTGGATCAGCGACCTAGTTGACTGACTCTACTCTATGCAACACAATGTATCTCTTTGCGAACAAATTCTCTTACGAGATGATACTCTCTCTCAATATGTTTGGTACTGTTATGGAACCTCGGCTCCTAGTTCGTGCTCTGCTCGCGGCGCAAAGACAAGGTGTCATGTGAAGTTTACCCAGTAACTTTTAAATCCTTCCTTTGGAGGCCTCCGAGGCCGCTTTATACTCAGCCTAATAGGTGGAATTAGCAGTCGCGCTATGCTTGGCACTGTGCCAAGTTACTGCTCCTCCATTAAGAGTAAATATGTAGCCAGAAGTAGACATCGAATCGTGTTTCTGTCCTTGGAAGTCCAATTAAGTGAATCCCACCACATTCAATTCTCCACCACCATATTTAAGAACCAGATCTCTAGTCCAATTAAGAACCATTTTGTCGTGAATACCAGTATACGTATAAACCCTTCTTTCAAATGTCCCGATCAAGTTATAGGGTCACGGTCAGTCAAACCCTATCTGTACTTGACGCTATGCATGCTTTAATGCAAATCGAGATCATCGAGCTCTCGTGTATCCAATACAACTAGCTACAATGCTTTGGCCAAAGACTTATGATCTCATCTGCCAATAACCGCATAGGATATATAACCAGTTCACTAACAGGAGAAAGAATTCTATCTTGGTATTTAGTAAGACCTGCTACTTGCCCATCAAGATGCACGTCGAGGTTGACCTCCGCCTTCTGGTTTACAGGGTCGAACTACTCTAATGAAAATCATGACGTCACAAACACATCCCTACTAAATCCTCAAGTCGAAGGTTCACGAGTACCTATCACAACCTTTCGATTCCGTCATTGACTGTCCAAGAGTGAAATCCATGTGACGAATCGAGGGTGAGTCAGTTCGAGTATACTAATCCAATTACCATACCTATAACGTGTGATCACACTAACTATTAGTGTTCGACAGGCACTCTCCATGTCAAAAAACATGTCATACAAGTCTTCACATAAACCTAACGCTGAGTCAAGTTTCATCGACCTGCGAACGACTAAGTATTTGAGCTATAAACCTTTCCAGTGCCGACCCCCTTATCCAATAAGGAGTGGAACGATTTGCTCTCAAATACATGGACTTCTTTCCATATGTATATTTCCGAGTTAGGAATGCCAGTAACTACCAGTAAATAAAGAAACATTCATTGCCTTATGATAATGATTTACATAATAAGGTACAATGTCCTCACTCAACATCCTCTAAGTGGCATTCGTGGGCATACTCCTAACAATCTCCCACTTGCACTCAATGCCACACACTATGGTATCTAATACCCATGTTCTCCAGATGACGCTCTAAGTTAATATGAGAAAGTGGCTTGGTTAGTGGATCAGCGACCTAGTCGACTGACTCTACTCTATGCAGCCAAATATATCTCTTTGCGAACAAATTCTCTTACGAGATGATACTCTCTCTCAATATGTTTGGTACTGTAATGGAACCTCGGCTCCTAGGCCTGTGCTACTGCTCTGGTAGCGCAGCACAAGGTGTCATGTGAAGTTTACCCAGTAACTTCTAAATCCTACCTTTGGAGGCCTCCGAGGCCGCTTTATACTCAGCCTAACAGGTGGAATTAGCAGTCGCGCTATGCTTGGCCCTGTGCCAAGTTACTGCTCCTCCATTAAGAGTAAATATGTAGCCAGAAGTAGACATCGAATCGTGTTTCTGTCCTTGGAAGTCCAATTAAGTGAATCCCACCACATTCAATTCTCCACCACCATATTTAAGAACCAGATCTCTAGTCCAATTAAGAACCATTCTGTCGTGAATACCAGTATACGTATAAACCCTTCTTTCAAATGTCCCGATCAACTTATAGGGTCACGGTCAGTCAAACCCTATCTGTACTTGACGCTATGCATGCTTTAATGCAAATCGAGATCATCGAGCTCTCGTGTATCCAATACAACTAGCTCCAATGCTATGGCCAAATACTTATGATCTCATCTGCCAATAACCGCATAGGACATATAACCAGTTCACTAACAGGAGAAAGAATTCTATCTTGGTATTTAGTAAGACCTGCTACATGCCCATCAAGATGCACGTCGAGGTTGACCTCCGCCTTCCGGTTTACAGGGTCAAACTACTCTAATGAAAATCATGACGTCACAAACACATCCCTACTAAATCCTCAAGTCGAAGGTTCACGAGTACCTATCACAACCTTTCGATTCCGTCATTGACTGTCCGGGAGTGAAATCCATGTGACGAATCGACGGTGAGTCGGTTTGAGTATACTAATCCAATTAGCATACCTATAACGTGTGCTCACACTAACTATTAGTGTTCGACAGGCACTCTCCATGTCAAAAAACACGTCATACAAGTCTTCACATAAACCTAATGCTGAGTCAAGTTTCATCGACCTGCGAACGACTAAGTATTTGAGCTATAAACCTTTCCAGTGCCGACACCCTTATCCAATAAGGAGTGGAACGATTTGCTCTCAAATACACGGAATTATTTCCATATGTATATTTACGAGTTAGGAATACCAGTAACTACCAGTAAATAAAGAAACATTCATTGCCTTATGATAATGATTTACATAATAAGGTACAATGTCCTCACTCAACATCCTCTAAGTGGCATTCGTGGGCATACTCCTAACAATCTCCCACTTGCACTCAATGCCACACACTATGGTATCTAATACCCATGTTCTCCAGATGACGCTCTAAGTTAATATGAGAAAGTGGCTTGGTCAGTGGATCAGCGACCTAGTCGACTTACTCTACTCTATGCAGCACAATGTATCTCTTTGCGAACAAATTCTCTTACGAGATGATACTCTCTCTCAATATGTTTGGTACTATTATGGAACCTCGGCTCCTAGGCCTGTGCTACTGCTCTGGTAGCGCAGCACAAGGTGTCATGTGAAGTTTACCCAGTAACTTCTAAATACTTCCTTTGGAGGCCTCCGAGGCCGCTTTATACTCAGCCTAACAGGTGGAATTAGCAGTCGCGCTATGCTTGGCACTGTGCCAAGTTACTGCTCCTCCATTAAGAGTTAATATGTAGCCAGAAGTAGACATTGAATCGTGTTTCTGTCCTTGGAAGTCCAATTAAGTGAATCCCACCACATTCAATTCTCCACCACCATATTTAAGAACCAGATCTCTAGTCCTTCTAAAGTACTTGAGAATGTTCTTTACGGCGGTGTAATATTCCCTAACTCGGTTAGCCCGAAACCTAGTTACCACGCTCCCAGCATGTGCAATGTCAGGTCTCGTACACAGTAAAGTATATATTAGGCTACGCAATCTGAAACATATGGTATATTACTCATTTCTTTTCGTTGTTCCTCATTGTGAGGAGACATTTTCGAGGAGAGCTTTATTCTATGTCGCATCGAAAGGAAACCTCTTTTAGAATCATACATCTTAAATCGCTTTAAGATTTCATCTATATAGAGGGCTTGAGAAAGACCTATTGTTCTCTTCGCTCTATCCCGGTAGAGCCGAATACCAAGAATATAGGTGGCTTCTCCCAAGTCTTGCATGGAGAAATTACTCGAAAGCCAAGCTTTCACAGAACTGAGCATTTCCACTTCATTTCCTATTAGTAGAATGCCATCTACATATAGTACTAAGAATGCGATTTTGCTCCCACTAACCCTCTTGTATACACAAGGTTCCTCTTTATTTTGCACGAAGTCAAACTTTTTGACTGCCTCGTCAAAACGAAGATCTCAACTACATGAAGACTTCTACAGTCCATTTCGTGGAATCTACATCCACCATCGCTTGGTCATACGTCGTTGAGTCAGTTTCTTGGCTATCACTTGGAGCCTCATGGAGACACAGCTCCTTCAAGTTCACAATGCCATACCTCTCAGGTAAATGAGACACCCTATTAGACCAACGAGGTGGTTGTACTTGTGTTTCAGAAGGTTCCGTTCCAATTTCTTGCACTTGTGTCTCCTGAGGAGTTTCACTGTATTATTCCAAAGAAATATTTCTACCTGCTCCGCCTTCCTGAATGAACTCTTCTTCCAGGAAGTGTGCATGCAAAGCAACAACGATCTTTCCATCTTTGGGCATGTAGAATAGATAACCCATCATTTCAGATGGGAATCCAATGAAACATCTCCTCACGGACCTCGCTTCCATTTTGTCCACCTTAGTCTTCTTGACATAGACGGGACATCCCCAAATCCTAATGTGATTAAGACTTGGTTTCCTGCCCTCCCACATCTTATATGTAGTTTTAGGAACGGATTTGGAAGGACACCTGTTCAAGATATATGCAGCAGTCAGGAGTGTATACCCCCACAGGTAAATTGGTAAGTCGGTATGGCCTAGCATGGAATGGACCATGTCTAACAAGGTCCGGTTCCTTCTTTCTAACATATCATTTATCTGAGGAGTGCTTGGAGGTGTTAGTTGTGATACTATTCCATGTTCCTTCAGGAACTTGTTAAACTCCGTACTCATATCCTCGCCACCTCGATCTGACCAAAGTGATTTGATATGATTTCCAGTTTGTTTCTCGACTAGGGCCTTAAATTCCTGGAATTTCACAAAGGCCTCGGATTTATGTTTCATTAATTATCCATAACCATACCTAATATGATCATTTGTAAACGTAATGAAGTATTGATATCCGTCACGTGCTACTTCCAAAGCACCACATACGTCGGTATGGATTAATCCCAGTTTATCAGTGGCTCTTTCAAAAGTCCCTGTGAAGGGGGACTTAGTCATTTTGCCTTTAAGACAAGATTCACAAGCAGGAAAGGGATCTGATCCCAATGGACCCATAAGTCCATCTTTTTCCATTTTATTAACCTTGGTCTGACCAACATGACCAAGTCTAAGATGCCATTTCAAAACTTAATTGGTTTCATCCCTACCACGCTTCCTAGTCATAGTATTCTCAATGACTTTGTTACTGAGGTTTAGATGATACAGTCCATTTAACAATGTAGCAGTGCCCACTAGTTTATTTCTGAAATAAATTTTGCAGGAACCATTACAAATGAAAAATGAAAAGCCTTTCCGATCCATGACCGAAATGGATACAATGTTCTTATGCCCCTTGGTCAAAACAAGTACATCTTCTAAAGTTAAAACAAAGCCGGATTCTAAATCCAAAAGAAGTGATCCTATGTCGGTTGCCTCGACACTATGCCCGCTTCTGACACTGATCATTACTTCTCCAGCTCCAAGCTACCTACTTTGTTCCAGATCCTGATTCATGTTACAAATATGAGAACTAGCACCAGAATCCAGTATCCAGAGAGTAGAAAATACAGTAGCAGAACAATTTGTTTCCAAAACTGAAAGTTATGTACCTGAAGTGCCATGAAGAATCGGACAGTCTCTAGCCCAGTGGCCCATCTCACCGCACTTGAGACAAGCGTCCTTCTTCTTTCTCTTCGGAACCACCGGGGCCTTGCCCTTACCCTTAAGGTCTTTGACTTGTGGTCCCGTCTGCTTCTTGGTCTTTGTCTTCTTATTCTTGGACCTCCGAGTTCCAGAAGAAATCACAAGGGCGGACTCCTTCATCCGCGGAGTCTTTATATGAGATTGAGCGGTCACTAGTTTGTTCATTATCCCTTCTAAGTTGTACGAAATCTCATTGCAGTTGAAATTCATAACAAACTATGAGAAGAAATCAGGAAGAGATTGTAGGATAAGGTCGGTCTGAAGAGAAGTATCCATCTTAAAATCAAGAACCTCCAATCTCTAGATCATGGATATCATTTTGAGGACGTGGTCCCCAACCTTCTCACCTTCCTTCATCCTTGCACCGAACAGTTACTTGGATATCTCATATCTAGCAGTACAACTGTGCTCACCATAAAGCTTGATTAAGTGAGATAGAACCTGCCTAGCAGAAGTTATTTTCTCATGAGCTCTCTGAAGCTCATTAGACATAGAAGCCATCATGAAAGCACGGACTTTTACGTCATCCTTAACCCATTTTTCGTGGTTTTCAATCTCTTTCTAATTGACTCTTGTCCGCACTGGAGGCGCCGGAATGTCCGTCTCCAAGACATACCCAGTGCTTCTATACTGAGGACTATCATCAGATTGCAGAGCCAATCCACAAATTTAGGTCCGATCAAGGTGTTCCTTTCGAGTAGAATTGTGAGTGGGTTCATTGTCATATTAAGAGTTATGTTTGCATTTAAGTACGACATATTAATTAGTGACTCGTTCAATTATGATCTAAGTATAGAATTAAGGTCTTTTCTATTCTTGTTACCCAGCTCCCACTATTTTTATCGGAATAACACACTCCTATGTGAAATCCGAAAGTATCATTCGCTTTACTTCATAATGGTGATCAAGTTCTTTATAAATCTTAATAGAGGGCAACCGAACAGGTTTCTAGTCTATTAATTTTCATAAAGTGATGTCCAACACTAACCCATCTAATGGATGATTCGATCTTATTTTCCCCTTGTTCACTCCCCTCAACCTATACGATTTATATGGTTCATGAACAAGTTAATTTTATACCATCGGCACAAATCAGTTTCACAACTGAATCTTATCCGGCAACCTATCAGGTTTCTTGGAATAAAATTTGCTCCAACTGAAGGCATCCAATGCGCTCCCGGTAATTTATCCGTCCTCCCCGAACGACTACCCCGATAACTCGGAAGCATAGCACATCCGGTTTGGATTTCAATTTCCCGAAATCTCGATGGAGGGAAGGAAAACCTTGAAACCTTATAAACTTAATAATTTGTTTTGGGAGAATTATCGCGATTAATGTTACACTTTGCACATTAATTCAATTAAGCGCATTTGTGGCATTCATACAATATGAAGCAACCATTCACAACCTAGTTTCTACCAACATGTGGTTCATGGAACGTTCCTAGAAAACAAAAACTCCGTAATCTAATTACAAGTCTTCGTCTTGAATATTCGTCTTCTCGAAACATATCTTTCTCCGGTCTTCGTCATTACATATAAATTTTACATTGAAAGTTGCATCCTAGATACAAATATTTCAAGTAAAATATATAAGCTCAAAACAGCCTTTACAACCCAATCGAATAAAACGAACGATTCAAAAACTAAGTCCACGAACCACATACCCATTCAAAAGCATTCATCCAATAAATACTATATAAATGGAAATCGTAGAGATACATTGATCCAATCAACAATACGAACCGATCCAATCGATTCACACAACTGGTAATATGAAAAACGTTCAAATAATTCGGTCACCCATAAATATTCCAATTAATCAAATTTCCCTTGTAAAATAAAATACCATAAATCATTTTAATCATATTAAATCCAATTTAACATGTGGGAGATTGATTTTCTGGAATACACAAAAAAATCGAGCCGGGACAAAAACTGGCCTGCTTGGCCGAGTCACCCTCGGCAGTCTACCGGCAGACACGCCTCTTCCCGAAAGGCAGGGTCTAGTCACGCTCGATAACCTGTCGGCCAGGCACGACCCGTGTCGCCTGACACGCTCGGTTCGTCGTGCCTGGCATGGCCCATATCACCAGACACGGCCGGGTCTACCTGGCAGTGGCCTGGGGACTACCGGACATAACCCATGTCAAACAAGACACGCCCGAGTCACCCTGGCAGCTTCTTGCCCTTTGTCCGAAAAGTCGTCCGACGATGATTCGGAGCTAGATTTTCGATCGGATATCCAATATCAATATTTTCCGACTTTCTTATCTTCAATATAAATCATATTTCCCAGAAATTTAAGATTTATATTTAGACATAAACTTACGAAAAATAAAATTATTACGAACGAAAAACATATACCACGATTATGACTAAAATGATTCCAAATCATTCACCATCTAATCGAGCATTCCAAATACCAATATCGTATATATGATCGCAAGACCTACACTCCGATACCACTGTTGGGATTTTGTGCCTAAAAACGAAGGCCCAACGGAAGCAGTAAAACGAAAATTAATTCGATCCGAATCCCTACGAGGATCGATCGAGCTACGTATATACGAATATTATACGAAACACAAGAGATACGAGAAAACATACCCTTGTAGTCGTTGATTAAATGGTATCCTTCTCTTGAGCTATTCCCCAAGCTTTAGATTGCTTTCCCTACGATCCAATCCGCTCCAAGCTCTTAAATGATCCAATGCCGAAAGCACCGCGCCTCTACTTGCCACGTGCCAGAGAAATGAACGGAACTACGATCACTTTGTTATCCTCCGAGGATACGGCTAGAGATAGGATGATGAAGCTTTCTTTGTGATTATCACACTCTAAGTGTATAACTCACAATCTCTATTTTATATCTCTCAATTTTCCTCCAAGAAAAATCAAGAACATGAAATGAAATGAAGAAGAAGACTTTGAGAAAGAACTTTTCTCTCTCTTTACTTCACAAGAACCGTATGGTTCAATGGTTGTGATTGAGAATGATGGAAGTCTTCACTTCTTATTCTATTTCCACCCACATGGTAACAACTCACATCACAAGAATGTTTGCCCCACAAAAAGTCCTAGTCTTCCATTTCAAATAGAAACAAAGACTAATTAGAAAGTAGGTGGAAGGGGGGGCGGCCATGATGAAGAAATCGGACGAGTTCGATTCGTTCCGGACTCCCGTAAGTCCAAACAGTTAAACTCCAATTCCGTTCCGATGTATTTATATAAATTAATTAATCCAATTAATTAATCATATCAAATACAAAATGACATAATTAATTTCTCCAAGAAATAATTATGGTTATGAAATAAATTAATCACCCAGTAATTTATTTAATTCATTAGGCCGTAAATCAATTTATCTAATAAATCGATTTAGACATCCAATGTCCCAAAATTAGATATCCAATATCTAATATTCATAATGAGAGAATAAGCTTGATTCATACTGTCGTCAATCATATTGCGCGACTCGGTAGATCTGTCTCAGTCAGCAATGGGAGGAACCAAAGAGTAGTAGCACCACTTAGCCAGCCTGGCGGCCTACACTATACCCCAACTGAGAACGAATGATTGGGATCATTCAAGAACCATTATGTCGTGAATACCAGTATACGTATAAACCCTTCTTTCAAATGTCCCGATCAAGTTATAGGGTCACAGTAAGTCAAACCCTATCTGTACTTGACGCTATGCATGCGTTAATGCAAATCGAGATCATCGAGCTCTCGTGTATCTAATACAACTAGCTCCAATGCTTTGGCCAAGGACTTATGATCTCATCTGCCAATAACCGCATATGACATATAACCCGTTCACTAACATAAGAAAGAATTCTATCTTGGTATTCAGTACGACCTGCTACTTGCCCATCAAGATACACGTCGAGGTTGACCCCCGCCTTCCGGTTTATAGGGTCGAACTACTCTAATGAAAATCTTGACGTCACAAGCACATCCCTACTAAATCCTCAAGTCGAATATTCACGAATACATATCATAACCTTTCGATTCCGTCATTGACTGTCCTAGAGTGAAATCCGTGTGACGAATTGAGGGTGAGTCAGTTCGAGTATACTAATCCAATTTGCATACCTATAACGTGTGCTCCCACTAACTACTAGTGTTCGACAGGCACTCTCCAGTCTTTGCATAAACTTAGCTCCCATCAAGTTTCATCGACTTGCGAACAATTAAGTATTTGAGCTATAAACCCTTCTAGTGCCGACCCCCTTATCCAATAAGGAGTGGAACGTTTTTCTCTCAAATACACGGACTTGTTTCTATATGTATATTTACGAGTTAGGAATTCCAGTAACTACCAGTAAATAAAGAAACATTCATTGCCTTATGATAATGATTTACATAATAACAAGTACAATTCCCTCACTCAACATCCTCTGAGTGGCATTCGAGGGCATACTCCTAACAGCATGGTGGCAAGATGGGCTTCCATCCCGATTCTCCAGTCATCAAACTTCAATAGAGAACATATGAAGTTTATTGATCATTGATGTATTCGTAACAATGGTATATGATGAATGAAAGACGTAAAAAATAAAGTTTTCAAAAGTGAGTGATTAGGATTTGATTCAAGTTGAAAATCGATTGATTCATTATAGAATTAGCCTCTCCGATACCACTTGTTGGTGATTGTGTACTTAACTTGCACCTTCTATGGGGAGGGGAGGGTTGAATAAGTTGTACACTTTTTTACAGTTGTTATGCATAGTGGAACTCTTAAACAAAGTTTCTATAAATAAAGCAACTAGACAATCTCCTATAGCTTGGTGCTCAAAGTGTTTTCAGAGTAAGTATACTATAAATCACAAACAGTATGAAAACTATAATTACGGGAATTGATACCACACATGTTTATTGTAAACCCACTCCTCTACATCCACAGGTCCTCCACACATGAGTAAATAGTTTATTAAAATCAAGGCGTACACTATATGATTTTAACTAAACCCATGGCTTTATTATTCACACAGATTTATACAGCCGACTGTAGCTTGAGCCATTCGCACATATTGGTTGTAGGCTTCTTTGACTTGCTTCTTATCACATAGATTAAAGTTTCATCTTTGAACACTCTTCTTCCTACACAGGCCGGAATAGTTCGATCTTAGTCCACACAGGGCTAAAGGACTCAACAGTAAGGTTTGGGATCACACGAATCAAAACAGCAGCTGTAGGATTTGTAAGTCTTCATTGTAGTTATGTTGCTATTTGTTGAGGACTTAGTATTTCCTCAATCAAGGATATACGATGTATATTTGAAGAAATAGATTTCACTTGGATAATGAATGCTTCAGATTCTTAATCAATCAGTATGTGAGAAATGTCCTCTTGCTTGGGCTATTTATAACATTGAAAACAGATCCGTTATAAATATAGTCGTTGGCTGGTTGGTAAGATATGGACATATTGGATTTCTGGATTGCAGAATGTTTGAATTAAAGATATCTGTATTTAATGCTTCAGACATTGTTTTATCAGCATTATATGCTCTTTAGTCTACAGCCTTTTCGGCTGCATTACTGTTGCCGGATCAGCATTAAATGCTCTTTGAAACTATGAAAACTTTTTGAATAAAAACAGGTTTATCTCATGATGGTTTAAAGGTGCAATTCTAAATCCAATTGGACTGTGTTTTACTTTTTCTAAGCAAAACACCTACAGCTTCTATGATGTAGCCAACAATCTTTATGTTGTACGCTGGAACCTTCATTTGGCTGTAGGAAACAGCTTTTGGGCACTGTATGAAGTTCGCTGTATGGACAGAATATACGGCACATTTACCAAAATACTTAGGATATTATTTTTCTCAACAGGCATTACTGCCGAATTCTGACAATGATGATCAATAATTCGACCTATAATCGTATACCTTGATGATAGTTGGACGATCTTGCTATAATAAAATAGTTAATTATTTTGAAATTTAATTTTAGTATTTTATTTATCCTCAAATGGTTGTTAAAACCACACACTTGTTGAGTTTATTTCTATAATTTAAATATCACAATCCCATGTGATGAGTTCAATTATCACAAGATGGATGATTTTGTTTATTTATATATTTAATATTATATATCATCATCATGGTTGGTTCTACAACACGAATGGTTAATTGATCCTACTATGGAGAAGTAGTTGATTAGTTATTCAAAATCATGCTCACGAAGAAGCAGTTGATGGAAATACTATCCAGTCTCCATGATTATTGAGTACAAATGAAGAAAAATGAGAAAATGATATCAGAAGATATCACCAGTTAATTAAGAAAATTCCATGCTGATCATATCCCTAGTAGGATTATCGGACAAGTGAGATGGAAAACTATCAGTGGAAAATAATTTCTGACATGTTGATTACATCACATGGTGGGATCATATGAAATTATGTTGATATAAAATGCTCACGAAGAAGCATATGCCATAAACATATCAATTCTAGGATAAATATATATGGATAGCAAACTCAGTTTATTGATCATCTGGAAAGGTATGCTATACTAAAGAAGAACTGCGACGCGACCCCTACAAGTACTAGATTTCAGGGCAAACTAATCTTGTTATTGCTCTGCAAGGAGTACAAAACAATCAAAGTGGAAAATATAGAAACTAGATGAAATGGCAGTAAACACTCGACAATATGCGAAAAGAAAATACATTTGAAATCCATAAAGAATGGGTGCGTCTCGAGGGTACAGAACTCCATAACTCTGCCACCCCAACCTGGCATTAGGGTTCATAAGAGAGAACTAATGGATCTAGATTTCCTTGGTTCGAAGCATCACTATAAACCATATATCCTCCAGTTCCCTGTGGAAGTGTTAAAATCGGTGCTGTCGTCAATCTCTTCTTCATCTCATCAAAGCTTTTCTGACACATCTCGTTCCACTCAAACTTTTATGTTTTCTGCAGTAGTCGAGTAAGTGGGCGGGAAATTTTGTAAAACCGTTCCACGAACCGACGATAATACCCAGCAAGTCCTAAGAAACTCCGGACTTCTTTCACGTTCTTTGGAGGCTTCCAATCCATAACCGCTTCGATCTTCTAAGGATCTACTCGGACTCCTTCAGCTGATACCACATGGCCGAGGAACATTACTTCCGTTAGCTAGAATTCACACTTAGAAAGTTTGGCGTACAATTGCTCGCTTCTCAAAAGTTCTAACACAATCCGCAGATGCTGCGCATGTTCTTCCGGGCTCTTGGAATAAACTAGAATGTCATCAATCCACAAACTTGTCCAAATACTCTATGAACACACGATTCATCAATTGCATAAACACTGCAGGTGCATTAGTGAGACTAAATGGCATTACTACAAACTTATAATGTCCGTAACGAGTTCTGAATGCTGATTTCGGAACATCAGATTCCTTAATCCTCAGATGATGATATCCTGATCTCATATTGATTTTAGAAAATACTGTTGCTCCTTGTAAATGGTCAAACAAATAATCAATCTGTGGCAACAGATATTTGTTCTTAATCGTCATTTTGTTGAGCTCTCGATAGTCAATACATAATCGAAGTGATCCATCCTTCTTCCGGACAAAAATAACTGGTGTCCCCCAGGGCGAGACGCTTGGCTGGATATAGCCTTTGTCCAGTAACTCCTCCAGTTGCTTTTTCAGTTCGTACATCTCAGTAGGTGCCATACGTTACGGCGCCTTAGAAATTGGTGTAGCTCCGGATTCCATCTTGATGTTGAATTATACATCCCGTGGTGGAGGTAGTCCAGGTAGATTGTCAGGAAATACATCCGGAAATTTGTTCACAACAGGAATGGATGAGAGTTCCACAATCGTCTTCTTTCTTCATTGCATAGCACCAGTATCCGGTACAGCCCTGTTTCAACAATTTGACAGCTCTCATCACCTTGATCAACTTTCCTGAGCTTCCTGGTTTCCATCCTTCAAACAGTATTTCGGAACCATCGTCAGTGATCACCGAGATATTCCTCCTTCGGTAGTTTACAATAGCTCCATATCGATTAAGCCAATCATCTCCGAGTATCAGGTCATCTCCTTGCATTTCTATCACAATCAGATTTGAGAGCCACTCTCTGCCTCCAAACGATACAGGGAAATCTCTAGTTTCTAAGTTTCCAACAATCCTCTCTCCGCTCGGTAAACCCACAACATAAGGTTCACAATTATGAAAACCATAAATATTCAAACGATTTACACAAGACAAGGATATAAATGAATGCATAGCTCCTGTATCGAATAAAACGCTAACTGGCTGGGAAAGGATCTGAACAGTACCTGATGCACAGCAGATCGTCTGTTCTCCTCATCTCGTACATATGTGGGGGAACAGATCCAGCACTCGCTGTACCGTTTCGATCCCATTGTCCTCTGCCTCGTCTGCAGCCAAAATTCTGAGGCATCTGAACACTTTGCTGCGTTTGTTGGATACTGGCTTCTCTCTGAGCTGGCTGTGATGTACGGGTTCCATTGAACTTGGTGGCACCCTTGCAAAACGTCGCACGGTGCCCTTCCTGTCCGCAATCAAAACATGTAACTGGAGTACGCAAACAATCACGCCAAAGGTTGCCTGGGCGACCACAGTTAAAGCACCTCTTAGCTGTATCCATCGTGGCTGACACTGTTCTGAAATTCTTTCCGCTCTTAGATGGGTACGGAGGTTTCTTGAATGAATGAAAGGACTGGGCCTTGCGTGACTACTCTTGTGCTCCGAGAAACTACCGGAGACTTTCTGCTTCTTGGACTCTGTCAACTTCTCCATTGCTGCTTCCTTGATTTCATACGCCAACGCCTTATCCGGGTATTGACGGAGAGTGGTACATTCAAAACCAGACATGTACCTATGGATTTCTGGTTTCATCCTCATATCAAAATGGATCATCATTTCTGCATCTGTTCTGACCAGATGTCGAACAAATGCCAGCTGCTGGTTAAACATCTTAAGTCTGGGATACGTGTTCGTCTGATGGCTGTGCGGAGAAAAATTCCCGAACTTTGGCTTCCCTCATAGGACAAGGGCAGTACTGAGCTTCCATCATCAATTTAAATTCTGTCCAGTCAGCATCATGATCTATAGGCCGGATGGCTTCCAACCACTCGGATTCTTCCCCTATCAGAAAGTACTGAGCAATAGAGGCTCTCCGGTCGTCTGGACAATTAATTCCGGCAAAAATTTTCTCCAATTCCTTCAACCAATGGTCCCATGTTGGAGTTTCAGAAAAGCCGTTGAATTTAGGTGGTTGCATCTTTGCCACCTCTTGCAGCCATCGGTCACCTCGATTTCCCATGTTTGGGATACCCTGTTGTCGATCTCCCTGTTGTAACCCTACTGCCACCTGCATTTGGTACACGACCTGAGCGAACTGAGTCATCTGGTTCACCACCTGACGAAGGATCTCGGGTAAAGCACGTTCTGGTTCATTATTAATGGATCTCTGTGGCTTGCCTGAGCTGTGACTGGTCTGATTAGAAGGCGAAGCTTCTCTTTTGGCATTCCTTCGTCCGCGTCCACGACCGCGACCACGTCCTCGTCCACCTCTCAACATACTGTAAGCATAAATTCCCAATATACAGGAAACAATATCATTCTAATGTTCGAGAATAAAGAGATACAACATGTACAGAACGAGACAGAGTTTAGGAACATACAACCACCGCTCGCATGAAGACGTAGGTAGTACAGTGATGTTATTCACGGCCGGTTACCTCAAAAGACATATATGACCCCTATTTTAACCCAATGGCCAAGATATCCATAATCTTAGCTCTGATACCATATTCTGTAACACCCCCAATATATTCAGGAATATTACAGCGCCGTAAATCCTTTACATAAGAATTTACAAGGCTGAATAAATGAAAAGACAATAACAGATACTAAATTATGAAATCACTAAAATAAAGTACGATAGTTCTGGTTCAATACCGAGAATACAAATATCCAAATGAAGATTATTGATACATCACTGAAATCCAAACATCACAAATCACAACGTACTCGAGTACTTATTAAAATAACCAACAACAGACAATAAACCCGGCCGGAATATCACTCTGCACCCTCGTCGTCATGCAGCTCCAGTGGTTGTTTCCCCGCTCTCCTGGATCCTGAACATAAACAAATGTTCACCCCCGAAGGGGTTAGCACAACGATGCTAGTACAAGTACAATAATCATACAACAGTGATATAATCAACAATCATCATAACAAGTTTCTCCAACGAGAAATAACAACAACACATATAACATCATAACAGTCTCAACATACTGATGGTATTCCAACGATCCAGCGCACACAACTATAGATTCCTATGATGATCCCTTCGGACCAACACATGGTGGAATTACCTGTCCAACGATCCAGCGCACATATCTATAGATTCCCATGATGATTCCCGTCGGATCAATGCATGGTGGACATTTAATCACAACACATGTACATAATACAATCACAATATTATTGACATGATATAAATAATTCTAATTAAGTACTTGCCTCGGTTTGATGACAAGAATAAAGCTTCCACGAATATCAAAATACTCGAAGGTCATCCCATTCGATCAATCACGTTGCTAAGCTCGAACATTAACAAAAGAAATAATATAGAATTCATCTCAAGTCGAACGAACATCTAAAAATTTAACTTACGGTCGGAAATTCTTAAAATGTAATCTGCCTGTCTTGCCTAACGCACATTACGTATCCTATGTAGCGTACATTAGTGCTACTCGTTAGCGCACATAAACAACAAAGTCTAGCGTACGCTATATATGTATCGGCAGTCCCTCTCGGATCAGCCGACTGACTTCTCTGATGATATAACGTACGTTATGTACCAAACGTAGCGTACGCTAAACAAGCCCAATAGCGTACGTTAATATACATATCATAGCGTACGCTAAGCGTGCATGGCAGTTTCACTTCTGGGTAGCAGACTGTTCTAACGGTGATGAAACTTACGAACTCCTCAGTGATTAACGTACGTTATCCGTCTATATGTCATATTCATAACTTATGAATAATCTTACGGATTAAATCATCTTTGAATTCAAGGAAATGAATATCATCACAATTCTTATATTCAATCTCGATTATCATTCTCATTTGAAGTTCGGTGATCTCAGGTTGATGCACTAGATTCCATTACCATTATCACATTCAGACTTCATTTTAAAGGTGAACTAACAATTCCAATGAAAAGATACAACCTAAGATGATTCCTTCTTAAGTCCTTATAACAAAAGTTATATCAACTCCAAGTTTACGATCAATATGGCAACGTAAATCATACGGATAATCAGCCTCAGAATATTCCTCTCATCATTTGACGTACTAGGATTCCAACTACGATGTTTTCAACGACGATATCATACGCATAATTATTCCGACTTCTAAACATGATGTTTGTTCGAAAAATTCATCAATGGAACTCAATATCTTCGTAGCATGATCATCTTATTCTCAAGAATACGAATCTAAGGCTGGATAGAATTAACATACCTTAAGATGAAGAAAACACCAAGTCAAAAAGGTAGAATCCAACTCCGGTTGTTTGAATATCAATCCAAGGTGCTTCTCCACTTCAACGATCAATCACAAGTGACATTCAATCTCCAATGATCAAGTAGAGGTGGTCTATGTATGTGTAAGGAAGATATGGGGCTCTCTGGTCTCTCAAGAACGAAGGACAAGTGAAAAGAATGTAAACCAAGTGAAATGGGGTGTTGTCCCTTTATAACATTTCTGTTCGTATGTTATTTAGCGCACGCTATCACAATATCCTTAGCGCGCGCTAACAAGCGTTGACTCCAAATCTGTCCAGGTTCGCCCGTGGGAATCTTATCCAGACCCTTGATCGGCTGGCACATGTGCTAGCCACCTACCTCAATAATTGACTGCCTAACGCACGCAATTCTTCATTCGCAGCGTGCGTTAGTTTTAGCCGATAACGCACATTAAGCTACATTCTTAGCGTGCGTTATCACGAGTTTGCATGGGAAAATTGTATGATGCTACACTCATGTACAAAGATACAAATATGAGAAATATCATACTCCAATTATCGATATCATGATTCCGAATAATACATGGCTCAAATACAATTGAAATACTCAATAATAAATCCGGATATTACACTGACAAGGACATCGAGTATAACTAGGAGAATTAGCAGTCATATAACCACAAGGGCTTGCATGGCACGACTGCGAACAGAATGATGTTACGGCTGCAACCTGAGGAACGTTACGGCCGTAGAAGACAAGTGCAACATTATTCAATGAAGGTGGCCTTATGACTGTAATGAGTAGTAGATTACGACCAATATTAGATTGGTCGAACGAAGTGTCCTGATTCTATCCCATATTTATGTCTATTTGTCCATATGTTATGCCTTGCCTCGACTTGGATTAATATAACAAAATCGAGATGCAGTAACATCATGGGTTACTGTTATAATGCCAATCCAAGTACATTCATTCTAGATGCTTCGAGATAAATCACCTGACTTTCGGGATTCGATTCCATACCTTCAAACGATTAGGTTAAGTGCAACAACCAGATGAATCTTTGACCGGGGGACCATTGAGTGATAGCCATATGGGAATCTTAATAGTATACGTATAGGGAGCATTCACGACGTACAAGAACCATCATATAACATGCGTCGTGCAGATCAAGTTTACATCGAGGTCCGAATAAACTTTACGCCTATTAAGTTGTGGCATTATGGTCATGACCCGACCATGTATGGCGACCATTAATGGCCGTAACTAATATGAGGTTTAAAACAAACCTTCGAGCACTAAGACCTCCATGATAGAGGCCGCCGAGAGGTTTTCATCGCAGCTGCAACGGCTGACCGAATTTGACCAATGGAACCGTCATAATAGCGGCCAATAGGAATCCTTCATAGCCGCCATTAGACCACCACTTAATGATGGCTCAACATGTATATAAGACCCTAAAGGGTAATCCTTAAACCAAACCTCTCCTCCTCGGTTAAAACTTGAGCTGAAAAGAAACAATTGAGTAGTCTTATACGTATGGATCCTACCATACATATCCATTTCCAATAACATATTAGCTATTCAGAAACACTAGCACGATATCATCGGGAGGCAAATTAGGCTGCACGAGAGAAAGCTGCATGGGAACACGAGTGTGTTGTGCAGCTAGAAGCCCAACTAGCTACAGTGCAGTACACTCTTCAAGAAAGAGAGGTCAAGTACAATCAAGCAAGAAACGTGTTTCAAGATCAGATCCATCTAGAGAAGGCGATGATACGAGCAAATGCAAGAAGAAATTATTGTTGTCCTCCCAGCAGTGCAATCCCAGTAGTGGAACATGAAGTTGCAGAAGTTGAAGAGGACCCTGAGGAAGATCCTGAAGAAGATCCCAAAGAAGAGACTTAGGAAGATCCAGTCGTCATTAACCCATAAAGTATGTCTAGCAATGCATAACATGGGTACAACAGACGTAGATATAAATATTTCTCAAAGTATGTCGCCGACGATGTACCAATATAATAGTCCTCGCAGCTATGGATGAAGGACAAATCCCCCTTCTTGTAAAAATTATAATCAAATTTCATATACATGTCTAACTTGCAAGAGGATAAGAAAATTAATTATGACCATAACCAAGGTCACAGCATGCTAACCGTTAGCCAGCAAGTGCATGACGAATCATAATTTTAATATGTTTAACATATTCCATTATGTTCTAAGTTTTGGGGACGAATCTTCTTTTAAGGGGGAATGATGTAACGTCCATATTTTTTATTCCTATAATATTAAACAATAGGCATGCTTAATAGTTGTCCCATTAATTCGCATAACAAACCTTCTCTAATGTCGCGTTTATAACCACATCTAGTCAGTTGACCTATTATAAGGCAATTGCAGTTGTTTCGGCAAGAATTATTCCCAAACAATACGTCTTAAATGGGCTTATGGTCAGTAACCGTAGAAGGAAGAATCCGACGGTTGAGGAATACAGAACTAAGCACGACCCCAGCCCGCACCTTTATGCATGGACAAGGACATCGAGTATGGCTAAGAGAGTTAGCAACGATATTACTCCAAGGGCTTGCATGGCACGACCGCATCGGGAACGATGTTACGGCTGCAACCAGAGGAATGTTATGACTGTAGAAGACAAGTGTAACAAAACTAAAGGAATGAATCCTTACGACCGTAATGAGTAGTAGATTACAGCCGCTATGAGGTCTGTCGAATGAAGTGTCCAAAAAGTTTAGGTCGGCCACGATAAGCATCTATAAGTCACAACTGAAGTGCCATCATGATAGCGGCCTCTAAGAACCCTTAGTAGCGGCCGTTATGGCCATGCCAACCTAGGGACGGGGTTTATTATATATAGAGGTGTTTGGGACCTCCTTCTTGATTTTCCCTCTGTTCTCCTATCCAACTTCGTCCCTCTCCTTATAAACTTGAACTTGATCCTATTTTGAGGCACCAAACATTCGTTTAACATTGGGGAGTCATTCTAGGAAATCCATTTCAATCGAATTCACCAACTTTATTCAGTATTGAGGGTCTGAATCGAGTGGCCCGAAGCTACATTCACGAATCCACTGAACTGTCCTGATTCCCTAGCTTGACCTGCAAGTTCTATGATCACATTTCTTATACTTTACTTCAGTTATATTGATCATGCACTGTATACTTAGAGTATGAGTCTATAGAAAGTAAGCTATTTAGTAAGTACGCGTCAGATTGTTGTAATTCTGCTAACTCTAATGTTGCAAATAGCTGTATATGATCAAGAGATTCGTGATTGTTAGGGTTATTCCCCTGGTAAGGTGGTTAAGTATATAAGTATGATATGCATTACGTTAAATAAGGAACGTATGTATTATAATTAGGTTTCATTTTATACCACATAGTTTATATTAATATTGATCGACTACTCTTAATGGATAACCTATGTGGATTACGGGACTTGTGTGAACTATGTATTTCTGTCGAGCGGTATCCGAAGTCGACGAGGGCGGGAGTGTTTTCGGACCATGTTACGTTGCCATGTGTGGATCTTGTCCAGAGTGTACGTCTGATGCTACCATCCATGCACGGGAAACGTGGTGGACATGTTCAAGGGACGACTTCTGGCTTGTAGTGAACGTCAGTTTTGCGGTGACCAAGTGAGCTGCTCCGATGTGATTCTTGACTAAGGATACTTTATTATGTGCAGAGTAACTGATACCAACCATGTGTATGACACACTTGAGGCCCCTTCTTCTTGAAAGGATTGGTATCAGGACAGTTGGAGCCAAGGATCATCCTACCAGGTGAGATGTTTCGAGGCCTGGGGAAACCCTAGATACCATGCAACCACGGGTGCGATGAGTGGCGAACCTATAAGAGCGATTGAGGGATGACCTTAGGACCAATTATGAAAGATAGTTTGGTTCGCGGATCCTCATTTTGATGAAAGTGGTTGACTTGGGCCATAGACCCTAACAATTTATAAATATCTGATTTTGTGGGACCTTGAATCCCAGTAATTTAACTTAGAATTGTGTAGAGATGTAACTCCTCTCCAGGTTGTGAAAATAGTTATGGTGGCCGCGAATCCAAAAAGGATTTTAATAAAATTTTGATGTAAACATTCAACGAAAATGTTTTTAGAAAACTACTCGGGGTTTTGTTAAATATGTTTCACAGAAATCAATGAATTTCAATAAAAATTAAATTTTTGCGAAATTGTTTCGAAAACCTTCAGGGAGACCAAAAATGTTTTGAAAGTCAATGTGTGGCCCTATGTGATACTTTGATTGTCGATGCAGTGATGTAAAGTATGTTTTCATCTGTTCGTTTTACTTGCACCCACTATTGCGGACCCCTTCGGGGTGGATACATTTTGTGCATCCAGGTACTGGCAGGTGGAGTAGCAACCACAAGATCAGTGTAGAGATGAAGAACTGCAACGATACTGATCGATCGATGAGTCAGGGAAGTTGATCACATTAGCCACGAAGCAAAGTCCATGTCAGTGTATGTTGAGCCCGTGTAATGGCCATGTCGTTATTTGAATTCATATTAAAGTTCGATTCTCAAGTCGATGAAAAGTGTACTGAATTATCTTGCGTATTCGACCTAGCCGTTCGATATGTTGGCATCCCATTGATCTTTCGGCCTTGGCGGTCGGTATGGTATTATATCATATAGGTTTTCTTGTAGATACTCAAGGGAGAGGAATCTACATCTGTTGTTTCCTCAAATAGCTTGCTCAATCCCTGCGGAAGGATTTATGGCACTATAATATGCCTCGAATACCTTCGGGGGTGTTACGGTGGTTAGTCCCTCCATATAATATATTGATTTTATATTTTCGCAACACTTTTACCAGCTGATATGCCATATGTGTATACTGGAGATGACCTATCAGTTTGGATCCAGCTAAAATACATATAGTTTTAATCGGAGGTGATCTACATTAGGATTATGAAAATTCCATCTCTCTACATTAAACTTTCAAAATATTTATGAAAAATAGATATTATGATATGTGGATCCTAAATTTAAAGACCAAACCTTTTACTAGAAGATGAATGACTTCACTATTTCTATTGAAAAATGAGCGACATATAAATCAACACTTCTAATATTTTCCTTTTGACATATTGCTAAGGGAAAACGACAGATATGATATTTTATTTTCAAATGAAAATGACATTTATCTATCGACAACTGAATCTTTTTTCTAATACTGAAATAGTATTCATTAAAATATAAAAAACCATTGCATTATTGGCTTTTTTCATTATAATAACTTTGACAGAATGGACTTACAAACGAGATCTTTTGAGATTAATTTTTCATGACTAAAGTGTAACATTCATTCTTAAAATTTGTCCGCAGAGCCATAAGTTCACGATGAACATATCATCGGGATGTGTCTCAAGAATCTATTGGATATCATGATCCATATATTCCTTACTCAGTCCATCCTTAATGATTATCTTCTTGGTTTTTGGACACGAACCCCACAAACTTAGATCACGCCACAAGTCCACTAAGCACATTGGTAACATCCTCCTAATTATTTTGCTCTTTGTTTCTTTGCAAAACTACTCCTGCTTATACCTGACATGTACTTGAATGAATCTGAAAATTCACCAGATAGTCGAACTTGTGCTTCGTTCAACCATCTAATATCTTCTAGGATGCCATTTCTAATTGGGTTAATAGGCTAAAACATCACTGAACTCTTCACCAACTTGCAGTTGGGTCACTGAACTCAAAAAGTTTGCAGTCAACTCATTGGACAAATAAAAACTTTCAAGTGGGTTTCGGACGTTAGAAAAAATGAAATTTGGACGGAAATATGAGAAAAAATGAAATTTGGACGGAAATATGACGTGGCATGCTGATGTGTTTTAATTTTTTAACGGTGATTTGTCACAAATTAACGGAGCACCGTTAAAGTCAAAGAAAAGTTAACGGTCATGAAATTTTTTAATTGTTGAGTGATTTCATTGCAAACTATATTTAGCTCTGTTATCTACAAGCAAACTTTTTGAGTTCAGTGACCCAACTGCAAGTTGGTGAAGAGTTCAGTGATGTTTTAGCCTATTAACCCATTTCTAATTAGCACCCTTAATCTGAAACTCGATAAATTCTTTTTATAATATCCGCTGGAAGAGATGAGTGGTATTTACGAAGAATCAAGAGCATTAGATATATTATGATATTTAGACCCTTAATGTGGGTGAATTTCGTTAATGTCATGATAACTTATTTATAGAATGGAAATGCGTATGAGATTTTGTAATACTCGGTTGTGAATTCATTTATCATTACTCAGTAACTGTCACTCATGATTTTTTTCACTCAGTAATACCCATTCATCACTCATGATCATTCAGTTGTAACCATCGTTCGGTGTACTTTGGAATCACGTATCAGTTGCTTTTCGTCACTCATCACTGTTTGAGATCAATCCGAGATTATTGTCATCATCATCACAATTTTGGGTTTCAGTTTAAGAGGTAGCGCACGCTACATATTCTAGTAGCGCGCGCTAATGAGGTGCAAGTAATGCACGCTATGATTCAGTATTAGCGCACGCTAGCGCGAGTGGGCAGACAGTCCAGAAGGTACTGGTCTGATTTGGGAAACTCATAGCGCACGCTACGAGTGGTAAGTAGCGTACGCTAATTGTGCTGGTAATGCACGCTAAGTCACTTTAGTAGCGCACGCTAACGCGTGCAAGGCAGAGGACAGTAGGTTCTGGACTTCAGTATTTGAGTAGCAGACATCCGTTAGCGCACGCTAACAATTTGGGATAACGCACGCTATCGGTAAGGTGCTAGCGCACGCTACCAAGTTGTAGCGCACGCTAGCGAGGCATTTCAGAGCTCACTGGACTGCCCAGTAAACCGCTAGCGCACGCTAAATATCAAGTCATAGCGTGCGCTAAGCTGGGACAGTATAAATAAGGCAGTTCAGTCCAACCTTCGTCATTTCTTCATTTCTCAACCATTTCGGACGAGCTTGGGCGATTCGGAAAGGTCTTTTCGAGCTGCAATCACCTAGCATCATCTTTAAGCTCCTAAGTTGGATTAATCATCATCTAAATCAGTTTCATCACTCCAAATCAAGGTAATGATTCTTGGATCTAGAATTTCGGATCTAGGGTGTTTTGCTTTCGATCTCTTCGTGTTAAATCGATATTATGTTGGAACATGTTAGATATGGATTATCTATCTAGGATATGTATTTCTACGGATTCATTGGTGTAATTTTCGGAATTTGTGAAGAATTGAGGAATTGTTCAAGAACCCTTACGGGTTGACTTTGGAATTTTGGGGGTTTTCGACCAAATATTGTTGAAATATCGATTTAAGTATTCCTATTGGATTATTGATAATATTCATGAGGTTTTGTGGGTTTTAATCATTCATTGGAAGTTGGTTTCGGATGTATTGAGTTTTGGTTGTAAACGATTGGAGATTGTTTACGACACATTTGTTTAAATACCCCAATGAGTTTCGGGTATTGTTGTATCGACTTTTGAGTTGGTTGTGATCATGCTTGATTCGTGTATTAAGAGAATTGTTGGTATTTGTGTTGTTCAAGGTTGTTCGATCGGCCGATAATTTCATTAAGGACGTTGATCGTGGAAGTACCTTCTCGCCTTCGGTTTGAGGCAAGTTTTATACTTGTACTAGTCAATGAGATTAATGTCATCATATATGTGTATGAATGTGTTGTATCATTCCGAGACTTAGTCTCTTCATGAATTCATTGATATCAAGAGATCGTTTGATACGATACCTTTCGGCAACTATGCCAAATGTTTATTATTGTCCGTTAATGGCCGATTCAAGGCATTGTAATACTCGTTATTAATGTCATTGTCGATAGCCGGTTCGCGGTATCGATGTATCAATTGTTGTTAATATTCATGTCAATCTAAGACATCCTTCAGATCATCGTTATTCATGTTGGGGTTGTCATTAAAACCGTATTGGCCGATTGAAGGCATTGGCGTATTCATTTCTCATCTTCGTCGTCGGTCACCGATTAAAGGTGCCAGGACATCCTTCGGATCATTGTCATCGATTGTCCGTTCTCAGGTAAATCGAAATGTTCAATCATTCACCATATCATTGTTATCGATTGACCACTCTAAGGCAATCGAGGTATTTAATCATTCATCGTATCATTCGTAGTGATTGGCCATTCGAAGCCAATCGAAGCGCTTAATCATTCATGGAATCATCCGCTGCATCATTGTTATCGGTAGGCCATTCTAAGGCAATCGAGGTGTTGATTTGGGACTATCAAGGACAGTGTCTATCCGTGTGTTACTGTCATCGTGTTGGCCGACTCAAGGCAGCACACTATCATTAATTGTGATACGGCTTCGTGCCGTGGCTTCGGCCCTCATTGTGATACGGCTTCGTGCCGTGGCTTCGGCCCTCATTGTGATACGGCTTCGTGCCGTGGCTTCGGCCCTCATTGTGATACGGCTTTGTGCCGTGGCTTCGGCCCTAATTGTGATACGGCTTCGTGCAGTGGCTTCGGCCCTCATTGTGATAAGGCTTCGTGCCGTGGCTTCGGCCCTAATTGTGATACAGCTTCGTGCCGTGGCTTCGGCCCTAATTGTGATACGGCTTCGTGCCGTGGCTTCGGCCCTCATTGTGATACGGCTTCATGCTGTGGCTTCGGCCCTAATCAATACTTGATTCGAAATTATTTTGGCTTCATGTGATTGTGATAATTTGTGACTTGGTGAGTGGCTTCGTGCCTTTTGTAATGTCTTGGTATTTTCATCGGAACCTTTGGGCATTATGATTCATATTAAATTCAGTTCTGGTTTGGTTCATGTCGTTTAATTCATTGTGGTATTCTGTGATTATGATTCGCCATTGGGCATTTATGTTCTAATCTGTCGAACAGGTATTAATAGTATGCCGTGGGCATAGTATTTCGCGAATGCTTGGTTCTTACCTTGGTTTGTGAGCATCTCGTATTATTATCATCATTGTACCGTTTCATTCTGCTTTTGGATGCATATCATGTTATACATGTATTTGATGTTCATTATCTGGATGACTGACCCCGTGGGGGCAGAACATGTTTTTCATGTTTTAGGTGCTTGCGAGGAGAGAGTTGAGACACAGGGGTATGATGATTGCGATGAGGCATTCGAGCGATACTAGTCCGAGTTGTTCATGTTGGTCAGTCGGTTGGGGTGTTCTCCAGTTTGTCAGTCATTATCATTTTGTATTACCCGAGCAGATGCTCGTGGGTGTTGTATTTTTACTCTTGGCCATGTAGGCCTATCGTTGTCGTTGAAATTCCTTATCGGAATATTGTGTCGGATATCATGGTAGGGACTATGATTTTTTCTTGTTGTTTAATTTAATGTATTTTAGTCATGTTCGCCTGGTGGATCTCCTGGCGTGGGGTCCACGGCACTGTAATAACCCAATAGGATTTGGGGGTGTTACAGAAATGGTATCGGAGATTTTGGTTGTGAGATACCCTAATATGTGAGTTATGTGGTCATACCGACGCGGTAGTAGTGGGACTGTCAGGTTATGACAATCTAGTCAGTCGGGTTTTGTGAGTCGTAATATTAGTGCGACTGCACGAGTCATTCATTCATCGAGTCGTCGTCAGTTGGGACTAGTATCGTGAGACCTCGAAGCTTCGCATGACCTGTGTAAGGACTCGATTCTCTTTGTGTTCATACATTCATCATGTCATTAATTGTTCATGCTTTGCTGAAACCTATATGTGATATTAGTTTTATGATTGATTCATGACTAATTGTTTTGGAGCACGTGTGACTTGTGTAAGCATTAAGGATCAACTCATTTATCAGTTAATAATCCTCAATCATCATGTTGATCTCATCACTCAGTTAATTCATTCATCACTCAGTTAATATCATTACTCAGATAATTCATTCATCACTCAGTTAATTCATTCATCACTCAGTCAATATCATTACTCAGATAATTCATTCATCACTCAGTTAATTCATTCATCACTCAGTCAATATCATCACTCAGATAATTCATTCATCACTCAGTTAATTCATACATCACTCAGTCAATCTCATTGTTCAGTTAATTCACTAATCATTCAGCCCATCTCACGGTTCAGTTGTTGATCTTGAGGATCGAATTTTCAACCTTGTTAACTTGTTCAAGGTAATCATTTCAGGAATTTCGTCAGGCAATCATGTTACCTCATTTGATGTTTCATACGATCTCATCATACTCCGACGTAATGTCGACGATCATTTCATTAAATCATTAATGTATTCATTGTGCGAGAGCGTGTATGCTCATTATTGTCACTCTGTAACGTAATCATAATGCGATATTCATGCAGAATCTATAATCATCATGTGACTTTCCTACTTCAGTATGGATAGAGCTGTCAGAGGACGCAGGGGAAGAGGCCGCGGTGCGGGCCGGAACCCGGGATCTCGTGTGCATGCCCACACGAACGCGAGGGATATCATTAATTCATCAAATAGCGAGGCTACTCATTCACTGTCAGATAACCATTCACCGTTAGGGAGTCGTACCCGAGAAGCAGCTCACTCGGAAGGTGTTCGGGTTGACCCATTCATATTTATGCAGGGCATGATGGCCCAGATGACTTAGATAATGCGGATAGTGGAGACCATGCAGACCTCGATGGTTCGTGGTCCACCGCAACAGGGATGCCAGGTGCCATTTCATGGACAGACTGGAGGAGTGAATCAGATTGTTGGCGATATCTCTCGTCAGATGCCGCCTACTTTTGAGGGTTCGTCGGAACCAGCTGATATCGTTCATTGGCTCGAGCATTTTGATAAACTCTTCGACATGGTTCAGTGTCCAGAAGAGAGTAAAGTGGCAGTAGCGGCTTATTACTTGAGTAAGGGCGCTTATTCGTGGTGGCTTTCTGTGAAACCCATCGATCGTGATTGTATTTGGAGTGAGTTCAAGACTCTCATGTTAGAGAGGTATTATCCGGCTCCACTTCGTGAAGCCAAGTTGTCAGAAGTTTTGAAAACCGAATCCGTCGAGGACGAGGGTGTTATAGTCATTGCTGAGAAGTTTCAGGGACTACTTCAGTTTGCTTCGTCAATTATCCGTACTGAGGCGGATAAAATTAAGTATTTTAGCAAGAGGCTAAATCCGCAGTTGAGGATGCAGTTGTTCAATCACAATTGTAATTCACTTAGTGAGTTCATCGGGAAGGCTCTTGGAGCATAGCTTTTGATCAAGGAGCTTACTCAGAAGCACCATTCAGTTTCTTCGGGTGAGAGGACTAGAATGCCGGCTCGTTCAGAGGGACATCGGGCTCTGACGTCCAAGGGGTCGTTTTCTAGACGTCTTCGTGCTGAGATAGCATCTTCCTCTCAGGCAACGAGTTCGACTGTTGTTTGCTTTAACTGTGATTCAGCAGGTCACGTTAGTACCCGGTGTATGGTGCCAGCTATTGTTTGTTTTCTGTGTGGGAGGCAGGGACACCGGCAGAAATACTGCAGGGGTTCTAGCGCCACTAAATCTCAAGAGAACTCAAGGGCCTCGAGAGACTTCGTTACTCCAGCCCGTGCATCATCCAAGGGACCCTATCAGGCCTCGAGGGCCAGAGGTAAGGACATTCATTACCGGTTTGAACAAGTTAATTCTTGCTCGTTAATAGTATAAACATTCATTTCGTTGTCGTTCATTCATTCATATAATTCATTCATCATACATCAATCATGTTGGGACTTGTCATCATGAAACTAATCATTCAATTCACGAGGAACAACGGTTCCAATAATTTCACTTGAACTATCACTCATGACGTTATTAATTCACCTTGGTGAGTCATTCTTAATCCTGGTCGGATTTATAGTCATATATCATTCATCATTCATTTTAGTCACTTTCATTCTCGTGACTTTTTGAGATCATATTTAGCGGCGAGTTGATCTTCGGATATACCTTAAATCGTTGAGATAGAGGAGATCGATGATATGGAAGGATATCGATGTTGGTTACATTTGAGATGTAACCTTGTTTTTGGATGACTGTGTAAATCTATCCGTAATAATGTATCGTGACTGTGGATCATTTATTGTTGATCTATCTTATTATGATCATATTCGAGAATCTTGAGTTTTGGGTCATTTGTTGGGAGTTCATTCCTTCGGCGTGGTGCTCAAGATTTCCTGATAATTTGGGAAATCGTTCACTGTGACTCGAGACGTCAAGTCTTGGGGACTTGGGCGTGCGATTGTTTTAGTCCCGAGGACTATTTGGGCATTATTGTTTTCAGACCATGATGGATAGTTCATATCCCGAGTTGTTTACCCTTAGTTTCGAGGACGAAACTCTTTTTAAGGGGGGGAGTATGTAATACCCGGTTGTGAATTCATTTATCATTACTCAGTAACTGTCACTCATGATTTTTTTTCACGCAGTAATACCCATTCATCACTCATGTTCATTCAGTTGTAACCATCGTTCGGTGTACTTTGGAATCACGTATCAGTTGCTTTTCGTCACTCATCACTGTTTGAGATCAATCCGAGATTATTGTCATCATCATCACAATTTTGGGTTTCAGTTTAAGAGGTAGCGCACGCTACATATTCTAGTAGCGCGCGCTAATGAGGTGCAAGTAACGCACGCTATGATTCAGTATTAGCGCACGCTAGCGCGAGTGGGCAGACAGTCCAGAAGGTACTGGGCTGATTTGGGAAATTCGTAGCGCACGCTACGAGTGGTAAGTAGCGTACGCTAATTGTGCTGGTAACGCACGCGAAGTCACATTAGTAGCACACGCTAACGCGTGCAAGGCAGAGGACAGTAGGTTTTGGACTTCAGTATTTGAGTATCAGACATCAGTTAGCGCACGCTAACAATTTGGGATAACGCACGCTATCGGTAAGGTGTTAGCGCACGCTACCAAGTCGTAGCGCACGCTAGCGAGGCATTTCAGAGCTCACTGGACTGCCCAGTAAACCGCTAGCGCACGCTAAATATCAAGTCATAGCGTGCGCTAAGCTGGGACAGTATAAATAAGGCAGTTCAGTCCAACCTTCGTCATTTCTTCATTTCTCAAGCATTTCTGACGATCTTGGGCGATTCGGAAAGGTCTTTTCGAGATGGAATCATCTAGCATCATCTTCAAGCTCCTAAGTTGGATTAATCATCATCTAAACCAGTTTCATCACTCCAAATCAAGGTAATGATTCTTGGATCTAGAATTTCGGATCTAGGATGTTTTGCTTTCGATCTCTTCGTGTTAAATCGATATTATGTTGGAAAATGTTAGATATGGATCATCTATCTTGGATATATGTATTTCTACGGATTCATTGGTGTAATTTTCGGAATTTGTGAAGAATTGAGGAATTGTTCAAGAACCCTTACGGGTTGACTTTGGAATTTTGCGGGTTTTCGACCAAATATTGTTGAAATATCGATTTAAGTATTCCTATTGGATTATTGATAATATTCATGAGGTTTTGTGGGTTTTAATCATTCATTGGAAGTTGGTTTCGGATGTATTGAGTTTTGGTTGTAAACGATTGGAGATTGTTTACGACGCGTTTGTTTAAATGCCCCAATGAGTTTCGGGTATTGTTGTATCGACTTTTGAGTTGGTTGTGATCATGCTTGATTCGTGTATTAAGATAATTGTTGGTATTTGTGTTGTTCAAGGTTTTTCGAGCGGCCGATAATTTCATTAAGGACATTGATCGTGGAAGTACCTTCTCGCCTTCGGTTTGAGGCAAGTTTTATACTTGTACTAGTCAATGAGATTAATGTCATCATATATGTGTATGAATGTGTTGTATCATTCCGAGACTTAGTCTCTTCATGAATTCATTGATATCAAGAGATCGTTTGATACGATACCTTTCGGCAACTATGCCAAATGTTTATTATTGTCCGTTAATGGCCGATTCAAGGCATTGTAATACTCGTTATTAATGTCATTGTCGATAGCCGGTTCGCGGTATCGATGTATCAATTGTTGTTAATATTCATGTCAATCTAAGACATCCTTCAGATCATCGTTATTCATGTTGGGGCTGTCATTAAAACCGTATTGGCCGATTGAAGGAATTGGCGTATTCATTTCTCATCTTCATCGTCGGTCACCGATTAAAGGTGCCGGGACATCCTTCGGATCATTGTCATCGATTGGCCGTTCTCAGGTAAATCGAAATGTTCAATCATTCACCATATCATTGTTATCGATTGACCACTCTAAGGCAATCGAGGTATTTAATCATTCGTCGTATCATTCGTAGTGATTGGCCATTCTAAGCCAATCGAAGCGCTTAATCATTCATGGAATCATCCACTGCATCATTGTTATCGGTAGGCCATTCTAAGGCAATCGAGGTGTTGATTTGGGACTGTCAAGGACGGTGTCTATCCGTGTGTTACTGTCATCATGTTGGCCGACTCAAGGCAGCACACTATCATTAATTGTGATACGGCTTCGTGCCGTGGCTTCGGCCCTCATTGTGATACGGCTTTGTGCCGTGGCTTCGGCCCTCATTGTGATACGGCTTCGTGCCATCGCTTCGGCACTAATTGTGATACGGCTTCGTGCCGTGGCTTCGGCCCTCATTGTGATACGGCTTCGTGCCGTGGCTTCGGCCCTAATTGTGATACGGCTTCGTGCCGTGGCTTCGGCCCTAATTGTGATACGGCTTCGTGCCGTGGCTTAGGCCCTCATTGTGATACGGCTTCGTGTCGTGGCTTCGGCCCTAATCAATAACAGTTGCGGGCTGTTTTGGCTTCATGTGATTGTGATAATTTGACAGCTTCGGCTGAGTGGCTTTCAGTCCTTTTGTAATGTCTTGGTATTTTCATCGGAATCTTTGGGCATTATGATTCATATTAAATTCAGTTCTGGTTTGGTTCATGTCGTTTAATTCATTGTGGTATTCTGTGATTATGATTCGCCATTGGGCATTTATGTTCTAATCTGTCGAACAAGTATTAATAGTATGCCTTGGGCATAGTATTTCGCGAATGCTCGGTTCTTACCTTGGTTTGTGAGCATCTCGTATTATTATCATCATTGTACCGTTTCATTCTGCCTTTGGATGCATATCATGTTATACATGTATTTGATGTTCATTATCTGGATGACTGACCCCATGGGGGCGGAACATGTTTTTTATGTTTTAGGTGCTTACGAGGAGAGAGTTGAGACACAGGGGCATGATGATGGCGGCGAGGCATTCAAGCTATACTAGTCCGAGTTGTTCATGTTGGTCAGTCGGTTGGAGTGTTCTCCAGTTTGTCAGTCATTATCATTTTGTATTACCCGAGCAGATGCTCGTGGATGTTGTATTTTTACTCTTGGCCATGTAGGCCTATCGTTGTCGTTGAAATTCCTTATCGGAATATTGTGTCGGATATCATGGTAGGGAGTATGATTTTCCCTTGTTGTTTAATTTAATGTATTTTAGTCATGTTCGCCTGGTGGATCTCCTGGCGTGGGGTCCACGGCACTGTAATAACCCAATAGGATTTGGGGGTGTTACAGATTTGAACCTGCATTTGAATTTACATGAAGCATATGAACTACGACTCTATATTGGAATAATAATCATGATATGATGCAAGGGAGCGGCGACTCTGCATTAACAGTGAGGTGTAGTACATTGAAATATGATATGTCGGTAAAATATATATTTGATGATAAACACATCATGTCTTCATATGTTTGTTCTCGATTAATAATATCACTATTATCCAATATTGGGAATGAATCAATAACAATCTGGAATATATTGAGGGGTAGTATAGGCCTTCTCCTTCTACATGTAAACTACTAGATATTATAGATCTACTAGATAGTCACATATGTATATGACTCGTAATTAATGATCTACTCATGGTTTGAGCGCAGTTTCCAAATAAGATGATAAAGCTAGTAATATATCTTAAATAAACTTAAATAGTTCTCGAAAGAATCAAGATATGTGCATACAGGTGGGATATCAATCGGCATACTGTTCAAAGTCGTCTACCCAATATCGAGAGCATAATATATAAACTCCATGATTGAAGATGAATACGGAGATACTGACCTGTGAATTTTGGTGCTCAAAAGTCATTTAGCATGATGGAGTATTAGTAGTTGAAAATATGTGAAATGCATCACATTTTATCCTCACAATCAAAAATTGAACTTGAAGTTCAAATATACATGACCAACTGCAACTGTTTTGATAAACAAATATACCTGAAATATCGATATTATAATAACTCCCAGAATATATGTCAAATCAAATGATAAATGAGGCATATATTTTGGAGAAGTATATATACATAACTATAATCTGTAATCCTAGTGGATGATTGATAATGATGAATCTCGACAAGTTATATCACTATGGGAAAATAAATGAAATTGAAATATATCGACAGAGCATAAAAGAATAGCGTTATGAATGAAATGTGGATATCGATGAATGAAATAAGGATACCCGTGAACAGAATAAGGATATCCATGAATGAAACAAGGATACTTAAATCAATGATTATGAAATGCGGATAATGAACTTCATGCTTGTGATATATGAATATTGAGAATGAGGATATTGAAATCTATGATTGTGAAATATGGATAATGAAATCCATACTTGTGACATATGGATATTGAAATCCATGATTTTTGAAAATGAGGATAATGGAATTCATAGAAATTGAAATATATGTGCTTGTAATAAAAGTATAACATATGGGCTAAAAGTGAAATGAAACTCGTGGAGACATTTTAAATATATTATCAGCGGATGCCATGACTCAAAATAAGGTGTTGGAAAATTATATGTTTGTACTCTTTTTCTTGACTGATGTTTTCCCCAATTGTTTTTTTTCCTAGAAAAGTTCTTAATGAGGCAGCTTAATCACAATTAAATAAAATGTCTAGAAGAAATTTTGGTATTATAAGAATGAGTCTAAAATTACAAATTGCATTTAATATGATACTCATACTAATCGACTGAGGATTTTGAAAATGCCTGGGTAATATTCATATAAAATACATGTTGTACTCTTTTTCCCTTGACTGAGATTTTGTCTTATTGATTTTTTCTAGCAAGGTTTTTAACGAGGTAATAGAAATGGTGTATTAACTTGAATGATATACTCTTTTCTCCTCATTATGATTTCCCCAATGGGTTTTTCCTAATACGGTTTTAACGAGGCATATTCATGACATAATGAGGAATAATAAAGAGATTAAAATTATTCGTCAAAGATTTGAAAATAGAAAGAATATTAGTATTCTTTTTTCTTCGATCAAGTTTTTCCTACATGGTTTTCTTGACAAGGTTTTAATGAGGCAGCACAATGATACTCCAACCAGCAAATGATATATACGACATAGAAACATATTATTCCCTATGTTTTTGTCCCAAGAGGTTTTACTGAAACAACAGATTGATACTCTACAAACAACGATAAATATGGAAGATAATCATATTATCCACTCGATTTTTGTCTCACAAGGTTTTACTAAGACGAGGTATGAATAGTCGTATAAGAATGATCAAGATAAATAGAGAAAATTTATGGGATTACAGATTGCTCAAGTTTTGTCCCACATAGTGTTGGAATATTCTATTCCACATAATTATAAATGGTTTTGATGATGAGTTATTGATGTGTTGTTGATTAAAGAAAACAACAATAGAACGAACCAAAGCAACAAAGTAGTCGAAGACGCTCGAACCGGACTGAAAAGCAAACAAGTTCATATTATCGAAGCTAACGTACGCTAAGTCTATAGGATTAACGTACGTAATGCATATCACCTGAATGCAGACGAGACTGCAGCTGACATGTTTAACAGACGCTACATGAAGGGAATAATGCACGCTAAATGACTGAGTTAGCGCATGCTAGGTAAGAAGCTAACGCACGCTAACGAAGGAATATATCCATTGTGAATACTTTCAACACGGAGATCACACGGAATCTGAAAAGTGAAGTTTGAACTGAAAAGTAAAGTTTGAATAGATAGCACACGCTATGAGAAGAACTTAGCGCACACTAAGTTTAAATTATGTTCATTGGACAGAAGACTTTCAGCATTAGACCGTTGTAACTGAAGACCAGCTAGCGCACGCTAAGGATTAATGTTAGCGCATGCTAACGAAAGAGGCAGAAGCTACTGGACTGAAGAATAGAACAGTTAACGTATGTAACCATGCAATATTAATGTAAGTAACACAGATTAGCGCACGCTAGACAAAGGCAATAGCGCACGCTCATGAAGATAGCCAATAACGGCTAGTTGAGGTTTTATGCCTATGAATACCAAACCATTTGGTATCAATCAAGACAACAACTCTAAGCAAAGCATATATACTTCAGATATAGTTATACTCATATTTGTTGCTGTGATAGAGATATATTGTCAAGTGTTTGAGTGTTCATACACGAAAATACATACACGAGAGGAAAGAAAGGATTGTAGATTGATTCAGTGTTATTAGGATCATTGATCCGGTATTATTAGAATCATATCTAAATCCAAGTGAGGTTTGTCTAGTACCAATCGAAAACTAGATAGGTTGATTCCTTATTTGATAGAAAAGGAAAATGGTTTATCTAGGACAGACATAAAGACAAGATTGTAACTGTTTGTCTCGGACCAATAGAAGACGAGATTTTAATAGTTTACCTCGGACCGATAGAAGACAAGGTGGAAAAAGTTGATCTTACGCCTATAGAAAAAGATACAGAGAGAGGACGTAGGCACGTTTGGACGATCCTCTATAAATCTTGTGTCGTTTATCTTCCGCAATTTAATTATGCTTCCGCAAATGCAAAAGAGTTTGTAAATGCTGCTCCGTGATATTATCCACTATTATAAGTGGGGTACCAATTCCCACCAATTGGTATCGGAGCGGATATCCATAAAAGTCATCTTAACATCCGAGGATCAAAAGATCCAATGACGCTACAATTTGCACCGGTCGAAGGTCTTGCCTTAAACCGACCTTCATTCTTTGATGGATTAAACTTCATGACTTGGAATAAGAAGATGTCGATATCCATCTGAGCTTATGATATCGAGCTTTGGAAAGTTATTTGCCTAGGTCCGAAAATTCCTACAAAACTAGATGGCTCTCTCAAAAGATTTGAAGATTATAGTGATGAAGATTGGAAAAACGATCATCAAAATTGTAAAGCAACGCAATTGCTCTATTGTGCCCTAAATTCGGAAGAACACAATCGGATATCATCATGTGATGCGCCGAATATATTTGAAAAATGCTTGAGGTAACTCATGAAGAAACATCGCAAGTCAAGGAGACGAAGATAAATATTCTTCTCCACGACCACGAGCTATTTATGATGAAAAGTGATGAGTCCATAACAAACATGCTCGACTGATTTTCGGTCATTACTAATGGACTAGTTTATTTTGGGAAACCATTAACAAGTTGTGAAAAGGTGAAGAAAATCTTATGATCAGTACTGTTGAATAGGACGGGATGGTTACGGCGATTATGGAATCGAAAGATTTAAATAATCTTGATTTTAGTGCCCTCGTTGGTTCACTAATGAACTACGAGATAGTTCTTAAATTCTCGGAACGCCAAGCCGAAATCGAAAGAAAGGTCAATAGCTTTGAAAGCTAAGATGTCAAAAAAATTCTGGTAGATGAAGATGATGGAGAATCGGCATATTGTGCCAAGAACATAAATAAGTTTCAAATATTATTAAACTGGAGAAGAAAAGATATCAAGACGAGCGAGTCAAAGAATTTTGACTATAACTGTCGAAACTGTGGTAAACTAGATCACTTTGCTAAAAATTGTCGAAGCTTGACCTGTAACACCCCAACCTAGGTGGATATTACAGTGCCGTGGACCCCCGACTGGGACCCACCAGGCTAATGAAAATGAGTGAATTACGCAGGATAAATGTAGTACCGAACCACATTACACAATTAATTACTCCGATGAGGAGTTTCATACAACACACCCAGGATGATACTGAATACAAGTATATTTTATATGGAGATAAAATATACAACACTGAGTGAAATGAATATTCAAACGGAATGTCTGCAGCGGAATAAATGAATAAAACATAAATGACTGAATAGACTGGGGCCCCCTACTAGTATCACTGGGACTCCTCGCCGTCACCGTGCTCTCCCCGTGCTTTAGCCTTGCCATGACCTGAAAAACAATATCCCCAACGAAATCGATTACACAGGACAACAATCCTCAAGAGTTGAAAATACACAATCATGATATATCTGAAGTTATGAATTATCCTATCTAAACATACGCAATCAAACATGCTATATGAATCAACTATCAGTACGGCTCAAAGGAATGGCGCCACACTACGTCCGGGATGGAAATGTGTCCGTGCACAAGCCACCAACGAGTATCGATCGAATACACGCGTGGTCTTATACCTAAACAGTCTCACGAAGCCATCAACTCGTGTGCACAGTCCAATGTGAGGCCACCAACCAACACACGACTAAAATGTGCCCGACATGAAAATCCTACACATACCAACCGGCATGCTAGTATGACCCGGAATGCCACGATATAACAAAAGTGACAACGAAAATGAATAATGACTCACCAAGATGAAATGATGGTGAAATGAATGATAGCTCAATGAAATGATTGGAACCGTCGTTCCTTATGACTGAGGTGATTAATTGACAATGACAAGATTTGATACGGTTAATACAATGATGAATGAGTTACGATTATGAATGAACAACAACAAAAGGAATGAATATCCTTTTAACCGAGTAAGAATTAACTTACACAATACCGATGATAATGTCCTTCCACGAACAACGTCCTAAATGAAATGTCGGTCGCTTGAACAACCTTGAACAACAATAATTACCAACAACCGATCAATACACGAATCAAATACGATCATAACCGACCCAAACGTCGATACAACAATATCCGAACTCGTAGATGTACTCTAACGAAAACGTTGAGAATATCCTTCCCGTTGGATAAAACCAAACCCAAATTATCGAACCAACTCGGATCACAATGAACGATTTCCCAAATTATCACGAAGTCTCGGTACGACACCCAAAGGAATGCATCAAACGATCTCAAAATCTCAAGATTCTCAAATACGATCATTATAAGATAGATCAACCATAAATGATCCACAACCACGACACATTAATACGGATTGAGTTATAGTCATCTGAAAGGCAAGGCTATATATCAAATGTACCCAACATCGATATCCTCCATACCATCGATCTCCTCGATCACAACGATTCAACGAACACCCAAATCTGAACTCACCGCTTAAAATGACCCCGAAAGGTTACCAAAACGAGAGTGACTATGATAAATGATAAATGATTAGAAATCCGGCAAGGATCAAGAATAACTCGCCGAGGTGAACTAATAACGAAATGAGTGATAACTCGAATGAAATTATTGGAACCATTGTTCCCCGAGAAATGAATGATTGGTTGATAAATATAAGTCTTAACGGGATTGATATATGATGAATGACCAATGCGAATAATTGAACGGCGATGAAATGAATGATTATCCTATTACCGAGCAAGAATTAACTTGCTCAACACCGGTGATGAATGTCCTGTTGTAACACTGTTAAAGCATACAACAGTTGAACTCGTAAATGCTGAGATGAAGATGCTCTCCCAGCACGAATACGACTAGAACGATCTCTTGGACGTCGGAGTCCGATGTCCCTCTGAACTCTTTCCATACCGAGGCAGGAAAGTCACGTGATAATTACAGATCTCGTATGAAGATTGCATTATGATTTTAAGACGGAATGATAACAATGAGCATACACGCTCTAACAAAATGAATGCATTAATAATGCAATAAAACGATCGTCGACATGACGCCGCGATATGAGAAGATCGCATGAAAAATCAAGTGAGGTGACAAGCCTATCTGATGAAATTCCTGAAATGATTACCTTGAACAAGTTCACAAGGTTGAAAAATTTGATTCACAAGATCAACAACTGAACCGTGAGATGGACTGGATGGTTAATGAATTAATCGAACAATGAGATTGACTCCGTGATGAATGAATTAATTGAACAATGAGATTAACTGAGTGATGAATGAATTGATTGAACAATGAGATTGACTGAGTGATGAATGAATTAATTGAACAATGAGATTAACTGAGTGATGAATGAATTAATTGAACAATGAGATTAACTGAGTGATGAATGAATTGACTGAACAATTTTAGAAAATCCTTCCACAAACCGCTGATAGTAATCGGCTAGTCCGAGAAAGCTTCGGATTTCCTTAACATTTCTCGGAGGTAACCAATCTTGGGTAGCCTCCGTCTACTGAGGATCAACCCGCACTCCATCTGATGAAATTACCTGTCCGAGAAAAGTCACTTCGGACATCCAGAAATCACCTTTGGAAACACTTTCCATAAAGTTGCTCTCGTCTTAACACGTCGAGAACCTGATGAAGATGGACCTCGCGTTCCTCTCGGTCACGAGAAGATCAAGGTGTCGTCTATGAAGACAACAACAAACTGATCCAAAAGTCGATGAAAACCTGATTTGTTAACTCCATGAATACCGCAGGTGCATTAATCAACCCGACCGGCATAACCGCAAACTCATAATGACCATAGCGTGTTCGAAATGCCGTCCTCGTGATATCCGACTCTCGAATCCGCAACTGATGATATCCAGATCTTAAGTCGATCTTGGAAAATACTGAAGCTCCCTGAAGTTGATCCAAAAGATCATCGATACGGGGTAGAGGATATTTATCCTTGATCATCATCCTGTTCAACTCCTGGTAATAATACACACACGAACGAACCATACTTCTCCTTGACAGATAACACTGGTGCTCCCCACGGGGGCGCACTCGGTTGGAGATAACCTTCCTCGCACAAATACTCAAGTTGAGTCTCCAACTTCTGCATTTCGGTCGGGGCCATCCGATATGGTGCCTTCGATGACGGGGGCGTACCGGGCTCCAACTCACTCGTGAATTCCACAACTCTATGTGAAGGCAACCAAGTAACCCATTGGGGAAATACATCGTCAATCGATGTCAATGATACCACGAATGATTGAACACCTCGATTGTCTAAGAACGGCCAAAAGGTGACAATGATATAATGAATGATTAAGTAACTCGATTGCCCATGAACGGCCAATCGATGAAAATGATACAATGAATGATTGAATAACTCGATTGCCTATGAACGGCCAATCAATGACAATGATATAATGAATGATTGAATATCTCGATTGCCCATGAACGGCCAATCGATGAAAATGATACAATGAATGATTGAATAACTCGATTGCCTATGAACGGCCAATCGATGACAATGATATAATGAATGATTGAATATCTCGATTGCCCATGAACGGCCAATCGATGAAAATGATACAATGAATGATTGAATAACTCGATTGTGGAATTCCTCTGCTTCCGTCATATTAAAAATTCCTCTGGAACAACGGGGATCACCTCCCTGAAGCACACATTCAACATCCAACGACGGAAATGATAGTGACCATATGCTTGTGAACATTGAAAATGATATCGTGACAATCCATCTAAGTGACACTCAATATTATATCGTCCTTAGATAAGTTCACCACGATTAGGTCCACTAACCAATCGCGGTCATTAAGCTTACCTTGGTATAATTTCCGAAAATCTTCCATCGTCAGGTACACCGATGGTATGAGGTCCACAAGCAATAGGACTAACCTAATTAAGTCTATTCGATCATGACTCGAAAATGAATGAATGTGGTGCACCAGTATCAAAAGGTACACACAGGTTGAAATAAAGTTCGGGCCACCGGATCGTCGATCCTCTTCATTACATGAATCCGGGACCTGCCGGCCCCGAACCGGACGCTCCCGTCTGATAATTATGAGCTCCACCTTTGATTGCTTCCATTGTCTTAAACGACGCTGACAAAGCAGTCTGATTCTGAATCGCTGATTGTTTCGGGGCCTGAGATGCCGCCGGAGCTGACTTAGAGTTCTTTCGGCAAAAACGGGCCTTATGCCCAGAATTCCCACGATTATGACATGTGATAGACGGCGTCGTACACCTAGTACTGAAATGGCCCGACGCCCCACAGTTGAAACATATGATGGCCGAACTGGCTGCTCGGGACTGAGATCCCGCAGGATTAGGCGCCGTAGGAGGTCGCTCAGAAACGTTAGGACCCGCACGAGGTTTCTTGGAGGTTTACCGACCGTCTTCGGACCGATTACGCTTCGTTGATTTCTTGTAGACAGATGAAGGTTGTTGCTCCGCAATTTCCTTAGCAGCAGGCTTATACGTGAGAGTCCTCTCGATTAATTCGGCCAGAGAGGCGCAATGATGATTAAGCAATTGCATATGGGTCATCATGACCTGCATAAAAGTGAGTTGATCAACCCGAACATCTTCTGATCGAGCCGAGTCCTGGGTACGATTTCCCGATAGCGAGTGATTATTTCCCGAGTTTCGGCCCGCACCGCGGCCTCTCCCCGTGCATCCTTTGACATCTCTCTCCATACTGAAGTAGGAAGGTCGCATAATGATTATATTCCCCGCATGAATATCACGTTATGATTATGTCATGAGATGATGAAAATTAGCATATGCGCTCTAACAGTGATTACTTGAATGATTATGTGAGGTGACATGATTTTCTTATGAAATTATTGTAATGAGTATCTTGAACAAGTTAACCAGGTTGATGATATGATCTTCCAGATCAATAACTGAGTAATGAAATGAATTAAGTAATTAATGAGTTAACATGATCGTCCTGATCATAATGAATGATGAAATGAATTGAGTGATTAATGAGTTAACATGATCGTCCTGATCATGATGAATGATGATGTTTGAGGATTGTTAATTGAGGAATGATGAATGAATGATTATTGCCAGAAATTATACCATGGCGTTAGAAATCTTACAGTTCTTTCGGTCTGATTGGCTCGGCATTTGCACAGGTCACACGTGACGCGAAAGTCCAATGATACTAGTCCGATGACGATGATTTCAAACGAGACATGACTTGGAGGGTAGTATTCAAAACCACGCTCCGATACCAACTCTGTAACACCCCAAACTAGGCGGATATTACAGTGCCGTGGACCCCCGACTGGGACCCACCAGGCTAATGAAAATGAGTGAATTACGCAGGGTAAATGTAGTACCGAACCACATTACACAATTAATTACTCCGATGAGGAGTTTCATACAACACACCCAGGATGATACTGAATACAAGTATATTTTATATGGAGATAAAATATACAACACTGAGTGAAATGAATATTCAAACGGAATGTCTGCAGCGGAATAAATGAATAAAACATAAATGACTGAATAGACTGGGGGCCCCTACTAGTATCACTGGGACTCCTCGCCGTCACCGTGCTCTCCCCGTGCTTTAGCCTTTCCATGACCTGAAAAACAATATCCCCCAACGGGGTCAGTTACACAGGACAACAATCCTCAAGAGTTGAAAATACACAATCATGATATATCTGAAGTTATGAATTATCCTGTCGAAACATACGCAATCAAACATGCTATATGAATCAACTATCAGTACGGCTCAAAGGAATGGCGCCACACTACGTCCGGGATGGAAATGTCTCCGTGCACAAGCCACCAACGAGTATCGATCGAATACACGCGTGGTCTTGTACCTAATCAGTCTCACGAAGCCATCAACTCGTGTGCACAGTCCAATGTGAGGCCACCAACCAACACACGACTAAAATGTGCCCGACATGAAAATCCTACACATACCAACCGGCACGCTAGTATGACCCGGAATGCCACGATATAACAAAAGCGACAATGAAAATGAATAATGACTCACCAAGATGAAATGATGGTGAAATGAATGATAGCTCAATGAAATGATTGGAACCGTCGTTCCTTATGACTGAGGTGATTAATTGACAATGACAAGTTTTGATATGGTTAATACAATGATGAATGAGTTACGATTATGAATGAACAACAACAAAAGGAATGAATATCCTTTTAACCGAGTAAGAATTAACTTACACAATACCGATGATAATGTCCTTCCACGAACAACGTCCTAAATGAAATGTCGGTCGCTCGAACAACCTTGAACAACAATAATTACCAACAACCGATCAATACACGAATCAAATACGATCATAACCGACCCAAACGTCGATACAACAATATCCGAACTCGTAGATGTACTCTAACGAAAACGTTGAGAATATCCTTCCCGTTGGATAAAACCAAACCCAAATTATCGAACCAACTCCAAAATGATTGATTCAAACCAGCAAAACATTATCAATGACATCAATAATCTCATAGAAATCCACAATTCAAGTTTATAATAACGACAATCGGAAATCCCCAAAATAACCGAAGTCAACCCCAAGGGTTCTTGAAATAATTCCGAAAATAACCATTAAATCCGTAAGAATATACTTATCCAAGGTAGATAATCCATATCTAACATGTTCCAATGATAATCCAAGCTTACACGAAGAAATCGGGAGGAAAAACCCAAAAATCCGAAATTCTAGATCCAAGAAATTAATACCTTTGATTCGGTGTTTTGGAGATGATGAAGTGATGATTAATCCAACCCAAAGACTTGAAGATGATGATTGATGATTACACCTTGAAGAATACTCTCTAAATCGCCCAAATCGCCAAGAACCGACGTGAGGAAGAGAAATAGATGACAAATGACGAAGTCTGACTAAACTGTCCAATTTATAGTCAGTCCAGGTTAGCGTGCGCTAGCCCTTGTGCTTAGCGTGCGCTAACGGGAAATTTGGGTATTCCAGTACCCACTGCCCGAACGCGGTAGCGCGCGCTACGTACCTTTTTGTAGCGTGCGCTACGGCCATATCATTAGCGTGCGTTAATACTCATAGTTAGCGTGCGCTAACGAATTATTTGATGCCCAGCACTGGAATCCAGAAACTATCAGTCCTCTGATCTGACCTCGATAGCGTGCGCTACGACCAACAAGTAGCGTGCGCTACAATACCGCTTGCGTACGCTAAAAACCACTCCTAGCGTGCGCTATGAATAAATTCAATTCAGTCCAGTAGTCACTGGATTCAACCTGATCCGACCTTAGCGCGCGCTACACCAAATATTAACGTGCGCTACTATAACCCACTAGCGCGCGCTACTTACCATTCGTAGCGTGCGTTACTTATAACTCACCTGCAGTCCAGTACCTTCTGGACTACAGCCAGGTTAACCTTAGCGTGCGCTAATGCTGAGTGGTAGCGTGCGCTACCTGTACTCAATTAGCGTACGCTAAAGAGAGTACGTAGCGTGCGCTACTCCTCACGCACAACCCACAATGAAAATGACGATGATGATAAACACGGCACGAAACTCCAATTAGATTAGTGATGAATGACGATTGATACACGATACAATTACTCTGAATGATGAATACCATGATTGAATATTAGTGAAATTACTGAATATCAATTACTGAATGATAAATACTGAATTACAACCGGGTATTACATGACTTCCAAGAATGAAGTGCTTATAGCCACATGGAGTGACGAAGATGAAGAAGATGAATTTATTCAAAATAATCTCGCACTCATGGCAAGAAGCTCATACGATGATAGTGATGACGAAATACAGGTTAGTACCTCGTCTCACGACGATTTATTTGAAGCATTCGAACTTTTACATACCTATTTTCAAAATGCTTTAATGTAAAATAAATCCCTAAAAGCGGAAAATAAATCCAAAATAAATGAAAAAGGAAAATTTATTGAAACCGATCATTCTATATGTCTTGAAAATGAGAATAATCTGAAGAATGATTTGCTAAAAGTTCAAAACGAACTTAAGAATTTAACAAATAAATTTTCTTGTGGTAACGATAAATTTGAACAATTACTTTCCATTCAAAAGTTTTCCATTAAATAAACAGGGATTAGGATTCAAACTGTGTAATAAAACAGAATCCTTAAATTTTAAAATACCCCGATATGATAAATATTTAAAATTTGGGCAGTATATTTCGATTTGCAAAAGCCCAAGATGGAAGATCAAAATTAAAAAAGTTTGGATTCCTAAAGGAACCACAATACCGAATATTGTCTATGTTTCAAATAAAAAACCAACTCTCGGTTGGATCCCCAAAAATCAAAATTAATATTTCATCAATTGATATTTTTTGATATTTTTATAACTGATATTTTTTCTAAATTGGTATTTAACTCAGGGGGGAGTTATTATTTTTAAAAGACAAAGGAGAAGAAAGTCGAGAAAATAAAAGAAGAAGTTGAAAAAAAATGAGAAGAAGTTGAAAAATAAAAAATGAGAATAAGTTGAAAAGAAGAAAAGAAAAGATAGGGAGAAGAAAACTAACGAAATGGACAAAACCGAAAACTTTGATCTGTATTGTTTTATATTTTTGTAGGTATAAAATCCCATCGAATGTTGTTGTTTTGTCATCATCAAAAAGGGAGAGATTGTTGGAATATTCTATTCCACATAATTATAACTAGTTTTGATGATGAGTTATTGATGTGTTATAGATCAAAGAAAACAACAATAGAACGAACCAAAACAACAAAGAAGTCGAAGATGCTCGAACCGGACTGAAAAGCAAAGAAGTTCAAATTATCGAAGCTAACGTACACTATGTCTATAGGATTAACGTACGTACTTCATATCACCTGAAGGCAGAGGACTACAGCTGACATGTTTAACGCACGCTACATGAAGTGAATAACGCACGTTAAATGACTGAGTTAGCGCACACTAGGTAAGACGGTAACGCACGCTAACGAAGGAATATATCCATTGTGAAGACTTTCAACACGGAAATCACGCGGAATCTGAAATGTGAAGTTTGAACTGAAGTTTGAACAGATAGCACATGTTATGAGAAGAAATTAGCGCACGCTAAGTTTAAATTATGTCCGTTGGATAGAAGACTTTCAGCATCAGACCATTGTAACCGAAGACCAGGTAGCACACGCTAAGGATTAATGTTAGCGCACGCTAACAAAAGAGGTAGAAGCTATTAGACTGAATAATAGAACAGTTAACGTATGTAACCATGCAATATTAACGTACGTAACACGGATTAGCGCACGCTAGATAAAGGCAATAGCGCATGATAATGAAGACAACCAGTAACAGCTAGTTGAGGTTTTATGCATATAAATACCAAACCATTTGGTATCAATCAAGACAACAACTCTAAGCAACTCATATATACTTTAGTTATAGTTATACTCATCTTTGTTGTTGTAATTGAGCTATATTTGTAATACCCGTAATTTCGATTTCTGGTAATTTCTTTTTTTCAGCGAAAGTCCATTTTGTCGACTCGCTCATGACCGTTTCGTCATTTTGAGAATGATTAATTCTGCACTTTTTGTGATCCGAGTTCGTTTCGGTATCGTTTTATTGAGTTCCGTGTTTTTGAGCGGCTTTTCCGCACTTGAGTTTAATTCTTGTGAATCTCGTGCAAAACTGTTGTTTCGAGTTTCTCGTAAGTTCATTTAATGTTATTATTCATGTTGCGAACTTTGGTTTGGTTATTCGATCACATATCGTGATTTTCGGGCGTTTTGGGCCGTTTTTGTAATTTTCCAACGTTTGGGGTAATTACTTTCCATTGTCGAATTTCGAGCCTTCAGGTGGTCGGAATCATGTGTTATCTTAGCGCTTGGATTCGTCTTTGCGAGTACTTCATAACTGTATCATCGATTCATATTTAGGTTCGGGTTTCAGTGTCGTTCGGACCATCGGAGTTGGCCACGGCCGAGTCATGGCCGCATGTGGTGGGCATTGGTACACCTGCCCAGTTACGGCCGTAAGGGTCCCGGCAGTTATGGCCGTAAGGCCTGTTACGTACATAAGGCCATGGCCGGTTATGTATGTAACACTGCCGGAAGATTGGGGCAGTTTGGCCTATTATGTACGTAAGGCCATGGCCGGTTACGGCCGTAAGCGTCCAATAGTGTCCGGCTATATAAGGCCTGGCAGCGGGTTTTTGCTCATTTCTTCACTTTTCTTGTGGCCATCGGACGGGTGCGACGGGAAATAGGGTTCTTGGTTGATTCTACTCAATTCTAAGGCATTTTGGAAGATTCTTGTTGATTATATCATCATCCAATCCGTGTTCTTCGTCGAATCAAGGTATATTTCTTGATTTTCCTTCAAGTTGACTTTTTGGGGAATTGTTCTTGATTTCGATTCTAGTCTGATTTTGATACATCGGTTGGTGTAGTATGATGTTATTAATTGTTTTTCACGGATTTTATATCCATATATCGAGTTTGTTTAACTCGATTGACGATTCGAGTGTTCATTGGAATTATTGAACATTTAGTGTTCGATTAAATGCCCCAATGAGTTCCTTTCGATAGTTTGTTGGGAATTCTGTTGTTTTCACCTTGATTCTCGTCGTAATCATCTTTTATTGTTCCTTCCGGAGGATTATAGGTGCTCGAGGATTCCGATGTTGAATCCCATTTGGTGATTGATGATTCGTGTGGTGTTATTCTCGTAGTGCTCGTGGTGCTATTGCATTCTTGATATTGTTCGGGGGTTCGGGGATATTCGACCGCATCCCATCCGTCGTCTCATTGCGATCGTGATTTTGAGGCAAGTACCTTGTCCATACAATTCTTGTCTTGTGGATATGATAATTAGTGATCGTCTCTATGTGTTTGTTTGATCGTTTGAATTGAACTTTCAAAAGATTCGGTTTAGCCTCGTTAAAGGCTCACTTTCAAAACGCGTGTGTTTTGTGAATATTGTGCCCCGTGAATGATTAAGTGAACCCTATGAATTCGCTTGTTGTTGTTGATGATGTTGTTACGCTTTGATAATATATATACACATATTATCTCTTTTCGGTGCGTTATGGTTTGACGTGGTGTTTTGCTAAGTGTTTGATGCCTCTAGGTGAATTATTTGGATATCCTTGGTGTGATATGTTATTTGTACATGATTGTTTCGCTAGCCAGCTCGGGAGGGTCCTTCGAGGCCTTGAGTGGGATTTGTGGCTTCGTACCGTTCTTAGGCGACGTGTGTGCTTGATTGTTTCGCTAGCCAGCTTGGGAGGGTCCGAAGGGACCTCGAGTGGGATTCGTGGCTTCATCCCGGTCCGAGGCGATGCTTGTGCGTGAATTTGTTTGCTCACCTCGGGAGGGTTCGACGGGGCCACAGAGGGAGTCCAATGGTAGAGCCCTGGATTCACGAGTGAAACTTCACGAGTGCGTGTGTATGTTTTGCTAATGTGTTTCCTCACCTCGGGAGGGTTTGACGGGGCCACGGAGGGAGTCCAATGGTTTCGCCCTGAATTCGCGAGTGAAACTTCATGAGTGCGTGTGTATTTTATGTCCGTCGAGGACACGTGACGTGGGTTTTAACACTGTGTATTGTTGTTAGTGTCATTTGTGAAAACAAAACCTTTGGGCTATGACCCCTGTTAATTTTTGAAAGATAAGGATTAGGTAATCCTAAATTGTTTTCTATTAAAACTCTCGATGGCATTTTAAACCGTTTTATAAATTGTTTCCCTTGATTTATGATCTTTCGGTTTTGGAATGTTTTACCCAAACTCTTGCCTCGTAAAGTACTTTTCGTTACGTCTGGATCTTTGAGGATTCCTGGTTATTGTTATTCGTGGAATGTGAATTGTATGACTCGTATTTTGCGCTTTGTTCTTACACTAGCAAAACAGTGGAGTTTTGCTCACCCCCGAGTATTCGGGGGGTGGATGTCTGTTTTTGCATTCAGGTTTTGGGACCATAACACAAGGTCAGCACGAAAGATGATGAAATATGATCGATACTAATCACATGAGGACCCGTACATTGTTGTATTGGTTCAGTCATATTTTATTTCCGCTGCAGTATAATTACCCCGTTGTATGGGAGCATTTTGTATTCGACCCCTGCGTGGGCATGTATTGAGTTGTATGTATTTATTGAAAGACCAAATCGGTCTACTGAGTCATTTTTAGCCTTAGAGGCATTGTTGAGATGTTCGACGTTGTTTACCAGCCTGGTAGATCCTTGAGGAAAGGGTCTACGGCGTGTAATATCCCTGAGTGGATTGGGGGTGTTACATAAATGGTATCGGAGCTTTAGGTTGTGGAAACCTAGGCTATCGGGTACAATGGTGTTTGTTGAGTTCTTATCTCGTCGGATTTTGTCAGACTGAGTCGTGTCGCGACGCGTCATCTGAGTTGGTTAGTCGTGATTAGTATCGTGGGGCGATCATCATCTTTGCGATCTATAGATGTAAGTCTCCCTTCTTTGTGATTGTGCCTCATCTGATGCGAGTTGCTGGTATGATTATGTGTTAAGTGACGGAATCTTTATATAGATTCTTGGTTTCTTGATGGGTTTATGTGATTCTCATGTTTCGTTTATATGAGGAGTGTTGTCATTAGTTATGTCATTTTGACTATGATATTAATTTGACTGCTTATTTCCGGTAAAAGACAGGTGTTGTCTTGGTTTTGAACGAATTGATGCATGTATTGTGATGTATATAAGTGAATGATGTTACATGGGAGTTTATGGGCATTCTAGCCTAATAGATTTTTGAAAACCTTGAGTATCTTAGAAAATAAATTTCGAGACGTACATTTTAAAATGAATTGTTTTCTCGTGGTACTTTCTAGGTGCCTTCTAGTGCCGCGATATGTTTCAAAATTATTCCAGTTGAGGACCAAAATATTTTGAGATATTTTCGAATTATTTAGAAATGCTTTGCTTAGACCCGAGGGTCGAATATTTTTGAAAGTTTTTCACTAAAAGAAAAGTGTCCTCATTTTTGTTCAAACGCAAGATGATTTTCAAAGTCTCGATAATGGTGTTTGTACTACTTTTTGAAAGGTGATAATCAAGATCAACTAGTGTTTCCAAAATCTTTCTTTTTCAAAGGTGGTATTGTTTTTAAAAACTTCCGTTCCTGTTTGCGGTCCGAGAATGTATGTATAATGTTCGAACTTTTGTTAGGGTGTTAACCCCCGAGTTGTGATTGAGTTGGTGATGTGAGTGCTGAGTTGTTCGCCACGCAATTGTTGTATTAGCCCTAGGTGAGAGGTGTGATGTTGATCTTTAACGTTGTCATTTGGTTTTGATTTGCGTGCTATCGCACATGTGCGAGTTGTTAAAGCTTGGGTTGTACGTTTGTGTAAATGTGTGATTGTTCATGATGTTTTGTGATTATGTGCTGGTTATTGTTCGGGCCGTTGAGATCGCCGAACGGTGCCGTCGTTGCTGTGATGTTGATATGTGTATTGCTTTATGATAACAATCGTCGTATGTGTTGCGTGTTATGATTTTCTGTTGTGCTGAGTTGGCATCTTCGATTTGTTGTTTTGCGATGTTATATATTCCATTGTACCTAGCAGTTGTATTTTCGGTATGCGGGCCGAGGTTCTTCAAACGTATTGTGCCGGGGGCATGTACGTGCAAATTGTCCTTATCGTCAGTAATGCCTTTCAAGTGTGGACTCGAAGGACACATAATTCAGTTTTGCGAATTGGTTACCGAGACTTTCGGAGTTCGCGCTTTAGCACAGTTATCAGGATCGGCATAGAGAGGCCTTTGAAAGATTTTTCTGTCAGTTGTTTGTTGTGTTGTCACCTTGCTTCCGTTGTTGTGAGCTGCGGGGACGACATTTCTTTTATAAGAGGTCGATTGTAATATCCGTATTATTTTTTACTTCTGCACTTTCTCCTTTTAAATTCTATCGACTTGCTCGTGTTCGTTGATACTTTTTGAACTTGTTTGGTATTCTAGTTCTCAACATTCGAATGGGTTGCGACCTTGTGCCGGATCGATCTATTTATCGTTGTGACTTTTCCGAGTTCGGTTCGATTTTTGTGAACCTTGTTCGGAAGTAACATCTTTTAGTTTCTACCAGCTCTTTAATGTCTTGAGTTGAAGTGTGGACCTTGGAGTCATTGTTCGCCCGTTGTCATTCGATCATTGTTGTTCGATCGTTGTTACTCGATCATCGTTTTTCGATCATTGTTGTTCGATCATTGTTTTTCGGTCGTTGTTGTTCGATCATTGTTATTTGATCGTTGTTATTCGATCGTTGTTGTTCGATCGTTGTTGTTCGATCGGGGTTGTCCGACTGTTGTTGCCTGATCTTGTACCGCGAAGAATTATCGTTCACCATTAGTCAGCTGTTTCGAGTGTGGCCAGATGTGTCACCAAGCCGTGCATTGCGAGACGGTAGCTGAATTTTTTTTGAGGATTTCGGCTTAGTCCGAATTGTTTGTGATTGCCATTGTGGATCGTTTTGTGTTTACTTTCTGTTTTCTCGACTGTGCGTGTTTCCTTGTAATAGGTACTTTGTATTTTGTGATTGTTCGGATAATCGACTCGATTGTATTATCTGTTTGATGACGCTTGTCACTTATTGATTTTATTATGTCTCTACCGGTGGCGTTGTGTTAGTCGTCGTGGAGCATGTTTTCACGCCGTATATTCCTTTGCGTTGCTTGTAACGTTTCGCCGATGGGCGTAAGTTACGCGTTTCTTGTGTATATCGTTGAGTTTTCCTTGCGGGATATTGCTTCTCCCTACTTATTTTAAGTTTCGGGACGAAACTTCTTTTAAGGAGGGTAGTGTGTAATACCCGTAATTTCGATTTCCGGTAATTTCATTTTTTCGGTGAAAGTCCATTTTGAAGACTCGTGCATGACCGTTTCGTCATTCCGAAAATGATTAATTCTGCACTTTTTGTCATCCGAGTTCGTTTCGGTATCGTTTTATTGAGTTTCGTGTTTTTGAGCGACTTTTCCGCACTTGAGTTCGATTCTTGCGAATCTCATCCGAAACTGTTGTTTCGAGTTTATCGTAAGTTCATTTAATGTTATTATTCATGTTGCGAACTTCGGTTTGGTTATTCGATCACATATCGTAATTTTCGGGCATTTTGGGCCATTTTCGTAAATTTCCAATGTTTGGGGTAATTACTTTCCATTGTCGAATTTCGAGCCTTCCGGTGGTCGGAATCGTGTGTTCTCCTAGTGATAGGATTCGTCTTTGCAAGTACTACGTAACCGTATCATCGATTCATATTTAGGTTCGGGTTTCGGTGTCGTTCGGACCGTCGGAGTTGCCCACGGCCGAGTCATGGCCACACGTGGTGGGCATTGGCACACCTGGCCGGTTACGGCCGTAAGGGTCCCGGCAGTTACGGCCGTAAGGCCTGCTACGTACATAAGGCCATGGCCGGTTACGTACGTAACACTTCCGGCATATTGGGGCAGTTTGGTCAGCCTGTCCTGTTACGTACGTAAGGCCATGGCCGGTTACGACCGTAAACGTCCGGCAGTGTCCGGCTATATAAGGCCTGTCAGCGGGTTTTTGCTCATTTCTTCACTTTTCTTGCGGCTATCGGATGGGTGCGACGGGAAATAGGGTTCTTGGTTGATTCTACTAAATTCCAAGGCATTTTGGAATATTCTTGTTGATTATATCATCATCCAATCCGTGTTCTTCGTCGAATCAAGGTATATTTCTTGATTTTCCTTCAAATTGACTTTTTGGCGAATTGTTCTTGATTTCGATTTTAGTTCGATTTTGATACATCGGTTGGCGTAGTATGATGTTATTAATCGTGTTTCACGGATTGTATATCCATATATCGAGTTTGTTTAACTCGATTGAGGATTCGAGTGTTCTTGGGAATTATTGAACATTTAGTGTTCGATTAAATGCCCCAATGAGTTCCTTTCGATAGTTTGTTGGGATTTCCATTGTTTTCGCCTTGATTCTTGTCGTAATCATCTTTTAATGTTCCTTCCGGAGGATTATAGGTGCTCGAGGATTCCGATGTTGAATCCCGTTTTGTTATTGATGATTTGTGTGGTGTTATTCTCGTAGTGCTCGTGGTGCTATCGCGTTCTTGATATTGTTCAGGGGTTCGGGGCTATTCGACCGCATCCCATCCGTCGTCTCATTGCGATCGTGATTTTGAGGCAAGTACCTTGTCCATACAATTCTTATCTTGTGGATATGATAATTAGTGATCGTCTCTATGTGTTTGTTTGATCGTTTGAATTGAACTTTCAAAAGATTCGGTTTAGCCTCGTTAAAGGCTCACTTTCAAAACGCGTGTTTTGTGAATATTGTGCCCCGTGAATGATTAAGTGAACCCTATTGATTCGCTTGTTGTTGTTGTTGATGTTGTTACGCTTTGATAATATATATACACATATTATCTCTTTTCGGTGCGTTATGGTTTGACGTGGTGTTTTGCTAAGTGTTTGATGCCTCTGGGTGAATTATTTGGATATCCTTGGCGTGATATGTTATTTGTACATGATTGTTTCGCTAGCCAGCTCAGGAGGGTCCTTCGAGGCCTCGAGTGGGATTTGTGGCTTCGTCTCGGTCCTAGGCGACATGTGTGCTTGATTGTTTCGCTAGCCAGCTCGGGAGGGTCCGACGGGGCCTCGAGTGGGATTCGTGGCTTCGTCCCGGTCCTAGGCGGTGCTTCTGCGTGAATGTGTTTGCTCACCTCGGGAGGGTTCGGCGGGGCCACGGAGGGAGTCCAATGGTTGAGCCCTGGATTCACGAGTGAAACTTCACGAGTGCGTGTGTATGTTTTGTGAATGTGTTTGCTCACCTCGGGAGGGTTCGACGGGGCCACGGAGGGAGTCCAATGGTTACGCCCTGGATTCACGAGTGAAACTTCACGAGTGCGTGTGTATTTTATGTCCGTCGAGGACACGTGACATGGGTTTTAACACTGTGTATTGTTGTTGGTTTCATTTGTGAAAATAAAACCTTTGGGCTATGACCCCTGTTGATTTTTGAAAGATAAGGATTAGGTAATCCTAAATTGTTTTCTATTAAAACTCTCGATGGCATTTTAAATCGTTTTATAAATTGTTTCCATTGATTTATGATCTTTTGGTTTTGGAATGTTTTGCCCAAACTCTTGCCTCGGGAAGTACTTTTCGTTACGTTTGGATCTTTAAGGATTCCTGGTTATTGTTATTCGTGGAATGTGAATTGTATGACTCGTATTTCGCACTTTGTTCTTGCACTAGCAAAACAGGAGAGTCTTGCTAACCCTCGAGTATTCGGGGGGTGGATGTCTGTTTTTGCATTCAGGTTTTGGGAGCATAACACAGGGTCGGCACGAAAGATGGTGAATACTAATCACATGAGGACCCGTACGTTGTTGTATTGGTTCAGTCATATTTTATTTCCGCTGCAGTATAATTACCCCGTTGTACTAGAGCATTTTGAATTCGACCCCTGCGTGGGCATGTATTGAGTTGTATGTATTTATTGAAAGACCAAATCGGTCTACTGAGTCATTTTTAGCCTTAGAGCCATTGTTGAGATGTTCGACGTTGTTTACGAGCCAGGTAGATCCTTGAGGAAAGGGTCTACGGTGTGTAATATCCCTAAGTGGATTGTGGGTGTTACATAAATGGTATCGGAGCTTTAGGTTGTGGAAACCTAGGCTGTCGGGTTTAGTGGTGTCTGTTGAGTTTTTGTCTCGTCGGATTTTGTCTGACTGAGTCGTGTCGCGACGTGTCGTCTGAGTCGGTTGGTCGTGATTAGTATCGTGGGGCGATCATCATCTTCGTGCGACCTGTGGGTGTAAATCTCCCTTCTTTGTGATTGTGCCTCGTCTGATTTGAGTTGCTGGTATGATTATGTGTTAAGTGACGGAATCTTTATACAGATTCTTGGTTTCGTGATGCGTTTATGTGATTCTCATGTTTCGTTTATATGAGGAGTGTTGTCATTAGTTATGTCCTTTTGACTATGATATTTGACTGCTTGTTTCTGGTAAAAGACTGGTGTTGTCTTGGTTTTGAACAAGTTGATGTGTGTATTGTGATGTATATAAGTGAATGATGTTACATGTGAGTTTTTGGGCATTCTAGCCTAATAGATTTTTGAAAACGTTGAGTATCTTAGAAAATAAATTTCGAGACGTACATTTTAAAATGAATTATTTTCTCATGGTACTTTCTAGGTGCCTTCTAGTGCCGCGATATGTTTCAAAATTATTCCACTTGAGGACCAAAATATTTTGAGATATTTTCGAATTATTTAGAAATGCTTTGCTTAGACCCGAGGGTCGAATATTTTTGAAAGTTTTTCACTAAAAGAAAAGTGTCCTCATTTTTGTTCAAATGCAAGATGATTTTCAAAGTCTTGATAATGTTGTTTGTATTACTTTTTGAAAGGTGATACTCAAGATCAACTAGTGTTTCCAAAATCTTTCTTTTTCAAAGGTGGTTTTCGTTTTTAAAACCTTTCGTTCCTGTTTGCGGTCCGAGAATTTATGTATAATGTTCGTACTTTCGTTAGGGTGTTAACCCCCGAGTTGTGATTGAGTTGGTGGCGTGAGCACTAAGTCGTTCGCCACGTAATTGTTGTATTAGACCTCGGTGAGAGGTGTGATGTTGATATTTAATGTTGTCATTTCGTGGTGATTTGCGTGGTATCGCACATGTGCGAGCTGTTAAAGCTTGGGTTGTACGTTTGTGTAAATGTGTGATTGTTCATGATGTTTTGTGATTATGTGCTGGTTATCGTTCGGGCCGTTGAGATCGCCGAATGGTGCCGTCGTTGCTGTGATGTTGATATGTGTGTTGCTTTATGATAATAATCATCGTATGTGTTGCGAGTTATGATTTTCTGTTGTGCTGAGTTGGCATCTTCGGTTTGTTGTTTTGCGATTTTATATATTCCATTATACCTAGCAGTTGTATTTTCGGTATGCCGGGCCGAGGTGCTTCAAACGTATTATGCCGGGGGCATGTACGTGCAAATTGTCCTTCTCGTCAGTAACGCATTTCAAGTGTGGACTTGAAGGACACATAATTCAGCTTTGCGAATTGGTTATCGAGACTTCCGGAGTTCGCGCATTAGCACAGTTATCAGGATCGGCTTTGAGAGGCCTTTGAAAGATGTTTCTGTCAGTTTTTTGTTGTGTTGTCACCTTGCTTCCATTGTTGTTAGTTGCGGGGACGACATTTTTTTTATAAGAGGTCGATTGTAATATCCGTATTATTTTTGACTTCTGCACTTTCTCCTTCTAAATTCTATCGACTTGCTCGTGTTCGTTGATACTTTTTGAACTTGTTTGGTATTCCGGTTGTCATCATTCGAACGGGTTGCAACCTTGTTCCGGATCGATCTGTTTATCGTTGTGACTTTTTCGAGTTCGGTTTGATTTTTGTGAACCTTGTTCGGAAGTAACATCTTTTAGTTTCTACCAGTTCTTTAATGTCTTGAGTTGAAATGTGGACCTTGGAGTCATTGTTCGCTCGTTGTCATTCGATCATTGTTGTTCGATCGTTGTTACTCGATCATCATTTTTCGATCGTTGTTGTTCGATCATTGTTTTTCGGTCGTTGTTGTTCGATCATTGTTATTTGATCATTGTTATTCGATCGTTGTTGTTCGATCGGGGTTGTCCGACTATTGTTTCCTGATCTCGTACCGCGAAGAATTATCGTTCACCGTTAGTCAGCTGTTTCGAGTTTGGCCAGATGGGTCACCGAGTCGTGCATTGCAAGACGGTAGTTGAAATTTTTTTGAGGATTTCGGCGTAGTCCGAATTGTTTGTGATTGCCCTTGTGGACTGTTTTGTGTTTACTTTCTGTTTTCTCGACTGTGTGTGTTTCCTTGTAATAGGTACTTTGTATTTTGTGATTGTTCGAATAATCGACTCAATTGTATTATATGTTTGATGACGCTTGTCACTTGTTGATTTTGTTATGTCTCTACCGGTGGCGTTGTGTTACTCGTCTTGGAGCATGTTTTCATGCCGTATATTCCTTTGTGTTGCTTGTAACGTTTCGCCGATGGGCGTAAGTTACGTGTTTCTTGTGTATCTCGTCGAGTTTTCCTGGCGGGATATTGCTTCTCCCTACTTGTTTTAAGTTTCGGGACGAAACTTCTTTTAAGGAGGGTAATGTATAATACCCGTAATTTTGATTTCGGGTAATTTCATTTTTTTCGGCGAAAGTCCATTTTGACGAATCTCTCATGACCGTTTCGTCATTCCGAGAATGATTAATTCTGCACTTTTTCTCATCCGAGTTCGTTTCGGTATCGTTTTATTGAGTTACGTGTTTTTGAGCGGCTTTTCCGCACTTGAGTTTGATTCTTGCGAATCTCGTCCGAAACTGTTGTTTCGAGGTTCTCGTAAGTTCATTTAATGTTATTATTCATGTTGCGAACTTCGGTTTGGTTATTCGATCACATATCGTAATTTTCGGGCGTTTTGGGCCATTTTCGTAATTTTCCAAGGTTTGGGGTAATTACTTTCCATTGTCGAATTTCGAGCCTTCGGGTGGTCAGAATGATGTGTTCTCTTAGCACTTGGATTCGTCTTTGCGAGTACGTTGTAACCGTATCATTGATTCATATTCAGGTTCGGGTTTCGGGATCGTTCGGACCGTCGGAGTTGGCCATGGCCGAGTCATGGCCGCACGTGCTGGGCATTGGCACACCTGGCCGGTTACGGTCGTAAGGGTCCCGGAAGTTACGGACGTAAGGCCTGTTATGTATGTAAGGCCATGGCCGGTTACGTACATGCTGCTGCCGTGATTGGGCGATTTGGTCGTCTGGCACATTACGTACGTAAGGCCATGGCGATTCTGGCCGTAGGCGTTCGGCGATGTCGGCTATATAAGGCACAGCGGCTGGGTTTTGCTCATTTCTTCACTTTTCTTGCAGCTATCGGACGGGTGCGACGGGAAATAGGGTTCTTGGTCGATTCTACTCAATTCCAAGGCATTTTGGAAGATTCTTGTTGATTATATCATCATCCAATCCGTGTTCTTCGTCGAATCAAGGTATATTTCTTGATTTTCCTTCAAGTTGACTTTTGGGGGAATTGTTCTTGATTTCGATTCTAGTCCGATTTTGATACATCGGTTGGCGTAGTATGATGTTATTAATCGTGTTTCACGGATTGTATATCCATATATCGAGTTTGTTTAACTCGATTGACGATTCGAGTGTTCTTGGGAATTATTGAACATTTAGTGTTCGATTTAATGCCCCAATGAGTTCCTTTCGATAGTTTGTTAGGATTTTCGTTGTTTTCGCCTTGATTCTCGTCGTAATCATCTTTTATTGTTCCTTCCGGAGGATTATAGGTGCTCGAGGATTCCGATGTTGAATCCCATTTGGTGATTGATGATTCGTGTGGTGTTATTCTCGTAGTGCTCGTGGTGCTATCGCGTTCTTGATATTGTTCGGGGGTTCGGGCCTATTCGACGGCATCCCATCTGTTGTCTCGTTGCGATCGTGTTTTTGAGGCAAGTACCTTGTCCATACAATTCTTGTCTTGTGGATATGATAATTAGTGATCGTCTCTATGTGTTTGTTTGATCGTTTGAATTGAACTTTCAAAAGATTCAGTTTAGCCTCGTTAAAGGCTCACTTTCAAAACGCGTGTGTTTTGTGAATATTGTGTCCCGTGAATGATTAAGTGAACCTTATGAATTCGCTTGTTGTTGTTGTTGATGTTGTTATGCTTTGATAATATATATACATATATTATCTCTTTTCGGTGCGTTATGGTTTGACGTGGTGTTTTACTAAGTGTTTGATGCCTCTGGATGAATTATTTGGATATCCTTGGTGTGATATCTTATTTGTACATGATTGTTTTGCTAGCCAGCTCGGGAGGGTCCTTCGTGGCCTCGAGTGGGATTTGTGGCTTCGTCCCGGTCCTAGGCGATGTGTGTGCTTGATTGTTTCGCTAGACAGCTCGGGAGGGACCAACGGGGCCTCGAGTGGGATTCGTGGATTCGTCCCGGTCCTAGGCGATGCTTGTGCGTGAATGTGTTTGCTCACCTCGGGAGGGCTCGATGGGGCCACGGAGGGAGTCCAATGGTAGAGCCCTGGATTCACGAGTGAAACTTCACGAGTGCGTGTGTATATTTTGTGAATGTGTTTGCTCACCTCGGGAGGGTTCGACGGGGCCACGGAGGGAGTCCAATGGTTTCGCCCTGGATTCACGAGTGAAACTTCACCAGTGCGTGTGTATTTTATGTCCGTCGAGGAGACGTGACGTAGGTTTTAACACTGTGTATTGTTGTTGGTTTCATTTGTGAAAACAAAACCTTTGGGCTATGACCACTGTTGATTTTTGAAATATAAGGATTAGGTAATCCTAAATTGTATTCTATTAAAACTCTCGATGGCATTTTAAACTGTTTTATAAATTGTTTCCCTTGATTTATAATCTTTCGGTTTTGGAATGTTTTACCCAAACTCTTGCCTCGGGAAGTACTTTTCGTTACGTTTGGATCTTTAAGGATTCCTGGTTATTGTTATTCGTGGAATGTGAACTGTATGACTCGTATTTTGCACTTTGTTCTTGCACTAGCAAAACAGTGGAGTTTTGCTAACCCCCGAGTATTCGGGGGGTGGATGCCTGTTTTTGCATTCAGGTTTTGGGAGCATAACACAGGGTCGGCACGAAAGATGATCGATACTAATCACATGAGGACCCGTACGTTATTGTATTGGTTCAGTGATATTTTATTTCCGCTGCAGTATAATTACCCCGTTGTACGGGAGCATTTTATATTCAACCCCTGCGTGAGCATGTATTGAGTTGTATGTATTTATTGAAAGACCAAATCGGTATACTGAGTCATTTTTAGCCTTAGAGGCATTGTTGAGAGGTTCGACGTTGTTTACCAGTCTGGTAGATCCTTGAGGAAAGGGTCTACGGCGTGTAATATCCCTGAGTGGATTGGGGTTGTTACATAAATGGTATCGGAGCTTTAGGTTGTGGAAACCTAGGCTGTCGGGTTTAGTGGTGTCTGTTGAGTTTTTGTCTCGTCGGATTTTGTCTGACTGAGTCGTGTCGCGACGCGTCGTCTGAGTTGGTTGGTCGTGATTAGTATTGTGGGGTGATCATCATCTTCATGTGACCTGTGGATGTAAGTCTCCCTTCTTTGTGATTGTGCCTCGTCTGATGTGAGTTGCTGGTATGATTATGTGTTATGTGACGGAATCTTTATACAGATTGTTGGTTTCGTGATGCGTTTATGTGATTCTCATGTTATGTTTATATGAGGAGTGTTGTCATTAGTTATGTCCTTTTGACTATGATATTTGACTGCTTGTTTCCGGTAAAAGACAGGTGTTGTCTTGGTCTTGAACGAGTTGATGCGTGTATTGTGATGTATATAAGTGAATGATGTTACATGTGAGTTTTTGAGCATTCTAGCCTAATAGATTGTTGAAAACGTTGAGTATCTTAGAAAATAGATTTCGAGACGTACATTTTAAAAGGAATTATTTTCTCGTGGCACTTTCTAGGTGCCTTCTAGAGACGCGATATGTTTCAAAATTATTCCAGTTGAGAACCGAAATATTTTGAGATGTTTTCGAATTATTTAGAAATGCTTTGCTTAGACCCAAGGGTCGAATATTTTTGAAAGTTTTCACTAAAAGAAAAGTGTCCTCATTTTTGTCAAATGCAAGATGATTTTCAAAGTCTCGATAATGTTGTTTGTACTACTTTTTGAAAGGTGATATCAAGATCAACTAGTGTTTCCAAAATCTTTCTTTTTCAAATGTGGTTTTCGTTTTTAAAACCTTTCGTTCCTGTTTGCGGTCCGAGAATGTATGTATAATGTTCGCACTTTCGTTAGGGTGTTAACCCCCGAGTTCTGATTGAGTTGGTGGTGTGAGCGCTGAGTCGTTCGCCACGCAATTGTTGTATTAGCCCTCGGTGAGAGGTGTGATGTTGATCTTTAACGTTGTCATTTCGTGGTGATTTGCGTGCTAACGCACATATGAGAGCTGTTAAAGCTTGGGTTGTACGTTTGTGTAAATGTGTGATTGTTCATGATGTTTTGTGATTATGTGCTGGTTATCGTTCGGGCCATTGAGATCGCCGAACGGTGCCGTTGTTGCTGTGATGTTGATATGTGTGTTGCTTTATGATAACAATCATCGTATATGTCGCGTGTTATGATTTTCTGTTGTGCTGAGTTGATATCTTCGGTTTGTTGTTTTGCGATGTTATATATTCCACTATACCTAGCAGTTGTATTTTTGGTATGCCAGGCCGAGGTGCTTCAAACGTATTGTGCCGGGGGCATGTACGTGCAAATAGTCCTTCTCGTCAGTAATGCATTTCAAGTGTGGACTCGAAGGACACATAATTCAGTTTTGCGAATTGGTTATCGAGACTTCCGAAGTTCGCGCTTTAGCACAGTTATCAGGATCAGCTTTGAGAGGCCTTTGAAAGATGTTTCTGTCAGTTGTTTGTTGTGTTGTCACCTTGCTTCCGTTGTTGTGAGTTGCGGGGACGACATTTCTTTTATAAGAGGTCGATTGTAATATCCGTATTATTTTTGACTTCTGCACTTTCTCCTTCTAAGTTCGATCGACTTGCTCGTGTTTGTTGATACTTTTTGAACTTATTTGGTATTCCGGTTGTCAGCATTCGAACAGGTTGCGACCTTGTTCCGAATCGATCTGCTTATCGTTGTGACTTTTCCGAGTTCGGTTTGATTTTTGTGAACCTTGTTCGGAAGTAACATATTTTAGTTTCTACCAGCTCTAAAATGTCTTGAGTTGAAGTGTGGACCTTGGAGTCATTGTTCGCCCGTTGTCATTCGATTATTGTTGTTCGATCGTTGTTACTCAATCATAGTTTTTCGATCGTTGTTGTTCGATAATTGTTTTTCGGTCATTGTTGTTCGATCATTGTTATTTGATCGTTGTTATTCGATCGTTGTTGTTCGATCGTTGTTGTTCGATCGGGGTTGTCCGACTGTTGTTGCCTGATCTCGTACCGCGAAGAATTATCGTTCACCGTTAGTCAGCTGTTTCGAGTGTGGCCAGATGGGTCACCGAGCCATGCATTGCGAGACGGTAGCTGAAATTTTTTTGAGGATTTTGGCGTAGTCCGAATTGTTTGTGATTGCCCTTGTGGATCGTTTTGTGTTTACTTTCTGTTTTCTCGACTGTGCATGTTTCTTTGTAATAGGTACTTTCTATTTTGTGATTGTTCGGATAATCGACTCAATTGTATTATCTGTTTGATGACGCTTGTCACTTGTTGATTTTATTATGTCTCTACCGGTGGCGTTGTGTTAGTCGTCGTGGAGCATGTTTTCACGCCGTATATTCCTTTGTGTTGCTTGTAACGTTTCACCGATGGGCGTAAGTTACGCATTTCTTGTGTATCTCGTTGAGTTTTCCTGGCGAGATATTGCTTCTCCCGACTTGTTTTAAGTTTCGGGACGAAACTTCTTTTAAGGAGGGTAGTGTGTAATACCCGTAATTTCGATTTCTGGTAATTTCATTTTTTTCGGCGAAAGTCTGTTTTCACGACTCGCTCATGACCGTTTCATCATTCCGAGAATGATTAATTCTGCACTTTTTGTCATCCGAGTTCGTTTCGGTATCGTTTTATTGAGTTCCGTGTTTTTGAGCGGCTTTTCCGCACTTGAGTTCGATTCTAGAGAATCTCGTCCGAAACTGTTGTTTTGAGTTTATCGTAAGTTCATATAATGTTATTATTCATGTTGCGAACTTCGGTTTGGTTATTCAATCACATTTCGTGATTTTCGGGCGTTTTGGGCTGTTTTCGTAATTTTCCAAAGTTTGGGGTAATTACTTTCCATTGTCGAATTTCGAGCCTTCGGGTGGTCGGAATCGTGTGTTCTCTTAGCGCTTGGATTCGTCTTTGTGAGTACTTCGTAACCGTATCATCGATTCATATTCGGGTTTCGGGGTCGTTCGGACCGTCGGAGTTGGCCACGGTCGAGTCATGGCCGCATGTGCTGGGCATTGGCACACCTGGCCGGTTACGGCCGTAAGGGTCCCAACAGTTACGGCAGTAAGGCCTATTACGTACGTAAGGCCATGGCCGGTTACGTACGTAACACTGCCGACAGATTGGGGCAGTTTGGTCGGCCTGGCCTGTTACGTACGTAAGGCCATGGCCGGTTACGGCCGTAAGCGTCCGGTAGTGTCCGGCTATATAAGGCCTGGCAGCGGGTTTTTGCTCATTTCTTCACTTTTCTTGCGGCTATCGGACGGGTGCGACGGGAAATAGGGTTCTTGGTCGATTCTACTCAATTCCAAGGTATTTTGGAAGATTCTTGTTGATTATATCATTATGCAATCCGTGTTCTTCGTCGAATCAAGGTATATTTCTTGATTTTCCTTCAAGTTGACTTTTTGGGGAATTGTTCTTCATTTCGATTCTAGTCCGATTTTGATACATCGGTTGGCGTAGTATGATGTTATTAATCATGTTTCACGGATTGTATATCCATATATCGAGTTTGTTTAACTCGATTGACGATTCGAGTGTTCTTGGGAATTATTGAACATTTAGTGTTCGATTAAATGCCCCAATGAGTTCCTTTCGATAGTTTGTTGGGACTTCCATTGTTTTCGCCTTGATTCTCGTCGTAATCATCTTTTATTGTTCCTTCCGGAGGATTTTAGGTGCTCGAGGATTCCGATGTTGAATCTCGTTTGGTAAGTGATGATTCGTGTGGTGTTATTCTTGTAGTGCTCATGGTGCTATCGCGTTCTTGATATTGTTAGGGGGTTCGGGCCTATTCGACCGCATCCCATCTGTCGTCTCGTTGCGATCGTGATTTTGAGGGAAGTACCATGTCCATACAATTCTTGTCTTGTGGTTATGATAATTAGTGATCGTCTCTATATGTTTGTTTGATTGTTTGAATTGAACTTTCAAAAGATTCGGTTTAGCCTCGTTAAAGGCTCACTTTCAAAACGCGTGTGTTTTGTGAATATTGTGCCCCGTGAATGATTAAATGAACCCTATGAATTCGCTTGTTGTTGTTGTTGTTGATGTTGTTACGCTTTGATAATATATATATATATATATATATATATACACACACACACACACATATTATCTCTTTTCGGTGCGTTATGGTTTGACGTGGTGTTTTACTAAGTGTTTGATGCCTTTGGGTGAATTATTTGGATATCGTTGGTGTGATATGTTATTTGTACATGATTGTTTCGCTAGCCAGCTCGGGAGGGTCTTTCGAGGCCTCGAGTGGGATTTGTGGCTTCGTCCCGGTCCTAGGAGACGTGTGTGCTTGATTGTTTCGCTAGCCTGCTCGGGAGGGTCCGACGGGGCCTCGAGTGGGATTCGTGGCTTCGTTCCGGTCCTAGGCGATGCTTGTGCGTGAATGTGTTTGCTCACCTCGGGAGGGTTCGATGGGGCCACGGAGGGAGTCCAATGGTAGAGCCCTAGATTCACGAGTGAAACATCACGAGTGCGTGTGTATGTTTTGTGAATGTGTTTGCTCACCTCGGGAGGGTTCGAAGGGGCCACGGAGGGAGTCCAATGGTTTCGCCCTGGATTAACGAGTGAAACCTCACGAGTGCACGTGTATTTTATGTCCGTCGAGGACACGTGACGTAGGTTTTAACACTGTGTATTGTTGTTGGTTTCATTTGTGAAAACAAAACCTTTGGGCTATGACCACTGTTTATTTTTGAAAGATAAGGATTAGGTAATCCTAAATTGTTTTCTATTAAAACTCTCGATGGCATTTTAAACCGTTTTATAAATTGTTTCCCTTGATTTATGATCTTTCAGTTTTGGAATGTTTTACCCAAACTCTTGCCTCCGGAAGTACTTTTCGTTACGTTTGGATCTTTAAGGATTCCTGGTTATTGTTATTCGTGGAATGTGAATTGTATGACTCGTATTTTGCACTTTGTTCTTGCACTAGCAAAACAGTGGAGTTTTGCTAACCCCCGAGTATTCGGGGGGTGGATGTCTGTTTTTGCATTCAGGTTTTGGGAGCATAAAATAGGGTCGGCACGAAAGATGATCGATACTAATCACATGAGGACCCGTACGTTGTTGTATTGGTTCAGTTATATTTTATTTCTGCTGCAGTATAATTACCCCATTGTACGGGCGCATTTTGTATTCGACCCCTGCGTGGGCATGTATTGAGTTGTATCTATTTATTGAAAGACCAAATCGGTCTACTGAGTCATTTTTAGCCTTAGAGGCATTGTTGAGATGTCCGATGTTGTTTACCAGTCTGGTAGATCCTTGAGGAAAGGGTCTACGGCGTGTAATATCCCTGAGTGGATTAGGGGTGTTACATAAATGGTATCGGAGCTTTAGGTTGTGGAAACCTAGGCTGTTGGGTTTAGTGGTGTCTGTTGAGTTTTTGTCTCGTCGGATTTGGTCTGACTGAGTTGTGTCGCGACGCGTCGTCTGAGTTGGTTGGTCGTGATTAGTATCATGGGGCGATCATCATCTTTGTGCGACCTGTGGATGTAAGTCTCCCTTCTTTGTGATTGGGCCTCGTCTGATGCGAGTTGCTGGTATGATTATGTGTTAAGTGACGAAATCTTTATACATATTCTTGGTTTCGTGATGCGTTTATGTGATTCTCATGTTTCGTTTATATGAGGAGTGTTGTCATTAGTTATGTCCTTTTGACTATGATTTTTTACTGCTTGTTTCCGGTAAAAGACAGGTGTTGTCTTGGTTTTGAACGAGTTGATGTGTGTATTGTGATGCATATAAGTGAATGATGTTACATGTGAGTTTTTGGGCATTCTAGCCTAATAGATTTTTGAAAACGTTGAGTATCTTAGAAAATAAATTTCGAGACGTACATTTTAAAATGAATTATTTTCTCGTTGTACTTTCTAGGTGCCTTCTAGTTCCGCGATATGTTTCAAAATTATTCCAGTTGAGGACCAAAATATTTTGAGATATTTTTGAATTATTTAGAAATGCTTTGCTTAGACCCGAGGGTCGAATATTTTTGAAATTTTTTCACTAAAAGAAAAGTGTCCTCATTTTTGTTCAAACGCAAGATGATTTTCAATGTCTTGATTATGTTGTTTGTACTACTTTTTGAAAGGTGATACTCAAGATCAACTAGTGTTTCCAAAATCTTTCTTTTTCAAAGGTTGTTTTCATTTTTAAAACCTTTCGTTCCTGTTTGCGGTCCGAGAATGTATGTATAATGTTCGCACTTTCGTTAGGGTGTTAACCCCCGAGTTGTGATTGAGTTGGTGGTGTGAGCGCTGAGTCGTTCGCCACGCAATTGTTGTATTAGCCCTCGGTGAGAGGAGTGATGTTGATCTTTAATATTGTCATTTCATGGTGATTTGCGTGCTATCGCACATGTGCGAGCTGTTAAAGCTTGGTTTGTACGTTTGTGTAAATGTGTGATTGTTCATGATGTTTTCAGATTATGTGCTGGTTATCGTTCGGGCCGTTGAGATCGCCGAACGGTGCTGTCGTTGCTCTGATGTTGATATGTGTGTTGCTTTATGATAACAATCATCGTATGTGTTGCGTGTTATGATTTTCTGTTGTGCTGAGTTGGCATCTTCGGTTTGTTGTTTTGCGATATTATATATTCCATTATACCTAGCAGTACGTGCAAATTGTCCTTCTCGTCAGTAACGCATTTCAAGTGTGGACTCGAAGGTTACATAATTCAGTTTTGCGAATTCGTTATCGAGACTTTCGGAGTTTGCGCTTTAGCACAGTTATGAGGATCGGCTTTGAGAGGCCTTTGAAAGATGTTTCTGTCAGTTGTTTGTTGTGTTGTCACCTTGCTTCCATTGTTGTGAGTTGCGGGGACGATATATCTTTTATAAGAGGTCGATTGTAATATCCGTATTATTTTTTACTTCTGCACTTTCTCCTTCTAAATTCTATCGACTTGCTCGTGTTCGTTGATACTTTTTTAACTTGTTTGGTATTCTGGTTGTCATCATTCGAACGGGTTGCGACCTTGTTCCGGATCGATCTGTTTATCGTTGTGACTTTTCCGAGTTCGGTTTGAGTTTTGTGAACCTTGTTCGGAAGTAACATCTTTTAGTTTCTACCAGCTCTTTAATGTCTTGAGTTGAAGTGTGGACCTTGGAGTCATTGTTCGCCCATTGTCATTCGATCATTGTTGTTCGATCGTTGTTACTCGATCATCGTTTCTCGATCGTTGTTCGATCATTGTTTTTCAGTCGTTGTTGATCGATCATTGTTATTTGATCGTTGTTATTCGATCGTTGTTGTTCGATCGGGGTTTTCCGACTATTGTTGCCTGATATCATACCGCGATGAATTATCGTTCACCGTTAGTCAGCTGTTTCGAGTTTGGCCAGATGGGTCATCGAGCCGTGCATTGCGAGACGGTAGCTGAAATTTTTTTGAGGATTTCGGCGTAGTCCGAATTGTTTGTGATTGCCCTTGTGGATCGTTTTGTGTTTACTTTCTGTTTTCTCGACTGTGCATGTTTCTTTTTAATAGGTACTTTCTATTTTGTGATTGTTCGGATAATCGACTCAATTGTATTATCTGTTTGATGACGCTTGTCACTTGTTGATTTTATTATGTCTCTACCGGTGGCGTTGTGTTAGTCGTCGTGGAGCATGTTTTTACGCCGTATATTCCTTTGCGTTGCTTGTAACGTTTCGCCGATGGGCGTAAGTTACGCATTTCTTGTGTATCTCGTTGAGTTTTCCTGGCGGGATATTGCTTCTCCCTACTTGTTTTAAGTTTCGGGACGAAACTTCTTTTAAGGAGGGTAGTGTGTAATACCCGTAATTTTGATTTCTGGTAATTTCATTTTTTTCGGCGAAAGTCTATTTTGACGACTCTCTCATGACCGTTTCATCATTCCGAGAATGATTAATTCTGCACTTTTTGTCATTCGAGTTCGTTTCGGTATCATTTTATTGAGTTCCGTGTTTTTGAGCGGTTTTTCCGCACTTGAGTTCGATTCTAGAGAATCTCGTCCGAAACTGTTGTTTTGAGTTTATCGTAAGTTCATTTAATGTTATTATTCATGTTGCGAACTTCGGTTTGGTTATTCGATCACATATCGTGATTTTCGGGCGTTTTGGGCCGTTTTCGTAATTTTCCAAAGTTTGGGGTAATTACTTTCCATTGTCGAATTTCGAGCCTTCGGGTGGTCGGAATCGTGTGTTCTCTTGCCGCTTGGATTCGTCTTTGTGAGTACTTCGTAACCGTATCATTGATTCATATTCGGGTTTCGGGGTCGTTCGGACCGTTGAAGTTGGCCACGGTCGAGTCATGGCCGCACGTGCTGGGCATTGGCACACCTGGCCGGTTACGGCCGTAAGGGTCCCAGCAGTTACGGCCGTAAGGCCTATTACGTACGTAAGGCCATGGCCGGTTACGTACGTCACACTGCCGGCAGATTGGGGCAGTTTGGTCGGCCTGGCCTGTTACGTACGTGAGGCCATGGCCGGTTACGGCCGTAAGCGTCCGGCAGTGTCCGGCTATATAAGGCCTGGCAGCGGGTTTTTGCTCATTTCTTCACTTTTCATGCGGCTATCGGATGGGTGCGACGGGAAATAGGGTTCTTGGTCGATTCTACTCAATTCCAAGGCATTTTGGAAGATTCTTGTTGATTATATCATCATCCAATCCGTGTTCTTCGTCGAATCAAGGTATATTTCTTGATTTTCCTTCAAGTTGACTTTTTGGGGAATTGTTCTTGATTTCGATTCTAGTCTGATTTTGATACATCGGTTGGCGTAGTATGATGTTATTAATCGTGTTTCACGGATTGTATATCCATATATCGAGTTTGTTTAACTCGATTGACGATTCGAGTGTTCTTGGGAATTATTGAATATTTAGTGTTCGATTAAATGCCCCAATGAGTTCCTTTCGATAGTTTGTTGGGATTTCCGTTGTTTTCGCCTTGATTCTCGTCGTAATCATCTTTTATTGTTCCTTCCGGAGGATTATAGGTGCTCGAGGATTCCGATGCAGAATCCCGTTTGGTGATTGATGATTCGTGTGGTGTTATTCTTGTAGTGCTCGTGGTGCTATCGCGTTCTTGATATTGTTCGGGGGTTCGGGCCTATTCGACCGCATCCCATCTGTCGTCTCGTTGCGATCCTGATTTTGAGGCAAGTACCATGTCCATACAATTCTTGTCTTGTGGATATGATAATTAGTGATCGTCTCTATGTGTTTGTTTGATCGTTTGAATTGAACTTTCAAAAGATTCGGTTTAGCCTCGTTAAAGGCTCACTTTCAAAATGCGTGTGTTTTGTGAATATTGTGCCCCGTGAATGATTAAGTGAACCCCATGAATTCGCTTGTTGTTGATGTTGTTACGCTTTGATAATATATTATATATATACACACATATTATCTCTTTTCGGTGCGTTATGGTTTGACGTGGTGTTTTACTAAGTGTTTGATGCCTTTGGGTGAATTATTTGGATATCCTTGGTGTGATATGTTATTTGTACATGATTGTTTCGCTAGCCAGCTCGGGAGGGTCTTTCGAGGCCTCGAGTGGGATTTGTGGCTTCGTCCCGGTCCTATGAGACGTGTGTGCTTGATTGTTTCGCTAGCCAGCTCGGGAGGGTCCGGCGGGGCCTCGAGTGGGATTCGTAGCTTCGTCCCGGTCCTAGGCGATGCTTGTGCGTGAATGTGTTTGCTCACCTCGGGAGGGTTCAATGGGGCCACGGAGGGAGTCCATTGGTAGAGCCCTGGATTCACGAGTGAAACTTCACGAGTGCGTGTGTATGTTTTGTGAATGTGTTTGCTCACCTCGGGAGGGTTCGACGGGGCCACGGAGGGAGTCTAATGGTTTCGCCCTGGATTACTGAGTGAAACTTCACGAGTGCATGTGTATTTTATGTCCTTCGAGGACACGTGACGTAGGTTTTAACACTGTGTATTGTTGTTGGTTTCATTTGTGAAAACAAAACCTTTGGGCTATGACCACGGTTGATTTTTGAAAGATAAGGATTAGGTAATCCTAAATTGTTTTCTATTAAAACTCTCGATGGCATTTTAAACCGTTTTATAAATTGTTTCCCTTGATTTATGATCTTTCAGTTTTGGAATGTTTTACCCAAACTCTTGCCTCGGGAAGTACTTTTCATTACGTTTGGATCTTTAAGGATTCTTGGTTATTGTTATTCGTGGAATGTGAATTGTATGACTCGTATTTTGCACTTTGTTCTTGCACTAGCAAAACAGTGGAGTTTTGCTAACCCCCGAGTATTCGGGGGGTGGATGTCTGTTTTTGCATTCAAGTTTTGGGAGCATAACACAGGGTCGGCACGAAAGATGATCAATACTAATCACATGAGGACCCGTACGTTGTTGTATTGGTTCAGTTATATTTTATTTCCGCTGCAATATAATTACCCCATTATACGAGAGCATTTTGTATTCGACCCCTGCGTGGGCATGTATTGAGTTGTATCTATTTATTGAAAGACCAAATCGGTCTGCTGAGTCATTTTTAGCCTTAGAGGCATTGTTGAGATGTCTGACGTTGTTTACCAGTCTGGTAGATCCTTGAGGAAAGGGTCTACGGCGTGTAATATCCCTGAGTGGATTGGGGGTGTTACATAAATGGTATCGGAGCTTTAGGTTGTGGAAACCTCGGCTGTTGGGTTTAGTGGTGTCTGTTGAGTTTTTGTCTCGTCGGATTTTGTCTGAGTGAGTCGTGTCGCGATGCGTCGTCTGAGTTGGTTGGTCGTGATTAGTATCATGGGGCGATCATCATCTTTGTGTGACCTGTGGATGTAAGTCTCCCTTCTTTGTGATTGTGCCTCGTCTGATGCGAGTTGCTGGTATGATTATGTGTTAAGTGACGGAATCTTTATACAGATTCTTGATTTCGTGATGCGTTTATGTGATTCTCATGTTTCGTTTATATGAGGAGTGTTGTCATTGGTTATGTCCTTTTGACTATGATATTTTACTGCTTGTTTCCGGTAAAAGACAGGTGTTGTCTTGGTTTTGAACGAGTTGATGTGTGTATTGTGATGTATATAAGTGAATGATGTTACATGTGAGTTTTTGGGCATTCTAGCCTAATAGATTTTTGAAAACGTCGAGTATCTTAGAAAATAAATTTCGAGACGTACATTTTAAAATGAATTATTTTCTCGTGGTACTTTCTAGGTGCCTTCTAGTTCCGCGATATGTTTCAAAATTATTCCAGTTGAGGACCAAAATATTTTGAGATATTTTCGAATTATTTAGAAATGCTTTGCTTAGACCCGAGGGTCGAATATTTTTGAAAGTTTTTCACTAAAAGAAAAGTGTCCTCATTTTTGTTCAAACGCAAGATGATTTTCAAAGTCTTGATAATGTTGTTTGTACTACTTTTTAAGAGGTGATACTCAAGATCAACTAGTGTTTCCAAAATCTTTCTTTTTCAAAGGTGGTTTTCGTTTTTAAAACCTTTCGTTCCTGTTTGCGGTCCGAGAATGTATGTATAATGTTCGCACTTTCGCTAGGGTGTTAACCCCCGAGTTGTGATTGAGTTGGTGGTGTGAGCGCTGAGTCGTTCGCCATGCAATTGTTGTATTCGCCCTCGGTGAGAAGAGTGATGTTGATCTTTAATATTGTCATTTTGTGCTGGTTTGCGTGCTATCGCACATGTGCGAGCTGTTAAAGCTTGGGTTGTACGTTTGTGTAAATGTGTGATTGTTCATGTGTTTTGCGATTATGTGCTGGTTATCGTTCGGGCCGTTGAGATCGCCGAACGGTGCCGTCGTTGCTGTGATGTTGATATGTGTGTTGCTTTATGATAACAATCATCGTATGTGTTGCGTGTTATGATTTTCTGTTGTGCTGAGTTGGCATCTTCGGTTTGTTGTTTTGCGATGTTATATATTCCATTATACCTAGCAGTTGTATTTTCGGTATGCTAGGCCGAGGTGCTTCAAACGTATTGTGCCGGGGGCATGTACGTGCAAATTTTCCTTCTCGTCAGTAACGCATTTCAAGTGTGGACTCGAAGGACACATAATTCAGTTTTGCGAATTGGTTATCGAGACTTCCGGAGTTTGCGGTTTAGCACAGTTATTAGGATCGGCTTTGAGAGGCCTTTGAAAGATGTTTCTGTCAGTTGTTTGTTGTGTTGTCACCTTGCTTCCGTTGTTGTGAGTTGCGGGGACGATATATCTTTTAGAAGAGGTCGATTGTAATATTCGTATTATTTTTTACTTCTGCACTTTCTCCTTCTAAATTCTATCGACTTGCTCGTGTTCTTTGATACTTTTTTAACTTGGTTGGTATTCCGGTTGTCATCATTCGAACGGGTTGCGACCTTGTTCCGGATCGATCTGTTTATCGTTGTGACTTTTCCGAGTTCGGTTTGAGTTTTGTGAACCTTGTTCGGAAGTAACATCTTTTAGTTTCTACCAGCTCTTTAATGTCTTGAGTTGAAGTGTGGACCTTGGAGTCATTGTTCGCCCATTGTCATTCGATCATTGTTGTTCGATCGTTGTTGCTCGATCATCGTTTTTCGATCGTTGTTGTTCGATCATTGTTTTTCGGTCATTGTTGTTCGATCATTGTTATTTGATCGTTGTTATTCGATCGTTGTTGTTCGATCGGGGTTTTCCGACTGTTGTTGCCTGATCTCATACCGCGATGAATTATCGTTCACCGTTAGTCAGTTGTTTCGAGTTTGGCCAGATGGGTCACCGAGCCGTGCATTGCGAGACGGTAGCTGAAATTTTTTTGAGGATTTCGGCGTAGTCCGAATTGTTTGTGATTGCCCTTGTGGATCGTTTTGTGTTTACTTTCTGTTTTCTCGACTGTGCATGTTTCTTAGTAATATGTACTTTCTATTTTGTGATTGTTCGGATAATCGACTCAATTGTATTATCTGTTTGATGACGCTTGTCACTTGTTGATTTTATTATGTCTCTACCGGTGGCGTTGTGTTAGTCGTCGTGGAGCATGTTTTCACGCCGTATATTCCTTTGCGTTGCTTGTAACGTTTCGCCGATGGGTGTAAGTTACGCATTTCTTGTGTATCTCGTTGAGTTTTCCTGTCGGGGTATTGCTTCTCCCTACTTGTTTTAAGTTTCGGGATGAAACTTCTTTTAAGGAGGGTAGTGTGTAATACCCGTAATTTCGATTTCTGGTAATTTCATTTTTTTCGGCAAAAGTCTATTTTGATGACTTGCTCATGACCGTTTCATCATTCCGAGAATGATTAATTCTGCACTTTTTGTCATCCGAGTTCGTTTTGGTATCGTTTTATTGAGTTCCATGTTTTTGAGCGGCTTTTCCGCACTTGAGTTCGATTCTAGAGAATCTCATCCGAAACTGTTGTTTTGAGTTTATCATAAGTTCATTTAATGTTATTATTCATGTTGCGAACTTCGGTTTGGTTATTCGATCACATATCGTGATTTTCGGACGTTTTGGGCCGTTTTCGTAATTTTCCAAAGTTTGGGGTAATTACTTTCCATTGTCGAATTTCGAGCCTTCGGGTGGTCGGAATCGTGTGTTCTCTTTCCGCTTGGATTCGTCTTTGCGAGTACTTCGTAACCGTATCATCGATTCATATTCGGGTTTCGGGGTCGTTCGGACCGTCGGAGTTGGCCACGGTCGAGTCATGGCCGCACGTGCTGGGCATTGGCACACCTGGCCGGTTACGGCCGTAAGGGTCCTAGCAGTTACGGCCGTAAGGCCTATTACGTAAGTAAGGCCATGGCCGGTTACGTACCTAACACTGCCGGCAGATTGGGGCAGTTTGGTCGGCCTGGCCTGTTACGTACGTAAGGCCATGTCCGGTTACGGCCGTAAGCGTCCGGCAGTGTCCGGCCTGGCAGCGGGTTTTTGCTCATTTCTTCACTTTTCTTGCGGCTATCGGACGGGTGCGACGGGAAATAGGGTTCTTGGTCGATTCTACTCAATTCCAAGGCATTTTGGAAGATTCTTGTTGATTATATCATCATCCAATCCGTGTTCTTCGTCGAATCAAGGTATATTTTTTGATTTTCCTTCAAGTTGACTTTTTGGGGAATTGTTCTTGATTTCGATTCTAGTCTGATTTTGATACATCGGTTGGCGTAGTATGATGTTATTAATCGTGTTTCACGGATTGTATATCCATATATCGAGTTTGTTTAACTCGATTGACGATTCGAGTGTTCTTGGGAATTATTGAATATTTAGTGTTCGATTAAATGCCCCAATGAGTTCCTTTCGATAGTTTGTTGGGATTTCCGTTGTTTTCGCCTTGGTTCTCGTCGTAATCATCTTTTATTATTCCTTCCGGAGTATTATAGGTGCTCGAGGATTCCGATGTTGAATCTCGTTTGGTGATTGATGATTCGTGTGGTGTTATTCTTGTAGTGCTCATGGTGCTATCGCGTTCTTGATATTGTTCGGGGGTTCGGGCCTATTCGACCGCATCCCATCTATCGTCTCGTTGCGATCGTGATTTTGAGCCAAGTACCATGTCCATAAATTCTTGTCTTGTGGATATGATAATTAGTGATCGTCTCTATGTGTTTGTTTGATCGTTTGAATTGAACTTTCAAAAGATTCGGTTTAGCCTCATTAAAGGCTCACTTTCAAACCTCGTATATTTTGTGAATATTGTGCCCCGTGAATGATTAAGTGAACCCTATGAATTCGCTTGTTATTGTTGTTGTTGATGTTGTTATGCTTTGATAATATATATATATATATATACACATATTATCTCTTTTCGGTGCGTTATGGTTTGACGTGGTGTTTTACTAAGTGTTTGATGCCTTTGGGTGAATTATTTGGATATCCTTGGTGTGATATGTTATTTGTACATGATTGTTTCGCTAGCCAGCTCAGTAGGGTCTTTCGAGGCCTCGAGTGGGATTTGTGGCTTCGTCCCGGTCCAAGGCGACGTGTGTGCTTGATTGTTTCGCTAGCCAGCTTGGGAGGGTCCGACAGGGCCTCGAGTGGGATTCGTGGCTTCGTCCCGCTCCTAGGCGATGCTTGTGTGTGAATGTGTTTGCTCACCTCGGGAGGGTTCGATGGGGCCACGGAGGGAGTCCAATGGTAGAGCCCTCGATTCACGAGTGAAACTTCACGAGTGCGTGTGTATGTTTTGTGAATGTGTTTGCTCACCTCAGGAGGGTTCGACGGGGCCACGGAGGGAGTCCAATAGTTTCGCCCTGGATTAACGAGTGAAACTTCACGAGTGCGTGTGTATTTTATGTCCGTCGAGGACACATGACGTAGGTTTTAACACTGTGTATTGTTGTTGGTTTCATTTGTGAAAACAAAACCTTTGGGCTAGGACCACTGTTGATTTTTGAAAGATAAGGATTAGGTAATCCTAAATTGTTTTCTATTAAAACTCTCGATGGCATTTTAAACCGTTTTATAAATTGTTTCCCTTGATTTATGATCTTTCAGTTTTGGAATGTTTTACCCAAACTCTTGCCTCGTGAAGTACTTTTCGTTACGTTTGGATCTTTAAGGATTCCTGGTTATTGTTATTCATGGAATGTGAATTGTATGACTCGTATTTTGCACTTTGTTCTTGCACTAGTAAACCAGTGGAGTTTTGCTAAACCCCGAGTATTCGTGGGGTGGATGTCTATTTTTGCATTCAGGTTTTGGGAGCATAACACAGGGTCGGCACGAAAGATGATCGATACTAATCACATGAGGACCCGTACGTTGTTGTATTGGTTAAGTTATATTTTATTTCCGCTGCAGTATAATTACCCCATTGTACGGGAGCATTTTGTATTCGACCCCTGCGTGGGCATGTATTGAGTTGTATCTATTTATTGAAAGACCAAATCGGTCTACTGAGTCATTTTAGCCTTAGAGGCATTGTTGAGATGTCCGACGTTGTTTACCAGTCTGGTAGATCCTTGAGGAAAGGGTCTACGGCGTGTAATATCCCTGAGTGGATTGGGGGTGTTACATAAATGGTATCGGAGCTTTAGGTTGTGGAAACCTAGGCTGTTGGGTTTAGTGGTGTCTGTTGAGTTTTTGTCTCGTCGGATTTTGTCTGACTGAGTCGTGTCGCGACGCGTCGTCTGAGTTGGTTGGTCGTGATTAGTATCGTGGGGCGATCATCATCTTTGTGCAACCTGTGGATGTAAGTCTCCCTTCTTTGTGATTGGGCCTCGTCTGATGCGAGTTGCTGGTATGATTATGTGTTAAGTGACGGAATCTTTATACAGATTCTTGGTTTCGTGATGCGTTTATGTGATTCTCATGTTTCGTTTATATGAGGAGTTTTGTCATTAGTTATGTCCTTTTGACTATATTTTACTGCTTGTTTCCGGTAAAAGACAGGTGTTGTCTTGGTTTTGAACGTGTTGATGTGTGTATTATGATGTATATAAGTGAATGATGTTACATGTGAGTTTTTGGGCATTCTAGCCTAATAGATTTTTGAAAATGTTGAGTATCTTAGAAAATAAATTTCGAGACGTACATTTTAAAATGAATTATTTTCTCGTGGTACTTTCTAGGTGCCTTCTAGTTCCGCGATATGTTTCAAAATTATTCCAGTTGAGGACTAAAATATTTTGAGATATTTTCGAATTATTTAGAAATGCTTTGCTTAGACCTGAGGGTCGAATATTTTTGAAAGTTTTTCACTAAAAGAAAAGTGTCCTCATTTTTGTTCAAACGCAAGATGATTTTCAAAGTCTTGATAATGTTGTTTGTACTACTTTTTGAAAGGTGATACTCAAGATCAACTAGTGTTTCCAAAATCTTTCTTTTTCAAAGGTTGTTTTCATTTTTAAAACCTTTCGTTCCTGTTTGCGGTCCGAGAATGTATGTATAATGTTCGCACTTTCGTTAGGGTGTTAACCCCCGAGTTGTCATTGAGTTGGTGGTGTGAGCGCTGAGTCGTTCGCCACGCAATTATTGTATTAGCCCCCGGTGAGAGGTGTGATGTTGATCTTTAATATTGTCATTTCATGGTGATTTGCGTGCTATCGCACATGTGCGAGCTGTTAAAGCTTGGGTTGTACGTTTGTGTAAATGTGTGATTGTTCATGATGTTTTGCGATTATGTGCTGGTTATCGTTCGGGCCTTTGAGATTGCCGAACGGTGCCATCGTTGCTGTGATGTTGATATGTATGTTGCTTTATGATAACAATCATCGTATGTGTTGCGTTTTATGATTTTCTGTTGTGCTGAGTTGGCATCTTCGGTTTGTTGTTTTTCGATGTTATATATTCCATTATACCTAGCAGTTGTATTTTCGGTATGTCGGGCCGAGGTGCTTCAAACGTATTGTGCCGGGGGCATGTATGTGCAAATTGTCCTTCTCGTCAGTAACGCATTTCAAGTGTGGACTCGAAGGACACATAATTCAGTTATGCGAATTGGTTATCGAGACTTCCGAAGTTCGCGCTTTAGCACAGTTATCAGGATCGGCTTTGAGAGGCCTTTGAAAGATGTTTCTGTCAGTTGTTTGTTGTGTTGTCACCTTGCTTCCGTTGTTGTGAGTTGTGGGGACGACATTTCTTTTATAAGAGGTCGATTGTAATATCCGTATTATTTTTGACTTCTGAACTTTCTCCTTCTAAATTCTATCGACTTGCTCGTGTTTGTTGATACTTTTTGAACTTGTTTGGTATTCCGGTTGTCAGCATTCGAACAGGTTGCGACCTTGTTCCGAATCGATCTGCTTATCATTGTGACTTTTCCGAGTTCGATTTGATTTTTGTGAACCTTGTTCGGAAGTAACATCTTTTAGTTTCTACCAGCTCTTTAATGTCTTGAGTTGAAGTGTGGACCTTGGAGTCATTGTTCGCCCGTTGTCATTCGATCATTGTTGTTCGATCGTTGTTACTCAATCATAGTTTTTCGATTGTTGTTATTCGATAATTGTTTTTCGGTCGTTTTTGTTCGATCATTGTTATTTGATCGTTGTTATTCGATCGTTGTTGTTCGATCGTTGTAATTCGATCGGGGTTGTCCGACTGTTGTTGCCTGATCTCGTACCGCGAAGAATTATCGTTCACCGTTAGTCAGCTGTTTCGAGTGTGGACAGATGGGTCACCGTTTTTTTGAGGATTTCGGCATAGTCCGAATTGTTTGTGATTGCCCTTGTGGATCGTTTTGTGTTTACTTTTTGTTTTCTCGACTGTGCATGTTTCCTTGTAATAGGTACATTCTATTTTGTGATTGTTCGGATAATCGACTAGATTGTATTATCTGTTTGATGACGCTTGTCACTTGTTGATTTTATTATGTCTCTACCGGTGGCGTTGTGTTAGTCGTCGTGGAGCATGTTTTCACGCCGTATATTCCTTTCCGTTGCTTGTAACGTTTCGCCGATGGGCTTAAGTTACGCATTTCTTGTGTATCTCGTTGAGTTTTCCTGGCGGGATATTGCTTCTCCCTACTTGTTTTAAGTTTCGGGACGAAACTTCTTTTAAGGAGGGTAGTGTGTAATACCCGTAATTTCGATTTCCGGTAATTTCATTTTTTTCGGCGAAAGTATGTTTTGACGACTCGCTCATGACCGTTTCATCATTCCGAGAATGATTAATTCTGCACTTTTTGTCATCCGAGTTCGTTTCGGTATCGTTTTATTGAGTTCCGTGTTTTTGAGCGGCTTTTCCGCACTTGAGTTCGATTCTAGAGAATCTCGTCCGAAACTGTTGTTTTGAGTTTATCGTAAGTTCATTTAATGTTATTATTCATGTTGCGAACTTCCGTTTGTTTATTCGATCACATATCGTGATTTTCGGGCGTTTTGGGCCGTTTTCGTAATTTTCCAAAGTTTGGGGTAATTACTTTCCATTGTCGAATTTCGAGCCTTCGGGTGGTCGGAATCGTGTGTTCTCTTAGCGCTTGGATTCGTCTTTGCGAGTACTTCGTAACCATATCATCGATTCATATTCGGGTTTTGGGGTCGTTCGGACCGTCGGAGTTGGCCACGGCCGAGTCATGGCCGCACGTCCGGGCATTGCACACTGACCGATTCTGACCGTAAGGGTCCCAAAGAAGCCGTAAGGCCTATTACGTACGTAAGGCCATGGCCGGTTACGTACGTAACACTGCCAGCAGATTGGGGTAGTTTGGTCGGCCTGGCCTGTTACGTACGTAAGGCCATGGCCGGTTACCACCGTAAGCGTCCGGCTATATAAGGCCTGGCAGCGGGTTTTTGCTCATTTCTTCACTTTTCTTGCGGCTATCGGATGGGTGCGACGGGAAATAGGGTTCTTGGTCGATTCTACTCAATTCCAAGGCATTTTGGAAGATTCTTGTTGATTATATCATCATCTAATCCGTGTTCTTCTTCGAATCAAGGTATATTTCTTGATTTTCCTTCAAGTTGACTTTTTGGGGAATTGTTCTTGATTTCGATTCTAGTCCGATTTTGATACATCGGTTGGCGTAGTATGATGTTGCTAATCGTGTTTCACGGATTGTATATCCATATATCGAGTTTGTTTAACTCGATTGACGATTCGAGTGTTCTTGGGAATTATTGAACATTTAGTGTTCGATTGAATGCCCCAATGAGTTCCTTTCGATAGTTTGTTATGATTTTCGTTGTTTTCGCCTTGATTCTCATCGTAATCATCTTTTATTGTTCCTTCCGGAGTATTATAGGTGCTCGAGGATTCCGATGTTGAATCCCGTTTGGTGATTGATGATTCGTGTGGTGTTATTCTCGTAGTGCTCGTGGTGCTATCGCGTTCTTGATATAGTTCGGGGGTTCGGGCCTATTCGACCGCATCCCATCTGTCATCTCGTTGCGATCGTGATTTTGAGGCAAGTACCTTGTCCATACAATTCTTATCTTGTGGATATGATAATTAGTGATCATCTCTATGTGTTTGTTTGATCGTTTGAATTAAACTTTCAAAAGATTCGGTTTAGCCTCGTTAAAGGCTCACTTTCAAAATGCGTGTGTTTTGTGAATATTGTGCCCCATGAATGATTAAGTGAACCCTATGAATTTGCTTGTTGTTGTTGTTGTTTATGTTGTTACGCTTTGATAATATATATACACATATTATCTCTTTTCGGTGCGTTATGGTCTGACGTGGTGTTTTACTAAATTTTTGATGCCTCTGGGTGAATTATTTGGATATCCTTGGTGTGATATGTTATTTGTACATGATTGTTTCGCTAGCCAGCTCGGGAGGGTCCTTCGAGGCCTCGAGTGGGATTTGTGGCTTCGCCCGGTCCTAGGCGATGTGTGTGCTTGATTGTTTCGCTAGCCAGCTCGGGAGGGTCCGACGGGGCCTCGAGTGGGATTCGTGGCTTCGTCCTGGTCCTAGGCGATGCTTGTGCGTGAATGTGTTTGCTCACCTCGGGAGGGTTCGACGGGGCCACGGAGGGAGTTCAATGGTTTCGCCCTGGATTCACGAGTGAAACTTCACGAGTGCGTGTGTATTTTATGTCCGTCGAGGACACGTGACGTAGGTTTTAACACTGTGTATTGTTGTTGGTTTCATTTGTGAAAACAAAACCTTTGGGCTATGACCACTGTTGATTTTTGCAATATAAGGATTAGGTAATCCTAAATTGTTTTCTATTAAAACTCTCGATGGCATTTTAAACCGTTTTATAAATTGTTTTCCTTGATTTATGATCTTTTGGTTTTGGAATGTTTTACCCAAACTCTTGCCCCAGGAAGTACTTTTCGTTACGTTTGGATCTTTAAGGATTCCTGGTTATTGTTATTCGTGGAATGTGAATTGTATGACTCGTATTTTGCACTTTGTTCTTGCACTAGCAAAACAATGGAGTTTTGCTAACCCCCGAGTATTCGGGGGGTGGATGTCTGTTTTTGCATTCAGGTTTTGGGAGCATAACACAGGGTCGGCACCAAAGATGATCGATACTAATCACATGAGGACCCGTACGTTGTTGTATTGGTTCAGTCATATTTTATTTCGTTGCAGTATAATTACCCTGTTGTACGGGAGCATTTTATATTCCACCTCTGCGTGGGCATGTATTGAGTTGTATGTATTTATTGAAAGACCAAATCGGTCTACTGAGTCATTTTTAGCCTTAGAGGCATTGTTGAGATGTTCGACGTTGTTTACGAGTCTGGTAGATCCTTGAGGAAAGGGTCTACGGCGTGTAATATCCCTAAGTGGATTGGGGGTGTTACATAAATAGTATCGGAGCTTTAGGTTGTGGAAACCTAGGCTGTCGGGTTTAGTGGTGTCTGTTGAGTTTTCGTCTCGTCGGATTTTATCTGACTGAGTCGTGTCGCGATGCGTCGTCTGAGTTGGTTGGTCGTGATTAGTATCGTGGGGCGATCGTCATCTTCATGCGACCTGTGGATGTATTGTGCCTCGTCTGATGCGAGTTGCTGGTATGATTATGTGTTAAGTGACGGAATCTTTATACATATTCTTGGTTTCGTGATGCATTTATGTGATTCTGAGGTTTTGTTTATATGAGGAGTGTTGTCATTAGTTATGTCCTTTTGACTATGATATTTGACTGCTTGTTTCCGGTAAAAGACAGGTGTTGTCATGGTTTTGAACGAGTTGATGCGTGTATTGTGATGTATATAAGTGAATGATGTTACATGTGAGTTTTTGGGCATTCTAGCCTAATAGATTTTTGAAAACGTTGAGTATCTTAGACAATAAATTTCGAGACGTACATTTTAAAATGAATTATTTTCTCGTGGTACTTTCTAGGTGCCTTCTAGTGCCGCGATATGTTTCAAAATTATTCCAGTTGAGGACCAAAATTTTTTGAGATATTTTCGAATTATTTAGAAATGCTTTGCTTAGACCCGAGGGTCGAATATTTTAGAAAGTTTTTCATTAAAAGAAAAGTGTCCTCATTTTTTTCAAACGCAAGATGATTTTCAAAGTCTCGATAATGTTGTTTGTACTAGTTTTTGAAAGGTGATATCAAGATCAACTAGTGTTTCCAAAATCTTTCTTTTTCAAAGGTGGTTTTCGTTTTTAAAACCTTTCGTTCCTGTTTGTGGTCCGAGAATGTATGTATAATGTTCGCACTTTCGTTAGGGTGTTAACCCCCGAGTTGTGATTGAGTTGGTGGTGTGAGCGCTGAGTCGTTCGCCACACAATTGTTGTATTAGCCCTCGGTGAGAGGTGTGATGTTGATCTTTAACGTTGTCATTTCGTGGTGATTTGCGTGCTATCTCACATGTGAGAGCTGTTAAAGCTTGGGTTGTACGTTTGTGTAAATGTGTGATTGTTCATGATGTTTTGTGATTATGTGCTGGTTATCGTTCGGGCCGTTGAGATCGCCGAACGGTGCCATCGTTACTGTTATGTTGATATGTGTGTTGCTTTATGATAACAATCATTGTATGTGTTGCGTGTTATGATTTTCTGTTGTGCTGAGTTGGCATCTTCGGTTTGTTGTTTTTCGATGTTATATATTACATTATACCTAGCAGTTGTATTTTCGGTATGTCGGGCCGAGGTGCTTCAAACGTATTGTTCCGGGGGCATGTAAGTGCAAATTGTCCTTCTCGTCCGTAACGCATTTCAAGTGTGGACTCGAAGGACACATAATTCAGTTATGCGAATTGGTTATCGAGACTTCCGAAGTTCGCGCTTTAGCACAGTTATCAGGATCGGCTTTGAGAGGCCTTTGAAAGATGTTTCTGTCAGTTGTTTGTTGCGTTGTCACCTTGCTTCCGTTGTTGTGAGTTGCGGGGACGACATTTCTTTTATAAGAGGTCGATTGTAATATCCGTATTATTTTTTACTTCTGAACTTTCTCCTTCTAAATTCTATCGACTTGCTCGTGTTTGTTGATACTTTTTGAACTTGTTTGGTATTCCGGTTGTCAGCATTCGAACAGGTTGCGACCTTGTTCTGAATCGATCTGCTTATCATTATGACTTTTCCGAGTTCGGTTTGATTTTTGTGAACCTTGTTCGGAAGTAACATCTTTTAGTTTCTACCAGCTCTTTAATGTCTTGAGTTGAAGTGTGGACCTTGGAGTCATTGTTCGCCCGTTGTCATTCGATCATTGTTGTTCGATCGTTGTTACTCAATCATAGTTTTTTGATCGTTGTTATTCGATAATTGTTTTTCGGTCATTGTTGTTCGATCATTGTTATTTGATCGTTGTTATTCGATCGTTGTTGTTCGATCGTTGTAATTCGATCGGGGTTGTCCGACTGTTGTTGCCTGATCTCGTACCGCGAAGAAATATCGTTCACCGTTAGTCAGCTGTTTCGAGTGTGGACAGATGGGTCACCGAGCTATGCATTGCGAGACGGTAGCTGAAATTTTTTTGAGGATTTCGGCGTAGTCCGAATTGTTTGTGATTGCCCTTGTGGATCGTTTTGTGTTTACTTTCTGGTTTCTCGATTGTGCATGTTTCCTTGTAATAGGTACTTTCTATTTTGTGATTGTTCGGATAATCGACTCGATTGTATTATCTGTTTGATGACGCTTGTCACTTGTTGATTTTATTATGTCTCTACCGGTGGCGTTGTGTTAGTCGTCGTGGAGCATGTTTTCACGCCGTATATTCCTTTGCGTTGCTTGTAACGTTTCGCCGATGGGCTTAAGTTACGCATTTCTTGTGTATCTCGTTGAGTTTTCCTGGAGGGATATTGCTTCTCCCTACTTGTTTTAAGTTTCGGGACGAAACTTCTTTTAAGGAGGGTAGTGTGTAATACCCGTAATTTTGATTTCCGGTAATTTCATTTTTTCGGCGAAAGTCTGTTTTGACGACTCGCTCATGACCATTTCATCATTCGGAGAATGATTAATTCTGCACTTTTTGTCATCCGAGTTCGTTTCGGTATCATTTTATTGAGTTCCGTGATTTTTAGCGGCTTTTTCGCACTTGAGTTCAATTCTAGAGAATCTCGTCCGAAACTGTTGTTTTGAGTTTATCGTAAGTTCATTTAATGTTATTATTCATGTTGCGAACTTCAGTTTGGTTATTCGATCACATATCGTGATTTTCGGGCGTTTTGTGCCGTTTTCGTAATTTTCCAAAGTTTGGGGTAATTACTTTCCATTGTCGAATTTTGAGCCTTCGGGTGGTCGGAATCGTGTGTTCTCTTAGCGCTTGGATTCGTCTTTGCGAGTACTTCGTAACCGTATCATCGATTCATATTCGGGTTTCGGGGTCGTTCGGACCGTCGGAGTTGGCCACGGCCGAGTCATGGCCGCACGTGCTGGGCATTGGCACACCTGGCCGGTTACGGCCGTAAGGGTCCCAGCAGTTATGGCCGTAAGGCCTATTACGTACGTAAGGCCATGGCCGGTTACGTACGTAACACTGCCGGCAGATTGGGGCAGTTTGGTCGGCCTGGCCTGTTACGTACGTAAGGCCATGGCCGGTTATGGCCGTAAGCGTCCGGCAGTGTCCAGCTATATAAGGCCTGGCAGCGTGTTTTTGCTTATTTCTTCACTTTTCTTGCAGCTATCGGACGGGTGCGACGGGAAATAGGGTTCTTGGTCGATTCTACTCAATTCCAAGACATTTTGGAAGATTCTTGTTGATTATATCATCATCCAATCCGTGTTCTTCGTCGAATCAAGGTATATTTCTTGATTTTCCTTCAAGTTGACTTTTTGGGGAATTGTTCTTGATTTCGATTCTAGTCCGATTTTGATACATCGTTTGGCGTAGTATGATGTTATTAATCGTGTTTCACGAATTGTATATCCATATATCGAGTTTGTTTAACTCGATTGACGATTCGAGTGTTCTTGGGAATTATTGAACATTTAGTGTTCGATTAAATGCCCCAATGAGTTCCTTTCGATAGTTTGTTGGGATTTCCGTTGTTTTTGCCTTGATTCTCGTCGTAATCATCTTTTATTGTTCCTTCCGGAGGATTATAGGTGCTCGAGGATTCCGATGTTGAATCCCGTTTGGTGATTGATGATTCATGTGGTGTTATTCTAGTAGTGCTCGTGGTGCTATCGCGTTCTTGATATTGTTCGGGGGTTCGGGCCTATTCGACCGCATCCCATCTGTCGTCTCGTTGCGATCGTGATTTTGAGGCAAGTACCTTGTCCATACAATTCTTGTCTTATGGATATGATAATTAGTGATCGTCTCTATGTGTTTGTTTGATCGTTTGAATTGAACTTTCAAAAGATTCGGTTTAGCCTCGTTAAAGGCTCACTTTCAAAACGCATGTATTTTGTGAATATTGTGCCCCGTGAATGATTAAGTGAACCCTATGAATTCGCTTGTTGTTGTTGTTGTTGATGTTGTTACGCTTTGATAATATATATATACACATATTATCTCTTTTCGGTGCGTTATGGTTTGACGTGGTGTTTTACTAAGTGTTTGATGCCTCTGGGTGAATTATTTGGATATCCTGGGTGTGATATGTTATTTTTACATGATTGTTTCGCTAGCCAGCTCGGGAGGGTCCTTCGAGGCCTCGAGTGGGATTTGTGGCTTCGTCCCGGTCTTAGGCGACGTGTATGCTTGATTGTTTCGCTATCCAGCTCGGGAGGGTCCGATGGGGCCTCGAGTGGAATTCGTGGCTTCGTCCCGGTCCTAGGCGATGCTTGTGCATGAATGTGTTTGCTCACCTCGGGAGGGTTCGATGGTAGAGCCCTGGATTCACGAGTGAAACTTCACGAGTGCGTGTGTATGTTTTGTGAATGTGTTTGCTCACCTCGGGAGGGTTCGACGGGGCCACGGAGGGAGTCCAATGGTTTCGCCCTGGATTCACAAGTGAAACTTCACGAGTGCGTGTGTATTTTATGTTCGTCGAGGACATGTGACGTAGGTTTTAACACTGTGTATTGTTGTTGGTTTCATTTGTGAAAACAAAACCTTTGGGCTATGACCACTATTGATTTTTGAAATATAAGGATTAGGTAATCCTAAATTGTTTTCTATTAAAACTCTCGATGGCATTTTAAACCGTTTTATAAATTGTTTCCCTTGATTTATGATCTTTCGGTTTTGGAATGTTTTACCCAAACTCTTGCCTCGGGAAGTACTTTTCATTACGCTTGGATCTTTAAGGATTCCTGGTTATTGTTATTCGTGGAGTGCGAATTGTATGACTCGTAATTTGCACTTTGTTCTTGCACTAGCAAAACAGTGGAGTTTTGCTAACCCCCGAGTATTCGGGGGGTGGATGTCTGTTTTTGCATTCAGGTTTTGGGAGCATAACACAGGGTCGGCACGAAAGATGATCGATACTAACCACATGAGGACCCATACGTTGTTGTATTGGTTCAGTCATATTTTATTTCCGCTGCAGTATAATTACCCCGTTGTACGGGAGCATTTTATATTCGACCCCTGCGTGGGCATGTATTGAGTTGTATGTATTTATTTAAAGACCAAATCGGTCTACTGAGTCATTTTTAGCCTTAGAGACATTGTTGAGATGTTCGACGTTGTTAACTAGTCTGGTAGATCCTTGAGGAAAGGGTCTACGGCGTGTAATATCCCTGAGTGGATTGGGGGTGTTACATAAATGGTATCGGAGCTTTAGGTTGTGGAAACCTAGGCTGCCGGGTTTAGTGGTGTCTGTTGAGTTTTTGTCTCGTCGGATTTTGTCTGACTGAGTCGTGTCGCGACGCGTCGTCTGAGTTGGTTGGTCGTGATTAGTATCGTGGGGCGATCATTCTCTTCATGCGACCTATGGATGTAAGTCTCCCTTCTTTGTGATTGTGCCTCGTCTGGTGCGAGTTGCTGGTATGATTATGTGTTAAGTGACGGAATCTTTATACAGATTCTTGGTTTCGTGATGCGTTTATGTGATTCTCATGTTTTGTTTATATGAGGCGTGTTGTCATTAGTTATGTCCTTTTGACTATGATATCTGACTGCTTGTTTCCGGTAAAAGACAGGTGTTGTCTTGGTTTTGAACGAGTTGATGCGTGTATTGTGATGTATATAAGTGAATGATGTTACATGTGAGTTTTTGGGCATTCTAGCCTAATAGATTTTTGAAAACGTTGAGTATCTTAGAAAATAAATTTCGAGACGTACATTTTAAAATGGATTATTTTCTCGTGGTACTTTCTAGGTGCCTTCTAGTGCCGCGATATGTTTCAAAATTATTCTAGTTGAGGACCAAAATATTTTGAGATATTTTCAAATTATTTAGAAATGCTTTGCTTAGACCCGAGGGTCGAATATTTTTGAAAGTTTTTCACTAAAAGAAAAGTGTCCTCATTTTTGTTCAAACGCAAAATGATTTTCAAAGTCTCGATAATGTTGTTTGTACTACTTTTTGAAAGGTGATACTCAAGATCAACTAGTGTTTCCAAAATCTTTCTTTTTCAAAGGTGGTTTTCGTTTTTAAAACCTTTCGTTCCTGTTTGCGGTCCGAGAATGTATGTATAATGTTCGCACTTTCGTTAGGGTGTTAACCCCCGAGTTTTGATTGAGTTGGTGGTGTGAGCGCTGAGTCGTTCGCCACGTAATTGTTGTATTAGCCCTCGGTGAGAGGTGTGATGTTGATCTTTAATGTTGTCATTTCGTGGTGATTTGCGTGCTATCGCACATGTGTGAGCTGTTAAAGCTTGGGTTGTACGTTTGTGTAAATGTGTGATTGTTCATGATGTTTTGTGATTATGTGTTGGTTATCGTTCGAGCCGTTGAGATCGCCGAACGGTGCCGTCGTTGCTGTGATGTTGATATGTGTGTTGCTTTATGATAACAATCATCGTATGTGTTGCGGGTTATGATTTTCTGTTGTGCTGAGATGGCATCTTCGGTTTGTTGTTTTGCGATGTTATATATTCCATTATACCTAGTAGTTGTATTTTCGGTATGCCGGGCCGAGGTGCTTCAAACGTATTGTGCCGGGGGATGTACGTGCAAATTGTCCTTCTCGTCAGTAACGCATTTCAAGTGTGGACTCGAAGGACACATAATTCAGTTTTGGAATTGGTTATCGAGACTTCCGGAGTTCGCGCTTTAGCACAGTTATCAGGATCGGCTTTGAGAGGGCTTTGAAGGATGTTTCTGTCAGTTGTTTGTTGTGTTGTAACCTTGCTTCCGTTGTTGTGAGTTGCGGGGACGACATTTCTTTTATAAGAGGTCAATTGTAATATCCGTATTATTTTTGACTTCTGCACTTTCTCCTTCTAAATTCTATCGACATGCTCGTGTTCGTTGATACTTTTTGAACTTGTTTGGTATTCCGGATGTCAGCATTCGAATAGGTTGCGACCTTGTTCCGGAGTGCTTATCGTTGTGACTTTTCCGAGTTCGGTTTGATTTTTGTGAACCTTGTTCGGAAGTAATATCTTTAGGTTTCTACCACCTCTTTAATGTCTTGAGTTGAAGTGTGGACCTTGGAGTCATTGTTCGCCCGTTGTCATTCGATCATTGTTGTTCAATCGTTGTTACTCAATCATAGTTTTTCGATCGTTGTTGTTCGATAATTGTTTTTCGGTCGTTGTTGTTCGATCATTGTTATTTGATCGTTGTTATTCGATCATTGTTGTTCGGTCGTTGTTGCTCGATCGGGGTTGTCCGACTGTTGTTGCCTGATCTCGTACCGCGAAGAATTATCGTTCACCGTTAGTCAGCTATTTTGAGTGTGGCCAGATGGGTCACCGAGCCATGCATTGCTAGACGGTTGCTGGGATTTTTTTGAGGATTTCGGCGTAGTCCGAATTGTTTGTGATTGCCCTTGTGGATCGTTTTGTGTTTACTTTCTGTTTTCTCGACTGTGCGTGTTTCCTTGTAATAGGTACTTTCTATTTTGTGATTGTTCGGATAATCGACTCGATTGTATTATCTGTTTGATGACGCTTGTCACTTGTTGATTTTATTATGTCTCTACCGGTGGCATTGTGTTAGTCGTCGTGGAGCATGTTTTCACGCCGTATATTCCTTTGCGTTGCTTGTAACGTTTCGCCGATGGGCGTAAGTTACGCATTTCTTGTGTATCTCGTTGAGTTTTCCTGGCGGGATATTGCTTCTCCCTACTTGTTTTAAGTTTCGGGACGAAACTTCTTTTAAGGAGGGTAGTGTGTAATTCCCGTAAATTCGATTTTCGATAATTTCATTTTTTGGCGAAAGTCCATTTTGACGACTCTCTCATGACCGTTTCGTCATTCCGAGAATGATTAATTCTGCACTTTTTGTCATCCGAGTTCGTTTTGGTATCGTTTTATTGAGTTCCGTGTTTTTGAGCGACTTTTCCGCACTTGAGTTCGATTCTAGAGACTCTCATCCGAAACTGTTGTTTCGAGTTTATCATAAGTTCATTTAATGTTATTATTCATGTTGCGAACTTTGGTTTGGTTATTCGATCACATATCGTGATTTTCGGGCGTTTTGGGCCGTTTTCGTAATTTTCCAAAGTTTGGGTAATTAGTTTCCATTGTCGAATTTCGAGCCTTCGGGTGGTCGGAATCGTGTGTTCTCTTAGTGCTTGGATTCGTCTTTGTGAGTACTTCGTAACCGTATCATCGATTCATATTCGGGTTTCGAGGTCGTTCGGACCGTCGGAGTTGGCCACGGCCGAGTCATGGCCGCACGTGCTGGGCATTGGCACACCTGGACGGTTACGGCCGTAAGGGTCCCAGCAGTTACGGCCGTAAGGCCTATTACGTACGTAAGGCCATGGCCGGTTTCGTACGTAACACTGCCGGCAGATTGGGGCAGTTTGGTCGGCCTGGCCTGTTACGTACGTAAGGCCATGGCCGGTTACGGCCGTAAGCGTCCGGCAATATCCGGCTATATAAGGCCTGGCAGCGGGTTTTTGCTCATTTCTTCACTTTTCTTGCGGCTATCGGATGGGTGCGACGGGAAATAGGGTTCTTGGTCGATTCTACTCAATTCCAAGGCATTTTGGAAGATTCTTGTTGATTATATCATCATCCAATCCGTGTTCTTCGTCGAATCAAGGTATATTTCTTGATTTTCCTTCAAGTTGACTTTTTGGGGAATTGTTCTTGATTTCGATTCTAGTCCGATTTTGATACATCGGTTGGCGTAGTATGATGTTATTAATCGTGTTTCATGGATTGTATATCCATATATCGAGTTTGTTTAACTCGATTGACGATTCGAGTGTTCTTGGGAATTATTGAACATTTAGTGTTCGATTAAATGCCCCATTGAGTTCCTTTCGATAGTTTGTTGGGATTTCCGTTTTTTTCGCCTTGATTCTCGTCGTAAGCATCTTTTATTGTTCCTTCCGGAGGATTATAGGTGTTCGAGGATTCCGATGTTGAATCCCGTTTGGTGATTGATGATTCGTGTGGTGTTATTCTCGTAGTGCTCGTTGTGCTATCGCGTTCTTGATATTGTTTGGGGGTTCGGGGCTATTCGACCGCATCCCATCTGTCGTCTCGTTGCGATCGTGATTTTGAGGCAAGTACCTTGTCCATACAATTCTTGTCTTGTGGATATGATAATTAGTGATCGTCTCTTTGTGTTTGTTTGATCATTTGAATTGAACTTTCAAAAGATTCAGTTTAGCCTCATTAAAGGCTCACTTTCAAAATGTGCGCGTTTGTGAATATTGTGCCCCGTGAATGATTAAGTGAACCCTATGAATTCGCTTGTGGTGGTTGTTGTTGTTGTTGATGTTGTTACGCTTTGATAATATATATACACATATTATCTCTTTTCGGTGCGTTATGGTTTGACGTGGTGTTTTGCTAAGTGTTTGATGCCTCTAGGTGAATTATTTGGATATCCTTGGTGTGATAAGTTATTTGTACATGATTGTTTCGCTAGCCAGCTCAGGAGGGTCCTTCGAGGCCTCGAGTGGTATTTGTGGCTTTATCCCGGTCCTAGGCGACGTGTGTGCTTGATCGTTTCGCTAGCCAGCTCGGGAGGGTCCGACGGGGCCTCGAGTGGGATTCGTGGCTTCATCCCTCCTAGGCGATGCTTGTGCGTGAATGTGTTTGCTCACCTCGGGAGGATTCGACGGGGCCGCAAAGGGAGTCCAATGGTAGAGCCCTGGATTCATGAGTGAAACTTCACGAGTGCGTGTGTATATTTTGTGAATGTGTTTGCTCACCTCGGGAGGGTTCGACGGGGTCACGGAGGGAGTCCAATGGTTTCGCCCTGGATTCACGAGTGAAACTTCACGAGTGCATGTGTATTTTATGTCCGTCGAGGACACGTGACGTGGGTTTTAACACTGTGTATTGTTGTTGGTTTCATTTGTGAAAACAAAACCTTTGGGCTATGACACCTGTTGATTTTTGAAAGATAAGGATTAGGTAATCCTAAATTGTTTTCTATTAAAACTCTCGATGGCATTTTAAACTGTTTTATAAATTGTTTCCCTTGATTTATGATCTTTCGGTTTTGGAATGTTTTACCCAAACTCTTGCCTCGGGAAGTACTTTTCGTTACGTTTGGATCTTTGAGGATTTTTGGTTATTGTTATTCATGGAATGCGAATTGTATGACTCATATTTTGCACTTTGTTCTTACACTTGCAAAACAGTGGAGTTTTGCAAATCCCCGAGTATTCGAGGGGTGGATGTCTGTTTTTGCATTCAGCTTTTGGGAGCATAACACAGGGTCGGCACGAAAGATGATGAAATATGATCGATACTAATCACATGAGGACCCGTACATTGTTGTATTGGTTCAGTCATATTTTATTTCCGCTGCAGTATAATTACCCCATTGTACGGGAGTATTTTGTATTCGACCCCTGCGTGGGCATGTATTGAGTTGTATGTATTTACTGAAAGACCAAATCGGTCTACTGAGTCATTTTTAGCCTTAGAGGAATTGTTGAGATGTTCGACGTTGTTTACCAGCCTGGTAGATCCTTTAGGAAAGGGTCTACGGCATGTAATATCCCTGAGTGGATTGGGGGTGTTACAATATTGTCAAGTGTTTCAGTGTTCATACACGAAAAAACATGCACGAGAGGAAAAAAGGATTGCAGATTGATTTGGTGTTATTAGGATCGTTGATCCAGCATTGTGAGAATTATATCTAAATCCAAGTGAGGTTTGTCTAGTACTAATCGAAAGCTAGTTAGGTTGATTCCTTGTACGATAGAAAAGGAAAACGATTTATCTTAGACCGACATAAAGACAATATTGTAACGGTTTATCTCCGACCAATAGAAGATGAGATTGTAACGGTTTACCTCGGACCGATAGAAGACAAGGCAGAAAAGGTTGATCTTAAGCCTATAGAAAAAGATACGGAGATAGGACGTAGGCACGTTTGGCCGAACCTCTATGAATCTTGTGTCGTTTATCTTCCGCAATTTAATTATGCTTCCGCGAATGCAAAAGATTTTGAAAATTCTACTCCGCAATATTATCCACCGTTATAGGGTACCAATTCCCAACACATAGTTTTCCTAGCAACATTATAATGCAATAGAATACAATTGTCACAAGCTCCAGTAGAAACAGTATGGAAGTTTTCCTCCCACTATATTTTTCTTCAAACTAGTTTAGCATACACTTGTATAAATAGTCATTCAAGAGGAGTGTCATGAAAATTACATATGAAGATGCCATTCCAATTATTAATTTATTTTATATAAGGTGAACATATCAAGCCCATGATGAATATGTAATTATAATCGTGTTATCTGAAGTTTCCTATAAATAGAATTTCAGTGATTAATAAAAGCATACCTAAGAATTCGTTCTCTCTAAATTCTCTAACCTTTCTTTTCTCCATAGTTTTATAAAAAAAGAATTATTATTATTATTATTATTATTATTATACACATCATCATACACAACATCAAAGAATAGATCAATATCAAGTTGCATTAATGCAGTGATTTTATTATTGTCGTGTACATTAAGAAAGTAAAACAGACAAATATATAATTATATTAGCGATAGAAAATAGAGTCAAGAAAAATATATTTGAATAAAAGCTCTTTCGAACATGTTTGATTTAGCATGGGCGAGAGTCACATTGATTGACACAATATGCTTTGTCTTTTGAAAAATAATATTATTTATATGACAACTAATATTATAATTTGAAATCATGTCACGACTTGTATGGGTTGATGATGTTACCTTGAGGAGCTCGAGAATGACTATTCTATTAAACCATGTAGGTGGATTACTTCTTTATATAATAATAATAATAAGGTTTGAGTGATATTACTCTTGATTAAATAATTAATTAAATAACACTGCTAGTAACTTAACTTAATTAATAGATATTGCATATCTTAAATACGGAAAATAAATATTTAATAAGGAGCTTGATTTCATAAATTAAGATTTGGGTAGATATGTACTATTAATTTATTAGTAGACTGAATTAATGTTAATAGACTCAACCACACAATCATATTAGAAATAGTTTTAAAGAAGCTTAGGTCTACTAGGAATCCTCACCATATTCCTCCTTGCAATATCTAGAGTAGTCCAAGGTTTATAAATAGAACACACGAAAGAGACTGATTTTGTACTTGAGAGCAAGGATTAATTTCTTCTTGTTGTGTTTAATTGTATATCTTGACTTGTTTCTTTGTTCTACAATTTAGATAACACATAAAATTTCTAGGAATGGTCAAATATTACTAGAAAATAAAAGAAAAAAAACACTGAGACTCCATGTGAAACTTTTCAGCCGATCCAAAAAGGGTCAAGCAAGTCCGATAGCTCGTTGCCATACAACATGCGAAATAAGGTGGGGATATACTCTAGAAGATTTAAAAGAAGAAATTAAGAACAACCACATCACTTTTAAGGGTAAATATCCTATGATCTTAAGATAAGATTAGGATATTACTTATTATCATAATTATATCATATAAATAATAATATTATTTAAATTATTATTAATATTAGTAATTAATTAACAAGCTTAAATAGATTTTGTACTCATGGATACGTAAACTACATCTATGCATTTTATTTCTAACAATATTTATATCAAAATTGTTATCAAATTAAGCCTCGAGGGTTATTATTTTATTTTATTTTTGTAACTAACCCAAACGAATAACTATGAAATTTAGCATATGGAGGATTGGTAGAATCCAAATTCAAGAATATATCAATTTTTTTAATTCTTTGAATAAATTCAAGGAGATCTCAAAAATTATTATGGACAATAGGTGGAAATTACTTTTTTGTCCTTAAGTTTGGGTGAGTGTGCACATTTGGTGCAATGTTTCTATACGGTAGCACTCTTAGTCCTTAATTTTTATCATAGTGGCACATTTGGTCCTTTTGGTAAAAATAAAGGACCATGAAGCTGATTTCGGCTGATTTTAATCCTAATCAGCAAATTCAGCCTATGTGGACAATTTTCCCGCCTGTTTCCCACCTCTTTAGCCAATTCATTGTCCAAGTGTATGTCTAGTTAGCCTAAATAAAAATTAAGTAAGAAAATTAAACAAATGTTGTCAAATTTTGTTCTGTTCTGCTCCCGATAACAATTTATTAGAACAAAAACCCTGTAATTCTCCTTCTCAATCCTCAATCACCCTTAATAATTAGGAGCTAAGTGATTTGTTACCAGTCCGATGGTCATGATTAAGGATCGGGATGAGAAGTTGAACACGTTGCCCGCTTTTTTATTGGGTAAGTCAGTAAAAGAACGCCATTTGAACTTGTGTATTTAGCAATGTGGTCCCTCCCCTTTAGTTAATGTTTGTTAAATGAGTAATGGCACCCCTTCTTTTGGTAATGGTGTTTAGTGTTGGCATGTAGAAAGTTGATTCCTCTTGTCTGCCGCTTTCTATTTAAATATTATTTTCTTATTTTTTTTTCTTTTTGTTGTGTTTGTTTTTTGGTGAAATCAAATGGTGACAAGAATTGTTATACATTATGCTTTCACTATGGGGTATATTTGAAGGTGTTCCCGTACCTAATTATATTGTAGGAATGCTTTGGAAATGGCATTATGCCAGGTTGAGTGATATGACAATATCTATGTTAAATAAATGTGCTGATTTTCTTAACCTAAAATCTCTTAGGACATTCCATGTGAAATTGTGTTCTGGTTGGCAACTGTTGGGGAGTAATAAGAACATTAGAGAACAGTGTAAAAAATTATCTCAAAATAGGGAGTTTCATGTTTTTATAGAGGGTGAGTTAGTTGATGATAATGGATCAGAGAGTGAAGAAGACTTAGGGAGTAAAGATGGAGAGGAAAGTGAAGATGGTAATGATAATTTTAATGAAGTAGTTGAACAATTGTGTGATGTATATGTGATTGACAATTTACCTAAACAAGTTGGTGGAATAGATTTAGATGAAGTTGAATTTACTTGTGAGAGTGAGAACTCAAGTGAGGATGGTGAATGTAGTGTCCAGGAAGAGTGTGACATAGAAGTGGATGATTTTATGTTCAAAAAATATGTTGATATTGATTTTGAGACTAAAGATTCACTTAGTGAAGCTGGTATGGACCATTCTGAGACTGCACAAATACTACAGAGTAGTGGGGGGAAGGGAAAGAGTAAGTCAGTTGGTGGTACTGGGACAAGCAAATAGGGCTCTGGTGGGAATAGGTGTGGAAACTGATGGTGTTGCTACAAGTCGACCAAGTAGTGGGATGTGGATGTGGAGTGAACACTAAAGCTAGCTTTTAGAGTGCTCCTATTGTTGGGTGAAGTGATGATGATTTTGATAGTAAACTATAGTTTGATGCTGATGATAACTCTAGGCCTTCAAATAGTCCAAAGAGACTATCCTTGAGAACTAAAGATACATATAATCCTAAATTTACATTAGGTCAGACTTTTGCAAAATACTTTGGGAATGTTGTTCACTCACATGCTGTAGCAACCATGGGAAACATTGGGTTAGTGAAAAATGACAAGATCATAATGTATGATAGATGTAGAGGTGAAGATAATGGACAACCTTGTGAATGGAGATTGCATGTACGTAAGGTTGCTGATAACTTAACCTTTCAGGTTACTAGATATATTCATACACATACTTGTGAGGAGCAGTATGATGTTAAGAACCTTACGTCAACAAGGTTGGCTCCAAAAATTGTTAACAAGATTACAAATGATCCTGAAATAAGCATTGAGGGTCTCAGGCTAGATGTTGAGGAAGATATTAAGGTTGATGTGACTTGGCACCAAGCAAGAATAGCAACGAAGAAAGCTCTTATGATTATTGAAGGATATCCAACTGAACAAACACAACAATTTTTGGGATTATGCAGAGGAGCTCAGAAGGAGCCCTGGTTCAACAGTGATGATAAATTCTCATCTAAATGGAGTGTTCAAATATTCCTATGTTTGTCTCAATGCCTTGAAGCGAGGTTTCATAAGGGGATGCAGGCCCATAATATCTGTAGATGGGGCACATTTGAAGGGGCCACACAAGGGTGTGCTACTAACAGCAGTTACAGTTGATTCAAACAACAAGGGACTTCCAATTACTTAGGTTGTGGTTGAAAGTGAGACAGCTGACACATGGGAATGGTTTTCAATTTGTTGAAAGAAGATATGGAGCTAGTGCCATGTACAGATTACACAATTATGAGTGATAAACAGAAAGCTAATCAAAGCATTTGATCTCAAGTTGGATGGTGCAACTCATAGATTATGTGTTAGGCACATGTGGGAAAATGCTTGTTTGGCAGGATTCAGGGGGGATGAATACAGAGATGCTATATTCAAAGCATCAAACTTCAAAACTGAGGGGGATCTTAAGAAGGCCATAAAGGATATTGAAGAGGTGGATCCAAAGCTACTGGAATGGCTGAGTGACAAAGATCCCAAATTTTGGAGTAAAGCATACTTTAATGCTTTACCACAATATGATATGACTCTTAATAATTTTTGTGATTCATTTAATTTAGTGATCAGGAGAGCAAGAGAAAAGCCTATTCTCACAATGCTTGAATGGATGAGAGAATATATGATGACAAGGCTTCAGAAAAATAGAGACAAGGCATTAGAGCAATGGCAGAAATGCAAGTTCTATCCTGAAGCTGACAAGATCCTTTCCAAGAATATTCGGGATATCAACTCATGTACTTCATGAAAAGCTGATGATTTTCATTATTCAGTGACTAAAAAGAGGGGTGGGAAATACAATGTTGACTTGGAGGAGATAAAATGTGTTAGGGTTTTATACTGCAAAGCATACTTTATGCTTGTATTACCTTATTTCCCTGTAACTACCTATGAGAATATTAATTACATTTAATCACATGTTTTGTATATTTATTCATGTTATGGTTATACAAATAAAATGGCTAATTATTTTATACTGTAGAGAATGTGGCGCGTTGGTGTCACACAGAATATCATATTATCGATGTCTTATAGAATAATACAATAGTTCACAACATATATAATTATTAGACAAATTATGTGAAAGGTGGTAATGTATGCTTGAGATTAGTTGATCTTGACTCTTAGTATACGTAAGCATATTTGCATACACTGAACTGGATCGAGGTGAGATAATGTCTTCTGTACTGATTGTAAAAAGAATGTAAATCTCGAATAATTATTATTTGTTAATTTTAAGTATATCATGTTTAACTGTGTATTTATAATATTTATTGCTTTGATCTACCATGGGTGAGAGTCACAGTGATTGACTCAATATGCTTCGTATCTTAGGTAATAATATTATTTATATGACAATTATTATTATAACTAGAAATCATGTCCCGACTCGTGTGGCTTGATGATGCCCCCTTGAGGAGCTCGATAATGAATATTATATTAAACCCTGCAGGTAGATTTAATTTCGATATAATAATAAGGTTCGAGTGGTACTACTATTGGATAAGAAATTAATTAATTAAAGCTGTCAGTAGCTTAAATTAATTAATGGACATTCAATATCTTAAAGACGGGAAATAATATATTTAAGGAGCCTAATTTTATAAATTGGGATTTGGGTTGTATGTGCAGTATTAATTCTTTAGTGGATTGAACTGATATTAGTGAACTCAACCATATTAGGAAGGGCTTAATATGGAAAGTTGGGTTGCACTAGGAGTCATAACCCTAATCCTCCTTAAGATTGTAGGTCACAAGGCGTCAGGTATAAGTCTAGAGGGAGGGGGGGTCAATAGACTTATAAAATCTTTTGCTTAAATAGTTGTTTTCAAAAACACGACTCAAGTGAATGCAGCTTAGGTTACTCGTCTGATAATAATGCAGGTAACCTTTGTCAGCTGTAAAATGGTTTGCGGAAAGACAACTGACTTTGAGTGCAAAAGTTAATCTGAATGCAAGAGTTAAGTATGATGATTAAATCTGTAAACCAAACAACACTTTTATAGTGGTTTCAGAGGTGGGATAATCCTCTACTAGTCCACTTCTCTCTAAATCGGTTCGATATAAATTCACTATAACTTTCAACCAGTGAAATCAATGTTACATGAATCTTGTTACAACAGCTTCCAACCAGTGGAAACCCGTGGCCATTTTAACTCCTTCCCTTGGTTGCTTAACACCTCTTGATCGAAAACCCATGGATGCCTCAATAACTCGCAAGCTATCTATCACCTTCTAATCAAGAACCCGTGGATGTTTTTACAACCTCTCACTTTCAAGAACCTCGTTCAAGAAAGTACCCTTTACTCAAACTTTAAGACAAGAGCGTTGTTTTCTCTAACTTAAGAGCTTCTCTGTATTTAACTTTAGAAATTAGCTCTTCACGATGTTATAGATGTGTTTTGATTTCTTTGATTGCTTTGTTTGCTTGTAAGTATTGTTCACATCGTACATCTGTTCAATCTTTCTTCAGATACTTATAGTACGATCCTTGAGCTTCTTCATAGCCATTGCATCTTGTAACTATTCTGTCCATTGTAGAGTGGACTTCATTGTTTATCTGTTCATCTCTTTGGAAGGCTTTTTCTCCTTCTTCTGATCGTTTGAAGATGTATCCTCCCGTTGTGCTGCTTTTCTTGATTTCTATAATTAGAAAGTCTTTAGGATGCGAATCTCTAGGAATAGAATATTCTTTAACATCCAGGAATCTATCACTTTGTCCCTTTGGCTTTTGCGTATGTATGTGTCTTGCCGTTATGGTTGGCTTTTCAACATTTGCTGACGTGGACAATTGATATCCAAAACTTGGCTGATATATCGTCTGAGGTAAACTCATCTGATATTTCCTTTGGTCAAACCTGGCTGATGTTCTGCCTGGATAAAAGTTGTCTGATAACTGGTCTTTATAAAGTTGGCTGATATTCCTTTGGTCAACCTCAACTGATATTATGCTTTGACCAAAACCTCGACAAATATTTTGGCTGTTATGTACTTAGCCAAACTTGTCTTCTGAGAAATTTCAGCTGTACTTCAGACTTGGTCAAATATAGCTGATATTTTCCTTTGATCGAAACCCGCCTGATATTTTATTGGTCAAACCCAGCTGATAAAAACTCGACTGGTAATATGCTTATTCTATACTTAGCAATTTTTTACTTGATCAATATGATCAATACTTAGCCTCATCTTTTAAAGGCCTATAGAAGATACACATTAGATTCTTCTTTACAATGCCAAGTACATACATTTGGAGTAATCTTGAATACAGGCATCATCAAAATCTTGAATTTATATTCTTAACAAATTCCCCCTATTTTGATGATGGCAAAACTTAATGATCAACTGTAATAAAATCATCACACAGACAAGTAAAATACTGAAATGTGAATACTGAGTCTGTTTGAGACAACTAGTGGTTGTCATTCAAGTCGACTGTAATGAACTTTCATTATTGTTGGGATTACATTATAGTTCTTTAATGAAAGATTACAAAATAAACTGTAAGTAAAAATTACAAGTGATTGAGAAAAAAACATAAAATCCCCCTCTTCCTCTTCCTTTGGTCCAATTGGCCTTTTCAAAACTGGGATAAGTCCATATTTCGTTTTGACGATTGAAGAAGCAAACTCTTGTTCTTCTGGTGAGGTGTACTTATTTTCAATGCATACTTGTCTGATCTCTTTTTGAAGAGCAACATCATCTAGTTCTCCATAGTCTGGAATCATTGGGTATACGTTAAATAATTTCTCAGCATGCTTCTTCAAAATTTCTCATAGATTGGGCCAATTTATTTCCATGAAGTCAATGAAAATCTGCTGTGGGGAGCATTCAGGATCTTGAATGATTTCCCATAAGTAGTATTTTTCTATAAATTGCTTCCTTGCTGTTCCCCACATTGGTTCAACTTCAACATGCAAGAATTCCTCCACATATTATAATTCTTTCCCTTCCCATTGAAGTGGTTGAGGTAGTTCATGCCTGATTCTTCTTTTCTTAGCTGCTGGACTTTCTACTTGTGATGCATCTGCGGCTTTTCTCTTATGAGAATTTGAAGTTCCAGCCTCTAGGTAGTGGGTGATTTGAGGTGGTGTGTTTCGGGGAACTAGGGTTAATGCCTCATGATTATTTTAGTCCTCATCTCTTCCCCCTTATTGCCAGCATCAATAATCTGTGCCAGCTGCTCCTCCACCTTATGCATGAAGCATGCCAAGAGGCATCCTTGAAGATGAAGGTGGTGTGGAGGGTTCCTTATTATTTAGCAGGGAGTCCATCTTGGTATTTAAGGACATCAGGTGAGGTTCTATCTTTATTGCCAGAATATTTGCAACTGTTTCCTCAACCATGGCTCTGACCATCTCAGTGAAGTTAGGAGGCAGCTGATATGCAGGCGCCTCTGCCTGATGAGTGTTTTCAGCCAATCTCTCCTGTGGAGCTGACTTTGAGTGATGGATTTCTCAGTTCAGATTCTCCTGTCAGCTGTTTTCTACTCAGATGGGGTTTTTGCTTAATCTTCCCCTTGCCTCTCTGATTTCTCAGCTTTTGGGGGCTAAGCTGAGCTGGAAGTCTGATCAGGTGCATCCTGATCATGGTCCTCATCATCTTTTTCTCTTATTCTACTTCATTCTCTTCTTCTTCTTTTTCTTCTTCCTTCTCTTCCTCCTCTTTTTCAACTTCTTTATTTCTATACCTCTCTGTCTTCCCCCTTCTCTTTTTCAAACTTCTTCTTTTTCCTTCTCCTTTTCAACTACTTATTTTTCTCCTTCATCCTTTTCAACTACTTCTTTTTCTCCTTCATCATTTTCTTCATCATCAAAAGTCTTCCCCTGAGTTACTCCTTCCATAATGCCCAATATGAACTGGTCCACATTTTGTTTGAAGTTTGATATGAACTAGTTCTCATTCAATAGCAACTTCAGGTTTGAGTCATGAAAGAATGATGTGATGAGGTGTTCAGTGGCTATGGGATAGTCCCATCCAATTATCTCAACTGACTCCTTTAGCTCATAGAAGCTAGGGGTCTTTAGTCCCTTCCATTATTTATATATATTGACAAAAGAATACTTCTGTAACACCCCGAATACGGCGGCCATTATAGTGTCGTGGACCCCACACTAGGACCCACCAGGCAATACCAATACACAAATTAAACATAACATTATTGTGACATCGAATCACAACACAATAATCCTTACTCTGATTAGGAGTCTATGAATAGTACGACCATTAGCCTCAGATTACACGAGATCCAAATACTAGTATAAACCATATGAAGATGGAATACACTTAAAATAATAGTACAATGACAATAGTTCAAACGAAGCCAAAAATAACATTACACGGTTTAAGCATATCCGGACAACAAAAGACTTGGGCCCCCCGAACTAGTATCATTCGAATCCTTCGCCGTCACCGTGCTCTTCCCGTGCCTTTCCCTTGTCTCGACCTAAAATACAATACAAGTATTTCGCCCAGACCACAGGGTCATATATACATGATAATAAATTCTCAAGATGTTATATAATTCACATATATTGGATCTCAAAGAGACAACACGACTGTTGAACACATCCCTCGGGCGTATGAACAACCAATCACAAACCTTCAATCATAAACCATCAAACATGGAATATGAATGACCAATCAGTATGGCTCAAGATGGATATCACAGTACGCCCAATCCGGAAATGTGTCAGTGCACATGTCCACCCCATATACGGAATCCAGAATACACGTGGGACAATGTACCTAATTAGCCTCATGAACTACGTCTCGTGTGCACAGTCCAATGCGGAAACATCCACGCATGATGATATGTGCTCGGCTAAAAATCTTACACAATAACCAATCGGAATGCTGATATGATTCCAAATATGTCACGATACAACATTACAACGAAACTCAACGAATCACACAACCAACCAAAGTCAAGAAAGGCTCACCGAAGTGGCAACAATAATCAACGAAACCAACGGTACGAAGGTAGTGAAACTTCATAATACAGTCTCACAACGAAACGGTAAGCACGATCAAGAACAATACCATATTATAAATCGTAGATTCATAAAGCATTACATATACAGGAAATGTATAACGTACACAAGAATTCAATCATCATTATAACCAAGCAAGATAACTTGCCCCAATTCCGACATGGAGATAATCCTTCTATGAACGAACGAATGAACGGATGACAAACGATGTCCTCGACTAATCGACAATCACTCGAGCAAGCGACCTTGAATGAAATGTAATTCATTCAATAACACATTCATACAATCATCCATATCGAATTCGTAGGAAGCAGCATCCATAAATAAATCTGAATGATTCAACTATCTCAAAAAAATATTATGGTTCTAATTCAAGAACTCTATAATTCCCCAATTTGTTCCTATGATCGAATTATCACCTTCATCAAGTTCTTAATAAGTTATGAAGTTCTATCAACCAATAATCTAACAAGAATAATACCTATTAATCCCCTTGTGTTATTAATGTAATCTTATCTCATCAAAACCGTTCTTTTAGAACATTAACAACATTAGAATATGATTTTCTACAATCCTACTTCATCAATTGATCAAGTCTATTTTGAACACAACAAAATCACAAGGGTTATACAACAATTCATTAAGTTCTACTTGAATATATCAAAATTTGTGATGATCATCCAATAATTCATGAAAACCCTTTCTACAACATGATTATATCACATAACAATCTCTAATTTGTGAAGGATTTATTGATCTAATCATAATCATATATTTCTGAAGATCAATAACAATCAAGTTATCTTTCAACATTCCAATTATTCAAGAAGAGTTATCATCAATATTATCATGTTCCTATTTAGTTGTTCATGATTCTAATAACTAACATGATATACTTGATTGATTAACCATAAATGAAAGTAATCCATAACATTATCGGAATTAGTACAAGTTAAAACAACCAACCTTTGAGAATGAAGAATAACTCCAAAATACTTCAAGAACAACATCCAATCCTTAATCTCAAAGTTTCAATCCACAATGTGAAACTCCAATACAAGATATAAGGCTCAAAGACAAGTTGGAAGAGTCTAGAATCGATCTAGGGAGGCATAGGGATCCCAACTTGGATAAGAAGTTGAGTTTGGATCGTGCAAAATGAAAGACTAACCTGTCTTTTTATAAACTGTACAATCCAGCACGTATGTTATAGCACAAAGCTAACGTACGTTAGTCTCTTTACGTACGCTACACACAAGGTGTTACGTACGTAATAAGCATCCAGAGTCTACTGCCTCACAAAACCTATCTCACTACATAATTTATAACATGAGCATTACGTATGTAATGTAGGTCAACCTGGCTGCCTCGAAAGACCCCATTTTCCGAATCATGCATGGTCCCCCATGCCGATAGTTGAGATCGGATCTGGTTCTCTGCATTACGTACATAATATATACTCCATTACGTATGTAAGACCACGGTTATACCGTACGTTAGACTGAAACCTTAGCGTACGGTAAACACAGATAACCTAGCCAAAAAATATGTAACAATCTACATAACGTCTAGATATCAACCACAATGCGAATGTCAATTATAATTAATTCTATTCTGATATAACCTAACATCAATAATCAATACACTAAATGTAAGATGATTACAGTGATACTCAAATTATCCGAATAATACAACAGTAGATAAGAATTATAGTCGTATATTACATACTCCCCTCCTTAAAAGGAGTTTCGTACTTGAAACTAATGGGTAAACAACTCGAGATACCTCTCCTGCATACATCCTCAGTTTGCCACGTAGCCTCCTCGACTCCGTGTCGTGACCACTGAACCTTCAGTAGGGGAATCGTCTTGTTACTCAATTGTTTGATCCTCTTCTCGAGTATCTGTACGGGATGCTCCTCGTACGAATGGTCCTCCGCTAACTCGATCTATTCGAACTGAAGTATATGGCTCGGATCAAAAACATACTTCCTCAATTGGGAGACATGAAACACGTTGTGAATCCGACTCAAAGCTGGTGGTAACGCCACACGATAGGCTAGATTGCCTACAAGTTCTAATATCTCAAATGGTCCAATATACCTCGGACTCATTTTGACTCTCTTCCCAAAACGAAAGACACCTCGAGTAGGGGACACCTTCATTAGCACATGGTCACCAACCTAGAACTCAAGCGGTCGTCGATTGTTGTCTGCATAAGATTTCTGCCGGCTATGAGCCGTTAACAAACGACTTCTAATCAGGGAGATCTTCTCACGGGCTGCTAACAACATATCAGGTTCTGTACCGAGAGATTCAGACAGGTCATCCCAACACAAAGGGGACCTACATCGACGGCCATACAATGCCTCATACGGTGCCATCTGGATCAAATTATGCCAACTATTATTGTAGGTGAATTCCACCAAAGGTAGTTGGGCTTCCCAATCGTCCTTACAATCGAGAGAACACGCCCTCAACATATCTTCTAGAGTTTAGATAGTCCTCTCCGGCTGGCCATCAGTCGGAGGATGAAATGCAGTACTAAAATTCAACTGCGTACCCATCGCACGACGAACTGCTTTCCAGAAATGTGACACAAACCGCCCATTACGATCCGATACGATACTCTTAGGGGTACCATGTAACCTTATAATTTATTTATTAAATAGCTGGGCCAATCTCTCGAGACCCCACGTGTCTTTAATCTCCAAAAAGTGGGCTGATTTGGTCAGACGATCCACAATCAGCCAAATCGTATTCATACCTCGACGACTCATCGGCAAGTTAGTGATAAAATCCATCAATATGTCCTACCATTTCCATTCGGGAATCGAGAGTGGTTTCAGCATACCTATTGGTCGCTGACGTTTGATCTTAACCTGCTGATAGGTTAAACATCTTGAAACGAATTCTGTAACTTGTCATTTCATATTCCCCCACCAATAAAATTGCTTCAAATCTTTATACTTTTTTCTAGACCCCAGGTGAATGGAGTATGGGGTAGCATGAGCCTCTCTCAGGATAGAGTTCCTCAAATCTTCGTCTGCTAGTACACATACTCGATTCCTGAAGCGTATCATTCCATCCTCGTGGATCACAAATCCAAGGGCTTTCTCTTGAGTTACTTCATTCCAAACCCGAGATAATAATAGATCCGTAACCTGCTTCGATCGGATTATATCATCAAGGGACGATGAAATCTCAAGTGTGCAAAGTTTTCCCTGAACATGCTGTAATCAAACTTCAATCTCTGGCCTCATAAGATCTAACTGTAATTCTCTTTGGGCTGTCATACGGCTAAGCATTTGCTCTTGTACTGTCTTATGACTCAGGGCATCGGCAACCATATTCGCCTTCACTAGGTGGTATAGAATCTTAATATCATAATCATTAATCAGCTCTAGCCACCTTTCTGTCTCATGTTCAACTTCTTTTGAGAAAAGATATACTTCATACTCTTATGATCAGTAAAAATCTGACAGGTGACTCCATACAAGTAGTGGCGCCAAATCTTCAAAGCAAACACCACAACTGCTAGTTCTAAGTCATGAGTCAGATAGTTAACTTCATAGGGTCGCAACTGTCTCGATGCATAGGCAATCACTTTCTCATTCTGCATTAATACACATCCTAGGCCTTTTCTTGACGCGTCACTATATACCACGAATCCTTCGGTCTCCTGTGGTAGGAGTAAGACTGGTTCTGAAATTAATCGACTCTTGAGTGTAATACCCGTACTTTTTATTGACTGTTTGACCTTACCGTTCTTCCTGTTTTGTCACTCTGTAGACTCTTTGTGATGGTGTCGGCGTTGATCTAGAGTTTCATGCCTTGTTTGGATCATGATCGTGCCGTTTAGACCTTTCGGAAGTGTTCTGGGTCAGGGAGGTAGCGCACGCTAGGCCTATGCTAACGCACGCTAATTCTGTGTGAGTAGCGCATGCTAGTTTTGAGCCTTAGCGCACGCTAACGGACTGAGTCAGCAGAGGCAGTGAGGTTTCAGACTTTCTGGAGTAGCAGACATCGCACGCTAGGCAACGACTAGTGTATGCTATATGTGTTGCGTAGCGCACGTTAGTGCTCAGTGTTAACGCACGCTAGTGGACTGGGGCAGTGAACTGAGATTGTAGCAGGACATCAGTTAGCACACGCTAAGGATGTGGAGTAGCGCGCGCTAACTTCTGCAGATAGTAGCCACTGGACTACCGGGCGACCCGTTAGCGCACGCTAATTTTGAGGTGTAGCGTGCGCTATACTGGGACAGTATATAAGGGGACAGTCAACCCCTGCACTTGTCATTTCACATCATTTCCATTTTTTCCAATCGGGAGACTCGGGAGAGGCGATTTGGGGCGATTTGAGGCGTTTCTTCTTCAGATATCATCATCTTGGGTTGGATAACAAGAATTATACAACATCTAATACATTTCTTGTAATACCCGGTTGTAATTCAGTAATTCTCATTCAGTATTTATCATTCAGTCATTATCACTCAGTAATTTCACTCATTATTGATCATTTGTCACTCATATTCAGTCATGGTATTCATCATTCAGAGTAATTGTATCGTGTATCAATCGTCATTCATCACTAATCTGATTGGAGTTTCGTGCCGTGTTTATCATCATTGTCATTTTCGTTGCGAGCTGTGCGTGAGGAGTAGCGCACGCTACATACTCCTTTTAGCGTACGCTAATTGGGTATAGGTAGCGCACGCTACCACTCAGCTTTAGCGCACGCTAAGGTTGCCACAGGCTGCGATCCGAGAAGTCTTGGGTGCAGTGAGATTATTTGTAGCGCACGCTACGAGTGGTAAGTAGCGCGCGCTAACGGGTTGTAGTAGCGCACGCTATATGTGTGGAGTAGCGCGCGCTAGGGACCGATCAGGTTGAGTCCAGTGGATACTGGACTGCACTGGATTAATTCATAGGGCACGCTATGTGTTGTTGTTAGCGTACGCAACCGATATATTAGCGCACGCTAAACAATGGTTGTAGCGCACGCTATCGGGTCGAATCGAGGTCGACAGGTTTTACGGACTCGATCTTTGGGCATCAATATTTCGTTAGCGCACGCTAATAATGGGTCTTAGCGCTCGCTAGTAATATGGCCGTAGCGCACGCTACAAGATGGTACGTAGCGCGCTACCGTGTTCGGGACGGTGGGTCTGGACTACCCAAATTACTCGTTAGCGCACGCTACGCACAAGGGCTAGCGCACGCTAACACGGGTGACTATAAATTGGGCAGGTTTAGTCGAGTTCGTCACTTATTCATCTCATTTCATTCCTTCGGTAATTTTGGGCGATTTGAGCGATTCGGAGAGGATTCTTCGAGGTGTAATCATCAATCATCATCTTCAAGCTCATCTTTCGGATTAATCATCATTTCATCATCTTCATCGCATCGAATCAAAGGTATTAATCTCTTGGATCTAGAATTTGGATTCTTGGGTTTTCCTCCGATTTCTTCGTGTAGCTTGGATTATCATTGGAATATGTTAGATATGGATTATCTACCTTGGATAAGTATATTCTTACGGATTTAATGGTTATTTTCGAATTATTTCAAGAACCCTTGGGGTTGACTTGGTTATTTTGGGGATTTAGATTGTCGTTATTATAAACTTGAATTGTGGACTTCTATGAGATTATTGATGTCATTGATAATGTTGTGCTGGTTTGAATCAATCATTTTGGAGTTGGTTCGATAATTTGGGTTTGGTTTTAACCAACGGGTATCTCAACGTTTTCGTTAGAGTACATCTACGAGTTCGGATATTGTTGTATCGACGTTTGGGTCGGTTATGATCGTATTTGATTCGTGTATTGATCGGTTGTTGGTAATTGTTGTTGTTCAAGGTTGTTCGAGCGACCGACTTTTCATTTAAGACGTTGTTCGTGGAAGGACATTATCATCGGTATTGTGTAAGTTAATTCTTACTCGGTTAAAAGGATATTCATTCCTTTTGTTGTTGTTCATTCATAATCATAATTCATTCATAAGGTACTAACCGTTTCAAAACTTGTAATTGTCAATTACTTCATTCACGAGGAACGACGGTTCCAATCATTTCATTGAGCTGTCATTCATTTCACCATCATTTAATCTTGGTGAGTCATTATTCATTATCGTTGTCACTTTTGTCATATTGTGGCATTCCGGGTCATACTGGCGTGCCGGTTGGTATGTGTAGGATTTTCATGTCGGGCACATTATAGTCGTGTGTTGGTCGGTGGCCTCACATTGGACTGTGCACACGAGTTGATGGCTTCGTGAGACTGATTAGGTACAAGACCACACGTGTATTCGATCGATACTCGTTGGTGGCTTGTGCACGGACACATTTCCATCCCGGACGTAGTGTGGCGCCATTCCTTTGAGCCGTACTGATAGTCGATTCATATAGCATGTTTGATTGCGTATGTTTCGACAGGATAATTCAAAAATTCAGATAAATCATGATTGTGTATTTTCAACCCATGAGGATTGTTGTTCTGTGTAACTGACCCCGTTGGGGGATATTGTTTTTCAGGTCATGGCAAGGCTAAAGCACGGGGAGAGCACGGTGACGGCGAGGAGTCCCAGTGATACTAGTAGGGGGCCCCAGTCTTTTCAGTCATTATGTTTCTTTTATTTATTCCGCTGCAGACATTCCGTTTGAATATTCATTTCACTCAGTGTTGTATATTTTATCTCCATATAAAATATACTTGTATTCAGTATCATCCTGGGTGTGTTGTATGAAACTCCTCATCGGAGTAATTAATTGTGTAATGTGGTTCGGTACTACATTTACCTGTGTAATTCATTCATTTTGATTCGCCTGGTGGGTCCCAGTCGGGGGTCCACGGCACTGTAATATTCGCCTAGTTTGGGGTGTTACAGAGTTGGTATCGGAGCGTGGTTTTGAATACTACCCTCCAAGTCATGTCTCATTTGAAATCATCGTCAGCAGACTAGTATCATTGGACTTTCGCGTCACGTGTGACCTGTGCAAATGCCGAGCCAATCAGACCAAGAACTGTAAGATTTCTGATGCCATGGTATAATTTCTGGCAATAATCATTCATTCATAATTCATCAGTTAACAATCCTCAATCATCATTGTCATTTTGACCGGGATGGTCAGGTTAACTCATTAATCACCCAATTCATTTCATTACTCAGTTGTTGATCTTGAAGATCATATCATCAATCTTGTTAAATTGTTCAAGATAATCATTTCAATAATTTCATCAGATAATCATGTCACCTCAGTTAATCATTCATGTAATCGCTGTATTTGAGCGCGTATGCTCATTTTCATCATTTCATAATATAATCATAATGTGATACTCATACGAGATATATAATCATCATATGACTTTCCACTTCAGTATGGAAAGGGCTGGCAGAGGACGTGGAGGACGAGGCCGTGGAGCGGGCCAAATCCCGAGAACTCGTGTGAATACACGCGCGAACGCGAGGAATAATGCTAATTCATTGAGCAGCGATGCTGCCACTCATTCACCTGGACGCGATCATTCACTATCGGGGAGTTGTACCCGGGACACGGCTCAGTCATAGGGTGTCCGGGTTGACCCACTCGCTTTTATGCAGGGCATGATGGCCCAAATGACACAGATGGCTCAGTTGATGGAGACGATGCATAACTCCGTCAATCAAAATCAACAGGCTCCTCCGCCGCCACCTCAGAGGCAAGAGAGGGGTGTAAGCAATATCATTAGCGATATATCTCGCCAGCGACCACCTACTTTTGAGGGCTCATCTGAGCCGGCGGATATTGTTCATTGGCTTGAGCATTTTGAGAAATTATTTGCTATGGTGGATTGCCCTGAAGGGCATAAAGTTTCAGTTGCGGCTTACTATCTCGGTAAGAGCGCTCATTCATGGTGGTTATCGTTGAAGCCCACAGACAGATCATGTACTTGGGATCAGTTCAAGACTCTCATGATGGAGAGGTACTATCCGGCCCCACTCAGGGAGGCCAAGTTGTCGGAATTACTCACTCCCGACCTTTCGGCGGATGATGATGTTCTCGCCATCGCCGAAAAATTTCAGGAACTTCTTCCGTTCGCCTCATCTATCATTCACTCGAGCGGACAAGATCAAGTATTTCGGCAAGAGGTCAAACCTCGTATGCGGCTACGATTGCTTAATCATAATTGTGCCACTGCCGAGTTCATTGAGAAAGCTCTCACTAACGAGCTTACGGCTAAGGAAATTGCTAAGCAACAACCCTCATCCGCTAGCAAGAAGTCCAAGAACCGTAATCAGTCTGACGGGAGTCAGGCCACTTTCAAGAAACCACGTGCGGGCTCTACTTTTTCTGAGCGACCTCCCACGGCGTCTAAACCCGCGGAATCTCAGTCGCGAGCGGCCAGTTCGGCCATCACCTGTTTCAACTGTGAGGAGCAGGGTCATTTCAGCACCAAATGTCCGAAGCAGTCTGTCACGTGCCACAACTGTGGGATTGCTGGGCATAGGGCCCGTTTTTGCCGTAGGGACTCTAAACCCACTCCGGCGTCATCTCAAGCCCCAGGTCATTCAGCGGTGCAGAATCAGGCCACTCAGTCAGCGTCGTTCAAGACGACAGGAGCTAAAGGCGGAGCCAAGAGCTATCAGACGGGAGCGTCCGGTTCGGGGGCCGGCAAGCCCCGAATTTATGAGATGAAGAAGACCGACGATCCGGAGGCCCGGATGATCTCAGGTACACTCGATATTCTATCTCAACCTGTGTGTACCCTTTTTGATACTGGTGCATCTCATTCATTCATTTCCGAGTCATGTTTGAGTAGACTACGTCTGGGTAGTGCTACTAGTTGTGAGCCTTATGTCATTGGCCTACCTGATGGTAGACGAATTATCGGTAATCGTGAGATTGAAATTGCAGGTCGATTTGGCCATGGTCGTGTATGGCGTGAGACCTAATCGTAGTAGATTTGCCGAGGGACGACGTCATCTTGGGTATTGATTGGATGGATCGTCATGATGCCATCATTAGTGTCCGAAAGCGTTTGGTCACTATCATTTGACGATGGAGTCGAATGTGTGTTTCAGTGGAGGTAATCCATTTACTGCAGTAAAGTCATTAATTTGATGAAAGCGGTAAGGTTACTCAATCGAGGATGTGTCGGTTATTGGTGCTATATGGCCAAAACCAGAAATCATCGATAATGTTAACGGATATTCGGTGGTGAGGGAATATGCCGACGTTTTTCAGACGAGTTACTGGTTTGCCTCCACGAGAGGATGTGGAATTCACGATTGAGTTGGAGCACAGTCGTCCCCGATATCGAAGGCACCGTACCGGATGGCCCCGACCGAAATGCAAGAATTAAAGAACCAACTGGAGGGGTTGTTCGAGAAAGGTTATATCCGACCGAGTGCGTCCCGTGGGGAGCACCAGTGTTGTTTGTCAAGAAGAAGGATGGTTCATTCCGCTTATGTATTGATTATCGGGAGTTGAACAGGGTGACGATCAAGAATAAGTATCCCTTACCCCGTATTGATGATCTCTTAGATCAACTTCAGGGAGCTTCAGTATTTTCCAAGATCGACTTAAGGTCTGGATATCATCAGTTGCGGATCCGAGAGTCGGACATCGCGAGGACGGCGTTTCGAACACGCTATGGTCATTACGAGTTTGTGGTTATGCCGTTCGGATTGACTAATGCACCTGCGGTATTCATGGAGTTAATGAATCGGGTTTTCATCGACTTTTTGGATCAGTTTGTTGTTGTCTTCATCGATGACATTTTAATTTATTCTCGTGACCGGGAGGAACACGAGTTTCACCTTCATCAAGTGCTCGACGTGTTGAGACGAGAACAACTTTATGGGAAGTTTTCCAAATGTGAGTTTTGGATGTCCGACGTGACTTTTCTCGGACATGTAATTTCATCAGACGGAGTTTGTGTCGATCCTCAGAAGACGGAGGCTATTCGAGATTGGCTACCTCCGAAGAACGTTAAGGAAATCCGAAGTTTTCTCGGATTAGCGGGTTATTATCGGCGGTTTGTGGAAGGATTTTCTAGAATCGCTCAACCCTTAACGAACCTTTTGCGGAAGGATAAGAAATACACGTGGTCCGACGCGTGTCAACGGAGTTTTGAGGAACTCAAGAGCCGGTTAACTTCAGCACCTGTCCTTTCCTTACCGCAAGGGACGGAGGGATTTGTGGTTTATAGTGATGCGTCCGGACAGGGTCTCGGATGTGTACTCATGCAGAACGGGAAGGTTATTGCCTATGCTTCACGGCAATTGAGACCTTACGAGGTTAATTATCCGACCCACGACCTGGAGCTAGCGTAGTGGTGTTCGCTTTGAAAATTTGGCGTCATTATCTTTATGGCGTTACATCGAGATATTCACCGATCATAAGAGCTTAAAGTATATATTTACTCGAAGGAGTTAAATATGCGTCGAGAGGCAGTGGTTGGAATTAATCAAGGATTATGATATCGAGATCCTTTACCACCGGGCAAGGCGACGTTGTCGCGACGCCTTGAGTCGTAAGTCCATTCGAGCAGATGCTTGCTGTTAACTTGATTCGAAAGAGCTTCAGGAATTCCTTAGAACCGAGATCGAGTGCGGCTTGGCGAGTTCGAGACGGACTTTGTATGTTGGAGATCTCATCGTCACTTGAAGAGACAATCAGAGAGAATCAGGGTTCGGACCCATCATTGTTGCGCATCCGAGAGGATGTGGCTCAGGGGAAAGCCCCTGGATTTGTGGTCCACGAGGATGGACTTTTGAGATTTAAGAATCGGTTGTGCGTACCGGCGAATGACGAGTTGAAAAACTCGATTTTGTGAGCTCATGCTACCCTTATTCTCGTTCATCCGGGGTCTAGTAAGATGTACAAGGACTTGAAAAAAATTCTTGGTGGAGTAATATGAAGCGAAGTCGCAGAATTTGTTTCGAGATGCTTAACTGTCAACAAGTTAAGATTGAACATCGGCCGTGGGTATCTTTGAAACCCCTTCCTATTCCCGAGTGGAAGTGGGAAGACATTTCTATGGATTTCTTCACGAGTTTGCCGACGAGTCGTCGTGGCATGAACACGATCTGGGTGATCGTGGACCGCTTAACCAAATCAGCTCATTTCCTTGAGATCAAGGATACGTGGGGTCCCGAGAGACTTGCCCGGTTGTGCATTAAAGAGATAGTCAGACTTCACGGTACTCTAAAAGTATCGTTTCCGATCGTGACGGTTTGTGTCGCATTTTGGAAATTAGTTCATCGTGCTATGGGAACTCGGCTTAACCTCGATCTGCTTTTCATCCTCAGTCTGACGGACAATCAGAGAGGACCATTCAGACATTAGAGGACATGTTGAGGGCATGCGTCCTCGATTGGAAAGACGATTGGGAAGCCCAACTACCATTGATCGAGTTCACGTATAATAATAGTTGGCATGCTTCGATCAAGATGGCACCTTACGAGGCCTTGTATGGTCGTCGTTGTCGATCTCCGTTGTGTTGGGACGACTTATCAGAATCAATCGGCACCGAGCCCGATATGCTTATAGCCGCCCGTGAGAAGGTAGCTTTGATCAGGAGTCGTTTGTTGACCGCTCAGAGTCGACAGAAATCATATGAAGATAACCGTCGTCGACCATTAGAGTTCGAGGCTGGTGACCATGTGTTGGTCAAGGTATCCCCGAGTCGTGGTATCTTCCGTTTTGGGAAGAGGGGAAAGTTGAGTCCGAGATTCATTGGACCGTTTGAGATTTTGGATCGAGTGGGCGAGTTAGCTTATTGATTGGCTTTACCTCCGGCGTTGAGCCGAATTCATAATGTGTTTCATGTCTCTCAGTTGCGGAAGTATGTTGCCGACCCGAGTCACATACTTCAGTTCGATGAAATCGAGATTGCCGACGATCATTCCTATGAGGAGCGTCCTATACGAGTTTTAGAGCGACGAATCAAACATTTGAGGAATAAGACGATTCCTTTGGTTAAAATTCAGTGGTCTAGACACGGAGTCGAAGAGGCTACTTGGGAAACCGAGGATAGTATGCGGGAGAGTTATCCCGAGTTGTTTGACCCTTAGTTTCGGGGACGAAACTCTTTTAAGGGGGGGTGTATGTAATACCCGATTGTAATTCAGTAATTATCATTCAGTCATTATCACTCAGTAATTTCACTCATTATTGATCATTTGTCACTCATATTCAGTCATGGTATTCATCATTCAGAGTAATTGTATCGTGTATCAATCGTCATTCATCACTAATCTGATTGGAGTTTCGTGCCGTGTTTATCATCATTGTCATTTTCGTTGCGAGCTGTGCGTGAGGAGTAGCGCACGCTACATACTCCTTTTAGCGTACGCTAATTGGGTATAGGTAGCACACGCTACCACTCAGCTTTAGCGCACGCTAAGGTTGCCCTGGCTGCAGTCCAGAAGGTACTGGACTGCAGGTGAGATTATTTGTAGCGCACGCTACGAGTGGTAAGTAGCGCGCGCTAACGGGTTGTAGTAGCGCACGCTATATGTGTGGAGTAGCGCGCACTAGGGACGGATCAGGTTGAGTCCAGTGGCTACTGGACTGCACTGGATTAATTCATAGCGCACGCTATGTGTTGTTGTTAGCGTACGCAACCGATATATTAGCGCACGCTAAACAATGGTTGTAGCGCACGCTATCGAGTCGGTCGAGGAGGTCGAGACGGTTTTACGGACTCGATCTGGGCATCAATATTTCGTTAGCGCACGCTAATAATGGGTCTTAGTGCACGCTAGTAATATGGCCATAGCGCACGCTACAAGAAGGTACGTAGCGCGCGCTACCGTGTTCGGACAGTGGGTACTGGACTACCCAAATTACTCGTTAGCGCACGCTACGCACAAGGGCTAGCGCACGCTAACACAGGTGACTATAAATTGGACAGTTTAGTCAGAGTTCGTCATTTATTCATCTCATTTCATTCCTTCGGTAATTTTGGGTGATTTCGAGCGATTCGGAGAGGATTCTTCGAGGTGTAATCATCAATCATCATCTTCAAGCTCATCTTTCGGATTAATCATCATTTCATCATCTTCATCGCATCGAATCAAAGGTATTAATCTCTTGGATCTAGAATTTCGGATTCTTGGGTTTTCCTCCCGATTTCTTCGTGTAAGCTTGGATTATCATTGGAATATGTTAGATATGGATTATCTACCTTGGATAAGTATATTCTTACGGATTTAATGGTTATTTTCGGAATTATTTCAAGAACCCTTGGGGTTGACTTCGGTTATTTTGGGGATTTCCGATTGTCGTTATTATAAACTTGAATTGTGGACTTCTATGAGATTATTGATGTCATTGATAATGTTGTGCTGGTTTGAATCAATCATTTTGGAGTTGGTTCGATAATTTGGGTTTGGTTTTAACCAACGGATATCTCAACGTTTTCGTTAGAGTACATCTACGAGTTCGGATATTGTTGTATCGACGTTTGGGTCGGTTATGATCGTATTTGATTCGTGTATTGATCGGTTGTTGGTAATTGTTGTTGTTCAAGGTTGTTCGAGCGACCGACTTTTCATTTAAGACGTTGTTCGTGGAAGGACATTATCATCGGTATTGTGTAAGTTAATTCTTACTCGGTTAAAAGGATATTCATTCCTTTTGTTGTTGTTCATTCATAATCATAATTCATTCATAAGGTACTAACCGTTTCAAAACTTGTAATTGTCACTTAATTAATTCATTCACGAGGAACGACGGTTCCAATCATTTCATTGAGCTGTCATTCATTTCACCATCATTTAATCTTGGTGAGTCATTATTCATTATCGTTGTCACTTTTGTCATATTGTGGCATTCCGGGTCATACTGGCGTGCCGGTTGGTATGTGTAGGATTTTTATGTCGGGCACATTATAGTCGTGTGTTGGTTGGTGGCCTCACATTGGAATGTGCACACGAGTTGATAGCTTCGTGAGACTGATTAGGTACAAGACCACACGTGTATTCGATCGATACTCGTTGGTGGCTTGTGCACGGACACATTTCCATCCCGGACGTAGTGTGGCGCCATTCCTTTGAGCCGTACTGATAGTCGATTCATATAACATGTTTGATTGCGTATGTTTCGACAGGATAATTCATAATTTCAGATATATCATGATTGTGTATTTTCAACCCTTGAGGATTGTTGTTCTGTGTAACTGACCCCGTTGGGGGATATTGTTTTTCAGGTCATGGCAAGGCTAAAGTACGGGGAGAGCACGGTGACGGCGAGGAGTCCCAGTGATACTAGTAGGGGGCCCCAGTCTTTTCAGTCATTATGTTTCTTTTATTTATTCCACTGCAGACATTCCGTTTGAATATTCATTTCACTCAGTGTTGTATATTTTATCTCCATATAAAATATACTTGTATTCAGTATCATCCTGGGTGTGTTGTATGAAACTCCTCATCGGAGTAATTAATTGTGTAATGTGGTTCGGTACTACATTTACCTGTGTAATTCATTCATTTTCATTCGCCTGGTGGGTCCCAGTCGGGGGTCCACGGCACTGTAATATCCGCCTAGTTTGGGGTGTTACATTTCTATCCTCCAAATCAAGGTAAAATCCTTAGAACCCTATTTTTGGGAATTTTGGGGTTTTTCTTTGATTCGTTCGATTTATCCAGTTTGAGGCTTGAGAATATTGAAATTATGATATATCTACCCTGTATACATGCTTTCCCTACGATTTTTACGGATTGGTTTGTGCCAAGGGTTTGGGTGATTTTCCAAACTCTAGTTGTTTACCCTTGTATTTTCGTGAATCGTAAACAGGTTTTGGGAGTTTCTTCGTGAATTATGAGTATGGATTATTGATTATCATATCCCTTACGAATCGTTTAGGTGCCGGAAGCTCGTTCTTGGACCTACCGAACTCATACTCCTTTCCGTTCAATTTCCCGATGTCTCAAAGGCAAGTATATATTTATGATTGTACGTTCTCGACTTTGAAAGTAAGATACATTAATGGCATGATTATTTATATCCACTCTGGGGCGGGCCGACGGGTCCCCTAAGGGTTTCGTAGCCTCTGGTGCGATTCCACGGATGATATGAACTAACCACTCTGGGATGGACCGATGAGTCCTCTGAGGGTTCCGTAGCCTCTGGTGCGGTTCCACGGTATTCATATATATATATATATTGATGTGATGCTACGAACTCATAATGCCCATAGCGAGTACGAAAAGCGGTCTTCGAAATATCAGACTCACGAATCCTCAACTGATGGTAACCAGACCTCAGGTCGATCTTAGAAAACACAGCAGCCCCTTGAAGCTGATCCAATAAATCATCAATACGCGGCAATTGGTATTTGTTCTTAATGGTTACCCTGTTCAACTCACGATAATCAATACACAGACGTAGAGATCCGTCCTTCTTACGTACAAATAGTACTGGTGCTCCCCAAGGGGACGCACTAGGTCTAATGTAGCCCTTCTTGGTCAAATCCTCAAGTTGGCTCTTCAGCTCCTGCATCTCAGTCGGAGCCATGCGATACGGTGCTTTTGAAAGCGGGGACGTACCAAGCTCTAGCTCAATATTGAACTCTACATCACGATGCGGAGGTAAGCCTGGCAATTCATCTGGAAATACGTCTGGGTAGTCTCGGACTACCGGAATATCGATCAATTCAACTGGTCGATCCATTGTCTTGGTCATGTAACACCAATAGCCAATACATCCTTGATTAAGCAGTTTCACCATTTTCATAGCGCTGATGATTCTCCCGGAACGGCTGGGATTATCACCCTGGAAGGTACACTCAATACCATCGTCAGATGTGATGGTTACTGTTCGCTTGCGGACATTAATTATGGCATCATGACGGTCCATCCAATCGATACCCAAGATCACATCATCTTTAGGTAAATCGACCACAATTAAATTTGACAACCACTCACGGTCGTTTATTCGAATCGAGCAGTCCTGAACTTCACGATTCCCAACAATTCTTCTACCATCGGGTAGACCAATTATAAAAGGTTCACAATTGATAACATGCTCTAATTGCAAACGACTCAAACAAGAAGTAGACAAAAAGGAGTGTGAAGCACCAGTATCAAAAAGAACAGAGACAGGCTGAGATTGGATCTCGAGAGTACCTGCAATCATGCTGGCTTCGGGATCTTCAGCCCTATTCATCTCGTAAACTCTAGGTTTTGCATTTTGCACGGATGTACCTGCTTGATTTCCACGTCCCATCCCTTTGTTTGCCCCGGTAGTCTGATAAGAAGCGGATGGAGGTACTCGGTCCTGAACTGAAGAGTGTACTGGAGCATGAGGTGCTGCGGGAATACGTCCTAGTCCACTCTTAGAATAACGAGAACGATGTCCGTTCTTCCCACAAGTATGGCATGACACGGCTGGCCTAGGACATTTCGAATTGATGTGCCCCGGGTCTCCACAATTATAGCACACAACAGATAGGCTGACCGCTCGAGGTTGCGATCCGGTTGGCTTCGATGCCGTAGGTTGCCGTTCAGAAGGATCTGGCACTGGTTGGGGTCTCTTGAATGTTCCCCGGTTCTTTGTCATCGGTAGTTCTGGTTCTGAATTTCTTGTTGTTGATGCGGTTGCTTCTTGGAAATTTCCTTCACGGTCAATTCGTACTCCAGAGCTTTCTCGATGAACTCCGGTAGGGTCACACAATGATGGTTCAACAGCTGCATTCTCATTCGGGGTTTAAGCCTTTTGAGAAAGTATTTGATCTTATCAGCTTCTGTGTGGACAATCGTCGCGGCAAAAGGGAGAAGTGCTTGGAATTTCTCGGCGATAGATAGTACGTCATCATCTTCGGATGGTTCCGGATTCAGCAATTCTGATAATTTGGCCTCGCGGAGAGGACCTGGATAGTAACGATCTAGCATGAGATTTTTAAATTCTTCCCAAGTGCATACGCCATCAGCTGGCCTCACCGAAAGCCACCAAGTGTGGGCGCCCTTGCCCAAGTAGTAAGCTGCTACAGAGACGCGATTCTCTACTGGACAGTCTACCATATCGAACAACTTCTCGAAGTGTTTGATCCAATGCACGATATCAGCCGGCTCAGAGGAACCTTCAAAAATCGGGGGTCTTTGGCGCGAGATGTCACTGATGATCCGATTCACCGGCCCGCCATGTACAGGAGGTGGCCCCTGATGCTGGTCGGTAGCAGCTCTCTGCATAGTTTCCATTAACTGACCCATTTGGGTCATCTGAGCCATCATGCCCTCCATTACAGTGTAAGGATCGACACGAGCATCCTCGCACCCACTGTGGTGCGATTGGTCCCTAGAAGGCGAATCACTGCCTGTGGAACTATGCTCTGCGTTCGCACGTCTGTTGGCTCGCGGTATCGAGATTCGGCCCCTTCCGCGGCCTCGTCCCCCTCTGCCACGGCCTCTCAAATTTCTTTCCGTACTGAAAGAATCAATTTGTAATGATAATCATAAGTACAGTTCATGATACCAATCAGAATTCACGCTAAGCTAATGGCAGTAAGAAATTACATATTCAAGAAAACAGTTCGTAATGAGTTATCATCACTACGAGAGTCACACAAAATATCATATCGATGTTTGAGTCGAATGATTTCAATCATATAATCAATCCAGAATTTTATTTGAATCATCAATCAGATAATTCCTGCCACAAACCCTTAAAATGCCGAGATCAACAAGGAGATCTATTCAGAGATCAATATCTTGTCAATAATTTATTCATGGTTCATAAAGTACGTACCGCATTTGGCTCGTAGGATCAGGTGCTCGCACGAGTCACACGTGACACGAAGGTCTCTTGATACTAGTTCAATACACAAAGACTCAAAAAGAAAGAAAACGACCTCTAGCAATTGCATCTCTGATACCATTTTCTGTAACACCCCGATAAGGCGGCCATTACAGCGCCGTGGACCCCACACTAGGATCCACCAGGCGATATCCAAAGTACAGATTAAATACACAATACATGTGATACCGAACCACAAAACATAGTATTTACTCCGATGTGGAGTTTACAGCATTGTGGCCTACGGCCTTATTACACGCAGGATCCAAAACATAAGTATAATCCATATGGAGATGAATTATACCTTAAATAACAATACATTTGTTCAAACTTAAAATGAAGTGAAAAAAATAACATTATACGGTACGAACATGACCGGACACGAAAGACTTGGGGCCCCCGAACTAGTATCCTTCGAACCCCTCGTCATCACCTTGATCTTCCCGTGCCTTGCCTTTTCCTCGACCTAAAATACAACACAAGTATTTCGCCCAACACAGGGTCAGATATACATGATAAATGATTCTCAAGATAGTATACAATTCACGTATATAAGATTTCAAGAATAACGCCCCGACTAACGAACATACCCCTCGGGCGTATGAACGCTCAGTCACAAAACGTCGAACACATTCAAGTATAAAAATGGACTGTGAGCGACTAAGATAGTATGGCTCGAGAGGGACATCATAGTATGCCCGATCCGAATATGTGTCAGTGCACATGTCCACCCCGTATACGGAATCCAGGATATACGTGGGACAATGTACCTAATTAGCCTCAACGAACTACGTCTCGTGTGCACAGCCTTTCACGGAAAAATATTCACGCATGACTATATATGTGCCCGGCTAAAAATCCTACACAATATCCAATCGGAACGTAGATATGACTCCGGATATGTCACGATGCAACATGACAACGAATTCAATAATTCACAAAATCCGATTAAGGATCGAGGACTCACCGAGATGACAATAAGATCAACAATATCAAGGGTCCAAAAGTGACGAACTTGGGAATATAATCCCATGATGAAAACGGGACATCATTAAGAACAACCTCAAATCACAAGACACAAGTTTATAAGTGTTTCATATACACGAAATGCATAATCATCATAGAATCCACACATCATTATAACCAAGCAAGATAACTTTCCTCAATACGGAGGCGTGTAAAGTCCTTCTTTGTCGAACGAACAACCGGCCCTCGATTCAAAATTGGTTACTCGGACAATCAACATTGAATGAAGTATATTTTATTCAATAATGCGTTCATATGATCATCTATACCAAACTTCGACGAGACAACATCCTAATTCTCATTTGAGTAGTTCAACTTTAAGATGTTGAGCGTTACTCCAAGAACCTCATTCAATACCATTCTATTATTACAATTGATTACAAGATGTTTACCAAATGTTTGCTGGATTAAGATGTGTTAACCAATAATCTCCTACTCTTTAAACTTATCAAGAACACCAAAAAGTAAAATCTGCACTACAATCAATTACTTATGTTGAGTTAAGTAGTTATAATTCCATATTATGATTATGAAGACCACTACAAGTTCAACACCTTTCTCATAATCTTCTAGTTAACTTGGTGGTTCAAACATTACTCATATGGATTCATTTAGCTTAGGTTCAAGAAGGTGATTCCATACTTCTAATGATCAACAAGGGTTTCTCAAAACATTTTATGGTAATTATTCCAAGAAGTTATTTACATCATAATGAAACAAAGATTATTAGTAGTCTATGGGTGTTATTAGTCCAGGAATAAGAGTTTGGTTTAACTAAACATGATCATCATCATTGAAGATACTAAGAACACAACCTTACAAACCCTTAACTATCATATTTATCATTAAGTTTGTTGGAAGCTTAACTATGAACATGTTTAGCTTGATTAAATCATCACTAGGTGGAGTATACTTAATCACTATCATTATAACTATGAGATTATAGGGTTAAAACGTATGACATACCTTCAGAATTGAAGAACAATACACCAAGACCACAAGAACACAATCTAAGCTTCAAGAATGACTCCAACTCCCAATCAACAAGCTCCAAAATCCAAATGTAAAGCTCAAACACAAGTTGGAAGAAGGTAATTTTGATCTAGGGGTGCAGGAGGATGATTATCTAGGTGAAAACTCAGAGTATGGTCGTGCAAAATGAAAGTCACAAGCTGTCTTTTTATAACAGCACAGTTCGTTACGTACGCTACCCGGGCAGTATTACGTACGTAAGCTCTGTCCAGATGTTACTGGATTGAAACATGAACATCGTTACGTACGTTACCTGTCAACGTATTACGTACGTAATGTAGGTCAACTAGATTGCCTCCAAAAGATCAGATATTCGAATCCCGTCCGGCCCTACACGCCGAAAGTTGAGATCGGATACGATTACACTAGTTACGTACGTAACAAGCATACCTTTACGTACGTAAATAACTAAGCATAACGTACGTTATGTTTAAGGATTAGCGTATGTTATACCCAGGTTAGTAGCTAAAAAAATGTATTAATCTATGCGACGTTGAGAATCCAATTATAGTGCGAGTGATCGTTATTATTATGTTTATTTATGATATATTCCAATATCAATAACGATACACAAATGCAACAAGAGTACAACAGTATTTGAATTATCCGAACGATACAACAGTAAGTAAGAATTTCCGTCGGATATTACATATTATTGGTCCGAATTGGTTGCTGATATGATCATCGGATTTCGGCTCGTATTGTGGACATGGATTCTTGAGGGTCTGAGTTGGATAGTTCAGACTATGGTTAATCGAGATATTGTGGAACCGATGAGTTTGTGGCCTGGTTGTATTGATATTGATCGTCATCGAACATGTTGATTATTAATCATTCGTTTTACAATAAGATATGATGTTTGATCGTGGATTATGACTGTTGTGTTGCGGTTGAGGTTGAAGAGTTCGTAGATTACCTTGGTCGGGACTGAGGAACTCGTAGACGAAATCAGCTGAATTGGTAACAGCTCGCTGTATTGATATCGAGGTAAGTTTTATACTTGTACTAATCAATGAGATTAATGTTATCATATAGGTGTACGAATGTGTGTATCATTTCGAGACATGATCTCTTTATGATTTTGTTGATATCAGAGGATTGTTTGATACGACACCCGTTGGCAAATTATGCCAAATGTTATTGTTGTTCGTAAATGGCCGGTTCAAGGCATTGTGATACTTGTTGGTAACGTTGCTGTAGATAGCCGGTTCACGGTATCGACATATCGATTGTTATTGTTGATTGATGTTCCATCATGATATTGTGGTGATCGTCGTTATTGATATCGGTGTTTTTCTATTGATGTTGTATTGGTCGATTGAAGGCATTGATGTATTCGATTATCATCTTCGTTATCGGTAACCGATTAAAGGTGCCGAGACATCCGTTGTATCATTGTTATCGATTGACCATTCTAAGGTAATCAATATATGGAATTGGGACTGTCGAGGACATTTCCCATCCGTTGTAATCGTTGTTATCGATTTGCCATTCTAAGGTAATCGAAGTATTGAATTGGGACTGTCGAAGATAGTTCCCATCCATTGAGTCGTTATCGATTGGTCGTTCTAAAACAATCGAGGTATTGAATTGGTATCGCCGAGGATGGTGCCCACCCGTGAGTTATTAGTGTCGTGTTGGCCGACTCAAGGCAACACACTATCATTCTTGTGAATTCGGTAATTTTGTGATCGTTGAGGGTTGAGGAGTTCCAGATTGTTGTTCGTGTTAATCGGTCCTTAGTGTAATATCCGCAATTTCGAATTTCGGTAATTTTCTTTTTTCGGCGGAAGTCCATTTTGACGACTCGCTCATGACCTTTCGTCATTTCGAGAATGATTAATTCTGCACTTTTTGTCATCCGAGTTCGTTTCGGTGTCGTTTTGTTGAGTTCCGTGTCCTTAATCGACTTTTTCACGTGGGAGTTCGACTTTGTAAAGTCGCCATTAATTTTTGGTAACTCCAAAACTTCTAAATCTTTGCAATATTATAGAGCATCGAGTTAGCTTTCCAATGGTTCGAACGGTGAGTCAATCGGAGTCCGGACGAGAGAGTTATGGTCGTTTTAGCTCACCCGCTCGTTATTGGCCGATCACTGCCGGCCGAACTCGACCGTGTCGTCCGACACGGCCCGTGCCGTACTCGTCTGGAAATGCCGGAAGTTTCTATCTCAGGACCCGACCGTGTCGTCCGACACGGCCCGTGCCGTACTCGTCTGGAAATGCCGGAACCATCGCTGACACGCGGCCGTGTTCCAGGACACGGTCGAGTCGTGCCGAGTCATTGTCGCTGACGGGTCACTTTCGGAAGGCCCCTCCGCGCGACCGTGTCTAGCAGGACACGGTCGAGTCCCCGCCGGTCAATCTGCGCGCCACGGCCGTGTCGGCGGACACGGTCGAGTCATCGAGCCTATAAAAGGCCCCGCAGACGTTTTCTTGCCATTTTTCACCTTCTTCTTCTCCTCTTCCGCAGTGGCGTGTTCTAAGCTTGAAGCCATGTTGTTTAACAACATATCCATGGAGTTTGGAGGTTCATAACATCGATTAATCCTTCCATAACTTGCTCCGATCGACCGAATCAAGGCAAGTTTTCCTAAAATATAGTTTTGGGGATTTTGTTCGATTTGTCCGTTTAATTCGTTTTAACTCAGAATATTGATGGATTTATGATTGTTAAGATATATTATATCTAATTTCTTGTTATTCCACGGTTGGATCGCCACGGATTTGTCGTTTTATTGAGTATTTTATCGACGCCTTGAAGGTGTTCGATAAAATGTCTTAGAGGGGTTTTTGGGCGTTCTACGATTATCCTTCCTCGTATGATCGATGATTTATTGATTATATTGTTGTTAGGGTCGAGTTTCTTGTGAAGAAACCGTGTTGAACCCTTCCGTTCGTTGTCGTCTTCCTTTTCGTTAACATCGGGCGTTCCGAAGCTTTCCGGTTGAGCCGTATCCGTTCGTGGTTCCGTGCTCGTGGTATCAAGGCAAGTACCTTGTCCATACCATTCTTGTTTTGTGGATATGATAATTGGTGATCATCTTGGTGTGTTTGTTTATTTGTTTGAAATGAGTTTTCAAAGGATTCGGCTAGCCTCGTTAAGGCTTACTTTCAAAACTCGTGTGTTTTGTAAATTGTGTGGGTTGTAAGTGATTACATGAATCCTTTAGATATAATTGATGTTGATGTTGCGCTTGATAATGCGTGTGTACGAGTATTGCTTATTTCCGTCGCGTTATGGTTGACGTGCGTGTTGTTATTTATTCGTGTGGTCGTGGACTGACGGATGAATTATGTGAATTGGTGAATCGATTTGATAATTGTTACAACGATTGACTGTGTGCTTGATGTTTGTGATAATGTGGATACTTGTTGTGAGAAACGTCGTATCCGGAACCTCGAGGGCGGGCGTGCACTCGGCACGGTGTATGCTGCAATGTGCGGCTCCATATGGGTGGTGAAAGCCGGTGTTACCTAATGCACGCGCAAGGGGCGGCTCTTGCGGGAGTGACGCCGGTGCGGTGACATGTTCAATGAGCGGCCAACATGATGGAAGTGAACGCCGGTACACAGGTGCGCAAGGGAGGCGCCTGGCAGGCTTATTGGTTACGGGTATTTGAGTGATAGCTAAGACCCCGTTACCGAACGATGTTCGTATCTCAAATTCTTTCAACTCACTTTTAAATGTTTGTCTTGATATAGACCGCGATTCGTGTTTTTGAAAGCTTGTTTCAACTTGTTTTTAAAGCGTTGGTATCAGGGTTAATTAACCAAGGAGGTTTGACAAAATCTCCGAGGGTTAATTAATCGGGGGTCTTGAGCAGGATATGTCGAATGAGAGACTGTACCTTTGATGGTATTGTGGTGCTATTCTGTGTTTTGGGTCGAGGACCCTGTGGAATGTTGAGATGATTGATCTCGTGTTGATATTATTTGGGTTTGGGTCGAGAACCCTGTGGAATGTTGAGATGATTGATCTCGTGTTGATATTATTTGGGTTTGGGTCGAGAACCCCGTGTGATGTTGAGATGTTTGATCTCGTGCCGATATTATTTGATTTTGGGTCGAGAATCCCGTGGAATTATTTGTGAAGACTCGTTTGTGTTGATTGAGTGGCTTTCTTGCAAATTGTTTTCTATTAAAACAATCGATGGCATCTTTAAAACTGTTTTATAAATGGTTTCCCCTTTATCGGTGATCTTTCGGTTTTGAGAAATGTTTATCAAACTCATGCCTCGGGAAGTACTTTTCGTTACGTTTAGATTTTTGAGGATTCACAGTTATTGTTATTCGTGAAATGTGAATGGTATGGCTCGTATTTGCACTTTGTTCTTGCACTAGCAAAACAAAGGAGTTTGCTAACCCCGAGTATTCGGGGTGGATGTCTGTTTGCATTCGGGTTTGGGAGCATAACACAGGGTCGGCACGGAGGATGATGAAAGATGAACGATACTAATCACACGAGGATCCGTATGAGGTCATTGGTATAGTTATAGTTTATTTTCCATTGTGGTATTCTTTCCCGTTGTACGGGAGTGTGTTGTACTCGACCTGCGTGGGCATGTAATGAGTTTGAGTTGTATGTATTTATTGAAAGACCAAATCGGTCTACTTAGTCATTTTAACCTTAAAGGCATTGTCGAGTTGTTCTATGTTGTTACTGCTGGTAGATCCTTGAGGAAAGGTTCTACGGCGTGTAATATCCACTGGATTGGGGGTGTTACATTTATGGTATCGAGCTTAGGTTGTGGAAACCTAGGCCGCCGGGTCGATGGTGTCTGTTGAGTTTTGTCTTGTCGGATTTTATCCGATCGAGTCGTGTCGCGACGCGTTGTCCGAGTTTGTTGGTCGTGATTAGTATCGTGGGCGATCATCATCTTCGTGCGACTGTGAATGTAAGTCTCCCTTCTTTGTGTTGTGCCTCGTGTGACACGAGCTATTTTTATGATTATTTGTTAAGTGACGGAATCCTTTTATGGATTTTGATTTCGTGATATGTGGTTATTTGACTCTCATATTTCGTTCATATGAGGAGTAGTGTTGTTGGATTATGCATGTTGAACAGTATTTCTTTTATCCATTTGTGTGAGTTCTTTTGTAATGACTTTCGGTATTTTACCGACCGAGTTTTATTTCGAAAACCGATTCCCTTAATCGAGTTTTTGGCATTATGGCCTTGACCACTTTGTGAAATTCTTATGACGGTATTTAGTATTTTGTAAATGGTTTTCGTGAGTTTTGAAATATTACCGTCATCGGCCTTTTTGGCATTTTTGTAAATGGTTTTTAGTCCGGTGGGTTCGGCGTCGGACCACGGCGCTATAATGTTACGTGAAATTACAAATTTTTGGGCATTCTAGCCCATTGAATTATTTTTGAAAACCTTGAGTATCTTAGAAAATTAAAATTCGAGACGTACTTTTAAAACGAATTATTTTCTTGCGGTGTTTTCAAGGTGTTTTCTAATGCCGCAATACATTTCAAAAATTTTCCGGTTGAGGACCAAAAATATTTTGAGATATTTTCAAATGCAGTTGCTTAGACCCAAGGGTCGAATATTTTTGAAAGTTTTTCACTACGTGAAGGTGTCCTCATTTTTGTTCAAACGCAAGATGATTTTCAAAGTCTCGAAAATGATGTTTGTTCAACTTTTTGTAAAATGATACTCAAGATCAACTGGTGTTTCCAAACTGTCTTCAAAGGTGGTTTTCGTTTTTAAAACCTATCATTCCTGTTTGCGGACCGGAAATGCGTGTATGGTTTTCGAACTTTCGTTACGGTGTCAACCCCGAATTGTGATTGAATTGGTGGCGTGAGCGTCGAGTCGTTCGCCACGCATATGTTTTGTTGGCTCTCTGTGAGGTGTGAACCGGTGTTCTTGTTTATCGCCTCGTGGTGATTTGCGTATTGTCGCACTAGTGTGAGTTGTTATAGCCGGATTTTTGTGCGTTATACACATGGGTGATTGTTTCATGATGTTTGTGATTGTGTCTTTGGTATCGTTCGGGATGTTGTAATCGTCGAATGATGCCGTTGTTGTTGTGATTTTTGTATGCGTTGATATGTTATCTGAGTTGGCATCTCGGTATGTTGTTTTGCGGTGTTTTGATCCATTGTATCGAGCATTTGTATTTTCGGTATGCCGAGCCGAGACGTTTCAACCGTAATGTGCGGGGCATGCACGTGTATATTGTCCTTCTCGTCGGTAACACATTTCAAGTGTGGACTCGAGGACACCGAATTCATTTTGCGAATGGCTACCGAGACTTTTGGAGTTCGCGCTCAAAGATCATCGGCATCGGCCTTGAGAGGCCTTTGAAGGATGTTTCGCCGGTTGCTTGTTGTGTCGTCACCTTGATTTATTTGTTGTGAGTTGCGGGCGACCTTCTTTTATAAGAGGTCGAATGTAGTACCCGTGTTGTTTTTAGACTCTGCATTTTCTCTTTCGAGTCTATCGACTCGCTCGTGTTCGTTGATACTTTCGAACTTGTTACGTATTTGGTTTAAATCGTTCGAGCAGTGTGATCTTGTTTTGAGTCAATCTGGTTATCGCCGCGACTTTTTCGAGTTCGGCTCGATTCTTGTGAACCTTGTTCGGAAGTGACATCATCTGGTTTTACTAGTTCTCTTATTCGAAGTGGATCGGATTTGGAACTTCTGTATATTCTACTTTGTTGACTCATTTATGTTCGTTGACATTTCTGAGCTTGTCTGCCCCTTGTTTTTGTTTATCGAACGAGTGTGGCATCATTTGAATAACTCGTTTGTCGTTGTGACTTTTCAATTGTTATTCCCTTTCCTGTGGATCTTATGCGAGTGTGCATCTTGTTGTTTTCACCGGATCTTGTTTTGTCTCGAGTCGAGATGTGAACCTCGGAGTTGTCGGTTGAACCTTATTGTTCTTCGTGATCCGAACATGATCGTTCGATTTTTGTTGTCTCGATCGTTTGTTTGTTCGGTTTTGTTCCCGTTTCGTGATTGTTGAGCGTTCAGGCTCCTTCCTAATTCCCTTAAGTTCGGGAAATTAGTCTCGTTTCCGATCTTCCAACCCTTGGGCGGTGGAATTCCATATTTGTTCAGCGTTTGACCCGCGTTTAGATTGATGGACCGTCAGGTTGGTCAATCGTATTGATTTTCGTTCGTTGTGTTTTGTGATTGTTCAAATAATCGACTTGACTATATTATCCGTTTGATGATGCTTGTCATTTGTTGGTTTTATTGTATCCCTAACGGCGACATTGTGTTGGTCGTCGTGGAGCGTGTTTTCACGCCGTATGTCTCTTTGCGTTTCTTGCAGCGTTTCGCCGTTGGGCGCGAGTTTTCTATTTTTGTGTATCTCGTCGAGTTTTCCTGGCGGGTATATTGCTCCCCTCCTACTTGTTTTAAGTTTCGGGACGAAACTTCTTTTAAGGAGGGTAGAATGTAATATCCGCAATTTCGAATTTCGGTAACTTTCTTTTTTCGGCAGAAGTCCGTTTTGACGACTCGCTCATGACCTTTCGTCATTTCGAGAATGATTAATTCTGCACTTTTTGTCATCCGAGTTCGTTTCGGTGTCGTTTTGTTGAGTTCCGTGTCCTTAATCGACTTTTTCACGTGGGAGTTCGACTTTGTAAAGTCGCCATTAATTTTTGGTAACTCCAAAAATTTTAAATCTTTGCAATATTATAGAGCATCGAGTTAGCTTTCCAATGGTTCGAACGGTAAGTCAATCGGAGTCCGGACGAGAGAGTTATGGTCGTTTTAGCTCACCCGCTCGTTATTGGCCGATCACTGCCGGCCGAACTCGACCGTGTCGTCCGACACGGCCCGTGCGCACTCGCCTGGAAATGCCGGAAGTTTCGTCTCAGGACCCGACCGTGTCGCCCGACACGGCCCGTCTGCTGCACGCCTGGAAATGCCGGGCCGATCGCTGACACGCCCGACCGTGTTCCAGGACACGGCCGAGTCGTGCTTGTCATTGTCGGACGGGTCACTTTCGGAAGGCCCCTTCGCGCCGCGACCGTGTCTAGAAGGACACGGTCGAGTCCCCGCCGGTCAGCTGCGCGCCACGACCGTGTCAGGCGGACACGGCCGAGTCCGCTGCCTATAAAAGGCCCCGCAGACGCTTTTCTTGCCATTTTTCACCTTCTTCTTCTCCTCTTCCGCAGCTGGGCGTGTTCTAAGCTTGAAGCCATGTTGTTTAACAACATATCCATGGAGTTTGGAGGTTCATAACATCGATTAATCCTTCCATAACTTGCTCCGATCGACCGAATCAAGGCAAGTTTTCCTAAAATATAGTTTTGGGGATTTTGTTCGATTTGTCCGTTTAATTCGTTTTAACTCAGAATATTGATGGATTTATGATTGTTAAGATATATTATATCTAATTTCTTGTTATTCCACGGTTGGATCGCCACGGATTTGTCGTTTTATTGAGTATTTTATCGACGCCTTGAAGGTGTTCGATAAAATGTCTTAGAGGGGTTTTTGGGCGTTCTACGATTATCCTTCCTCGTATGATCGATGATTTATTGATTATATTGTTGTTAGGGTCGAGTTTCTTGTGAAGAAACCGTGTTGAACCCTTCCGTTCATTGTCGTCTTCCTTTTCGTTAACATCGGGCGTTCCGAAGCTTTCCGGTTGAGCCGTATCCGTTCGTGGTTCCGTACTCGTGGTATCGAGGCAAGTACCTTGTCCATACCATTCTTGTTTTGTGGATATGATAATTGGTGATCATCTTGGTGTGTTTGTTTATTTGTTTGAAATGAGTTTTCAAAGGATTCGGCTAGCCTCGTTAAGGCTTACTTTCAAAACTCGTGTGTTTTGTAAATTGTGTGGGTTGTAAGTGATTACATGAATCCTTTAGATATAATTGATGTTGATGTTGCGCTTGATAATGCGTGTGTACGAGTATTGCTTATTTCCGTCGCGTTATGGTTGACGTGCGTGTTGTTATTTATTCGTGTGGTCGTGGACTGACGGATGAATTATGTGAATTGGTGAATCGATTTGATAATTGTTACAACGATTATTTGTGTGCTTGATGTTTGTGATAATGTGGATACTTGTTGTGAGAAACGTCGTATCCGGAACCTCGAGGCGGGCGTGCACTCGGCCCGGTGTATCTTGCAATGTGCGGCTCCATATGGGTGGTGAACGCCGGTGTTACCTAATGCGCGCGCAAGGCGGCTCTTGCGGGAGTGACGCCGGTGCGGTGACATGTTCAATGAGCGGCCAACATGATGGAAGTGAACGCCGGTACAGTGCGCAAGGGAGGCGCTGGCGGGCTTATTGGTTACGGGTATTTGAGTGATAGCTAAGACCCGTTCTGAACGATGTTCGTATCTCAAATTCTTTCAACTCACTTTTAAATGTTTGTCTTGATATAGACCGCGATTCGTGTTTTGAAAGCTTGTTTCAACTTGTTTTTAAAGCGTTGGTATCAGGGTTAATTAACCAAGGAGGTTTGACGAAATCTCCGAGGGTTAATTAATCGGGGGTCTTGAGCAGGATATGTCGAATGAGAGATTGTACCTTTGATGGTATTGTGGTGCTATTCGTGTTTTGGGTCGAGGACCCCGTGGAATGTTGAGATGTTTGATCTCGTGTCGATATTATTTGGTTTTGGATCGAGAATCCCGTGGAATGTTGAGATGATTGATCTCGTGTTGATATTATTTGGGTTTGGGTCGAGAACCCCGTGTGATGTTGAGATGTTTGATCTCGTGCCGATATTATTTGATTTTGGGTCGAGAATCCCGTGGAATTATTTGTGAAGACTCGTTTGTGTTGATTGAGTGGCTTTCTTGCAAATTGTTTTCTATTAAAACTCTCGATGGCATCTTTAAAACTGTTTTATAAATGGTTTCCCCTTTATCGGTGATCTTTCGGTTTTGAGAAATGTTTATCAAACTCATGCCTCGGGAAGTACTTTTCGTTACGTTTACATTTTTGAGGATTCCTGGTTATTGTTATTCGTGAAATGTGAATGGTATGGCTCGTATTTGCACTTTGTTCTTGCACTAGCAAAACAGTGGAGTTTTGCTAACCCCCGAGTATTCGGGGGGTGGATGTCTGTTTTTGCATTCAGGTTTGGGAGCATAACACAGGGTCGGCACGGAGGATGATGAAAGATGAACGATACTAATCACACGAGGATCCGTATGAGGTCATTGGTATAGTTATAGTTTATTTTCCGCTGTGGTATTCTTTCCCGTTGTACGGGAGTGTGTTGTACTCGACCCCTGCGTGGGCATGTAATGAGTTTGAGTTGTATGTATTTATTGAAAGACCAAATCGGTCTACTTAGTCATTTTAACCTTAAAGGCATTGCCGAGTTGTTCTATGTTGTTACCAGCCTGGTAGATCCTTGAGGAAAGGTTCTACGGCGTGTAATATCCCTGAGCGGATTGGGGGTGTTACACTTAGGGATCGTGATCCCAGGAAGGTTGTGTTAGATATTGTTGGTAGTGTCGATCTTTCATTATTCATGTATCATCGTTCACTTTGGTGAGTCGTATGATCCGTATTGGATGCGTTATCCTTTGAATTTCATTGTCATGTTGCATCTTGATATATCTGGAATTATATTTCCGTGCCGATTGGTTATGTGTAGGATTTTTAGCCAGACACGATGGTCATGCGTGGATGTTTCTGCATTGGACCGTGCACACGGGACGTAGTCCGTGAGGCTAATTAGGTACATTGTCCCACGTATATTCTAGATTCCGTATACGGGGTCGACATGTGCACGGACACATTTTCGGATCGGTCGTACTGTGATGTCCCTCTTGAGCCTTATTGTTGTGGTCGTTCATAGTCCATGTTGTATAGGATATGTTTGACTGTTTGTGACTGGTTGTTCATACGCCCGAGGGGTTTGTTCGACAGTCGGGGTTATTTCTTTGAGATCCATTATTGTCGATCGTTTAGAGCTACCTTGTTGATGGTACTCTCGATCGTTGTTGTTCCCTTATTGATCGTGTTGGAGGGTATCATGTTGATGGTATTCTCGATTATTGTGGATCTTTCGCCGATAGCATTGGAGTTTATCATGTCGATGATATTCTCGGTTGGTTTATGGGTTGATCATTGTTATTGACAGTGTGAGCGTTCGGATTGTACGTCAGTGTTTCGGGACTTGTTGTCATTATTTTGTGTGTTATTGGTTTTTGTCCCTATTGAGCTTTATCGTACAATCCGACGGACAGGATTTGGCACAGATAGTTCATGCTACACTTATGAGTTATGATAATGTTTTGAGAATTCTTGGTATTGTTGAATGCAGTACAGACAATTGTAGTTGAGTTCTTTTCGTAATTTGAGATGCCATTCAAACGTATCAATCGTATGCCGATACTCGTCGTCGACCTTTGGAATTCGATTTTGGAGACCATGTCCTACTCCAGGGTTGGAGACTTAGCTTATCGCTTGTCGTTGCCCCCTGTGTTGGGTCTTGTTCATATCGTTTGTCATGTTTCTCGGTTGAGAAGGCATATGCCGGATCCAAGTCATGTTTTTGACTATAGTGAGATTTACGTAACCAAGGACGTTACCTATCCGGAGAAACCAGCAAAGCTTCTTGAACGTCCAGCCTTGGCACCAAACCATCCCATTGGTTTTAGTGCAATGGTCGATACATGGAGTCGAGGAGGCGACTTGGGAAACGGAAGAGAATATGCGATCAGAGTGCCCCGAACTTTTTATTTCTTATGTTTCGGGACGAAACTTCTTTTTAGAGGGGGAGAATGTAATACCCGTACTTTTTGTTGACTATTTGACCTTACTGTTCTTCCTGTTTTGTCGCTCTGTAGACACTTTGTGATGGCGTCGGCATTGATCTAGAGTTTCATGCCTTTTTTGGATCATGATCGTGCCGTTTAGACCTTTCGGAAGTGTTCTGGGTCAGGGAGGTAGCGCACGCTAGGCCTATGCTAACGCACGCTAATTCTGTATGAGTAGCGCACGCTAGTTTTGAGCCTTAGCGCATGCTAACGGACTGAGTCGGCAGAGGCAGTGAGGTTTCAGACTTTCTGGAGTAGCAGGCATTGCACGCTAGGCAACGGCTAGCGTACGCTATATGTGTTGCGTAGCGCACGTTAGTGCTCAGTGTTAACGCACGCTAGCGGACTGGGGCAGTGAACTGAGATTTTGGCAGGACATCAGTTAGCGCATGCTAAGGATGTGAAGTAGCGGGCGCTAACGTTTGCAGACAGTAGCCACTGGACTACCGGGTGACCCGTTAGCACATGCTAATTTTGAGGCATAGCGTGCGCTAGACTGGGACAGTATATTGTTGGGATTCCGAAAATAAAACGAAATACGCAGCGGAAATAAATACGAATCCCAAACAGGATCGATCAAGTAACGTATATACGAAAAAAAATACGAAGATTAAGAATCATACCCTTGAAGCCTTTGAAATAATTCTTCGTAAAATGATGATGATCATGAACCCCGTCCCGAACACGAAATCCCTACGTTCCAAGCACCAAAAGTTCGAAGCCTCTACTTCACACGCGTCGGAAGTTGCCCGGAAAAATCTACAACACTCCGTTCTATGAAGAACACGGCTAGGAAGTGTTGTAGGAATTTATATATCACTTTTTCTTAACTTTTATATCACCTCCAAGATGAAAAATAGAAAAGAAAAAAATTTCTCCTCCCTCACTTTTTGAAGACACGGCTGAACTCCTCTCTCAAAAGATGAATATGAGTTGTATCTAGTTTCATCTCATCATGTGTGTATATATATATATATATATATATATATATATATTATATCTCATATAATAATTATATATCATGTTATAATTATTTTGAGAATAAGAATCTCTACAAATAATTAAAACATGACAACACACATGCAAGGTGGTCATGTGAGGGGGCGGCCTACTAGGAAGATTCCTATAAAACGAGCCGAGCCACTCGGCTCGTGTACCGGACGTTCGTCAAACGACTCCGTTAAATACACTCCGTTTAATTATCAATGTATTTATATTCATTAATTAATCTATTTAATTAATTATATCAAATACAAATATATCTCTCTAAGAAATATAATTTATGAATTAAATTAATTACTCGGTAACTTAATTTTAATTCATAAGACCGCTATTTGATTTATCCAATAAATCATAATTAGATATCCAATATCTAATCTTAATAGAGAGATAATAAATTCCCATTTATCCGTCAATGCTCCTAATGCGCGACTCCGTAGGTCCGTCTCAGCCGGCATTGGGAGGAACCAATGAGTGCGGGCAGCACTTAGCCAGCCTAGCGGGCCGCACTGTAAACCCCGACTGAGAACGAATGAAGGGATCATTCTAGAACCATTATGTCGTGAATACTATATACGTATAGACCCTTCATCAGATGTCCCGGTCAAGTCTTCGGGTCACGGTAAAGTCAAACCCTACTTTTGACTAAACTCTATACATGTGTTAATGCAAATCAAGACCAACTGATCAATAGTATATCTAATACTACTATATCAGAATGCTTTGGCCAAAGACTTATGATCTTATTTTCCATTAACCGTATAGGACATTCGCCTGCTCACTAACAGGAGATAGAATCATTTCTTGGCGTACAGTAAAGACTGCTACCTGCCCGTATAGTCCGCACTTCGAGGTCGACTCAGCAATTAAGCAAATGAGTCTAACTACTCTAATGACAAACTAAACGTCATAGGCACATCTTCTACTGAACCCTCAAGTCAAAGGTCCACGTATACTATCACAACCTTTCGATTCGTCATCGACTCTCCGAGAGTGAATACCGTGTGACTGAATCGAGTATGAGTCGTTTTCGAGTATACTGGTCCCACAAATATACTTATAACTATGCTATCGAGACATGCACATTTCCTAGCATTAGTTATACAAGTCTTATTAAAAAACTTAATGCCCATTTAAGTTTATTGACTTGCGAACGATTTACGTAAATAAACTTTAAACACTTCCAGTGCATTTTCTCTTATCCCATAACGAGAATGAAATGTTCGATTTATTTACATGGACTTCACTTCAATGTTTACCAAGTCAAGAATGCAATTGAAATACAATAAACAGTGAATGAATCGAATTGCCTTTTTATTATTTATTATTCCATAATTACAAGTACAATGCCCATACTCTCTCATCCCCTGAGTGGCATTTGAGGGCATATTCCTAACAATCTCCCACTTGCACTCAATGCCACATATCATGCTATCCAATACCCATGTTCTTTAGATGTCTTTCCAAGACAGCCTGAGATAATGGCTTAGTCAGCGGGTCAGAGACATTATCTTCTGAGTCTACTCTTTGCAATGAAACATATCCTTTTTCCACCATCTCTCGAACGATGTGGTACTTTCTCTCTATATGCTTGGTGTTGTGGTGAGCGACAGCTCCATCATTATCACAGAATAGTGATATAGGCAACTCCGCATTAGGGACCACTTGAAGTTCTTGTATAAATTTCTGCATCCAAAATGCTTCTTGGCTAGCCTCTGAGGCAGCTTGATACTCTGCTTGGCAGGTGGAATCTGCAGTAACGGTTTTCTTGGAGCTTCTCCAAGATACTGCTCCTCCATTGAGAGTAAACAAATACCCAGATATCGACTTAGAGTCATCATTGTCTCCTTGAAAATCAGAATCGGTGAATCCAATCACCTTCAGTTCTCCACCACCATAAGTAAGAACTAAATCTCTAGTTCTTCTTAAGTACTTAAGAATGTTCTTTACGGCAGTCTAATGTTCCCTTCCCGGGTTTGCTTGAAATCGACTTACCATACTCACATCGTAGGCTAAGTCTGGTCTCGTACACAACATAGCGTACATGAGGCTACCCACTGCCGAGGCATAGGGTACCTTACTCATCTCTCTCTTGTCTTCCTCACTTTGAGGACACATTTTCGTGGTGAGATGAATTCCATGTCGCATGGGAAGGAACCCTCTTTTAGATTCATCCATCTTGAATCTTCTCAGGATTTTATCGATATAAAGGGCTTAGGAAAGTCCTATCATTCTTCGCGGTCTATCTCTGTAAAGACGGATCCCTAGAATATAGGAAGCTTCTCCCAAGTCTTTCATGGAGAACGTTTTAGAAAGCCAACCTTTCACAGTGCTGAGCATTGCTATGTTATTTCCTATAAGTAGAATATCATCTACATATAGTACTAAGAACGCAATGTTGCTCCCACTGACCTTTTGTAAACACACGGTTCCTCCTCATTTCGTACGAAGTCAAAGTTCTTAACTGCTTCGTCAAATCGAAGGTTCCAACTCCGTGAAGCTTGCTTCAGACCATAAATGGCTCGTTGCAGCTTACACACTTTATGAATATTAGCTTTGGACACAAAACCTTTAGGCTGTTCCATATAGATTTCCTCCTCGAGGTATCCTTTTAGAAAAGCCGTTTTGACATCCATTTGCCATATTTCATAATCATAATAGGCAGCAATGGCAAGCATCATGCGAATCGATTTTATCATAGCTATGGGCGAGAAGGTATCATAATAATCGATTCCTTCCCTTTGGGTATAACCCTTTGCCACAAGCCTGGCCTTATAGGCATCAACCTTGCCATCCCCATCAGTCTTTCTCTTATAGATCCATTTATTTCCAATAGTCCTCATGCCAGTTGGAAGATCTACTAGAGTCCAGACCTGATTGGTATGCATCGAGTCTATCTCAGCTTCCATTGCTTCTTGACATTTATCGGAGTCTATATCCACTATCGCTTGGTTATAGGTGATAGGGTTGTTTTCACTGCTATCAGGTGTGTCGTGGAGACCCAGTTCCTCGACATGTGTATAGCCATACCTCTCAGGTAAGTGAGATACCCTATCAGACCTTCGAAGTGGAGGTTGTGTTATAATAGGTTCGGTTCTTGATCCCTGATCAGATGTCTCCTTAGGACTTTCATTATGCTCTTCCAAAGAGACATTTCTACCCGAGCCACCTTCCTGAATGAATTCATCCTCAAGGAAGTGCGCTTGTAATGCCACAACGACCCTATGGTCTTCTGGCATGTAGCCATCGAGTCCTCTGGGTATCCTATGAAACGTCCTTTTATGGACCTCGCTTCCAGTTTGTCCACCTTAGCCTTTTTGACATAGGCTGGACATCTCCAAATCCTTATGTGATTAAGGCTTGGTTTCTTACCCTTCCACATCTCATGCGGAGTGATAGGAACAGATTTGGAAGGACATCTATTAAGGATATAGGCAGCGGTTAGTAAGGCATACCCCCATAGGTAAATAGGTAAATCAGTTTAATTTAACATGGAGCGAACCATGTCCAACAAATTCCGATTTCTCCTTTCTGAAACACCATTTAACTGTGGGGTTCCTGGAGGCGTGAATTGTAAAACTATTCCATGTTCCTTAAGGAACTCATCAAACTCAGTTCTCATATATTCGCCACCTCGGTCCGACCGAAGTGCTTTGATATGACATCCAGTTTGTTTTTCAACTAGGGCCTTAAATTCTTTGAATTTAGCAAAGGCTTCGTATTTATGTTTCATTAAGTACACAATACCATACCTAGTATGATCATCTGTGAACATTATGAAATATTGATATCCGTCTCGGGCTACTTCTAAAGCACCACAAACATCGGTATGCACCAATCCAAGTTTATCGGCAGCCCTTTCAAAAGTCCTTGTGAAGGGGAACTTAGTCATTTTGCCTCTAAGGCAAGATTCACAAGTTGGATAGGGTTCTACACCCAATGGACTTAAAAGTCCATCTTTCTCCATTTTCTGAACCTTGGTCTTACCAACATGACCAAGTCTAAGGTGCCATTTAAGAGCTTGATTAGTATCTTGCCTACCACGTTTTCCTAGTTATAGTGTTCACTGTTCTTTTATTTTGCATGTTCATATGATATAAACCATTCAACAATGTAGCCGTTCCAACCAATTTATTTCGAAAATAAATTTTACTACTGCCATTGCCAATGAAGAAACAAAATCCTTTCCGGTCCAAGACTGGAATGGATACAATATTTTTATGCCCCTTGGGCAAAACAAGTACTTCATCTAATGTCAAAATAAAACCGGATTCTAAACCCAGAAGGATTGATCCAATATCGGTTGCCTCGACACTTTGTCCGCTTCCAACAGTGATCATTATTTCCCCAGCTTCAAGTTTTCTACTTCGTTCGAGATCCTGATTCATAGTACAAATGTGAGAAGTGGCACCTGAATCCAGAATCCATGAAGCAGAATATACAGTAGCGGAACAATTAGTTTCAAAAACAAAAAGTTCCGTACCTGATGCGCCATTAATCTTGGGACGAGTCCTTCGCCAGTGGCCCTGCTCACCGCATTCAAGGCATTTGTCCGTAGGTTTTGGACCGCCTACCTTTTGAACCTTTCGGGCCTTGCCCTTTCCTTTTTGCACCCCTTTCTTGGGTTTGTACTGCTCGTAGGTCTTTTTCTTCTTGTTCTTGGACCTCCTAGGCCCAGAAGAAATCACAAGAGCAGCCTCTCTCGGTTTAGTCTTCATGTTAGATCACGCCGTCACAGCTTTATTCATTAGCCCAGCTAATGTGCATGTAATTTCATTACAGTTGAAATTCATTACAAACTGCGTGAAAGAGTCAGGGAGAGATTGAAGGATGAGATCAATTTGAAGGGATAAATCCATATTAAATTTGAGCACCTCGAGCCTCTCAATCATAGAGATCATCTTGAGGACGTGGTCTCCCACTTTCTCCCCTTCTTTCATCCTAGCACTGAACAACTGCTTCGATATCTCATATCTAGCAGTCCTACTGTGCTCTCCATAAAGTTCGGTCAAGTGTGCGAGAATCTGCCTAGCAGAAGTCATTTTCTCGTGTGCTCTCTGCAGCTCATTAGTCATTGAGCCCATCATAAAGCCACGGACTAGCACGTCATCCTTGACCCATTTTTCATGGACGTCAATGTCTTCCTGATTACCCCTAGTCCGGATTGGAGTCGGTGGAATGTCCGCCTCCAAGACGTATCCCAGAGACTCCATACTGAGTACAATCATCATATTCCACAACCAGTCAACAAAGTTAGGGCCAGTTAGAAGATTCTTTTCAAGTAGTATTGCAAGTGGGTTTTTAGCCATTTTAGAGAGATTCAATTTCGTTTTCTGCAAAGATTTAGACAAGATTAAATTAGTGACTTGTTTAATTATGACCGAGTATAGAACTTAAGGGCTTGTATAATTCTTGTCTCGGCTCCCACTAATTTTATCGGAATTATACACTCCCATGTTATAATCTGGAAATCATGGTTAGATCGACTTCTTAGTGGTGATCAAGTTCTTTACAAATTTTAATAGGCGCAACCTATCAGGTTTCTTGCCAATTAATTTCTGTAAAGTGGTGTCTAACACCAACCCGTCTAACGGATGATTTGATCTTCTTTTACCCCTAGTCGTCATGCCCTCAACCTATCAGGTTTCTTGGCAATCCAGACTATCTAAGTTGTTGACCATCAACGTCTATCAATTTGACTATTGAATCTCACCCGACAACCTATCAGGTTTCTAGGGGCGAAATTTATCACCAACCGAAGGCATCTAATGCACTCAAGAATTTTTCAACCTCTACCAAATGTACTACCCCGATAACTCGGAAGCATAGCACACCATCTCGGGTATCAATTTTCTATGAGTTTTATGGAGAGTAGGAAACCTCGTAACCTTTTCCAAACTTAGTCTGTTTGTAGTCGGGAGAATTTCGCGATTAGTGTTACACTTTACACATTAATTCAATTATACGCGCGTTTGTTGGTTTGTCAATCATTTAAAATGAGAAACAGAAAACAGTAACCTAGTTACTACTAACATATAGCTCATGGACCTAATTCCTAAGTACTGGGCCAAGCGAATGACCCAATAAAAAAAAACAGTCTTCGATTCTTCGTCTTCTCGGTCGGTTGTCTTCGGTCTTCTTCATACCCAAAATAATAATTACATCATTGAAAAATTGCATCCTATACAAGTTTTTCTAGTAAATATAAATAGGCTCAAAACGGCCTTTACAACCCAATCGAATCGAACAAATAAAAAAACTAAGTCCACGAGCTATATCACCATCACATAATGATTCCATACAACATGTAATGGCAACGATATTAAACAATTAATCTTAATATAAATTAATCTAATTAATCTATAAATTAATCTATTCAATTTCTACTAAATTAATCCAATTAATATAAAGTGGCATTAAAATTAAATAATCAATTAATATATTAATCCAATCAATATAAAATTAATCTATTCAATTTTAATGGTATTAATCCAATTAATACTAATAATCGTCATTTTAATTCATTCGAAGTAATCCGGCCAAAATAATATTCTCGTTTAATTTATTTCCCTTAACACAAAAAATATTCCAAATATTAATTTAGTCAAATTAAAATCTAATATAAATTTTGGGAAATAATTACAACGAAATATAAACTTAAAACGGAGTCCCGTATAATCCGGTTTTAGGCCCAGCCCGCGGCCCGATTCAAAATCGGGCCAAAAACCCGAGGATCGCTGGCCGAGCCATGCTTGGCACTGCCGAGTCCTCGATCGGCAGCATCGGCCGCCATCGGCACTGCGCCGAGACATGGCCGAGCATGCTCGCAACCGGGCAGTAGCCTGTGCAAAGGTTGCCAAGACCACCGCCAGCACCGCTTTCTTCGTTTTTCGGCCCGTTTCAAAAAACGTGATGCTACAACGAACAATTTAAAATCTACGATTATTCCAAACATGATTCTAAATCATAATCATCATCCTAAAGCATTCAAAATGCACAAATAATCGTATATACGAAAACGTTGACCTCGCTCCGATACCACTGTTGGGATTCCGAAAATAAAACGAAATACGCAGCGGAAATAAATACGAATCCCAAACAGGATCGATCAAGTAACGTATATATGAAAAAAAAATACGAAGATTAAGAATCATACCCTTGAATACTTTGAAATAATTCTTCGTAAAATGATGATGATCACGAACCCCGTCCCGAACACGAAATCCCTTCGTTCCAAGCACCGAAAGTTCGAAGCCTCTACTTCACACGCATCGGAAGTTGCCCGGAAAAATCTACAACACTCCGTTCTATGAAGAACACGGCTAGGAAGTGTTTTAGGAATTTATATATCACTTTTTCTTAACTTTTATATCACCTCCAAGATGAAAAATAGAAAAGAAAAAAATTTCTCCTCCCTCACTTTTTGAAGACACGGCTGAACTCCTCTCTCAAAAGATGAATATGAGTTGTATCTAGTTTCATCTCATCATGTGTGTATATATATATATATATTATATCTCATATAATAATTATATATCATGTTATAATTATTTTGAGAATAAGAATCTCTACAAATAATTAAAACATGACAACACACATGCAAGGTGGTCATGTGAGGGGGCGGCCTACTAGGAAGATTCCTAGAAAACGAGCCGAGCCACTCGGATCGTGTACCGGACGTTCGTCAAACGACTCCGTTAAATACACTCCGTTTAATTATCAATGTATTTATACTAATTAATTAATCTAATTAATTAATTATATCAAATACAAATATATTTCTCTAATAAATATAATTTATGAACTAAATTAATTACCCGGTAACTTAATTTTAATTCATAAGACCGCTATTTGATTTATCCAATAAATCATAATTAGATATCCAATATCTAATATTAATAGAGAGATAATAAATTCACATTTATCCGTCAATGCTCCTAATGCGCGACTCCGTAGGTCCGTCTCACCCGGCATTGGGAGGAACCAATGAGTGCGGGCAGCACTTAGCTAGCCTAGCGGGCCGCACTGTAAACCCCGACTGAGAACGAATGAAGGGATCATTCTAGAACCATTACGTCGTGAATACTATATACGTATAGACCCTTCATCAGATGTCCCGGTCAAGTCTTCGGGTCACGGTAAAGTCAAACCCTACTGTTGACTAAACTCTATACATGTGTTAATGCAAATCAAGACCAACTGATCAATAGTGTATCTAATACTACTATATCAGAATGCTTTGGCCAAAGACTTATGATCTTATTTGCCATTAACCGTATAGGACATTTGCCTGCTCACTAACAGGAGATAGAATCCTTTCTTGGCGTACAGTAAAGGCGCTGCACCGCCCGTATAGTCCGCACTTCGAGGTCGACTCAGCAATTAAGCAAATGAGTCTAACTACTCTAATGACAAACTAAACGTCACATGCACATCTTCTACTGAACCCTCAAGTCAAAGGTCCGCGTATACTATCACAACCTTTCGATTCGTCATCGACTCTCCGAGAGTGAATACCGTGTGACTGAATTGAGTATGAGTCGTGTTCGAGTATACTGGTCCCACCAATATACTTATAACTATGCTATCAAGACATGCACATGTCCTAGCATTAGTTATACAAGTCTTATTAAAAAACTTAATGCCCATTTAAGTTTATTGACTTGCGAACGATTTAAGTAAATAAACTTTAAACACTTCCAGTGCATTTTCTCTTATCCCATAACGAGAATGAAATGTTCGATTTATTTACATGGACTTCACTCCAATGTTTACCAAGTCAAGAATGCAATTGAAATACAATAAACAGTGAATGAATCGAATTGCCTTTTTATTATTTATTATTCCATAATTACAAGTACAATGCCCATACTCTCTCATCCCCTGAGTGGCATTCGAGGGCATATTCCTAACATATATAAGGGGACAGTCAACCCCTGCACTTGTCATTTCACATCATTTCCATTTTTTCCGATCGGGGGAGCTCGGGAGAGGCGATTTGGGGCGATTTGAGGCGGTTCTTCTTCAGATATCATCATCTTGAGTTGGATAACAAGGATTATACAACATCTAATACATTTCTATCCTCCAAATCAAGGTAAAATCCTTAGAACCCTATTTTTGGGAATTTTGGGGTTTTTCTTAAATTCGTTCGATTTATCCGGTTTGAGGCTTGAGAATATTGAGATTATGATATATCTACCCTGTATACATGCTTTCCCTACTATTTTTATGGATTGGTTTGTGCCAAGGGTTTGGGTTATTTTCCAAACTCCAGTTGTTTACCTTAGTATTTTCGTGAATCGTAAACGGGTTTTGGGAGTTTCTTCGTGAATTATGAGTATGGATTATTGATTATCATATCCCTTACGAATCGTTTAGGTGCCGGAAGCACACTCTTGGACCTACCAAAATCATACTCCTTTCCGTTCAATTTCTCGATGTCTCAAAGGCAAGTATATATTTATGATTGTACGTTCTCGACTTTGAAAGTAAAATACATTAATGGCATGATTATTTATATCCACTCTGGGGCGGGCCGGTGGGTTCCCTGAGGGTTTCGTAGCCTCTGGTGTGATTCCACGGATGATATGAACGAACCGCTCTGGGATGGACCGATGAGTCCTCTGAGGGTTCTGTAGCCTCTAGTGCGGTTCCACGGTATTCATATATATATTGATGTGATGCTATGAGATTTAGTTATTCCAGAATACTAGTCTTGAATTGATGAATTGACGGTTACATTTACTTTATTGTCGAGGAGTATTGTGTTTCATACTTAATATACTTGCACTAGCTATTCGACGGCTAACCCCTTTATGGGGAAATACTTTTTATGTATTTCAGGTTCCGGGAGAGCAGACAGGCAGGTATTGGGTCGGCATGAAGATGGTGGGCAAGTGTGATACTGTGTCTTTCCTCCGGTTATGTTTGAGTTTTCCATTCAGTGTTTTTGTACTAGAATGGTTATTGAATACTCGAGTATTATTTTTTCCATCTTCCTTGATGTTCCGGCCTGTGTGCCGAGGTTTTGATTTTGTACTGTGATGTATTTGGATACATTGGACATGGTTTGAATACCCTTTGTATCGTCTTTCATTTCATTGTATTTGCACCTTCTCGATCAAGTTTTATAGTTCCGCGTATGATTAGCCTTGTGGGTCCCTCGGTGGGGTTCACGGCGCTGTAATATACCCTGAATAACTTGGGGGTGTTACATTGAGTTCATCAAAACTTTGTTGGCATGCCTCTGATCATGTATACTTCTTATATTTCCTTAGCAGATTAGTCAGTGGTTGAGCAATCTTGGAGAAGCCTTCCACAAACCGTCTGTAATAACATGCCAAACCAAGGAAACTACGAACTTCCTTTACACTCTTCGTAGGTAGCCAATCCCGGATAGCCTCTGTCTTTTGTGGGTCCACACTAACCCCATCAACTGATATCACATGCCCAAGAAAAGTAACTTTAGACATCTAAAACTCACATTTGGAAAAATTTCCATAGAGTTGTTCTCGTCTCAACGCTCCGAGAATCTGTCGGAGATGAAACTCGTGTTCTTCACGATCACGGGAATAAATCAAATGTCATCGATGAAAATGACCACAAAACGATCTCAAAAGCCGATGAAAACCCGATTAATCAATTCCATAAACACTGCTGGTGCGTTGGTTAGTCCAAACGGCATCACCACTGTAACACCCCCAGAATTCGACCGGGAATGTCACATGTCGTAGACTCTTCTCACAAGGATCTACCAGGCTATACTCCAAAAGACTACTCAATGATTGACCGACCGCGGTCAAATTAATTACAAAACATACCAACAAGGTCATTAAACAATTCAGAAACTAACGAAATTCACATCTCAATGACTATAATAAACTTGAACACAGAAAAGAATGACAACTCAATTTAATAAATGAAAACTACACCCATGCAAAGGTGAATACTCGACCGACAGAGAAATACGACCAAAATGAAACAGAAGAAAAGACTCTGACTCTGGTGTGATTAGCATCATTGTCCTCCATCTCCTTCCAAGCCAATCTTGTGACTGCTCCCGAGCTGCCAAAACCTGAGCGCATAACAGGCACCCACCCCCCAAAAACTCGGGGGTTAGCAAACTGGAATTTTGCTAGTGCAAGTACATAATATACAAGATATATGAAAAACATCAACACAAAACTCAACAGCCGCGAAGCCTTAACACAAACCACACATTCCCATAGTCAACACGGAATAGCACTCGCTTACACAAGGTGAAAGATAATCACAGTCATTTTCAATTTACGGAACATAACACTAATGAAACTTTAAACGAGCCCAATGACTCAAAAGGTCTAGTTTGAAAACCCCCTTTTTAAAAGGAAAACTATTTGATAAGATAATTTGAAAATGTTATTATTGACTCGGCCGTCTTGGGGTTTTTGAAAATCGAATGGCAATACTTGTAAAAAATAACTTCAAAAGTTCTCGGGTCCTTGACCCAGCATGGGGAAAACAATTTTACCAGAAAAGAATTACAATGTTATTCGGGGTCCTCGACCCAATTTATAGAAAACTGTCACAAGTGAATCATTACAACATATCACGGGGTTCTCGATCTAATCCAAATAATATCTTCACGAGATCAAACATCTCAACATTTCACGGGGTTCTCGACCCAATTCCAAAGAATATCATCACAGCACAATCAAAGACATAGCCTCTCATTTCGACAAATCCTGCTCAAGACGCTTGATTAATTAACCCTCGGAGATCTCGTCAAATATCCTTGGTTAATTAACCCTGATACCAACGTTTTAAACAAGTTGAAACAAAATTTCAGAAACACGAACCGCGGTCTATATCAAGACCAACATTTTAAAATGAGTTAGAAGAACTTTGAATTACGAACATCGTTTGCTAATGGGGTCTTAGCTGTCCCTCGAATATCCGTAACCAATAAGCCTGCCCGGCGCCTCCCTTGCACACCTGTGCACTGGTGTTCACTCCACTATGTTGGCCGCCCCTTGAACATGTCACCGCGCCGGTGTTTACTCCCACAAGAGCCGCCTCTTGCACACGCATTAGGTAACACCGGTTTTCACCAACCATATGGAGCCACTCATTGCAGCATACACCAGGCCGGAGTACACGCCCCGCCCTCAGAGGTTCTCGGATACGACGTCTCTCACGATAAGTATTCACATTGTTTCAAACATCAAGCACTCAGTCAATCGTTGCAATAATTATCAAATCAGCACATCAATTCACACAAATTATCGATCAGTCCATAACCACACAAATAAATAACAACACGCACGTTATCAATCAAGACTCAACACAATAAGCCTTCGGCATAACCAACAACGCTATGTAATACCCGCGATCTTCGTTCCAGTTTCGTTGAGTTTTTCTGCGGATTATCAGATTGGTGTTTTCCATGTCTTTGGAATGTTGTACCACGTATGGTCGTGTCATGAGTTGACATGTGTTTAATTTACGTTCCAGATCATTTCATGAGTTCTTGACTCATTTCAGTGTATCGTACACTACTGCTTATGGTGTAGCGCACGCTACTGTGCTACTGTTAGCTCACGCAATCGGGCATGTAGCGCACACTAACTGGCAGTCCAGAGGCAGTGCAGGAGCTACTGGACTGGGACTGGAGTCTTGTTAGCACACACAAAGGTTGGTAGCTAGCTCACGCTATCGACTGCTTAGCGCACGCTAATTCTTCTTTCTAGCGCACGCTACCTGGTAGGTGCAGACCAGTCCAGGAGCCACTGGATTGGATTCGTGACTCGTTAGCACACGCTATGCATATTGGCTAGCGCACACTAACTGTGTTATGGGCTATATCTTTTGGAGCATTGACCCCGTTAGCGCATGCTAATGTATGTGCTTAGCACACACTAATAACTGTCCAGTATAAATACTGGACAACAACCTTCACTTTGTCATTTCTCACCCTTCTTCATCCCTTTCCGACGGGAGCAATCTTTGGGAGGGTTTTTGGGTGATCTTCATCACCAAGCTCATCTTGAGATGGATTTATGTATGTTTAACATCATCTAATCATCTTCTTGGCCCAAATCAAGGTATTCTATTATTAGAACCCTAATTCATGAATTCTGGGGGTTTCTCCTTAGTTCTTCGAATTAATCTGATGATGATGAATCGATTATGTAATTCTTGTTGTCTTGTCATGATCTTCATATTTTTGAACTCATTCATGATGTTATATCACTCGGAACATAGTTCTTGATTCCTTTGAGAAACCATTAGATCCTTGTTGTTCTTAGTGTTGATTTGGATTCCGATTACTTTGTTGATTCGTGACGGTATTGTTCTAATAATATTCGCGGGATTTTCGAGATTCTTGATCGTTATTTGGAAGCTTAAGGGCTGCTCGAACCCGTCCATTCGTTGTTCCATTGCTCGTGGTTTTTGAGGCAAGTATCTTGCCCATACACTTCGGATTTCGTAAGATATAATAATTGGTGACTGTCTATGTGCTAATTGAATGTTTTATTGAACTTCCAAAAGATTCGATATATATATATATAAGTGTCTTCTTCCAAAATTAACTTGAGTGTTTGACAATGAATGTGTCGTTCTGAGAATGGGTATTAGTGATGTATGTTGTGCCTGGTTTTCGTGTAGCACTGTTAGGTGACTGTTGTCACGATGATGATATTGTGTGGTTTCCCATTGGGTTGTTCACTTTGGGATGTCTCAAGGAGGCTCCAAGGTCTGTGGCTTTACTAGCACGGGATGCGAATAACCCTTGGGAGGATGTCGATGTGGATATTTGGGTCTTGGACACCGTGATTTGTGATTGGAGTTGTATTTTGGAAATAACCTTTGGGCTGTGTCCCAAAATAGTTTTCGGAAGGCTGGGAATTCTTTAAAACATTTTACTAGGTGTTTACCTCGTTTCATTCCTACCTTTCATAGTTTGTAGATTATATTGTTAGTCTTGCTTGTGTCCGATTGCGGAGGCCATTCTAGTGAGTACTCTGAGTATATGGTTTATAGTCCTTTGCATTGGAAGTCGGAAATTACTACTGAGTGTGAGAGTTATATTCGTTCACTCCGAGAGGGCCTGACGAGGCCGAGGAGCGATCCACGCATTGTTGGGTCTGCAAACATTCGGATTAGCCACTCCGAGAGGGCCTGACGGGGCTAAGGAGGGATTTGCGCATTGTCGGGTCCACGGTTAATCTGGGAGTATTTTTAGCCTTATGGCTTAGTGCATTTTGTGATATGTCTGGAGTATCACGATGTTTTGACTTTTCGTAATGCTTGGGGATGTAATACATATTTATGAGAGGTGCTTGGACTGTAATGGCTTATGGATGATGTGTTGTGTGTAATTGGTCCTCAATTGTGATTATTTTCCAATCAAAAACTCCCGGGATTCGGAGTTGTTTTCAAAGTGCTTATTTGTTCAATTCTACCTTCAAGACTTGAACTAGTTTAACTAAATGATACATCTCGGGAAGTCTATCTAAATTAATCAAATTATTGTATTCCCAGAATATGATATGTATGGCTTGTATTTGTCTTTTATAGTTGCACTAGCAAAACAGTGGAGTTTTGCTAACCCCCGAGTATTCGGCGGGTGGATGTCTGTATTGCATCCAAGTATTTGCAGGTTGCTGGGGAGCGAATCACAAGATCGGTACGAAGGATGATGGAAGACGACGATACTAATCACATGAAGACTAGTCGTTGAGTGTTTTGGCAGAGTTTCATTGTTTGTCTCTTCGTTGTATCGTTCCCCCATTTTATAGGGACGTTGATGTGTTCAAACCCCTGCGTGGGTATGAGTTATGAAAATCAGTTATGTATGTTTGATATGTTGTGTTGTGAGAAAGACCAATCGGTCTAGTGGTTCGACTTTAGCGTGTTGGCATGTATGGTTTATCGTGTTTTTCCGTATTTAGCCTGGTAGATCCTCATCGAGAGGGTATGTGGCGCTGTAATATTCTCAATCGGTTTGGGGGTGTTACAGAATATGGTATCAGAGCTTAGGTTACGGAAACCTAGGCTGTCGGGTTGACTTGTGTGTTATCGAGTCTTGTTTTGTCAGATTTTGTCTGACTGAGTCATGTCTCGACGCGTCGTCTGAGATGTCGGTCGTGATTAGTATCAAGGTGCAGCCATCATCTTCGTGTGATCTGTGGATGTAAGTCTCCCCTCTATATGTTGCGTCCCTTGTCACACGAGCTTGTGTAATTTTTGTGTTATGATGTGGAGTTAAATGTGAATCGTGAATACGTACTCCATGATTGTTGATTCTCACATTATAATGGAATGAAAAGTGGTGCCGGTGTATATATATATATATGTCCTTGTATAAATCGTTTTTACAGGAGTGATGTTTTGGTGTGGCTACGCAAGGTGAGTTTATCAACGTGATATTTTGAAACTTTAAATGCTTTGGTAAGTCACGTAAATTTCATTATAAAACATCCTTCAAGAGAGGACTTCAGACTACTCATATTTTATTTTCATCATGCTTTGCATATTTTCAAAATTTGATTTTTTAAAAACTCAAATGAGGTCTATAAAAAATTTACTTGAAACGTGATTTCCGCTTTTAACTTTTCAGTTATGAGTTTCGGTTAGTAGGTATGTAGTAATGATGTTACTATCATTTCGACTATAATGCTCGGAGTTGTGATTAAAGGGGTGGTGTGGACGCTTAGTCATTCGGTATGCACTCATTGAGATATTTTTCTTGACCGAGAGGTGGGAATTCAATTTTGAATGTTAATTATCTTCTGATGGTTATTTGCGTAATGTTATAATTACGTGAACCGTTGGCGTTTGGATTTGTATGCTGTTGTTTATTTGTAACCTTCGATTTTGGTATGGTTTGGCATATGTTCATAACGTGTTAATCAGTCTGGACATAATCTTTGGTACTCCATTTTGGCCGTTAGGTCTAACTTTTGCGATTGTTGACCGATCATTTGTGACCGTACTCTATGTGTGTTGTCCAATGACAACAATTGTTGTATGTGATTATGTGATTTTCGTTACGTTAGGTGGTTACTTGTTAATATGCCGAGGGGCAGAGGTCGTGGTCACAACCGTGGTACGGATGGATACGAGGATCAGATGCGGGATCGAGAGAATATTTTCGGGAATGATATTGGTATTGGTGTTACTACTATACTACAACAAGTAGCGGCACAGATGACTCAGTTGACCCAGGCAGTTCAACGCAGCACTGACGCGACTCGGAACATCGGTGTAAATCAATGGCATCGAGAGGTAGTCCGTACGAATCCCCCTCGATTCACCGGTGCTGCGGATGCGTTGGACTGGTACGGTTGGCTTTTCCAGTTGGAAAAGATATTCGAGGTTGTCGATTGTCCCGAAGAGCGGAAGGTACCTATCACTCAATACCTTCTTGACAAAGATGCCGCTAGTTGGTGAGAAGCTGTTAAATCTCGTGATCGTGATGTCACGTGGGTGGAGTTCCAGGCATTTATGGAAGCTGAGTTGTGTCCAAAACCGATTCGAGATCAGAGGATTCGTAAATTTTATTTGGCAGAACCGCAAGATATATCGGTGTCGCAGGCTATCATCGACTATAGCAAACAACTCATTTATGTGCGAGATCAGGTGAGAACTGAAGAAGAGAAGATCCTTCATTTTGACAGACGGATGAAGCTGGATATTCGCCAGTATATAGCGGGATTTACTTGCACTTCGTTGAGGGATTATCAGGATCAAGCCTTAGCCTACGAACTAGTTTCGTTATCGTTGGAGCGTGTGCACGAGGCGAAGAATCAGAGGAAGTCCGATGACCTTATGGACAATACAGGAGTTGGTGTTTCTATATTGCAATGTCGTAGTCTTTCTGCTGTGAGGATCCATCGCTCGATACATGGGACTGAGAGTTTCAAGTCATCTGCTTTGACTCCTGGTAAAGCCAGGAGGTGTTTTAACTGTATGTGTCGGGGCATGTTTGTGCGCGTTGCCCTTCTCCACCAGTAATGTGTTACAAGTGTGGACTCATGGGATACCGAGTTCAGTTTTGCGAGTTAGTCACTGATCCTTCTGAGGCACAGACTTGAGCACTAATATTAGGATCGACTCCGAGGAGTCCCTGAGAGTGTAGTCTACCAGTTGTGTGTTGTGTTATTTCCTTACCTTGTTGTTTCGAATTTCGGGGATGAACTTCTTCTATTAGAAGAGAATCGGTTTTTTGAACTTATGTGTTCTCAATCATATCAACTCATTTGTGTTCGTTGATATATTCTGAACTTGTCCTATCTTTTGCTTTTGTTGATCGAACGAGTTGTGGTATTGTTTCGGATTAATCCGTTTGTCATTGTGACTTTTTTTGAATTCGACTCCATTCCTATGAGTCGTATGTTAATGCATATCTTGTCGTTTTTACCAGACCATCTATTGTCTCGAGTCAAGGTGTGGACTTCAGAATGGTTATTTGATTTTGTCGCCTGTCGTTATTCGAATATGATTGTTCGCGCGTTGTTGTCTCGATCGTTGTGATTCTATCGCTTGTTGTCCGGTCTTGTTGGTCTTGTATCGTGATTTTTGAGCGTTCAGATTTCTTCGTAATCTCCTTAAGTTCGGGAAATTAACTTTGTTTTCGATCTTCCAATATTGTTCAGCGATTACTCGCATTTTGATTGATGTACTGTTCGGGCTCGTCAACCATATTGATTTTGTTCGTTGCGTTTTTTTATCATTCTAGCATAGCGATATGGATGGTAGCAGCCACATGCTGCATGTGATTCGTTGCGGGTTTTTGGCAACGGATAGCGTATGTTATCTGGAATTATTTTGCGTTGATCGTTCTATGTTTCAAGTTTCAGGGACGAAAGTTCTTTTAAGAGGGGTAGAATGTAATACCCAAGATCTTCGTTCCAGTTTCATTGAGTTTTTCTGTGGATTATCGGATTGGCATTGTCCATTTCTTTGGAATGTTGTGCCACGTATGGTCGTGTCTTGAGTTGACATGGGTTTAATTTCTGTTCCAGATCATTTCATGAGTTTTTCACTCATTTCAGGGTAGCGCACGCTACCGCTTGTGGTGTAGCGCACATGTTGGGTTAAACAATCCTGTATCGAAGTTTTGATGAAGTACCAACATAAAGTAAAGCAGTTGTCTCGAAAGACGATCGAAGTTGTTGGAGTAATCAATCCTATATCGAAGTCTTCTCAGAATGCCAACATACAGCGAAAGTATAAAGAGCCATCATACAGCAAATAGACTCATCTGTCAATAGGACGCTAAGTATGGAAGCTGTCCCGAAATAATCATATAGCATCCTTCCATACAATATCAGTCTAAGATAGCCTACAGCACATAGCCTACAGCAATATGTTGGATATAGCATCCAGGCTGTAAGTATTGAGATCTTCAATACTTATCCAAACAAGACTTAAGACCATTGGAACGGAATCTGCCTTATGTGCTAAATTCAAGTCCCGTTTGAAAAGAAGTATTTAAATACTGAAAGGATAAAGTATTTAAATTCTAAGCCGACAGAGATCTTCAAACAAGGAGCAAAAACCAGATCGTGTTCTATTCAAATAAATCATCCTGTTGGAATGCACTTTTGCTCAACGGATATATTCTCAACGGATCTATTCAGAGGCTATATATACCCCAGAGTTTGAAGATCACTAATACAACATACACACGAGAAATCTAAGATATATAAGCTTACAAGCAATATGCGAGCGATCTATCGACTGAATATTCAATATTATCAGATCAAGTATACGAGAGCATAGCATATTTCTTCCAAGTATCATTCACATCTAAGAAGAAGAAATATACTCAGTCAATCAAGAACAACCTTCATCAGCTCAAGATCTTCATATTCAAGCTACTGTTCTTACCTAGTTACCTTACTTTTACCTTTGAGTAAAAACCAAGTTCTGTGTGAACTTAAGAAATTATTCTGACTTGTGTGGGACGAATAAGGACGAAGCTTTGGAACTGTGTGTGAAAAAGCTAGTCAAGAGAAAGCTTTGACCAATTTGTGTGAACGGTTGAAAGCTACACTCTTTGTATCAATCTGTGTGAACGATACAAGGATATGTTTGATTATAGACACGTAGTTGTGTACATACTATTTATAATAAACTTTTACTCCTGTGTGGAGGACCAGTGGACGTAGAGGGCTTTACTTCGAACCAATTTAAAAACCGTGTCATTTACCTTCTATATTTACTGTTATCATTACTATGATTATTTTACAAGTATACAATGCATACCTAGTTGCTGTATTTACAGCAACTTACTGTTACAAGACTTCCGCTATGGACTCTAACTTGAAAATCGTACAGCTTGTTGCTTAAACACTTTCCAAGCTGTATCCTGTATACTTAGTGGCCAACAAGTGGTATCGGAGCGGTTGATTCTAAAAAGAATCAGTCGCATTTTTTATTGAATCAGATCCTTAAATCACTTATTTTTGAAAAATAGTCTTTTCCTTCATTATACTTCTCATATGGATTCATCATTGATCAATAAAGTTCCTATGTTTTCTATTAACGAGTTTGACGATTGGAGAATTAGGATGGAGGCTTATCTTGCAGTAATGCACGAAGAGATGATTTTTGTTATACAGGATGGCCCCATAAAGATCATGAAGGAAAATCCGGCCCCAAGGATTGAAGGCCAAGCTCATGCGGAGATGCTCGAGAAAGAGCGCGAACAATGGACCTCTGATGATCGAAAGTGCGCCAACCTCGACAATGTTGCTAAGAACGTGTTATTTGTCACTCTTGACAAAGGCACATTCTCGAAGGTAAAGAGCTGTAAATCAGCTAAGGTTATCTGGGATAAATTTAAGTTAATTTGTGAGGGAACTGATCTCTCAAAAGAAAACAAAATTTCAAAATTGACTCAGCAATTTGAATCTTTTGAAATAAAACTAACTGAAACACTTGAGGAACTTGACCTCAGATTCACTGGAATTGTTGGTGAACTTGAAGTGTTGGGTAAGATTTATACCCAAAAGGAGAAGAACCTAAAAATTTTTAGATCTCTCCCTGCCCGATGGGACATTAAGACCACAACTATGCGTGTGTCATGCAATGTTAATGAAATATCTACTTTTGATCTCTTCTCTGACCTCAAAGCTTTTGAGTATGATATTGACAAAAGAGAGAAAGCTAAAGAATCACCTGCAAGGACTACAGCTTTAGCCGCTGTATCCAACCGAAGACATATCATGCCTAGCACATCAAAGTTTGCCCAAAAGAATTCTGACAGCGACGCGACATCCTGTCACAAGATGAAATAGCGCTCCTAATGCATAAATTTAAGAAATTCATCAAGCAGTCGGGAAAAACTCCATAAAGGCCCAAGCCTGTTCACAAGGTAAGTACCGAATCTTCCTCTAGTTATGCTAACTTGTGTTATAATTGCAGGAAACCATGACATTATGCAAACAAATATCCTTACCCTATAGTCCAAAAGTTTACAGAAGTCGAGCAACAGGAAAAAGACGTGCTTGGAAAAACAAGCTCAAGGCCTTGATTGTTGAATCAGAAGCCTCTCCTGCACCATCAAAATCTGAAGAATGTCTTCAGGTAGTCACTGACAGTGACTCATCTGATGATGAATTCGAAGATAAAGCCTATATGTGCTTTATGGCCAAAGACATTCCGGGAGATGAAGATAGCAATGATGAGGTAAGCTCAACCTCAATTATTCCACTAAATGCATCTCATACCTTTTAAAACATGATGAGTGAGTTTAAGAACATTCAAAAGGCCCATGAGACATTGAAAAATGAAAACTTACAGCTCCAGCTTTCTAACCTAGAGCTGAGGGAAGAAAATGAATTGCTAAAAGTAAATTACGAAAATATGTCTGTTGATTGTGAAAACAGCAAAGTCAATTATGAAAAACTCATGGAGAGCAATCATCAACTTGCTCATGAACTAAGTGAGGCTAAATCTCACAGTGAAAGCAAGACAAATGATTTTGTTCTGCTTCAAGCCAAAGTAAAAACTCTCGAAAAACGAGACAGAGAACTTGAGACCATTCTGAAATCTTTCGAGAAATCATCTAAAAGAATGGAAGAAATTATAGGCAACGGGAAACATGTTCATGATAAAGGTGGCTTAGGATACAGCTCATTTTCCAATAAAAGGAAAACTGGTACTGTGTTCGTCAGGGGTGTGGAACCCATTCCTGTATCGGAAGAAATCCCGAGTCCTATGAAGGAACCTGTTGCACCGCGAACAGCAAAGGATGCCATTCCGACACCACATTCATATTCCAGACAGCGGAATCCTCAGCCACTCAGACCTGTAATGCGTACCCAACAGCATGCTCCCCGAGCATATCAACAGCGCCAACAGCCGTTCAGAAAGAAGGCTGTATCTAAATATTAAAGGCCCGCACGATAGTACTTTCAGTACAGCACGCCTAGGTATTGGATACAGGAGCCTCGTTATCCCTCGCAAAAGCAGGTATCCGCACAGTATCAGCAACAGCTTTGGGAATCCAACTGGAGACCCAGAAGGCAAGTTGTAAGGCCGAAGAAAATGGATCCACCTCCAATACGGCATTCACACTAGATTAATAATAATAACCATGTATTTTACATGCATGATAATTATCATGGTTACAGCAACTACGTGCCTGCCCCACGTAGATACCGCAAGAACATATCTAACGTAACCTACAGTAAACCAATTACTGTCAGGAAAATCTGGGTACCTAAAGGCACTAACATCCATGGACCCAACAATCAAAGGGGTCCTAAATCTACTTCCCAATGAGTCATTCCAAAAAGACAGCGTCTGTGGACCCTGTCAGAAAGGCAAGCAAATCAAGACCCTGAAGAGCAAATCCTATATTTCCACTCAAGGAGTTCTAGAAATGCTACATATGGATCTCTATAGTCCTGTAGATCCGATAAGTTTGGGAGGTAAGAAATACTGTCTCGTTATTGTCGACGATTTTTCCAGGTACGCTTGGACAATCTTCCTGAGTAAGAAGAAGGAAACAACATCAAAGCTGTCCGAGCACCTGAGAAAGCTTCAAAATGAGAAAGTTGTGTCCATTTGTTCTGACATAGGTACTGAATTTACTAACCACTTTATAGAGCAATACTGTTCGAAAAATGGGATACGACACGAATATTCAGCTGCCCGTACACCTCAACAAAATGATATCGCCGAGCGAAAGAACATGACGCTGAAAGAAGCAACAAGGACCATGATTGCCGCTAGCAAGTTGCCACAGCGTTTCTCGGGCAAAGCCACCAATACAGCATGCTACACACAAAACCGCTGTATCATTAACAAACACCACAACAAAACAGCATACGATGTATGGAACAACAAAACTCCATTGGTTTCGTACTTTCATATATTTGGATGCAGGTGTTATGTTCTGAACAATAGGAAGGATCAACTTAGAACCTTCGATGAGAATTCAGATGAAGGGATATTTGTAGGATATTCCTCTGTCTGCAAATCTTTCAGAATCTTTGATTAACGGAAGCTGACAATTGATGAATCAGTTCATGTAGTGTTCGACGAACCACATTACGATCCTATAGGAGTAGAAGAACATACTCAGAACATCAACAACTTTCCATCATTGATCCACCAATCCCTATAGAGCCTGTCGTTGACTTAGAAATCAACCACGCAGCTGTAAGAATAGAAGTAGATGAAGCCGATGCTGTACAATCTAAAGCTCAAAGTACAGCACCTCATGATACAGTACGGGACCCTGAATTAGAACCCGACATAAGATGGTTGAAAGATCACCCACAGGAGTTGATCATAGGAAATATTGATGCTGGAGTTTCTACCCATAGGAAAATACAGAGTACACAAGAAAATGTACTCTGTGCGCAAGAAGATCCAGAATCTGAGATATCTCCATTTCCTGTATGGAAGTCTCAAGCTGAACTTAGAAGACTCAACATGTGCACTATTGCTATATTCCTAGCCCAATCCGAACCTGTTTCTATCATAGAAGCCCTCAATAATTCTCATTGGATTTCATCTATGGAAGAAGAGCTAAATGGTTTTGAAAGAAACATTGTATGGTATCTTGTACCCAGACCTACACATCAATCCGTAATTGGAACTAAATGGGTATTTAGAAACAAGAAGGATGGGAATGGACTTGTTATTAGAAACAAATCCCGTCTAGTCGCATAAGACTACAGACAGGAAGAAGGCATAGACTAAACTTTTGCCCATGTTGCCAGACTAGAAGCCTTTAGGATATTTCTAGCCTTTGCCCCCCATAAGAGCTTCATTGTAGATCAAATGGACATCAAGAGTGCATTCCTGAATAGAGACCTTGGTGAAGAAGTCTATGTTGAACAACCACCAGGGTTTGTCAACAGAGAACGCGGAGACCTAGTATACAGGCTTAGGAAAGCGCTGTATGGACTTAAGCAAGCACCTAGGGCTTGGTATGAGACCCTGTCCCCGTATCTAACCTATAATGAATTTGAGAAAGGTGATGTGGAAAAAACCCTATTTAAAATACAGGAAGGTTATGACCTCATAATGGTTCAGATATATATATATGATATTATATTTGGTTCAACTAACCTTGCTTTATGTCAAATGTTCTCTCATCTCATGCAAAGTAAAGTTGACATGAGTATGATGGGAGAACTTAGTTATTTTCTAGGATTGTACGTAAAGCAGTTGCCTACAGGGATATTTATCAACCAGGAAAAATACAGCAAGAAGCTTCTCAACAAGTTTGGAATGAATACTTCCAAATCATCGTCAACCCCTATGAGCACTTCCATGCAAATTAGTGCTGATGAAGCTGGAAAGCCGGTTGATCAATCACTCTACAGGAAACTTATTGGATCACTCTTGTACCTAATTGCTAGCAGACCCGATATTCAGTTTGTTGTACGAGTGTGTTCTCGATATCAAGTTGGACATAAAGAATCACACTTCACAACAGCTAAACGAATCCTGAAGTACGTCAAAGGAACAGTCGATGTAGGACTGTGGTATCCTAAAGAAGGCGGATTTTATTTGGTTGGATACAACAACTCGGATCTCGGAAGTTGCAAGCTAGATAGGAAGAGTACAAGCAGAACTTGTCACTTTCTTGGACCTAGACTTGTATCTTGGTTCAGTAAGAAGCAATTGGCAAACTCGCTTTCCACAGCTGAATCAGAATATTATGCTCCTGGTAGTTGCTGTATGCAGATCCTTTGGATGCAACAACAGCTGTCAGATTATGGAATTGAAGCCAAAGAAAGACCATCATGTGCGATAGTACGAGTGCAATTGCAATAACGCACAACCTTGTATTGCACTCGCGCACTAAGCATATTCATATGAAGCATCATTTCACCAGGAATCATGTTGAGAACGAGGATGTTCGGCTGGAAAAAGTCCATACAGATATCCAGTTAGCCGACATCTTCACCAAACCTCTCGGCACAGCAAGATTCTGTATGCTTCGATAAGAATTGGGTTTGCTACAGCCCGACTCCATGTAAGTTTTTAATGATTTCACTCAACAATTGAGGGGGGATGCTATAAGACCCACGAATACAGTATCCATCGATAATAATATGTACACTCAGACATTCCAAACAGCACTCAAGGAACAAAGAGACATGAACTATCCTACAGCTGACGTGTGCAATAATTAAGGGGGAATACAGTATGACCCATGAATACAGCAGTAATCCGAAAATAGTTGTATGGAATTAAATCCCGTATGTAGCTTTTAAGGGGGAACGCTGTATTTTCACTGATGCAGCACATACTATGGAATTAAATTAATATTAAATTATAAGATTCTATTTATTTCAAAACAACTTTGAGTCCACGTTCCCTGTTTTTAAATTCAAATGTCTTTTGCATTAAGTGCTCTACACGACATCTGGATAATAGTATATCAAACGCCGCGATTTTTCAAATTATTTTATAATTTCTCACCACCATTTTGGGCAATAAGGGAAGTTGAAACGATAGATGTGGGACCCGGTATAAATTCAAAATCAGATGGATAAGATGTACCTGTTACGCTCAGTCCATCCTGATCGTTCATTTAAAACGACGGTTCCCATCCCACAAATATGACCATTCACTGTATGGAAACCCTGAATCTTCAGGACTGCCCACTATAAAAGGACTGATTTTGCCCCTTTTGACTTTTTACGCTTTCTGCAAATTAAACGAGTCTTTGAGCAAACAGCTTACAAGTCTTTGAGCAAACAGTCTACAAGTTTTCCCGGACACAACATCAACAAGGTGAAGGGACATCAACTTACCATCAGTCCCCTTCCCAACAACAAGAAAATGTTCAAGACAGCGAGGATTCAGTCCCTCCTGTCGTGGAGGAACAAATAGTCTCTCAACAGGCATCCGAGCTTATCGCTGCCCAGCCTGAAGACGGAGCCCGTGCCATCCCGTAAGAGGAATCAGTCCCTCTACCGAAATAGGTGGAAGCTGAGAGACAGCAGGAGGAATCAGTCCCTCCTGTACCAATGTCTACAGAACCCATTTCGGAACAGGAAGAAAAAGTTCCCCCTGTAGCCAAGTCCGAACAGCCGCAAGCTGCAACAACCCCTGCTGCCCATGCTCCATCACCTATTGAAGTGGAATCCGATGATGGTTTCTTACCTGAGGATGAACCATAACGGCCATGCCCTCATGTGGTCATCTGGCAGCTCAATGGAGCTAAAGATTTTGCCAAACCTGACTCTCCCCAAACCATAGAAAGGAAAGAATAACTGCATGCTCTTCGCCGAGAAACAGTTTTTCTACAGGACGCTGCCAATGCTCTGCACACTGTTGAGAAAGAAATAAATTGGTTACATGAGACTGCTATCTACGAAATGACTGGTGTCAAGCGCGAAATTTCTCAAGTGGAAGAAGCTTTCCGCATTCTACCTACCATCATGAAGCAAGTTCTCAACAAACTTCAAGAGCACCAGGAACAGATCCTGAAGGAAGAACAGGAAAAGCTTCGCATTTCTGAGGCCAGGACATCATCTGCCCTTATTGAAATCGGTTCCTAGCTCCGAAGACATGAAAAAAAGATACAAGATATGTCGCTAGTGCTTAAATACCTTGTTGAAAAAATTTCAAGCTTCGAGACCAAACAGGATAATGCTATGAAAATCCTGGAATGCCTAGATGAGAAGGTCTCTTACCTTGATGAAGCCAAAAAGGGGAAGAGGCTAGAGAAGCTGCGAAGAGATTAAGGCTGGAACAAGAAAAGGATATGGAAGCTGCAGTTGAAGACAGCATCACTTCTGTAATTACCTGATTGTCATCTCCTGCTCACACTGTTTGGATACAGGGTGCTCGCCTTGAATTTCAAGATCCTAACGTTCCATGGAAAAACCTTGTATAGAAACCCTCAGCAATAAATCTCCCGACCAACCGACAGCCTACAGCAGACGAGATAAAGGATTAGAGGAAAAATGAACTGTTAAGATACTTCGTGCTCCTTATCAGGGAATCCTCCATATTCAACAGCTGTAAAACGCTGAAGGAAGCTGCCGAGGAATTCAAGAAAAGGCTGGATTAAGGAACGCTCCCCTGCAGATGCAGTTAAAATCCAAACACAGGAAGGGAGATCTGGTTACCTACCCGGAAGATTGGATCCTTGTGTTCGATAAATCTTATGAAGGAAAAGCTATCTACTTAAATCGAAACAGGGATGCCTTACAAAACTAGTAGAGTGAACCAAGAACGACCCAAAAAGGCCTTGGAGGCATTATGACTACAGGAGTTAGCTTAAATGTTCCTTTTTGTATCTTTATTCTTGAAAGAGCAAAAATCTTGTATCCTTATACATTGTAATCTTTACCCATACATCAATAAAATATTTTTCTGTCTTGAAAGATTACAACTCGTAATCTACTATGTTCCTGTATGATTATGAAATTTATTTATTTGCCGAAATTAAACAAGTATGAAAACTTTAAATATATAAGCTGTAAAGAACTTGTCTGCGAATAGTTCATAGGTTAAGTTGTATTCAATTAGACTACACTGTAAGATTGTGCCTGCGCGCCAATCATAAGTTTAAGTTGTAAAAACACTTTACTGTTAGATTCTATTTTTTTTAACTTGCCTGCGAGCAGTTCACATTTCTTTTAATTTGCTGAAGGCCAGAACATTCGACAGAAGACCAAGAAGACAGCCTCTCTTCAAATATGTTTAAAAGATATTGACATCAAGGTTTTGGCCTCATCAAGAGGATTTAAGAAGACTTGGCAATTATCAAAAAGGGAGAAATTGATGGGATAAACAATCTTGTATCGAATTTTTGATAAAGTGTCAAGATACAGCAAAGCATCTGTCTAGAAAGACGATCGAAGTTGTTGGAGTAATCAATCATGTATCGAAGTCTTCTCATAATGCCAACATACAACGAAAGTATAAAGAGCCATCATACAGCAAAGAGACTCATCTATCAATATGACACTAAGTATGGAAGCTATCCCGAAATAATCATACAGCATCCTTCCATGCAGTATCAGTCTAAGATAGCCTACATCACATAGCCTACAACAATTTGTTGGATACAGCATCCAGGATGTAAGTATTAAGATCTTCAATACTTATCCAAACAGGACTTAAGACCGTTGGAACGGAATCTGCCTTAATTGCTAAAGTTAAGTCCTGTTTGAAAAGAAGTATTTAAATACTGAAATGATAAAGTATTTAAATACTAAGCCGACAGAGATCGTCAAACAAGGAGCAAAAATCATATTGTATTTTATTCAATAAATCATCCTGTTGGAACGGACTTTTGCTAAACGGATATATTCTCAACGGATCTATTCAGAGGCTATATATACTCCATAGTTTGAATATCAGTAATACAACATACACACGAGAAATCTAAGTCATACAAGCTTACAAGCAATACGCGAACGATCTATCGACTGAATATTCAATATCATCAGATCAAGCTTACGAGAGCATAGCATATTTCTTCCAAATATCATTCACATCTAAGAAGAAGAAATATACTTAGTCAATCAAGAACAGCCTTCATCAGCTCAAGATCTTCATAGTCAAGCTGCTGTTCTTACCTGGTTACCTTACTTTTACCTTTGAGTAAAAACCTAGTTCTGTGTGAACTAAAGAAGTTATTCCAACCTATGTGGGACGAATAAGAATGAAGCTTCGGAACTGTGTGTGAATAAGCTAGTCAAGAGAAAGCTTTGACCAATCTATGTGAATGGTTGAAAGCTACACTCTTTGTATCAATATGTATAAATGATACAAGGATAGGTCTGATTATAAACACGTAGTTGTGTACGTAGAATTTATAATAAACTTTTACTCCTGTGTGGAATACCAGTGGACGTAGAGGGGTTTACCTCGAACCACTTTAAAAACCGTGTCATTTACCTTCTGCATTTATTGTTTTCATTACTGTGATTATTTTACAAGTATACACTACATACCTAGTTGCTGTATTTACAACAACTTACTGTTACAAGTCTTCCGCTATGCACTCTAACTTGAAAATCGTACAACTTGTTGCTTAAATACTTTCCAAGCTGTATTCTGTATACTTAGTGGCCAACAGCATGCTACTGTGCTATTATTAGCGCATGCTACCGGGCATGTAGCGCATGCTAACTGGCAGTCCAGAGGCTGTCTAGGAGCTACTGGACTGGGACTGGAGTCTCGTTAGCGCACGCTAAGGTTGGTAGCTAGCGCTCGCTATCGACTGCTTATCGTATGCTAATTCTTCTTTCTAGCACACGCTACCTGGTAGGTGCAGACCAGTCCAAGAGCCATTAGACTGGATTCGTGACTCGTTAGCGCACGCTATGCATATTGTCTAGTGCACGCTAACTGTGTTATGGACGGTATATTTTGGAGCGTTATCGCACACTAATGTATGTGCTTAGCGCACACTAATGTATGTGCTTAGCGCACGCTAATAAGTGTCCAGTATAAATACTGTACAGCAGCCTTCACTTTGTCATTTCTCACCCTTCTTCATACCTTTCTGATGGGAGCGAGCTTTTGGAGGGTTTTTGGGAGATCTTCATCGCCAAGCTTCATTTTGAGGTGGATTTATGTATGTTTAACATCATCTAATAATATTCTTGGCCCAAATCAAGGTATTCTCTTCTTAGAACCCTAGTTCTTGAATTTTGGGGTTTCTCCTTGGTTCTTTGATTTAATTCGATGATGATGAATCAATTATGTAATTCTTTTTGTCTTGGTCATGATCTTTGTAGTTTTGAACTCATTCATTATTTTATATCACTCGGAACATAGTTCTTTATTCATTTGAGAAACCCTTAGATCCTTGTTGTTCTTAGTGTTGATTTGGATTCCGATTAGTTTGTTTATTCATGACGGTATTGTTCTCGTAGTATTTGGGGGACTGTTGAGATTCTTGATCGTTATTTGGAAGCTCAAGGGCTGCTCGAACCCATCCGTTCGTCGTACCGTTGCTCGTGGTTTTTGAGGCAAGTATCTTGCCCATACACTTCGGATTTCATAAGATATAACAATTGGTGATTGTCTATGTGCTAATTGAATGTTTTATTAAACTTCCAAAAGATTCGATATATATATCCTCGATAAGTGTTTTCTTCCAAAATTAACTTGAGTGTTTGAGAACGAATGTGTCATTCTGAGAATAGGTATTAGTATTGTATGTTGTGCCTGGTTTTCGTGTAGTACTTTTAGGTGACTGTTGTCACGATGATGTGTGATATTGTTTGGTTTCCCATTGGGTTGTTCACTCGCGGATGTCTCAAGGAGGCTCCGAGGTCCGTGGCTTACTAGCACGGGATGCGAATAACTCTTGGGAGGATGTCGATGTGGATATTTGGGTCTTGGACCCCGTGATTTGTGATTGGAGTTGTATTTTGGAAATAACCTTTGGGCTTTGTCCCAAAATGGTTTTCGGAAGGCTAGGAATTCCTTAAAACATTTTACTAGCTGTTTACCTCGTTTCATTCGTACCTTTCATAGTTTGTAGATTATATTGTTAGTCTTGCTTGTGTATGATTGCGGAGGCCATTCCAGTGAGTACTCTATGTATATGGTTTATAGTCCTTTGCATTGGAAGTCGGAAATTACTACTGAGTGTGAGAGTTATATTCGTTCACTCCGAGAGGGCTTGACGAGGACGAGGAGGGATCCACACATCAACTTTCCTTCAAGACTTGAACTATTTTAACTAAATGAAACATCTCGGGGAGTCTTTCTAAATTAATCAAGTTATTGTATTCCCAGAATATGATATGTATGGCTTGTATTTGTATTTTATACTTACACTAGCAAAACAGTAGTTTTGCTAACCCCCGAGTATTCGGGGGGTGGATATCTGTATTGCGTCTATGTATTTGCAGGTTGCTGGGGAGCGAATCACAGGATCTGTACGAAGGATGATGGAAGGCGACGATACTAATCACATGAAGACCAGTCGTTGAGTGTTTTGGCAGAGTCTCATTGTTTGTCTCTCCGTTGTATCGTTCCCCCATTTTATGGGGATGTTGATGTGTTCAAACCCCTGCGTGTGATTTTCTTGCTTCAATAGTGATGTAAAAATCGGCCAACACCAATGTCCTATTTATAGGTATTTTGGGCTACTCTAGGGACCTTAAGGAGGATATGGTAAGGACTCTCAATAGATATCTTCTTTCCAATATTATGACTCTTCCTAATATTAAGACTCTATTAATATCAACTTAGTCCACTAAAAGGTTGATATTGCACTTTCTACCAAAATCCCAAATTACGAAATTGGGCTCCCTTTGAATTAATTATTTCCCGTGTTTAAGATATTCTATGTCCATTAATTAATTTAAGCTACTAACAACATTACCCCAATGCCTCAACGGCTCCCGCAAAAAGCGGGGTAAGGGGGGATCGGATGTACGCAGCCTTACCCCTGTCTTAACACAGAGAGGATGTTTCCGGATGATCCAAAATGAAAATTGCATCGAGAATTGCATGGAATGACTAGTACTTCATGAGAAAAAGAAGTGCAGCCAGTTTAGTGAGTCATTTTGTTTTATTCCATTATAATCCAGAACCAAAGAATAAGGAGTCTTTGGCTCCATTGGAAACAATGGAAAAATTAATTTAAGCTACTGACAGCTTTTAATTAATTAATATATTATACATGAGTATACCACTCGACCTTTATTATTATATCGAAAAATTAATTCCACCTTCAGGGTTTAATATAATAATCCTTTCGAGTGCCTCAAGGGACATGATCAACCGGACTGGTCGGGACACGATTTCTAGCTATAATATTAATTAATATATAAATAATAATATTTTCCAAAATATCGAGCATATTGAGTCAATTATTGTTGCTCTCACCCATGATAAATCAAAGCAATAAATATTAAATATATAATTAAATATTAATCACTAGAATTAAGAAATAATAATTGTCCGAGATGTACGTTCTTCTTATAGTCAGTACAGAAGATTCTATCTCACCTCGATCCTGTTCAATGTATACCGAATATGCTAATATATGCTAATGGTCAAGACCAACCAATCTCAAGCATATACTACAACCTTTCACATAATGGTCTAATGTTATATAGATTGTGAACTAAATATTACTATATAAGGAACCGATAATGTGATCTTCTGTGTGACACGACAAACCACATTATCTACAATATAAAGTAATTTATACTACATTTTCATAACCATAGCGTGAATAAATATGCAAAACATGTGATAAATGAATTAAATATTCTCATAGATAAAGACTGAAAAATTAGGTAATACAAGCATAAAGTATGCTTTGATGTATACAACCTTAACAACCTCCCACTTATACTCAAAGCATGGTTTTGAAGTATACTATCTAGACTATGTATATCTATCTCCCACTTATACTCAAAGCAATGCTGCCATACATCTCAACCCCATTCCTTCCACATGAAAGAATCAACTAGGTTGTTTCTAGAAGCAATCTTGAACAACACTACGTTCCCTCGTTTTACAACGTTACTTGCGACTGATATGTTTCCTTGCTCTATGGGCTCGTGGTTCCTCTGGGTTTATAAATGCACCAGTATTGCCACAATACAATTGTGATACTTCTATGCAAACCAAGAACCACATCTAAGTCCAACAAAAATATATCTCAAGATTGTCTTAAGCTTAACTTTGTCTGACTGGAAATCTGAGTTAGTGTAATCCAAAGGACAAAGTGTATCCGATTGATATACAAGCATATGCTCCCTAGTCCTTCTCAGGTACTTGAGTATATGCTTGACAGTAATCAAATGTCTCGGTCCTGCGTTCGACTGATTTCTCGCCACCATGCCTACAACATGACAGATATTAGGCCTAGTGCAACGCATAGCATACATGAGGCTTCCCACTGCCGAAGCATAAGGGACCAGCTTTATGTCATCTATCTCCTTCTGTGTCTTAGGACACATAGCCTTTGTAATATCCGGAATTTCTACTACTGTAGTTTAATATTATTTTATCCAAGTTATATTGTACAACGTGGAATCTGTACAGTATGGATAAAATAAATGAAGGACTAAGACATCTGTATTCGTATTATTACCACACTTGGTTGACAGTTGTATTAGAAGACATTGCGTGTCGGGCTTATCGTATGAGAATATTGTTGGAAGATGTATATGTATTCAGTATTCCATATGTTCGTCTTCTGCATGTCGAGACATTGGACATGAGTAGCTGAAAATGGCTAAGTATAGCCTTATTAGTGCACACTAATATCCATGAATAGCGTACGCTATCATGCAGGTTTAGCGCACGCTACAGGCATAGGTTAGCGTACGCTAGTGCAGAACAGCTCAGAGGGAATCTATGTGTGGACCCGGCCACTTTCGGCATATGTGCCGATGAGGTCAATGGATGTTTGTCGTGAAGGATTAGCGCACGATAATGCATATGGTTAGCGCATGCTAATCAAATCGGTCCAAAGGAATCTTTGCTTTGTCGGGTGCTTTCGGCATGTGGGGACACGGGAGTAGGTGCAGACTGTAGCAAGTCAACTATGAGTAGCGCATGCTATGGATGAAAGTTTGTGTACGCTAAATAAAGACCTTTATGTATGCTATTGCATGGGCATTGCGTACGTAAATCATTTCATACAGTAAGGCAGTAGCCTCAGGACTGTGATAGCGCACGCTAACAAAGACAGTTGGCCATTATTCGTCATTTCCATCCATTTCTTCATGTGAACCGATAGAGAGAGATGATGATCTTTAACAAGATTAAGGTGGAGATCATGGATTAAAGCCTTGTTCTTGAAGTTATTAATGATTCTTGGAAAGGAGTTCAATTGTTCTTCTTCTTGGTTCATCTATACAAGGTAATTTCGTATCCCTTTGATAGTGGTTCATTTTTAAGGATGATTACTTGTAAGGAAGCAAGTTGGATTATCTTGTGATGACGTTATATGAGATTTAATGGGATTTTGATAAGAGTTTTCGGATGTAATTAAGATTCTCCATACTTTAAGAATTATGTTTCGTTTAACCCAATGAAAGATGGATTTCTGAATTATGTTGATTTCATATGAATCATGATATGAGGATGTATTCCAGATTAAGCATGATATGATCCTTGTAATCGGGTAGGTCTGATTATTGATGTTGTTGTTGATATCTTCTTTATGATTATATATACATCGGGCTATGTAGTTTTGAACGTGATTTCGGATATTTCATGTTCTTGAAGAACTCTTGAATGATATGATATGATGATTATGTATAGGAGGTGTTGGTGTTTTGGATATGAATATGGGATATTCGTATCTAGAGCTAAGATATGTGTTTTGATATAATATTCGTATAAGAACACGAATATGATTTCGAGTATAGTGATGAGATTAAATTTGGAAAAGTTATTGTTAATCTTGGAGCATGATTTCCTTTTCATTCGTATTCGTAGTCGCAAGGTGCTAGTCGATGCTTGGAATGCAAGCAACTGTACAACATTAGCGCACGCTAAGCTTGCTGGCTAGCGCACGCTAATGGAAGCGACTTAGCGCATGCTACATTATGCGTTTAACGTGCGCTAAGTAGGCAGACAATGTAATATTTTTCGTGTTGTGGTTGTGTAACACCCCCAATCCGCTCAGGGATATTACACGCCGTAGAACCTTTCCTCAAGGTTCTACCAGGCTGGTAACAAATTCGAACAACTCAACGTTGCCTTTAAGGCTAAAAAGACTCAGTAGACTGATTTGGTCTTTCAATAAATACATACAACTCAATTACAATACATGCCCATGCAGGGGTCGAATACAACACACTTCCGTACAACGGGGAAAGAATACTGCAGCGGAAATAAAATACAACTAAACCAATATAACATCTAACGGGTCCTCGTGTGATTAGTATCGTTCATCTTTCATCATCCTTCATGCCGACCCTGTGCTATGCTCCAAAACCTGAATGCAATACAGAAATCCACCCCCCGAATACTCGGGGGTTAGCAAAACTCCACTGTTTCGCTAGTGCAATTACATAGTGCAAAATACGAGTCATACAATCCACATTCCACGAACAACAATAACCAGGAATCCTCAAAGATTTAAACATAACGAAAATACTTCCCGAGGCAAGAGTTTGGGTAAAACATTCGAAAACCGAAAGATCACAGATCAAGGGAAACAATTTACAAAACAGTTCAATAAACCATCGGGGGTTTTAGTAGAAAACAATATAGGATTATCGAATCCTTCTCTTACCAAAATCAATAGGGGTCACATCCCAAAGGTTTTGTTTTCACAAATAGAAAATCGACAAAAATTCACAGGGCCAAAACCCAAGTCACATGTCCTCGACGGACATAAAATCAACACGGCATAATCACACACAAGCATCGGCTAGGAACGGGACGAAGCCACGAATCCCACACGAGGCCTCTAAGGACCCTCCCGAGCTGGCTAGCGAAATAAAAGTCACAACATGCATCGCCTAGGACCGGGACGAAGCCACGAATCCCACTCGAGGCCTCTAAGGACCCTCCCGAGCTGGCTAGCTAAACAAATCACAACATCTTTGGCGCTTACGGTTGGATCAATCACTTGTTGCATCCTGACCACATGATCACATGCCATGTGTCACCGTAGTTTTTCTTAGGCTCTCACGGTTGGATCAATCGCTTGTTGCATCCTGGCCACATGATCACATGCCACGTGCCACCATAGACCCCGCCCACATCCACACAATCACACACATAGCACAATGCAACAAAGATATCCAAACAATTCACCCAGAGGCATCAAACACTAAGCAAAACACCACGTCAAAACACAATGCACCGAAATGAAGCCATATACGTACACACGCATTACCAAGCATAACATCAACACCAAACATATCCAAAGGATTCACGTAGTCGCTTACAACCCACACAATTTACAAAGCACGCGCGTTTTGAAAGTGAGCCTTTAACGAGGCTAAAGCGAATCTTTTGAAAGTTCATATCAAACGATCAAACAAATACACAAAGACGATCACTAATTATCATATCCACAAAACAAGAATTGTATGGACAAGGTACTTGCCTCGAAAACACAATCGCAACAAGACGACGGATGAAATACGGTCGAACGGCCCCGAACTCCTGAACACTATCAAGAACGCGATAGCACCACAATTACTACATGAATAACACCACACGAATCATCAATCACCAACGAGATTCAACATCGGAATCCTCGAACACCTATAAACCTCCGGAAGGAACAATAACACATGGTTACGACGAGAATCAAGGCCAAAACAACAGAAATCCCAACAAACTATCGAAGGGCACTCATTCGAACATTTAATCGAACATTAAATGTTCGAGACCCTCCAAGAACAAAGAAATCACCCCTCGGGTCAAACGAATCAAAGATACGAGTATCCAATCCGTAGAACATATTCAAAACAACGTCTATACAACAATTAATTGATCAAAAATGGATTGGAATCTAAATCAAAAGGAAAATCCACAAAATCTTCAAAAACAAGAGTTCAAGCTAAAATACCTTGATTCGGACGAAGAACACGGATTGGATGATGATATAATCGACAAGAATCCTCCAAAATGCCTTGGAAGTGATTAGAATCGGGCAAGAACTCGATTTCCTAAACCCATGAGAAAAAGTGAGAAAAAATGAAGTCTGGCCGAGCCAGGCCTATATATGGCCGGCAGGGTTACGGCCGTAACCGACAGTGCCTTACGGCCGTAACCGGCATTCGTCAAAATCTGCCCAGCGCCTGCTGATCGTTTACGGCCGTAACTCGGCACTTACGGCCGTACCCGGCAGGTCCTTACGGTCATAACCGATATTCGTCCGAACATCGCTGCACCCACGGCCCGTAATCGGCGATCTAACGTAGTAACGGCATTAAATCCGGCCATGATGCCCGAAAGCACGTACGGCCGTAACCGGCACCTTACGGCCGAAACCCGAACCTGAATATAAACCGAAGATACGGTTACGAAGTACTCGCAAAGACGAATCTAAGAGCTAAGAGAACACACGATTCTGACCACCCGAAGTGTCGGAATTCGACAACGGAAGTAATTACCCCAAACTTTGGGAAATTACGAAAACGGCCCAAAACGTCTAAAATATATGATACACGATCGAAACACCAAGCCAAAGCTCGCAACACGAATATTAACATTAAATGAACTTACGAGAAACTCGAAACAACAGTTTCGGACGAGATTCGCAAGAATCGAACTCAAGTGCGGAAAGGTCGTTTAAGAACACGGAACTCAACAAAACGAACTCGGATGACAAAAAGTACAGAATTAATCATTCTCGAAATGACGGAACGGTCATGAGCGAGTCGTCAAAACGGGCTTCCGCCAAAAAAAGAAAATTACCGGAAATCGAAATTGCGGGTATTACATACTACCCTCCTTAAAAGAAGTTTCGTCCCAAAACTTAAAATAAGTAGGAAGATGCAATATCCCACCAGGAAAACACAACGAGATACACAAGAAACGTGTAGCTTATGCCCAACGGCGAAACGTTACAAGCAATGCTAAGGAATATACGGTGTGAAAACACGCTCCACGACGACCAACACAACGCCACCGGTAGAGACATATTAAAACCAACAAGTGACAAGCATCATCAAACAGATAATACAATCAAGTCGATTATCCGAACAATCGCAAAACACAACGAACGAAAATCAACACGATTGACCAACCTAACGGTACATCAATCAACACGCGAGCCAATCGCTGAACAAATACGGAATTCCACCGCCGAAGGGTTGGAAGATCGGAAATGATACTAATTTCCCGAACTTAAGGAAATTAGGAAGGATTCTGAAGGCTCAACAATCACGAAACGGGGTCAACAAAAACTGAACAATTAATGATCGAACCACAATGATCGAGACAACAAAAATCGAACAATCATGTGCGGATCACGAAGAACAATAAGGTTCAACTGACAACTCCGAGGTTCACATCTCGACTCGAGACAAAGCATGATCCGGTGAAAACAACAAGATGTGCACTCACATAAGATCCACAGGAAAGGGAATAGCAATTGAAAAGTCACAACGACAAACGAGTTATTCCGAAACAATACCACACTCGTTAGATCAACAAAAGCAAGGGGCAGGACAAGCTCAGAAAATGCCAACGAACATAAACGAGTCGATAGAGTCGAAAATACAGAAGTTCAAAATCCGATCCACTTCGAATAAAAGAACTTAATTTCCAAAGTTCGAAACAACAAGGTAAGGAAATAACATAACATACAACTGATAGACCACGCCCCTCAGGGACTCCTCGGAGCTGGTCCTGATATCAATGCTCAAGTATATGCCTCGGAAGGCTCGGTAATCAACTCACAAAGAACATGATGTCCCTCGAGTCCGCACTTGAAACGCATCACAGGCGAGGAAGGACAAATTGCACGTACATTCCCCCGACACCTCACGGTTGAAATGCCTCGACTTGGCATACCGAAAATACAGATGCTAGATACAATGGAACATAACACCGCAAAACAACATAATGGAGATGCCAACTCAGCATAACATATCAACGCATACAAAAATCACAACAGCAATGGCATCGTTCGACGATTACAACGGCCCGAACGATAGCCAACACACAATCACAAACATCATGAACAATCACCCATGTGCATAAACGCACAAAAATCCAAGCTTTAACAACTCACACTCGTGTGACAGCACGCAAATCACCATGAGGCGATAAACAGTAAACACCAGTTCACATCTCTCACAGAGGGCTAGTACAACAAATGCGTGGCAACGCCTCGACGTTCATGCCACCAATTCGATCATACTCGGGAGCAAACATCATAACGACAACGCGAGCATCATACATACATACCCAGTCCTCAAATGGGAATGGATAGGTTTTAAAAACGAAAACCTCGTTTTGAAAATAATTTAGAAAAACACCGGTTGATCTTGAGTATCACCTTAAACATCGTTATCGAGACTTTGGAGAACCATTTCGCATTTGATAAAAATGAGGACACTTTCTCTTAGTGAAAAACTTTCATAATATTCGACCCTCAGGCCTAAGTAAAAGTGTTTTTAAAACATTAAAAATATCTCAAAACATTTTGGTCCTCGAGGTAGAAGAATTTTAAAACATATTTTGGCACCTTGGATGTACCACGAGAAAATAATTCATTTTAAAACTACGTCTCGAAATTTATTTTCTAAGATACTCAAGGTTTTCAAAGATAATTCAATGGGCTAGAATGCCCAAAAATTTTAGGTAATTACACGGAACATTATAGCGCCGTGGGTCCCACGCCGGAACCCACCAGGCTAAAAACCATTTACAAAAATGCCAAAAAGGCCGATGACGGTAATATTTCAAAAACTCACAAAAGCCATTTACAAAATACTAAATACCGTCATAAGAATTTTGCCAAAACGATCAAGGCCATAATGCCAAAAACTCGGTTAAGGAAATTGGTTTTTCGAAATAAAACTCAGTCGGTAAAATACCGAAAGCCATTACAAAAGAACTCACGCAGCGGATAAAAGAAATACAATTCAACATACACAACCAGCGACACTCCTCATATAAACAAGATATGAGAGTCAAATAACCACATATCACGAAATCAAAATCCATAGGAGGATTCCGTCACTTAACACATAATCATACCTGTAACTCACATCAGACGAGGCACAAACACAAAGAAGGGAGACTTACATCCACAGGTCGCACGAAGATGATGATCGCCCCATGATACTAATCATGACCAACCAACTCAGACGACACGTCGCGACACGACACAGTCAGATAAAATCCGACGAAACAAGACTCAAAGAACACGACTTGACCCGACAGCCTAGGTTTCCACAACCTAAGCTCCGATACCATTTATGTAACACCCCCAATCCGCTCAGGGTTATTACACGCCGTAGAACCTTTCCTCAAGTTTCTACCAGGCTGGTAACAAATTCAAACAACTCAACGTTGCCTTTAAGGCTAAAAAGACTCAGTAGACCGATTTGGTCTTTCAATAAATAGATACAACTCAATTACAATACATGCCCACGCAGGGGTCGAATACAACACACTCCCGTACAACGGGGAAAGAATACTGCAGCGGAAATAAAATACATCTAAACCAATATAACATCTAACGGGTCCTCGTGTAATTAGTATCGTTCATCTTTCATCATCCTTCATGCCGACCCTGTGCTATTATCCAAAACCTGAATGCAATACAGACATCCACCCCCCGAATACTCGAGGGTTAGCAAAACTCCACTGTTTCGCTAGTGCAATTACAAAGTGCAAAATACGAGTCATACAATCCACATTCCACGAACAACAATAACCAGGAATCCTCAAAGATTTAAACATAACGAAAATACCTCCCGAGGTAAGAGTTTGGGCAAACCATTCCAATACCGAAAGATCACAGATCAAGGGAAACAATTTACAAAACAGTTCAATAAACCATCAGGAGTTTTAGTAGAAAACAATTTAGGATTATCGAATCCTTCTCTTACCAAAATCAACAGGGGTCACAGCCCAAAGGTTTTGTTTTCAAAAATAGAAAATCGACAACAATTCACAGGGCTAAAACCTAAGTCACGTGTCCTCGACGGACATAAAATCAACACGGCATAATCACACACAAGCATCGCCTAGGACCGGGACGAAGCCACGAATCCCACCCGAGGCCTCTAAGGACCCTCCCGAGCTGGCTAGCGAAACAAAAGTCACAACATGCATCGCCTAGGACCGGGATGAAGCCATGAATCCCACCCGAGGCCTCTAAGGACCCTCCCGAGCTGGCTAGCTAAACAAATCACAACATCTTTGGCGCTCACGGTTGGATCAATCACTTGTTGCATCCTGACCACAAGATCACATGCCATGTGTCACCGTAGTTTTTCTTAGGCTCTCACGGTTGGATCAATCGCTTGTTGCATCCTGGCCACATGATCACATGCCACGTGCCACCGTAGACCCCGCCCACATCCACACAATCACACACATAGCACAATGCAACAAAGATATCCAAACAATTCACCCAAAGGCATCAAACACTAAGCAAAACACCACGTCAAAACACAATGCACCGAAATGAAGCCATATACATACACACGAATTACCAAGCATAACATCACCACCAAACATATCCAAAGGATTCACGTAGTCGCTTACAACCCATACAATTTACAAAGCACGCGCATTTTGAAAATGAGCCTTTAACGAGGCTAAACCGAATCTTTTGAAAGTTCGAATCAAACGATCAAACAAACACACAGAGACGATCACTAATTATCATATCCAAAAAACAAAAATTGTATGGACAAGGTACTTGCCTCGAAACCACAATCGCAACAAGACAACGGATGAAATACCGTCGAACGGCACCGAACTCCCGAACACTATCAAGAACGCGATAACACCACAATTACTACGTGAATAACTCCACACGAATCATCAATCACCAACGAGATTCAACATCGGAATCCTCGAACACCTATAAACCTCCGGAAGGAACAATAACACATGGTTACGATGAGAATCAAGGCCAAAACAACGGAAATCCCAACAAACTATGCGGAATGAGATACGGGCTGAGACCCTAATGTTTCAAAAGGCTTTTCTGTTTCCTAAAACTCCCGAAATTTGTAAAATACTTTACCAATCATTTATCTATGTTATTTCCGCCTTTCGAGGTTTTGGTATACTTGTTCAAATGAAAAGTCTCGGGAAGTCTTTCGTTGTGTTGATTTGTTTCAATGTTTTGTCATAGCATAGTTGAGGTGACCCAGGATGGGTTAATGGTCGACGTTACGAGTCATATGTGGAAATGGAGTTTTGACGGAGTCTACACATTGAGATTGTGGAACACTATCATGTGGTTTTCCGATGGAATGTCAGTGGAATTGGTGACGAACCGAATTGGTATACAGGAGTATGGATGTAGTCGAGCACTTGCATAATTTCATTTAATTTTCGTGTGTATTCGAAAAGAATTGTCATTGAGAACTTGACACGAGCTCGCCGATTTCATTTTTCGAAATTGGTTTCGTGGTCTTACGAAAATTTATGTTTTGAGTTTTGAATTTTTTAAAGAACTTTCGAAAATCTGTCTTCTTGACGAGACTATATGATTTCAAACTGATTTTGAAAATGTGATGGATATATATGCATTTAGTGCATAGTGCATATCATGGTTAAGTTATGAGTGTGACTCACGAACCGGATAATACATTAGTATGGTCCGATGAAAAGAGGTTCAAACTTTAGTATGGTAGTTTGGTTATCCAGGGATGATCGGTTGATTGATCGGGTAAGAAGAATATGCTACGTATTGTAGATTCGGGTACGGAATATGATTTTTGGAACTTTGGATTTTGTGGAACCAGGACATATGTGTTATGTGATTCCATTGGTATGGTAGTAGCGCGACTCTACTATAGTGATTTTTGAATGACTTTTTCGTAAGTGTAGATTAGGGGATGGTAACCCCATGCTGGTTGTTTTGGATATTGAGTGGTCATTCCCACTCCATGTATGATTGGATATGTTTGTCGATTTGTGATTGATTGTTCGTACGTCGAGGAGTATGTTCACCAGTCGGGTATGTTTATTGAGATCTACTATATGTGATTGGTGTGTCGTTTTGAGAACTTTATTCGTTCATATATCGGTTTCTGTGGTTCTGTGTTGATCATGTTGGAGCTTACTGTGTGAGGGTATTCCCGATTATCATTGATCGTTCGTTAGTAATATTGGAGTTTATCATGTTGATGATATTCTCGATTATGTTTTGACCTCTGGATGGTCATATTGGAGTTTATCGTGATGATGATATTTTCGATTGTGTTTTGACCTCTGGTTGGTCATGTTGGAGTTTATCATGTTGATGAAATTCTCGGCTGCGTTTTGACCTTTGGATTGATCGTATTAGAGTTTATCATGTCGATGATATTCTCGGTTAATTTATTAGTTGATCATTGTTGGTTATCATCTGAGCGTTCGGATTTTGTGTCGATGTTTTGGAATTTGTGTCGTTGTGTTGGGCAGTTGTTTCTCAGATGTATCATGCATTATTGATTGTATCAGAATTGGGACTTGATTGTGCGATCAGGCAGACAGGATTTGACATGGATAGATTACTCCATCCGAAGATGATATATTTTTGTTGAGACTCATGGAATGTGATTGTAAGCGTATTGAGGCTTTACAATAAAGTCACTTGCTAGTATCTCAGGAGATCGCCGACTTTGCGCATTTGTAAGTGTACAGTTTTGGTTATTCGTTAATGATGATGATTGATCGTTGTTGTGATGGTTTCGGAATATTTTGGTTGAACGGTTTGTTTGTTTTCTATGACGGATTGCAAGTTTCGAGGATGAAACTTATTTTAAGTGATGTAGTATGTAATATCCGGAATTTCTACTACTGTGGTTTAATATTATTTTATCTGAGTTATGTTGTACAGCGTGGAATCTGTATAGTATGGATAAAATAAATGAAGGACTAAGACATTTGTATTGGTATTATTACTGCACTTGGTTGACAGTTGTATTGGAAGACATTGTGTTGGGGCTTATCGTATGAGAATATTATTGTAAGATGTATATGTATTCAGTATGTCGTATGTTCGTATTCTACATGTCGAGACGCTGGACAAGAGTAGATGAAAATGGCTAAGTATAGCCTTATTAGCGCACGCTAATATTCATGAATAGCGCACGCTACGGGCATAGGTTAGCGTACGCTAGTGCAGAACAGCTCAGAGGGAATCTACGTGTGTACCTGGCCACTTTCGGCGCATGTGCCGACGAGGTCAACGGATGTTTTTCGTGAAGGATCAGCGAACGCTAATGCATATGGTTAGCGCACGCTGATCAAATTGGTCCAAAGGAATCTTTGCTTTGTCGGGTGCTTTCGGCATGTGGGGACATTGGGGTAGGTGCAGACTCTAGCAAGTCAACTATGAGTAGCGCATGCTATGGATGAAAGTTTGAATATGCTAAATAGAGACCTTTACGTACGCTATTGCATGGGCATTGCGTACGTAAATCATTTCATGCAGTAAGGCAGTAGCCTCTGGACTGCGTTAGCGCACGCTAAGCATGTAACGCACGTTAAATGAAGATGTTAGCATGCGTTAATAATGTACAGTATATATATGTATAAGTGCAGTTGGCCATTATTCGTCATTTCCATCCATTTCTTCATGTGAACTGATAGAGAGAGCCTTTAGAGGTATTTGAGGTTCCCAAACACTGAGAGATGATGATCTATAACAAGATTAAGGTGGAGAGCATGGATTAAAGGCTTGTTCTTGAAGTTATTCATGATTCTTGGAAAGGAGTTCAATTGTTCTTCTTGGTTCATCTATACAAGGTAATTTCGTATCCCTTTGATAGTGGTTCGTTTTTAAGGATGATTACTTGTGAGGAAGCCAGTTGGATTATCTTGTGATGATGTTATACGAGATTTAATGGGATTTTGATACGAGTTTTCGGATGTTAATTAAGATTCTCCATACTTTAAGAATTATGTTTCGTTTAACCCAATGAAAGATGGATTTCTGAATTATGTTGATTTCATATGAATAATGATATGAGGTTGTATTCCAGATTAAGTATGATATGATCCTTTTAATCGGGTTGGTTTGATTATTGATGTTGTTGTTGATATCTTCTTCATGATGATATATACATCGGGCTATGTAGTTTTGAACGTGATTTCGGAAATTTCATGTTCTTGAAGAACTCTTGAATGATATGATACGATGATTATGTATAGGAGGTGTTGGTGTTTTGGATATGAATATGAGATATTCGTATCTAGAGCTAAGATATGTGTTTTGATATAATATTCGTATAAGAATACGAATATGATTTCGAGTATGGTGATGAGATTGAATTTGGAAAGGTTATTGTTAATCTTGGAGCATGATTTCCTTTTCATTCGTATTTGTAGTCGCAAGGTGTTAGTCGATGCTTGGAATACATGCAGTTGTACAGCATTAGTGCAAGATAAGCTTGCTGGCTAGCACACTCTAACGGAAGCGACTTAGCGCACGCTACGTTATGCGTTTAACCTGCGCTAAGTAGGCAGACAGTATAATATTTTTCATCTTATGGTTATGAATTCATGATGGTTTGAGTTGGATTGATCAGACATGTGGTTAATTGAGATATTGTTGAGCCGTTGGGTTTGTGAATTGGTTATATCGATTGTTTATTGTTGTCGAACTCATTATTTATCGATTATTGTAATAGGTTGAGATTATTGATCGGCGATTAGAACTAGGCGTTGCGGTCGTGTTCTAGAATGTTCGTGAAGACATACACTGGGCAAACACCCAGCAGTCGGTACCCACGACGATCGTCTTTTGGTATCTGGCGATCATCTATGATGCCTAACCATAGATGATCGTCTCGTGCCACGTATGAATCCAACATCCGTCAGAGTCGTCGAAGATCGAATCTTGGATGGAGACCCACGTGCAGATCCATAAAAGGCGCCGAAAGATAAAGGCCTTTGACCACAGCCTGTCACCTACCTCACCTACCGACAGGCCCGCCGAAAGGTACAAAGTGGGTCCTCCCCGGACAGCGACTCAGGACGGGTGCAGGATTCCCATTGGCTCGCACAGCTGGGTGCCAGCAGCAGCCTCGGACTTTAAGGGAACAGCCCCACGTGACGGGACGATAGCCCGCCTTATTATAATGTAGAAAACGGCGGTCGCCCGCGATCGACGGAGAGGTCCCAGTAGCCTCGTCTCCTATAAATAGGAGGCTTACAACAGTGGCCTAAGATCATCGTGAATACAGTGAAAAATGCACAGAGAGAGAATAAAGACTCATCTGGCAATTACTTACACATTCATAGTGATATTCATACACACTTATAGAACATGCAAAGCAAGAACTCACAGGTCTCCATATCTGGTTCTTCCGGCAATCTACACGCTCTACAGCTTAGATAACTAGAAGTCTTTACACTCATTGTAATAGATTCTAACATTAATATTTGTACTCAAAAGTATCTATATTAATAACATCTCGCGAGAGCATTCAAGCCCGGGATTAACAACCCCGACAAACCTTGTGTTATTTATTTTCCCACGGAAGTGTTCTCGCATTTGTTTGTTACTCGACCATTCCAGCAATATTATCTCCGGATAATATTTTGGGTGACAACAATTGGCGCTAGAAGGAGGGGGCTCCAAACCTTCATTTTTATTCCTACCGTCTCGAAGAACATTCACTGTTCTCCGGACATATACTTGAAGAAACACTCACTGTTCTTCAAAGAAAAGCCTTCAGAAATATGACGTCTGCCACGACCTCCAAAAGAGCCACCCTGCGATCTACTGTAAATCTCATTCCGGCCCGGACCGAATCCCAACCCATGGCGGAAGGTGACCGCGGTGACGCTAGGCTCTCACTCCCGCCCCCGAGGGACGGTCTTAGCCTCTCACTCGATCAGTTCCAGACTGCGGAACAGATTGAGGAGGCTATAGCCATCCTCAGGGAACGACCGAGGGCATGCGACTCCCCCACCATCACTCCGTCAACCATCCGCCGAGCAGGCAAGCGGAAGCTCAAAGGGATATATGTTGAGAAATCGACAGAAAGCCCCGAGACGCAGGAGAAGGATCTCGTAAGGCTGGATGATTCCGTTTTCAGCCACCTGGGGAGCGATCCCTCATGGCGACCCGGGCACTCGGGCCCCAGTCGGGAGACATCGGAGTCCGAATCCTTTACCAGGAGTTCGGCATATCCAACTCCCAGAAGACAAGCTGGTCCGCGGGCCCCCACTCGCCCAAGAAATGAGCCCGCTGGCAGAGAACTCATCATTCACCATGGGGACAGGGGATCAGTGCATGATCGCCTTGGCTCGCGCTCTGGGAGCCAATCGGCGAGCAGTCAGGCTACGGCGATGGCCGCCATGCAGCGCCATCTCGACGAAATGAAAGCGCTCCTAGAAACTGGGGCAGGCGCCAGGAGATCGATCGCTGGACCAAGTTAGCCACTCGCGGTCCAGATTGAGCTCACCCCAGTTCAACCAAAGATCGCTCCCCCACAAACACCTCTATATGAGGGAAGATCGGATCCGGAGACCCACTTGAGCAAATTCCAGATTTACATGACCGGATGCGGAGCATTAGATGCGATGAAGTGTCGAATGTTCCCATTGACTCTGGGCGACCTCGCCCACAGGTGGTACATCTCATTACCACCTCGCTCTATCAATTGCTTTGAGAAGCTGGCGAACGACTTCATGTCGTACTTCGCCGCCAAAGTTGCTCGGCCAGAAGGTCCCCACCGCATGATGAAAATCAGGCAGGGGAAGGACGAGCCCGATGAAGATTACATCGACCGGGTGGACAAAATAGTCCTCACCGACGAGCCCATTAGCGACGAGCTCGCTCTCTATTCAGTCCGAGGGGGATTCTACGGCCACTCGCCCATGTTCAGACACCTCACGAAGGACATACGTACTCGATCTTCCGCGTCAGGGCCGCAGATTTCCTGGCCAGACAGAGGATGCTCACCCTCCGCTTGGGCGAAGGATCTTCCGGAGAAGGGAAGGCGCCATCCCACGTCCAGAAGAAGGCGGTCGCCAAGCCCAGAAAGGCGGCCGCAAAGCCGCCGAGTGAGTTCAAAGCCTTTGAGGATGTGGAGGTTCAACTCCTCCGCAACCTCAACTTATCTCCGGCCCACATCTTTAACGCCATCAAGGGGCGCGAGTGGCTTAACAAGCCAAAGCCGATAAGGGTCCCGGCCACAACACCAGCCAGTGCCGCGACCTCCTCAGACAACTCTGGCGACTGTTTGAGGAAGGCAAATTGGACAACCTGGTCACCAAGCCAGAACCTCGGACAAAGAAGACTGGAGGGCGCGAGCGCCGACAAAACGATGGGATCCCTCCCAATCCGGTCGCCAGGATCGAGCAAAACGAGCCGGAGTATTCCGAAGAATCAACTCCTCCGATCAACCCTGGCGGTCGGATCAATATGCTTCAAGCAGGAGGCGGAAACCTCGGGGGCCTTTCCCCGGTTTCCACCATGTCAAACAGGAAGCGAAAGGCCAAACTAAGGGCGTTTGCCGGGATCCATGCCGTGGTGCCTCCAGAGCTGACCATCTCCAAAGACGCGCTCATCACTTTCTCCAACAAGGACAGGGAGGGAGTGCAGTGCCCCAAAGAGGATGCATTGGTGATCTCTGCTTGTATCCTTGGGAAAATGGTCGATCATGTGCTGGTTGACAATGGGAGCTTCTGCAATATCATATTCAAATCCACCCTGGAACAGCTCGGCAACCTGAACAAGTTCATCAAGCCGTTCGACACCGTGCTTTAAGGGTTCGGCGACAGCACAGTCCAAGCCTACGGAAGGATCAAGCTCTCTATCGAGCTAACATGTCACTGCGATCCCAAGGTTAGGATTACTAGGAACCTAAATTGTAACTTCTTCCAATACTTCCCATGCTATGTGCAACATTGAAACGATCGACAATCAACCCATGGAGATCGATGATCCAAGCACATCGTACCAACCCGACTCAGGGGACGCCATCTCACATCGATTAACGGACGACATCGAGCCAAGGATCGATTTCGAGCCGAGTCTCGAGATCGACCCTAGGATCAAGTCCAGAAATCGTTCCAAACGGGAGTCGACCATCCCCGTCGAAGATTTGGAGAGTATAACGATAGATCCGGCTCGCCCGGAGCGGGAAGTACAGATTGGCGCAAGCGTTGGTCTTGAGTTAAAGAAAGATCTGATCGACTTACTGCGTAAGAACATCGGAGTCTGTGCCTGGTCGCATCAAGATATGGTTGGCATAAATCCTGAACACGCTTGCCACTATCTCAAGATCGACCCGGCAAGGAAGCCTGTTCACCAGAAACGAAGGAAATTCGATCCCGAGAAATACGCAGCACTCGACATAGAAGTCAAAAAGCTGCTAGCTAACAAACTTATCAGAGTAGCTACGGATGAACCACAGTGGGTCGCCAATGCGGTGCTCGTCAAAAAGTCAAACAGCTCCTGGAGGTTATGCATCGACTTCACCGACCTCAACGCGGCATGTCCAAAAGATCACTTTCCAATGCCTCATATTGATCACTTGGTCGATAGTACAGCAGGTTGCGAAATGATGTCGTTCATGGATGCCTTCACCGGATACCATCAAATCCCAATGGCGGAGAAAGACATAAAGCACACATCTTTCCACACGGAAAAAGACATATACTTTTGGGTCCGAATGCCGTTCGGCTTGAAGAACGCAGGGGCAACCTACCAACGACTAGTCAACGGAATGTTTGCCAATCAGATCGGCAAGACCATGGAGGTCTACATTGACGACATCGTGGTCAAAAGACTCAAGAAGGAAGACCACCTCACTAATCTTGCCGATACGTTCGCCATCCTCGAGAAGTTAAACATGAAACTGAACCCCAAGAAATGCAACTTCGGGGTGAGCTCCGGAAAATTCCTGGGGCACATCATGAGCCAATGGGGGATCGAGGCGAACCCAACCAAGATTCAGGCGATCCTCGACATGAAGGAGCCACGGAATGTCAAGCAGGTGCAATGCCTCACAGGTTGTCTGGCTGCCCTCAACCATTTCATATCTCGGCTCGGGGATAAAAGCAAGGCTTTCTTCGCGACCATAAAGAACAAGAAGTTCACATGGACGAAGGAGAGTCAAATAGCGTTCTCCAAAATCAAGGAGTACCTATCTAACCCCCAGATCTTGGCAAAGCCGATCCCCGGCGAGAAACTATTCCTTTACCTAGCGGCCTCGGAGGTCGCACTGAGTGCCGTTTTGGTGCGAGCAGAGGGACAAGTCCACTTGCCGATCTACTTCGTTAGTCAAGCGCTCCACGATGCGGAAACGCGATACACTCTTCTGGAGAAGATCGCCTACGCTCTAGTCATGAGTGTTCGCAAGCTAAGAGCCTACTTCTTCGAACATCAAGTGGATGTTCTGACAACTCTCCCTCTAAGGCAAGTTCTACACCGACCGGACACCAACGGGTGACTCCTCAAGTGGTCATTGGAGATCGCCCAATACGGCATCACATACGCTCCTCGCACAACGATCAAAGGCCAGGCTCTGGCGGACTTCGTGGTGGAATTAACATTCCCTCACACTCCGACCCAGATCGGCCGCCCTGCCTGGAAGCTGTACGTGGATGGCTCGGCGACCAACTCGCGAGCAGGGGCAGGGATTATCCTCATTAGCCCCGACGGACAAAGTTTCACAAATGCAGTGCGTTTCGGGTTTCGTGCGACCAACAATGAAGCCAAATACGAAGCCCTGGTAGGCGGGCTCGATCTAGCCCTCGCCCTAGATGTTCGTCGCCTCCATATCTTCATGGACTCCCTCTTGGTCGTGAACCAAGTCAAGGGAGAATATAAGGCGCGCGGCGAACAGATGGTCAAATACCAAGAATTGGTCGCCGAAATGTGCACGAAATTTGAGGAAGTGCTAATCGAGCAAGTCCCGAGAGAGTACAACTCCCAGGCCGATGCCCTATCCAAGCTAGCGTCGTCGGATGGGGCAGCCAATTTCTCTAATATCCAAATCACAAAATCAGCAAGGCTGGCGATCGACAGAAACCTGGTTACCACAGTTGCCGTTGCCGAGGAGAACTGGATGACTCCGTTCATCAAATACTTAAAGGACAGAACGGTCCCTGACGACCGTATCAAAGCTCGCCAACTCCAGCTCCGTGCGACCAGATACACCCTATTGGAGGACTGGCTTTACAAGCGAGCTTTCAGCCTTCCCCTCCTCAAGTGCATTACACCGGAGTAAGGTCGGCTCGTTTTAGCCGAGATCCATGATGGGATCTGTGGAAACCATGCTGGCGGGCGAGCTCTCATCCATAAAACAACCAGGCAAGGTTTTTTCTGGCCTACACTACAAAAAGACGTGATCGCCTATGCCAAATCGTGTCACAAGTGTCAAGTGATGGGCCCAACCATCAAGCTCTCCCCCGAGCAGCTCACCTCAATGTACATCCCATGGCCATTCGCCCAATGGGGCATCGACCTCATAGGTCCCTTGCCGACGGCGCCAGGGGGCTGTAAGTTTGCCATCGTAGGGGTCGATTATTACACTAAATGGGCGGAGGCCGAACCACTCAACAAGATCGGCCAAGAACAAGTAATTAAGTTCATTTAGAGGAATATCATATGCCGATTCGGTCTGCCCCAAGCAATAATCTCCGACAACGGAAATCAGTTCGACGGCTTAGAAGTCATGCAATTCTACGAGAAGTGGGGAATTAAACAGATGTTCTCGGCTACCTACCACCCTCAGACGAACGGGCAGGTAGAAGCCGTAAACAAAATCCTCAAACACACGATTAAAGCACGACTCGAGTCCAGGCAAGGACGATGGGCGAGCGAGCTCCCAGACGTTCTGTGGTCTTATCGAACGACGACCTGAAATTCAACCGGCGAAACCCTATTCGCCCTCGCCTTCGGAACAGAAGCGGTGATCCCCTCCGAGATCACCGTCCTCAGCCACCGAACCGAACAAGAGGTGACGACAGATAATGACGTGGCCCGACGGATCGACCTTCACATGCTCGAAGAACGACGACTGACCTCAGAAATGAGGAACACAATCCATAAAAGGAGATCCGAGAAGTTCTTCAATTTTAAAGTCAAGGAAAGACGTTTCCAAGTGGGCGATCTCGTCCTCAAAAAGGTCTAGACCCACACTGGTGTCTTTGGCCCGAATTAGGAGGGGCCCTTCAGGATATCTTCGTGGCTAACTAAGGGAGCCTACGAACTTGAACACCCTGGCGGTACTCCGGACCAATATCCCTGGAACGCCGTACATTTGAAGAAATACAACCAATGAAAACTTTGTATTCAGTTTCAACTACCCAATGTACAAAGAATATAATGAGATTTTTTCTATCCCATTTATTCGAGCGGTCGCCCCACCAGGCACATCGTATACCATCGACGATCGTCGTTCAACATGGCGATCCAAGGTAGAAATCGTGCAGCCATGGTCCTGGAGGTCGATGGAACCGACAACTTCGCCCATGCAAGGTTTCTTTAGGCTGCAATCGCTCGCCTTTCGTTTAAATACGAGGCGGGCGTAGCCGAAGGACCCTCCAAACTAATCAGTGGACACTTATGCACACCCTCAAAGTACATCATCTAACATGATGTACCCGGACAAGGCGGCGTGTCCCTACCCCATCACAATGTATACCCTCGAGGGTCGCCATCTGACATGCCGAACCGAGGTAGAAAAGTGCTAACAAGCCACGGATGTGGAGTCGAATAAACCGACGACACCCCGTGCAAGGACTCCTCCAGACCAAGACCGCTCGCCTTTCGTTTAAATACAAGGCAGGCACAGCCTAACGGAGGACCCTAACAAAAAAGTGAGTCGCGGGACAATCCCTCGCACATAAAGACACGGCTACGGAGGTCGGACCATCGAACTCCACGACCCTTCACGGTTCCTCAGAGTCGGCAAAACTGAAGATATCTCACCAAACATACTATTTTTGTTCCCTTACTTACAATAAGTAAACAAAAACAAGGGGCAAAGAAGTGGAGCTAGTCCTAAATGCGATCGGAAGGAAGGGACCGTACCCGATCGGATTCGTTCAAACACACGCAGGATGATCGGTTTTGTTCGACAGTATTTTCAAGTAAGAATTTCCAGGCATGTTAATACATTCAACTTTCAAACAATCGATCAGGCGAACAAGGCATCAGAAGCAATTATATACACACTTGTATAAATCCACATGCAAACATTCAAAGGCGATCGTACTTACAAAGAATCAGATGCGAAAAAGGAGTATTTTATTCAAATCAAGAAGTTCGTACAATACAAAGCCCGAAGGCAATACAAAGAAAAAGCAGAAAAATACAAAGCGAAGGAAGATAAAAATCGCTCAGGCTCCCCAGGGATGGTCTTCGCCCCCAGGTGGCGGATCGACACGCGCTCCCTCATCGGCCTCAGGATAAATGAGTTTATCCGGGAAAGGATACCAACTCAAGTCGATCCCAAAGTCGGTGAGGTCGAGGATCGGCAGGGAAAATTCCGGATGCAAAGGGTGCTCGAGTGCGTAGGCCTTGAAGCTCTCCATCATAGGACTGACCTCAATCCCTACCTTCTTGGCGGCTCGGACAGCATCGGCGTAGGCCATATAGTAGGCTAAATCGCCGACGAGTGCCATGTTAAGGTAGGGATCGGTCTCGATCGCCTTGATCTGACCTTTCAAATCCAAGGTCGTCTTCTCAGCATCCGATAGCTCGACCACCTTGGCGGCCAGTTCTCCCTTTGCTTTATCGAGCTCTCCCTTCGCCGTCTCCAGCTTGCTGTTGATCCGATCCACCGTCACCTTCATCCCGGCCGCCTCCTCTTGCGAAGCCGAATGCATCCGGCGAGCTTCTGTCACCTGGTCACGGAACCGATCGGCCACCTCATTGGACCGGCTAAGCTCCTGCTTCATCCTATCGAGATCCTGCTTGGCTCGTTTGGCCGTCTCTAAGTATTCCTTCTCCATGGACTGGATCCGGTTGGAGAAGTCGACGTTTTTGTTCCGAGCGGCCTCGAGATCTTGATGGAGGCGAGCATTAGAGGGTCGCCCCTCGTAATCCTTGGCGGCTTGGATGGCCATCGTCGCCGCCTAGAGAGTCAGGGCGATGGTCGCCTGGATGGCATCTCCAGACCGCCGACGAGCAATCGCGTCGAGATCGGTCGTCCAAGCCTTAGGCAGAGAGGCGATGGCTTTGGAGACGTAAGAAGGGGCGTCGAGGGACTGGCGCGGAGACTTGCTCGCCAGGAAATCTAGCACCATCAGCGAGATGTCCGGATCGGCAAGAAGGATCCTGCAACACAAACAAAAAAAACAAAGGAGTTAGTATATACCTTACACAAATTTCCTAACTCGGAAAGATCAAACCGGTCATACCTGTTGACCAACTCGGGGTCGCGGCCAAAATAGGGCTTGCCCTGAGGAGTTTCAGCTTCGGCGATCGCCGTAGCCTTCAATAATCCGGCCGAGGGCCTGGAGCCAGATCCCTCCACCATCGGAACAGCGGAGATAGGAGCCGCGGCAACCGGCGGCTCCAAAATAGACACGTCCGCCTCAGCAGTCGGCAGGGACTCCTCCGGCCTCCGCCTCTTGCAGTTGTGCTGGAGTTGTTCCTCCTCCTGAACTTAGGGTTTGGCAACCGGCACCACAGCAGGCCTCACCGCAGGGACGGGGCGAGACGTCGTCGCAGGAACGCGACCCGTTTTCTTTCCCTGGTGAAGATGACCGATGAAACCAGGGTAGACATTGCGATCTCTTGCGGTGGCTCGGCGTAGCGGGGAAAATGAATCTCTGTCAAAGAAGAAATTCAGACAAGTTAAACACCTCTTTCAATCAGACGATCGCCAAGCAAGGAAGAGGAAGAAAAATTTATACCTGGAGCTTTCAGATGATGAGGGAATCGAAACAGTCGAGCCCCCAACCGATGAAGTTCGTGACCGAGTGAGCGAACGTCGATGTAGGAGTCCGGCAAGGCGCGAATTCGCTCACAGACGATCAAGAAATCAAAGGGGAGATCGCCGATTGCCGGAACGAGGGATCCTGCAAAAAGGAAACAAAATTAGATCAGTCCAAGACGTGTCCTATCAAAGGGAGAGTTAAAACCCTTACTCGGATTCCTCTCCCGAAAATTGGTGGGGATCTCCAACTCTTCCTCCAGCCTATCACTCGACGCCGACCTCCACGCTCTGCCGACCCAGCACCATTTTGCCAGATCGCCCCAAGTGTTGTTCGACACCCCGAGGACCACTCTTCCCAGTCGACCATGAATATGGTGACCGCCGACCGACCCCTTCTGCGCAGTCAGTTTGAAGAGATAGTTCATTTCCATCGCAAAAGGGAGACGGAACAACCGGTGACCGCCGAAAAGTGTCAAAGTGATGATGATCTGTATCCAGGCGTTCGGAGTCAGCTGGAGCGGCACCAAATTCCAGGCAATCAACAAATAGGATATGGCGAACGGCAAGGGGAACCGCAAGCCGGCCTCCATAATCATTTCATTGACGGCGACCAGACCCTCAGGAGGTTGATCGGCACGTTCGTTCTCCGAGGGGACGTGCAATGAAACATCGGAGGGAACGTGATATTTCGCCCTCCAGCGACTCAAGTCTTTCCGGGTCGCCCAACTCCGGATCTGACCGAGAGTCCACCGAGAAGGGTCAGCGGCCCGAAACGCCATCCGCTTCACGTGCTCATAGGGGTGGGCGGCGGAATACGCTTCGAAATCAAATTCTGGACAGGGTCCAGCGATCCCCTCCATGAGCTTACCAAAATCCATATAGGCGGGGCCAAATACGCTATCCCGTTCCCAAGACAGTCGTATCATTTCATCTTCATCCACCGGCGAGTCCCCCTGCTCCGCAGCTGCCGCTGATCTCGCCACTTCGGCCTCATTGAAGTGCTCCTCAAGTTCCGCGGGTGCAATCCCCGCACGAATGGCCTCGACGGCCGTTTCCATATGAAGGCCCATGGGAATTTCCTCCCGGTCAGGCGAAGCCGCGGCGGCGGAGGAGCTTCCGGCCTCGAAGGTTTTAGATCCTCCAGACATATTCTTAAAAGTAAAGGTGAAGAGAAGATTTATGTTCTTACCTAAAAGGAAGGACGGTCGGCACAAGGATCGTCAGAAAAATTCTGCAGAGTCTCGGCTAGAAAGCAAGGGTGAGTGAAGAGTAGAAATGAAGAAGCCATAGCACCTTTTATAGGCAGGAGCAGGGGTCTCTATGCAAATTGGTGAAATCCCGAGGGCTGGAGTGCAATCGTCGGGGGGACACATTAAATGCAGCCCTCGAAACCCGCATACGCGTCTTTTCGAGGGCACGCCAGGCGACAAGTCTGACAAAACCGTCGGACTCCCCCAACGATAACGCGACGCGTGTCCTTGCAACGTTTCGAGAGCCCGCCTTCATTTCCCGCTGATTCCAGCGCAAAAGGAGATCGTCCAAGTTTGAAATCAGATCGTTCTGACGATCGTCCTTGTCATAAACAAACGAGCCAATCGTCTAAGCACCGGCGATCGCCAACAGTGCCACCTCACTCCGTGTTTTCAACATCGAAGAGAGCTAGGGGGCAATTGTTGTGCGGCGATTAATACGCCTCGATGGCGATCGGCATAATGTTCTGAGAGCCAACCATAGAAGACATACACTGGGCAAACACCCAGCATTCGGTACCCACGACGATCGTCTTTTGGTATCTGGCGATCGTCTATGATTCCTAACCATATATGATCGTCTCGTACCACGTATGAATCCAACATCCGTCAGAGTCGTCGAAGACCGAATCTTGGATGGAGACCCACGTGCAGATCCATAAAAGGCGCCGAAAGATAAAGGCCTTTGACCACAGCCTGTCACCTACCTCACCTACCGACAGGCCCGCCGAAAGGTACAAAGTGGGTCCTCCCCGGACAGCGACTCAGGACGCGTGCAGGCTTCCCATTGGCTCGCACAACTGGGTGCCAGCAGTAGCCTCGGACTTTAAGGGAACAGCCCCACGTGACGGGACGATCTCTCGCCTTATTATAATGTAGAAACGGTGGTCGCCCGTGATCGACGGAGAGGTCCCAGCAGCCTTGTCTCCTATAACGAGGATGCTTACAACAGTGGCCTAGGATCATCGTGAATACAGTGAAAAACGCACAGAGCGAATAAAGACTCATCTGGTAATTACTTACACATTCATAGTGATATTCATACACACTTATAGAACATCCAAAGCAAGAACTCACATATCTCCATATCTGGTTCTTCCGGCAATCTACACGATCTACAGCTTAGATAACTAGAAGTCTTTACACTCATTGTAATAGATTCTAACATTAATATTTGTACTCAAAAGTATCTATATTAATAACATCTCGCGAGAGCATTCAAGCCCGGGATTAACAACCCCGGAAAACCTTGTGTTATTTATTTTCCCACGGAAGTGTTCTCGCATTTGTTTGTTACTCGACCATTCCAGCAATATTATCTCCGGATAATATTTTGGGTAACAACACAATCGATTATCGTGTTCGGGTTTGATTATGTTATCCGATGGATCGAATTGGTCAAAGTTGGTATTTTTCCGTATCATGTGTTAGTGATGATATTCTAATAATCTTGAGTATTGTTTAAGGAACAATACAGATGTTATGTTTGAGTTTATTTTTTAATCGAGATTGCAAGATGTGCATTGTGATAATGGTTATTCTGATGAGAATTATTCGAATAAGCAAAGTTACGACGGTAAGGTTACATTGGTCGTATTCTTATTTAGTATTTCCATTGGTATGTAATTATTGACGTGATGTGATGGTTATCATTGTTGGATATTATGGTTGACCCCGTCGTGGGTTTTCTTTTTAGGTTTTTTGGATATCGAGCTTGTAGCGGTCGTGAAGAGATGAGCTTCCCGGAGGATACTGGCTAGGCCATGTATTTGTGTGTTTAGTTCCTGATCAGTTCTTGTATTCTGCTGCTAGAGTATTTTTAATTGTTTGTCTTTTTCGACAGCGTGAGTATTTTTAATGGCCTTTTGGTATCTGGTAACTTAGGTTGCTTTGGCAATCGTTTTCTAAACTATTTTTTTGGTACGTGTAAACGATAGCTTAACGTATGTTTTTAAACCGTTGAGTTTTGGTATTTTGGGCCTTGTGAGTTCAAATGAGATTTTACGTCAGTTTTGATAAGCGGATTTTATTAAGTCTTCGAATGTTTTAAAAAGATAGTACCGTCGTTAGCCTCTTGGGCGTTTTGTAAATGTTTGCGAAAATTTCCTTTAGCCTTGTGGGTTCCATCTCAGAGCCCACGGCGCTGTAATATTTTTGGATGGCTCTGGGTGTGTTACAGAATATGGTATCGGTGCTTAGGTTGAGAAAACCTAGGCAGTCGGGTCGAGTCGGGTCGTGCTTTTGTCATGTCATTTGAGTTATGGGTTGACAAGTGTTTGAACTCTGGGTTTTTGTTGTTCACTTGGGCTTGTGTGTTATGTGATTTACCAATGTAGTACTGGGGTTGTTGTAAACTTTTCCAAATGGTGTCAACGTGTTTCTTCAAATAGAGTTGTGTTGTGTCCTCGAGTTGAACTGAATTTGCAAAATGTGTTTTTTTGTGAATATCTGTGTCGAGTATTTTCTTGAGTCGAGACATGTGCCAGTATCACGGGGAATCATCAACTTCACGATTTGTAAGTATTTGGATTTTTGAATTGCATTGAGATTTATTGCCGTTCTAAGTTGATATGCTTTGAGATTCAGCAGAATATTATGCGTTACAGTATAAGGTGACAGAGTTGGGACAGGATTGATGATCTTGAGAAGCTATGATTTTGGAAATCATATGTCGGTTAAACTTTGGAACGGAGTTGTGTATTTGAGAAAGATGTTACGAATGGTTGAGAAGAACATGTAGACAGGTCAGTACATTTTGAGATATATGAAACTGTTTTTGAACATTTGAAAATGATAGTTTTCAAAATGGATGTTTTACGGATGTTTTACCGAAAATGATTTTGGGCCGAGACCCAATTGATTTTGAAATAGTTTTATAACTCAGGACTTGAGGTCCGAAAAAGGTTTCCTACTTTTAAACTTCTTGTAATGCGGAATGAGATACGGGCTGAGACCCTAATGTTTCAAAAGGATTTTCTGTTTCCTAAAACTCCCTTGTAAAACACTTTACCAATCATTTATCTATTTTATTTCTGTCTTTCGAGGTTTTGGTATACTTGTTCAAATGAAACTTCTCGGGAAGTCTTTCGCTGTGTTGATTTGTTTCGATGTTTTGTCATTGCATAGTTGAGGTGACCCAGGATGGGTTAATGGTCGACGTTACGAGTCATATGTGGAAATGGAGTTTTGACGGAGTCTACACATTGAGATTGTGGAACTCTATCATGTGGTTTTCCGATGGAATGTCAGTGGAATTGGTGAAGAACCGAATTGGTATACAGGAGTATGGATGTAGTCGAGCATTTGCATAATTTCATTTCATTTTCGTGTGTATTCGAAAAGAATTGTCATCAAGAACTTGACACGAGCTCGCCGATTTCATTTTTCGAAATTGATTTCGTGGTCTTATGAAAATTTATGTTTTGAGTTTTGGAATTTTTGAAAGAACTTTCGAAAATCTGTCTTCTTGACGAGACTATATGATTTCAAACTGATTTTGAAAATGTGATAGATATACATATGCATTTAGTGCATAGTGCATATCATAGTGAAGCTATGAGTGTGACTCACGAACCGGATAATACATCAGTATGGTACGATGAAAAGAGGTTCAAACTTTAGTATGGTAGTTTGGTTATCGAGGGATGATCAGTTGATTGATCGGGTAAGAATAATATGCTACGTATTGTAGATTCGGGTACGGAATATGATTTTTGGAACTTTGGATTTTGTGGAACCAGGACATATATGCTATGTGATTCCATTGGTATGGTAGTAGCGCGACTCTACCATAGTGATTTTTGAATGACTTCTTCGTAAGTGTAGATTAGGGAATGGTAACCCCATGCTGGTTGTTTTGGATATTGAGTGGTCGTTCCCACTCCATGTATAATTGGATATGTTCGTCGGTTTGTGATTGATTGTTCGTACGTCGAGGAGTATGTTCGCCAGTCGGGTATGTTTATTGAGATCTACTGTATGTGATTGGTGTGTCGTTTTGAGAACTTTATTCGTTCATATATCGATTTATGTGTTTCTGTGTTGATCATGTTGGAGCTTACCGTGTTAGGGTATTCCCGATTATCGTTGATCGTTCGTTAGTAATATTGGAATTTATCATGTTGATGATATTCTCGATTATGTTTTGACCTCTGGATGGTCATATTGGAGTTTATCGTGATGATGATATTTTCGATTGTGTTTTGACCTCTGGTTGGTCATGTTGGAGTTTATCATGTTGATGAAATTCTCGGCTGCGTTTTGACCTTTGGATTGGTCGTATTAGAGTTTATCATGTCGATGATATTCTCGGTTAATTTATTGGTTGATCATGGTTGGTGATCATCTGAGCGTTCGGATTTTGTATCGATGTTTTGGGATTTGTGTCGTTGTGTTGGGCAGTTGTTTCTCAGATGTATCGTGCATTATTGATTGTATCAGAATTGGGACTTGATTGTGCGATCAGGCAGACAGGATTTGACACGGATAGATTACTCCATCCGAAGATGATATATTTTTGTTGAGACTCATGGAATGTGATTGTAAGCGTATTGAGGCTTTACAATAAAGTCACTTGCTAGTATCTCAGGAGATCGTCGACTTTGCGAATTTGTAAGTGTACTGTTTTGGTTATTCGTTAATCATGATGATTGATCGTTGTTGTGATGGTTTCGTAATATTTTGGTTGAACGGTTTGTTTGTTTTCTATGACGGATTGCAAGTTTCGAGGACCAAACTTATTTTAAGTGATGTAGTATGTAATATCCGGAATTTCTACTACTGTGGTTTAATATTATTTTATCCGAGTTATGTTGTATACGTGGAATCTGTACAGTATGGATAAAATAAATGAAGGACTAAGACATCTGTATTGGTATTATTACCGCACTTGGTTGACAGTTGTATTGGAAGACATTGCGTGTCGGGCTTATCGTATGAGAATATTATTGGAAGATGTATATGTATTCAGTATGCCGTATGTTCGTATTCTGCATGTCGAGACGTTGGACAAGAGTAGATGAAAATGGCTAAGTATAGCCTTATTAGTGCAAGCTAATATTCATGAATAGCGCACGCTATCGTGCAGGTTTAGCGCACGCTACGGGCATAGGTTAGCGTACGCTAGTGTAGAACAGCTCAGAGGGAATCTATGTGTGGACCCAGCCACTTTCGGCGCATGTGCCGACGAGGTCAACAGATGTTTGTCGTGAAGGATTAGTGAACGCTAATGCATATGGTTAGCGCACGCTGATCAGATCAGTCCAAAGGAATCTTTGCTTTGTCGGGTGCTTTCGGCATGTGGGGACACGGGGGTAGGTGCAGACTATAGCAAGTCAACTATGAGTAGCGCATGCTATGGATGAAAGTTTGAATATGCTAAATAGAGACGTTTACGTACGCTATTACATGGGCATTGCGTACGTAAATCATTTCATGCAGTAAGGCAGTAGCCTCTGGACTGCGTTAGCGCACGCTAAGCATGTAACGTACGTTAAATAAATATGTTAGCACACGTTAATAATGTACAGTATATATATAAGTGCAGTTGGCCATTATTCGTCATTTCCATCCATTTCTTCATGTGAACCGATAGAGAGAGCCTTGAGAGGTATTTGAGGTTCCCAAACACTCAGAGATGATGATCTTTAACAAGATTAAGGTGGAGAGCATGGATTAAAGCCTTGTTCTTGAAGTTATTCATGATTCTTGGAAAGGAGTTCAATTGTTCTTCTTCTTGGTTCATCTATACAAGGTAATTTCATATCCCTTTGATAGTGGTTCGTTTTTAAGGATGATTACTTGTGAGGAAGCGAGTTGGATTATCTTGTGATGATGTTATATGAGATTTAATGGGATTTTGATAAGAGTTTTCGGATGTTAATTAAGATTCTCCATACTTTAAGAATTGTGTTTCGTTTAATCCAATGAAAGATGGATTTCTGAATTATGTTGATTTCATATGAATAATGATATGAGGTTGTATTCCAGATTAAGTATGATATGATCCTTTTAATCGGGTTGGTCTGATAATTGATGTTGTTGTTGATATCTTCTTCATGATGATATATACATCGGGCTATGTAGTTTTGAACGTGATTTCGGATATTTCATGTTCTTGAAGAACTCTTGAATGATATGATATGATGATTATGTATAGGAGGTGTTGGTGTTTTGGATATGAATATGGGATATTCGTATCTAGAGCTAAGATATGTGTTTTGGTATAATATTCGTATAAGAACACGAATATGATTTCGAGTATGGTGATGAGATTGAATTTGGAAAAGTTATTGTTAATCTTGGAGCATGATTTCCTTTTCATTCGTATTTGTAGTCGCAAGGTGTTAGTCGATGCTTGGAATGCATGCAATTGTACAGCATTAGCGCAAGATAAGCTTGCTGGCTAGCACACTCTAACGGAAGCGACTTAGCGCGCGCTACGTTATGCGTTTAACTTGCGCTAAGTAGGCAGACAGTGTAATATTTTTCATGTTATGGTTATGAATTCATGATGGTTTGAGTTGGATTAATCAGACTAGTGGTTAATTGCGATATTGTTGAGCCGTTGGGTTTGTGAATTGGTTATATCGATTGTTTATTGTTGTCGAACTCATTGTTTATCGATTATTGTAATAGGTTGAGATTATTGATCGGCGATTAGAACTAGGCGTTGCAGTCGTTTTCTAGAATGTTAGTGAATTGCATTGATCAGGGCCGAGGGACTTGTATACGACGACAAGGAATTAGTAACGACTTCATCGGTATCGAGGCAAGTTATTACTTGCTCAGTTTATAATATTTAATGAATGGTTTCCATTTCACTCGTTTATAATTCGTATAGCAATGTTTATAATCGTAATCACAGGAGATTTGGGATCATAATTTGTATTTGAGTTTTGGGAATTAAATCATAATGTATACGATTTATATTTGTTGTTGGTATACTTGGTATCGAGGATACATTTTGGTATAGAGGAAGACGTGAATTATCTACCGTCCGGGATATTTTGGGTCGTCGAATATTCAGAATAATGGTTGGTGATGGTTTAGATATCGAGATTGCTCTCTAAGGACTCTGACCAAGTATTTTAATCATTTTTGTCATTTGTGCCGATCATGTTATGATATATTCATGTATCGTTGTTGTCATGCATTTGCGTATTGTCGTTGTCGTGCGTTGTGTATCGTTGTTCTGTGCAGTTGTGCATTGTTGTCATATGTCCACCATGCGTTGGTCCGACGGGATCAACATGGGATATGTATAGCTGTGTGCGTTGGATCATTGGACAGGTATTGCCACCATGCGTTGGTCCGACGGGATCATCATGGGGATCTATAGCTGTGTGCGCTGGATCGTTAGATTACTATGTATTTTTATTGTGCATATGTATATTATGGGTTTTCCATAAGTATACATTGTTGTTATTGATGTGGGCATATTGACGTTGTCATATGAATATGCATTCGTAGGTCGTGTGTCAGGACCGTGTCCGTATTTTTGTGTTGATCTGATCTTGGATTAGACTGACGTGATTTTCGTCGTGACATTTCATATCTTGAGGCATGTTCCGTATTTCCTTTGGTATTTGTCTTTTGATGGACAATCGATTATCGTGTTGGGATTTGATGATGTTATCCGATGGATCGAATTGGTCAGAGTTGGTATTTTTCCATATCATGAGTTAGTGATGATATTCTGATAATCTTTAGTATTGTTTATGGAACAATACAGATGTTATGTTTGAGTATATTGGTTAATCGAGATTACAAGATGTGCACTGTGATAATGGTTATTCTGATGAGAAGTACTCGAGTAAGTAAAGTTTCGACGGTAAGGTTATATTGGTCGTATTTTTATTTTGTATTTCCATTGGTATGTAATTATTGACGTGATGTGATGGTTATCATTGTTGGATATTATGGCTGACCCCGTCGTGGGTTTTCTTTCTCGGTTGTTTGGATATAGAGCTTGTAGCGGTCGTGAAGAGATGAGCTTCCCGGAGGATACTGGCTAGGGTATGTATTTGTGTGTTGAGTTCCTGATCAGTTCTTGTATTCCGCTGCTAGAGTATTTTTAATTGTCTGTCTTTTTTGCTGCATGAGTATTTTTAATGGCCTTTTGGTATCTAGTAACTTAGGTTACTTTGGCAATCGTTTTCTAAACTATTTTGTTGGTATGTGTAAGCGATAGCTTAACGTATGGTTTTAAACCGTTGAGTTTTGGCATTTCGGGCCTTGTGATTTCAAATGAGATTTTACGACGGTTTTGATAAACGGATTTTATTAAGTCTTCGAATGTTTTAAAAAGATAGTACCGTGGCTAGCCTCTTGGGCGTTTTGTAAATGTTTGCGAAAATTTCCTTTAGCCTTGTGGGTTCCATCTCAGGGCCCATGGCGCTGTAATATTCCTGAATGGCTTTGGGAGTGTTACAGCCTTAGTTAGCTGAATTCCATGTCTGTAAGGTAAGAAACCTTTCTTGGAATTCTCCATACTAAACCGCTTTAGCACCGTATCGACATAGGATGCCTGAGATAAGCACAACATCCTTTTCTTGCGATCTCGAAAGATCTTAATACCAAGGATGTGCCCGGCTTCTCCCAAATCCTTCATATCGAACTGCTGAGATAGCCATACCCTTACGTCTGATAATACCTTCACATTGTTTCCAATTAGAAGTATATCATCTACGTACAGTACTAGAAACACTAGTACATTTCCATCGCACTTTTTGTATACACAAACCTCACTAGGACACTGCTCAAAACCATACGATTGAATGACCTCGTCAAATCGCATGTTCCAAGACCTTGATGCTTGCTTGAGACCATAAATGGATCTATTAAGCTTGCACACTAAGTGCTCCTCTCCTTCAGCAATGAATCCCTCAGGTTGGCGCATGTAGATTTCCGTATCAAGACTCCCGTTCAAGAACGCAGTCTTGACATCCATCTACCAAATCTCCATATCCAAATAGGCAGCTATAACTAAGATAATCCGGATCGATTTAAGCATGGCTACTGGCGAAAAGGTCTCATCGTAGTCGATGCCCTCCTTCTGAGTGTAACCTCTCGCAACAAGCCTTGCTTTAAAGGTTTCAACCTTCCCTTTCGATCCTCTCTAATGCTTGTATACCCACTTACTTCCATTGGGTTTCACCCCATTGGGTAGCTCTACTAGCTCCCACACTTGATTAGAATCCATAGATCCCATTTCGGATTCCACTGCTGTTTTCTAGGATTCAGCATCCTTGTCTTGAACTGCCTGTTTGTACGTACATGGATCCATTTTATCCTGGTCCGGGGAGTGGTCCGAAGATGCTCCCACGCCGATGAAACGTTCAGGTTGACGAACAACCCTCCCACTACGATGAGGCATGTCCTTGGTTTGCGTATCCACAATAGTGTCGATACGTGGTACACTAGGTGTTTGCATAATTGGTATTGTCGAAATCTCACCCCTAAGTTCTTCTAGAATGACCTCACTCCTAGGCTTGTGGCTTATTACATAGTCCTCCTCTAAGAACCGGGCATTGGTGCTAACAATGACCTTCTGGTCTTTAGGACCGTAGAATAGGTCACCCTTCGTTCCCTTCGGATATCCCACAAACACTCGTACTTCTGTACGAGATGCCAACTTATCAGCTTCCTTATTCAGCACATGTGCTGGTGAACCCCAAATCCGAACATGCCCTAGACTGGGCTTGCGCCCATTCCACAGTTCTGTGGGTGTTTTTGGAACTTATTTCGAAGGCACCAAGTTTAGAATGTACGCCGCTGTTTCCAAGGCGTATCCCCAAAACGAAATAGGCAAATCATAATAACTCATCATTGACCTAACCATCTCTAATAAAGTACGATTCCTTCATTCAGCAACACCATTTTGTTGTGGTGTACCAGGCGCTGTGAGCTGGGAAGTAATCCCCTCATGTGCCACGAAATCCAAAAACTCTCCACTAAGGTATTCGCCACCACGATCAGATCGTAGTGACTTGATATTCTGTCCATGACACTTCTCCGTTTCAGCCTTGAATTCTTTGTATTTATCAAAAGATTCAGACTTACGTCGCATCAAATATATATATCCATATCTCGAATAATTATATATAAACGTGATGAAGTATTCGAAACCACCCTTAGCCTGTATATTGATTGGACCACATACATCGGTGTGTACTAATTCCAATACATTTTGAGCACGATTTCCATTGCTTTGGAAAGGCCTTTTAGTCATTTTACCTTCTAGACAGGATTCGCAGGTTGGAAATGACTCAACTTGGAGTGAATCCAATGGGCCATCGCTCACCAATTTTTGAATCCTTCTAAGGTTAATATGACCCAATCGTAAATGCCACAAATATGTTTGATTTATGCTCGAAGGCTCTTTTCTTTTATTAGGATTAGTCAAAGAATTAAGTGATTTATAATTATGCAAGGGAGCTGGTGCAGCATTAATGATATGAAGTTTTTCATTATAAGTACTCCCACAAACATATTCACCATTTCTTTTAATAATTGCATTATCTTCAAAAGAAACTGAATATCCATCGCGACACAATTTAGAAACTGAAATTAAATTCATTCTAAAATCGGGTACCAATAATATATTATTTAGAACTAAAATCCTATCATCAACTTTTAACTGCACGACTCCCACTGCAACAGCCTTCAGCCTGGATTAGTCGCCCCAACTTATTGTAATCTCATCCGCACTAAGTACCTTGGTTACTTGGAACCCATGCGAGTCATAACAAACATGATCAGTGGAGCCCGAATCCACTATCCACAAAGTGATAGAACAGGCAGCCAAACATGTTTTGACTACTAGTGCATGAGACGTACCTTTCTAAGGGCAGTCACTCTTGAAATGCCCTTTCAGGCCGCAGTTGAAGCACTTGTTTTTCGGATTTTTGTTCGCCTCGGGCTGAGGAGCCATTGACTGAGGAGCGTTGCCCTTTGCTTTGAAGGTTTCCACTTGCTTCTGGCCAACCTGCTTTTTCTTCTTTCCCCATTTGGGTTTCGAAGAAGCAGCACCGGCTGCCGCAAGAATTTGATGATAACCTTTTTTGAAGAGACCTTCGGCAGACTGAAGCTCTGTCAGAAGTTCCGCCAATGTGTAAGTCCTACGATTCATATTGTAGTTGGGGCGGAACTGCTCAAAGCTTCTTGGTAAACTGCCCTAGATAATATCGACCTGTGACTCGGCATCGATAGTGGCTCCCAGTATGCTCAGTTCGTTCAAATCAGACATCATTTTAAGAACGTGATCCCTTACTAGGGTCCCTTCAGACATTTGGGTTGTCATCAAAACCCTCATTGCATTTTGCCTAACCGCCTGGTTTTGATGACCAAACATCTCAATGAGATTTTTCATCATTTCCGCGGCCGAGCCCATCGTCTGATGCTGATGTTGCAATACATTTGTCAGTGAAGCCAAAATGTAACAGCGAGCCATCTCATCAGAATTTTTCCATTTCCGGAATTCAGCTAACTCCTCAGGATTGGCATCCGTTTCTGGTTCCAAAGGGCTCTCCTCAGTTAAAACAAATTTATGCCCCTCGGCAGTTAAGACAATATCAAGATTTCTTTTCCAGTCGGCAAAGTTAGTGCCATCAAGTTTGTTTTCTTTGAGAATAACAGCTAGTGGATTGAAAGACATCTGAGAATAAAATTAAAAACACCATTCATAACATAATTCACCTTTTTGTTATCAAATTTGAAGTTTAAAACCTTTTTGTTATCAAATTTGAAGTTTAAAACCAGTGATCCAATAATTAGCACATTCGATGTGGAGGAAGACTCTAATTTCAATGCGCATGTTAATTATTTCACAATTTAAACCAATTATGGAGGCCAATTTGATTTTGAAAAATCAATTTAAAACCACTTAGTTATTTTGAAAAAGTAAGGTTTTTAATTTTCTCGACCTATCTTGCAAGGAAACATATCACGCATACATCCATACATGCCATACATCAAAACAATAAAACCAACAAATAATAAAATTGGATAATTAAATCCAATTATCTTGGCTTTTATTCCTCGTTTTGAATAACGAGAAAATTTTCGGCTCGTTTGCTCCCACTGCTTCAAGCATCTCGCGGAAAAACGAATTGAACGACCCGAACCTGACAACTTGACCTGCTGGCCGCTGCCCGACCTGCTGCCCGCTGTCCGACCCGCTGCCCGAACTGCCCGACCCAATGACCGAGTTGCCCGACCTGCCCGAGCTTCCCGACCTGCCCGAGCTGTGCTGCTGGACGAGTGCAGCAGGCCACGGCCGAGTGCAGCTGCTGGCCGAGTCCCGATCGGCACCTTACTGGTCTCGGTCGGTTCGTCCGATCGGGACTCCTCTTCGCGCTGGACTTCTTTCACTTTCGTAGTTTGTGTGTTCCAACTCGATTATAATTTTATTCGAAATAAAATACATCGAATTTACAGCAAATTACAAGAAAAATAAATCCTATTATACCCGTGGATTTTCTCACGGGAAAAACTTATACATGCCTCAAAACCGGGCCAAATTACCAAAAACGCGTAAATAAATAAAAACATCACATAGCCATGATAATTGGATCATATTCTCGTGCAAGACTACTCTAGGGACCTTAAGGAGGATATGGTAAGGACTCCCAATAGATATCTTGTTTCCAATATTAGGGCTCTTCCTAATATTAAGACTCTATTAATATCAACTTAGTCCACTAAAAGGTTGATATTGCACTTCCTACCAAAATCCCAAATTACGAAATTGGGCTCCTTTTTGAATTAATTATTTCCCGTGTTTAAGATATTCCATGTCCATTAATTAATTTAAGCTACTAACAACTTTTAATTAATTAATATATTATACATGAGTATACCACTCGATCTTTATTATTATATCGAAAAATTAATTCCACCTGCAGGATTTAATATAATAATCCTTTCGAGTGCCTCAAGGGACATGATCAACCCGACTGATCGGGACACAATTTCTAGCTATAATATTATTTAATATATAAATAATAATATTGCCCAAAATATCGAGCATATTGAGTCAATCATTGTGTCTTTCACCCATGATAAATCAAAGCAATAAATATTAAATATATATAATTAAATATTAATCACTAGAATTAAGAAATAATAATTGTCCGAGATGTACATTCTTCTTATAGTCAGTACAGAAGAATCTATCTCACATCGATCCTGTTCAACGTATACCGAATACGCTAATATATGCTAATGGTCAAGACCCACCAAGCTCAAGCATATACTACAACCTCTCACATAACGGTCTAATGTTATATAGATTGTGAACTAATTATTACTATACAAGGAACCGATAATGTGATCTTCTGTGTGACACGACACACCACATTATCTACAATATAAAGTAATTTAGACTACATTTGCATAACCATAGCGTGAATAAATATGCAAACATGTGATAAATGAATTAAATATTCTCATAGATAAAGACCGGAAAATTAGGTAATACAAGCATAAAGTATGCTTTGATGTATACAACCCTAACATTACCATCACGGATTGCCTGAAGATGAGGTCGGAACCACGATACTAATCACAACTCTGATGCACGTGACTTACACAGGACATGGACTTGACCCAACGGCCTAGGTTTTTCGCAAACCTTGCTCCGATACCATAACTGTAACAACCCCAGAATCTGACCGGGAATGTCACATGACGTAGACCCTTCTCACAAGGATCTACAAGGCTAAACTCCAAAAGTTTACCTAATGATTGACCGATTGGGGTCGAAATAATTACAAAACAGACCGACAAGGTCATTAAACAATTCAGAAACTAACGAAATTCACATCTCAATGACAATAATAAACTTGAACACAGAAAGGGATGACAACTCAATTTAATAAATGAAAACTACACCCATGCAAGGGTGAATACTCGGCCCAAAGAGAAATACCGACCAAATTGGAACAAAAGAAAAGACTCTGACTCTCGTGTGATTAGCATCATTGTCCTTCCAAGCCAATCCTGTGACCGAGCTGCCAAAACCTGAGCGCATAACAGGCACCCACCCCCCGAAAACTCAGGGGTTAGCAAACTGGAATTTTGCTAGTGCAAGTACATAATATACAAGATATACGAAAAATATCAACACAAAACTCAACAGCCGCGAAGCCTTAACACAAACCACGCATTCCCATAATCAACATAGAAAAAACACTCGCTTACAACAAGGTGAAAGATAATCACATAGCCATATTCACTTTATGGATCATAACACCAATGAAACTTTAAACAAGCCCAATGAGTCAAAAGACCTAGTTTGAAAAACCCTTTTTTAAAAAGAAAATATTTTGATAAGACAGTTTGGAAACGTTATTATTGACTCAGGCTGTCTTGGGGTTTTGAAAATCGAATGTGAATACTTTTGGAAAATTACTTCAAAAGCTATCGGGTCCTTGACCCAGCATATGGAAAATAATTTACAAAAAAACCATTTGAATGTTATTCGGGGTCCTCGACCCAATTTACAATATTATCATCACATAAACCATTATATCAATTGTCTCACGGGGTTCTCGACCCAATTCACAGAATACTATCACAAGAATAATCGTCCCAACAATCTCGCGGGGTCCTCGACCTAATCCACGGAATATCATCACAGCACAATCAAGGTCACAACCTTTCATTTCGACAAATCTTGCTCAAGACCCTTGATTAATTAACCCTTGAAAATCTCGTCAGATATCCTTGGTTAATTAATCCTGATACCAATCTTTTAAAAGAGTTGAGATAAACTTCATAAGAGCAAATCTGAGTCTTTGACGAGACCAAAATTTTGAAACGATTTCAAAGAACTTTAGAGACAAAAAAAAATCGTTTCACTCAAGTATCCGTAACCAATAAGCCTGCCAGGCAACTCCCTTGCACACCTGTGCACCGGCGTACACTCCACTATGTTGGCCATCCATTGAACATGTCACCGCACCGGCGTTCCCTCCCGCAAGAGCCGCCCCTTGCACACGTATTAGGTAACACCGGTGTTCACCAACCATATAGAGCCGCTCATTGCAGCGTACACCAGGCCGGAGTACACGCCCCGCCCTCAGAGGCTCCCGGATACGACGTCTCTCACAATAAGATTTCACATTGTCACAAACAGCAAGCATACAGTCAATCGTTGCAACAATTATCAAATTAGCACGCCAATTCACCCAAATTATCCGTCTGTCGATAACCACACAAATAAACAACAAGACGCACGTTATCAATCAAGACTCAACACCATAAGCCTTCGGCATAACAACCAACACCGCACATATATCCCTATATCGTAACTCAACCGAATACATATACCTGAGTATAGTATCTCTATAAATATAATTTATACTTTAATCCAAGTTAAGTACGTCAAACTAATATTAGCATTATTCACTCAAGATTCAGAAACATATATATATATATATATATAGATATATATATATATATCCGTATCAAAATAATACATACACTTCGGCAAAAATGATTTTACGTAGATATAATTTGTATATCAAGGTACTTGCCTTGGTAATCTCTCGCGAATACTCCGAAAAATACGGTCGATTGGGAAAATCCGTAACTCCAATGAAAACGACGATTGGAAAGGATCAACACCAGATTATCGTAGGGAATTCGTCCCTAATATTCTATCATCAAATAAACAATCAATCACACGAGGAAAAACATCGTAAAACGACCGAATCCCCCTCTGCGGCATTTCCCTGGACACTTTGAAGGCGTCAACTAAGAACTTATATAAACAATGAATCGGTAATGATAAGACCGTGGAAAGATGATGAAAATGATAGAACACAACTTAATCTTTGATTATCCATCAGTAGTCTGAGTTAATATGGTTCGAATAGACAAAATCTATCAATATCCCCAAATTTCCCAAAGTTTAGATTTTTGGAAAAACTAACCTTTATTCGGTCGATCGGAGGATGTTATGGGATGATCAATCAATGGTATGAACTCAGGAACTTCATGGATTTGATTGTTGAACAACACATCTTCGTGTCCTCCAAGCCCCAGACGCGGAATGGAAAGGATAGAAATGAGAAAATAAGTGTAAACCCATATGCTCGATCATATTTATACTGCCCAGTGTCTGCCGATCACTTACGGCAGTAACCGGCATCCTTACGGCCATAACCGGCCTTCGTGAAAGTTCTGCCCAGCACCCTGCCGACCACGTATGGCCATACCCGATCACGCCTTACGGCCGTAACCGGCCTTCGTCCGGATGCTGCCCAGCACCCTTACGACCGTATCCGACCACACCTTACGGCCGTAATCAGCCTTCATCCAGAAGCTGCTCAGCGCCCTTACGGTCGTACCCGATCACGCCTTACGGCCGTAACCGGCCTTCGTCCGGATGCTGCCCAGTCCCTGTCGAGCACTTACGGTCGTATCCGACACCTTATGACCGTAACTCGTCCAGATGGGTCTCTGGCCCAAAACGTGCGGCCGTGACTCGGTCGTGGCCAATTCCGACAGCCCGGTTTGGCGTTCGACACGTTTCGGTCACACTAACGCACCGATTATGATTCAAAACAATAACGAGCAAATTACGAAACACAACATACCGTTCATAACAGAAAAACGAATCCCATATAATTATAACGACACGAAATCACCGACACCAACCGACAAATAATGCAATTTTCGAGAATTCATCGACAAATCGATGATAATAACCAGCTAATCCCAGGAAACTCCAAACTTCCTTAACATTCCTCGGGGGTTCCCAAGCTAAAACTGCTTTAACCTTCTGAGGATCTACCCGAATACCATCGGCTGATATAATGTGTCCCAGAAAAGCAACTTCTCTAAGCCAGAACTCGCACTTAGAAAATGTAGCATAAAGCTTATCAGCCCTCAAAATACTCAACGCAATCCTCAAGTGTTCGACATGCTCCATTTCACTCTTGGAATATATTAAGATATCGTCAATAAACACCACCACAAATTTATCGACAAAATCCATAAATGTTTTCTTCATAAGTTGCATAAACGCCGCCGGATCATTTGTTAAACCGAATGGCATAACTACGAATTCGTAATGTCCATACCTCGTTCGAAATACCGTTCTGGGAATATCCGAATCCCGAATTTGCACCTGATAATATCCCGACCTCAAGTCAATCTTGGAGAAAACCGTAGCCCCTTGTAATTGATCAAATAGATCATCGATTCTTGGCAACGGATACTTGTTTTTGATAGTGAGTTTATTCAACTCACGATAGTCAATACATAGCCGTAAGGATCCATCTTTCTTCCGTACGAACAATACCGGTGCACCCTATGGTGACACACTAGGCCAAATATAACCTTTGTCCAGCAGTTCACCCAATTGTTTCTTCAATTCTAACATTTCTGGTGGGGCCATTCTGTATGGTGCCTTGGATATTGGCGCCGCATTGGGCTCTAGTTCGATAATGAACTCCACTTCATGATGTGGCAGCAATCCCGGCAAATCATCCGGAAATACATCTGGAAATTCATTTACAATTGGAATAGAAGATAACTGAACTCCGTCAGCTTCTGACTTCATTGCGTAACACCAATAACCGGTGCAACCTTGGTTCAACAATTTCACAGCCTTCATGGCTCGAATAATCTTCCCAGTAGTACCGGGTTTCTGTCCTTCAAAAACATATTCCACACCATCCTGATAAATGATCGTAATTATCTTTCGACGATAATCCATTACTGCTCCGTGGTGATTTAACCAATTATCACCCAGAATTAAATCTTCTCCCTTCATATCTATAACAATCAAGTCAGATGGCCAATCTCCACCACCGATGGTTATAGGACAATTGACAATCTCTCGATCCCCAACTATCCTTTCCCCACTCGGCAGTCCAACGATAAAAGGTTCACATGCAGAGAGACCAATAAGGCCCAGACGATTCACACAGGACAATGATATAAAGGAATGAGTAGCTCCAGAATCAAATAATACATCTACCGGGTGCGTACGAATATAAACAATACCTGACGCAGTTGCAGCCCCTACGTCATCAGTCTGCCTTATCTCATACAATCGGGGTGGAGCGGATCCAATGCTAGATGCATCCGTATGCTCGATCTTGCCTCTACCGCGTTCGACACTCGTAATGGGCTGACTTGAGACAGTGCCGGCTGAAATAGGGGACGACTTGGCAAGGATTCTACTTGCTCTCTCACAATAGGACGCCCGGTGTCCCTGCTTTACACACGTGAAACAAATAATAGGGCGCGACGAACAATGGGAATTGATATGACCAGGAATTCCACAATTAAAACAAATTTTCGGCGCTCCTCCACTGGGTTGCGGAGAACCAACGGAAGATTGCACAGAGGGTTGAGGTTTACGCGATTCGCTGCCTCGAAAACTACCAGAAAATTTTGGTTTCTTTGAACTCGAAACCGTAGGAGCCGAAACTGACACCATCTCATAAGCAAGCACTCTGTCCTGATATTCCCTCAAAGTAGTACACCCACGGCCCGCCATATACTTTCGGACCTTCGGTTTTATCCTTGCATCGAAATGAAGTATCTTGCCTATCTCATCCTTAACCCAATTTTGAACACACACTAATTGCTTGTTGTATGTCTGATTGCCTCGGAAATAGGAATGTCCTCGGGTTGAGCTCTGAAAAATTCACTGACTCTTGCTAACTGTACCGGCGTTGGACAATACTGAGCTTCCATCAGTTCTTTAAATTCTTCCCAAGTGACGTCACGGTCTCTGGGATTAACAGCTCTCCACCAATCCGACGCGTCATCAACCGTCAGATATTGACCAATTAGGACTCTTTTGGCTTCAGGGCAGCCAATACCATCAAAGATCTTTTCCAGCTCGACTAACCAATGATCCCAATTGTTCTCATCACTGGAACCATCGAATCTTGGAGGGTTCATCTTCATAACTTCCTAAAGACACCGATCCTCAACCATCCTGCCAGTATTAGTGCTCTGCACCACTTGGGCCAGTTGGTGCACCTGTGCTACGACTTGTTGAAGAACCTCCCGAAGGGATCAGGTCTGATCTAGTCATAGAAGGAGATGCCGATTCTGAAATTGACCTCTCGGACTCAGACACTACTACTCTGCCACGGCCTTGGCTGCGGCCGCGTTGGCGGATAGCTCTACCTCTCGGCATATTGAGGAATAAGAATGGTTCAACAAGGAAACAATTACAATAATAGATTGCACAATGACAAGGATAATTACTTCTGAAGGAAAGAAGCAACCAACATCCGAAGAGTCTTCCAGCACAGGCAACACGGAGTGGTAGCATGCCAATGATATCATAGACAACGGATGACTCAATTTAACAGACCCAAAAACACCGACATCCTAGGTATCCATAAACCTAAGGCTCCGATACCATATTTTGTAACACCCCCATGATATACGGTGACATTACAGCACCGTAGATTCTCTTTTGGAGAAACTACCAGGATAATATACATAAAACTCATTAAAATTAACAAACCACAACATTCACTTAGTTAAAAGGACAATCCGTCTCGAATATGACATAAATTACAAAACTAAATAACACATTGTCCCATAAGATAACAACTGATACAACAGTCCAAAGCTGATACAACAGCACCATCCACAATAAAAACAACTCATTGACAACACATGACAGTACCCGCGCGAGTACAAAACTAAAACACAACCATGACTTTGACAATACAACCATCAACTCAAAATAGTACACGATATCAATGCTGCCCACCAAGCTCGTATCCACCCCGTGCTGTCTCCCTCACTGGACCTGAACCTGAATACACAACAAGTATATACACCCCCGAAGGGGTCAGCAAAATGCTGGTGTAAGTACAACGATTATAGAAAATGTACAACCAATGAATATTCAACAGAAATCACAATGCCATCACAAATATTCCAGAATGCAATGCCATAATCATCATCAAAAGATAACCTCCCGAGTTGTACTGGCCCTGTACCCATACGGAATACACACCCCAGAGAGTCCTCGTCAGGCCCTCCCCGGGGTACAACCCAACCGAGTGATCCATAGAACTCGAAGTCTAACAGGATCCCAGGGGACCCTCGCTGGTTTTACTCGGCTCACACAAGCTCAATAAATAGATGGCACAAATCGTATATTTTCTCAAAATCACAATTTTCACATATTCACACGAAGTACAATAAACACAATCAAAGTACTTGCCTTAGGTGGAAACGATACGAGAATAATGAATGGAAAGATGTACGGTCCAAACCCCTTCAACGATTCGATCCTAGTTCAACAAAATACCGAATCAAATACCATACTATGAAAATGGAAGGATTTACCCTAAGTTTTTCCCTTAGGGACCTTTATCCAAACACTACGAATACAACATAGCTCGAATCCAAACTATGGAGGATAACTTGGGATTTAATCCATTAACTTGGATAAAAATGAAGGATTATGATTACAACATCATAATCTAGCACAAATCTGAGCTAAAATAGATTAGAATCGAAGATCTCAACAAAAACCCCAAAATATGAAGAACTGGGGTTCAAGCGGATTTTACCTTGATTTGGACGGTGAAAGTTGATGAGATGTTGATAACTTGGTGTTAGGAACTCAAAAATGTTGCTGGATGATGAAATCCGACCAAAATCTGCACTCTGATAGGCTCAAGAACACTCAGCCGCCGTAGGAGAAGAAGGAAGGGAAGAAAATGACGATTCTGAGCCTGCCCAGCATATATATACTGTGGGGAAACTAGCGCAGGCTACGTCTAAAAATTAGCGTGCGCTAACGGGCTTGACAGGCAGTACAGAACCCATTGTCTGACTTCGGTAGCGCACGCTACTCAGAAATATTAGCGCGCATTATCGAACGAGACTAGAGCGCACTACACCCGAAACATATCATGCGCTACCTGCCATCGCCCGCAGTCCAGAAAAAATCTGCCTGCACTGCCCTGACGACTTAGCGCATGCTAACCCACTAATAATGTGCGCTAATACAATGAAATAGCATACATTAAGCTTGAAATGTTTTAACTGTGGTGAACCTAGTCACCGACAGTCAGAATGTAAGAAAGCTGGGAAAAGAAACTTATTTGCTGATCCCGAATGGCAGTTGATGACTTGGCTGATGAGGGTTACGAAGAAGCCCCAGTATTTGATGAAGATGTTGAGTATGAAGAGGAAGTTATGAATGGAGATGTGGGGGTAAATTTGGTGGTAAGGCGCTCTTGCTTGACACCAAAAGTGGTTGGCGATGATTGGCTCAGGCACAACATCTTTTAGTCAACAAGTACTATTTCAGGAAAGGTTTGCACCTTCGTGGTTGACCCTAGTAGTTGTTATAATTTGATATCTGAAGAGGCAGCTCAGAAATTGGGACTGAAGACAGAGAACCATTCCAAACCTTACAAGTTACAGTAGCTTAAGAAAGGTGGTGAGGTAACTATTTCTAAGCGTGTCCTTGTTCCATTTTCTGTTGGCACAACTTATAAAGATAATGTCTGGCGTGATGTGGTTCCCATGGATGCTTGTCACTTATTATTGGGGAGACCTTGGGAGTATGATCGCAACACAAATCATAATGGATGAACTAATACTTATAGTTTCCTAATTGGTGGTGTGAAGATAACTTTGATGCCAAGTAAGCCCAAAGAACTAATCAACAAGCCCACTGGTACTTTACTAACCCTTTCCTAGTTTGAGGATGAGTTGGATATGGGAGATGAAGTTTTTGTGCTAATAGGAAAGGAAGTGGCTGAAGATAGCGAATTTCCCAAATCTATGATTCCTTTACTTTAGGAATTTTTTGATGTTTTTCCTGATGAATTGCCTGATGGGTTGCCACCGTTATGTGACATCCAACATCATATTGATTTGGAGACTGGTTCGCAATTGCCTAACAGGCTAAATTATAGGATGAGTCCGGTATAGCATGAGGAGTTGCGACGACATGTTGAGGAATTGGTTTCTAAGGGCCACGTTCGGGAAAGCATGAGCCCTTGTGTTGTTCCTGCCCTATTGAATCCGAAGAAGGATGGAACATGGCGTATGCGTATTGACAGTCGAGCCATCAACAAGATTACTGTGAGGTACATGTTTCCTATCCCTCGGCTTGATGATTTGCTTGACCAGATTAGCGGTGCCACTATTTTCACAAAGTTGGATTGGAAGAGTGGGTATTACCATATTCGTCTTAAGCCTGGTGTTGAATGGAAGACTACCTTCAAGACTCGTGAAGGGTTGTATGAATGGTTGGTGATGTCCTTTGGTTTATCCAACGCACCTAGTACGTTTATGCGTGTGATGAACCAATTGCTCAGGCCTTTTATTGGGAAGTTTGTAGTTACTTATTTCGATGATATTATTATATATAGTGCTTCTTTCAATGAGCATGTCATCCATGTGAGGCGTGCAATAACGTCCCATTCCAGAGTCCAGAAAACTCACTGTCCAGCAGGCCTACCGTGCGCTACTCACAAGGGTAGCGTGCGCTACTCACACACTGATAGCGTGCACTAGAAATGCAGTCTAGCGCGCGCTACTGCTACTTCCAGCATAAAATTCACGAAGATCGGCCAAAATGAACACAATCCGAAAATCACAAAATTTAATGATTATAATCCATGAATATACCAATATCAATCATCATGTCCTTTAAATTCAAATAGCCACAATACAACAAGATAATTCCAAAATGACACACGTGAAATACACGGTTATTACAGTTGCGAATTGGAATATATTGCCTTCGTGCTACGTGATTATAAAAGCCCTTCTCCCTTGTTAAGGGTTGTATGCTTGAATGTGTATTCATTTGATGAGTGCGCATATGTTGTGTTGTATTGCTTGTCGACTCCCTTATAAGGATGTAATACTATTTGGTGTTGTTGGGGATTATATATCCTTGTGGTTGTGATGATATATATATCCACTCCGGTACAGGCCGACGGGTCCTCTGAGGGTTCTGTAGCCTCTGGTGCGGTTCCGCGGATATTTTGGATTGACCACTCTGGGACGGACCGACGGGTCCTCTGAGGGTTCCGTTGCCTCTAGTGCAGTTCCATGGTTAATTATGTATATAAAGGAAATGTGACGTACAATGAGACTTATTTACTCCATAATACTAGTCTTGAATTTGTATGATATATATATATATCCACTTTGGGACGGGCCGACGGGTCCTCTGAGGGTTCCGTAGCCTCTGGTGCAGTTCCGCGGATATTTTGGGTTAACCACTCTGGGACGGACCGACGGTTCCACGGTTAATCACGTATGTATTGAATGTGATGCTATGAGATTTAGTTATTCCGGAATACTGATCTTGAATTGTACGATTACATTTATTCACCATCGATTACATGTGACCCTCAATTATTAACCATTGTTTAGTCTAGATTATTATACTCTTGGAATATGCTATGTATGGCTCGTATTTTCACTTTATACTTGCACTAGCAAAATAGTGGAATTTTTCTAACCCCCGAGTAATTGGGGGGTGGATGTCTGTATTGCATTCAGGTACGTGCATGGTCCTGAGGAGCATGACACGGGATCGGTACGAAGGATGATTGAAGGCAAATGATACTAATCATGTGAGGGCCAATATTGGGATTTGTTGGTCGAATTGTATTCTTCTTCTCCGTTGTAGTGTTTTCCCGTCGTTTGGGAGTGTCGTTGTATTTTGACACTTTCATGGGTACGAGTCAGGATAGAGATGTATACGAAGTTTATGTTGTATGTGTTGGGAGTATGCCCTCGAATGCCACTCAGAGGTTGTTAAGTTAGGGCATTGTAATTGTTATTATGTAAATCATTAATATAAGGCAATGGATGTTTCTTTATTTACTGGTAGTTACTGGCATTCCTAACTCGTAAATATACATATAGAAACTAGTCTGTGTATTTGAGAGGAAAACGTTCCACTCCTTATTGGATAAGGGGGTCGGCACTGGAAAGGTTTATAGCTCAAATACTTGATCATTCGCAAGTCGATGAAACTTGACTGGGCGATAAGTTTATGTGAAGACTTGTATAACGTGTTCTTTGACATGGAGAGTGCCTGTCGAACGCTAATGGTTAGTGGGAGCACACGTTATAGGATTGCTAATTAGATTAGTATACTCGAACCGACTCACCCTCGATTCGTCGCACGGATTTCACTCCGAGACAATCAATGACGAAATCGAAAGGTTGTGATAGGTATTCGTGAACCTTCGACTTGAGGATTTAGTAGGGATGTGCTTGTAACGTCAAGATTTTCATTAGAGTAGTTCGACCCTGTAAACTAGGAGGTGGGGGTCAACCTCGACGTGCATCTTGACGGGCAAGTAGCATGTCCTACTGAATACCAAGATAGAATTCTTTCTCCCATTAGTGAGTGGGTTATATGTCCTATGCGGTTATTGGCAGATGAGATCAAAAGTATTTGGCCAAAGCATTGGAGCTAGTTGTATTGGATACATGAGAGCTCGATGATCTCGATTTGCATTAACGCATGCATAACGTCAAGTATAGATAGGGTTTGACTGACCGTGACCCTATAACTTGATAGGGACATTTGAAAGAAGGGTTTATACGTATACTGGTATTCACGACAGAATGGTTCTTGAATGATCCCAATCATTCGTTCTCAGTTGGGGTACAGTGTAGGCCGCCAGGCTGTCTAGGTGGTGCTACTACTCTTTGGTTCATCCCATTGCTGACTGAGACGAACCTACTAAGTCACGCAATAGGATTGACGACAGAATGAATCGAGCTTATTCTCTCATTATGAATATTAGATATTGGATATCTAATTAATTGGGACATTGGATGTCTGTTGCGATATTTCCTACACGTAAGTGCACGTCATCGTTTACAAGTAATAAAGTGATAAGTAGAGTATCGTTCCCACGAGGATTGAATCTCTAACTACCGATGTTTTCGTATTCCAATTTTATCTGAACAATCGAATTTTTGGGTTTTGCGATTAATAACTAAAAGAAGTACTAAGAGACTAAGCAGTAGAAAACAATATCTTGGATAAAAGAAATCAAATGATAAATAAGTCTAGGGTTCTGAATCCACCTTAGTTAATCCGAATTTACTCTCGATTATCCGTAATAAATAATTTTCCCAATTTATTGAAGGCGGAGATTGCTAATATATTCTACCGCCTCTCCCGAGGTCAATAGATTTATCTAACGGCGACTAACGCACTCTATCCCCAGGTGAATTATTTCGTCGATAGGCAAAAAGCATGAAATCTCCTAAAGGCCACGTAGTTCCTATGAGTATATTCCTATCTCACAGAATAAAACGGTCCTCACCAATAGTTCCTCACCAAATCTCCTCTCCCGATTCGAAGTGAATGATTAAATCAATACAACTATTGGCCAGATAATTGCAAGCATTAAACATAATTGGGAAAACTCAATAAAAGGTAATAAATTGGATAATCTCAATCAATTCGTCAAAACAAAGGTTTCATCAAAACCCTAAATTAGGGCTTTAGCCTGACATACTAAAAACTGAAAATACAGAATAAATAAACGCAAGCATAAAATTCAAACGCAGATGAAGCTCGGATTCCTCCGTTCTTCAGCTCCCGCCTTCTGCCCTTGAATTCTTATGCTTTCCTCTTCTTTAGCCGTCTCCAAGCTTAAGCTCTCAAAAGTTAAGATCCAATGATTCCAAGCTGATTTAATTAGGGTCTAAAACCCTATTTATAGCTCATCACATCAGAAAATCGCGTCCGTATTAGTCGGTCGGCGGCCAAAGCGACTCAAAATCCGCGAGACCTACCAAACCGCTAAGTGTGCCGCGGCTCACTAAACTCGTGCCGCGGCACATCGCCTTGGTGAATGCACAGGCGTTAATTAATTCTTACGTGCGCGGCTCACAGCTGTGCCGCTGCACGAGTACAAAGTTACTCGCCCTTGGTTGGTGTCTTCATGTGCCGCTCGGCTTCCTTGTGTCGCGGCTCGAGTCCAGCCTTTGCCGTTTCGCCCGTTTTGCCTCGTTTTAGCTTAGGACTTCAATTTCTGTCAATCATGCAAAATTAAGGCATTAAAAGCTCATTTAGACGATTTCACTCTCCAAAATATTACGAAATAATGATAAATAAGCGTATAAAAATATGCCTAACAAATACCCCCAAACTTAAGCCTTTGCTTGTCCTCAAGCAAAAAGAATTAAATTCAATAAAAGAATGTCGTGAATAATCGTGCAACTCATAGTGTTCAACCTAATCAATACTATCCTGTAATTCTCTCTAAATAATACGAGTGTAATAAAAGCGCCGCACTTTCGAATAATGATTCTGCAAAGCAATCAAATTCAGTCCTAATCACTCGTTCATGCAGAAAATTCAGCTCAAAGATCAACAAAACGTGAATCAAATCGACCGTCAATAAGAAAGGCTAACACAACCAAGCTAGTTCGCCCCGTTCCACAGTCGAAAGGCACAATTTTCACGAGTTTCATAACAATTAAACCTCGGACAGTATCTCCTTATATATATGCTCAAGAATTTGATTCGAGTCGACCACTAGGTTAGGATCTCGGGATGTTTCATCGGGATAATCCTAGGGTGGAACTTCCATTCTCATGTATTGGGAAACCGTTTGACGTAAAAGACACTCATGGGGCACATGGATGCTTCTAGTTACTAAGTTCCCGTCTACAGCGGAGAAACAACTCGAATACATAATTTCCGCATGTCCGAATCAAGGTTGCCGTTTTACGCGAGAGTAAACAGCGGGTCACGCGAATACCCCCGGTTACTAGGCTCCCTATCATTGGCACATGTGAAATATCTAAATCACTAGTCTAATCGGGGTCATCGTTTTACGCGAGAGTAAACAACGGGTTACGCGAATACCCCCGGTTACTAGACTTCCCTTCATAGAACACATTATCTCGACTTTTAGGGAAAAACTGACCGACTCTAAACTCAATCTAAGTGCCAAAACGACTGAAAAAAACAGTACGACTCTCTATCCGGAAAATGTAGCCAAACATATTGATGGGGATTTCGAAACAAGTATGTATCGTCTCTTATCTGCTAAGACCTCTACATTCACGAAAAAATTCGGACCTAATTGAATACTAAGCAGAACAGAAATAACTGACTACAACTCGACTAGAACTCGCCCGCTTCTTCAGAGAGAAAGACAGTGTCGTAACATCAGTATCACACAAATAGAAGCACGAAAAATTCACGAATAAAGAAAACTAAGACAAGCAAGGCTATCTAAAAAAAAATTTACGCAAAGAAATGAAAAGTGCAACGAAATAATGTACAGCAATAAAATAAAGTACAGCAATGAATGTAGAAACTGAATGTAAATCCCCCCCCCCCCCCCCCCAAACATAGGACGTACATTGACCTCAATGGACAAAAATGATATGCAATAAAAGTAAAAGGTCAAGTACTCCCCTCCAGTCTGCTCAGGAGCTGGTGCCGGCATCGTCCGGTAAGCTTGCATGCTTCTTGACTACATCATGCGGAATGTGAATAAACGAGCTTGCATCATCAACAAGGAAGTTAAGTACGGGCTCTCAAGTTGAATATGATGTAGGGGTTGGGGATAATGTAATTCGACAACATGATTCATTGCATATAAGTTTGAAAATGCCTAGCTTACCAATTTTTCATTGCTGCAATTTATCAAACACCTTGTGTGCCCAAGTTAAAATGAAGAACAAGAATTTTGATGGTTAATTCTAAATCCCAAAAATAATAACACAGATTATAACCCTGAATCACAACAAGTATCATCAACAGTTCATTCATAAACATCAATTCCATCACAATATCAAATTCCCCATATTCCAACTCCATTTTAGAAACAAAAGTGAAGAACAACTAGCAATATAGAACTTCAAATCTTTTCACATCAAGAATCACTTATGATTTAGAAATCAACAATTACCTGGAGAATTTGAGAAGGAGACAATAGAATGGCATCACTTGACATCATTGTGTGAAGGAAGGAAGGAAGGGAGGGAAGAAGTATCCTATGCAGGCCGATCGATTGAAAGAGCCCTACCTGGCTGCTCTTATTTTGCGATGGGGGCCGCGGCACAATATAAGTGAGCCGAGGCCCAAAGTACAGTAGGACTGGGACGTTTTGTCATGTCGTCGGGTGCCGCAGCTCAGTTTTCGTGTGCCGCGGCTCAGTATGTTAGTGTGCCGCGGCTTAGGTATAGTGTGCCGCGGCACAAAGTACAGGCTCCCTGGGTGTTTCTTGGCCATTTAGTGTGCCGCGGCTCAGTTTTCTTGTGCCGCGGCTCAGCGACCTAGTGTGCCGCGGCTCAGTAAGATCATGCCGTGGCACAGGGTACAATTTGATCGGCCATTTTTCATCAGCTGGTGTGTGCCGCGGCTCACCTGGACTATGCCGCGGCTCACCTGGACTGTGCCGCGGCCCATCATTGAATTTCTCCCCTTTGCTGATTCCTGCACAGAAATTTTTCACGAAAACATTAAGACGAGAGGGAAGGATGGATCAAAGAAGAAAGAAGACAAAAAGAGACTCTAAAAATGCAAGAAAACAACAAAGAATCTACAACTAATACTCGGGTTGCCTTCCGAGGAGCGCTAAGTTTATAGTCTTCAGCCGGACCTATTGGACAACATTAGTTCGCTTTTCGCAAACTCCATTTGGTTTCCGCCCCATTCGTCGAACCGTTTATATTTTGGTTAAGATTATGACCATTGGTCATCAGCGGTTTGACTTTCGGTTCGGTCATCAAATGTTGTTTGCGAAAAGGTTTCGACGTGAATAACTTCCCGAAACACCCGGTTTCTCCATGACTAATTGTCCGCTTGGCTTTCGGCTCACTCTCCTCCTTCACAAACGAACTCACGACTGCAGCAGATTTTTCCTCATGCTCGAGGAACGCCACTCGTTCTACATCCTTCTTAAAACTTGGTCCATTTAACACAAAATCGGAATTTTCCCACCGACGATGTTTTCGGTGCTTTCCTTTTTCAACAACATCCACACCTTCAATTTGTGATCCTTTATCAGCACTTCCGGGACATGGGAACGATTTGAATACTTGAAAAGTAACTTGCTCGTCTTGGACCCTCAGAGTCAACTCCCCCTTTTCCACGTCTATAAGGGTTCGGCCCGTCGCGAGAAATGGTCGTCCCAAGATGATTGGAATATTTTCATCTTCCTCCATGTCGAGTACGATGAAATCAGCCGGAAAGATGAACTTATCAACTTTGACTAAAACGTCCTCTATCACACCCCTCGGATATTTGATGGATCTATCGGCCAATTGTAGAGAGACTGTTGTCGGCTTGGCTTCCCCAATCTCCAGCTTTTTAAAAATAGAAAGGGGCATAAGATTTATACTGGCCCCGAGATCGCATAGGGCTCTATCAAAAGATGAATTTCCGATGATGCAAGGGATGGTGAAACTTCCCGGATATCTCAATTTAGGTGGGAGCTTCTTTTGTAAAATAGCGCTGCACTCCTCCGTTAAAGCGACCGTCTCATATTCCTCGAGCTTTCATTTATTGGACAAGATCTCTTTCATGAACTTGACGTAACTCGGCATCTGTTCCAATGCGTCGGCGAACGGAATGTTTATGTGCAATTTCTTGAAAACGTCTAGGAATTTTGAAAACTGCTTGTCCCGTTTTTGCTTTTGGAAATGCTGTGGGAATGGAATTTGAGGAGTGGGCTGAGTGGTCGATACTTCCTTTGGCTTGGGCGCCTCTTCCTTTTCCTTCTCGTTTTGCTCGATCTGCTGCTCTTTGTCAATACTAGGCTGCCCTTTTAATTCTTTTCCGCTTCGTAATTCGATCGCTTGCACATTTTCCTGGGATTTCACTTCGGCTGCGCTGGGCGAGGCACTTTGAGACCGAGAGGACAATAAATTAGCAATCTGCCCCATTTGTGTTTCTAGATTTCTGATGGAGGTCGAATGATTTTGGAGGGTCGTCTCGGTGCGGGTCATGAATTTGCTTGTGTTAGCCGCCAATTGAGCAAGAGCATCTTCCAAAGATACCTTTGGTGATTGAGGGGGCTGCTGTGGGGGTTGCGCGAAGTGAGGTTGTGGAGGCTTCATAGCTTGCCCATTTCTCCATGGAAAATTTTGTTGATTCCGCCACCCTTGATTATAAGTGCTGGGGTAAAAATTGCTTTGTGGATTTCCATTGGCCACGAATTGAGCTTGCTCCATCAGATTTTGCTCGAACGGATTTCCAACTTGACATTCCGCGCTCGGGTGTGATCCGTTACACCAATTGCATGTCTCAATGGTAACGGGGGCTGGTGCGTGCGAAAATGTCTGGAGCTGTTGTGTCAAAGCGGCGACTTGAGCTGACAAGGTGGAAATCGGATCATTGCTTGAAACTTCCATGACTCTCTTCGGTGTCAATCTTTCTGATGGCCATTGGTATGCATTTTCAGCCATATCTTCCAAAAGCGCGTGTGCCTCGGCCATAGATTTTCCCATGAAGGTCCCACCAGAGGCCGCATCCACGAGAGTGCGTGTAGAAGCACTCAAACCATTATAGAACGTATGAAGCTGAAGCCTATCAGGAATGCCGTGATGAGGGCATTTTCGTAGCAATTCTTTATATCGCTCCCACGCCTCGTGGAGCGATTCCATATCGTATTGACAAAAGGTGGTTATTTCATTCCTCAACCTCGCCGTCTTAGCTGGTGGGAAAAATTTGGCAAGGAAGGCTTGCGCTAACCTCTCCCATGTTGTAATCGACCCCGGCGGTAATGAATTTAACCAAAACTTTGCTTTATCCCTCAAAGAGAAAGGGAAAAGCCTCAGTCGGATGGCATCGTCGGTGACACCATTAGTCTTGAATGTGTCGCATATCTCAAGGAAAGAAGCAATATGGGCATTCGGGTCATCCTTCGGCAGTCCACAGAATGGGCTCGCCTGCACCATCTGAATAATGGCGGGCTTGATCTCAGAATTATTAGCTTGGATAGTGGGACGCCGAATTCCCGAAAAATTAGTGTTGAACTGCGGCATGGCATAATCACGAAGAGCTAGTTCCGGTTGAACTTGCCGCACTTGGTTGTCTCCTCCTTGGATTTCGATATTCTCGGCCATGTTGACCGTCGTCTGCAACTCTCTTTTCTCCTTTTTGTTCCTTCTTAGCGTGCGCTCGAGCTCGGTATCCAAAGGTAATAGGCCTTCGTTACCGAGTCTTCTCATGCACTACACGAAAGGTCCTGAAAGGAAAAACAAATAAACGAAATTAAATACACAAAAAAAATAAAAATAAAACGTTCAAATTAAGACTGGAAATACTTAAATCGATATTAGAAAAATTTCATTCCCCGGCAACGGCGCCAAAAACTTGTTGCGATATTTCCTACACGCAAGTGCACGTCATCGTTTACAAGTAATAAAGTGATAAGTAGAGTATCGTTCCCACGAGGATTGAATCTCTAACTACCGATGTTTTCGTATTCCAATTTTATCTGAACAATCGAATTTTTGGGTTTTGCGATTAATAACTAAAAGAAGTACTAAGAGACTAAGCAATAGAAAACAATATCTTGGATAAAAGAAATCAAATGATAAATAAGTCTAGGGTTCTGAATCCACCTTAGTTAATCCGAATTTACTCTCGATTATCCGTAATAAATAATTTTCCCAATTTATTGAAGGCGGAGATTGCTAATATATTCTACCGCCTCTCCCGAGGTCAATAGATTTATCTAACGGCGACTAACGCACTCTATCCCTAGGTGAATTATTTCGTCGATAGGCAAAAAGCATGAAATCTCCTAAAGGCCACGTAGTTCCTATGAGTATATTCCTATCTCACAGAATAAAACGGTCCTCACCAATAGTTCCTCACCAAATCTCCTCTCCCGATTCGAAGTGAATGATTAAATCAATACAACTATTGGCCAGATAATTGCAAGCATTAAACATAATTGGGAAAACTCAATAAAAGGTAATAAATTGGATAATCTCAATCAATTCGTCAAAACAAAGGTTTCATCAAAACACTAGATTAGGGCTTTAGCCTGACATACTAAAAACTGAAAATACAGAATAAATAAACGAAAGCATAAAATTCAAACGCAGATGAAGCTCGGATTCCTCCGTTCTTCAGCTCCCGCCTTCTTCCCTTGAATTCTTCTGCTTTCCTCTTCTTCTGCCGTCTCCAAGCTTAAGCTCCCAAAAGTTAAGATCCAATGATTCCAAGCTGATTTAATTAGGGTCTAAAACCCTATTTATAGCTCAGCACATCAGCAAATCGCGTCCGTATTAGTCGGTCAAAATCGTCTTGAAATTGACTCAAAATCATGAGACCTACCAAACCCGCTAAGTGTGCCGCGGCTCACTAAACTGTGCGCGGCACATCGCCTTGTGAATGCACAGGCGTTAATTAATTCTTACGTGCGCGGCTCACTGGCTGTCATTGCCTGCAGTACAAAGTTACTCTGCCCTTCGGTTGGTGTCTTCATGTGCCGCGGCTCAGCTTCCTTGTGCCGCGGCTCAGAGTCCAGTTTTGCCGTTTTCGCCCGTTTTGCCTCGTTTTAGCTTCCGGACTTCAATTTCCTGTCAATCATACAAAATTAAGGCAATAAAAGCTCATTTAGACGATTTCACTCTCCACAATATTACGAAATAATGATAAATAAGCGTATAAAAATACGCCTAACAATGTCTAAATTGATTTATTAGATAAATTAATTTATGGCCTAATGAATTAAATAAATTACTGGGTGATTAATTTAATTCATGAACAGTGGTATCAGAGTGAGGTCTTGCGATCGTATATACGATATTTAGCATTTGGAATGCTTGTTTTGTGATTTAGAATCACTTTGATAATCGTAGATACTTTATTGTTCGGCGTAGTGTCGTTTTTCCGTGATTTTATGTTATGGTATAAATCAGTTTTTTCTTGAAAATATGATTTATATTAATAATATATAGATCAGGAATAACAGGATTTTAGAAATCTGCCGAAAAACGAGATGTATGTAATCGTTGGATGATATACCATACAGCTGCCTGACAGCGACCGAGCATTGTTGTAGGCTGTCGGGTCAGTGCTGAGCGGGTCCTGTAGTCGGCCGAGCGAGTTGCTTTATTCGGCCGAGCGTTGCTGTAGGCTGCGGGGTCAGTGTCGAGCGTGTCCTGTAGGCGGCCGAGCGCATTGTTGTATCCAGCCAAGCGTTGCTGTAAGCTGCCGGGTCAGTGCCGAGCGGGTCCTGTAGGCAGGCGAGCGCGTTGCTGTATCCGGCCGATCGTTGTTGTAGGCTATCGGGTCAGTGCCGAGCGGGTCCTGTAGGCGGCCGAGCGTTTGTTGTATCCGGTTGAGTCCTTGCTGTATCCGGTCGGGTGCTTGCTGTATTCTGCTGGGCGTGTCCTGACAGCGGCCGAGTGCTTGCTGTATCCGGCCGAGTACGTGCTGTATTCTGCCGGGCGCGTCCTATAGGCTGCCGAGCAAAGGTGCCTTGCTGCTTGGCAGTTTCCAGGCAGTCGGGCACTGGGTTTCGTTTTTCAGTATATTTTCGATAATTGATTTTCCCAGTATTAAAATCATTAATTTGGAATTTTTTATGAGGGAAAATTCAAAGAAAATATTTTAAGGGTTCACTACGGACGAAAATTAAATTGTCGATTATTGTTCAATTGATTGGATCAATTCTATTTATTGTTGATTATATATTGATTGAATCAATGTAATCTTCTCGCTATCCATTTATTTAGTATTTATTGGATGAATGCTTTTGAATGGGGATGTGGTTCGTGGACTTGATTTTTGAATCGTTCGTTTTTTCGATTGGGTTGTAAAGGCCGTTTTGAGCCTGTTTATTTTACTAGAAATATTTGTATCTAGGATGCAATTTTCAATGTAAAATTTATATGTAATGACGAAGACCGGAGGAAGATCCATTTCGAGAAGTCGAGGACTTGTAATTAGATTACGGAGTTTTTGTTTTCTAGGAACGGCCCATGAACCACATGTTGGTAGCAACTAGGTTGTGAATGGTTGTTTCATATTGTATGAATGCCACAAACGCGCTTAAATGAATTAATGTGCAAAGTGTAACATTAATCGCGATAATTCTCCCACAGCAAATTATTAAGTTTATAAGGTTTCAAGGTTTTCCTTCCCTCCATCGAGTATTCGGGAAATTAAAATCCAAACCGGATGTGCTATGCTTCCGAGTTATCGGGGTAGTCGTTCGGGGAGGACGAATAAATTACCGGGAGCGCATTGGATGCCTTCGGTTGGAGCAAATTTTATCCCTAGAAACCTGATAGGTTGCCGGATAAGATTCAATTGTGAAACTAATTTGCGTCGATGGTATAAACTTAACTTGTTCATGAACCATAAAAACCGTATAGGTTGCGGGGAGTGAACAAGGGGAAAAATAAGATCGAATTATCCATTAGATGGGTTGGTGTTGGACACCACTTTATGAAAATTAATAGACTAGAAACTTGTTTGGTTGCCCTCTATTAAGATTTATAAATAACTCGATCACCACTATGAAGTAGAGCGACGATACTTCTGGATTTCACATGGGAGTGTGTTATTCTGATAAAAATAGTGGGAGCTGGGTAACAATAATAGAAAAGAACTTAATTCTATACTCAGATCATAATTGAACGAGTCACTAATTAATCTATCATACTTAAATGCAGACATAACTCTAAATGTGACAATGAATCCACTCGCAATTCTACTCGAGAAGAACACCCTGATTGGACCTAACTTTGTGGACTGGCTCCGAAATCTGATGATTATCCTCAGTATAAAGGCAGTGGGATACATCTTGGAGACGGACATTCCGGCGCCTCCTGTGCGGACCAGAGCCAATCAGGAAGAGATTAAAAACCACAAAAAGTGGGTTAAGGATGACATAAAAGTCCATGCATACATGATGACTTCTATGTTTAATGAGCTTCAGAGAGCTCATGAGAAAATGACTTCTGTTAGGCAGATTCTATCTCACTTAACCGAGCTTTATGGTGAGCATAGCAGAACTCCTAGATATGAGATATCCAAGCAATTGTTCGGTGCAAGGATGAAGGAAGTTGAGAAGGTTGGGGAACACGTCCTCAAAATGATATCCATGATCGAGAGATTGGAGGCTCTTGATTTTAAAATGGATACTTCGCTCCAAACCAACCTTATCCTTCAGTCTCTCCCTGATTCCTTCTCACAGTTTGTTATGAACTTTAACTGCAATGAGATTGCATGTAATTTAGCTGGGCTAATGAACAAACTTGTGACCGCTCAATCTCATATGAAGACTCCGCGGATGAAGGAGTCTGTTCTTGTGATTTCTTCTGGACCTCGGAGGTCCAAGAACAAGAAGAAAAAGACCAAGAAAAGGACGGGACCACAAGTCAAAGACCTTAAGGGTAAGGGCAAGGCCCCGATGGTTCCAAAGAGCAAGAAGAAAAAGGATGCATGTCTCAAGTGCGGTGAGCTGGGCCATTGGGCAAGAGACTGTCCGATTCTTTATGGCGCTTCAGGTACAGAACTTTTAGTTTTGGAAACAAATTGTTCTGCTACTGTATTTTCTACTACTTGGATACTGGATTCTGGTGCTAGTTCTAATATTTGTACCGTGAATCACGATCTGGAACAAAGTAGGAAGCTTGGAGCTAGAGAAGTTATGATCACAGTCGGAAGCGAGCATAGTGTCGAGGCTGTTGGGATTCGATGCCTAAAACGAAGGCCCATTGGAAGCGGTAAAATGAAAATTAATTCTATCTGAATCCCTACGAGGATCGATCAAGCTATGTATATATGAATATATAAACGAAAAGCAAGAGTTGTAAGAAACTAATCCTTGAAGTCCGTTGATTAAATGGTAACCTTCTATTGAGCTATTCCCCAAGCTTTGCTTGATCTCTACGAATCCAATCCGCTCCAAGCCCTTGAACGATCCAACGCCGAAAGCACCGCGTCTCTACTTGCCACGCGCTGAAAAAATGACCGGAATGACAACACCCGATTAACCTCTAAGGTTACGGCTAGAATCAAGTGATGAAGCCTTTTATTATTACCCTCTAAGTGTATAATATATATCTCTCTTTTGATTTCTTGATTTTTTTTCTCTAAGAACCACCAAGAACACTTAAAGAAGATGATGAAGACTTTGAGAAAAGTTTTCTCTCTCTATCTCACTCTCTTTCACGTTGGAATGGGTATGGTGAGAAAAAAGATGAAGTATTCTCTCCTAATTATATTCCAAATCCACCTAATGACAACTCCTTTCCCATTATATTAATAGATACTATATCTATTAAGTCTTTGTCTTCAATTTAAAAATGGAGACAAAGACCAAAGGAAGGTGGGTGGAAATGGGGCGGCCTTCATAGAAAACGGACGAGTTCGGTTCGTTTCGGACTCCCATGAGTCGAAACAGATAAAATCCTATTCCGTTCCGATGTATTTATATCAATTAATTAATCCAATTAATTAATCACATCAAATACATTATGACATAATTGATTTCTCCAAGAAATAATTATATCCATGAATTAAATTAATCACCCAGTAATTTATTTAATTTATTAGGCCGTAAATTAATTTATCAAATAAATCAATTTAAACATCCAATGTCCCAAATTTAGATATCCAATATCTAATATTCATAATGAGTGAATTAGCTTGAATCATTCCATCGTCAATCCTATTGCGCGACTCGGTAGGTCCATCTCAGTCAGCAATGGGAGGAACCAAAGAGTAGTAGCACTAGCTAGCCAGTCTGGCGGCCTACAATGTACCCCAACTGAGAACGAATGATTGGGATCATTCAAGAACCATTTTGTCGTGAATACCAGTATACGTATAAACCCTTCTTTCAAATGTCCCGATCAAGTTATAGGGTCACGGTCAGTCAAACCCCATCTGTACTTGACGCTGTGCATGCGTTAATGCAAATCGAGATCATCGATCTCTCGTGTATCTAATACAGCTAGCTCCAATGCTTTGGACAAAGACTTATGATCTCATCTGCCAATAACCGCATAGGACATATAACCCATTCACTAACAGGAGAAAGAATTCTATCTTGGTATTCAGTCGGACCTGCTACTTTCCCATCAAGATGAACGTCGAGGTTGACCCCCGCCTTCCAGTTTATAGGGTCGAACTACTCTAATGAAAATCTTGACATCAGAAGCACATCCCTACTAAATCCTCAAGTCGAAGGTTCACGAATACCTATCACAACCTTTCGATTCCATCATTAACTGTCCCGGAGTGAAATCCGTGTGACGAATCGAGGGTGAGTCGGTTCGAGTATACTAATCCAATTAGCATACCTGTAACGTGTGCTCCCACTAACCATTAGTTTTCGATAGGCACTCTCCTTGTCAAAGAACACGTCATACAAGTCTTCACATAAACTTAACGCCCAGTCAAGTTTCATCGACTTGTGAATGATTAAGTATTTGAGCTATAAACCTCTCCAGTGCCGACCCCCTTATCTAATAAGGAGTGGAACATTTTGCTCTCAAATACACGGACTAGTTTCTATATGTATATTTATGAGTTAGGAATGCCAGTAACTACCAGTAAATAAAGAAACATCCATTGTCTTATATTGATGATTTACATAATAACAAGTACAATGCCCTCACTCAACATCCTCTGAGTGGCATTCGAGGGCATACTCCTAACAGAGGCGACCGACATAGGATCACTTTTTTTGGATTTAGAGTTCGCCTTTGTTTTTTAGAAGATGTACTTGTTTTGCCCAAGGAGCATAAAACTATTGTATCCATTCTGGTCATGGACCGAAAAGGCTTTCTCATTTTTCATTGATGATGTTTCCTGCAAAATTTATTTCAAAAATAAACTAGTGTGTACTGCTACATTGTTAAATGGATTGTATCATCTAAATCTTAGCAACAAAGTAGTTGTGAATACTATGACTAGAAAACGTGGTAGGGATGAAACCAATCAAGTTTTGAAATAGCATCTTAGACTTGGTCATGTTGGTCAGACCAAGGTTTACAAGATGGAAAAAGATAGACTTATGGGTCCATTGGGATCGGATCCCTTTCCTACTTTTGAATCTTGCCTTAAAAGGCAAAATAACTAAGTCCCCCTTCACATGGACTTTTGAAAGAGCCGCCGATAAACTGGGATTAATTCATACCGACGTATGTGGTGCTTTGGAAGCAGCACGTGACGGATATCAATATTTCATTACGTTTACAGATGATCATACTAGGTATGGTTATGTATACTTAATGAAAAATAAATCTGAGGCCTTTGAGAAATTTCAGGAATTCAAGGCCTTAGTCGAGAAACAAACTGGTAATCATATCAAAGCACTTCGGTCGGACCGAGGTGGCGAGGATATGAGTATGGAGTTTAACAAGTTCCTGAAGGAACATGGAATAGTATCACAACTAACACCTCCAGGGACTCATCAGTTAAATGATGTGTCAGAAAGAAGGAACCGGGCCTTGTTGAACATGGTCCATTCCATGTTGGGGTATACTGACTTACCGATTTACCTATGGGGGTATGCACTCCTGACTGCCACTTATATCTTGAACAGATGTCCTTCCAAATACGTTTCTAAAACTCCACATGAGATGTGATAGGGCAGGAAACTAAGTCTTAATCATATTAGGATTTGGGGATGTCCCGCCTATGTCAAAAAGACCAAGGTAAAAAAAAAATGGAAGCGAGGTCCGCGAAGGGACGTTTAATTGGATTCCCATCTGGGATGCTGGGTTATCTATTCTACATGCTCGAAGATCGAAAGATCGTTGTTGCTTTACAAGCACACTTCCTGGAAGATGAGTTCATTCAGGAAGGCGGAGCAGGTAGAAGTATTTCTTTGGAAGAATATAATGAAACTCCTAAGGAGACACCTGTGCAAGAAATTGGAACCGAACCTTCTGAAATACAAGTCCACCACCTCGTAGGTCTAGTAGGGTGTCTCAATTACCTGAGAGGTATAGTTTTATGCACTTGTAGGAACTGGGTTTCCATGAGTTTCCAGGTGATAAACAAGAGATCGACCCACGACCAATGACCTAGCAATCGTGGATGTAGACTCCATGAAATGGACTGTAGCAGTATTCATGTAGTTGTAACCTTCATTTTGACGAGACAGTCAAAGAGTTTGACTTCGTGCAAAATGAAGAGGAACCCTATGTATACAAGAGGGTTAGTGGGAGCTAGATCGCATTCTTAGTACTATATGTAGATGGCATTCTACTAATAGGAAATGATGTGGGAATGCTCAGTTCTGTGAAAGCTTGGCTTTCGAGTAATTTCTCCATGAAAGACTTAGGAGAAGAAACCTATATTCTTGGGGTTCGGCTCTACTAGGATAGATCGAAGAGAATGATAGGTTTTCTCCAAGCCCTCTATATAGATAAGATCTTAAAGAGGGTTCCTATCGATACGACATGGAATAAAACTCACGTTGAAGATGTGTCCTCATAGTGAGGAACAATGAAAGGAAATGAGGAATATACCATATGCTTCGGAATTTGGGTAGCCTTATATATACTTTATTGTGTACGAGACCTGACATTGTGCATGATGGGATCGTGGTAAGTAGGTTTCAGGCTGACCCAGTTAGGGAACATTAGACTGCCGTAAAAGAACATTCTCAAGTACTTTAGAAGGACTAGATTCCTGGTTCTTAAATATGGCGGTGGAGAATTGAATGTAATGGGATTCACTGTATTGGACTTCCAAGGACAGAAAGACGATTCTATGTCTACTTCTGGCTACATTTACTCTAAATGGAGGAGCCGTATCATGGCATAGTGCCATGTATAGCGCGACTGCTGGTTCCACATGTTAGGCTGAGTATAAAGCGGCCTTGGAGGCCTCCAAATGAAGGGTTAAGAAGTTACTGGTAAACTTCACGTGACACCATGTGCTGCACTGACTATTTTCGTTTTTATACGATAATGATAGAGCAATAACACAGGCCTGGGAGCCGAGGTTTCATAATGGTACAAAACATATTGAGAGAGAGTATCATCTCGTAAGAGAATTTGTTCGCATAGAGTTACATTGTGCTGCATAGAGTACAGTCATCCAACTATATCGCTGATCCACTAACCAAGCCACTTTCTCAGATTAGCTTGGAGCGTCATCTGGAAAATATAGGTATTAGATACCATAGTGTGTGGCATTGAGTGCAAGTGGGATATTGTTGGGAGTATGCCCTCGAATGCCACTCCGACGATGTTGAGTGAGGGCATTGTACTTGTTATTATGTAAATCATTAATATAAGGCAATGGATGTTTCTTTATTTACTGGTAGTTACTGGCATTCCTAACTCGTAAATATACATATAAAAACTAGTCCATGTATTTGAGAGCAAAATGTTCCACTCCTTATTGGATAAGGGGGTCGGCACTGGAAAGGTTTATAGCTCAAATACTTAATCGTTCGCAAGTCGATGAAACTTGACTGGGCGTTAAGTTTATGTGAAGACTTGTATAACGTGTTCTTTGACATGGAGGGTGCCTGTCGAACGCTAATGGTTAGTGGGAGCACACGTTATAGGTATGCTAATTGGATTAGTATACTTGAACCGACTCACCCTCGATTCGTCGCACTGATTTCACTCTGGGACAGTCAATGACGAAATTGAAAGGTTGTGATAGGTATTCATGAACCTTCGACTTGAGGATTTAGTAGGGATGTGCTTGTGACGTCAATATTTTCATTAGAGTAGTTCGACCCTGTAAACCAGGAGGCGGGGGTCAACCTCGACGTGCATCTTGACGGGCAAGTAGCAGGTCCTACTGAATACCAAGATAGAATTCATTCTCCCGCTAGTGAGTGGGTTTAATGTCCTATGCAGTTATTGACATATGAGATCAAATGTCTTTGGCCAAAGCATTGGAGCTAGTTGTATTGGATACACGAGATCTCGATGATCTCGATTTGCATTAACGCATGCATAGCATCAAGTACAGATAGGGTTTGACTGACCGTGACCCTATAACTTGATCGGGACATTTGAAAGAAGGGTTTATACGTATACTGGTATTCATGACAGAATGGTTCTTGAATGATCCCAATCATTCGTTCTCAGTTGGGGTACAATGTAGGCTGCCAGGCTGGCTAGGTGGTGCTACTACTCTTTGGTTCCTCCCATTGCTGACTGAGACGAACCTACCGAGTCGCGCAATAGGATTGACGACGAAATGAATCGAGCTTATTCTCTCATTATGAATATTATATATTGGATATCTAATTAATTGGGACATTGGATGTCTAAATTGATTTATTGGATAAATTAATTTACGGCCTAATGAATTAAATTAATTACTGGGTGATTAATTTAATTCATGAACATAATTATTTCTTGGAGAAATTAATTATGTTATTATGTATTTGATATGATTAATTAATTGGACTAATTGATATAAATACATCAGAACGGAATCGGAGTTTATCTGTTTGGACTCGCGGGAGTCCGAAACGGACCGAACTCCACCTACCCTTCTAGATGCCCCCCCTGTCTTCAACCTAATGTGGTGGAAGACTTCATGATTTAATATCATGAAGTGTCTTGTCTTCGGGGACATCGAATCTCCCTTTTATATTGTAAAGGTGATTTCATGTGATTGATTAAAAAAAAAGGAAGACTCATCTCACTCCTTGGAAAAGTATTCCATATGTAAGGTTGCAAAGGAGAGAGAGCAGGAAGAGTTTTTCTTTGTCTTCAAAGTATTCTTCATCTTCATTATATTTTCAATGAAAAATATTGTGAGGAATAATTGAGAGAAATAAATTATACACTTAGAGTGTTATAATCAAAAGCTTCATCATCAAGCTCTAGCCGTATCCTTAGGTGATAGCAAGGTGATAGTCATCCCGTTCGTTTCTCCGGCACGTGGCAAGTAGAGACGCGGTATTTTCGGCGTTGGATCATCCAAGGGCTTGGAGCACTTTGGATCGTAGCTTGGGGAATAGCTCAAGAGAAGAACACCATATAATCAACGGACTACGAGGGTATGATTTTGGATCTTCCTTTGTTTATTTTATATTCGTATATGCATAGATCGATCGATCCTCGTAGGGATTCAGATTGAATTAATTTTCATTTTACCACTTCTGTTGGGCCTTCGTTTTAGGCACCGAATCCCAACAGTATGTTATTGATGAAAGGCCAAATCGGTCTACTGATTCGTATTTAGCCATGTTGGCATTTGTTTTGATGTCTTGTTTTGGTATCTAGCCTGGTAGATTCTCACTCAGAGGGTCTGCGGTGCTGTAATATTCCCGAGTGGATTGGGGGTGTTACAATACCAAGGAACTAACTCGATCGATTCTGCAGGAGTTCACAAATCGAACCACATCAGAGAATTTTGATCTTAAACGGAATTACCCCAATATTCTGGATAGTGGAGGTCGATATACAGCTCGGCAGACTGATATTATGGGAAACGACATTGATAGTCGAAGCGGACATCTGGAGGAGATGAGCTGTAACACCCCCAAATTTAACCCGGAATATTATAGCGCCGTGGGCCCCGAGATAGAACCCACAAGGCTAAAGGAAATTTTCGCAAATATTTACAAATACCCAAGAGGCCAACGATGGTACTATCTTAAAAACATTTGAAGACTATATAAAATCTTTTTATCAAAACCGTCGTAAAATCTCATTTTGAAAATGGCAAGGCCAAACGGCCGAAACTCAATAGTTTAGAAGAAGATTTCCAAAGTAACTCAAATTACCAGAAACAAAAGGTCGTTTCAAAATACTCACGCAGTGGAAAAGACAATAGTTAAAAGTACTCTAGCAGCGGAAATACAACAACTGGTCAGGAAACTCAATACAGAAACATGTCCTAGCCAGTATCCTCCGGGAAGCTCATCTCTCCACGACCGCTACAAGCTCGATATTTCAAGAACCTAAAAAGAAAGCCCACGACGGGGTCAGCCATAATATCCAACAATGATAACCGTCACATCACATTAATAATTACATACCAATGAGAATACAAAATAAGAATACGACCAATGTAATCTTATCGTGGTAACTTTACTTACTCAAATAATTCTCGACAGAATAACCATTATCACATTTCACTATCTCATACTTGATTAACCAATAAATTCGAACATAATATCTGTATTGTACCTCAAACAATACTCAAGATTCTCAAACTATCATCACCAACCCATGATACGGAAATATACCAGTTCTGACCATTAGGATCCATCGGATAGCATCATCAAATCCCAAGACGACAACTGATTGTCCATCAAAAGATAAATACCAAAGAAAAATATGGATCATACCTCAAGATATGAAATGCCACGACAATCATGTCAGTCAAATCTGAGGTCGGATCAATACCACACACGGACATGGTCCTAACACAAGACCTACAAATGCATACTCATATGACAACGTCAATATGATCAAAACAATATCAACAGTGTATACTCAATGGAAATCCCATGACCCAGCGCCCTCAGCATAGGTCCCAAGATTATCCTACCAGATCAACATGAGGTGGATAACCAACAATATACATATACACAACAACATATGCAAAACCAACGATGCGAATCCATATGATTCCATCAACACAACACTGGGTACTCCAACGACCCAGCGCCCTCAGCATAGATCCCAAGATGATCCCGTCGGACCATAACGAGGTGGAAGAACCCGTCCAATGATCCAGCGCCCTCAGCATAGATCCCAAGATGATCCCGTCGGACCATAACGAGGTGGACATCTGATCCAGCGCCCTCAGCATAGATAACACGACCCCAACGGATCAACACAACATAAACAACATAAACAATACACATGCAAATCAATATGTTCATAGATATGAACAACACAGGACTCAATAACATGAACGACATTATGACAAAACAACTAGGACGACCTCATGTTCAGCAATATGAAAGACAACCTGCATGATCAACATCATCAACACTAAACCGAAATCAAAACTAAGATACTTGTCCCGAGTTCTTCAGGAGCAATCTTGATGTCAAATCATCACCGACGATTATCCTCAATGCTCGACGATCCAAACGCACCATGAACTATAGGTATTCATATCTTCATCTTTCTCGCAACGTAACCTTGATACCCAAACATACCAATAACCGAGATAAAGCATATACAATATGATTTACCTCCCAGAATCGGAAGAACGATATACAATCCAAATATCCCGAGTTCACAATAATAATCATCGCTATATGCATTATAAACGAAATGAAACCGAAACCATTCATTAAATATTATAACTGAGCAAGTAATAACTTGCCTCGATACTGATACGATGATGATGAAGCCGCTACCAATTTCATTGCCTTCGTATACGAGCTCCTCATCCCTGACCATGCAATTCACGAACATGCTCGAACACGACCGCAATATACGGTTATAATCACCGATCGATTATTGCAACCTATCGCAATAATAAATTTAACACACATTCGATAACAATCAATAATCGATATAACCAATCTACAAACTCAACGGTTCTAGGATATCTCGGTTAAACATAGACTGTACAATCCAACTCGATCCAGCACGAATTCATAATCATAATACGATGTACTGCATTGTCTGCCTACTTAGCGCACGTTAATCACTCAACGTAGCTTGCGCTAAGTCGCTCCCGATAACATGCGCTAGCCAGTAAGCTTAGCGTGCGCTACTGCTGTACAGTTTGCATGTTTTACAAGTATCGATCAACATATGGCGATTATCAAGAACACTAAGTGATTCGAAACCATGTTCAAAGCTATCAAGACAACGAAATCCGATATCCTTTAACATATAAACAATCATTCAACTTATAATCCAAGTCTTATATCCATATATCATCTTCCTCAATATCAACATCATGAAACCTTAAGAACGTAACAATACTTCCATAATCTATAATTACATTGAGTAATTATCAACAATAACGTCAACATCCGAAACTGAGGAGAAGAATTAACCAACTTATCTCGAGAGGACTAACAACACGAGTCAAACCATACGAATCACATCAATATCCATATATCAATAAAAACATCATCATAATCCGGTAATCCATGTCCTAATCATACTTATTAACTTGTTTATATGATAATCATCAACTCAAGAACATCAATCTCCAATCCAAAATGAAATCCAAAGGTGAAGAACTATTACCTTGTATAGACGAACCATGAAGGAGAACAATCAACTTTATTCCAAGAATCATCAATAATTTCAAGAACAAGACTTTAATCCATGTTCCTCAGCTTAATCTTTGTTAAAGATCATCATATCTCAGTTTTTGGAACCTCCAACTTCTCTCTAAAAACTCTCTCTCTCGGTTGCAACTACACATATATATACTGTATATTATTAATGTACGCTAACATCCTCATTTAACGTACGTTACATGCTTAGCGTGCGCTAACTCTTTTTCGTTAGCGTGTGCTATTGCGGTCCAGAGGCTACTGACTTGCTCCGCACATCAGCTTACGTACGTAATGCCCATGCAATAACGTACGTAAACTACACTGTCTAGCGCACGCAAAATCTTGTATCTTAGCGTGCACTAATTGTAGTTGACTTGCTACAGTCTGTACCTACCCCGAATATGCTCGTGACCCCACATGCCGAAAGCAACCAATAAAGCCAAGATTCCCTGTTGACCGATCTGATATTAGCGTGCGCTAACAACAGGCATTAGCGTGCGCTAATGCTTTACGACAAACATCAGTTGACTTCGTCGACACATGCACCGAAAGTGACTGGGTCCACACGTAGATTCCCTTTGATCTGTTCTGAACTAGTGTGCGCTATCTTTTACCATTAGCATGCGCTAAACCTGCACGATAGCGTGCGCTAGGAATGCATATTAGCGTGCGCTAATAATGCTACATTAGCCATTTCCCGCAATTTCTGTCCAACGTCTCGACATACCAAAAACGAACATACGACACACTGAACACAAATACTGAATCCAATAATATTCTCATACGATATACCTAATATCAAAAGTGCGATAACCTGATACACGATATTCTCAATTGTAATTGTCTACCAAATACGACAATTAGACCAATACTGACATCTCAGTCCTTCATTATTTTATCCATACTGTACAGATTCCACGCTGTACAACATAACTCGGATAAAATAATATTAAACAACAGTAGTAGAAATTCCGGATATTACATTCTACACCACTTAAAATAAGTTTCGGCCTCGAAACTTGCAAGCCGTCATAAAAACAAACAAACATACCGTTCAACCCAAAATATCCCAAAACCATCACGACAATGATCAATCATCATCACTATAGAATAACCACAACAGCATACTTACCAATGCGCAAAGTCGACCGTCTTCTGAGATACTAGCTAGTGACCTCACTGTAAAGTCTCAATACACTTTACAATCACAATTCCTTGAGTCTCAACAAAATATATCATCTTCGGATGACACAATCTGCCCGAATCAAATTCTGTCTGCCTGATTACATAATCAAGTCTCAATTCCGATAAGACGAATAATATACAATACATCTGCGAAACAACTGCCCAAAACAACGATACGAATCCCGAAACGTTGACACAAAATCCGAACGCTCAGATGATCATCAATAATGATCAACAATCAACCGAATTTATCATCGACATGATAAATTCCAATCTGACCAACCAGAGGTCAAAACACAATCGAGAATATCATCAACATGATAAACTCCAATATGACCAACCAGAGGTCAAAACACAATCGAGAATATCATCAACGTGATAAACTCTAATACGACCAACGAACGATCAACGATAATCGAGAATACCTTCACACGGTAAGCTCCAACACGATCAACACAGAACCACAGAAACCGATATATAAACAAATAAAGTTCTCAAAACGACACGCCAATCACATACAGTGTATCTCAATAAACATACCCGACTGGTGAACATACCCCTCAGCGTACGAACAACCAATCACAACCCATCGAACATATACAAATTATACAAGGAGTGGGAACGACCAATCGATACTCAAAACAACCAGCATGAGGTCAACAACCCCAAATCTACACTTACAAAGAAATCATTTGAAAATCATTATGGTAAAATCGCGCTACTACCATACCAATTGAATCACATAAAACATATGTCCCGATTTCAGAAAATTCAAAGTTTCTAAAATCGCATCCTGTGCATGAATCTACAATACGCAGCATATCTCTCTCATCCGATAGATCAACCGATCATCCCTGGATAACCAAACTGCCATACTAAAGTTCGAATCTCCTTTCATAGTACCATTAGTGTGTTATCCAGTTGGTGAGTCTCACTCAGAACTTCACCACGATATGCATTATGCGCTAAATGCGTATGTACATCAATCCCGTTTTCAAAACCAGTTTGAAATCACATAATCTTGTCACAAAGATAATTTTCGAAAGTTCTTTTCAAAAATTCCAAAACTCAAAACATAAATTTTCGTAAGATCACGAAATCAATTTTCGAAAAATTAACTAGCTCGCTAATGCCAAGTATTCAATAACAGTGTCCTCCGAATCCACACGATTTCGAAGTTTAAAAATGAAAACTATGCAAATGATTGACCACATCTATACCTCTGTATACCAGTCCATCTCGTCACAAATTCCACTGACATTCGGTCGGAAAACTACACGATAGAATCCAAAATCTCAACGTATAGGCTCCGAAAAAAAACTCCTTTTTCCACATATGGCTCACAACGTCAATCATTAACCCATCCTGGATCACCTCAATTATGCTATGACAAAACATTGAATAATCAATAAATCAAACACAGCGAAAGACTACCCGAGAAGTTCATTTGAACAAGTAAACCAAAAACCTCAAAAGGCGGAAATAAAAACGATTGGTAAAGTGTTTTACAAATCTCGGGAGTTTTAGAAAACAGAAAAGCCTTTTTTTTTAAACATCAGGGTCTAAGCCCATATCTCTTTCCGCATTTCAAAAAGTAGAAAACTCCTTTCGGACCCTAAGTCCTGAGTTGTAAAACTATTTCAAATTCAATTGGGTCTCGGCCCAAAAATCATTTTCCGTAAAACATTCGTGAAACGTTCATTTTGAAAAGTATATTTTCAAAAGCTCAAAAGCAGTTCATATATCAAAATGAATTAGCATGACTACATGTCCTTCTCAACAATTCACAGTCCTTCTCCCGAATACACAATTCCGTTTCTAAAATCTAACCGACATATTGATTTCCAAAATCATAGCGTCTCAAGATCATCAATCCTGTCCCAACTACTGTGTTCTGTTATCTCATAATCGTAGCACATAATATTCTTCCGAATCTCAAAGCATATCAATTTAGAACGGCAATAAATCTCAATGAAATTCGAAAATCCAAATACTTACAGATCGTGAAGCTGACGATTCCCCGTGATACTGGCACATGTCTCGACTCAAGAAAATACTCGACACAGGTATTTTCAAAACACACGTTTTGTAAAATCAGTTCAACTTCAGAACACAACACATCTTTTTCAAGAGAATCACGTTAGCACCATTTGGAAAAGTTTACAACAATCCTAGTACCACACTGATAAATCACATAACCCATAAGCCCGAGTGAACAACAAAAACTCACGGCTCTAGTATTAGCCAATCGACAACTCGAATGACGCGACCAAAACACGACCCAACTCGACCCAAATGCCTAGGTTTTCTCAACCTAAGCTCTGATACCATATTCTGTAACACCCCCAGATTTAACCGAGAATATTATAGCGTCGTGGGCCCCGAGATGGAACCCACAAGGCTAAAGGAAATTTTCGCAAACATTTATAAATGCCCAAGATGCCAACGATGGTACTATCTTAAAAACATTTGAAGACTATATAAAATCTGTTTATCAAAACCGTCGTAAAATCTCATTTTGAAAAGGGCAAGGCCAAACGGCCGAAACTCAATAGTTTAGAAGAAGATTTCCAAAGTAACTCAAATTACCAGAAACAAAAGGTCATTTCAAAATACTCATGCAGCTGAAAAGACAATAGTTAAAAGTACTCTAGCAGCGGAAATACAACAACTGATCAGGAAACTCAATACAGAAATATGTCCTAGCCAGTATCCTCCGGGAAGCTCATCTCTCCACGACCGCTACAAGCTCGATATTTCAAGAATCTAAAAAGAAAGCCCTCGACGGGGTCAGCCATAATATCCAACAATGATAACTGTCACGTCACATTAATAATTACATACCAATGAGAATACGAAATAAGAATACGACCAATGTAATCTTATCGTGGTAACTTTACTTACTCAAATAATTCTCGACAGAATAACCATTATCACATTTCACTATCTCATACTTGATTAACCAATAAATTCGAACATAATATTTGTATTGTACCTCAAACAATACTCAAGATTCTCAAACTATCATCACCAACCCATGATACGGAAATATACCAGTTCTGACCAATAGGATCCATCGGATAGCATCATCAAATCCCAAGACGACAACTGATTGTCCATCAAAAGACAAATACCAAAGGAAAATATGGATCATACCTCAAGATATGAAATGCCACGACAATCATGTCAGTCAAATCCGAGGTCGGATCAATACCACACACGGACATGGTCCTAACACAAGACCTACAAATGCATACTCATATGACAACGTCAATATGCTCAAAACAATATCAACAGTGTATACTCAATAGAAATCCCATGACCCAGCGCCCTCAGCATAGGTCCCAAGATGATCCTACCAGATCAACATGAGGTGGATAACCAACAATATACATATACACAACAACATATGCAAAACCAACTATGCGAATCCATATGACTCCATCAACATAACACTGGGTACTCCAACGATCCAGCGCCCTCAGCGTAGATCCCAAGATGATCCCGTCGGACCATAACGAGGTGGAAGAACCCGTCCAATGATCCAGCACCCTCAGCATAGATCCCAAGATGATCCCATTAGACCATAACGAGGTGGACATCTGATCCAGCGCCCTCAGCATAGATCACACGATCCCAAAGGATCAACACAACATAAACAACATAAACAATACACATGCAAATCAATATGTTCGTCGACATGAACAACACAGGACTCAATAACATGAACGACATTATGACAAAACAACTAGGATGACCTCATGTTCAGCAATATGAAAGACAACCTGCATGATCAACATCATCAACACTAAACCGAAATCAAAACTAAGATACTTGTCCCGAGTCCTTCAGGAGCAATCTCGATGTCAAATCATCACAGGCGATTATCCTCAATGCTCGACGATCCAAACGCACCATGAACTATAGGTATTCATATCCTCATCTTTCTCGCAACGTAACCTTGATACCCGAACATACTAATAACCGAGATAAAGCAGATATATTATGATTTACCTCCCAGAATCGGAAGAACGATATGCAATCCAAATACCCCGAGTTCATAATAATAATCATCGTTATATGCATTATCAACGAAATGAAACCGAAACCATTCATTAAATAGTATAACTGAGCAAGTAATAACTTGCCTCGATACCAATACGACGATGATGAAGCCGCTACCAATTTCATTGCCTTCGTCTACGAGCTCCTCAGCCCTGACCATGCAATTCACGAACATGCTCGAACACGACCGCAATATACGGTTATAATCACCGATCGATTATTTTAACCTATCGCAATAATAAATTTAACACACATTCGATAACAATCAATAATCGATATAACCAATCCACAAACTCAATGGTTCTACAATATCTCGGTTAAACATAGATTGTACAATCCAACTCGAACCAGCATGAATTCATAATCATAATACGATGTACTGCATTGTCTGCCAACTTAGCGCATGTTAATCACTCAACGTAGCGTGCGCTAAGTCGCTCCCGATACTGTGCGCTAGCCAGTAAGCTTAGCGTGCGCTACTGTTGTACAGTTTACATGTTTTACAAGTATCGATCAACATATGGCGATTATCAAGAACATTAAGTAATTCGAAACCATGTTCAAAGCTATCAAGACAACGAAATTCGATATCCTTTAACATATAAACAATCATTCAACTTATAATCTAAGTCTTATATCCATATATCATCTTCTTCAATATCAACATCATGAAACCTTAAGAACGTAACAATACTTCCATAATCTATAATTACAGTGAGTAATTATCAACAATAACGTCAACATCCGAAACTGTGGAGAAGAATTAACCAACTTATCTCGAGAGGACGAACAACACGATTCAAACCATACGAATCACATCAATATCCATATATCAATAACAACATCATCATAATCCTGTAATCCATGTCCTAATCATACTTATTAACTTGTTTATATGATAATCATCAACTCAAGAACATCAATCTCCAATCCAAAATGAAATCCAAAGGTGAAGAACTATTACCTTGTATAGACGAACCATGAAGGAGAACAATCAACTTTATTCCAAGAATCATCAATAATTTCAAGAACAAGACTTTAATCCATGTTCCTCAGCTTAATGTTTGTTAATGATCATCATCTCTCAGTGTTTGGAACCTCCAATTTCTCTCTAAAAACTCTCTCTCGGTTGCAAGGAAGGAATGGACGAAATGAAGGATAATGCCCAACTACACATATATATACTATATATTATTAACGTACGCTAACATCCTCATTTAACATATGTTACATGCTTAGCGTGCGCTAACTCTCTTTCGTTAGCGTGCGCAATCGCGTTCCAGAGGCTACTGACTTGCTCCGCACATCAGCTTACGTACGTAATGCCCATGCAATAACGTACGTAAACTACACTGTCTAGCGCACGTAAAATCTTGTATCTTAGCGTGCGCTAATCGTAGTTGACTTGCTATAGTCTGCACCTACCCCGAATATGCTCGTGACCCGACGTGCCGAAAGCAACCAATAAAGCCAAGATTCCCTGTTGACCGATCTGATATTAGAGTGCGCTAACAACAGGAATTAGCGTGCGCTAATTCTTTACGACAAACATCAGTTGACTTCATCGGCACATGCGCCGAAAGTGACCGGGTCCACACGTAGATTTCCTTTGATCTGTTCTGAACTAGCGTGCGCTATCTTTTACCATTAGCGTGTGCTAAACCTGCACGATAGCGTGCGCTAGGAATGCATATTAGCGTGTGCTAATAATGCTACACTTAGCCATTTCCCGCAATTTCTGTCCAATGTCTCGACATACCAAAAACGAACATACGACACACTGAACACAAATACTAAATCCAGTAATATTCTCATACGATATACCCAATATCAAAAGTGTGATAACCTGATACACGATATTCTCAATTGTAATTGTCTACCAAATACGACAATTATACCAATACTGACATCTCAGTCTTTCATTATTTTATCCATACTGTACAGATTTCACGCTGTACAACATAACTCGGATAAAATAATATTAAACAACAGTAGTAGAAATTCTGGATATTACATGAGCAACATTGACTTGGAATCCACGCTAATCGATTTCATGATGGAGGGAGGGCTGGTTACTTAATCCTGTCAGTCAGTCCGTTTTTTCTACGCCATGCTATGAAGATTATTACACGGAACTGTCAGGGGGCGGGAGACCCCTATTTTCTTACCCACCTTAGAGACATTGTTAGAGAACACCGCCTGGATGTTATCAATATTATGGAAACCTGCATTAGTCAGGAATCGGCTATTGCTCTTGTACCCAGTTTGGGATTTTCTAACTTTCACATTGCACCAACTCGTGGCATGACGGGTGGCATTTGGATGTTATGGGATGAGTACAGTATAGAAGTCAATATTATTAGAGTGGAAGACCAGGGAATTCATGCTACGATCAACAGAAATAATCAATCTAAATGGATGATTTTGGGGATCTATGCACAACCGCGGAAAGCTGATAAAGCAAGAATACATGCAAGCATGATTGATATTGCTAAATCGTTTAATCTTCCTTGGATTGATGCAGGTGATTTCAATGACGTTTGCTACGCACACGAAAATAAAAGAGGGAATACTCCTAACTTTGGTCGTTGTTTACATTTCATTCAGTTTATTGCTGAATGTGGCCTTACAGACCTTAGGGCAATTGGTTCTAAATATACGTGGACCAACAAGTGAAAAGGCATTGCAAATATTCAGGCGAAATTAGATCGCGCTCTTGCAAATGAGAATTGGCTTTCGATGTTCCCGAATAGCGTGGTTATTAATCTGCTATGTTTGTATTCTGATAATCATCCCATCCTTATTTGCTGTGATGGACAACCTACGAGACGAACAGAACGACCCTTCAAATTTGAAGGAATATGGTTTAAACATCAAGAATGCTTACCACTGATCGAATCTATTTGGCAACAACACCCAAGTACTCTTGAAGCCATCAGAAAAATTCCAGATACTCTTTCTAGATGGAATAAAGAACGTTTTGGAAATATTTTTTGGAGATACATGTACAACGACGCATCAAAGGTATTCAAAATTCTCTTGCTAGAAGAAGCAATGCGGACCTGTAAAAACTTGAATGTGAGCTGATGGAGGAATATAATAATATCTTGAAGCAAGAAGAGATCTTATGGATGTAGAAATCGAGGATAAAATGGGTTGGTGATGGATAATCTGTTGTATCGAGATTTATTCACCTCGACAGGCGATCGCCTGCAAGGCCGAGCGACCGAGTCCACACCAATCAAACTATGGCTAACTCGCCTAATCGAAGATACCAGCCCACCATCAAGTACCTAGCGATCGACTCCCAAGGCGATCGCCCTTTGGCATCTGGCGATCGACTCTAGTGTCCGGCTAAGGACAACCGACCTACGCCCCAAATAGAGATGAACGCCCGGCAAAGTCATCGAAGACTGGATCTCAGAGCAGCACCCACATGCAGATCCACAAAAGGTGCTGACAGGTAAGACCTTTGACCCCAGTCTGTCACCTACCTCACCTACTAACAGGGCCGCCGAAAGTTACGAAGTGGGACCGCCCGTGACAGCGACTCAGGACGTGTGCAGGCTCCCCATTGTATCGCACAGCTGGCTGCCAGCAGCAGTCGCGGACTTTAAGGGGACAAGCCCATGTGCTAAAAGACGATCGCCCGATTATTACAATACAGCAAAGGTGATCGCCCGGCATATCCAAGTCCTATAAATAGAGAACCTCCTCCTACTGGAAAAAGGTTCTCAATTCGTTCACTTATATTCCGAACTCATTCACGGAAATACAAAAGAACATATACACCATCAGGCTCCCAGCTTTTTCTCCAGAATCTACCTCAGGATTTCTCTCTCATATCCTCTCATCCAGAAGACGGTCAGCAGAGGCAAGAAGTCTCCACAGTGCAGATTCAAGGAGATTTAGAAGTCCAGGAGCTCAAGCATACATCTAATACACGCCGTGAGAGACTGTCGATCTCTCACCGCCGTCACAGTTTATCTCCGTTGTTACAAGAACTCACAGAGCATCATATCTGGTTCTTCCGGCAATCTACACGCTCACTAGCTACTATAACGAGAATCTTTACACTCATTGTAATTGTATTCTTACATTAGTACTTGTATCCCCGAATATTAGTATTAATAATACCTCGCGAGAGCATTCAAGCCCGGGACTAACAACCCCGGCAATTCTTGTGTTATTTACTTTTCCCACGGAAGTGTTCTCGCATTTGTTTGTTATCCATCCATTCCAGAAATATTTATCTCCGGATAATATTTTGGGTAGCAACAATTGGCGCTAGAAGGAGGGGGGCCTCTAACCCTCAAATTTTTATTCCTACCGTCTCGAAGAACAGTCACTGTTTTCCGAGGCATATACCTGAAGAAACACTCACTGTTCTTCAGAGAAAGCTTTCAGAATCATGTCTTCCACCTCTGCGTCGAAGAAAGCCGCTGGCCAGCCCGCTAGACGCCTCGTTCCGTCTCAGTCCGAGCCACAGCCGATGGCGGAGGGTAGTCGCCGTGGTCCGAGATGCTCGATCCCGCCCCTGGGGGACGGCCCAAGTCTCTCGCTCGATCAGTTCCGAACAGCGGGACAGATCGAGGAGGCCATGGCCATCCTACAGGAGCGACGGAGTGCTCTCGACGCGACTCCCGCTGTCACCCCCTTGGCCATCCGCCGGATGTCCAAACGGAAGTTCAAGGCATTGCTGACTGAGTGATCTCCAGGAGGCTCCCGTTCGCAGGGAGTGGCGCTCACCAGCCGGGGCACCTCTGTTTTCGATCGCCTCGGCAGCGACCCATCTTGGCGACTGGGGCAGTCCGGCCCCAGCCACGAGTCGACGGAGCTCGAGGCTGTCACCAGGAGCTCGGCCTATCCGACTCCCAGGAGGCAACCCAGTCGTCTGGCTCCCCCTCGCCAAATAGCCGAGGTCGGCAGCAGCGGAGTCAGGAGATCGATTCACGATCGCCTCGGCTCCCGCTCCAAGAGCCGATCCTCGAGCGACCATGCTACAGCGATGGCCGCAATGCAACGCCAGCTCAACGACATGAAGGCGCTCATGGAATCTGGGGTAGGCGCCAAGAGCAAGATCATCGGGCCGAGCGAGCCACTCGCGGTCCACATCGAGCTCGCCCCCATCCAGCACAAGATCGCCCCTCCTCAAACACCTTTGTACGAGGGGAGATCAGACCCCGAATCACACCTGATCAAGTTCAACATCTACATGACCGGGTGTGGGGCATCTGACGCGACCAGGTGCCGAATGTTCCCTCTGACGCTGGACGACCTTGCCCACAGGTGGTACGCCTCATTGCCGCCTCGGTCCATCGGCTCCTTTAACCAACTGGCGAACGACTTCACAGCGTACTTCGCCACCAGGGTTGCTCGGCCCGAGGGTCCCCATCGCATGATGCGAATAATTCAAACGCAAAACACATCACGATATAAAAATGGGAACATAACAGGATAACATAACGAGTCAAGTTAGGAAAAACTTACGAGCACCGGCGTACTAAGATCCTTGAAAATTTGAGATGCGAATGCAGTTCAAATCCTAAGCTCCAAGTCCTCGTCTCCTAAAATAATTAAAATCTACTATTAATAGAGCGTCCATAATAAATTAACATAAATTATTTGAATTTATACCCTGAAGCTTAAAGATTATTAATTTGATCTACTGAACTGAATTTATTATTTTAAAAAGAATTTATCCAATTAACCAAATTAAATAATACCAGTCCAGAATTATATTATTATAGTCCAACATTAAGTAAAATTGCAGACCAAATAATTAGATTAACTCTCCCGTGTTATAAAACTGTAATAGGAGAATACAAAGAGAACAGAGAGAATATAGAGAAGGTATTTCTCTTGGAATGAATTTTCATTAAGCACTGAAGCCCTATTTATAGAAAAACTTCATATGGCACAAACGTAATTACATAATTTCATCAGGGGTATCATAGTCATTCACATGTTATAATATATTATCTTGTTACGCATTACGAAGGTGATATACTTCAACACTCCCCCTTGAATGACTATGCCTTATAGCTGCCTCATTAAAAACCTTATCAGGAAAACCCTGTGGGACAAAACCATGATAAGGGAAAAAGAGTACAGCTATATACCTCCCCCTCAAGTTAACAAGGGGGAGTATCTTCATAAATCTCGGAGATGTCGCATCCCAATATTGTGAACATGTTTTCTGAAAACTGAGGTTGGGAGCGCCTTTGTAAATAAATCTGCAACATTGTCACATGATCGAACATACTGAATGATAATCTCCTTCTTCTCTTCACGTTCTTGAGTGTATGTGAAGAACTTTGGGGGAATGTGTTTAGTTCTGTCGTTCTTGATATATCCTTCCTTGGTCTGTGCAACACATGCAGCATTATCTTCAAACAATATTGTTGGATCTTTATTAACCGGTAATCCAGTGGCTTCATTAATGTGTTGAGTGATAGATATAAGCCACACACATTCTTTACTTGCTTCTTGAAGAGCAATAACTTCAGCATGGTTTGAAGATGTAGCAACTAGTGTTTGCTTTTGGGAACGCCAGGATATCGCAGTACCACTTATCATAAAAATATAACCAGTTTGTGATTTGCCTTTATGGGGGTCTGATAAATAACCTGCATCTGTAAAACCAGTTATTTCATCTTTTGAATCTTTGGGGTAAAATAATCCCAAATCAATTGTTCCTTAAAGATAGTGAAGTATGTGTTTAATCCCATTCCAATGTCTCCGTGTTGGACATGAGCTATATCTTGCCAATAGATTCGTAGTGAATGCTATATCTGGTCACGTATAATTTGCAAGATACATAAGAGCTCCAATTGCACTTAAATAAGGTACTTCAGGACCAAGTACTTTTTTGTTATCTTCACAAGGACGAAATGGATCATTTCAACATTAAGTGTCCTGTTTATCATTGGGGTACTAAGCGGGTTTGCCTTATCCATATTAAAACGTTGTGGTGTCAGCTGAAGGAGTCCGAGTAGATCCTCAGAAGATCGAAGCAATTATGGATTGGAAGCCTCCAAAGAACGTGAAAGAAGTCTGAAGCTTCTTAGGACTTGCTGGATATTATCGTCGATTCGTGGAAGGGTTTTCTAAAATCTCCCGCCCACTTACTCGACTCCTGCAGAAAACTCAAAAGTTTGAGTGGGAAAAGTCCGACTCGGACTACATCGACCGGGTAGACGAGATCATCCTCAACGGCGAGCCCATAAGCGATGAGATCGCCCTCTACGCGGTCCTAGGAGGATTCCATGGTCTTTCGCCTATGTTCAGGCATCTTACGAAAGACCAACCCTCGACCTACGCGGTCTTCCGATCTAAAGCCGCAGACTTCCTGGCCAGGCAAAGGTTTCTTCTCAGCCTTTGAGCAGCGCGATCGGCGCCCGAACGGCGATCTCCAGTCTTCCAGCCCTATCGTCGGTATCAACCTATGAATAACGCGATCGGCAGCCGAACGACGATCACCAGTCTTCCAGCCCGATCTCCATTATCTAGCAACATCATCAAGTCCGGAGGACTCGTTCGCCATCTACAGTTCATCATCTAACATGGTGGACTACGGCACGAGATCGCCTCCAACGCACGACGTACACCGTCGAAGGTCGGCATTTAACATGACGATCTGAGGTGAAAGAGTGCAGCCATGGTCCTGGTGGTCTATGGAACCGACTGCTTAGTCCATGCAAGGTCCCTTTGGGCCAAGATCGCTCGTCCTTCGTTTAAATACGAGGTCGGCGTAGTCTGAGGGCCCTCCAAAGCTAATCAGTGGACACGATCACCCGCCCTCAAAGGTTCATCATCTAATATGGTGAACCCGAACAACGCGACGTGTCGCTACCCCCGTCTCAATGTACACCGTCGAGGGTCGCCATCTTCATGGCGGGCCGAGGTGGAAGCAGAGCTAACAAGCCGCGGAAGTAGAGTTGATTAAATCCAACGACGCCCCGCGCAAGGACTCCTCCAGACCAAGACCGCACGCCCTTCGTTTAAATACGAGGCGAGGTGCAGCCTAAAGGAGGACCCTCACAATAAAATGAGTCACAAGACAGACAAAGTCTCTCGCGCACAAGACATGGTCATGGAGTCGGTCCATCGAACTCCGCGACTATGCACGGTTCCTCAAGATGGACGACCGTCCTCAAGGATTCGACAAAACTGAAGACCGCTCACTCAACAAGTTATTTTCATCCCCTTACTTTCACTAAGTGAACAAAAACAAGGGGGAAGGAGTGCGGACTACCTATACGACGATCGTCCCTATTCAACCACATACGGAGATCGCCATTTTTCAGATGATGTGCAGCGATCGAATTAGTTGCAAAAGTTATCTATTTGAGTTTATCAATTCACTTAGACCTACACACGCAACTATCTCTCCTCACACATTTGTACAAAGTCAAACAAAAGACTCAAAAATAGAAATCATTCAAGTGATAAATCAGAGATTCAAACGTTCATTTCATTACTTGAAAGATCAGAGTACATGGTCGCCCGAAGGCCTAAACGCTACAAAAAGAAAGCTACGAATTACAAGGCAATAAACTAAAACATAAAAACGAAGTGCCTCAAGCCCCCGCCTGGCCTTCCCTTTCAACCACTGGATCGACCTGCGGCCCTTCCCCAGCTTCCGGAGCGGCCTCCCCGTCCTCCGGAGCGTCAGGATGAACGAGGTTCGCCGGAGTCGGATACCAGCTCAAATCCACGCCAAGCTCTGAGAGATCCAAAATCGGCAAGGAGAAAGCGGGATGGAGAGGATGCTCCAGCGCATACGCCTTGAAATTCTCAGCAAGAGGGCCGACCTACATCCCTCCCTTCTTAGCATCCCGGATCGAGTCAGCGAACGCCATATAATAGGCAAACTCGCTGACAAACTCCGAGTTAAGAAAGGGATTGGCCTTGGTCGCCTCTACCTCCCCTTTCAGCTCCGCCACCGCCTGTTGCGATCCTTGGAGCTCGGCCTCCCTCGCAGCTATCTTCTCCTTCGACTCCGCCAGTTCGCTGGTCAGCCGAGCGATGGTCACTTTCAGTCGATCGGCCTCCGTCTCAGCGGCCTTCTGCGAGCGCACAGCATTTGTCATTCGGTCCTGGAATCGGTCAACCGTCAACCGAGACATCTCGGCATCCTTCCTCTCCAGCTCAAGCTCTTGGCCCGACCGCTTAGCTGCCTCCAAAGAGTCCTTCTCCATTGCCAATATCTTGTCGGTGAACTCGGCGTTCTCTTTCCGAGCCGCCTCGAGGTCCGCCTGCAGGTGAATAGTGGAAGGACGCCCCTCAAACTCTTGCGCAGTCTAGACAGCCATGGTCGCCGTCTGGAGAGAAAGGGCGAGAACAGCCTGCATCGTACTCCCAGATCGCTGACGAGCGATCGCATCTAGGTCGGTCGTCCAGGCCTTTGGTAGAGCAGCAACGGCCCGGTTGACATATTGCGGGATGTCACAGGACTGGCGAGGAGATCGGCTCGCTAAGAAATCCAACACCATCGGCGGACAAGATGGATCTGTACGACGGATCCTGCATCAAAACAACACAAAGTTAGCACATCTCCCATGCAAATGGCAATCTTCAAACTCAGCAAGCAAAGTCTACCTCTCGGCTCTCTCAGGATCGCGACCGAAGTATGGCTTCCCTCGAGGGGTCTCAGCTTCGGTGATCGCCATCTCCCGCAGGAAAGCCGCGAAGGGAGTAGGCTCATTCTCCGGAGGAACAATGGTGATCGGAGGTGCGGAGATCGGCACCTCGCTAGCAGGGGCAGAAACTAGAGTTTCTGCCGACCTCTGCCGTTTGCGATTCGTCCGAAGCCCGTCCTCCCAGATTTCCTTCTCGGCCACGATCGGCTCCACGCGAGGCTCCTCCTCCGGGATGATAGGTATCGCCACAGGAGGAGCCCGCGAGGACTTCGTCTGGCGGAGACGACCCAAAACCCCTGGATTCGACATAGCAATCTCTGGTGGGGGCTCCACAAAGCGAGGAAAGCGAACCTCTGCAATAAGAACAATCAGGCCACAGTTAGTCACATTTCTCCAACAGGACGATCGCCCAGCAAATGGAGATCGTAGAAATTCGTACCTGAGACCGAGATATGTCTCAGAAAATGGAGTACGCGAGCGGACAACCGACGACTCTCCTTGTTGATCTGGTTAGCGTCCAATTCGTCATCTGGCAAACTTCATATCCGCTCCCAGACGACCAGGAAATCGAAAGGCAACTCCTCAATCGCCGGAATGTGGAAACCTGCAAAAATAAATTCAAATTAGATCAGTTCAGAACATATCCGAACTAAGGGAGAGTTTGAACCCTTACCGGGATGTCTCTCCCGAAAACCAGTGGGAATCTCCAGCTCGCCAGTGGGATTGTCGCTCGCTGAGGCTTTCTAGGCACCGGCGACCCAGAACCACTTCGCCGGATCGCCCCGCGCCTTGTTCGGGACTCCAAGGGTCACCCAACCAGATCGGCCTTGTATATGATAGCCTCCGACCGACCCTTTCTGAACCGTCAGCTTGAATAGGTGGTTCATCTCCGACGGCGAAGGAAGGCGGTACAGTCGGTGACCGCCGAACAAGGTGAGGGTACACATTATCTAGAGCCAAGCATTTGGCGTCAGCTGTAGAGGCGCCACGTTCCAGGAAACCAACAGATGGGAGACAGCGAACGACAAGGGGAATCGCAACCCTGCCTCCATGATCGCTTCATTCACAGCGACCATCCCCTCTGGAGGCTGATCGGCTCTCTCATTCTCGGCCGGAACGAAGAGATCCACGTCTGAGGGGATATGAAACCTCGTCCTCCAGACGGCCAGATCCTTCCTGGTCGCCGAACTCCTGATTTGGCCAAGCGACCACAGAGATCGCTTAGCAGCCCGAAATAGCGATCGCTTGGGAGGTTGATAAGGGTGAGCGATCGAATACTCCCTGAAATCAAATCTTGGAGACGGACCGGCCAACCCCTCCATAATCTCAGCAAATGCCTCATAAGCCCGGCCAAAGGTACTGTGCCGCTCCCAAAAGGCCCTGACCGCGAGATCTCTCTCCGTCTGCGAGCGCCTGTGTTCGACGGTCGCCTCCTTAGCCACGCCAGCCTCGTTGAACAGCGCCTCGACCTCTGCAGGGTCAATTTCGGCCCGAATAGCCTCAGCAGCCATCTCCAGATGGAATCCAGCGGTGGATCCTCCCCGGACATCAGAAATCCCAGCGGCGGAGGAAGTGCCCTCTCCGTGTGAAGAAGATGTTCCAGCCATTTTTGAAGAAAATAGGAGAAAAGGAATGTTCGTTTTACCCAAAGATGAAATCGACCGACGATCGACAATAAGATCTTCAGAAAAATCTTCAGCAAGTCCTTCTTTCTCCAGTAAATGCGCGTAAGAATGAACACAGCCACCCTACGCCTTTTTATAGGAGATGGCAGGGACTCATTTGCAATTAAAGAGAATCTCAGGGGTCGGATATCAACCGTCGCATTTAATACTCCCTTGAAACCCGCGTACGCGTCTTTTCAAGGACGCGTCAGCCGAGGAGTCATAAATGACCGTCGGTCTACCCCAACAGGAACCCGACACGTGTCCCAGAGACTATTCCGCATCCGCTGCAATTCCCCGCTCATTTCAGCGACCTACCAGATCATCCAAACTCAGAATCTATCAGCTCAAAGACGATCGCCAGTTCAGTGCAACGCAGAGTCGCTCGTCGAAGTTCAGCGATCGCCAGCAGAACCACCTCACCCCACGTTTCCAACATAGGAGCAAGCTGGGGGGCAATTGTTGTATCGAGATTTATTCACCTCGACAGGCGATCGCCTGCAAGGCCGAGCGACCGAGTCCACACCAATCAAACTATGGCTAACTCGCCTAATCGAAGATACCAGCCCACCATCAAGTACCTAGCGATCGACTCCCAAGGCGATCGCCCTTTGGCATCTGGCGATCGACTCTAGTTTCCGGCTAAGGACAACCGACCTACGCCCCGAACAGAGACGATCGCCCGGCAAAGTCATCGAAGACTGGATCTCAGAGCAGCACCCACGTGCAGATCCACAAAAGGCGCTGACAGATAAGACCTTTGACCCCAGCCTATCACCTACCTCACCTACTGACAGGGCCGCCGAAAGTTACGAAGTGGGACCGCCCATGACAGCGACTTAGGATGCGTGCAGGCTCCCCATTGGACCGCACAACTGGCTGCCAGCAGCAGCCGCGGACTTTAAGGGGACAAGCCCATGTGCTAAAACACGATCGCCCGATTATTATAATACAGCAAAGGCGATCGCCCGGCATATCCAAGTCCTATAAATAGAGAACCTCCTCCTACTGGAAAAAGGTTCCCAATTCGTTCACTTATATTCCGAACTCATTCACGGAAATACAGAAGAACATACACACCATCAGGCTCCCATATTTTTCTCCAGAATCTACCTCAGGATTTCTCTCTCATATCCTCTCATCCAGAAGACGGTCAGCAGAGGCAAGAAGTCTCCACAGTGTAGATTCAAGGAGATTTATAAGTCCAGGAGCTCAATCATACAGCTAATACACGCCGTGAGAGACTGTCGATCTCTCACCGCCGTCACAATTCATCTCCGTTGTTACAAGAACTCACAGAGCATCATATCTGGTTCTTCCGGCAATCTACATGCTCACTAGCTAAGATAACAAGAATCTTTACACTCATTGTAATTGTATTCTTACATTAGTACTTGTATCCCCGAATATTAGTATTAATAATACCTCGCGAGAGCATTCAATCCCGGGACTAACAACCCCGGCAATTCTTGTGTTATTTACTTTTCCCACGGAAGTGTTCTCGCAATTTTTTGCTATCCATCCATTCCAGTAATATCTATATCCGGATAATATTTTGGGTAGCAACATAATCAAATACCAAATTTTTCCATCAGTCGACCCTAGTCAGACGTCGACGTAACAAAATACATATGCTAAAGATTGATGATGTTTGTCACAATGATTCGGATACTCTTCGAGATCATGCGAGAGATTTCTTTCACAAAATTTTTACACGTGCTGGAGTTTTTGTTGGTTGTGGTGCAGGTCTTTTACCAATTAGTCCAAGTCAAGCAAGACTCAACAGTGATGATTTTGATCAATTGTCACTCCCTCCTACCATGGATGAGCTCAAAGCTACTATATGGGCAACACATCCTCTAAAGGCCCTAGGACCTGATGGACGTCAAGGCCTCTTCTATCAAAAATGCTGGAACATCGTGGCACCATCGATTTTTGATTTTATCCTGTCCGCATTCAACTTGGGTAATTTCGATCCTTTGGTTTGTCAAGCCTTTATTTGTCTTATTCCAAAGGTTGTTCACCCTAGTAAAAGTTCAAAGTTCTGGCCTATTGCGTTGTGTAATGTGCTGTATAAACTGATTACTATGTGCATCACTTTGAGGATGAGGGATATTATGCCAAAAATCATCTCTTTTTGCCAATCCAGTTTTATTCGTGGACGAAGCACACAGTATAATATTTTTGTCACCCAAGAGATTATGCACTCACTCCGCACTAAGAAGAAGAACAAGACTGGGTGTATACAACAACAACAACAACAACATCTAAGCCTTAGTCCCAAAATGATTTGGGGTCGGCTAACATGAATCAAACTTTGAAACCGTCAATAATCGTTACATAAATAACATAAAAGGAAAAAAGAGGGAAAAAGTAGAGAAAAAAGCAAATAAAAAAAGAGAATGAATGGAAAAAAAAAAAATAGAAAAAAAAGAAAAAAAGATAACATGAAATAAAAGAAAATAGGAATTTAAAAAAAAAAAAAAAAAAAAAGAATCAGACTCCATCCACCATCCGTATTCTTTCCCGCCACATTTGCCTCTCCAACGCCATACTTTCTCCAATTCCAAGAAACCGCATATCATTTTCAATCATCTTTATCCAAGTTTTCTTGGGTCTTCCTCTACCTTTCACAACATTTCTTGCTCCCCAACTTTCTAGCCTCCTCACTGGGGCATCAATAGGTCTTCTTCTCACATGACCAAACCATCGTAATCGATTCTCCATCATCTTGTCTTCTATAGACGCAACTCTTACCTTCTCTCTGATCACCTCATTTCGAGCCGATCCTTTTTGTATGACCACACATCCATCGTAGCATACGCATCTCCGCCACATTCATCTTTTGAACGTGACACTGTTTCTGACCCAACACTCGGTGCCATATATAACAAGCAGCCTAATTGCCGTGCGGTAAAATTTACCCTTTAATCTATTAGGTATGCCGATCACATAAAACCCTGTGGCACTCTTCCACTTCAACCACCCTGCCTTTATTCCGTGAGCCACATCGCCATCTAGCTCTCCATCCTTTTGGATAATAGATCCAAGATACCGAAAGAAAGTGGATCCATGAACAACTTTCCCATCAAATGTGATCATCCCCGCCTCTCTATCATCAAGCGCTAAACCTACACTCCATATATTCGCCTTACTGCTCACCAAAGCCTCGAGCTTCCAAAGTATCCTCCAAAGTTCCAATTTCGTTGCACTCCAACCTTCGTTTCATCAATCAACACAATATCATCTGCGAACATCATACACCACGGAACGTCATTTTGAATTTCTCTTGTCAATTCGTCCATGACTATGGCAAAGAGAAAAGGACTAAGAGCAGATCCTTGATGCACCCTAATCGTAATAGGGAATTCTTCTGTCCTCCCAACATTAGTACGTACACTTGTAGTAGCTCCCTCATACATGTCCTTTATAATGTCAATATATTTCCGCGATACACCCTTCTTTGCTAAGGCCCACCAAAGTACTTCTCTTGGTACTTTATCATATGCCTTCTCTAAATCAATAAAAACCATATAGATCTTTCTTTTTATCTCGATAATGTTCCATCAATCACGGATAAGATAAATTGCTTCCATGGTCGATCTTCCGGCATAAATCCAAACCGATTTTCTGTTATCTTCACACATTTCACGATCCTTTGTTCAATCACTCGTTCCCACAACTTCATGGTATGACTCATTAGTTTAATTCCGCGATAATTAGAACAATCTTGAACATCACCTTTGTTCTTATACAAAGGGACGAGAATACTTCTCCTCCATGCTGATGGCATCTTATTGCTTCTCCAAATCTTATTGAAAAGCATAGTTACCCATTCGATCCCTCTCTCCCCCAAACACCTCCAAACTTCAATAGGTATACCATCTGGTCCTTCGCTTTCTTTGACCCCATCTTCTTCAATGCAATTGTCACTTCACCCTTTTGGATTCTTCTCTTAAACTCTCGGTTAACCATACTTGAGGGGATGTTTAAATTCCCAATATCTTGTTCTTGATGGCCATTGAATAGGGTATCAAAGTATGACCTCCATCTCTCTTTTATCTCTTTATCTTGAACCAAAACTTTTGATCGGTATCTTTACACATTTAACTTTTCCAATATCTCGCGTCTTCTTCTCTCTCATTCGAGCAAGTTTATAGATATCATTCTCCCCTTCTTTAGTATCTAATCTTGCATATAATTCTTGATTGACCTTTGATCGGGCATTTCGCACTGCCTATTTAGCTTCAGTACGAGCTTTCTTGTACTTCTCATAATTCTCATCGCTCGAGCATTTACCCAGTACCTTATAACATTCACGTTTGGTCTTTATCGCTTGCTTAACTTCATCATTCCACCAAGATGTGTCCTTACTTGATGGTCTGTTTCCTTTAGATTCTCCTAGGACTTCTTTTGCAACTTCCTTTATGTTGTGTTCCAACAAGTTCCACATCGAATCTATATCCATCTCCGTGCAATCAGACCAAATACCACTATCAGCAATCTTAGCCACAAAAGTATGTCGACTCTCCCCTTGGAGCTTCCACCACTTAATTCGAGGGTCAACTTGTGGTCTTCTCTTTCTTAAGTGCCTCTTACCTCGAAAGTCAAGCACCACAACCCTATGCTGTGTTGCAGCACTCTCACCGGGTATTACCTTGCAATTAGTAAAACTTTTCCTCCAAACATTCCTTACTAAAAAGAAATCAATCTGACTGGGTGTATGATTATGAAAATAGATTTAGATAAATCTTACGACAGAATTAGTTGGGGATTCTTAGAGGAGACACTATATTTCTTTAACTTTCCTGCTAATATAGTCAAGCTGATTATGTTCTGTGTGAGTAATGCATTCACACGTATTTTGTGGAATGGCGAACCGCTTCCATCATTTGTGCATAAATGTGGGCTTCGACAGGCGACCCTCTCTCCCCATATTTATTTGTTCTGTGTGTGGAAAGACTTTCCTATTTGGTTTCGGATTCAATGAATGCAAAGAAATGGATGCCTATTGTTCCTTGTAGACGGCCCGGCTTTCTCCCATATTCTTTTTGCAGATGATATTATCTTGATGGTAAAGGCCACTGCTACTAATGTGGTCATTGATAAATTACATGGTGCATCTGGTTTGAATCTTAATCTTGCTAAGTCAAAGGTTTATTTCTCTAAATCTGAAGGTGCAGGTCTTAAGAGTGTTATCATTGATATTTTAGGATTCCAACAGACCCCTAATCTTGGAAAATATCTGGGAATACAACTTTAGCAAGGACGCCGATCTCGGGAGGCTCATAATAAATTTTTTGACCGAATTAAGGGGAAGTTTGAGGGTTGGAAGAAGAAACATCTCTCCGTTGCTGGTCGCGCCACTCTCATTCAATCAGTCACTGCTGCAATTCCAATCTATGATATGCAATCCACCTAGTTGCCTCAACATGTTTGCGATAAATTGGACAAACTGAATAGGAAATTCCTTTGGTCACCTGATCTAAATAAGAAGAATCTCCACCTTGTTGGATGGAATCAAGTTACTCGAGCAAAAGAAGAAGGGGGACTTGGTCTAAGATCGGCTAGGATAAACAATGAAGCTATGCTTGCAAAACTAGCATGGAAAGTCTTGCAAAAAGACCAATCTGTCTGGATTGAATTGGTCAAGGCAAAGTATTTAAAGATATCTAGTTTCTTGGGTTATGGTGCTCGACAAAGTGACAGCATTGCCTGGAAGGGAATTGTTTGAAGCGCACAACTTCTTAAAATCAATTTCGATGGAAGTTGGGAATGGGATACAATATTTCCTTATGGTTCGATTTTTGGTTGGTAGATACTCGTCTTTGCGAGGTAGTTTCGGATATCGCTCCGCAAGATTTATAGCTTCTTGTCAAAGATGTTTTATGGAATAATAAATGGCATTTTGAGCTGCTGCGTACGCATTTGGACCCTGCAATACAGGGGAGAATTTTATCAATTAAAATCGACCCAACAGCACAGGATAAGGTGATAGGGGGCAACGTCGTCTGGTATTTTTTTCTTGCCAATCGGCCTATAAAGTGTTGTCCAAGAAACTTGATCATCATCAGACAATATCAAATTGGAAATGGCTTTATCCAAGTTGAACAACAAGATAAAACACTTCCTGTGGTTGGTGTGTTTGGACAGACTAGCTACTAATTCCTTACGATATAAACACAAACTCACCATGGATATGTCGTGTGTGGTGATGTGGTAAAACTAAAAATTCCCTACATTTATTTCGAAACTGTTCGGAAGCTCGCAAGATCTGGGAATCGATTCTTACAAAGAAGTCGATAGACAAATTTTTTGACGTACCGGAACAAAATAGGTTTCGAAGATTGATGCATAAGGATTTTGAAATCTCTTTTAAGACCAAAGCCCATTAGCAGAAGGTTTTTGCAGTAGCGGTTTGGGGCATTTGGAAGAGAAGAAACCACTTCGCATTCTCGGGGAAGATCGAATCAACATCTCAGACACTTTTTCTTATCAATTAGTTTGGTGAAGATCTTGCTCGAAGATATGGAACTCAAATTCAGACATACTTAAAATGGCAGCGTCGTAGTGATACATGGGTTAAGTTGAACATTGATGGAAGTCGACTTCCAAATTCTAGCGATAGCAGTCTTGGTGGCTTGCTACGGGACCACTTGGGAAATTAGATTTGGGGCTACTCACAATTTATTCCGAACATGACAGTTGACGGGGCTGAACTGTGCGCACTGCTTAATGGTTTGGAACTTGCATGGCACTAAAGAATCACGAAGTTGTGTGTTGAGATAGATTCAGAGTCTATTTATTCATGGGTGATGAGCAATGAGATATGAATGAGCCACTACAGGCTATGGTTTCAAAATGCAGAGAACTATTACATATGCCTTGGGAGGCTTCATTGGTGAAAATCAATCGCAAGCAGAACAAGTGTGCTGATGCAATGGCCAGAGTTGGATACACGTTTAAGACAGGCTTGGACTTCTGAGACTCCCTTCCTGATGAAGTTTTAGATGCAATTTATGCTGATAGATCAGGGTCTTAGTACTATCTTCACTTGGTGTACCAAAAAAAAAAAAAAAAGGTTCAGTGGTACCATTCATAAAAGCCAATACCAAAAGGGTACTATTAATAATATCCCTAATAGTTTAATATTATGTAATACTTTTACAATTAGTATGCCTTGGGAGGCTTCATTGGTGAAAATCAATCGCAAACAGAACAAGTGTGCTGATACAATGGCCACAGTTGGATACACGTTTAAGACAGGCTTGGAGTTCTGAGACTCCTCGCCTGATGAAGTTTTAGATGCAATTGATGCTGATAGATCAGGGTCTTAGTACTATCTTCATTTGGTGTACAAAAAAAAACGTTCAGTGGTACCATTCATAAAAGCCAATACCAAAAGGGTACTATTAATAATATCTCTAATAATTTAATATTATGTAATACTTTTACAATTAGTCATGTCTCATGCATAAGAAATTATATCATCTTCTATACTACTAAAAGATTCAGTCCCATATTAAATGGGGAGTCTTAAAGCTTGAACTCATCTATCAAAACATCATGCAGTTAGGAGCAAAAAGAATCTGAACCATCTTCGAAGCACTCGAGGTGAATATGAATTCCACACGATTAATTGCAGTTAGTGAAATCTTTTCAGTTGCTTACAAATAATTACATCAATAAGTCTTTAAATGTGACTTTTCAGTTGGATTTTTGAGGATTATAAATAACAAACTATCACCATCTTTACCACCATCATTTTTTTTGAACGATTCTTCACCACCATCATATGAAAATGATATCGGTTTTTTGAAAATGATAGATCTCGGTATCCTAAACCCTTCACCTCACATACAACAAAGTCAATAACACAACAATCAACTTTCCTCCTCACGTCACAATAGCCTGCAACAATACAACAACTACACCAAGATCTAACCTAATCCCATCTCCACAAGCCTAACAGGACTCGAAACTAAAAGTACAAAGACACAAGATCTCAGATCTGATTTCACCGTATTTATAAATCTTTATAGATTGTTTAAGTGTGAAACTCATTCAAAATTGATCTATTTAGAAGCATGCACTTCCTTTGAATATCCGAATACATAAAGAAAACAACTATAACAAATATGTTATATTATGTTTCTTACATTCGGTTTAAATAGAAACATAAACGAAACAAATTCAAACAAACCTACCTGAGACCATCATCATGATCTTGAAGTTGAAACCAAAAGACATAACTTCTGAGAAGATGAAGATCTTTACAGACTTAGCCATTCGTTGGTTTGATAAGTAAGGACTTTCGTTTGGTATTCGTTTCTTAGCAAAAAGATTGATTTGGTATTTGGGTTATACGGTTCGAATAAAGATTAGTAAAGGAAGAAGGATTTGTGTTTGTGTTTACATTCGAAGGGTGCTGAGATTGATCTTTGGTTTGTGTGGATGCGTGTAGAATAAGATTAGGGTTTGATGTGGGTTGTGTGTTTCATGTAATGAAACACAGAGAAGAGGCGTGATATGTGTGTGTGGTTAGGGCAAATTGTGACACAAATTAGGGTTAAGTCTATATTTCGGGTTGTATGTCTTTTGGGCTTCTTTAGCCGATTGTATACAAAACATATGGACTGAAGTTTCATATCCTAATTTATACGTAGGTAGTAAGGGGCTGTTTACTTTTTTTTTCATTAATCTCTGAATGGATTAATCTGTCTGATTATAAAAAATATACCATTGTTTTTTTTTTCTGAATGAATTATCTGAATGATAGAAAATGACCTTTTTACCCCAATATGAATTAAGCATTGTTTGATAAAGTGTTGCTTACTTTTTAAGCTAAATGATATTTATGAATGACATGAACTACTTGAACATCAAAAGATAATGTCATAAATTTATTGATATCATCAAAAACATCATTAATAAATATTTATAAATAACTTATTCGAATATCCTAGTTTGAACACAATTCTTAAAATTAAGCATCAGAAACCAAACATGTAATTTATAAATAAATAGTGTTTGTATTTACCAATATTTTTTATGTAATTTGTGTTTGTATTTATCAATATTTTTTATGTAATTTGTGGTATTAATCAGTTGATGTAAATAAATAGTGAATGTATTTATCAATATTTTTATGTAATTTGTGTTTGTTAATAATTTTTACATGAAAAAATTGTCGAAATAAATCCCAAGTTTAGAGTATCTTCCCCCATTAATACAAAGTTTGAATTATTTTTAAATAATCCCAAGTTTGATAACACTCTTCCCATATTAGTCCCAATATAAAATGACCGGTTAGTAACTTGTAAAGCAGGTCAACATTCCACGTGTCATTCTTCTATCTATCCAAATGCGTAGACTTTAACGGAAAAAATAATAAAATAATAGAATATTACAAAATAATTACAATAATAATAATAAGAAGAAGAAGAAGAAGAAAATAATAATAATAATAATAATAATAATAATAATAATTTCAAAATAATAATACACTACTAATAAAAAATTTCAAAATACTAATAACAATTAAAATAATAATAATTTTAATAAAAATAATACAATATTATTATTTCAAAATTATTAGTATTATTATTATTCCGAAATTATTATTATTAATATTATTCGAAATTATTATTATTCCAAAATTTGGGGATTTATAACGACATTTTTTTCTTTTTATATCATGTTATTCGTTTATTTTAATTTCTAATAATTTATTAAAAATAATATATAAAAAATAAAAAATCTATTAATTTTAATAATAATAAAATAAAAAACTCAGCTCATGAGGGTAGAAAGTGTAATTTCTTTGTTGAATGCGAACCACCTCGTGTTTGTGGCTGAATCTGAATGTTAAAATTCAGCTCATTCAGCAAAAAGTAAACAACTAAAAATAGCTTAGCGATTCAGCCCATTCAGCATTCAGCCCATTCATTTGAAAGTAAACAGCCCCTAAGTCACATATAAATGTGCACTAGAAGAGTATAGTAAAGGTTGACGGTTTATGTATGATTATTACGGAATATGGACAAGTTAAACTTGGTTTTATTGGAATGATATCGTTTATTTTATTATGTTTTCTAAACAAGTTATATAGCTAATAATATTTGCTTAGGTTTGTCGTATGAAAACATATTTTATAAGGCATTGACGGGACCGAAGCCTGTGAGCATTATTCACGACAATGTTGATGGTTTAATACGTACAATCGCTTTTATCATTTTATGGGGCTTTTAGAATTTTTGGCCTTGAAAGAAAATGTAGCTTATTAGTATTACTTTATCATTTTCTATTTTTTTACTTTTAACCCAAAAAAAATTTTTAGTGAGAAACCAATATTTATGCCTTTTTGTATGACCTTGCATAACGAATAGAAAGAAAAAGTACATACTTTTAGTTCGAAGCCGTTTATTAATTATAATAACATATAAAAGATTGTGTTTTAAACATAAGCAAAAGTTCAATTTTTTATCGAAAAATAAAACCCGAGCATCGCACGGGTCGTAATGCCTCATTTTTTTAATAATTAAAATAATTCATTAATAATAAGCCGTACGACATCTGTAAAAATAATCAAAATTTAACGAACACATAATATATATATATATATTAATAATAGCAGGAGTACAGTTGTAATACCCGATACCTTCGTTCCGATTTCGTTGAATTTTTCTTCGGTCGAATGATTTTTTGTCGTTCACGTCTTTGGAATCATATGCTTGTACTATGGTACATTGAGTTTCGTAACTTGTACGTTATTATTTTGGATCATAGTCGGTGCGTTTGCGTGATCGAGACGTCGTCGAGTATCGAGCCGGATGGATGGGTGTGTAACACCCCCGATAGAGCCTGGGAATATTACACGCCGTGGGCCCCGCGCTGGAACCCACCAGGCTAAAAACTAATACAAGAACGACAAAAAGGCCGATGACGGTAGTATTTTCCAAAACTCACAAAATCATTTGAAAACACCAACTACCGTCAAAACGATCAAGGCCAAAAACTCGGTTAAGGGAATCGGTTTTCGAAATGAAACTCAATTGGCAAAAAGCCGAAAGCCATTTGAAAGAACTCACGCAGCGGAAACAAATACAATACAAGATACATATGCATCAATAATTAATACACAGACAAAATACACGATTCCCCAACAATATGCCATAGCCAGTATCGTCCGGAATCCTCGCCTCACGACCGCTACCATCAAAGTCCTCAATACCTGAAAAACAAGTCCCACAACGGGGTCAGCAATAATGCCCGACAAATAACCGCAAGTACATAACATAAATATTCACATGCCATGCATCATGAGAATAATAACCTCAACGATAACCTTACCACTTTCGGTAATCCAACGATTCTCGTCAAAATCCCAATATCATATAACGTACGTAATATACCAGTTGACTTACTATAGTACAATGGTCGTGTTACGTACGTAACACGTCCTGTATAACGTACGTAACACGTACGTTGACTCACCTGTCAACATCCTCCGCCGAAAGTTGCCGACACAGGGTCCCACCTGCCGACCACGACTCGATCGTCTGATTCCCATGTTACGTACGTAATGTCTCGGCCATAACGTACGTAACTCTACCAATTTAACGTACGTAAGCTTCAACACATAACGTACGTAATGGCTTCCATACTTAGCCATTTACAGCAATTCCTGTCCAACGTCTCGACATAACAAATACGAACATATGGCAGAATCAATACATATACTCAATTCAATAACATTATCAAACGTTCCCAACGTCCTCGAGCATAATTAACCATCCACGATATCCAATATATAAACGAAAAATATATCCGAAAAATCGGGGTATTACACTCTACCCCCCTTAAAAATAAGTTTCTTCCTCGAAACTTGCAATCACTCGCACAAACAACATTTCAACGGAAAATCCAAAATCACCAAGATAACCAAGAATTATCGAATAATCCGAACAACATACTTACAGGTCAGTGAAGACGAAGATCTCCCGTGATACTAGCATATGGCACCATTTCAAAAATCTCGACACAACAAGAATGCCAAAACAGGAATAATCACAATTTGAAAACGATTGGTCTCCGCCAAGACCACAACAAGTTTAGAGCACTGTCGAGTTTTGTGGGATCTGTGACGCTGTGTCTCCTCACCTAAAGCGCATGAGTCGGTCCTTGTCACATGCACGTATCATCGGCGTTCCACTCCACATCGAAAGCCGCACATTGCACGTGCCTCGCACCGGCGTTCACTTCCCGATTGGAGCCGCACATTGCACATGACCACGGCACCGGCGTTCACTCCCTGCCTCGTCGGTCTCGGGAACACCAACAATCCCCAAACCCACACATCACCACGACAGTACTCAAAAATCACACAGTTCCAAAACATCACAAACATCACGCTACTACCACACCGGTAGAGCCACATAACACACATGCCCGGTTATCACAAAACCTTGGGCTCCGATACCATATTTGTAACACCCCCGATTCAGCCTGGGAATATTACACGCCGTGGGCCCTGCGCCGGAACCCACCAGGCTAAAAACCAATACAAGAACGACAAAAAGGCCGATGACGGTAGTATTTTCCAAAACTCACAAAATCATTTGAAAACACCAACTACCATCAAAACGATCAAGGCCAAAAACTCGGTTAAGGGAATCGGTTTTCGAAATGAAACTCAATTGGCAAAAAGCCGGAAGCCATTTGAAAGAACTCACGCAGCGGAAAGAAATACAGTACTTAATACCCTCGCCTTTAATATTGTATTCCATGATTTAAGTTAAGTATTTTCGCACCATATCTGTGATGTTGTACAAGTACCGACGAATTATGTTAGATTGGATTCATGGACATTCATACTATATTAGTTGTTGGGTGATATTGCGAGAATTCCATTTATGATTGTTATAGTACTTAACGTACGTTAACATGTATTCTTAACGTACGCTATATAGGCCGCCTTACGTACGTAATATCAGTACGTTAACGTACGTAATGCGGAAGATCCTCGGCAATCCGCCTTTGGCGGTGGGGTCGAGCAAAGGTAGGTGGTCGGGAGTCGATCGCGGCTAAGTCAACGGCTATTACGTGCGTAATGGCTGCTGGTTACGTGCGTAACGAATCGCGTGTTTTTAGGCAGAGTTTGATGAAATTGGTTACGTCGTAATGATCATAAGATTACGTGCGTAAAGGCTATAACGTCGTTAACCTCGTTCGTTAACGTACGTAATGACAAGTTCGATTATAAATGTATGACTTGCCATTTACTTCCTACTCGACCTCTTTCAATCTCCCAACTTAGGAACGATTCCTTTCCCTTCCAACTTCATTTCTAAGCCTTCCTAACTTGTGTTGGAGCTTCAACACTTGATTGGTGACTTGGAGAGCTAGAGATTGAAGTGTATTCCTTGGAGTGTTGGTGTTGTTCTTCATTTTAAGGTTGGTCTTTCTTTAACTCATATCAATTCCATGCTTATGATGATGTTAGTAGATAAATACTTCACATAATGTTAGTTTAAACTAGTGTAAACTTGATAAGTTAATTGAATCATACTCAAACCAAGTGAAGATTAACTTTGAAGGTATTAGTGTTACTTCTTGATGTAAATAACTTCATAATGTGATTGTGTTGATAATGATATACATAAAACGAGGTATAGCATGATAATCGGAGGTTGATTTTAGTCTCAACACTAGGAACATGTTAGGGATGATATCCTTAATGATTAAAAGTAAGAAATGTTAAATTGGTCTTGAACATTCTATTGATTCTTGAAGGTAGTATGAAACCATGATTTTTGGCCTCTAAAACCTTTGTAATAAAATTGTTGGAAAGATGATATTAATCCTTTGTAGATGATCCTTGTTAGATGAATGAAGTTACTTCAAAAATCTCAAGTATTCAATGATATAACTAGGCTTTTAATAAATTCTTCAAAGTAAAACAATGAATGTTGATAGAAGGAAGTTGTAATCTTCATATGTTCGAATCTATCGATTTCGTTAAAGGGCGTTAATCGCTACATTGATAGGTTGATAATGTTCTTTAGAGAATTGTGATGATACAAATGCGGTAGATGAATAGCCGAATTCCATTCCATTAATCCATGCATGTCAAGAGGCGTAAATTAAGATGATGTTCTTAATTCACTAAAAACTTAAACTTATGTTTCATATAGTAATCAAGTTTTGAATGAAATCGTTGGTAAATAATGAAGAATGTAATTAAACACAAATTATATCATAATTGGAAGTGTCGATGATTTGAAAAAGATATTTTCACGATATTGCATAAATAATAAACTAGACATCAAGAATTTGACATTAAGGTTAGAATATGTAATGATCATGATAAACATACGACGATTTGTAATAAGAACATTAAAATGATCGATAGGATAATCGATTTGTGAATATTGTTTATGCGATAATACCATTATCGTACGAATGTGTTGTTGAATGAATTATATTTCATTCAAGGTTGCTTGTTCGCGTGAGTGTTGTTAGACGAGGATACCGTTCGTTTGACCATTCGAGGAAGGATTATTCGTCTACGGAATTGAGGCAAGTTATCTTGCTTGGTTATAATGATGTGTGGATTCTTATGATGATTATGCATTTCGTGTATATAAACACCTATAAACTTGTGTCCTGTGACTTGAGGTTGTTCTTGATGATGTCCCGTTTTCATCATGGGATTGTATACCCAAATTCGTACTTTTGGACCCTTGATATCGTTGAGCTTTGTTGACACTTCGGTGAGTTGTTCGATTTCTTGGAAAAAGTGTAATTCGTTGAGTTTCGTTGTCATGTTGTATCGTGACATCTCTGGAGTCATATCTGCGCGCCGATTGGTTATGTGTAGGATTTTTAGCCGGGCACTTGATGATCATGCGTGGAGGTTTTTCCATATTTAGATCGTGCACACGAGACGTAGTTCGTGAGGCTAATTAGGTACATTGTCCCACGTATATTCTGGATTCCGTATACGGGGTGGACATGTGCACGGACACATTTCCGGATCGGGCGTACTGTGACGTCCGTCTTGAGCCATAGTATGTGGTCGTTCGTATATTTGGTTATCTTCGACGATTGGGGTGATTGTTTATACGCCTTCGGGTATATTCGATAGTCGGTGAATTTCTTTGAAATCGGTATATATGAATTGTATAATGTCATGAGAATTATTATCATGTATAGTGACCACGTGGTTTGGGGCGAAATACTTGTATTTCGGGCGAGGAAAGGGCAAGGCACAGGAGGAGCACAATGGCGACGGAGGATTCTGATGTATGCTATTTCGGGGGCCCCGAGTCTTTTGGTTGTTCGGTTATGTTTTAAGCGTGACTTTCGTTTTATTTTTGTGTCGGATGAATGTACTAAAACTTGTTAGGTACTGCCCATCGTCATATGGCCTGTACGGTGTTTGGATCCTGTGTATGTTTGCTTGTATTTAAAAATATGAATAACTCATACTCCACACCAGGGTTTTGATAAATATTGTGGTACGGTGCCACGTTGTCAGATTTTAAGTGTATATTGTGATATTGCCTGGTGGGTCCCAGGAGGGATCCACGGCACTGTAATAGCCACTGTTTTTGGTATTCTGAGAAGATGGTATCGAGAGTGTGTTTTTATTTTGAGTCATTGTAGAATCGAAATAGCATCAAGAAAACTTCGTGCCACGTGTAACTTTGTGCAAGCGCTGACCGTCGAATACGGTATGTTCTCATGAACCATAATTTGATTCGGCATGATATTGACGATGTATTGGTCTCCTTACTTTTCTTGGCATCTTGCTACCATGAGGCAAATTCATCATTTAAAGAGAACCTAAATTAATTATGTGATTGGAATTATTTCGACTTAATGTTGATATGATATTGAGTGTGTAACACTTGTAGTGCAGTGATTCTTTACAATCGCTTTGTTGGATAGGAAATTCCTGTTGTTATTAACTTAGCATGAATTATGATTGATAAATCAAAGTACTTGTGACTTGGTTCTTTCGGTATGGAAAGGAACCTTAGAGGCCGTGGCGAGAGGGACGAGGCCGCGGAAGAGGCGAATTCGATACCACGAGCTAACAGACGCGCGAATGTGGAGCGAGTTCCGCAGTGATTCGCCTTCTCGGGACCAATCGCACCACACCGGAGAGAATGCACGTGCCGACCCTTACACCGTGATGCGGGACATGATGGCGGATGACCCAAATGGGTGGTGATGGAAACTATGCAAAGGAATACTGCGAGTCGGCGGCGGGGACAACGGCCTCCGCCTTTGGTGCTGGCGGGATCGTGAGCCGGATTATTAGCGACATATCACGTCGGCGACCTCCGACTTTTGAAGGCTCATCGAGCTGCCGACATTGTACCTTTGGATAGAGCATTTCGGAAACTGTTCGAGATGGTGGAGTGCCGGAGGAAAATCGAGTTCTTTGTGGTGCCTACTACCTCGGTAAGAGTGCCCATACTTGGTGGCTTTACGTGAGGCTGCCGAAGGCGCGAGTACTTGGGAGGAATTCAAGAATCTTATGCTAGATCGTTACTATCTGCACCCCTCCGTGAAGCTAAAGTCCAGAATTACTAAATCCCGACCCATCGGAAGACGAGGATGTGTTAGTAATTCTTTGAAAAATTCCAAGCACTTCTCCCTTTCGCTACGGTTGTCCGTTCGGAAGTGATAAAATCAAATATTTCCTCAAGAGGCTTAAACCCCGAATGAGGATGCAATTACTCAATCACCTTTATGCGACCTTACCGGAGTTTATTGAGAAGGCTTTGGAGTATGAACTTACCGCGAAGGAGATTTCTAAGAAGCGACCTCGCTTTTCCAACAAGAGATCCAGGAACTGGACCCCAAGGAGACAGCGGGGTATTCAAGAAACCCCACTGTACCAAATTCTTCCGAGCGGCCACCTATGGCACCGAAACCGCGAACGCACTCTCGGGCAATCAGCTCACTGTCGTGTGTTATAACCGTGGGGACCGAGGCATATCAGCTCCAAGTGTCCGGCCGGCCGTTACTGTCACACTTGCGGGAAGAACGGTCATCGCGCTCGCTATTGCCGGGGTGGACTCGGGCGTGCCCAGCGGCATCTCTTGCTCGGTACAGTCTTCTGCTCAGAACGTGCTCCTCCATCCGCTTCTTACCGGACTACCGGGGCGAACAAAGGGATTGGCCGTGGGAATCAAGTTGGTACACACCTTAGGGGTTGCAAAACCCGAGTTTACGAGATGAAGAAAGCCGATGATCCCGGCCGACATGATTGCAGGTACTCTCGAGATCCACTCTCGGCCGTTTGTGTTCTTTTTGATACTGGTGCTTCACACTCCTTTTTATCTAGTTCTTGTTTGAGTCGTTTGCATTTGAATCGTGTTATCAATTGTGAACCTTATGTAATTGGTCTACCCGATGGTAGAAGAATTATTGGGAGTCGTGAAGTCTGAATCGTCTGATTAGCATGAACAACCGTGAGTGGTTGTCGACTTGATTGTGGTAGATTTACCTAAAGATGATGTAATCTTGGGTATTGGTGGATGGATCGTCACGATGCCGTCCTTAGCGTCCGTAGCGAATGGTGACCGTCACATCGGATGATGGCGTCGAGTGTATTTTTCGGGGTGATAATCCCAATCATTCAGGAGAGTCATCGCTATGAAGGCTATGAGATTCTTGAACCGAGGATGCATTGGTTATTGGTGTTACATGACTAAGGCAGTGACCGGCTATCAAATTGGTTGATATTCCGGTAGTTCGAGACTATCGGATGTATTCCCAGACGAGCTTCGGGAATACCCCACGGCGAGAGGTGGAATTCACCATTGAGTTGGAGCCAGGGCGTCCGCTTTCGAAAGCACCGTACCGTATGGCCCCGGCCGAGATGCGGGAATTGAAAAGACAACTCGAAGAATTAAGCGAGAAAGGATATGTTCGGCCCGTGCATCCCCTTGGGGCGCCGGTGTTATTAACGGAAGAAGGACGGATCATTTGCGTTTGTGTATCGATTACGGAGGTGAACAAAGTAACAATTAAGAACAAGAATCCATTAACTCGCATCGATGATCTATTGGATCAGCTTCATGGAGCCGCAGTATTTTCCAAGATCGACTTGAGGTCCTCGTACCACCAATTGCGGATTCGAGAGTCGGCGTCCGAAGATGACTTTTCGCACTCGCTTTGGGCATTATGAGTTCGTTGTCATGCCATTCGGATGACTAATGCACTGCAGTATTCATGGAATTGATGAATCGGGTTTTATTAATTATCTGGATCGTTTTGTAGTCGTTTTTATTGACGATATCTTGGTCTACTCTCGTGATCATGAGGAGCATGAGTGTCACCTCCGCCAGGTTCTCGATGCGTTAAGGCGAGAACAACTCTATGGAAAATTTTCTAAGTGTGAATTCTGGATGTCGAAGTTATTTTTAAGGTCATGTGATATCGGCGAAGGAGTAAGAGTAGACCCACGAGAAGACGGAAGCTATCCGAGATAGCTACCCAGAAGAACGTGAAGGAAGTTCGTAGTTTTACGGGTCTAGCGGCTATTACAGACGATTCGTGGAAGGATTTTCCAAAATTGCTCAACCGATGACTAATCATTGAGAAAAGATAAGAAGTACTTGTGGTCGGAAGCATGTCGCAAAGTTTTGATGAACTCAAAGGTCGATTAATTTCAGCACTGTTTGGTACTACCTAGAGGAACGGAAGGATTCGCGGTATACGCGATGCATCGAGCGGGGGCCTTGGGCTGCGTGTTAATGCAGGACGGCAAAGTGATCGCCTATGCGTCCAGACAGTTGCGTCCTTACGAGGTCAACTACCCGACTCATGACTTGGAGTTAGCAGCAGTAGTGTTTGCTTTAAAAATCTGGCGCCACTATCTGTATGGAGTTACCTGCCAGATTTTTACGGACCACAAGAGCCTGAAGTATATTTTTACCCAGAAGGAGTTGAATATGAGACAAAGGAGGTGGTTAGAGCTAATCAAAGACTATGATATCGAGATCCTTTATCATCCAGGCAAGGCAAACGTGGTTGCCGATGCCTTGAGCCGCAAGACGGTGCAGGAGCAGATGCTAGCTCGTTTGACCGCCCAGAGGGAGTTGCAATTAGAGTTCATGAGACCAGAGATTGAGGTCTGGATACAACGCATTCAGGGACAACTGTGCATGCTTGAGATTTCACCATCCATTGATGAGACGATCAGGACGAAACAAATGTCGGACCCATTCTTATCCAGAATTCGAGGAGAAATCGATCAGGGGAAGGCCCCTGGATTTGTGGTTCACGAGGATGGACTGTTTGTTGGGATTCGGTAAATAAAATCGAATTACGCAGCGGAAAATAAAACGGTCCAACCGGATAAAACCAAACCCCAAAAACGGACCGATCAAGCGTCATATAAACGAATATAAATAACGAGAAAGATAATCAAGGAATACTTACCCTCGTAGTCCTTTGATGATATAATCTTCGAAGGTGAAACCCGAACAAACTTTCTCCGGTTACCGACACGAACACGAATCCAATTCGTTGTAGCTTGTTGAATGATCCAACACCGAAATTGCCGAATGTATCTACGTTATTATGCGTCGGATATTGATCGGAAAAATAAAATATCAATTCGTTCTCAAAGAACACGGCTAGGAATTGATACGGTATTTTTCTTCTCTTCTCTTCTTCCTTTTCTTTCTCTCAAAGATGAACAAGAAAAGAAAATAAATTTTTTTTTTTTCTCCCTTCCCTTGAACTCACGGCTGATTTTTGAGTGTGCTTGTTTTTGTTGTTGCAAAGTCTTCACATAATGTGAAGATATATACATTATATAATGGGGATGATATCAAAATGATGAGATATGAAATCTCATCCTTTTGTCTTCAACCCATTAAACAATTAAACACACAACACACACCACATGGAATGAAGGGAAGAAAATGAGGGGAGCGGCCCACTAGATTTTAGGTGAGAAAACGAGCCGAGCCACTCGGTTCATGTCTAGGACGTTCGCGTGTCTAGTCCGTTAAATACACTTCGTTTTATCCCAAATGTATTTATACTTAATTAATTAATCCAATTAATTAATTTTATCAAATACAAAATTATAATAATATATTTCCAAGAAATAATTATTTATGAATTAAATTAATTACCCAGTAATTAATTTCAATTCACTAGACCGCATGATTTATCAAATAAATCAAATTAGATATCTAATATCCAATATTAATGAAGAGATAATAAATACATATTTATCCATCAAATATCCTTGTGCGCGACTCGTAGGTCCGTCTTAGTCGGCAATGGGAGGAACCAATGAGTACGGGTAACACTTAGCGATCTAGTGCTTCGTACCGTAACCCAACTAAGAACGAATGATCGGATCATTCCAAAACCATTATGTCGTGAATACCGTATACGTATAAACCCTTCAATCATATGTCCCGGTCAAGTATTAGGGTCACGGAAAAGTCAAACCCTACTGTAACTTGACACTATGCTTTGTTAATGTCTGGCGAGATCGTCGAGCTCTCGTGTATCAAATACAACTAGCTCTAAATGCTTTGGCCAAAGACTTATAATCTCATTTGCCATTAACCGCATAGGACATTTACCTGCTCACTTACAGGAGAAAGAATTCTATCTTGGTATTCAGTAGAGATTGCTACTTGCCCACTAAGTTGCATTTCGAGGTTGACCCCATCCACCGGCGATTGGATCGAACTACTCTAATGACTAACTTAATGTCACAAGCACATCTCCTACTGAAACCTCAAGTCAAAGGTCCACGTATACCTATCACAACATTTCGATCCAGTCATTGACAATCCCTGAGTGATATCCATGTGACCGAATCGAGGTGAGTCGTGTTCGAGTATACTAATCTCACTAGCATACCTATAACGTGTGCTCCCACTAACCCTTAGTGAATACCGGTACTCTACAGGTCAAAGTACACATTATACAAGTCTTGTCTAAACTTATTGCCCAGTTAAGTTTTATCGACTTGCGAACGAGTTAAGCATTCGAGCTCTAAACACTTCTAGTGCTTATCTCCTTATCTCCATGAGGAGTAGAATGTTTGCTCTCAAATGCAAGGACTATTATTCTATATATCAAATCACAATGCCGGTGATATACAATAATACGAAATAATTATTGCCTTGTTAAATTTTCATAATTACAATACATATGCTCTCACTCTCTCATCCTCCGAGTGGCATTCGAGGGCATATCTCTAACAATCTCCCACTTGCACTCAATGCCACAAACTATGGTATCTAATACCCATACTCTCCAGATGTCTCTCTAAGACCTTCGAGATAGTGGCTTGGTAAGCGGATCGACAACGTTATTTCTTGTGTCTACTCTCTGTGATATAACATTTCCTTCTGAACCATTTCTCTCACAAAATGATATTTTCTCGCAATATGTTTGGTATTGTGGTGAGCCCTAGGCTCCTTAGCACATGTGACTCCGTCGTTGTCACAAAACAGCGTCACGGGCTTCTCCGCATTAGGAACCACTTGAAGTTCCTCGGTGAACTTCTTAATCCAAAAGCTTCTTTAGCGACCTCCGTGGCTGCACAGTATTCGGCTTGACATGTAGAGATAGCGGTCGAACTTTGCTTAGCACTTCTCCAAGAAATCGCCCCACCATTCGAGTAAAGATATACCTGATGTGGACATCGAGCATCCATGTCCCCGAAAAATCGACTCTGTATAGCCCATCACTCTAATTTCTCCACCGCCGTATGTAAGAACCAAGTCTTTAGTCCTCCTTAGGTACTTAAGAATGTTCTTTCTGACGATCCAATGTTCTGCCTGGATTTGGTGAAACCGACTTACTACGCTCACGGCATAGGCAATGTCCGGTCTAGTGCAAATCATAGCATACATGAGGCTACCTCGCCGAAGCATAGGGCACCTTACTCATTTCCTTCTGTCTTCCTCACTTTGAGGACACATCTCTAAGAAAAGTTTTGCACCATGTTGCATAGGAAGGAACCCTCTTTTAGAATCTTCCATCCTAAATCGCAGGATCTTTTCTATATAGAGGGCTTGGGAAAGACCTAACATTCTTTTCGCTCTATCCCGGTAGAGACGAATACCCAGAATATAGGTAGCTTCTCCCAAGTCTTTCATTGAGAACTCTTTAGAAAGCCAAGCTTTCACAGAACTAAGCATTCCTACGTCGTTTTCTATAAGTAGAATGTCATCTACATATAGTATTAAGAACGCAATTTTGCTCCCACTAACCTTCTTGTAAATACAGGGCTCCTCTTCATTTTGGACAAAATCAAACTCTTTGACTGTCTCGTTAAAACGAAGATTCCAACTCCGTGAAGCTTGCTTCAGTCCATAAATGGCACGCTGAAGTTTTCATACTTTATGAATATTGGTTTGAGATATGAATCCCTTAGGCTGTTCCATGTAAATCTCCTCCTCGAGGAATCCATTTAGGAATGCCGTTTTCACATCCATTTGCCATATTTCATAATCTAAGTGGGCTGCTATGGCAAGCATCATGCGAATAGACTTAATCATAGCTACAGGTGAGAAGGTCTCGAAGTAATCGATTCCTTCTCTTTGGGAATAACCCTTTGCCACAAGCCTGGCCTTATAGGTATCAACCTTGCCATCTCCATCAGTCTTTCTTTTATAGATCCATTTGTTTCCAATAGGCACTATGCCTTTAGGACGATCTACTAAAGTCCAGACCTGATTAGCATGCATTGAGTCTATCTCAGTTTCCATAGCTTCTTGCCACTTGGTGGAGTCAACATCTACCATCGCTTGGTCGTATGTAGAAGGATCATTCTCTTGACTACTTTCTGTCATCTCATGGACACCCAGTTCCTCTTGATGCAGATAGCCATACCTCTCAGGTAATTGAGAAATTCTACTAGACTTGCGAGGTTGTGTTTGTATTTGAAGGTTGGGTTCTAATATCTTGCATAGGTGTCTCATTTGGTGTTTCTTTTATTTCTTCTAAAGAAATATTTCTACTGCCCCTCCTTCTGAATAAACCGATCTTCCAGAAGTGTGCTTGTATAGCAACGATGATCCTATGATCTTCGTGCATGTAGAATAGATATCCCATGGAATCCCTGGATATCCTATGAAACGACCTTTCACGAGACCTAGTTTCCAATTTCTCTACTTTAGTTTTCTTGACATAAGCGGGGCATCCCCAAATCCTAATGTGATTAAGACTTGGTTTCCTACCTCTCCACATCTCGTGGGGAGTCTTAGGAAACGGATTTGGAAGGACATCTGTTCAAGATATGCACATGATAAGGAGCGCGTAACCCCACGAGATAAATCGGTAGATCGGTATAGTTAAGCATGGAGCGAACCATGTCCAACAAGGTTCGGTTCCTTCTTTCGATACACCATTTAATTGTGGAGTAGTTTGGAGGAGTGAATTGTGACACTATTCCTAGTTCCTTTAAGAACTCATCAAATTCGGTACTCATGTACTCACCACCCCGATCAGAAGAGTCTTAACACGGTTACTGTTTGATTTTCAACTAGGGCTTTAAATTCCTTGAATTTATCAAAAGCTTGGACTTATGTTTCATTAAGTACACGAATCCATACGGTATGGTCATCGGTGAATGTAATGAAATCTTGAAAGCCGTCTCGTGCCACTTCAAAGGGCCACGAGGCGTCGGTATGGATCAATCCAAGTTTTTATTGACTCTTTCAAAAGTCCTGCGAAGGGTAACTTAGTCATTTTGCCTTGAAGGCAAGATTCACAAGTTGGATAGGGATCGATCCCAATGGACCCGTAAGCCCATCTTTCTCCATTTTATGAACCTTGGTCTGACCGATATGACCAAGTCTAAGATGCCACTTAAGTGCTTGGTTCGTTTCATCCCTACCACGCTTCCTAGTTATAGTGTTCACAGTTGTTTTATTCTTTAGATTTAAATGGTATAAACCATTTAATAATGTAGATACCAACCAATTTATTTCTAAAATAAATACGACAGGACCCATCTCCAATAAAGAAGTGAAATCCCTTTCGGTCCATGACCGGAATTGATACAATATTTTTGTGCCCCTTGGGCAAAACAAGTACATCATCTAAAGTAAGAATAAAACCAGATTCTAAATCCAACATAAGGGATCCGATATCGAAGCCTCGACACTATGCCCACTTCCGGTGACCATCACCTCCCCGAATCCGACTTCCTACTTCGTTCAGATCCCGATTCATTGTACAAATGTGAGAACTCGCACCGAATCAAGTATCCAAGAAGTAGAATATACGATTCTGAGAACAATTTGTTTCTAAAACCGGTAGTTCCGTACTGAAGGCGCATTACGGTCAAGCTTTGGACAGTACCTCTTCCAGTGGCCTAGCTCACCGCAGATTGAGGCATACATCCGTTTTCTTGGCCCCCTTGCTCTTTTGAACCATTGGGGCCTTGCCCTTTCCCTTGTCGATCTTGGCTATTGGACCTAATCGCTTCTTGTTCTTTTCTTCTTATTCTTGGACTTCCAAGTCCCGGAAGAAATCACAAGTGCGACTTCCTTTCCCTTTGTCTTCATCGAGGCTGGCGGTCGTCGGTTGTTCATTAGCCCGACTAAGTTACATGCAATCTCATTGCGGTTGAAGTTCATGACAAATTGTGAAAAGGAGTCGAAGTGACCGAGATAAGGTCGATTTGGAGAGATGCATGCATCGAAAATCAAGAGCTTCTAATCTTTCAATCATCGAGATCATTTTGAGGACATGGTCCCCAACCCTCTCTCCTTCCTTCATCCGGCGCCGAATAATTGCTTGATATCTCATATCTAGCGGTTCGGCTATGCTCTCCATAGAGCTCGGCCAGTGCGATAAGATGGCTCTCGAAGACGTCATCTTTTCATGGGCACGTTGAAGCTCATTGGTCATTGAGCCTAACATGTACCCTCGCACTCTTATGTCGTCTTTTACCCATTTCTCATGGGCATCGACATCTTCTGATTGGCTCGGGTTCTTGCGGAGGCTGGGATGTCCGCCTCCAAGACGTATCGGCATTTCCATAGTTAGGACAATCCTTAAGTTCGAAGCCACCACATAGTTCGGACCGATCAGACGTTCTTTTCAAGTAGTATAGCGAGTGGGTTCATTGTCATATTGAGAGTTTTGCTAAGCTGAGAGAATAATTTAAGATTCGTTAGTGATTATTTAATTATGATCCGATTAAAGAATTTAAGGACATTCTTTAATCATAAATCGGCTCCCACTATTTTATCGGTATATACACACTCCCATGTAAAATCAGAAAGTCTTGGGTGACTTAATAGTTGTGATCGATTACTTAAAAAAGTTTAATAGAGGGCAACCCATACGGTTTCTATTCTATTATTCTTTATAAAGTGGTGTCTTATACCTACCCATCTTATGGATGATTGGTTCTTCTTTTACCCTAGTTCACTTGCCCTCAACCCATTCGGTTTCTATGGCTCATTGAACTATCTAAGTTTAAACCGTCAACTCCTATTAGTCGACAATTGAATCTTACCGGCAACCCATACGGTTTATAGGGTTTGATTTGTCACAACCAAAGACATCTAATGCACTCTAGGAATTTATCAACTTTCCCCAAAATATTACCCGACATACTCGGAAGAATAATATTCCGGTTTAGATTTCAATTTTCCATGAGTTTGACGGAGGGTAGGAAACCTCGTAACCTTTATAACTTAGTGTTTGTAAGTGGGAGTATTAACGCGATTATATGTTACACTTTGCACATTAATCCGTTTATAAGCGCGGTTTGTCGGTTTGTTTGTTTGTCATACAATATGAAAACATACACAACCTAAAACTAACAACATGCAGTTCATGGACCGTTCCTAGAACAAAAACATCGTAATCTAATTACATGTCTTCGGTCTTGAATCTACGTCTTCTCGAGCGAATCTTCCTCCGGTCTTCGTCATTACATATAAATTTTACATTTGAAAAATTGCATCCTATACAAATTTTCTAGTAAAATAAATAGGCTCAAAACGGCTTTACAACCCAATCGAACAAAACAAACGATTCAAAACTAGGTCCATGAACTACATCCCCATTCAAAATTAATGCAACAATTACATTAAAATAAATGGCAATAATAATTAATCTAAAATTGATCTAATCAATAAAAATTAATCCAACAATTAGAATTAATCCAATTAATTCACTTAACCGTTAATTTTAATTTGCTAGGACAAAATAAATATTTGATTATATTAATTCCCTTAAAATAATTTTACCTTTTTTATATTTTTATCTAATTAAATCCACTTTATTTTGCGTAAAATTAATTTACCGAACGAAATATAAAAACGGAGTCGGAAAACACAAGGCCGGGCCAAGCTCGCGGCCCGACAGGCTGCCATTGACCAGCCGGCCAGCCCGGCCAGCCATTGACCCGGCCCAATGATCCGTGACCATTTTAAATGGGCCAATTTTCCGCTCATTTTTTTCGTCCGAATCAAAAATAATATTTTTCTAATTTTTATATTACACAAATAAATCAGTTTTCAAAGAAAAATAGATTTATATTGTAACGTATAATCATGAAAAATAATTTTTAGATGAACAATTAAACATCAACAATTAAAATTTTTATGATACTAAATCATAAAAAAATCAAGCATTCCAAATGCAAATATCGAATATACGATCGCATAGACCTTGCTCCGATACCACCGTTGGGATTCGGTAAATAAAATCGAATTACGCAATGAAAATAAAACGGTCAACCGGATAAAACCAAACCCCAAAAACGGACCGATCAAGCGTCATATAAACGAATATAAATAACGAGAAAGATAATCAAGGAATACTTACCCTCGTAGTACTTTGATGATATAATCTTGAAGGTGAAACCCGAACAAACTTTCTCGATTCTGACACGAACACGAATCCAATCGTTGTAGCTTGTTGAATGATCCAACACCGAAATTGCCGAATGTCTCTACGTTATTACGCGTCGGATATTGATCGGAAAAATAAAATATCAATTCGTTCTCAAAGAACACGGCTAGGAATTGATACGGTATTTTCTTCTCTTCTCTTCTTCCTTTTCTTTCTCTCAAAGATGAACAAGAAAAGAAAATAAATTTTTTTCTCCCTTCCCTTGAACTCACGGTGATTTTTGAGTGTGCTTGTTTTTGTTGTTGCAAAGTCTTCACATAATGTGAAGATATATACATTATATAATGGGGATGATATCAAAATGATGAGATATGAAATCTCATCCTTTTGTCTTCAACCCATTAAACAATTAAACACACAACACACACCACATGGAATGAAGGGAAGAAAATGAGGAGCGGCCCACTAGATTTTAGGTGAGAAAAGCAGCCGAGCCACTCGGTTCATGTACCGGACGTTCGCGTGTCTAGTCCGTTAAATACACTTCGTTTTATCCCAAATGTATTTATACTTAATTAATTAATCCAATTAATTAATTTTATCAAATACAAAATTATAATAATATATTTCCAAGAAATAATTATTTATGAATTAAATTAATTACCCAGTAATTAATTTCAATTCACTAGACCGCATGATTTATCAAATAAATCAAATTAGATATCTAATATCCAATATTAATGAAGAGATAATAAATACATGTTTATCCATCAAATATCCTTGTGCGCGACTCCGTAGGTCCGTCTTAGTCGGCAATGGGAGGAACCAATGAGTACGGGTAACACTTAGCCAGTCTAGTGCTTCGATCAGTAACCCAACTAAGAACGAATGATCGGATCATTCCAAAACCATTATGTCGTGAATACCGTATACGTATAAACCCTTCAATCATATGTCCGGCCAAGTATTAGGGTCACGGAAAAGTCAAACCCTAGTAACTTGACACTATGCTTTCGTTAATGCAACCGAGATCGTCGAGCTCTCGTGTATCAAATACAACTAGCACTAAAAGCTTTGGCCAAAGACTTATAATCACATTTGCCATTAACCGCATAGGACATTTACTGCTCACTTACGGAGAAAGAATTCTATCTTGGTATTCGGTAGAGGCGCTACTTGCCCACTAAGTTGCATTTCGAGGTTGACCCCACCCACCGGCGATTGGATCGAACTACTCTAATGACTAACTTAATGTCACAAGCACATCTCCTACTGAAACCTCAAGTCAAAGGTCCACGTATACCTATCACAACATTTCGATCCAGTCATTGACAATCCCTGAGTGATATCCATGTGACCGAATCGAGGTGAGTCGTGTTCGAGTATACTAATCTCACTAGCATACCTATAACGTGTGCTCCCACTAACCCTTAGTGAATACCGGTACTCTACAGGTCAAAGTACACATTATACAAGTCTTGTCTAAACTTATTGCCCAGTTAAGTTTTATCGACTTGCGAACGAGTTAAGCATTCGAGCTCTAAACACTTCTAGTGCTTATCTCCTTATCTCCATGAGGAGTAGAATGTTTGCTCTCAAATGCAAGGACTATTATTCTATATATCAAATCACAATGCCAGTGATATACAATAATATAGAAATAATTATTGCCTTGTTAAATTTTCATAATTACAATACATATGCTCTCACTCTCTCATCCTCTGAGTGGCATTCGAGGGCATATCTCTAACACTGTTACGCTTTAAAAACCGAGTGTGTGTACCAGCAGACGAAGAATTGAGGAATACTATTCTGAAGGAGGCTCATGCTACCCCGTATTCCATACACCCGGGATCAAACAAAATGTATAAGGATTTGAAGCAGTATTATTGGTGGAGTAACATGAAACGGGAAGTTGCCGAATTCGTTTCGAAATGTCTGACCTGTCAGCAGGTCAAGATTGAGCATCAACGACCAACTGGCATGACGAAACCGCTTCCGATTCCCGAGTGGAAGTGGGAAGACATATCGATGGACTTTATTACTAGTTTGCCGACGAGCCGTCGAGGCATGAATACGATTTGGGTGGTTGTGGATCGATTGACTAAATCAGCCCACTTTTTGGAGATCAAGGATACTTGGGGTCCTGAGAAATTGCCCAATTATTCATCAAAGAGATTGTGAGACTGCATGGCACCCTTAAGAGTATTGTATCAGATCGGGACGGACGGTTCGTGTCGCACTTCTGGAAGGCGGTTCATCGTGCTATGGGTACACAGTTGAACTTCAGTACGGCTTTTCATCCTCGAGCCAAGCAGTCGATCTGAGAGGACAATTCAAACTCTAGAGGATATGTTGAGGGCATGTGCTCTCGATTGGAAGCCTGACTGGGAAGCCCAACTGCCGTTGGTAGAATTCACATATAATAACAGCTGGCACGCCTCGATCATGATGGCACCCTATGAGGCATTATATGGTCGTCGTTGTAGGTCCCCTTTGTGTTGGGACGAAATATCTGAATCCATTGGTACGGAACCTGATATGTTATTGGCAGCCGCGAGAAGATTTCCCGATCAAGAGCCGTCTATTAACGGCCCAAAGCCGCCAGAAATCATATGCAGATAATCGTCGACGACCACTCGAGTTTGAAGTTGGTGACCATGTACTGGTCAAAGTATCTCCTACTAGAGGGGTTTTCCGATTCGGGAAGAGAGGCAAATTGAGCCCAAGGTATATTGGTCCGTTTGAGATCCTGGAACGGATAGGCGACCTAGCCTATCGTTTAGCATTACCACCAGCTTTGAGTCGGATTCACAACGTATTCCATGTGTCTCAGTTAAGGAAGTATGTTGCTGATCCAAGTCACGTTATTCAATTCGACGAGGTCGAAATAGCCGACGACCATTCGTATGAGGAACAGCCTGTGCAGATACTCCAGAGGAGAATTAAACAGCTGAGGAACAAGACGATTCCCTTATTAAAAATTCAGTGGTCAAGACATGGAGTCGAGGAAGCTACGTGGGAGACTGAAGATAGCATGCGAGAGAGATACCCCGAACTGTTTACCCCTTAGTTTCGGGGACGAAACTCCTTTTAAGGGGGGGAGTATGTAATACCCTCGCCTTTAATATTGTATTCCATGATTTAAGTTAAGTATTTTCGCACCATATCTGTGATGTTGTAACAAGTACCGACGAATTATGTTAGATTGGATTCTTGGACATTCATACTATATTAGTTGTTGGGTGATATTGCGAGAATTCCATTTATGATTGTTATAGTACTTAACGTACGTTAACATGTATTCTTAACGTACGCTATATAGGCCGCCTTACGTACGTAATATCGATGCGTTAACGCACGTAATGCGGAAGATCCTCCAGCAATCCGCCTTTCGGCGGGTGGGGTCGAGCAAAGGTAGGTGGTCGGGAGTCGATCGCGACGGCCAAGTCAACGGCTATTACGTGCGTAATGGCTGCTGGTTACGCACGTAACGAACTGCGTGTTTTTAGACAGAGAGTTTGATGAAATTGGTTACGCACGTAATGATCATAAGATTACGTGCGTAAAGGCTATAACGCACGTTAACCTCGTTCGTTAACGTACGTAATGACAAGTTCGGATTATAAATGTATGACTTGCCATTTACTTCCTACTCGACCTCTTTCAATCTCCCAACTTAGGAACGATTCCTTTCCCTTCCAACTTCATTTCTAAGCCTTCCTAACTTGTGTTGGAGCTTCAACACTTGATTGGTGACTTGGAGAGCTAGAGATTGAAGTGTATTCCTTGGAGTGTTGGTGTTGTTCTTCATTTTAAGGTTGGTCTTTCTTTAACTCATATCAATTCCATGCTTATGATGATGTTAGTAGATAAATACTTCACATAATGTTAGTTTAAACTAGTGTAAACTTGATAAGTTAATTGAATCATACTCAAACCAAGTGAAGATTAACTTTGAAGGTATTAGTGTTACTTCTTGATGTAAATAACTTCATAATGTGATTGTGTTGATAATGATATACATAAAACCTGAGGTATAGCATGATAATCGGAGGTTGATTTTAGTCTCAACACTAGGAACATGTTAGGGATGATATCCTTAATGATTAAAAGTAAGAAATGTTAAATTGGTCTTGAACATTCTATTGATTCTTGAAGGTAGTATGAAACCATGATTTTTGGCCTCTAAAACCTTTGTAATAAAATTGTTGGAAAGATGATATTAATCCTTTGTAGATGATCCTTGTTAGATGAATGAAGTTACTTCAAAAATCTCAAGTATTCAATGATATAACTAGGCTTTTAATAAATTCTTCAAAGTAAAACAATGAATGTTGATAGAAGGAAGTTGTAATCTTCATATGTTCGAATCTATCGATTTCGTTAAAGGGCGTTAATCGCTACATTGATAGGTTGATAATGTTCTTTAGAGAATTGTGATGATACAAATGCGGTAGATGAATAGCCGAATTCCATTCCATTAATCCATGCATGTCAAGAGGCGTAAATTAAGATGATGTTCTTAATTCACTAAAAACTTAAACTTATGTTTCATATAGTAATCAAGTTTTGAATGAAATCGTTGGTAAATAATGAAGAATGTAATTAAACACAAATTATATCGTAATTGGAAGTGTCGAGGATTTGAAAAGATATTTTCACGATATTGCATAAATAATAAACTAGACATCAAGAATTTGACATTAAGGTTAGAATATGTAATGATCATGATAAACATACGACGATTTGTAATAAGAACATTAAAATGATCGATAGGATAATCGATTTGTGAATATTGTTTATGCGATAATACCATTATAAATGCGAATGTTGTTGAATGAATTATATTTCATTCAAGGTTGCTTGTTCGCGTGAGTGTTGTTAGACGAGGATACCGTTCGTTTGACCATTCGAGGAAGGATTATTCGTCTACGGAATTGAGGCAAGTTATCTTGCTTGGTTATAATGATGTGTGGATTCTTATGATGATTATGCATTTCGTGTATATAAACACCTATAAACTTGTGTCTTGTGACTTGAGGTTGTTCTTGATGATGTCCCGTTTTCATCATGGGATTGTATACCCAAATTCGTACTTTTGGACCCTTGATATCGTTGAGCTTTGTTGACACTTCGGTGAGTTGTTCGATTTCTTGGAAAAAGTGTAATTCGTTGAGTTTCGTTGTCATGTTGTATCGTTACATCTCTGGAGTCATATCTGCGCGCCGATTGGTTATGTGTAGGATTTTTAGCCGGGCACTTGATGATCATGCGTGGAGGTTTTTCCGCATTTAGATCGTGCACACGAGACGTAGTTCGTGAGGCTAATTAGGTACATTGTCCCACGTATATTCGGATTCCGTATACGGGGTGGACATGTGCACGGACACATTTCGGATCGGGCGTCTTGTGACGTCCGTCTTGAGCCATAGTATGTAGTCGTTCGTATTTTTGGTTATCTTCGGATTGGGGTGATTGTTTATACGCCTTGGGTATATTCGGTAGTCGGTGAATTTCTTTGAAATCGGTATATATGAATTGTATAATGTCATGAGAATTATTATCATGTATAGTGACCACTGTGGTTTGGGGCGAAATACTTGTATTTCGGGCGAGAAAGGGCAAGGCACGGGAGCACAATGGCGACGGAGGATTCGATGTATGCTATTTCGGGGCCCCGAGTCTTTTGGTTGTTCGGTTATGTTTTAAGCGTGACTTTCGTTTTATTTTTGTGTCGGATGAATGTACTAAAACTTGTTAGGTCGCCCATCGTCATATGGCACATTAGTGTTTGGATCCTGTGTATGTTTGCTTGTATTTAAAAATATGAATAACTCATACTCCACACCGGGGTTTTGATAAATATTGTGGTACGGTGCCACGTTGTCAGATTTTAAGTGTATATTGTGATATTGCCTGGTGGGTCCCAGGAGGGATCCACGGCACTGTAATAGCCACTGTTTTTGGGCTATTACAAGTACAAGATACATATGCATCAATAATTAATACACAGACAAAATACACGATTCCCCAACAATATGCCATAGCCAGTATCGTCCGGAATCCTCGCCTCACGACCGCTACCATCAAAGTCCTCAATACCTGAAAAACAAGTCCCACAACGGGGTCAGCAATAATGCCCGACAAATAACCGCAAGTACATAACATAAATATTCACATGCCATGCATCATGAGAATAATAACCTCAACGATAACCTTACCACTTTCGGTAATCCAACGATTCTCGTCAAAATCCCAATATCACGATAATACCATAAAAATCCCATTATCACAACAATACCGTATAATACCTCAATACCGAACACTTTCTCGTACATAATCCTCTATGTACGATTACCATAGAACATACCTCTATCCGGACTTCCTTCCGGAATGCATACCACATACCAAGAATATCCAAAATGACATCAACAATATCCGAATATTACAATCTTCCCAAGATTGTCCAAGTATCTCAACAATCATCAACTGTGCATTCTAATCCTTTTGGAACATCACTGAACATTCGTCAATATGCAATACAATATAAAATACTTATGAAATGTAAATGGAATTACTCATCAAAACATTACAACCAAACAAGTAAACACTGGCCTGGATACCAACATGACAAAACCAACACCGAACTCATCGCCCTTGTCTACGAGCTCTTCAGCCCCGACTGGACGGAATCTATGGCTTTTCACCGCGGCAAAACGATTATACCTATTGGTTAATCAACCTAGAACAATAATCATATCAATAATCGAACCAACTTGGTAACAATGATCATAACATATTCAATCCGGAATTCAACCTCATATCAAGATTCATCTCAAATAAATCAACCACTATCATCACTATGATTTAGAATACCATCTTAAATCGGTTAAACGAATTATCAAATCATCATAGTCATCATATGGCCTCAAGAACATCAAGAACTCTATGATTCCATAATCATAATCAACATATTCAAAGCATATCATCATCTTCCTTCAACATAAACCTCATATATCCTCAAGAATCGCAATGACAACATCATAATCATCTTCATACGAATCATTCATCAACTATAACATCAAAATTCCGAAATAAAAAGGAGAAATATCCAACATACCTCATAGAATATGGATAACACAAGAAATCACTTCAAGAATCAACAATAGTTCCATAACCAAGCTCTAATTCCATGATTCCAAGCTCACAATCATGTTAGAAGTGTTTAGAACACTCTTAGAAGTGAAGAGGGACGAGTTGGGATGGGAGAAATGAGTTTCCTTTGGTGAACAAATGAAAGACCAGCTCTTATTATATAAACTGCGCATCTCGTTACGTACGTAAGTGTCCTTACTTAACGTACGTAACAACTTTAACGTACGTAATACGAAATCCATAGCGTACGTAACAAACTCACTGTCTCATTCTGTGAAGTCCATTACGTACGTAACCCATACCATATAACGTACGTAATATACCAGTTGACTTACTATAGTACAATGGTCGTGTTACGTACGTAACACATCCTGTATAACGTACGTAACACGTACGTTGACTCACCTGTCAACATCCTCCGCCGAAAGTTGCCGACACAGGGTCCCACCTGCCGACCACGACTCGATCGTCTGATTCCCATGTTACGTACGTAATGTCTCGGCCATAACATACGTAACTCTACCAATTTAACGTATGTAAGCTTCAACACATAACGTACGTAATAGCTTCCATACTTAGCCATTTACAGCAATTCCTGTCCAACGTCTCGACATAACAAATACGAACATACGGCAGAATCAATACATATACTCAATTCAATAACATTATCAAACGTTCCCAACGTCCTCGAGCATAATTAACCATCCACGATATCCAATATATAAACGAAAAATATATCCGAAAAATCGGGGTATTACACTCTACCCCCCTTAAAAATAAGTTTCTTCCTCGAAAATTGCAATCACTCGCACAAACAACATTTCAACGGAAAATCCAAAATCACCAAGATAACCAAGAATTATCGAATAATCCGAACAACATACTTACAGGTCAGTGAAGACGAAGATCTCCCGTGATACTAGCATATGGCACCATTTCAAAAATCTCGACACAACAAGAATGCCAAAACAGGAATAATCACAATTTGAAAACGATTGGTCTCCGCCAAGACCACAACAAGTTTAGAGCACTGTCGAGTTTTGTGGGATCTGTGACGCTGTGTCTCCTCACCTAAAGCGCATGAGCCGCTCCTTGTCACATGCACGTATCACCGGCGTTCCACTCCACATCGAAAGCCGCACATTGCACGTGCCTCGCACCGGCATTCACTTCCCGATTGGAGCCGCACATTGCACATGACCACGGCACCGGCGTTCACTCCCTGCCTCATCGGTCTCGGGAACACCAACAATCCCCAAACCCACACATCACCACGACAGTACTCAAAAATCACACAGTTCCAAAACATCACAAACATCACGCTACTACCACACCGGTAGAGCCACATAACACACATGCCCGGTTATCACAAAACCTTGGGCTCCGATACCATATTTGTAACACCCCCGATTCAGCCTGGGAATATTACACGCCGTGGGCCCCGCGCCGGAACCCACCAGGCTAAAAACCAATACAAGAACGACAAAAAGGCCGATGACGGTAGTATTTCCAAAACTCACAAAATCATTTGAAAACACCAACTACCATCAAAACGATCAAGGCCAAAAACTCGGTTAAGGGAATCGGTTTTCGAAATGAAACTCAATTGGCAAAAAGCCGAAAGCCATTTGAAAGAACTCACACAGCGGAAAGAAATACAGTACAAGATACATATGCATCAATAATTAATACACAGACAAAATACACGATCGTTCGGAATCCTTGCCTCACGACCGCTACCATCAAAGTCCTCAATACCTGAAAAACAAGTCCCACAACGGGGTCAGCAATAATGCCCGACAAATAACCGCAAGTACATAACATAAATATTCACATGCCATGCATCATGAGAATAATAACCTCAACGATAACCTTACCACTTTCGGTAATCCAACGATTCTCGTCAAAATCCCAATATCACGATAATACCATAAAAATCCCAGTATCACAACAATACCGTATAATACCTCAATACCGAACACTTTCTCGTACATAATCCTCTATGTACGATTACCATAGAACATACCTCTATGCGGACTTCCTTCCTAATGCATACCACATACCAAGAATATCCAAAATGACATCAACAATATCCGAATATTACAATCTTCCCAAGATTGTCCAAGTATCTCAACAATCATCAACTGTGCATTCTAATCCTTTTAGAACATCACTAAACATTCGTCAATATGCAATACAATATAAAATACTTATGAAATGTAAATGGAATTACTCATCAAAACATTACAACCAAACAAGTAAACACTTGCCTGGATACCAACATGACAAAACCAACACCGAACTCATCGCCCTCGTCTACGAGCTCTTCAGCCCCGACTGGACGGAATCTATGGCTTTTCACCGCGGCAAAAAGATTATACCTATTGGTTAATCAACCTAGAACAATAATCATATCAATAATCGAACCAACTTGGTAACAATGATCATAACATATTCAATCCAGAATTCAACCTCATATCAAGATTCATCTCAAATAAATCAACCACTATCATCACTATGATTTAGAATACCATCTTAAATCGGTTAAACGAATTATCAAATCATCATAGTCATCATATGGCCTCAAGAACATCAAGAACTCTATGATTCCATAATCATAATCAACATATTCAAAGCATATCATCATCTTCATTCAACATAAACCTCATATATCCTCAAGAATCGCAATGACAACATCATAATCATCTTCATACGAATCATTCATCAACTATAACATCAAAATTCCGAAATAAAAAGGAGAAATATCCAACATACCTCATAGAATATGGATAACACAAGAAATCACTTCAAGAATCAACAATAGTTCCATAACCAAGCTCTAATTCCATGATTCCAAGCTCACAATCATGTTAGAAGTGTTTAGAACACTCTTAGAAGTGAAGAGGGACGAGTTGGGATGGGAGAAATGAGTTTCCTTTGGTGAACAAATGAAAGACCAGCTCTTATTATATAAACTGCGCATCTCGTTACGTACGTAAGTGTCCTTACTTAACGTACGTAACAACTTTAACGTACGTAATATGAAATCCATAGCGTACGTAACAAACTCCTTGTCTCATTCAGCGAAGTCCATTACGTCGTAACCCATACCATATAACGTCGTAATATACCGGTTGACTTACTATAGTACAATGGTCGGTGTTACGTCGTAACACGTCCCGTATAACGTCGTAACACGACGTTGACTCACCTGTCAACATCCTCCGCCGAAAGTTGCCGACACAGGGTCCCACCTGCCGACCACGACTCGATCGTCTGATTCCCATGTTACGTACGTAATGTCTCGGCCATAACGTACGTAACTCTACCAATTTAACGTATGTAAGCTTCAACACATAACGTACGTAATGGCTTCCATACTTAGCCATTTACGGAATTCTGTCCCAACGTCTCGACATAACAAATACGAACATACGGCAGAATCAATACATATACTCAATTCAATAACATTATCAAACGTTCCCAACGTCCTCGAGCATAATTAACCATCCACGATATCCAATATATAAATGAAAAATATATCCGAAAAATCGGGGTATTACATTCTACCCCCCTTAAAAATAAGTTTCTTCCTCGAAAATTGCAATCACTCGCACAAACAACATTTCAACGGAAAATCCAAAATCACCAAGATAACCAAGAATTATCGAATAATCCGAACAACATACTTACAGGTCAGTGAAGACGAAGATCTCCCGTGATACTAGCATATGGCACCATTTCAAAAATCTCGACACAACAAAAATGCCAAAACAGGAATAATCACAATTTGAAAACGATTGGTCTCCGCCAAGACCACAACAAGTTTAGAGCACTGTCGAGTTTTGTGGGATCTGTGACGCTGTGTCTCCTCACCTAAAGCGCATGAGCCGGTCCTTGTCACATGCACGTATCACCGGCGTTCCACTCCACATCGAAAGCCGCACATTGCACGTGCCTCGCACCGGCATTCACTTCCCGATTGGAGCCGCACATTGCACATGACCACGGCACCGGCGTTCACTCCCTGCCTCATCGGTCTCGGGAACACCAACAATCCCCAAACCCACACATCACCACGACAGTACTCAAAAATCACACAGTTCCAAAACATCACAAACATCACGCTACTACCACACCGGTAGAGCCACATAACACACATGCCCGGTTATCACAAAACCTTGGGCTCCGATACCATATTTGTAACACCCCCGATTCAGCCTGGGAATATTACATGCCGTGGGCCCCGCGCCGGAACCCACCAGGCTAAAAACCAATACAAGAATGACAAAAAGGCCGATGACGGTAGTATTTTCCAAAACTCACAAAATCATTTGAAAACACCAACTACCATCAAAACGATCAAGGCCAAAAACTCGGTTAAGGGAATCGGTTTTCGAAATGAAACTCAATTGGCAAAAAGCCGAAAGCCATTTGAAAGAACTCACGCAGCGGAAAGAAATACAGTACAAGATACATATGCATCAATAATTAATACACAGACAAAATACACGATCGTCCGGAATCCTTGCCTCACGACCGCTACCGTCAAAGTCCTCAATACCTGAAAAACAAGTCCCACAACGGGGTCAGCAATAATGCCCGACAAATAACCGCAAGTACATAACATAAATATTCACATGCCATGCATCATGAGAATAATAACCTCAACGATAACCTTACCACTTTCGGTAATCCAACGATTCTCGTCAAAATCCCAATATCACGATAATACCATAAAAATCCCAGTATCACAACAATACCGTATAATACCTCAATACCGAACACTTTCTCGTACATAATCCTCTATGTACGATTACCATAGAACATACCTCTATCCGGACTTCCTTCCGGAATGCATACCACATACCAAGAATATCCAAAATGACATCAACAATATCCGAATATTACAATCTTCCCAAGATTGTCCAAGTATCTCAACAATCATCAACTGTGCATTCTAATCCTTTTAGAACATCACTAAACATTCGTCAATATGCAATACAATATAAAATACTTATGAAATGTAAATGGAATTACTCATCAAAACATTACAACCAAACAAGTAAACACTTGCCTGGATACCAACATGACAAAACCAACACCGAACTCATCGCCCTCGTCTACGAGCTCTTCAGCCCCGACTGGACGGAATATATGGCTTTTCACCGCGGCAAAAAGATTATACCTATTGGTTAATCAACCTAGAACAATAACCATATCAATAATCGAATCAACTTGGTAACAATGATCATAACATATTCAATCCGGAATTCAACCTCATATCAAGATTCATCTCAAATAAATCAACCACTATCATCACTATGATTTAGAATACCATCTTAAATCGGTTAAACGAATTATCAAATCATCATAGTCATCATATGGCCTCAAGAACATCAAGAACTCTATGATTCCATAATCATAATCAACATATTCAAAGCATATCATCATCTTCCTTCAACATAAACCTCATATATCCTCAAGAATCGCAATGACAACATCATAATCATCTTCATACGAATCATTCATCAACTATAACATCAAAATTCCCAAATAAAAAGGAGAAATATCCAACATACCTCATAGAATATGGATAACACAAGAAATCACTTCAAGAATCAACAATAGTTCTATAACCAAGCTCTAATTCCATGATTCCAAGCTCACAATCATGTTAGAAGTGTTTAGAACACTCTTAGAAGTGAAGAGGGACGAGTTGGGATGGGAGAAATGAGTTTCCTTTGGTGAACAAATGAAAGACCAGCTCTTATTATATAAAGCTGCGCATCTCGTTAAATGCGTAAGTGTCCTTACTTAACGACGTAACAACTTTAACGTCGTGTCTGAAATCCATAGCGTACGTAACAAACTCACTGTCTCATTCAGCGAAGTCCATTACGTCGTAACCCATACCATATAACGTCGTAATATACGATTGACTTACTATAGTACAATGGTCGTGTTACGTACGTAACACGTCCTGTATAACGTACGTAACACGTACGTTGACTCACCTGTCAACATCCTCCGCCGAAAGTTGCCGACACAGGGTCCCACCTGCCGACCACGACTCGATCGTCTGATTCCCATGTTACGTACGTAATATCTCGGCCATAACGTACGTAACTCTACCAATTTAACGTACGTAAGCTTCAACACATAATGTACGTAATGGCTTCCATACTTAGCCATTTACAGCAATTCCTGTCCAACGTCTCGACATAACAAATACGAACATACGGCAGAATCAATACATATACTCAATTCATTAACATTATCAAACGTTCCCAACGTCCTCGAGCATAATTAACCATCCACGATATCCAATATATAAACGAAAAATATATCCGAAAAATCGGGGTATTACACTCTACCCCCCTTAAAAATAAGTTTCTTCCTCGAAACTTGCAATCACTCGCACAAACAACATTTCAACGGAAAATCCAAAATCACCAAGATAACCAAGAATTATCGAATAATCCGAACAACATACTTACAGGTCAGTGAAGACGAAGATCTCCCGTGATACTAGCATATGGCACCATTTCAAAAATCTCGACACAACAAGAATGCCAAAACAGGAATAATCACAATTTGAAAACGATTGGTCTCCGCCAAGACCACAACAAGTTTAGAGCACTGTCGAGTTTTGTGGGATTTGTGACGCTGTGTCTCCTCACCTAAAGCGCATGAGCCGGTCCTTGTCACATGCACGTATCACCGGCGTTCCACTCCACATCGAAAGCCGCACATTGCACGTGCCTCGCACCGGCATTCACTTCCCGATTGGAGCCGCACATTGCACATGACCACGGCACCGGCGTTCACTCCCTGCCTCATCGGTCTCGGGAACACCAACAATCCCCAAACCCACACATCACCACGACAGTACTCAAAAATCACACAGTTCCAAAACATCACAAACATCACGCTATTACCACACCGGTAGAGCCACATAACACACATGCCCGGTTATCACAAAACCTTGGGCTCCGATACCATATTTGTAACACCCCCGATTCAGCCTGGGAATATTACACGTCGTGGGCCCCGCGTCGGAACCCACCAGGCTAAAAACCAATACAAGAACGACAAAAAGGCCGATGACGGTAGTATTTTCCAAAACTCACAAAATCATTTGAAAACACCAACTACCATCAAAACGATCAAGGCCAAAAACTCGGTTAAGGGAATCGGTTTTCGAAATGAAACTCAATTGGCAAAAAGCCGAAAGCCATTTGAAAGAACTAACGCAGCGGAAAGAAATACAGTACAAGATACATATACATCAATAATTAATACACAGACAAAATACACGATTCCCCAACAATATGCCATAGCCAGTATCGTCCGGAATCCTCGCCTCACGACCGCTACCATCAAAGTCCTCAATACCTGAAAAACAAGTCCCACAACGGGGTCAGCAATAATGCCCGACAAATAACCGCAAGTACATAACATAAATATTCACATGCCATGCATCATGAGAATAATAACCTCAACGATAACCTTACCACTTTCGGTAATCCAACGATTCTCGTCAAAATCCCAATATCACGATAATACCATAAAAATCCCAGTATCACAACAATACCGTATAATACCTGACACGCTTTTAGTGTAACTATCGCAAGTGCACGATATCGTATCAAGTAGTAAAGTGGACTTTTTGAGTCCGGTTTATCGATCCCACAAGGAAGTTTTGTTATAATTTGAATTATACACTATTAGTCTATTTTTATAGATACTTAAGATGAGTGAAACACACAATTAAAAAGTTTGGTTTAATAATTGCAAAGAAATTGCAATTATAGTTCTAATATTATAAGGAAATAAAAAGATAGCAATAATAATAGATTGATTATCGATAAAATGAAATAGTTGGGATTACAAACTTAGTTCGTCATTAGTTATAAAAGATGTATTGGAGATCATAAGATGAATTTACTTATTATGTTGTGTAAATTCGATCTTCCTTAAAAAGACGGTTTCTCTTTCGAACTATAAACGCCCTTACATATTGAATCAATCCACTATATTTCTATGTTGATTGGCTTCAATACATAGCATTAGGATTTGTGAAAATAACTCAATGAATCATCTAAGGACTAGGGGTATATTTCTATCCCCTAGAACAACTTAGAGTGAAGATCATTTGATCTAATCAAACATATTTTCTTTCGAAACATATGAAGACCATAAATATCTTCATTAATTGGCCAAATAAATAAAGATTGTTAAAACAATGAAAATCACACACAATAATAAGTAATTCACAATAGATCTTTTATACAAACATAAATAACATGACTAACCTTGTTTATAATCCCAACTTAAGGAACTTAGCCCATTAAGGGTTTATTACACATATTACAAGCTTTGGTGGTCATGTTTAGTTGAATCAAGAGAAAGAATTGATCCTAACTCCCTTAGTAGATAAAGGAGATAGAAACAATAAACTCTCTGAACAACATATGTTATACCACACTTACAAAGATCACTCAAGAACACAAGTGTGTTCTTCACACAAAAAGAAAAGTTTACAAGAAAATGGAAAATTATAAGATGAATGGTGAATGATGAAGGATCTAAGGGGTCTATTTATACACCTAAAGTCATCTAATAGCTCCAAAACTCCAGCATTATTACATTATATCGGATCAATGCCACCATCCCTCAATAATACACAAAAGTATAAAAATTAGACAAATCATAGCAATCTGTCAAGAGTTACTAGTAACATTGGGAGTTACGGCCGTAACTAGGTGACTTACGGCCGTAACTCCCGAATGTTACTACCGTAACGTGATTCGTAAATTTGCTCATTTGAAGCTTTGATAGTTACGTTTTCAGCCTGAATTCCTCGGACTTTGCGTTTTTGCCCCGCATCTTCTTCGGATGATAACTTTTGATATATAACTCGATTTTGAATCCTAAAGACCGCCGAATTCGTCTCGGAAAGCCCTACAACATGAATATATCAAAATTCAATAAAGAGAATATTTATTAAACATGTTGTTTCTTGAGTAATTCAGTTATTTAATCCGATCATCATCCGATAAAAATAAAATTATTAAAACTAATAAATTAAAAGCAAAAACGAGTAGACTAGCTCAATTATGGGTGAATTTTATCGATACAAACCATAGATAAGTGTACAAAACTGACACTTATCACACCCCCAAACTTGAATTCTTGCTAGTCCCGAGCAAGACTCTTTATTATTCACACTCCAAAAATAAAAATAAAAATAAATAAAAAAATAAGAAAATTAATACACACATAAATTAAAATATAAAAAGAGAAAAGGAGATCAAAATGCCATTAATAAACAACAACTTGACTTTATACGGTAGATAGAAATGAATCAAGATTCAAAATAAATCTACTAATATTTTTGAAGTTAAAACACGGTTTTTATTTTGTAATTCCAAAATGTAAGGTTTCCCCCCAATAGGTTGATTATTTCTTTCCCACTCGTGATACACACGACTCCCTTTAATGGTTGCTCTCGATCACTCGTTTATTTTTCGACTCAATATGAAAAAGAATTTCATTGGCGTCATCAAATATTGTGATTTTCACAAAATTGAGTGTATTGAAATCCAGCCGCTAATTAATTCAAATCTGCTCATAAACTACATCCCTTTTAGTGATAGCTTTCACACCGTTATTTGCTAACGTGTAGCTCTTTTCACTAACACAATTTCTATCTCATTATTTTTCTTTCGTAAAAAGGTGATAGCTTTCACACCATTATTTGCTAACGTGTAGCTCTTTTCACCAATTTTTCTGAGACGGCAGTTACGCACCAATAATGGTTAGTCCTTTATTTTTCGCAAAACTTAAGACTTCCAAAATTAGGCAGCTGTTGCTGCTCAACGCTTCTCCTTTTCGTCATTTATTTTTTTAGGAGATAGCTTTCACACCGTTATTTGCTAACGTGTAGCTCTTTTCACCAATGACTCCTTTTTTTAGGGAATAGAATTTTTGCAGAAAATCATTTTTTAGTTAAGCATGAAAAATCAAAAACTCCACAAATTAAGTAAATTTCAGTTTTATTTTTCATCAACCAATTGATTCTTCTTTTTTCAAGGTAACGAATGACTCGATTTTATATGATAATTACAAGGCTAGGAAAGAGAGATTAATGCTCAAAAAAAAAAATTTTTTTTGGAATATACAATTTTTTACCGGTTAAAACGATTTAAGAAGCTAGTATATAGCTAATTTATTGGTGTTATGGCCAGATCTAGAAATCTCAAAAATCAAAATACTATAAATATATATATATATATAATACTAAAAAAAATTAAGGTAAATAACCAAATCAATCAAAACACACCAAAAACCAAAGATTTCAAAACACACCAAAATAATTAAACAAACTACCCCAAAACTTGAAAATTAAACTGTCCTCAGTTTAAAAATAAAAAACAAAAAAATCAATGCAGAAAAGCAGAATACTCCCTGTTAAGAAAGTTGATGTCTGAGCTAACGCCTATTAGAATCTGCAAGAGAATAAATATACGAGGCACACAACAAAATAAAATATACTCGTAAGTATAACACAATATTCAAGATGCGCATCAAGAAAGTCCGAAGAGTCGCCTTACGCTGCCATCAAAGTTTTTATAAAAGCAGAACACGAAATAAACATTACAGTAATGAAATAAAAATACATAAATCGCGAATAAATGCGCGTCAAGAGATCAAGAAGAAACTCCTTAAGCTGCCATCATTTAGCACGATTATTACACACGACAAAAAGTAAAAATACAAGAGGTCCGACATGGGTTATCAAAGGGAGATGAATGAATCCACTTTTCATTTTCTCACTGTAAAATCTTCTACCCAGACAATTTTAGCTAGAGCTGGATCTGGTTGAGGAACAAATTCATTGAGTTTTTTGATTAGTTCTTCTGGTGTTGTTGCAACGACTATGATTCGTTTTGCACGCTCGGAAATAAAGCCCTTTTCGGCAAAGTAGTCGATGAAAGACAGTAAACCATCAAAGAAACCATTGACATTAAGCACTCCTATTGGTTTTTGATGAACATTTAGTTGGGCTCTGGTAACCACATGAAAAAGTTCCTCAAGGGTGCCAAAACCACCGGGAAGGGCGATAAAGGCGCCAGAATTATTTATCATGTGAGTTATGCGATCTTGCATATTCACAGATCTAAACTCATCTCCAATTGTTGACCCGGTGATTTTACTTTCAGCCAGAGGTTTTGGGATTACTCCCAACACTCTTACTCCTTCCATATAGGCAGAAGCAGCAGCTCGTCCCATTAATCCTAGACTTCCTCCTCCGTAAACTACATGAATGCATTTTTCTCCTAAGTTACGACCCAAGTTGTGGGTCGCCTGGTGAAGCATGCCTCTTTTCCAGAACTAGATCCACCAAAAATGCAGACTGTGTAAAATTTTTTTGTTGAAGATGATGACTCCATTTTTGAAAAGAAAAAAAATTTTTAGAGAGAAACAGAGAAAAGTGCAAGTTTGAGGGATGAATGAAAGAAACCAGTAGAAAGTTTATTAATAGAAGAAAAAGAAGGTAAAAATTGTTTAACAAGTTTGTGATTGCATTTGATTGTGCTTCAACTACTCAATAGAATAATGAAAGCTTTTATCGCGTATCACATTTTTTATTCAGAAAATCTCACCACACGACAAAAATAAAAGATACTAACGCGTATGTACAGTAGTTGTGATTGTGGCTCACATCTTCCTCTGATATTACGTTCAGAAACGGCCTAAACGCCTTCTATGAGTCGGGGAGAAGCTTCCCATCCAATTTTCTTACAAATTGGCAAACAGGGTCTTTTAACGTCAGATTCCCAAGACGTTGTTCATATTCTGGTTTGAATTTATTCCACAAACATTGAATTCCGTAATACACAAGTCCACTAGGATGCGTGTCAAGAGAAATTTCGATATTATCTAAATTCTCCTTATTCAGACCATCATTAATGAACTGAATTTTATCTTCTCTGTTTGTAGATGGAATTCCTAAAGATAGACATTTTGCATTACAGTTCCATCTAGCACATTTATAGCAAACGGCTAGTATCTTTGCTCGTCGTTTCTTGGCATATGAACTTTTTCCAAGCCCTGGTAAAAATCTAGTTGGTGTTTCTGTGAATTCACCTTCTATTCTTACTTTGGCTTCGATAATGAATCTTATGTCAAAAGGTATGCTTTTATTCGTAAGCAACCTCATCCTTTCAAGCCTTGTCTTGTAAATTTTTAAAATTGCATTTTTGCTTAGAAAGGGAAATCTTTTTTCAATTTTAAACAATGTTTCATCCATGATAAAAAAAAACAAAAATAAAAATACAATGAAAATAATTGAAAAAAATATATACAAATATCAGTTGTTGTGGGAAACTGAAAAATCCGACTTTAATAGTCACGGGGTACCGTTATCCGCCACTTGACCGGACAAATACAATTTAGTACTAAGTTACAACGTCGAGAAATTTGTACCTAAAAATAGTTTATAATGTAAGATTTCAAATATAATTTATACTTCCCCGGCGACGGCGCCAAAAACTTGACACGCTTTTAGTGTAACTATCGCAAGTGCACGATATCGTATCAAGTAGTAAAGTGGACTTTTTGAGTCCGGTTTATCGATCCTACAAGGAAGTTTTGTTATAATTTGAATTATACACTATTAGTCTATTTTTATAGATACTTAAGATGAGTGAAACACACAATTAAAAAGTTTGGTTTAATAATTGCAAAGAAATTGCAATTATAGTTCTAATATTATGAGGAAATAAAAAGATAGCAATAATAATAGATTGATTATCGATAAAATAAAATAGTTGGGATTACAAACTTAGTTCGTCATTAGTTATAAAAGATGTATTGGAGATCATAAGATGAATTTACTTATTATGTTGTGTAGATTCGATCTTCCTTAAAAAGACGGTTTCTCTTTCGAACTATAAAACGCCCCTTACATATTGAATCAATCCACTATATTTCTATGTTGATTGGCTTCAATACATAGCATTAGGATTTGTGAAAATAACTCAATGAATCATCTAAGGACTAGGGGTATATTTCTATCCCCTAGAACAACTTAGAGTGAAGATCATTTGATCTAATCAAACATATTTTCTTTCGAAACATATGAAGACCATAAATATCTTCATTAATTGGCCAAATAAATAAAGATTGTTAAAACAATGAAAATCACACACAATAATAAGTAATTCACAATAGATCTTTTATACAAACATAAATAACATGACTAACCTTGTTTATAATCCCAACTTAAGGAACTTAGCCCATTAAGGGTTTATTACACATATTACAAGCTTTGGTGGTCATGTTTAGTTGAATCAAGAGAAAGAATTGATCCTAACTCCCTTAGTAGATAAAGGAGATACAAACAATAAACTCTCTAAACAACATATGTTATACCACACTTACAAAGATCACTCAAGAACACAAGTGTGTTCTTCACACAAAAAGAAAAGTTTACAAGAAAAATGGAAAATTATAAGATGAATGGTGAATGATGAAGGATCTAAGGGGTCTATTTATACACCTAAAGTCATCTAATAGCTCCAAAACTCCAGCATTATTACATTATATCGGATCAATGTCAGCCATACCCTCAATAATACACAAAAAGTATAAAAAATTAGACAAATCATAGCAATCTGTCAAGAGTTACGGCCGTAACATTCAGGAGTTACGGCCGTAACTAGGGTGACTTACGGCCGTAACTCCTGAATGTTACGGCCGTAACGTGGTTTCGTAAATTTTCTAATTTGAAGCGTTGAAAGTTACGTTTTTGTGAGAATTCCTCGACTTTGCGTTTTTGCCCTGCATCTTCTTCGGATGATAACTTTTGATATATAACTCGATTTTGAATCCGAAAGACCGCCGAATTGCCTTGAAAGCCCTACAACATGAATATATCAAAATTCAATAAAGAGAATATTTATTAAACATGTTGTTTCTTGAGTAATTCAGTTATTTAATCTGATCATCATCCGATAAAAATAAAATTATTAAAACTAATAAATTAAAAGCAAAAAACGAGTAGACTAGCTCAATTATGGGTGAATTTTATCGATACAAACCATAGATAAGTGTACAAAACTGACACTTATCAATACCTCAATACCGAACACTTTCTCGTACATAATCCTCTATGTACGATTACCATAGAACATACCTCTATCCGGACTTCCTTCCGGAATGCATACCACATACCAAGAATATCCAAAATGACATCAACAATATCCGAATATTACAATCTTCCCAAGATTGTCCAAGTATCTCAACAATCATCAACTGTGCATTCTAATCCTTTTAGATCACTGAACATTCGTCAATATGCAATACAATATAAAATACTTATGAAATGTAAATGGAATTACTCATCAAAACATTACAACCAAACAAGTAAACACTTGCCTGGATACCAACATGACAAAACCAACACCGAACTCATCGCCCTCGTCTACGAGCTCTTCAGCCCCGACTGGACGGAATCTATGGCTTTTCACCGCGGCAAAACGATTATACCTATTGGTTAATCAACCTAGAACAATAATCATATCAATAATCAAACCAACTTGGTAACAATGATCATAACATATTCAACCCGGAATTCAACCTCATATCAAGATTCATCTCAAATAAATCAACCACTATCATCACTATGATTTAGAATACCATCTTAAATCGGTTAAACGAATTATCAAATCATCATAGTCATCATATGGCCTCAAGAACATCAAGAACTCTATGATTCCATAATCATAATCAACATATTCAAAGCATATCATCATCTTCCTTCAACATAAACCTCATATATCCTCAAGAATCCCAATGACAACATCATAATCATCTTCATACGAATCATTCATCAACTATAACATTAAAATTCCGAAATAAAAAGGAGAAATATCCAACATACCTCATAGAATATGGATAACACAAGAAATCACTTCAAGAATCAACAATAGTTCCATAACCAAGCTCTAATTCCATGATTCCAAGCTCACAATCATGTTAGAAGTGTTTAGAACACTCTTAGAAGTGAAGAGGGACGAGTTGGGATGGGAGAAATGAGTTTCCTTTGGTGAACAAATGAAAGACCAGCTCTTATTATATAAACTGCGCATCTCGTTACGTATGTAAGTGTCCTTACTTGACGTACGTAACAACTTTAACGTACGTAATACGAAATCCATAGCGTACGTAACAAACTTACTGTCTCATTCTGTGAAGTCCATTACGTACGTAACCCATACCATATAACGTACGTAATATACCAGTTGACTTACTACAGTACAATGGTCGTGTTACGTACGTAACACGTCCTGTATAACGTACGTAACACGTACGTTGACTCACCTGTCAACATCCTCCGCCGAAAGTTGCCGACACAGGGTCCCACCTGCCGACCACGACTCGATCATCTGATTCCCATGTTACGTACGTAATGTCTCGGCCATAACGTACGTAACTCTACCAATTTAACGTATGTAAGCTTCAACACATAACGTACGTAATGGCTTCCATACTTAGCCATTTACAGCAATTCCTGTCCAACGTCTCGACATAACAAATACGAACATACGGCAGAATCAATACATATACTCAATTCAATAACATTATCTAACGTTCCCAACGTCCTCGAGCATAATTAACCATCCACGATATCCAATATATAAACGAAAAATATAACCGAAAAATCGGGGTATTACAGGGTGTTGGTTGGGTCGAGTTATGGCCGAGACTCCCGCACACCTTGGCTTGGGGACACTCGATTACGGACGTAAGGTTCGTCAGGTTACAACCGTAAGGCTTCGTTACGGCCGCTAGGCATTGGCCGATTACGGCCGTAATGAATCAGCAGATTTCGGACAGTGGCCCTGGAGACTTGGTTACGGCCGTAAGGCTATGCCGAGTACGACCGTAAGGGGTGCTCGTTACGTACGTAAGACTTCGGCCATTACGTACGTTACAGACGTTGACCGAGTTACGGCCGTAAGGCTCTGCCGGTTACGGTCATAACACTGTCGGCCATATATAGGCCTGGGCTTCGTCCATACCTCATTTTTTCCCTTTTTCTCATTTCTTGTGGCGACTGGCGACGGGTGTAATATCCGCAATTTCGATTTTCGGTAAATTTCCTTTTTTGGCGGAACTTCATCTTAGTGACTCTATTATGACTGTTTCGTCATTCCGAGAATGATTAATTCTGCACTTTTTGTCATCCGAGCTCATTTTGGTATCGTTTTGTTGAGTTCCGTGTTCTTAAACGGCTTTTCCGCACTTGAGTTCGATTCTTGCGAATCTCGTCCGAAATTATTGTTTCGAGTTTCTCGTAAGTTCATTTAATGTTATTATTCATGTTGCGATCGTTTATCGTGCATTTCGGACGTTTTGGGCCGTTTTCGTAATTTCCTAAAGTTTAGGGTAATTACTTTCCATTGTCGAATTTTGAGCCATCGGGTGGTCGGAATCGTGTGTTCTCTTAGTGCTTGGATTCATCTTTGCGAGTACTTCGTAACCGTATCTTCGATTCATATTCAGGTTCGGGTTTCGGGGTCGTCCAGGCCGTCGGAAGTGGCCACGGCCGAGTCACAGCCGCACGTTTTGGAGCAGGTACTGGCCTGGCCGAGTTACGGCCGTAAGGTGCCGGTTACAGCGGTAAGTGATCGGCAGGCACAGTCCAGACGAATGCCAGTTACGGCCGTAAGGCGTGATCAAGTACGGTCGTACGGGCGCTGGGCAGCTTCCCGACGAATGCCGGTTACGGCCGTAAGGCGTTATCGGGTATGGCCATAAGAAACTGGGCAGCTTCCGGACGAAGGACGGTTACGGCCGTAAGGAGTGCTAGTTACGGCCGTAAGTTGTCGGCACACACTGGGCAGTATAAATATGATCGATCAGACGTGTTTTCACCCATTTTCTCACCTCGTTTCTTTCCCTTCCACGGCTGGAGGCTTGGTAGGCATGGAGGCATGTTGTCAAGTGATGAATCCATGAAGTATTGGAGTTCATATCGTCAATTATTCATCCTATAACATCCTTTGATCAAGCGAATCAGGTCAGATTTCCTGAAAAATCTTAGTTTGGGAAAATTGGGGGTTTTGTTGGTTTGTCCGATTTAACCGTAATAACTTAGGTTTGTGATGGATTGATGATTATTTAGATATATTCTATCATTTCCCTTGTTATTCCATGGTTGGATTGTATAGATTCGTTGTTTTGGTCGAGTTCTTAATCGACGCCTTGAAGGTGTTCGATAAAAGGTCTTAGAGGGGGATTCGGACGTTTTGCGATTATTATTCATCGTACGATTGTTGATTTATTATTGATATAACTTAGGAACGAAATCCTTGTGAAGAACTCGAGTCGAAACCTTTCCGTTCGTTGCCTTCTTTGAGGTCCGAGCTTCTCGGTCGAACCGTGTTCTTCGGAGTATTTGGTAGCAGTTATTAAGGCAAGTATTTTACTATAAGAATTGTGTCTTGTGAATAGGGACGTCATGTTATGGTTATGATGAATTGATTTATCTTAGCGAATATGCTTCGTATGAATTGATTATTATGAACGATTGATAGTAACTATAATACCTTCACTTAGTTAACATTGTGGAATTGTGATGGATGTGCAATCATCTAAGTTTGTGTCGGGCGTGGTTGGTCATTGTTGAGTTGTTTTGATGATTATGATATTTGTGTTGTATTGGTTTACATACTTGATTATACATTTCGGTGTAATTTGGAATGACTTGACATTTGATGATTATTGAGTTGTGTCGTGTCAATGTGTGTGTGTGTGATCCAGGTAGGGTCTGACGAGGCCTCTGGAGTTCGGTACATGATGTGCACGAACAAGGTGTGTGTTCCAGGTAGGGTCTGACGAGGCCTCTGGAGTTCGGTACATGATGTGTACGAACGATGTTTCTGGCCGGGTAGGGTACGTCGAGGCCTTCGGAGTTCGGTACATAATGTGTACGAACAGTGCGTGTGGTCCGGGTAAGGTCCGTTGAGGCCTCCGGAGTTAGGTACATGATGTGTACGAACAGTGATCGTATGACAGTGATTGTTTGAATAACGTTTTATAACATGGGTCACGGACTCATAATGATATCTTAACTAATGTGTTTGAAATGAGAACCGGACTGAGGCCTTAACATTTTCGAAAAGGTTTTGTAAATCGGGACTTGAGGTCCAAGAGAATTTTCCACTTTAAAAATCCCCCAGCTAATGAGTTCCTTTTCAAATATTGCTTACTTGAGTTTGAAATTCTAAAACTTCTCGGGAACATTTTGATAGTTGATTTCCGTGGTAAATTCGTGGTTATAGTTGATTTCCGTGGTAAATTCGTGGTTGTTATTTACTTGTTGCATTTCATATCGTATTATACTTGTACTAGTAAAACATTGGAGTTTTACTAACCCCCGAGCAATCGGGGGGTGGATGTCTGTTTTCGTCCACGTACATGCAGGTTCAGGGGAGCAATCACAGGATTGGCACAGGAGGATGACGAGCTTCGATACTAATCAAGAGATGAGAGTTGGTAGAGTTTGGTTGTATTGTCAGAGTTAATTTCAGTCTTCCGTTGTATTGTGTTTCGACCCCTGTGTGGGTGATGTTGTATAAGTCAGTTTTGTTGATTGAGTTGTGTGATCTCAACGGTCTATATTATTTTATTGTTTGACCCTGGTCGGGCAAGCATTTGGTCGTTTTGTAAGGTATAGCCTGGTAGATCCTCGTGAAAAGGGGTCTACGGCATGTAATATTCCCATATGGTTTTGGGGGTGTTACAACGGGAAGCTTGGGAACTCAAGTTCTTGGTCAGTTCTAACCAATTCCAATGCGTTTTGGAAGATTCTTGTCAGTTATATCATCGTTAAATCCGTGTTCTTCGTCGAATTGAGGTATTTTCTTTCTTAGAGCCCTAGTTGTATGATTTTTGGGGGTTTCTTCGTGATTCTTCGATTTAATCCGTGGTTGATGAATTGTTTATGGAATTCGTGTTGTCTTGGCCGTGATCTTTGGATTTTGTAACCCGTTTATCGATTTTTATCACCCGGATCATGATTCTTGATTTCTTAGAAGAAACCTTCATGTCCTTGTTGCGGGTTGATTCGGATTCCGATTAGTGTTATTTATTCGTGGTGATGTTATTTTCGTAGTATTCATGGGGTTGTCGAGTTCTTGGTCGTTCTTGGAAGTTTGAGGGCTACCCGACCATGTCCGTTCGTTGTTTCGCTACTCGTGGTATCGAGGCAAGTATCTTGCCTATACAGTTCATGTTTCGTAGTTGTAATAGTTGGTAATTGACTATGTGTGCGATTGAATTGTTTTTAATGAACTTATAAAAGAACGGTATGTTCTCGGTAAAGGCTCTCTTTAAAATCTACTTGTGTTTGTGAACGAATGTATTGCTCTGAGAATGTGTATAGGATTATGTATTGGGGTGTCTTGGTTGCGTGTGGTACCGTTGTGTGTGGTTATGTCGATAGTGGACTTAAAGTATGTCCTTTTAGGCAAGAAGTGTGTGTGTGTGTGTGTGTGTGTGTGTTTGTGTGTGTGTGTGTGTGTGTTTGTGTGTGCTTATGCATGTTATTGTTGAGTATGTGAGGCTGTGTGATGTGAGTACGCGTCACATATAGTGGCCATTTCTAACAAGTACCTTGGTTTACAATTGACGTACTTCGGGGGAATGACTTCGTGGAATATGTAGTGAACTGTGGTTTCGGAAAGTGCGACTCGTGGTCATGTGCCAAGTAAAAACTAGTGTGGGTTCCGTAAACTGATGCCTCTGCGGTTCACTTGGCAAGGTTTGTACAACCAGGGAGGCATGACGAGGACTTTCTGGGGACAGGTATGTATCTCGAGTGAGGTGCAGTACCTGTACAGCCCCCATTGTAGTTTTGTGATGATGCTGTTTTCTAATTGTGATATGTCCGGAATATCACAAAGTTGTAATTCCCGATGTGAGCTACGTCATATGTAGGGTCTTGGTACTTGGCTAGAATGGTATCAGTATAAGTGTCGTATATGATCCATTTCTTGGTTGTGGTATTTTGACATAAGGATGCGGGCCCCGTGATTGTTTTCGTGTATTGTGGTTTGGTTGTATATCGAGTGTGACCATTAGGTTATTTACTCGAGTATGTGATGTGGATGAATGGGTCTTGGACCCTGTGTTTTGTAACCGGATTGGCATTTTTGAACAAAAGCAATTCTTTGGCCCGTGTCCCTATGTGGTTCTGTCAAGTTGAGGATTTATTAGTCCAGAAATGTTTTTTTTCTAAAAAAACTCCCGAGAATTTTCAAAGGCTTTTCAATGTGTCTACATGTCTCATTCTAATTTTTACTGTTCGAACTATTTTATCCAATAAATTATCTCGGGAAGTCTTGTTTGGGTTGAATTGTGGAATTTATCAAGTTATTCTTGGAGTTTGTTGTGTATAGCTTGTATTTGCACTTTATACCTGCACTAGCAAAATAGTGGAGTTTTGCTAACCCCCGAGTAATCGGGGGGTGGATGTCTGTATTGCATCCAGGTACTTGCAGGTTGCTGGGCAGCGGATCACAGGATCGATACGAAATATGATGGAAGACAATGATACTAATAACGTGAAGACCTGTGTTGAGTATTTGGTGAAGTCCTGTTGTTTTGTCTTTCTGTTGTGGTATTTTCTATTTTCTAAAAATATTGATGTATTCTCACCCCTGCGTGGGTACGAGTTGTGCGAAAGAGTTATGTATGTTTGATGTGGTAAAAGACCAAATCGGTCTAATGGTTTGTTATTGGCCATGTTGGCATGTATTGATATGTTGTGTTTTCTGTATTCAGCCTGGTAGGTTCTCCAAAAAGAATCTATGGCACTGTAATATCTCCGTAAATTACGGGGTGTTACAGAATATGGTATCAGATCTTAGGTTGTGGAAACCTAGGCTGTCGGGTCGAGTTGTGTGTTGTCGGGTCTTGTCTTGTCAGATTTTGTCTGAGTCGTGTCGCTACGCGTCGTCTGAGATATTAGTCGTGATTAGTATCAAGGTGCAGCCATCATCTTCGTGCGACCTGTGGATGTAAGCCTCCCCATTTATATATTATACTTTATATTTCGTGTTACCCGATTTTGTTTATAGGTAAGAGGTCGGATAGAAATCGCATTAAATACTTGTGGTATATTATGTGTGTAGCAATTGAGTTATGTTGTTAAGATTGAGTTTTATTTGGTGCGATGCGTTGTGGAAGTTTTGGGATAATTAGGTGTTCCAGATGACGCGTTGATGACAGAGTTGGTCATAAACACAAACAGATGGCTTCGATGTGTGTCCGAATTTAAGGTTATACTCGTGAATGGTATCAGTTAGTATGATGATATGAGTGTTAGATGGGCCGTGTATTGGGAACTGGGTATGTTTAATTAATTGTTGCTAATTGCTACGTAAATGCTCGTATTGACAACTGTGTTGGTTGCTCGTGTAACTGTAAAACGTTTTTGAAAACTTCATAGATTTATGTAAACTAATTATTAATTGATTTCAGAAATTGCCTTTGGCGTATTTACAAATGACTTTTTGAAGACTTTTATAAACTTAGATATGTTTTGAAGTACTTTCGATATTTTGTAAAACCTCACCGTCGATGATCATTTGTCATGTTTGAGAAGGATTTATGAAAGCGATTTTGTCAATTGATTCTATTTTCAGATAACCCGAGTACGGAGAACTCGACTTAAACTTTGAAGTTCAAATTTGGAAAACTTCCTCGGGGAGTCACGTGACTTTTTTTAATTGATATCTCATTTTCCATTTGTACTATAAATTTTTCAAAACATGTTTTTTTTTAAATTCAAATGAGGTCTTTCCAAATCAATACACGACGTGACCCTCGCTTTTAAACATTCAGTTTCATGATATTAGTCAGGGGTTATGTAGTGATTATGACGCTGGGTTGGGCAATAATGCTCAGGATTGTGATTAAATGGATGGTGTGAACCGTTACCGTTTGGATTTTGTATGATGTTGGCTATTTATTATCTTCAGCTCTAATACTACGTGGATTGTGTTCATAAATAGACTACTGAATCAGACAGTTAGCGCACGCTAATCTCGGTTGTAACGCGCACTAAATAAACCGGCAGAAGCTTTGAGACTGCATTTTCGCTGTTAGATGTAACTTTTACAGTCATAAATATGTCACCTGTGACTGTATTCTATGTGCGTTGTCCGTTCACAATGATTGTTGCGTATGGGTGAGAATTTTAATTTTCCTCGTAATAGGTGGTTACTGGTTAGTATGCCGAGAGGCAGAGGTCGTGGTCATAATTCTGGTGCAGATAGCTACGGGGGTCAGACACGAGATGAAGATAATGTTGTCGAGAATGAAGTTGGCCTTGGTATTGCTAGCATCTTGCAACAAGTAGTGACACAGATGACTCACTTGACCCAGGCAGTTCAATGTAACACTGATGCGATTCAGAAGATCGGGGCAAACCTATGGCTCCAAGAGGTAGTTAGTATGAATCCTCCTCGATTTGCTGGTAGGACTGATACATTGGGTTGGGATGGTTGGCTTCTTCAGTTGGAAAAGATATTCGAGGCCATGGATTGCCTCGAAGATCGGAAGGTTCGTATTGCTCAATACCTTCTTAGCGAAGATGCCGCTCATTGGTGGGAAGCTGTTAAATCTCGAAATCGTGTCGTCATGTGGGCGGAGTTCCGAGAACTTCTGGAAGCTGGGTTTTGTCTGGAACTGATTAGAAAGCAGGGGAAGTTGGATGATATTGTGGTTAGTGCTGGAGCTGGAGTTTCTAAATTGCAACACCGTAGTCTTTCTTCCATGAAGCTTCATCGTTCCATAAGTGGAATTGGGAGTTCCATGTCGTCATCTTTGACTTCTAGTAGGAACAAAAGGTGTTTCAACTGTAATATCACTACTAGAAAAAAGACATTCAACATCGCTCGTTTAACATCGGTTTTGTGAAAACCGATGTTAAAAAAGACGCGGTGGCATAATTGAAAATTTTAAAACAAATTTACATCGGTTTTTATAAAAAATCAATGTGAATTATACTCGATTAACATCGGTTATTTAGAAATCGATGTAAATATACTAACTGTAACATCAGTTTCTAAATGAACCGATGTGAATATTGTAATTTGACATCGGTTCTTATGTGCAACCGATGTGAACTATTTTTTTTTCTAAAAATAATCTGAGTTTCTCGATAAAACCCCAACACTTCTCTCTTCTTCTATCCGTAAAAACCCCAATCATCAATCTATTACCGTGCCATGGCTTCTAGGAGGCTCATAGCCTCGTTGCTCCGATCATCGGCCGTTCGCCGCCCCAGATCTCGATTTCCATCCGCCCCAAAGCCCAGCTCTCACCATCCCCCATGGGCCATTTTCTCCATAGATTCGCCACCCATTATGCTACGCTTGCCGCCGTTGCCGCTCCTCCCCCATCCAAATCCCACAGCAGTGGAGCCGGTAGAAGGTATGCTTTTTCCTTATTATCAATCTTCAGTAGCGATGTGAATCAATTTCGTGGTCGTGGTCAAAGGCGTGCAGTGAAGGTTCTAAATATCACGATGATTTGGATCTGTGTTAATTAATTTTTGGTATATTCTTGTTCGACTTGTCCTTCGAATCTGACATTCATTGATTCTCCTATATTCGGATTTTAGTTTCAGCCGTATAGCATTCGTGTACAATCGCGTTGATTTTGGGTTCTCTAGCGGTAGCTCAAAGTTGTGTTTGTTTGGATGAAATTAGGTTTTTAAGCGATAAGTGAGGTGGTGTTTTTTGGTGAGCATTGTCTGCATGCCACTCATCTAAATTTTCGATTCACACATTGTCTCGTTTTGTATGCGGGAACTTTGGCAATAAATTTACAAATTGCGATTGTACTGCTAAATCTGTTTTCAAGCATATTGTGTGTTAATCATATACTTCGGACAGAGGAAGTAAGTTTTCTGACTTTTACTTGTGAATCTGTTGTTCTGTTAATTGCTTCCTTGCCAACCCATTGTGATGATTTTTTTTCTATGTAATTTGCTTATTTAGATTGAATAATTTACTGTTTTCCTTAATAACGGTGGTTAGATTGGTGTTTGCGGGATAAAGATGTCTTGAAAGGGACGGACACTTCTCTACATGGTTCTACTCGAAACCTTTATTGTTTATTTGAAGATTTTGGTTTCTGTTTTAATCTGTTGTTCTGTTAATTGCTTCCTTGCCAACCCATTGTGATGATTTTTTTTCTATGTAATTTTCTTATTTAGATTGAATAATTTACTGTTTTCCTTAATAATGGTGATTAGATTGGTGTTTGCATGATAAAGATGTCTTGAAAGGGACGGACACTTCTCTACATGGTTCTACTCGCAACCTTTATTGTTTATTTGAAGAATTTGGTTTCTGTTTTGATCTGACTGTGGCCGTTTGGTTTTATTTTGTGGCCAGGGTCACGATTGGAGTCTGGTCCCACAACTCCCTTGCCAGACAAAAAGGTGTTGCTATTCATTCTTGACAGGCTCCAAAAGTATGTGTTTCTCGTATGCTTCTTTGAGATTTTATTAAGTATTTTGGTTAACATCAAGGGTTGGTTTATTGGATGTGTGTTGATGCAGAAAGGACACTTATGGGGTGTTCTCTGAGCTTGTGGATCCCAGTGAGGTGATGCCATTTCCGTAGATTGATGAAATACTACAATATACGTTCTCGTTGATATGCAGTAAATATTCCTGCAGCTACCTAATTATTTTGATATGATAGAGCAACCTATGGATTTTGGGACAGTGAGGAAGAAACTTGACAGTGGAGATTATAAAATCTTGGAAGAGATGGAGGTTAGTTTCGAACAATACGAGATGGAATTTTTTTCAAACTTGTAATAATTTACTTTTTTTTGTCTTCGTTTGACTTGATTTATGGAGGCTTAAATGGTCTGGAATGTAGCAGACCAAAGTATGCTTTAGCGTTTCCGGTTACCTCTTTATGGATATTGCTGGATAATGGGTTGAAGAGATTGCCAGTTCTTTGCCTGACATCTCTTGGAATATTTCTTATTTGGTTAAAATTTTGTATCCACACTTTTTATCATCCTTTTTAAGGTGCCTTTGATGAATTTCTAAGTGTGCCAAATTAAAATAGGGTTTTGACCATGTTAGTCAGCTGTCCTAGATTTGTATCCATGTTAGTCAGCTGTCCTAGATTTGTATCATCAAAGAAGTTTGGCTTACTGAACAAGATAAACCGTTTTTGCCATAGTACTTTTGTTAGTGTTTCAAAACTATTTGTCTACACTAAAGGATGAAAATTATAGTTCCATAGAATCAAAATCATGTCCTTCCTCTTCTCACTGCTTCTATCTTATCTAATTCTTTGAACTTCTACGCTATTATCATAAATGTTACTCCTTAGTTCACTTGAACAGTCTACTTTGGGTCAGGTACCTAGTTGTTCCTGATGAACCGGTGGAAGCATATTACTCAAAAATTTATGGTGGTCGTGGTCAAACGCGTGCAAATAAATTTCATAACGAAATAGACGTTCGTCATCCTGATGAACCTCGTAGATGTGGGCTATGGAATCAACCTGGACATACTAGAAGAAATTGTTCAAATTCTCAACCAAGATTTAATTCCATGAGAACCATGTAATATATTATCGATCTTGTAATTTTCTTTTTATATTTTCATGTAATTTTATGTTTAATTTATGTTTTAATTTCGTGTTTGTTTGATAATGAAATTTTGTTTTTAATTGGTCTTGTAATTTTGTAACATTAATATTTTTTACTCAATATTGAAAAACAGAACAGGTGGATTTTGGTAAATTTGGTAGTGATGGGTTGAAAACACATATATATAGTTCACATCGGTTATTTAAGAAACTGATGTTAAATTTTTTGCTTCAATTTACATCGGTTATAACTCAAAACCGATGTGAATGACACATTTTACATCGGTTATAACTCAAAACCGATGTGAATGACACATTTTACATCGGTTATAACTCAACAAAACCGATGTGAATTTTTTTTTGCATCAATTTCACATCGGTTGTGGCATAACCGATGTGAATTACTCATTTTCACATCGGTTTTTAAAAATCGATGTGAATTTTAACATCGGTGGATACAACATCATTTTTAAAACTGATGTGAATAGTACTTAAAAACTGATGTGAAATTCTATTTTCGTAGTAGTGTATGCCGGGGCATGTATGTGCATGTTGTCCTTCCCCGCCGATAACGTGTCACAAGTGCGTACATGAAGGACATAGAAGTCAGTTTTGTGAGTTGGTTACTGATCCTTCCAAGGCACGAGTTTGAGCACTGATATCAAGATCGACTCTGAGGGGTCTCTGAGAGGAGTATTCTACTAGTTGTATGTTATGTTATTTCCTTGCTTCGTTGTTTCGAATTTCAAAGGCAAACTTCCTTTGTTAGAAGTGGATCGGATGGTTGAACTTATTTATTTTCAACTCTGTTGACTCGTTTGTGTTGGTTGACATTTGCTGAACTTGTCTTGTATTTTGATTTTCGTTGATTGAACGAGTTGTGATGTCGTTTCAGAATAGTCCGCTTGTCGTTGTGACTTTTTCCGAATGCGATTCCATTCCTGTGAATCTTACGTAAATGCTTATCTTAGCATCCTTACCAGATCACCTATTCTCTCGAGTCGAGGTGTGAAATTCGGATTTGTCATTTGATTCCTGATGTTGTCGTGATCCGAACGTGATTGTTCGACTGCTGTTGTCTCGATCATTGTGGTTCGATCGATTGTTGTTCTGTTTTTGTTGATCTCGTATCGTGATTGTTGGTTGTCCAGACCCCTTCGTAATTACCTTAAGTTCGGGAAATTAACTTCGTTTTTGATTTTCCCACCCTTGGGTTGTGGAGTTCCGTATTTGTTCACCGATTAACTCGCGTTTTGATTGATGTACTGTTTGAGTTGGTCAACCGCATTGATTTTTGTTCGTTACGTTTTGTTATCGATCTGGCATAGCGATATGGATGATAACAGCCACGTACTGCTTGTGATTGTTGCAGGTTGTCGGCATCGGATAGCGTGTGTTATTAGAGATTGTTTTGCGTTGATTGTTCTATGTTCTAAGTTTCGGGACGAAACTTCTTTTAAGAAGGGTAGAATGTAATACCCGAGATCTTCGTTCTAATTTCATCGAATTTTTCTTCAGTCGAACGGTTTGTTGTCGTTCACGTCTTTGGAATCGCATACTTGTACTGTGGTACGTTGAGTTTTGAAGATTGTTCGTTATTGTTTTGGATCATAGTCGGTGCGTTTGCGTGATCGAGACGTCGTCGAGTATCGAGCCGGATGCTCGGGTGTTAGCTGGGTCGAGTTTCGGCCGTAAGGTGTGGCCGATTACAGCCGTAAGACTCCCGCACAACTTCGTCAGGTTACGTCCGTAAGGCTTCGTTACCGCCGCTAGGCATTCGCCGGTTACGGTCGTAATGCATCGGCAGATTTCGGACAGTGGCCGTAGAGACTTTGTTACGGCCGTAAGGCTATGCCGAGTACGGCCGTAAGGGCTGCTCGTTACATACGTAAGGCTTCGGCCATTACGTACGTTACAGACGTTGACCTATTTACGGCTGTAACGCACTGCCGGTTACGGCCGTAACACTATCGGCCATATATAGGCCTGGGCTTCGGCCAAACCTCATTTTTACCCTTTTTCTCATTTCTTGTGGCGGCTGGCGACGGGAGGCTTGGGAACACGAGTCCTTGGTCAGTTCTAATCAATTACAATGCATTTTGGAGGATTCTTGTCGATTATATCATCACCAAATTCGTGTTCTTCGTCGAATCGAGGTATTTTCTTCCTTAGAACCCTAGTTGTATGATTTTTGGGGTTTTCTTCATGATTCTTTGATTTAATCCGTGGTTGATGAATTGTTTATGGTATTCGTGTTGTCTTGGCTGTGATCTTCGGATTTTGTAACCCATTTATCGATTTTTATCACCCGGATCATGATTCTTGATTTCCTAGAAGAAACCCTCAGATACTTGTTGTTTTCGGGTTGATTCGGATTTCGATTAGTGTTATTTATTCGTGGCGATGTTAATTTCGTAGTATTCGTCGGGTTGTCTTGGAAGTTCGAGGGCTACCCGACCGTGTTCTTTCATTGTTCCACTGCTCGTGGTATCGAAGCAAGTATCTTGCCTATACACTTCATGTTTCGTAGTTGTAATAGTCGGTAATTGACTATGTGTGCAATTGAATTGTTTTTAATGAACTTATAAAAGAATCGGTATATTCTCAGTAAAGGCTCTCTTTAAAATCTACTTATGTTTGTGAATGAATGTGTTATTCTGAGAATGTGTATAGGGTTGTGTATTGGGGTGTCTTGGTTGCGTATGGTACCATTGTGTGTGGTTATGTCAATAGTGGACTTAAAGTATGTCTTTTTAGACAAAAAGTGTATGTGTGTGTGTGTGTGCGTGTGTGTGTGTTTGTGTGTGCTTATGCGTGTTATTGTTGAGTATGTGAGGTTGTGTGATGTGTGTACGCGTCAGATATAGTGGTCATTTCTAACAAGTACCTTGATTTACAATTGACGTGCTTCGGGGGAATGACTTCGTGGAATATATTGTGAACTGTGGTTTCTGAAAGTGCGACTCGTGGTCGTGTGCCAAGCAAAAACCAATGTGGGTCCCCTGGGTTCCGTAGACCGAGGCCTCTGTGGTTCACTTAGAAGGGTTTGTACAATCAGGGAGGCCTGACGAGGACTTTCTGGGGAGAGGTATGTATCTCGCGTGAGGTGCAGTACCTGTACAGCCCCCGTTATTGTTTTGTGATGATGTTGTTTTCTAATTGTGATATGTCCGGAATATCACAATGTTGTAACTCCCGATGTGTGCTACGCCACATGTAGGGTCTTGGTACTTGGCTAGAATGGTACCACATATAAGTGTCGTATACGATTCGTTTCTTGGTTGTGGTATTTTGACATAAGGATGTGGGGCCCGTGATTATTTCCGTGCATTGTGGTTTTGTTGTGTATTGAGTGTGACCATTAGGTTATTTACTTGAGTATGTGATGTGGATGATTGGGTCGTGGACCCTGTGTTTTGTAATCGGATTGGCATTTTTGAACAAAAGCAATTCTTTGGCCCATGTCCCTATTTGGTTTTGTCAAGTTGAGGATTTATTAGTCCAGAAATGTTTTTTTTTCTCAAAAAATCCCAAGAATTTTCAAATGCTTTTCAACGAGTCTACATGTCTCATTCTAATTTTTACAGTTCGAACTATTTTATCCAATAAAATATCTCGGGAAGTCTTGTTTGGGTTGAATTGTGGAATTTATCAAGTTATTCTTGGAGTATGTCGTGTATAGCTTGTATTTGCACTTTATACCTGTACTAGTAAAACAGTGGAGTTTTGATAACTCCCGAGTATTCAGGGGGTGGATGTTTGTATTGTGTCTAGGTACTTGCAGGTTGCTGGGGAGCGGATCACAGGATCGATACGAAGGATGATGGAATACAATGATACTAATCATGTGAAGACCTGTGTTGAGTATTTGGTGAAGTTTTGTTGTTTTGTCTTTCCGTTGTGGTATTTTCTATTTTCTGAAAATATTGATGTATTCTCACCCATGCATGGGTACGAGTTGTGAGAAAGAGTTATGTATGTTTGATGTGGTAAAAGACCAAATCGGTCTAATGGTTCGTTATTGGCCATGTTGGCATGTATTGATATGTTCTGTTTCTGTATTCAGCCTGGTAGGTTCTCCAAAAAGAATTTACGGTGCTGTAATATCTCCGTAAATCACGGGGGTGTTACAACAGTACTCTGACATGACATTCCTAGATTTTTTTTAAAATAAATTGTTACATTATCAACATTTTGTAGGAGTTATTTCTGAAATATAGGCCTTCTCGGAGTCGACTGGACTCTATGCCGCGGCACACACTTTTGGCCGTAAACACTCGACCTCACAGGATGCCGGGCTGCGGCACAAGCTTTCTGGGCCGCGGCCCCCTAAGACTTCCATTTCGTTCGTTTCCTGAGCGTGCCGCGGCACACCTTGCCCGGGCCGCAGCACACAGGGTCAACTCAGCCCTTGGGGTTTCTTTTTAGGCAGATTTTTGCTGCGTTTTTGGGTTAGAACACCCGACACCTTTGAGAAAGAATATACACGAGAGAGAGAGAGAGCAAAAGAGAGAAGAAAAATAGAGAGATATACTTGTTCGATTTCCCGGAGTTGTACCGATCGGATCGTCGTGATATTTTGACAAGAGTTTGGTAACGATTGGGCAAATCTTTTCACCGAAGTAGATCGAAGTTTTGAGTCCGGGTATTTTGTTAGCTTTTTGTGTAAGCTATTTATGGAGTTTTTCTTTCTCGATCTTGTTGTTGTTGTGTATTTCAAATACTTGAAGATCGTTTATTACCAAGTATTTGAAGATTATTGTTGTATGACTCTATTTTGTACTAGGGACGAATCGTGTATTGTGAATTGGTGATAGTGGATTTAAGTCTTCGGTCCTGTGGTTTTTACTCTCATCTTGAGGGGTTTTCCACGCTAAAAATTGTGTCTTGTTGTTTATTGTTTTTTATATCATTTGTATTGTTTATCGAGTTGTATTTGATTTACTCTACTCGTCGGTAACCTCAAAGTTACAATTGAAGATTGGGAAAGTTGTCAAATGAGTTTCCGCATTTTTGTTGTGGCGTCTTTGTGTCGTTTTTTCCCAACAAAGTGGTATCGGAGCCATGATTGTTTCGTGGTTGTATTATCTCAATTGTAAGATGGAAGCCAATACAAGTAGAATGGTGAATTTGAATAGTTCGAACTACCATGTATGGAAGGGCAAGATGGAAGACCTTCTATATGTGAAGGATTATTATCTACTGGTCTTTAGCGAAGACAAACCGGAAGGCAAGTCCGACCCGGATTGGGATATTTTGCATCGCCAAGTGTGTGGCTATATTGGACAATGGGTTGATGATAATGTGTTGAATCATATTAGTGGAGAAAATGATGCTCGAGAATTGTGGCCCAAGATCGAGCAATTGTATGCTCGGAAGACAGGGAATAATAAGCTATTCCTCATTAAACAAATGATGAACCTAAAATATCGAGATGGGACTCCTCTGTCGGATCATTTGAATGCATTCTAAGGTATCATTAATCAACTTGCAGGAATGGGCATTAAATTCGAAGAGGAGGTTCAAGCTTTGTGGTTGTTGGGCACATTATCGAATACTTGGGAGACGTTTCGTACGTCGTCGTCTAACTCTGCCCCTGATGGTGTCATTTCGATGGAACTTGCTAAGGGGAACATGCTGAACGATGAGGTCCGAAGAAAGTCACAGGGATCTTCGTCACAGTCAGATGTTCTTATTACCGAAAGACGGGAGAGAGGTCAAAGCAGAGGTCCGAGTAATATAGGGCCACAAAGAAGTAATTCTAGAGGGAAGTATGCCAATATTGAATGCTACCATTGTGGTAATAAAGGGCATACGAAGAAATTTTGCCGACGACTAAAGAAGGAAAATCGCCAAGGCAGAGAAAACACTCAAAGAAGGAGAGCGGGAGTAATGAAAAAGCCGAAGTAAATACTACTACCAAGGAGTTCTTTGTATGTTGCGATTATGACATGGTGAATCTTGCCAGAGATGAGTCGAGTTGGGTGGTCGACAGTGGAGCTACGTGTCATGTTACGTCATGTAGGGATTTATATTCCTCTTATACTCCGGGTGACTATGGGATAGTCAAGATGGGTAACGATGGTCTATCCAAGATTGTTGGAGTAGGAGATGTACACTTGAGGTTCGACACCGGTGTGGAACTTGTTTTACGTAATGTGAAACATGTTCCAGATATGAGGCTAAATCTGATTTTCATTGGCTTGCTCGATGATGATGGCTATTGTAGCGGTTTTGGCAAGGGAGTGTGGAAACTCACTCGAGGTTCCTTAATTGTCGTAAGAGGAGAGAAGACAGGGAAATTGTACGTGACATTTCCAAAGGTCACGATTAATGTCGTAAACACAGTTGACAATAATGACATGACCGATCTATGGCATAAGAGGCTCGATCACATGAGCGAAAAAAGGATGGCGCTACTATCAAATAAGGAGGTGTTATCTGGGGTTCACGATGTACATCTTAAAAGGTGCTCTCATTGTCTAGCTGGGAAGCAAAGGAGAGTCACTTTTAAGAGCCATACTCCTTCACAGAAGGAAAATGTTCTTGATCTTATATATTTCGATGTTTGTGGTCCTATGATGACTAAGACGCTTGGTGGTTGCCTATATTTTGTCACATTCATCGACGATCATTCGAGGAAGGTGTGGCCATACACCTTAAAGACCAAATATCAAGTTTTGGATGTTTTTAAATAGTTTCATGCTTCGGTGGAGAGAGAGACCGGGAAGAAGTTGAAGTGTATTCGGATGGATAATGGTGGGGAATACACTGGGCCTTTTGATTAATATTGCCGAGAGCAAGGGATCTGACATCAAAAGACACCACTGAAGACTCCGCAACTTAATGGCTTGGCGGAGAGGATGAATCGGACTTTGGTTGAGAGAGCTCGATGTTTGCTCTCACATGCCGGATTACCAAAGTCATTTTGGGGAGAAGCTTTGAACACGGCGGTTCACGTGATTAATTTGACGCCGTGTGTTCCATTGAAGTTTGATGTCCCGGACAAAGTGTGAAGCGGTAAAGACATTTCATATCGCCACTTACGAGTTTTCGGATGTAAAGCATTTATACACATTCTGAAATATGAGAGATCGAAGATTGATTCCAATATGAAGCCATATATCTTTATTGGCTATGGTCTTAATGAGTTTGGGTATACATATATGACCTAGTGACTAAGAAGCTTGTTTGTTCGAGAGATGTTGTTTTTGTTGAAGATCAAACGATGAATGATGTTGAGAATGGAGAGTCCGCTCCGCAACATGATTATGATGTTATTGATTTAGACCCCGTTCCTCCACAATATGTTGAGACACCTGGTGGAGATGATGGCCAAAACAATGAACAATATGATTCCGGTGACAATGATGAGTCGGTACACGATGATACCGATGGAGTTCATCCCGAGCTACCCGTAACGAACATGCCTTCATTTGTTCCACTTAGACGGTCGACGAGGGACCATCATCCCTCCAGTCGTTATTCAGCCGATGAGTATGTTTTACTCACCGATGAGGGAGAGCCCGAATATTTCGAGTAGGCTATGGAGGATGAGAACAAGAAGGAGAGGATGGATACCATGCAAGACGAGATGAGTTCGTTGCATGAGAACAAAACGTATGAGTTGGTGAAGTTGGTGAAGGGCAAGAGAGCTTTGAGAAATAAATGGGTGTATAAGGTGAAGTCGGAGGAGCATACTTCATTGCCCCGATACAAAGCTAGACCCGTAGTCAAGGGCTTTAGTCAAAATAAAGGCAATGATTTTGACAAGATTTTTTCTCCAGTTGTGAACATAGGATCGATTCGATTGGTCCTTGGTATAGCGGCTAGTCTTGACCTTGAGATTGAGCAAATGGATGTCAAGACAGCATTTCTTCATGAAGACCTCGATAAAGAGATATATATATATATGAAGCAACCTGAAGTGTTTCAGGTTAAGGGAAAAGAGTATTATGTTTGTAGACTCTGTAAGAGTCTATACGACTTGAAGCAAGCACCACGACAATGGTATAAAAAGTTCGAGTCGGTTATGGGGGATCAAGGCTACCAGAAAACGACCCTGGATCATTGCGCGTTTTTCATGAAATTTGGATATGATGATTTTATCATCCTATTGCTTTATGTGGATGACATGTTGATCGTTGGCAAGAATGCCGAAAGAATTGCCAATTTGAAGAAAGAGTTGAATAAGTCTTTTGCCATGAAAGACTTGGGGGCCGCTAAACAGATTCTTGGGATAAGAATCATTCGGGATAGAGCAGCCCGGAAATTACATATGTCACAAGAGCAATATATTGAGAAGGTGCTTAAACGCTTTAACATGGATAAAGCTAAGGTTGTTAGTTCGCCTCTTACTAATAATTTTAAATTGACGAGTAAGGATTGACCTACCACGAAGGAGGAGATTGAGGAAATGGATAAAGTTCCTTATGCCTCTGCGGTCGGGAGTTTGATGTATGCCATAGTTGGTAAGAGACCGACATTGCTCATGTCGTGGGAGTGGTGAGCCGTTTTCTATCGAATTCGGGAAAGAAGCATTGGGAAGCCGTAAAGTGGATATTTAGATATTTACAGGGTACTTCTAAATTGGGGATCACATTAGGAAATGGGAAAGCTATGCTTGTTGGATATTCCGATTCGGATATGGAAAGTAACGAAGATAACCAAAAATCCACATCCGGTTATTTGATGACGTTTGTGGGGGGAGCTGTGTCATGGCAATCGAGATTGCAAAAGTGTGTTGCCTTGTCAACAACGGAGGCCGAGTATATTGCGGCGGTGAAAGCGTGTAAAGGCTCTTATGGTTGAAATAGTTTTACAAGAGTTGGGCTTCCGACAACGGCGTTACTTGGTTTTGTGTGATAGTCAGAGTGCGATTCATTTGGCGAAGAATGCGACTTTTCACAAGAGAACAAAACATATCGATTTGAGATATCATTGGATTTGAGATGCATTGGAGGATGGTTTGTTTGAACTTGATAAAGTTCACACCGATGATAATGGCTCCGATAGGTTAACTAAGGCGTTGAGTAGAGAGAAGGTTAAGATATGTTGCTCGATCGCCGGAATGGCGAATTCTTCCTATATTCCGGAAAGGGGGAGATTTGTAGGAGTTATTTCCGAAATATAGGCCTTCTCGGAGTTGACTGGACTCTGGGCCGCGGCACAAACCCTCCGGGCCGCGGCACACACTTTTGGCCGCAAACACTCGACCTCACTGGACACCGGGCCGCGGCACAAGCTTTCTGGGCCGCGGCCCCCTGGGACTTCCATTTCGTTCATTTTTTGAGTGTGTCGCGGCACACCTTATCCGGGCCGCAACACACAGGGTCAACTCATCCCTTGGGGTTTCTTTTTAGGCAGATTTTTGCTGCGTTTTTGGGTTAGAACACCCTACACCTTTGAAAAAGAATATACACGACAGAGAGAGAGAGAGCAAAAGAGAGAAGAAAAATAGAGAGATATACTTGTTCGATTTCCCGGAGTTGTACCGATCGGATCGTCGTGATATTTTTACAAGAGCTTGGTAGCGATTGGGCAAATCTTTTCACCGGAGTAGATCGAGGTTTTGAGTCCGGAAGTTCGGGTATTTTGTTTGCTTTTTGTGTAAGCTATTTACGGAGTTTTTCTTTCTCGATCTTGTTGTTGTTGTGTATTCCAAATACTTGAAGATCGTTTATTACCAAGTATTTGAAGATTATCGTTGTATACCTCTAATTTGTACTAGGGACGAATCGTGTATTGTGAATTGGTGATAGTGGATTTAAGCGACTTCGGTCCCGTAGTTTTTACTCTCGTCTTGAGGGGTTTTCCACGCTAAAAATTGTGTCTCGTTGTTTATTGTTTTTTATATTATTTGTATTGTTTATCGAGTTGTATTTGATTTACTAACTTCAAAGTTACAATTGAAGATTGGGAAATTTGTCAAACGAGTTTCCGCGTTTTCGTTGTGCCGTCTGTGTGTCGTTTTTTTCCCAACACATTTCACCTCCTATTTTGGTGCCTTCCATGCCAAAATTACAGAAAACTCCCCATTAGCTTTGTTTATTTCTAATCTTTTACTCAAAGTTTTCAATATTGTATATTAAACTATTTTTTTTTAATTTATGACACTTGAATAATAATTTTGATTTATTCAACATAACTTAGTTGCTAAATCATTCAAAGTTCATAAAATTTAATTTCTTTATTTTTTGATGTTTTTTATGAAATAACTAATAGAGTTCATATGAAATTAATTTTAATGTAAGTATCTTTGTTATATTGGATCGAAAAAAATATTAATGTATTAAAACTAATTATTATTAAATTCTATATTTATGAGTATCTATGATAATCTTTTAAATGTTTTCTTTTTAAAGATATAATAGTCTTTTAAATACTTCAAACAAAAAACGTTAATTTTTTATAATATATAATATATATTTCATATTAAGTGTTATTGTTTCATTAATTTTGAATTAATACCTTATTTTCTCAATTTCATATCGTTGATTTTTTTTAAAAACATAACTATCAACGTACAGTTGAATCACGATAAATAAATGACGTTAGGATTAGATATTTTTATTCATTTATGGAGATTATTCAATTATCAAGGTTAAAAAATATATTACATATTATGTCAGGACCAATAAGAACTATTAATCTATCGACTTTATTCATTTATTGTTTTCATTTAACGAAATTCTATCCTATAATTATGATCAATGAAAACTTATCACATTAGCTTTTTTAATTATAATGATAGAAAAAAGGTGAAGCTGAAAAAAAAAATTAATAACTAATAAAGTTTTTATTGAATTATTTTTGTAATCGAATTTCTTGTAAGAGGGATGTCGGCTAAATAAAGCACAAATATGATATATGTATTCGTTTTAGTTTTGATTTTTAAGTATTGGAAATAATAATATTTAATACTTATTTATTTTTTAATTTTAAATAATTCATGAGTATATTATTTTGAATCATTATTTTAAAAGAAAATAATGTTTTACTTAAATATTTTAATATCCGTTATTATTAATTTTTTGATGCTATAAACAATTTTAACTTAAATATTACTTCCCCGTCCCATTCAATTGTTAACACTTTTTTTAGGATGTTCCACATACAATTCTTAACATTCTCTAAATAACATATTTTGTCTTCACAAATTTTAGTGGATCCCACTAATTTATTCACATTTTCTTCTCTTTACTTAATTTTTTTTTTAAACTTTCTATTCAACCCAAATGCTAACAATTAAATGAGACGGCTAATTCACCTAGTAAAGATTAATCAAGGTTTCTTTCATGAAAGCGAGAATTGTCAAAGTAGATTTTTCATTGTGGAACTGTAATACCCGAGATTTCTGATATGTAATTGAACCTTGTGATATTGTAATTATTGCATTTTGATCTGAGTATTTTTTCTCCGCATTTCATGATCCGGTGTTGTTGAGCGCATGATTTCATGAATGTGATCAAAATTGTGATTCTGCGCATGTAGCGCACGCTATCGACTATATGTAGCGTACGCTAATTTGGATCCGTAGCGCACGCTATGTATGAACCTTAGCGCGCGCTACACGTAGTCAGCATGATTGAGACAGGGCGGTAGGTGAGATCGGCTGCGGATCTCGGTCGGATTATGTCGGGATGAACCTGGACGGCTTTCGGAAAAAAGTCAAGTCAACGCGGTAGCGCACGCTACTGATATGAGGATAGCGCACGCTAATGCTGAGTACAGTGTAGTCAGTAAGCCGTTAGCGCACGCTATGAATATGAACTAGCGCACGCTAATAACCACTTTCTATAGATAGGACAGCATCTTTTTTCGTATTTTCAGTCTTTTCACCTCCCACATCTGAATCCTTGGACTTAGAGAGTCACTCTCTTCATCCTTAACCCTTCATATCATCATCTTAGCCCGAGTTGAAGATTGTAGATCATTGGAGATTGGTGTTCAAGCCTTCGGCGTTGGATTGCTTCGAGTTCCTCCTTGTTCTTCACTACTTTGAGGTAGGTGATCCTTCACCAATATTAAGTACTATTATGAAGGACGTTTTGATCATGATTTGGGACTATCTAGTCAGTTAAATTCGTTAGTAGTCGAACACCATGTGTTAGTAGGATATTTGCAATGTTTCGGTACTTCTTCATCGTACAAACCATTGAACCTTTTAGTGTTTGAACTCCTAGCATATTCATGTATCTTCAAAACCGATTATGACCAGTATATGGAGATTACCAAGTTCTTATGTCTTTACATAAAGGAACCGTACGTTTTGGGACATAAAATGGATTGGACTTAGGATATTTCTTGAAGATCAAAGATGAATTATGGTGTTGTGATGATTATACGTATCCTTGTATCTCATAGTCATTTAATACGTAAAGATCTTTCACAAACCGTATGAGCATGATATGCATGGAGATGGCATGTATTAACACTTAAGATTTCATGAGTTTCATCACCTTTAGCTCAAGTTTCTGCCCAGTAGTAAACTGCCATGCATAGTTAGCACACGCTAAGATAGGCATATTAACGTGCGCTATCGGGAATGAATAATGTGCGCTACGTTTGGTACGTAACGTACGTTATGTCATCGAGCGGGAGATCGGTGATCGAGAGAGGATCGATACACAGCTAGCGTACGCTAGACTTGATTATTTGCGTACGTTAACGGGCAGGCTTAGCGCACGTTACGTAGAGTACGTAGCGCACGCTAAGTAGTCCAGGCAGAATTCATTTTTAGAGCTTGCGGCCGTAAACCGGATTGTTAGACATTCGTTCGACTTGAGAGGAATTCTTTATTATTTCTTAGGTCCGAGCCTTGCATAGGGGACGATCGAGGGGCGGTGGCATACGGACGCATGTCATTTGTTGGAGTATTTCATTCTTGCCATTTTCGAGGCAAGTATCATATGTTGAGTTTGATTTATATTGGAACTTTGATCATGCATATGGTTTTGTTCATGTTGTCGAATATGAGATTTATTTCTTTAATTTCTCATGGTATTCGTTGCTAATTGTTCGTATTGATGAACATATTGAAATGCATATATGTATGCATAATTGATTGATTTATGGTATAAATGATCCGAGGGGGTCATGAGGATCTATGCTGAGGGCGCTGGATCGAATGTCCACCATGCGTTGGTCCGACGGGATTATCATGGGGATCTATGCTGAGGGCGCTGGATCGCTGGACGGGTTTTCCACCATGCGTCGGTCCGACGGGATCATCATGGGGATCTATACCAAGGTATTTGGATTTGGATTACCTGTATTGTGTTGATGGAATCGTGAGGATTCACATCGTTGGATTAGATGACGGAAGTCCGTTTTGCATGATTTATGATGCAGCGATGATTTATGTATTATGATACTTGTACTAGCATTGTTTTGCTAACCCCTTGGGAGTGGACATTGTTTTGATGTTCGGGTAGCCGAGGAAGCGAGGAATCAACCACGATCAAGCGGAGACGATGAAATGGCTCAGTGATGTGGTTGATGTTTATTGTTATTATGATTTGTCTTCTTGGTTCACTTTAGTACTCGAGTACGCGTGTTTTTAATAATGTCATTTTCGATATGGTTGTATAAGTTAACTCTTTGGATCAGTTGAACCAGTTCTGTATTTTGAACTTCAGTTGTAAGGTTGAATTATAATTGCATTTCTTTTATTTAGCCTTCTAAATCCTTACTTAAAGGATTTACGGCGCTGTAATTATTCCGAATATCTCGGGGTGTTACAGAAACATCCCTCGCTCATATCGCTGAGATAAACTGGTTTTTTGGAGATACAATCTGACTAGTCGTGAAGAATATGCATATCTGATTCAATACGTATTCGAGAAATTGATCATAACTGCGATATCATGTAAACTCTTACCAACGAATCATTATTATAGAACTTTTGCAGATCTACGATACTGGACTTAAAAACACACCAAAACTCTCAGAAGAAGAGACAAATGAACTAAAAGCTCTCACAAGGAGAAAATAAACGAACTCAAAGTAAAGAAAAATGAAGTAAAGAAAAAATAAAGAGGGGGCTTATCATCAATTAAAAAGGTTGATGATAGCACCTTAATGGATTGGAACTATTGGATTTAGAAACTATATCATTTACCATACTTTAAATATTACAATTATGACAGAAATACTGTAAGTTCAAATTTACATAAAGACGAGGTATTATCTAACCCGTGCGATGCACGATTTTTAGTTGAATATCTACGTGTTTTGTACGTAATGTTGGGTCAGACGGTTGAATGAGCAGATGGCAGAATTTAAATGCCTTTTAGAGAAGTTTATATGTTTTTTTTATTGTTATTGTCCTTTTATTTTAGTCTATGTAAATTAGTTATATGAAATGAGGCTTTACTAACTCGTATGTTGCTCTGGGGTTGTTTTTGTTTATTATTGGCGCATGCGACCGATTGTATCTAAGATTTCATAGTTAAAATTTAACCATCTTGTAATTTATACTATCATTTAAAAGTTCATTTTAATCACCTTGTGTATTAGAAGGTGCATGTGTTTTGTACGTAATGTTGGGGCAGACTATTGAATGAGCAGATGACAGAATTTAAATGCCTTTTAGAGAAGTTTATATGTTTTTTTATTGTTATTGTCCTTTTATTTTAGTCTATGTAATTAGTTATATGAAATGAGGCTTTACTAACTCGTATGTTGTTCAGGGGTTGTTTTTGGTTTATTTAACCCGTGCTATGCACCGATTGTATCTAAGATTTCATAGCTAAAATTTAATCATCTTGTAATTTATACTATTATTTAAAAGTTCATTTTAATCCCCTTGTGTATTAGAAAGTGCATTTGCATTGTGATATTTATCATAACTTTTGTATTTAAATTAGTTTATTTACATTAAAAGTTACAATTAAAATAGTCTCTTCATATATTTACAATTAAAAATAACAATTAAATCTCTCTTCCACATTAAATTAAGGGGGATAAGTATTATATAGTATAAATAACAAAAATAATGATTTATGTATTGCACGTCAACAAATTATAGAATTATAATTAAACTCATAACACAAACTTCCATTTATATTAACTACCTTGTAATTCATTAATTACAACTTGAACACGCATACACACTCAATACTTCCGTAAAATTCAACAAGTTATTTATGTAAAAAAAAGTCGTGCATTGCACAAATTAAAAAGTTAGATTAACTTAAGACTATAAACATGACACAGTTGAATGAAAAATAAACTTAAAGATGCCTTGATATCCTAGTTACAAAATGTATATCTACATTATATTATTAAAATTGAAATTAAGAGTTTCGTAAATAATCGATTGGTACTTAAGTTTTGGTTAGTCGGTGGATCTAAATTTTACACACATTTTTTCCCATTCTAATTTCAAACAAAGAAATTCTAATTCAATCACGTATCTGAATAATAAATATATATTTTATTCTTTTTAAACACAAATTAAATGTAAAAAACGGACATGGCTTATGCACTTCAAACGCATGCATAAAAAATAAATAAATAATTATACGAGAGCATTGTTCTAAAAATTCCCGATTCAATAGATTAATCCCCGATTAATCCTCTACAGATTACTCAATTGATTCGATTTCTGAAATCCGATTAATCGTTATGAATTATACTTAAATGATATATTAAATAGTAAATTAGACTATATCATTATTATATTAATATAATATATATATATCTGATTTTTGTTCCAATTAATCTTTTCGATTAATCCCCGGTTACCCGATTAATCCTGAATCGGTACCTCAACCGATTAGTTCCGATTCCCAATTTTTACAACCATGTGCGAGAGTACTTAATTGTACACATAATATTAAGTAAATTTAAAATTAATATAAGAATTAGAAAAATAAACATGAATGAAAGACATGTAAGCTAGTACTTATAAGAAGAAAAATAAAATACATTTATATTATTTACTTTATATTATAAAATATGAAACAAGTTTATATTGTGCCGTTTGGGAAATCTTATTTCTCAGAAATAAGTTACTTATTCTGGAAAAAAATACATAAATATGTACTTTTTTCTGAAATAAGTAACTTATTTTTGCAAGATAACGAATGTTAAACTCCCCATACATATTTTTTTTTAAATACGATATTTTTTCCGAAATAAGTAACTTATAAGTCGGGATTAAGAGGGCCAAACGGGATCATTATCACATCGCTCCCTCTTATAGAAAATGACAAATGTCCAACTATATGTTTCCTAATAATAAAATACTGTAAAATACTGTTAAAACGTGCACTTTTTTTCGGCCGTGTGTTCGCACGTGTTCTCGGGATTCGGCCCACACCACGGCCTCGTCCTCCGCGTCCTCTTCTTGCTCTCTCCATACTGAAGTAGGAAAGTCACATGATGATTATAATCCCCGCATGAATATCACGTTATGATTATGTCATGAGATGACGAAAATGAGTATACATGTTCTAACTTAGTGATTATATGAATGATTCTTGAAGTGACATGATTATCGATAAAATTCTTGAAGTGATTATCTTGAATAACTTAATAAGATTGATAATATGACCATCGGATCGACAACCGAGTAATAAAAGGAATTAAGTGATTAATGAGTTAATATGATCGTCACGATCATTAGCGAGTATTGAAATGAATTAAGTGATTAATGAGTTAATATGATCGTCCGATCACAATGAATGATGATGTTTGAGCATTGTTAATTGATGAATGATGAATGAATGATTATTGCGAAATTATACCATGGCGTTAGAAATCTTACAGTTCTTTCGATCGATTGGCTCGGCATTTGCACGAGTCACACGTGACACGAAAGTCCAATGATACTAGTCGATGACGATGACTTCAAATGAGACATGACTCGGAAGGTAGTATCCAAAACCACGCTCCGATACCAACTCGTAACACCCCAAACTAGGCGGATATTACGGTCTGTGGACCCCGATCGACCCACCGGGCGGATGAAAATGAATGAATTACACAGGGTGAATGTAGTACCGAACCACATTACAACATTAATTACTCCGATGAGGAGTTTCATACAACACACCTGGATAAAATAGAATACATGTGTATCTTATGTGACGATAAAATACACAACACCGAATGAAACGAGTATTCAAACGGAATGTCTGCGTAGGAATAAATAAAGGAAACATAAATGGTGACAATTTAGAATGATCGGGGCCCCTTTCTAGTATCACTGGACTCCTCGGCGTCGGTGTGTTCTCCCGTGCCTTTGCCTTGCCTGGACACGAAAAACAAAGTCCCCAAAGCGAAGTCGATTACGTAACAACAATCCTCAAGAGTTGAAATTACACAATCATGAATTAGCGAAGTTATGAAATATTCTTAATTATGAATTTATTTGAAGAGGAGTATCATAGTACGCCCGTAATGTTACGTGCAAGTGTACAAGACGAATGACCGGACACACCCGTCCTTGTACCTAATTAGTCTCACGGAGGTAAGCGTTACGTGTGCACGGTCAGATGTATCGGTGTTCCCTATTCTTGACCTTCGTGTGCCAGACTAAATATTCCACAATGCCACTCCCGGCCACGCAATATGAACCGGAAGGTCACATGAGCGAGAATGACCATGATGAATATCAATGAATAATAATTAGACTAGGCGAGATGACTCACCGATATGAAAGTAATAGTAGCGTGATTGATAACCCAGTGAAATGATTTGGAACCGTCGTTCCTCGTGAATGAAATGATTATTCGACAATTACAAGTCTCAAAATGATTAATATTATGATGAATGAATTATGATTATGAGCAATCAACAACAAAAGGAATGAGTATCCTTTTAACCGAGTAAGAATTAACTTACTCAATACCGATGAAGAATGTCCGTCCACGAACAACGTCCTAACCAAGATACCGGTCGCTCGAACAACCTTGAATAACAATCATTACCAACGATTGTTCAATACACGAATCAAACACGAATATAACGAACTCAAAACGTCGATACGATAAAACTAAGTCCATTGCGGCATTAAATCAAACATGTTGCGTCCAAACTCCGATTGTTTACAATCAAACTTCAATATACCTATATCAAATTCCCCAAGAAGTGTTTCAAACCAACAAAACATCTTCCAAATGATCAATAATACGAAATGAATATCCGAAAACGTGATTATAACGACAATTAATCGAAAACCCCCAATTTCAACTCGATATTCAAAGTGTTCTTGAATAATCCCTCAATAATCCAATGAATCCTTATACAAACTCATAATCATATACATATCCCTTCATATAACATGATTATAACGTCCAAAACATCATATCTCAACATAAAATCGAAGTCCAAGGTGTCGAAGAAATTACCTCTTGAATATCCAACCAATTCGATCCGAGGAAAACGTGTAAAGCGACTATCCAAGCTTCCCGGATGATTGAAGGTGATAAAAATACACACTCAAATGATAATTGATGAAGAAATCTCTCCCTCAAGTTATTCTCTCTCGGTTGCGGTGAAGAAGATGGAAAAAATGAGTGAAATGCTCAAAAACCAATTTATAGGGGTTGACTCGGCCAACAGGCTCGGCCGTGCCCGCTCGACACGGTCGTGGCGCGCGGTGCCGGCGAGGACTCGACCGTGTCACGCTTGACACGGTCGAGGCGCGCGAAGGGGCCTACCGACAGTGACCCGTCCGCGGCGCTCGGCAATGACTCGGCCGTGTCCCGAACACGGGCCTGCGGCGATCGCTGCAGCTAATCCGGAAGAGCTCGACTCGGCCGTGCGACGACACGGTCGGGTCACGAGGCGACGCCGGCACTTTCCGACGAAATGCGGCACGGGCCGTGTCGGACGACACGGCCGAGTTCGTTCGGCAGTGATCGGCCAAAACTGAAAAATGAGCGGTTGAGCTAAAACGACCATAACTCTCTCGTCCGGACTCCGATTGACTCACCGTTTGAACCATTGGAAAGCTAACTCGATGCTCTATAATATTGCGAAGATTTGGAATTTTTGGAGTTACCAAAAATTAATGGTGATCTAACAAAGTCGAACTCATATGAGGAAAGTTGAAACGATGAACAATAACGATACTCAACTCGAAGTTTTTACGAACGGTGAACACGGTGAATGAACATGATTGATGAATGATTATAATTGAGTGAAAATACACTGAGTGACAATTACAGATCGATAATTCTTGAATGAAAATGACTGAATTACAACCGGGTCTTACATACTCCCCTTAAAAGAGTTTCGTCCCCGAAACTAAGGGTCAAACAACTCGGGATAACTCTCCGCATAATCTCCTCGGTTTCCCAAGTGGCCTCTTCGACTCCATGTCTGGACCATTTGAATCTTGACCAAAGGAATCGACTTATTTCTCAAGCTGTTTGATTCGCGCTCTAAAACTCGTATAGACGCTCCTCATATGAATGATCGTCGGCGATCTCGATTTAAATCGAAGCTGCGATATGTGACTCGGGTCGGCAACATACTTTCATGGCGAGAGACATGAAACACATTATGAATTCGGCTCGAGGCGGAGGTAAAGCCAATTGATAAGCTAACTCGCCTACTCGATCCAAAATTTCAAGCGGTCGATGAATCTCGGACTCAACTTCCCCGTTTTCGAAGCGGAAAATACCTCGACTGGGATACCTTGACCAAGACGTGGTCACCCGTCTCGAACTCTAGTGGTCGACGACGATTATTCGCATATGATTTACGCCGACTCACGAGTCGACATACGACTCTTGATCAAAGCTACCTTCTCCGGCGGCTATAAGCATATCGGGTTCGGTGCCGATTGATTCGACAAGTCATCCCAACACAAGGGATCGACAACGACGACCGTACAAGGCCTCGTAAGGTGCCATCTTAATGGAAGCATGCCAACTATTATTATACGTGAACTCGATCAATGGTAGTTGGGCTTCCCAATCGTCCTTCCAATCGAGGACGCATGCCCTCAACATGTCCTCTAATGTCTGTATAGTCCTCTCGATTGTCAGTCGGATTTGAGGATGAAAGGAGGTCTTGAGATTGAGTGAGTTCCCATAGCACGGTGAATCGATTTCCAAAATGAGATACAAATCGTCGTCACGATCGGAAGCGATACTCTTAGAGTACCGTGCGGTCTTACTATCTCCTTGATGAATAAGCTGGGCGATCTCTCGGGACCCCACGTATCCTTGATCTCAAGGAAATGAGCTGATTTAGTTAAACGGTCCACAATCACCGGATCGTATTCATGCCACGACGACTCATCGGCAAACTCGTGATGAAATCCATAGAAATGTCTTCCCACTTCCACTCTGGAATAGGAGAGGTTTTGACATACCTTCGCCTGATGTTCAATCTTGACTTGTTGGAAAGTTAAGCATCTCGAAACAAATTCCGCGACTTCTCGCTTCATATTACTCCACCGTAATTTTGTTTCAAGTCCTTATACATCTTGCTAGACCTAGGATGAACAGAATAAGGGGTAGCATGAGCTTCTCTCAAAATCGAGTTTTTCAACTCGTCATTCGCAAACACGCTGGCGGTTCTTAAACCTCAAAAGTCCATCCTAGTGGACCACGAATCGAGGCTCTCCCGAGCCACATCCTCACGAATGCGCAACAATGATGGGTCGAACCACGATTCTCCCGATTGCATCCTCAAGAGATGATGAAATCTCTAACATACAAAGTTGTCCACTGAACTCGCCGAAGCCGGACCTCGATCTCGGGTCTAAGGAATTCTGTTGGAGCTCCTTCGAATTGTTAAACGAGCAAGCATCTGCTCTGAATGGACTTACGACTCAAGGCGTCGGCGACAACGTTCGCCTTGCCGGGTGGTAAAGGATCTCAATATCATAATCCTTGATTAGTTCTAACCACCGCCTCGCCGCATATTTAATTCCTTCGAGTAAATATATACTTTAAACTTTTATGATCGGTGAATATCGACAAGTGACGCCATAAAGGTAATGACGCCAAATCTTCAAAGCGAACACCACATTGCTAGCTCAAGGTCGTGTGTCGGATAATTAACCTCGTAAGGTCTCAACCGCCGTGAAGCATAGGCAATAACCTTCCGTCGCATGAGTACACATCCGAGACCCTGTCCGGACGCATCACTATAAACCACAAATCCCTCCGTCCCCTGCGGCAAGGAAAGTACAGGTGCTGACATTAACCGGCTCTTGAGTTCCTCAAAACTCCGCTGACACGCGTCGGACCACGTGTATTTCCTATCCTTACGCAAAGTTCGTCAATGGTTGAGCAATTTTGGAAAATCCTTCCACAAACCTCCGATAATAACTGGCTAATCCGAGAAAGCTTCGGATTTCCTTAACATTCTTCGGAGGTAACCAATTCTGGATAGCCTCCATCTTCTGAGGATCAACACGCACTCCATCTGATGAAATTACATGTCCGAGAAACGTCACTTCGGACATCCAGAACTCACATTTGGAAAACTTCCCATAAAGTTGTTCTCGTCTCAACACGTCGAGCACTTGATGAAGGTGAAACTCGTGTTCCTCCCGGTCACGAGAATAAATCAAAATGTCATCGATGAAGACAACAACAAACCGATCCAAAAAGTCGATGAAGACCCAATTCATTAACTCCATGAATACCGCAGGTGCATTAGTCAATCCGAACGGCATAACCACAAACTCATAATGACCATAACGCGTTCGAAATGCCGTCCTAGCGATATCCGACTCTCGAATCCATGGCGATGATATCCGGATCTTAAGTCGATCTTGGAAAATACGAAGCTCCACGAAGTTGATCCAAAAGGTCATCGATACGGGGTAAAGGATACTCATTCTTGATTGTCACCTTATTCAACTCCGATAATCGATACACAAGCGAAAAGAACCATCCTTCTTTTTGACGAACAGACTCGGTGCTCCCACGGGACGCACTCGGTCGGATATAACCTTTCTCGAACAATTCCTCAAGTTGACTCTTCAACTCTCGCATTTGATCGGGGCCATTGATGCAGTGCCTTCGATATCGGGGGCGTACAGGCTCAACTCAATCGTGAATTCCACATCCCTCTGTGGAGGCAAACCGAGTAACTCGTGCGGAAATACATCGGCATATTCCCTTACTCTTTGGAATATCCGACAACATTCTTGATGATTCCTCGGTTTTGGTCATATAGCACCAATAACCGACACATCCTCGATCGAGTAATCGCCTTGCTTTCATCAAATTAATGACCTTACGAGCAGTAGGATTACCTCCTGAAATACACATTCAACCCCATAAATGCGAAATGATAGTAATCATACGCTTACGGACACTAATGATGGCATCATGACGATCCATCCAATCAATACCCAAGATGACGTCGTCTCTCGGCAAATCTACCACGATAAGGTTCGGCCATACACGACCATGGCCCGAATAGGACAATCCCGAATCTCACGATTACACGATGATTCGTCTACCATCGAGTAGACCAATGACATAAGGCTCACAACTAGTAGCACTACCCGGACGTAGTCTACTCAAACATGATTCGGAAATGAATGAATGCGATGCACCGGTATCAAAAAGGGTACACGAGGTTGAGATAGAATATCGAGTGTACGAGATCATTTGGGCCTCGGGATCATCGGTCTTCTTCATCTCATAAATCCGGGGTTTGCTAGTCCGACCGGACGCTCCGTCTGGCGACTATAGGCTCCACCTTTAGTCGCTCTGTCGTTTTAAAGCAGCCGATTGAAGTGGCTTTGATTACGAGCAGTGTTGTTTGGGGGCCGAGATGACGCCGGAGTAGGTTTGGAGTCCTATGGCAAAACGGGCCCTATGCCCGGCAATTCCACAATTATGACACGTGATCGTCTGTCTCGGACACTTGGTCGAGGTGACCAAGTTCCCCACGATTATAACGGTGATGGCGAGGCGCGCTCGAGACCGTGATTCCGCGGGTTTAGGCGACACAGAGATCGCTCGGAAAAGCGGAGCCCGCACGGGGTTTCTTGAAAGTTGCTGACCGCCTTAGTGATTGCGATTCTTCGATTTCTTGCTAGCAGACGAAGGTTCTTGCTTAGCAATTTCCTTAGCGAAGCTCGTAGGTGAGAGCTTTCTCAATGAATTCAGCCAACGTGGTGCAATTATGATTAAATGGCGAAGTCTCATACGGGGTTTTGACCTCTTCTTGAAATACTTAATCTTATCCGCCTCGGAATGAATGATAGATGAGGCAAACGGAAGAAGTTCTGAAATTTCTCGGCAATGGCGAGAACATCCTCGTCTGTTGAGGGTCGGGGTGAGTAATTCGGCGACTTGGCCTCTCGAGTGGGGCCGGATAATATCTCTCCATCATGAGAGTCTTGAAGCGCTCCCAAGTACATGATCCTTCGGTGGGCTTCAACGACAACCACCAAGAATGTGCGCTCTTACCCAGGTAGTAAGCCGCAACAGAAACTTTGTGTCCTTCGGGACACTCTACCATAGCAAACAACTTCTCGAAATGCTCGAGCCAATGAATAATATCCGCCGGCTCAGACGAGCCCTCAAAAGTAGGTGGCCTTTGGCGAGAGATGTCGTCGATGATATTGCTCACATTCCTCTCTTGCCTCTGAGGTGGCGGCGGAGGAGCCTGTTGATTTTGATTAGCTGAATTTTGCATCGTCTCCATTAGTTGTGTCATCTGAGTCATCTGGGCCATCATGCCCTGCATAAAGGCGAGTGGATCGATCCGAACACCTTCTGACTGAGCCGTGTCCCGAGTACGACTCCCCGAAAGTGAATGATCACGCCCTGGTGAATGAGTGGCAGCATCACTGCTAGATGAGTTAACATTATTCCTCGCGTTCGCACGAGTTCTCGGGATTCGGCCCACACCACGGCCTCGTCCTCCGCGTCCTCTTCTTGCTCTCTCCATACTGAAGTAGGAAAGTCACATGATGATTATAATCCCCGCATGAATATCACGTTATGATTATGTCATGAGATGACGAAAATGAGTATACATGTTCTAACTTAGTGATTATATGAATGATTTACTGAAGTGACATGATTATCTGATAAAATTCTTGAAGTGATTATCTTGAATAACTTAATAAGATTGATAATATGACCATCCAGATCGACAACTGAGTAATAAAAGGAATTAAGTGATTAATGAGTTAATATGATCGTCCTGATCATTAACTGAGTATTGAAATGAATTAAGTGATTAATGAGTTAATATGATCGTCCTGATCACAATGAATGATGATGTTTGAGCATTGTTAATTGATGAATGATGAATGAATGATTATTGCCAGAAATTATACCATGGCGTTAGAAATCTTACTGATTCTTTGATCTGATTGGCTCGGCATTTGCACAGGTCACACGTGACACGAAAGTCCAATGATACTAGTCTGATGACGATGACTTCAAATGAGACATGACTCGGAAGGTAGTATCCAAAACCACGCTCCGATACCAACTCTGTAACACCCCAAACTAGGCGGATATTACAGTGCCGTGGACCCCCGACTGGGACCCACCAGGCGGATGAAAATGAATGAATTACACAGGGTGAATGTAGTACCGAACCACATTACAACATTAATTACTCCAATGAGGAGTTTCATACAACACACCCAGGATAAAATAGAATACATGTGTATCTTATGTGACGATAAAATACACAACACTGAATGAAACGAGTATTCAAACGGAATGTCTGCAAAGGAATAAATAAAGGAAACATAAATGACGAGCAATTTAGACAGAGGGCCCCTTTCTAGTATCACAGGACTCCTCGGCGTCGGCGTGTTCTCCCGTGCCTTTGCCTTGCCCGGACACGAAAAACAAAGTCCCCAAACGGGGTCGATTACAGAACAACAATCCTCAAGAGTTGAAATTACACAATCATGAATTAGCGAAGTTATGAAATATTCTTAATTATGAATTTATTTGAAGAGGAGTATCATAGTAAGCCCGTAATGTTCTTGCAAGTGTACAAGACGAATGACCGGACACACCCGTCCTTGTACCTAATTAGTCTCACGGAGGTAAGTGTTACCGTGTGCACGGTCAGATGTATCGGTGAACCCAATACATGACCATCGTGTGCCCGACTAAAAATTCCACACGACCACACCCGGCCACGCAATATGAACCGGAAGGTCACATGAGAGAATGACCATGATGAATATCAATGAATAATAATTAGACTAGGCCAAGATGACTCACCGATATGAAAGTAATAGTGACGTGATTGATAACCCGTGAAATGATTTGGAACCGCTGTTCCTCGTGAATGAAATGATTATTCGACAATTACAAGTCTCAAAATGATTAATATTATGATGAATGAATTATGATTATGAGCAATCAACAACAAAAGGAATGAGCATCCTTTTAACCGAGTAAGAATTAACTTACTCAATACCGATGAAGAATGTCCGTCCCACGAACAACGTCTAACCAAGATACCGTCGCTCGAACAACCTTGAATAACAATCATTACCAACGATTGTTCAATACGAATCAAACACGAATATAACGAACTCAAAGCGTCGATACGATAAAACTAAGTCCATTGCGGCATTAAATCAAACACGTTGCGTCAAACTCCGATTGTTTACAATCAAACTTCAATATACCTATATCAAATTCCCCAAGAAGTGTTTCAAACCAACAAAACATCTTCCAAATGATCTATCATCCAACATGAATATCATAAAGCGTGATTATAACGACAATTAATCTCAAACCCCCCTTTTCAACTCGATATTCAAAGTGTTCTTGAATAATCCCTCAATAATCCAATGAATCCTTATACAAACTCATAATCATATACATATCCCTTCATATAACATGATTATAACGTCCAAAACATCATATCTCAACATAAAATCGAAGTCCAAGGTGTCGAAGAAATTACCTCTTGAATATCCAACCAATTCGATCAGGTAAACGTGTAAAAGCGACTATCCAAGCTTCCCGGATGATTGAAGGTGATGAAAAATACACACTCAAATGATAATTGATGAAGAAATCTCTCCCTCAAGTTATTCTCTCTCGGTTGCGGTGAAGAAGATGGAAAAAATGGTGAAATGCTCAAAAACAATTTATAGGGGTTGACTCGGCCAACAGGCTCGGCCGTGCCCGCCTGACACGGTCGTGGCGCGCACTGGCAGCGAGGACTCGACCGTGTCACCGCTTGACACGGTTGAGGCGCGAAGGGGCCTACCGACGGTGACCCGTCCGCGCTCGACAATGACTCGGCCGTGTCCCGAACACGGTCGGGCCTCTGGGCGTCGCTCGCTAATCCGGAAGAGCTCGACTCGGCCGTGCTGAGCGACACGGTCGGGTCTGAAGCGACGCCGGCACTTTCCGGGCGAAATGCAGCACGGGCCGTGTCGGACGACACGGCCGAGTTCGTTCGGCGGTGATCGCCAAAGCGAAAAATGAGCGGTTGAGCTAAAGCGACCATAACTCTCTCGTCGGACTCCGATTGACTCACCGTTTGAACCATTGGAAAGCTAACTCGATGCTCTATAATATTGCAAAGATTTAGAATTTTTGGAGTTACCAAAAATTAATGGTGATCTAACAAAGTCGAACTCATATGAGGAAAGTTGAAACGATGAACAATAACGATACTCAACTCGAAGTTTTTACGAACGGTGAACACGGTGAATGAACATGATTGATGAATGATTATAATTGAGTGAAAATACACTGAGTGACAATTACAGACTGATAATTACTGAATGAAAATGAATGAATTACAACCGGGTATTACATCCTCGACCCCGTCGGGTCCTCTCGGAGTGAACGAAAGCAACTCTCACAATCACATGCATTACTTTTCACATTTAAGAACATAACTTTCACAAGAATCACTTGCCTGGAGACGAGAGGAGAGGGTACAAACGACAAGGTACCAAGATCGAAGGATTCAACAACTCCGAACCTAAACAAGTTCGTAATTCAATTATCAAAACCCCATCGGTATGAAAATAAGTTGGAATCACCCGAATATACTACCCCGATACATGTGTTCCGGGAATAATTCTCTTGGATAGTGAATCGCAAGTCAAATATCCCAAACACTCAAGAACTCCACAAATAAACCATTAAATCCATAGGAAAACATGTATCCAAGGTAGATAACTCATAATCTATATATTCTAACATCACAACAAGCTGGATCGAAGAAATCGGATGGAAAATCCCCAAATCCCGAAAATCTAGGGTTGTGAGAATTTTACCTTGATTTGGACCGGTGGAGAGGATTAAACGTTGATAAATCCGAACTAGAAACTCAAAGATGTTGCTAGATAATTGCAGCTCGAAGAACTCCTCACAAATCGCCCGGAATCGCCTAGAATCGCCCAAGGAGGTGAAGGTAGGTGGAAATGACGATTTGGGAACGGAAATGTCCTATTTATACTAAATAGGGATTAGCGTGCGCTAGTCATGAAAAATAGCGTGCGCTATCGGACTCATCAGGCAATCCAGTAGCCTCTGCCAGTTCCGTTAGCGTACGCTAACACCTTCTCATAGCGTGCGCTAGTTACTTCAATTAGCGTGCGCTAATTATTTCTAATAGCGTGCGCTACCTGGTAGTCAGTGCCCAGTCCAGAACCTACTGTCCCCAGCTCTGCTCTCTTTAGCGCACGTTACTCTAGTAACGTAGCGTGCGCTACCACCAAAATCTAGCGTACGCTACCAGTCACACCTAGCGTACGCTAGGAATTCCCTTTTCCAGTCCAGTAGCTACTGGACTGTCCGCCTCCAATACATTAGTAGCGTGTGCTAATGATAATGGATAGCGTGCGCTACCCTCACTAAATTAGCATGCGCTACAAGGTGTGCGTAGCGTGCGCTACCCATTACACAAAGGTAGTATGATCGCATCAAGGATCCGAAAACAGCGACGATCCGAACAAGAAAAGGGGTAAATCTAATTGACAAGAGTTCCAAGATCCATATAAGCTTACCAAACACTTATACGAGCGTAAAAATTACAAAGTACAAGAGTAGAAGATTTACAAAAAGTACGGGTATTACATCCTCCCCCTCTAAAATGAAGTTTCGTCCCGAAACTTAAGAAATGAATAACTCGGGGTATCTAGTGCGCATGCTCTCTTCGGTTTCCCACGTCGCTTCCTCAACTCCATGTCGTGACCACTGAACTTTAACCAACGGTATGGTTTTGTGCCGGAGTTGTTTTACTCGATGATCTAGTACTTTCAGTGGCTTCTCTTCAAATGTGACATCCTCTGCGATCTCGATGTCCCCGTAATCAATGATATGACTCGGGTCAGGGACGTACCTCCTCAGTTGGGAAACATGGAACACACTGTGAACATGACTAAGGGCTGGAGGCAAAGCCAATCGATAGGCCAGTTCCCCAATTCTGTCAAGAATCTCAAAAGGTCCAATATATCTCGGACTAAGTTTGCCCCTTTTTCCGAACCTGAAGACTCCTCTAATCGGTGATACTTTGAGTAGGACATGATCACCCACATCAAATTCCAAGGGCCGACGACGATTGTCAGCGTAGGATTTTTGTCGACTACGGCGGTTATGATCGGTCTCGGATGATGGAAATCTTCTCTTTAGTTTCCATCAACATATCGGGTTCCGTACCGACTAAATCTGAAGTTTCATCCCAACAGAGTGGAGATCTACACCGCCTACCATACAATGCCTCAAAAGGTGCCATCTTGATCGATGCGTGCCAGCTATTATTGTAAGTGAACTCGATCAAAGGTAGGTGTATTTCCCAATCGGTACTCGATCCAGTGGCACACGCCCTCGGATATCTTCCAATGCGGATCGTCGCTCGGTCGACCGTCGGCCGAGGGTGGAAGGAAGTACTCAACTTCAACTCGGTGCCCAAGGCTTGATGGACCGCCCTCCAAAAATGCGACACGAAACGGCCATCACGATCGGAAACAATAGACTTTGGCGTACCGTGTAATCTCACAATCTCCGATATAAAAATCCGGGACAATCGCTCCGGTCCCCACGTGTCCTTAATGCCAAGAAAATGTGCCGACTTAGTCAATCGGTCAACAACAACCCAAATCATATTCATCCCCGACTTAGTCCTCGGCATCCCGGTGATGAAATCCATGGTAATATCCTCCCATTTCCATTCGGGAATAGGGAGAGGTTTCAACAGCCCGGCCGGCCGTTGATGCTCAATTTTGACCTGTTGACATGTCAAACACCTTAACACGAACTCGGTGACATCTCTCTTCATATTATTCCACCAAAAACTCCTTTTAAGATCCTTGTACATCTTACTCGTCCCAGGATGGATCGAGTAAGGTGTAGCATGGGCTTCTCGGAGTATTCTCTGTCTCAGCTCTGAGTCATTCGGAACACAAATCCTACCTTGAAATTTCAAAACGCCATCCTCGTGGATCATAAAGCCAGGGGCTTTCCCTTTTTCCACGTCCGCCTTCAGTTGAACAAGCATTGGGTCATTCTCCTGTTTTTCCCCGACGTCGTCAATCAAGGATGGAATAGCCTCCAGAGTACACATCTGACCCTGAACCCGTTGGATCCGTACTTCGACTCCCTGCTCGATTAACTCCCGTCTGATCTTAACTTGAGGCGTAAGGCCCTCAAGCATATGAAGAGATATCGATTTCCGGCTCAACGCATCAGCTACAACGTTAGCCTTTCCTGGATGGTAAAGGATTTCCAGATCATAATCCTTTATCAGCTCTAACCAACGTCGTTGTCTCATATTCAGCTCTTTCTGGATAAAAATATAGTTTAGGCTCTTGTGGTCGGTATAAATTCGACATGAAGAACCGTACAAATAGTGACGCCAGATCTTCAGTGCAAACACTACAGCAGCTAATTCCAAATCATGGGTAGGATAATTCAGCTCATACGGTTTAAGTTGCCGTGAAGCATAGGCAATCGTCTTATCATGCTGCAAAAGTACGCACCCAAGTCATTGTCCTGATGCGTCACAATAAACTGAATACCCACCGACTCCCTGAGGTAGGGCTAAAACCGGCGCGGTAGTCAGGCGCCTTTTCAGCTCTTCGAAACTCCGTTGTCTCTCTTCATTCCATTCGAACCTTTCGGACTTTTGGAGTAATTGAGTAAGTGGTCGAGCAAGTTTGGAGAACCCCTCGACGAACCTCCGGTAGTATCCGGCCAGACCCAGAAAGCTACGAACCTCCTTCACGTTCCTGGGTGGAGCCCAATCTAACACTGCCTCAATTTTCTGGGGATCTACCCGAACCCCTTCACAAATCACATGTCCGAGAAACATGACTTCCTTCAGCCAGAATTCACACTTAGAAAACTTTGCATAGAGGTGCTGAGTCCTCAAAATCTCCAGCACCAATCGCAAATGTCGAGCGTGTTCCTCTTCATCTCGAGAGTAAACCAAAATATCGTCGATAAAAACGACTACACAATTATCAAGATGCTCAATAAATATTTTATTCATCAATTGCATAAATATCGCCGGTGCGTTGGTTAACCCAAAAGGCATAACCACAAACTCATAGTGTCCATACCTCGTACGGAAAGCGCTTTAGGAACGTCGGATTCCTTAATGCGAAGTTGATAGTGCTTAGGACCTCAAATCAATTTTCGAGAACACCGCGGCTCCTGCAATTGATCAAACAAATCATCGATACGGCAAAGGGTATTTATTCTTAATGGTCACTTTGTTCGGTTCCGATAATCAATACACAAACGTAGTGAACCATCTTTCTTCCTTACGAACAAGACCGGTGCACCCCATGGCGAGGCACTGGGTCTAATATACCCTTTATCCAATAATTCTCCCAGTTGTTTCTTCAACTCTTGCATTTCTGAAGGTGCCATACGATACAGTGCCTTAGAAATCGGGGTTGCTCGACTCCAAATCAATTGTAAATTCAACTTCCCGTCCGGTGGTAGTCCTTAATTAAATGCGGAAAAACATCCGGAAAATCACTTACAATAGGAATCGATGGAAGTTCAACTTTCCCATCTTCGACTTTCATGGCATAACACCAATACCCAACCATGACCCTTTCTAATAAGTTTTGTCACCTTCAAGGCACTAATCAAAAATTTCGACATCCCCTCTTGTACCCATAAAATGGTGTTCGATCCGTCTTTGGCTAACATTGATATGATCTTCGTGCGATAATTCATTACCGCACCGTGTCTATCGAGCCAATCGTCACCGAGGATTAGATCTTCATCAACAATGTCTATGACTATCAAATTCGAAAACCACACTCATCGATAAACACCGGACAATCTCTAACTTCCTTGTCTCCCACGATTCTATCACCACCGGGCAACTTAACCACAAAGGACTCACAAGGAGACAAGCCCTCAATATTCAATCGACGCACACAATCCAAAGAGATGAACGAATGAGAAGCACCGAGAATCAAAAAGCACTCTAAGCTGGATGAGACAAAAGAGAAATGATACTGCCGCCACGGTAGCCTCTGGATCTCCAGCTTTCCTCATCTCATAGACACGAGGTTGCACCGAACCAAGACCGGGGCTCCCCCTCTAACAGACTGACCACGGCCTCTGCCTCGGCCGTAACTCTGGGATGGTTGACCCGTAGATGACTTCTGATTAACACTCGGTTCTCCAGGCGTAGGGGCTGTTGCCTGAGTTCCAAGTGGGGTTTCTTCTTCCGTACAATACATGGCTCTGTGGCCTTCTGCCGCAATTAAAACACCTCAATGGGGTAGACCACAATCACGATTAATATGGCCTCGCATCACAATTAAAACATGTCACAACCCGGTTGGGCGCATTAGCACCAACTCGAAATTCCGTTTACCTCCGATGCAGGAAGACCCTTTGGTTGTATAGCTTGCCGATTGCGATCCCATGGTTGCCACCTCTACCGCTAGAAAACTTTCCAGTGGTCTTCTGCTTCTTACTCTCACTTGTCGTTTCGGTAGTAGTGAAGGACATATCATATGCTAGTGCCCTATCTTGATACTCCTTCAATGTGGCGCAAGCGAATCCCGACATATAGTGCCGAACTTTTGGCTTCATTCGCATGTCAAAGTGACGAATTCTATCTCTCTCTTCCCTCACTTGATTTTTCACATGGTTGAGTTGACGGTTGTATTCAATGATTGCCTGAGATACATGGACATCCTGAGGTTTAGCTTCATAAAAGGCTCGAATCCTGGCCTCCTGAACAGGCCACGGGCAGAACTCGGCCTCCATCAATTCCTTAAACTCGTCCCATGAAACCTCACGATCCTGAGGTGCAACAGCTTGCCACCAGCTAGCCGCATCTCTTGATAGGAAGTACTGGGCAACTGGCACCTTACGCGCCTCTGGACAATTCACGGCCATGAAAACTTTATTCATCTCATTAATCCAATCTTCCCAACCGATCGGATCATTTGCACCAATAAATTGGGGAGGGCGCATACGAATAACATCTTGTAACCACTTCTCAGCCCCAGTGTCGATGCAGGAGGTGGTTGGTTAATTTATCACTTTGGGTTAAAAGAGCCATTTGGTTCGCCACTTGCTGCAGTATGGTGGCAACACCCACATCCGGTTGGCTCCCTGTAGAAGTTCCCAGACTGGCTGATGGTTCCTGATGACTACCGGTGCTAGGTTGAATAGAGTCTGACAAGCTAGGTGTAGCTGAGCCTTCTACCGAGCTGAGGGACATGGCCGCTCCACCGGCTGTGCCACGCCCTCGGCCACGACCACGACCACGGCCGCGTCCACGTCCTCTACCAGTTGACATTCTACAGAAAAATGTAAGTAAAATCATAAGAATAGCTCAAAGCAATGCCATCTAGAATATGGACTTCTCATGTCCCATAATCGAATGATAGTGAGTGAATGAAGAGGGTAAATAAGATAGGGAACTTACGAGTACCGGTCGTACGAGATGACGGCAGCGCGATGATACTGTGTCCTTGGAATAGTACATTTAGACCCAAAGAATCCTGGACCTAGGTATCCATAAACCTAAGCTCGATACCAAATTGTAACACCCCCGAGATATTCGGAGAATATCACAGCGCCGTAAATCCCGACCTGGGATTTACTAGGCTTATCTCGCTCACAACGTATTGAATTTAATAAAATCCACTTGGGAAACAATAAACTCGATACAACCAAGGAAGTTCAACCACGGACAAACAATACCATGAAGAAATACAAGAAGTTGTACGACAATGGAAAAGGACTTTCCTAAAGTACTCGAGTACCACTTATTATTACAAGGATAAAATGGACCGAAGAGAACAACGACCAAACAAAGTAGAACACAACTAGCCACAGTATCACGCCTCTCCATCCTCATCGTATCGTCCCAGCGCTCGCTCGTAAGGTTCCTTAGGACCTGAAAAACACAAAAGTAATTTTCCCCAAACGAGAGGGGTTAGGGCAAGTATTACAAGTGAAATGTCAAGTCTTATACATAAAAGCATATGCACCAATTCAAAGCCATGATAATGATTTTCCGGAAAATACAATTATCCAAACATATTTGGAAATGATGATATCTCTTGATTAACCGTGGACTCGACAATGCGCGAATCCCTCCTCGACCCCGTCGGATCATCTCGGAGTGGCTAACCCAAATGTTCATGGAACCGACATAAGCGGAACCCTCCTCGACCCCGTCGGGTCCTCTCGGAGTGAACGAAAGCAACTCTCACAATCACATGCATTACTTTTCACATTTAAGAACATAACTTTCACAAGAATCACTTGCCTGGAGACGAGAGGAGAGGGTACAAACGACAAGGTACCAAGATCGAAGGATTCAACAACTCCGAACCTAAACAAGTTCGTAATTCAATTATCAAAACCCCATCGGTATGAAAATAAGTTGGAATCACCCGAATATACTACCCCGATACATGTGTTAGGAATAATTCTCTTGGATAGTGAATCGCAAGTCAAATATCCCAAACACTCAAGAACTCCAGAAATACACCATTAAATCCATAGGAAAACATGTATCCAAGGTAGATAACTCGTAATCGATATATTCTAACATCACAACAAGCTGGATCGAAAAAATCGGATGGAAAATCCCCAAATCCCGAAAATCTAGGGTTGTGAGAATTTTACCTTGATTTGGAGCGGTGGAGAGGATTAAACGTTGATAAATCCGAACTAGAAACTCAAAGATGTTGCTAGATAATTGCAGCTCGAAGAACTCCTCACAAATCGCCCGGAATCGCCTAGAATCGCCCAAGGAGGTGAAGGTAGCTGGAAATGACGATTTGGGAACGGAAATGTCCTATTTATACTAAATAGGGATTAGCGTGCGCTAGTCATGAAAAATAGCGTGCGCTATCGGACTCATCAGGCAATCCAGTAGCCTCTGCCAGTTCCGTTAGCGTACGCTAACACCTTCTCATAGCGTGCGCTAGTTACTTCAATTAGCGTGCGCTAATTATTTCTAATAGCGTGCGCTACCTGGTAGTCAGTGCCCAGTCCAAAACCTACTGTCCCCAGCTCTGCTCTCTTTAGCGCACGTTACTCTAGTAACGTAGCGTGCGCTACCACCAAAATCTAGCGTACGCTACCAGTCACACCTAGCGTATGCTAGGAATTCCCTTTTCCAGTCCAGTAGCTACTGGACTGTCCGCCTCTAATACATTAGTAGCGTGCGCTAATGATAATGGATAGCGTGCGCTACCCTCACTAAATTAGCGTGCGCTACAAGGTGTGCGTAGCGTGCGCTACCCATTACACGAAGGTAGTATGATCGCATCAAGGATCCGAAAACAGCGACGATCCGAACAAGAAAAAGGGTAAATTCAATTGACAAGAGTTCCAAGATCCATATAAGCTTACCAAACACTTATACGAGCGTAAAAATTACAAAGTACAAGAGTAGAAGATTTACAAAAAGTACGGGTATTACACATAATAAGTGGGAATTGGCGTATTTGAAATTTAAATGGTAATCTGCTATCTAACAGGCTTAATATCAATTGTGGAATAAGTACTTTACTCTCAAAATTGTTCCCCGAATTGTTTGTTCAATAATATGATTATGGATTTGGATAATTATTAATGATGTGATATTTCATAATCCTAATGATTGATCCATATTTTGAATTAGCATAATTTAGACTCTAACTTACGATTTCAAGATATGATTTAATTCTATAACAGTTGATGTTATTCAAAAAAATCCATTGAATTTACTTGATTTTGACTTTAGAGGTCGTAGAGATTTTGCATATACTATCAGAACTGAGATATATCCGTTTGTCTTTTGAAATTATAGATATCACGTAATCGTTTACTCTCTCTATAATGTCGTTTGTTGGCGTCACGGTTGCTCTTTATTCAGAAAATTAATTTATGGAAAGTTACTTGTAAGTAAATGATAGTGCTTTCAGCAATGGCTGCAATATGATCTTCGGCATTCCAGATTAGTAAATATCAAGAATATCAATCAAGATTTCTCTATCGACTTCTTCACCCAGCTCACCATCTACAATTTTGAGGATTCATTCGGAGAAGTCCTTAATTTCTTATAGATGGTGAAATGACATTGTGTGTCCAATAATTAATCTCATATTCTTGGTCAGTATTATGAGTTTGCAATGATGCCAAAGTGAAGAAGAACTTATACTTGAATAAACGATATATGTATTGTCCTTTAATACAACTCCATATGTAGAATTATACTAGATAATTGTGGCTAGTTTTAGTAATGTTTTTGGCATTTAAAAAACTTTTGGAAATACATAATAGACCTTGACTTATAACTTAAAATAAAGCACTTCTCAATCCTTATATTTGAAAAAAAAAATACATAAATTGTTTGGATATAATTTAAAATACAAAAGAAAATTCAAAACTTTCAAAGATATATAGTTGATTTCAAAAGTAGATAAATGAACAAATCTTTTAAAACATAAAAAATAAAAAATCACTTAAAATTATTTAAAAAATCACTTAGAGTACCTTTTAGTTATATATATTCAACACTTCTTTCAGTTGATATTTCTTTTATTGATATACATAATTATAGTGACTAATTAATACAAACTAATTAATTAATGGAAATATATAATATTTTCGCGTGATTTTAGGTTTAAGTTTTTAATATATAGTGCACACTACTATATTAAATTCTCTTTGTGTGGAATTTATATTTTTAATTAATGAAAACGTAAAATATTTCTGTAATGTAATCAATTCATATTTATTCATAATTCATATTCCTTAATTCGTAGAAATTAATAAGGTAGGTAGGAGTTATTTGAGGTATACTTATAATGTAATTAATGCAATGATGATTAGGCGAGTAATTGATTATGTGTCAGCTGAAGCATGAAATGGTGACATATATATAAGCACACGAAGCACCAGCAGAAGACATGTGGCAGCCGAAGCATGAGAAGCTGCCATTTAGGCTCAACGTATTCTGCATTAGTATATAGGGGAGATGTGTGCATTTTTTTTTGTATTAGTGAGCGAATTAGTCACTATAATTTCAGTATAAGTGCAATAAGTCCTTGTAATTTAAATAAATTCAAATAAAGTCCTATAATTATATATAATGGTTATGCATACCCTCTTGTAATTATTTTTTATTAAGTATAATAAAAAATAATTTTAAAAATATGATTTAAAAAGTTAAATTTTAAATAAAATAATTATGTTAAAGTACTGTTAAATATGTAATTACACTTTATACAAATTATATTGAAAACTTTCAAGATGTTATAATATCATCAATAATGATATGTGGGATCAACAATCAATAATTCAATCAATTATTGGATTGAGATATCTAATATAAAGACAATTATGTTGTATAATAAATAATATTAATTTGTTGTATAGCATGTTGTAATACCCGAGATTTCTGATGTGTATTTGAACCTTGTGATATTGTATTTGTTGCATTTTGATCTGAGTATTATTCTCCGTATTTCATGATCCGGTGTTGTTGAACGCATGATTGCATGAATGTGTTATAAGTGGTGATTTTGCACATGTAGCGTACGCTAACGACTTAGCGTAGCGTACGCTAAGTTGGGTTCGTAGCGCACGCTATGTACGAACCTTAGCACACGCTATACGTAGTCAGCATGATTAAGACAGGGTGGTAGGTGAGATCAGCCGCGGATCTTGGTCTGATCATGTCGGGATGAACCTGGACGGCTTTCGGGAAAAGCCAAGTCAACGCGGTAGCGCACGCTACTGATATGAGGATAGCGCACGCTAAATGCTGAGTACAGTGAAGTCAGTATGCTTCGTATGACCGTTAGCGCATGTTATGGATAGGGACTAGCGCGCGCTAATAACCCTTTTCTATATATAGGACCGCATACTTTTTCATTTTTCAGATCTTTTCACTTCCCAAATCCGAATTTTTGAGCGTAGAGAGTTACTTCCTCCATCCTTAACCTCTCATATCACCCTCCTAGCACGAGTTTGAAGATTGTAGATCATTGGAAATTAGTGTTCAAGCCCTCGGTGTTGGATTCCTTCAAGTTCCTTCATGTTCTTCGCTACTTTGTGGTAGGTGATTCTTCACTAATATTAATAGTATTCTGAAGGACGTTTTGATCATGATTTGGGATTATCTAGTCAGTTAAATTCGTAAGTAGTTGAACATCATGAGTTAGAAGGGTATTTTCGATGTTTCGGTACTTATTCATCGTATAATCCATTGAACCTTTTAGTATTTGAACTCCTAGCATATTCATGAAGCTTAAAACCGATTATGATCAGTTTATGGAGATTATCAAGTTCTTATGTTTTTACATAATGGAATCATTCATTTTGGGACATAGAATTAATGGAACTTAGGAGACTTTCTTGAAGATCAAGATGAATTATGGTGTTGTGATGATTATACGTATCCTTGTATCTCGTAGTCGTTTAATCCGCAAGGATCTTTCACAAACCGTATGAGCATGATATGCACAGAGATGGCATGTATTAACACTGAAGATTTCATGAGTTTTATCACCATTAGATCAAGTTTTCTGCCCAGTAGTAAACTGCCATGCATGGTTAGCGCACGCTAAGATATGTATATTAACGTGTGCTATCGGGAATGAGTTAACGTACGCTACGTTCGGTATGTAATGTACGTTATGTCATCAGTCGAGTCAGTCGGCTGATCAGAGAGAACTGTCAGTACATAGCTAGCGTACGCTAGACTTGGTCAGTTGCGTACGTTAACAGGCAGACTTAGTGCACGTTATGTAGAGTACATAGCGTACGCTAAGTAGTTCAGGCAGATTACATTTTTAGAGCTTTCGGACATAGACTGGATTGATAGGCATTCGTACGACTTGAGATGAATTCTATATCATTTATTTTGTTAAGGTTCGAGCTTGCTATATTGATCGAAGGAGGCGGCCTTCGAGTGTAACACCCCGAGATATTCAGAGTATATTACAGCGCCGTGGACCCCTACATGGGACCCACCAGGCTACAATCAAGAAAACCCCACTCGACTAACCATCTCGGTTAGTGAGGACACACATTTAAATGATATGACATAAAAAGATACGCCCGGAGCAACCAGCCAAATAAGCATCAACCGACAATGTAACAATTTTAAAGTAATACAATACGGAGTTTGAAATGAAAAGCCTAAGTACTCGCGAGTACAATCTATAAGTTTATAATTGTGAGAACAACCAAATCGAAATGGACAAAAGAAATAAAAAGACCCAAATGCACATGTCAACGACCCTGGCCAACGTCCTCGTACTGTCCGGGTGCCCGCTCGTCCGGATAATCATAACCTGAAATCCATAACAAGAATTTCCCCAAAACGGGTCCCCAAAGGGGTTAGCAATTATGCTAATACAAGTAATCAAGGCAAACCAATCGCTTACACATTTCATAGTACATGCACCAATATCAATTTCAAAAGTCAAAACCAGACATGTCTTTTCCGGAAACAAACAGTCAAACAATTTGCCTTGGGAACAGAGTAATATCATAGATCCCGCCCGAGGCCTCTAAGGACCCTCCCGAGCTGGCCACATTATAAAAACAAAACACGCACATGCATCGCCTTGGGAACAGCGTAATATCATTGATCCCGCCCGAGGCCTCTAAGGACCCTCCCGAACTGGCTAGCTATGCAAACTCATGAATCCAGGACTCAACCCTTTGGATTCCCTCCTTGATCCCGTCGGACCAACACGAGGTGAGCAAATCACACACAAAATACATTACCATTCCATGTTGAGCATAAAGGTTTCCAAAAATACTTGCCTTGGATAATTGATGACACAACGAACGGAAAGGATAATCACCGACGAACGCTAGGAATCAACGGAACCGAACCTAACGATTTGAAGAACATAATCACAACCAACTCTATTGAATACAGAAATGGAATACACCCGCAAACCCGCCTACGATTCATGTATATTCGTACAAAAATAACAACAAGGGCGGACCACAACCAAACCCTCTCGATTCCGCAAAACTATGAAAATATACCATGAATCCGTAGGAAAACTAATGATATCAACAAGATTAATCATATTCATCATGGATTAACCAACAAAATGGAACGAATCGGACGAAAATCCCAAAACCCCTAATTTATCCAAAAGTAGGGTTCTAAGAGATTTTACCTTGATTCGAAGATGAACGATGGATGATTAGTGATAGGTGGATGATATGATACTTGAATATGCCCTTACAATGGAGTTTGGATCGAAATCGGACGAACCCTAGCCTCTGTCGTCGCTCCCTTCGCGAAGAGAAGAGAGAGATGTGAGAAATGAGGAAAAACTGGGCCGCTGCCAGTTTATATATTGGCAGGTGTTACGGCCGTAACACACCTTACATACGGCCGTAACATAGGAACATTATGGCCGTAACCTGACTCTCTTACGGCCGTAACTGGCCTCTGGAGAGAACTGGGCAAATTTGACGAATGACGCATACGGCCGTATCAAGAACACCATTACGGCCGTATCGATACTTACGGCCGTAACTCGAACATGATACGCCCGTAACTCGGACTGGACCAGGAGGTAAGAAACTAAGCCTTGTTACGGCCGTATGAAGGAAGCTTACGGCCGTAACTCTCGATTATTACGGCCGTAACATACACGGCTTACGGCCGTAACATGGCCTGTGACAGCAGGCCATAGTCTGAAACACTACTCGACGAGGAGACGATCGAAAAGAGAAAAATAACAAGGTGTATCCACGACCAACGGATACACTCACCACGGATTTAAGTCAGAAACCAAAACGTTACGATGAAGCGTGATTCTGAATGCCCGAAGGTTCAGGAACAACAAAGATAACAAGAATACCCTAAACTTAGGGAAATTACGAAACGGCCCAAACGTTCAAAAACCGCGATACGACGTCGGATTAACAAACTGAAACTCACAACACGAACAACTCAACTATATGAACGCGTGAAACCAAAGAAATTACAAAAGCGAACGAGTTCCACGAGAATCGAACGTCCATGCCATAATACATGACATAAAACGGAATAATATCAAAACATCACCAAGATCATCCCAGATGGAGAAACTCCAAGAATAACATAGATTCAAAATGTCGACATGGTTACAAGCGAGTTACAAAAAAAAATGAAAATACACCAAAACGGGAATATCAGAAAAAGAAGAAAAATGCGGATATTACATTCTACCCCTCTAGAAATAAGTTTCGCCCCGAAACTTAAGAAACAAACAACTCGGGGTATCTAGCACGCATGCTATCCTCGGTTTCCCAAGCTGCCTCCTCGACACCATGTCTCGACCACTGCACCTTGACCAAAGGGATGGTCTTATGCCTTAGTCGTTTATCACGGTGTTCCAAAATCTTCAAGGGACGCTCCTCGAAGGTAAAGTCCTCGGTAATATCGATCTCACTATAGTCGATGATATGACTAGGATCCGGGACATATTTCCTTAGTTGGGAAACATGGAAAACGCTATGCACGCGACTCAAGGCCGGAGGTAACGCCAAACGGTATGCTAACTCACCGAGTCTCTCGAGAATCTCGAAGGGTCCAATAAATCTCGGACTCAGCTTCCCCTTCTTCCCGAAATGGAGAACTCCTCTTGTCGGCGACACCTTCAGCAAAACGTGGTCTCCCACCTCGAATTCTAAAGGTCGACGACGGACATCGGCATATGACTTCTGTCGACTCTGGGCAGTCAACATCCGTTCCCGAATTAAGTCTATCTTCCGCCTCGTCTCTAAAACGACATCCGGCTCAGTCCCGACCAAATCGGACGCCTCATTCCAACAAATCGGTGATCGACATCGCCGCCCATAAAGTGCCTCATACGGTGCCATCCGAATCGACGCGTGCCAACTGTTGTTGTACGTGAATTCGATCAATGGCAAGTGCTCCTCCCAGTCATTGCTCTAATCGAGAGCACAAGCACGCAACATATCCTCAAATGTCTGGATCGTGCGCTCCGACTGCCCATCTGACTGGGGGTGAAAAGAGGTACTCAGACGCAAACGAGTACCCAACGCCTTATGCACCACCTGCCAAAAGTGTGATACAAAACGGCCATCACGATCCGAAACAATAGACTTCGGAGTACCGTAAAGCCTCACAATCTGCGCGATAAATATACGAGCCAACTTCTCCGGGCCCCAAGTGTCCTTGATGCCCAGAAAATGTGCCGACTTGGTCAGACGATCAACAATCACCCAAATCATATTCATGCCCGATCTCGATCTCGGCAAACTCGTAATGAAATCCATCGATATATCTTCCCATTTCCATTCCGGAACGAAGTGATCGCAATAACTTGACCGGTCGCTGATGTTCGATTTTGACCTGCTGACAAGTCAAACATCTCGCTACAAACTGCGCGACCTCCTCCTTCATATCATTCCACCAGAAATTCCTCCTCAGGTCCTTGTACATATTACTCGAACCAGGATGAACGGAGTAAGGTGTAGCATGGGCCTCGCGCAGAATACTCTGTCTCAACTCTAAGTCGTTCGGTACACAAAGCCGACTCTGGAATCTCAAAACACCATCCTCATGAATCACAAATCCAGGAGACTTTCCTTTAAGAATGTTCTCTCGGATTTGAGTAATCATTGGATCCTCCAACTGCTTCAGCTTAATTTCATCGATCAAAGACGACGAAATCTCTAAAGCACAAAGTTGCCCGACAGTTCCAGGCAACAAAACCTCAACATCTAACTCGATCAAAACTTGTCGAATCTCAGACTGGGATGTAAGGATCTCAAGCGTTCGCAACGCAACCGGTTTCCGACTCAAGGCATCGGCCACGACGTTCGCCTTGCCCGGATGATAAAGGATTTCGAGGTCATAATCCTTAATCAGCTCTAACCACCTCCTCTGCCTCATATTCAACTCCCGCTGAGTAAATATGTATTTCAGATTTTTATGATCGGTACAAATCTGACATGCAGAGCCGAAAAGGTAGTGACGCCAAATCTTGAGCGCAAAAACAACTGCCGCTAACTCCAAATCATGAGTGGGGTAGTTCAGCTCGTACGGCCTCAACTGTCTCGACCCAAAGGCAATGGTCTTGCCGTGCTGCATCAATACGCACCCAAGACCCTGACCCGAAGCATCACTATAAATGGCAAAACCCTCGTTGCCACATGGCAACGCCAAAACCGGGGCTGAGGTCAAACGCCTCTTCAGTTCCTCAAAACTCGATTGCCTCTCGTCATTCCAGACGAACTTCTCGGATTTCTGGAGCAACTGTGTAAGTGGCCGAGCTAGTTTCGAGAAACCCTCGACGAACCTATGGTAGTAGCCGGCTAGGCCCAAGAAACTATGGATCTCCTTCACATTCTTGGGCGGTGCCCAATCCAATACTGCCTCAATCTTCTGCGGATCCACTCGAACTCCCTCGGCTGAAATCACGTGACCCAAAAACATCACTTCCTTCAGCCAGAACTCACATTTAGAGAACTTCACATAGAGTTGCTCGGCCCTCAAAATGTCTAACACTATCCGCAAATGATGGGCATGCTCTTCCTCATTCCTCGAATAGATAAGAATATCGTCAATGAAGACGACGACACACTTATCCAGATACTCGATAAAGACTTTGTTCATCAACTGCATGAACACCGCCGGTGCATTAACTCCCGAAAGGCATAATTACAAACTCATAATGTCCATATCTCGTCCGAAAAGCTGTTTTCGGCACATCGGACTCCCTCACCCGGAGCTGATAGTACCTCGATCTCAAATCAATCTTTGAGAATACCGCCGCTCCCTGCAACTGATCGAACAAGTCATCAATCCTCGACAAGGGATACTTGTTCTTGATGGTCACCTTGTTCAGTTCGCGATTGTCGATACACAAACGCAGTGAACCATCCTTCTTACGCACAAACAGGACCGGTGCGCCCCAAAGCGAGGCACTCGGTCGAACATACCCCGACTCAAGAAGCTCACTCAACTGTTTCTTCAACTCGTCCATCTCTGAAGGTGCCATGCGATACGGCGCCTTCGAAATTGGAGCCGTGCCCGGCTCTAACTCTATAGCAAACTCGACCTCACGATCTGGTGGCAATCCTGGTAACTCGTCAGGAAATACATCAGAAAACTCACTAACGACTGGAATCGACGAAAGCTCGACTCCACCATTCTCCGCCTTCAAGGCGTAGCACCAATAACTAGTACACCCCTTTCGCAGGAGTTTCATCGCCTTCAAGGTGTTAATAACAAACTTCTGGTTTCTCTTTCGCCCCGCAAAAGAGTGTTCAGTGCCATCCTCGGCTAACATGGTAATGATCCTCGTGCGGTAGTTCATGATTGCACCATGTCGCTCGAGCCAATCATCCCCGAGAATCAAATCCTCACCCTCGATACTCACAACAATAAGATTAGAGGGCCAGACCCTCTCACAAATAAACACAGAACAGTCCCGGACCTCTCGATCACCGACAATTCTATCACCGCTAGGAAGTTTAATGATGAAAGGCCCGCAAGGTGACAAGCAGTCGAGACTCAAACGGCGTACACACTCTAGAGAAATGAATGAATGCGTAGCACCCGAATCAAAAAGCACACCGACAGGATGAGAATGGATATGAACGGTACCTGTCGCCATAGTAGCCGCTGGATCATCGGCCCTCCTCATCTCGTAGATACGCGGCTGGGCAGAGCCGACACTGGAAGCTCCTCCCCTAGCGGGCTGACCTCGACCCCTACCTCGGCCGGCACTCGGTGGAGGTGGCGGGGAAAATGAGCCCTGGTTCACACTCGTCTCCATAGGTGCTGGTTGAGAAGAACGGGCGCCGCGAAGCTGTCTGATCTGTTCACAAAAGGGGGCCTTGTGGCCCAACTGTCCACAAGTATGACAAGTAAACTTCGGACGAGGACACTGCCGGCTCCTATGGCCCTGCACACCACAGTTAAAGCATGTGGGTTCACGAGCGGAGGTTCCGGCGGCACCCCGAAAGCTCCCAGAGAAACGAGCCGAACCGCCCGTAGAAATATTTGCATCCTGAGATTTCTGCTGGCCTCCACTCTTGGGACCAGAAAAATTTCCGACCGACTTCTGCTTCTTGCTCTCACGAGCCAAATCACTAGCCATCACTGACATATCATAAGCGAGGGACCTACTCTGATAATCCTTCAAAGTAGTGCAGACGAGTCCAGACATATAGTCCCGAATGGACAGTTTCATCCTCCTGGAAAAATGGAAAATTTTGTCGCTCTCTTCGACAACTTGGGTCTTCACATAGCCCAACTCCTTCTTAAAATCGGCAATAGCTTGGGATACGGGAATATCCCGTGGTTGAGCATCATAGAAAGCGTGCACTCGAGCTTGTCTGGCCGGCCACGGACAATATTCAGTCTCCATCAGCTCCTGAAATTCGGCCCACGAAGCAACATGATATTTGGGGCCCACGGCCTCCCACCAATCCATAGCATCCCCAGTGAGAAAGTACTGGGCAATAGGGACCTTGCGGTCCTCGGGACAGTTGGTGGCAACGAAGACCTTAGATATCTCCTTGATCCACTCCTCCCAGCCGATCGGGTCTGATGCTCCCGAAAACTGAGAAGGATGCATCTTGATGACATCTTGGAGCCAACGGTCTGCTCCGCCCCGATTAGCATGGGCCTGATCGGGGTTTTGAACCACTTGAGCTATCGCCGCCATTTGGCTTACCATTTGCTGCATAACGGCCGCAATACCAAGGTCGGCGCGCTCCTGAGAAGAAGCATGACTATGATGGTCACCGGTACTGCCGGCTCCCGAAGAATGCGACGTGGCTGCCCCACCGGCTGCCCCACGTCCTCGGCCGCGTCCACGACCACTGTTTCCTCCGGCATCCATACTGGTGTTAAGAGATAACAGAAGTATATGGATGATGAGTAAGGGAGGAAAAAGCAACTACGATTCGAAAAGCGGAAATACAATGCAAGAAAACAAAGGACCGAATAAGAAAACTTACGAGCACTGGAAGTACCGAGATGCTGGCAGCGGTGTGACAATGTGCAAAACAAAACACGACTAGACTCAAATAACCAACAAGCCTAGGTATCCATAAACCTAAGCTCCGATACCATTTTCTGTAACACCCCGAGATATTCAGAGTATATTACAGCACCGTGGACCCCTACATGGGACCCACCAGGCTACAATCAAGAAAACTCCACTCGACTAACCATCTCGGTTAGTGAGGACACACATTTAAATGATATGACATAAAAAGATACGCCCGGAGCAACCGGCGAAATAAGCATCAACCGAAAATGTAACAATTTTAAAGTAATACAATACGGAGTTTGAAATGAAAAGCCTAAGTACTCGCGAGTACAATCTATAAGTTTATAATTGTGAGAACAACCAAATAGAAATGGACAAAAGAAATAAAAAGACCCAAATGCACATGTCAATGACCCTGGCCAATGTCCCCGTACTATCCCGGTGCCCGCTCGTCCGGATAATCATAACCTGAAATCCATAACAAGAATTTCCCCAAAACGGGTCCCCAAAGGGATTAGCAATTATGCTAGTACAAGTAATCAAGGCAAACCAATCGCTTACACATTTCATAGTACATGCACCAATATCAATTTCAAAAGTCAAAACCAGACATGTCTTTTCCGGAAACAAACAGTCAAACAATTTGCCTTGGGAACAGAGTAATATCATAGATCCCGCCCGAGGCCTCTAAGGACCCTCCCGAGCTGGCCACATTATAAAAACAAAACACGCACATGCATCGCCTTAGGAACATCGTAGTATCATTAATCCCGCCCGAGGCCTCTAAGGACCCTCCCGAACTGGCTAGCTATACAAACTCATGAATCCAGGACTCAACCCTTTGGATTCCCTCCTTGATCCCGTCGGACCAACACGAGGTGAGCAAATCACACACAAAATACATTACCATTCCACGTTAAGCATAAAGGTTTCCAAAAATACTTGCCTTGAATAATTGATGACACAACGAACAGAAAGGATAATCACCGACGAACGCTAGAAATCAACGGAACCGAACCTAACGATTTGAAGAACATAATCACAACCAACTCTATACGAATACGGAAATGGAATACACCTGCAAACCCGCCCACGATTCATGTATATTCGTACAAAAATAACAACAAGGGCGGACCACAACCAAACCCTCTCGATTCTGCAAAACTATGAAAATATACCATGAATCCGTAGGAAAACTAATGATATCAACAAGATTAATCATATTCATCATGGATTAACCAACAAAATGGAACGAATCGGACGAAAATCCCAAAACCCCCAATTTATCCAAAAGTAGGGTTCTAAGAGATTTTACCTTGATTCGAAGATGAACGATGGATGATTAGTGATAGGTGGATGATATGATACTTTAATATGCCCTTACAATGGAGTTTGGATCGAAATCGGACGAACCCTAGCCTCTGTCGCCGCTCCCGTCGCAAAGAGAAGAGAGAGATGTGAGAAATGAGGAAAAACTGGGCCGCTGCCAGTTTATATACTGGCAGGTGTTACGGACGTAACACACCCCACATACGGCCGTAACATAGGAACATTACGGCCGTAACCTGACTCTCTTACGGCCGTAACTGGCCTCTGGATAGAACTGGGCAAATTTGACGAATGACGCATACGGCCGTATCAAGAACACCATTACGGCCGTATCGATACTTACGGCCGTAACTTGAACATGATACGCCCGTAACTCGGAACTGGACCAGGAGGTAAGAAACGAAGCCTTGTTACGGCCATATGAAGGAAGCTTACGGCCGTAACTCTGGATTATTACGGCCGTAACATACACGGCTTACGGCCGTAACATGGCCTGTGACAGCAGGCCATAGTCTAAAACACTACTCGACGAGGAGACGATCGAAAAGAGAAAAATAACAAGGTGTATCCACGACCAACGGATACACTCACCACGGATTTAAGTCAAAAACCAAAACGTTACGATGAAGTGTGATTCCGAATGCCCGAAGGTTCAGGAACAACAAAGATAACAAGAATACCCTAAACTTAGGGTAATTACAAAACGGCCCAAACGTTCAAAAACCGCGATACGACGTCGGATTAGCAAACCGAAACTCACAACACGAACAACTCAATTATATGAATGCGTGAAACCAAAGAAATTACAAAAGCGAACGAGTTCCACGAGAATCGAACGTCCATGCCATAATACATGACATAAAACGGAATAATATCAAAACATCACCAAGATCATCCCAGATGGATAAACTCCAAGAATAACATAGATTCAAAATGTCGACATGGTTACAAGCGAGTTACAAAAAAAAATGAAAATACACCAAAACAGGAATATCGGAAAAAGAAGAAAAATGCGGATATTACATCAAGTGTGTTGAGATCATTGGAGTGTTTAGTTCTTGCCATCTTCGAGGCAAGTATCGTAATGTGTTAATATTGGTATTTTGAGCATGGATGTGGTTTATTCATGTTGTTGAACATGGGAATTAATCCGTTGAATTGTCATGATATTCGTTATCTAGTGTTTGTATGTTCATGTTGATGGACATAACGTTTTGGCATATATGTATGCATGAGTTGTGTTTGTGTATGTTGTACGATCTATGCTGAGGGTGCTGGATCGGATGTCCACCTCGTGTTGGTCCGACGGGATCATATTGGGATCTAGGCTGAGGGCGTTGGATCATTGGATGGGTTTTTCCACCTCGTGTTGGTCCGACGGGATCATCTTGGGATCTATGCTGAGGGCGCTGGATCATTGGAATACCCATGCTGTGTTAATGGAATCTTGTGGATTCGCATTTTCGGATTCCGGTAGCGGAAGTCGTGTGGTGTATCTTGTTATGTATTGTCGATGCATATTCTATTTGTTTAATATAATACTTGTACTAGCAGCGTTTTGCTAACCCCTTCGGGGGTGGACATTTGTTTTGATGTTCAGGTAGCCGAGGAGCGGGGAAACAGCCACAGTACCGATGTGACGATGAAGGGGTTCAGTGATGTTTGTTGTTTCTTTTGATTGTCCTCTTGGTTCATTTTCAGTACTCGAGTACGCATGTCTTATTAATATCATTTCGATATGTTTGTATTAATTAACTCGTTGGATCAGTTGGAACCGGTTTTGTAAAATGAATTTCTGTGGTATTGTTGGATTATATTCACATTTCTTTTAATTAGCCTTGTAAATCCTTACTTAAAGGGTTTACGGCGCTGTAATTATTCCGAATATCTCGGGGTGTTATAGAATATGGTATCGAAGCTAAGATTCATGGATATCTTGGCAGTCGGGTTTTAGTTGGGTCTGTTTACATTATTTGATTTACGGGTCGTTCGTAACATCACTGTTCAGCCAAAGTTGTCATGTGGACCGTGGTTGTAAGTCTCCTAATCTCTTATACTACCGTTTAACTTGATTTATGTTTTGTGAGTATTTGACGGGCTTTATTTTGAAAATTTTGTTCTGGATATTGAGAAATTGTGTTTACAGTATGTTGAGAGGAGGGCGTGGACGCGGACGCGGACGTGGTAACATGAGACAGGAGGATTCCGCAACTACCCCAGAATTATCGGCTAGTCGAACCGATTCCCATTCTGGAGGACAGCAGGGATCAGCGAATGACGACGCGAATCCTAACATGCCGGGAGTGCTTCAACAGGTGGTGGCTCAGATAAACCAGTTCGCTCAGGTAGTTGACCGCATGCAGACGGCGATGGGACAGCAGCACCACGAGGATAACCGGGGAGACAGATGGCTTGCTGAGGTGGTCAAATTGCACCCGCCAAAATTTCACGGATCTACTGAGGCACTTACTTGGGATAATTGGCTAAAGGAGTTAGAGAAGATATTCGCGGGTATTAACTGTCCCGAGGACCGGAAAGTTCCTATTGCCCAGTATTTTCTGACTGGGGAGGCTTTTGACTGGTGGGAAGCTATTCGACCCGAGAATCATAATGCTGATTGGACGGAATTCAAACTAATGATGGAAGCACAGTATTGTCCTCGTCCAGTTAGAGAGGCAAAAATCCGAGAGTTTTTCTCACCACAGAGTTCGGAAGCATATGTGACAAATATAATCAAGACTTTTAATCATCAGCTGACTTGTGTGCGACACTTGGTCAGAACGGAGGCAGAAAATATTTTTCATTTCGATATGCGGATGAAGCCGGAGATTCTGCAGTACATGTCCGGATTCGAGTGTACTACGTTGCGACAGTATCAAGACAAAGCGCTGGCCTACGACATGAAAGAGGCGGCGGTGGAGAAATCGATGGAGGCAAAGAAGCAGAAAGTGACCGGCAACTTCTCAGAAAACAAGACTGGTGGGGCCCGCAAGGGCCAGTCTTCCTTTTATTAATCTAGGAAACCTCCACATCCTTCTCGAGGTAGAAAGAAGTTCCGGAAAACATCAGTAGTTTCGGACGCATCAAAGAAGTGCTATAATTGTGGTCGAGCAGGGCATATTAGACGTGATTGCCCCGCATCTTCTGTGACTTGTTTCGATTGTGGGCAAGAGGGGCACCGTGCGGCTTTCTGTGGAGTGGCGACCAGATCATTTGGTACTCGCACTCCAGCACCAGTTCCAAAAGAGATAAGTGTGAACCAGACGCAGCAGAGTGGATTTCAGCAGCAGAATGTTGGGAAGAGAGAAACATCCAGTGCTGGGTCCGTTCCTCCATGCCTGTACGAGATGAGGAAATCTGACGATCAGAACACTGCTGTTGCAGCAGGTACGATTCAGATCCTTTTGCAACCAGTTAGTGTCTTATTCGATTCTGGAGCTACACATTCTTTCATATCCTTGAACCGTGTTAATCGTTTGCAAATCTCGTGTTTATTTGATTGTGAACCATATGTTGTGGGTTTGCTGAGCGGAGAGAGAATTGTGGGAACCCTAGAAACTAGAGATTTTCCAGTGTCTATAGGAGGGAGAGATTGGCCGTCGAATCTTATTGTAGTTGACATTCATGGTGACGATTTAATTCTCAGAGACGATTGGCTCAACCTTTATGGAGCTATTCTGAATTACCGAAAGAGAGTCATTTCTATCATTGCTGATGACGGATCTGAACACTTATTCAGAGGATGGAGACTGGGAAGCTCGGGAAAATTGATCAAAGCAATAAAAGCTGTGAAATTGCTGAAGCAGGGATGTCATGGACTTTGGTGCTATGCCATGAGGAAAGAAGAAGGAGTAGAGCTCTCATCTATTCCAGTTGTGAATGAATTCTCAGATGTATTCCCTGACGAACTACCTGGGTTACCTCCGCAGAGAGAAGTGGAGTTCACTATCGAATTAGAGCCTGGAGCCGCTCCTATTTCCAGAGCACCATACCGCATGGCGCCAACCGAGATGTATGAACTAAAGAAGCAACTGGAGGAATTATTACAGAAGGGTTACATTCAACCTAGCGTTCCTCCTTGGGGAGCACCCGTTCTCTTTGTCCGGAAGAAAGATGGATCCCTCTGATTATGTATTGATTACAGGGAGCTAAACAAGGTGACGATCAAGAACAAGTATCCTATACCTCAGATCGATGACTTGTTTGATCAACTGCAAGGGGCAAGGGTATTCTCGAAGATTGACTTGCGATCAGGATATCATCAGTTGAGAATTAAGGAATTGGATATACCGAAATCTGCTTTCAGATCCCGGTACGGGCACTATGAATTCGTGGTGATGCCATTCGGACTTACCAATGCTCCTGCGATATTTATGCAATTGATGAATCGGGTATTCTTAGAACACCTAGATAAGTTTGTAGTCGTTTTCATTGATGACATCTTGATCTATTTGAAAGACACAGAGGAGCATGCCGAGCATTTGCGTGTGGTTTTGAGCACCTTGAGGAATGAACGGCTTTATGCGAAGCTTTCCAAATGCGAGTTCTGGCTTAGGGAAGTAACCTTCCTTGGGCATGTGATATCAGCTAACGGAGTTCAGGTGGACCCGAAGAAAGTCGAAGCAATCTTGGAATGGGAAGCTCCTAATAACGTGAAAGAAGTCCGAAGCTTCTTAAGACTTGTTGGATATTATCGCCGTTTTGTAGAGGGATTTTCCAAAATTGCTCGTCCACTCACTCAGCTGTTACAGAAAACTCAAAAGTTCACGTGGGATGAGAAATGCCAGGCTGGTTTTGATGAACTTAAGAAGAGACTGACGACAACACCTATATTAGCATTACCAGATGGAACTGATGGACTCATGGTATACAGCGATGCTTCAAATCAGGGTCTGGGATGTGTGTTGATGCAAAAGGATAAGGTGATTGCCTATGCTTCTCGACAGTTGAAACCATACAAAGTTAATTACCCGACTCATGATCTGGAGTTAGCAGCTGTGGTCTTTGCCTTGAAAATTTGGCGACATTATTTATACGGCACTCATTGTCAGATCTTTACAGATCATAAAAGCCTCAAGTACATTTTCAGTCATAAAGAATTAAACATGAAGCAGATAAGGTGGCTAGAATTGATCAAGGATTACGACTTGGAAATTCTCTATAATCCGGGTAAAGCAAACGTAGTAGCTGATGCTTTGAGCCGTAAACCTATTTCTCTTCGAATGTTGGAAGCACTTACGTCCCAAACCAGCATTCAACGAGAACTGATCCACGAAGGGATTGAAGTATGGTCACCAGGAATCCAAGGGCAACTATATGTGATGGAACTGACTTCGTCACTAGTCGAGGAAATCAAATCTAAGCAGTTGAACGATTCTCTGATCCTTCGGTTATGTGACGAAGTAAAGAAAGGAAAGGCCCCAGGATTCGTGATACAAGATGATGGAATTATGAGGTTTTAGAGTTGACTTTGCGTTCCCGATGATGATGATTTGAGACGGACAATTCTGAAGGAAGCTCACAGCGCGCCCTATTCTATTAACCCGGGCAGCAGTAAGATGTATAAAGATCTAAAACAAAACTTCTGGTGGGGGAATATGAAGAAGGACGTAGCAGAGTACGTTTCAAAGTATTTGACTTGTCAGCAGGTTAAGATTGAACATCAGCGACCTGCTGGAATGTTAAAGCCGCTTCCGATCCCTGAGTAGAAGTGGGAGGATATCTCGATGGATTTCATCACCAATATGCCAAGGACCAAGACGGGAATGAACATGATTTGGGTTATAGTTGATCGACTAACCAAGTCAGCTCATTTCCTAGGAATTAAAGACACGTGGGGACCCGAGAAATTGGCGCGAGCATTTATTGCAGAGATAGTCAGATTGCATGGGACGCCGAAGACCATTATTTCAGATCGAGATGGTCACTTCGTGTCGCATTTCTGGAAGGCAGTTCACAGGGCTTTGGGGACCGAGCTAAATTTTAGCACGGCTTATCATCCTCAAATGGACGGTCAGTCCGAAAGGACTATATAAACAGTAGAAGACATGCTTAGAGCTTGTGCTTTGGATTGGTCAACTGATTGGGAAGTTCATTTGCCATTGATTGAATTCACCTACAACAATAGTTGGCATACTTCTATTAAGATGGCACCATTTGAAGCCTTGTACGGGAGAAGATGCCGATCACCCCTGTGCTGGGATGATTCTTCGGACTTGATCGGGATGGAACCGGAATTGATAGTTCAGACTCAAGAGAAGATAGCTTTGATTCGGGAAAGACTGTTGACTGCCCAGAGTCGACAGAAGTCTTATGTAGACGTGCGTCGTCGCCCACTATAGTTCGACATTGGAGACGACGTACTATTGAAGGTATCTCCTACACGAGGAATTTTCCATTTTGGGAGGAAAGGTAAGCTAAGTCCTAGATATATCGGACCATTTGAGATCCTCGAGAGAGTTGGGGATTTAGCATACAGGTTGGCCTTACCACCATCGCTGAGTCACGTTCACAATGTGTTTCACGTATCCCAATTGCGGAAGTATGTACCGGATCCCAGTCATATCATTGAGTTCGATGAGATCGAGATAGCTAATGACGGCACCTTCGAAGAGAGACCAATCAAGATACTTGAGAGTCGGATCAAACAATTGAGGAATAAACCAATACCCTTGGTTAAAGTACAATGGTCACGACACGGAGTTGAAGAGGCTACTTAGGAAACGGAGGACAACATGAAGATTAGTTATCCGGAGTTGTTTTCATCTTAAGTTTCGGGACGAAACTTCTTTTTAGGGAGAGAGGATGTAATATCCGAGATTTCTGATGTGTATTTGAACCTTGTGATATTGTATTTGTTGCATTTTGATCTGAGTATTATTCTCCGTATTTCATAATCCGGTGTTGTTGAGCGCATGATTGCATGAATGTGTTATAAGTGGTGATTTTGCACATGTAGCGCACGCTAACGACTTAGCGTAGCGTACGCTAAGTTGGGTTCGTAGCGCACGCTGTGTACGAAACTTAGCGCACGCTATACGTAGTCAGCATGATTAAGACATGGTGGTAGGTGAGATCAGCCGCGGATCTTGGTCTGATCATGTCGGGATGAACGTGGACGACTTTCGGGAAAAGCCAAGTCAACTCGGTAGCGCACGCTACTGATATGAGGATAGCGCACGCTAAATGCTGAGTACAGTGAAGTCAGTAAGCTTCGTATGACCATTAGCGCACGCTATGGATAGGGACTAGCGCGCACTAATAACCCTTTCTATATATAGGACAGCATACTTTTTCATTTTTCAGATCTTTTCACTTCCCAAATCCCAATTTTTGAGCGTAGAGAGTTACTTCCTCCATCCTTAACCTCTCATATCACCCTCCTAGCACGAGTTTGAAGATTGTAGATCATTGGAGATTGGTGTTCAAGCCCTCGGTGTTGGATTCCTTCAAGTTCCTTCGTGTTCTTCGCTACTTTGAGGTAGGTGATTCTTCACCAATATTAGTAGTATTCTGAAGGACGTTTTGATCATAATTTGGGATTATCTAGTCAGTTAAATTCGTAAGTAGTCAAACATCATGAGTTAGAAGGATATTTTCGATGTTTCGGTACTTATTCATCGTATAATCCATTGAACCTTTTAGTATTTGAACTCCTAGCATATTCATGAAGCTTAAAACCGATTATGATCAGTTTATGGAGATTATCAAGTTCTTATGTTTTTACATAATGGAATCATTCGTTTTAGGACATAGAATGAATGGAACTTAGGATACTTTCTTGAAGATCAAGATGAATTATGGTGTTGTGATGATTATATGTATCCTTGTATCTTGTAGTCGTTTAATCCGTAAGGATCTTTCATAAACCGTATGAGCATGATATACACAGAGATGGCATGTATTAACACTGAAGATTTCATGAGTTTTATCACCATTAGATCAAGTTTTCTGCCCAGTAGTAAACTGCCATGCATGGTTAGCGCACGCTAAGATATGTATATTAACGTGCGCTATCGGGAATGAGTTAACGTACGCTACGTTTGGTACGTAATGTACGTTATGTCATCAGTCGAGTCAGTCGGATGATCAGAGAGAACTGTCAGTACATAGCTAGCGTACGCTAGACTTGGTCAGTTTCATACGTTAACAGGCAGACTTAGCGCACGTTACGTAGAGTACATAGCGTACGCTAAGTAGTTCTGGCAGATTACATTTTTAGAGCTTTCGGAAGTAGACTGGATTGATAGGCATTCGTACGACTTGAGATGAATTCTATATCATTTATTTTGTTAAGGTTCGAGCTTGCTACGTTGATCGAAGGAGGCGGCCTTCGAGTGTGTTGAGATCATTGGAGTGTTTAGTTGCCATCTTCGAGGCAAGTATCATAATGTGTTAATATTGGTATTTTGAGCATGCAAGTGGTTTATTCATGTTGTTGAACATGGGAATTAATTCGTTGAATTGTCATGATATTCGTTATCTAGTATTTGTATGTTCATGTTGATGGACATAGCGTTTTGGCATATATGTATGCATGAGTTGTGTTTGTGTATGTTGTACGATCTATGCTGAGGGCGCTGGATCGGATGTCCACCTCGTGTTGGTCCGACGGGATCATATTGGGATCTAGGCTGAGGGCACTGGATCATTAGATGGGTTTTTCCACCTCGTGTTGGTCCGACGGGATCATCTTGGGATCTATGCTGAGGGCGCTGGATCATTGGAATACCCATGCTGTGTTAATGGAATCTTGTGGATTCGCATTGTCGGATTCCGGTAGCAGAACTCCGTGTGGTGTATCTTGTTATGTATTGTTGATGCATATTCGATTTGTTTAATATGATACTTGTACTAGCATCGTTTTGCTAACCCCTTCGGGGGTGGACATTTGTTTTGATGTTCAGGTAGCCGAGGAGCGGGGAAACAGCCACAGTACTGATGTGACGACGAAGGGATTCACTGATGTTTGTTGTTTCTTTTGATTGTCCTCTTGGTTCATTTTCAGTACTTGAGTACGCGTGTCTTATTAATATCATTTCGATATGGTTGTATTAATTAACGCATTGGATTAGTTGGAACCGGTTTTGTAAAATGAATTTCTGTGGTATTGTTGGATTATATTCACATTTCTTTTAATTAGCCTTGTAAATCCTTACTTAAAGGGTTTACGGCGCTGTAATTATTCCGAATATCTCGGGGTGTTACACATGTAATCTTGAGCTATAAATTGAGCTCTTTGGTAGAGCTTTGGACACACAATTCATTCTAATAAAGGCTCAATTTCTTCATTTTCTTTCATCCTCCTTTATGCTTATATTGTAGTAATATATATTGTGAAGTGATAAAATATCCGATTTTACAACACGTTACAGCACGAGCTCTACCGATTTAATCCCATTCCACAGCCGGACTCGATATATTGGTACATCATTCTTAAATTCTAAAGGTATGTAATTAACTTTATTTATATTTAATTTATGTAATAATAATATTTAGATATGGTATTAATCTAATATCATTATTGATGATAATTAATATATTTAAGCAAATATAATAATTATGTAAATATCATCAATTTAAATTTATATGCGTAAGTACCTAAGCTCAATCTTATTTTTAAGATAATTCTTGGACTATGGACTAATTATATGTAGGACCTAAATAATAATGAATTTGTGTGAAGTGTAAAAATCTTCACCTATTTTTATTTGAAGAGTTAAAATCTCCATTTATTAGTGAAGAGTTGAATCTTCATCTATATTTTGTAGAGAACTACTAATGGAGGAATACAAAATCCCCATTCATAAGACCACGAAAGATTTTATAATCAAATAGTGATATTTTAATTTTTAGTCATGAAAGATTTTATAATCGAGTAGTGATATTTTTATTTTTAGTAGTCATGAAAGATTTTATAATCGAGTAGTGATATTTTTATTTTTAGTAGTCATGAAAGATTTTATAATCGAGTAGTGATATTATTATAACTAACTGTATATATTATAATATATATATATATATTTATATATATATATATATATATATATATGAATTTCCATTCCCCAAACTCTAATTACCAACGGTTAGTTCATTAAATATATAAGAATATATTCACCAATTTTAATGATAATTAACAATAATAAAAAAAAAAAAATCTCCAACGGTCATAAACGGCCATATTTCAAAATCAAATCTATAAATACTCATATTATACTCCACACTTATTAATCATCTCCAAAATATCTACCAATTTTTACAAAATGGGTAAATATTTTATGACTTTCCTCACTCTTATTACATTTTTCAATTTCATCATTTGCTACACTCAAGTCGATTGCTTTAGTGAGACATATGTGATCATCATTATGATGGTCACGATTCTTCTTTTAGTTTTTAGTTGGTTTGTTGTGATTAATATTTAAGCATGAATGGTATTTGTATTGAGTAATAATTTCAATTATACTTTTGTTTAGCTGACATCATTAAATGTAATAGCTATGTGTTAATTATATTTCAATCTTATGTTTTGTAATAGATAACCATGTCCAATCTTAAGCTCGATTTCGCTCCCTTGAATCTTAATGGAGACAATTATATGTCTTGGACAAATGATGTGAAGACACATCTCAGGTGCAAAGGACTCGAAAATATTCTAATAAATAATGTGCCAGATGCTACGAAAGAAACGGAGGTAGATGAAAAAGAGCTTTCTATGAATAAAGCAAAAGCATTAAAATGCATGAGGCAACATCTTGATGAGGGATTAAAACTAGAGTACATGAACGTGGATGATCCCAAAATTTTATGGGACAATCTTAAGAAAAGATTTGGGTATCAAAAGCAAGTGTTATTACCCGCACTAGTTGATGAATGGAACAAGTTAAGATTCCAAGATTTTAAAAGTGTGAGCGAGTATAATTCTGCTATGTTCAGAATTGTATCACAACTAGAGTTTTGTGGTAAAATCATAACAGAAAGTGAAAAACTGGAAAAGACGTATGCTACATTCCATACGTCACATCTAATACTGCAACAACAATACAGAATGCGGGGATATACCGAATACTCTGAATTAATCACAGCTCTCTTACTTGCTAAAAAGAATAATGATCTGTTGATAAAGAATCACTAGTCTCGTCCTACAGGGGTGATAGCGATTCCTGAAGCAAATGCCACAATTACTAATCAAGGACGTGGCGGTCATGGTTGGTTTAGAGGTCGAGGTCGAGGTCGTGGTCGTGATTATGGAAATTACTTTAGGCCTCCCAAAAATGAAATGATTAATAAAAACCAACAAGACAAAGATAAGTATGTCCAAGAAGGTTCATCCAATAAAAATAAAAATTCTTGTTTCACATGTGGGAAAAAGGGACATTGGGCTAAGGCATGTAGAACGCCAGGCCATATTTGTAAAATATATAAGACATCTCTGAAAAATAAAGAAAAGGAAGTCAATTTTCATGAATATGAACCTGTGGACGACTCAACTTACCTAGAAGTTGCAGATTTTACTGAGGATGCAAACGTGGACATGGACATGGAATAAAATAAATAAATAAATATATATATGTGATTTCCATGTTTGTTGCATCTTTATTGCACTTGTTTGTATTCTCTTGTTTGTATTCTCTTGTTTGAAATGTGTATTATCTCATTTGAAGTTTGTATGAATTATTTATAAATGTTATTATATTAAGCTAACTTACCATCTTTTAGTCTTATATTCTTATTCATTAAGGAGTTTGAGTATGGAAGGTATTGGAGACATTTGCATCCCGGATAGTGGCACAACTCATACAATCCTCAAAAATAAGAAATATTTTACTGAGGTACATTCTACAAAACCAGTAATAAATACAATTTCAGGTCCCGCGGACTTGATTGAAGGAACAGGTAATGCTAAATTCATATTACCAAATGGAACAAAATTTGTCATTAACAATGCTTTATTTTCTTCAAAATCTAAGAGAAACTTGTTGAGCTTTAATGACATATACCGTCAAGGTAATATGAAATAAATATACATTATATGATACTGAAATAGTAACTGAAGTTAATATGAAATATATGTACATTACTGCTAATATTTTGGGAAAGAAACAAATACTCTCAAAACTACCACAATTATCTCGTGGATTACATTATACACATATTCATGAAACTGGATGTAATTTGATAATAAAAGAGGATCCCAAAATATTGACATTATGGCATAAATGCCTAGGTCATCCTGGCTCCACGATGATGAGTAAAATAATTAATAGTACACATGGTCACCCAATGAAAGGTGTAAAACTCATAAACAATAAACTATATGAAGCTTGTTCTCTTGGAAAGTTCATAATAAGGCATTCACCAGGCAGACTTGAAAAGGAATCACCTACATTTCTCGAAAGAATTCAAGGTGACATATTTGGACCTATTGATCCACCATCAGGACCTTTCAGGTATTTTATGATTTTAATTGATGCATCTAGTATATGGTCACATGTTTGTTTATTGTCAAGTCGTGATATGGCATTTGCAAGATTCCTTGCACAAATAATTAAACTAAAGGCACAATTTCCTGATTATACTATACGGAATGTGAGACTTGACAATGCTGGTGAATTCACATCACAAGTATTTGATGATTATTGTATGTCAATTGGAATTACAGTCGAACATCCTGTTCCGCATGTGTATACACAAAATGGTTTAGCTGAATCATTAATTAAACGCCTTCAATATATTGCTAGACCACTAATAATGAGAACAAAGCTACCAATTACTGTTTGGGGTCATGCAATTTTACATGCTGCTTCACTAATAAGGTTAAGACTAAGTGCTAATCATAAATATACTCCATATCAACTTGCACTTGGTCAGGAGTCAGATGTTTCCCATCTAAAAATTTTTGGTTGTGCAGTATATGTACCAATAGCTACCCCACAAAGAACAAAAATGGGACCTCGAAGAAGGTTCGGAATATATGTTGGGTATGACTCACCCTCTATTATTAGATATCTTGAACCTCTAACAGGTGATGTTTTTCAAGCAAGATTTGTTGATTGTTATTTTGATGAGACGGGATTCCCAACCTTAGGGGGAGGTAATAAACAGCTGGAAAAGGACATAACATAGTATGTACCATCATTATTACATTTAGATCCATATACAAAATTATGGGAAGAAAATGTAAGAAAAATTGTACATTTACAAGGTTTGGCAAATGAATTGCCAGATGTATTTACTGATATGAAAAGAGTGACAAAGTCACATGTGCCAGCTGTTAATACTCCTGCTTGGATTGAAATTCCAAAATAAAATGAAAATAGAAGTACATCTAAAGCACGGTTAAAGCGTGGAAGGCCTATTGGTTCCAAAGATAAAAATTCCCGGAAAAGAAAAATAGCCAATATAAATGAATGTGCTAAAGAAGCACAAAATGATGAAAAATATGATCATGTTGAAACGCAAGCTGAGGCAAATAAGGAGGTCATTGAAAATGAAACTGAAAATATAAATGATCTCGAGATATCTATTAATTATATTAATACGGGAAATTTATGGAATAGGAGAAATAATCACATTGATGAGATATTTGCATACTCCATTGCGTGTGATATAATAATTGGAGATGACGATCCTGAACCCATATCTATATTCGAAAGTCAAAATAGACCTGATTGGCCAAAATGGAAAGATGCAATAGATGCCGAACTAAATTCTCTTAGAAAATGAAAAGTGTTTGGACCGATTGTTGTCACACCCAGTAATGTGAAACCTGTTGGGTATAAATGGGTCTTTGTAAGGAAACGAAATGAGAAAAACCAGATTGTAACATACAAGGCTCGTCTTGTTGCACAAGGTTTTTCACAAAGACCTGGGATTGATTATGAGGTAACATATTCCCCTGTTATGGATGCCATTACTTTTCGTTATTTAATTAGTTTATCAGTATCTTATAATCTTAATATGCATCTCATGGATGTTGTTACAGCATATTTATATGGATCACTTGATGCTGATATATATATGAAAATTTCTGAAGGATTTAAGTTGCTTGAAGCATCGAAACCCAGAGAAATTTATACAATTAAATTGCAGAGATCTTTATATGGGTTGAAACAATCTGGACTCATGTGGTATAACATATTAAGTGAATATTTGATTAAAGAAGGCTATGTGAATAAACCTATTTGCCCTTGTGTTTTTATAAGAAAAACAACATCCGGATTTGTAATCATTGTTGTCTATGTTGATGATTTCATTGGAACTAATGCAGAAATTTTGGAAGCAATGAATTACTTAAAGAAAGAATTTGAAATGAAAGATTTGGGAAAAACAAAATTCTGCCTTGGTCTACAAATGGAACATACTAAAAATAGAATATTAGTATAGCAATCAAATTATACAGAAAGGGTATTGAAAAGATTCTACATGGACAAATCAACACCTTTGAGTACCCCAATGGTCGGCAGAACACTTAATATTGAAAAGGATCCATTCAGACCAAAGGAAGAAAATGAAGAGGAAGTTGGTCCTGAAATACCATACCTTAGCGCAATTGGAGCCCTAATGTATCTTGCTAATTTTACACGGCCGGATATAGCTTTTGCAGTAAATTTACTAGCAAGATTCAGTTCATGTCCTACAAAGAGGCATTGGAACGGAATAAAACATATATTCAGATATCTACGAGGTACGATTGATCTTGGTTTGTTTTATTCTAACAATACAAAACCAGTTTTGCTTGGCTATGCAAATGCAGGTCATCTATCTGATCCACATAATTCTAAGTCACAAACTGGATATGTATTCACATATGGAGGAACTGCAATATCCTGGAGATCTCAAAAACAGACAATCGTGACTACTTCCTAACTATGCTGAGATAATAGCTCTTCATGAAGCAAGTAAAGAATGTAGATGGTTAAGATCAGTAACACAACATATTCAAGAAACATCAGGCTTGCCAGTCGATAACGGCCCAACAATAGTATACGAGGACAACTCTGCATGTGTTACTCAAATGAAGGAAGGCTACATCAAAAGTGATAAAACCAAACATATCCCCCCAAAGTTCTTCGCATTCACTCAGGAACTTGAAAGAAATAAAGAGATCGACATCCAATATATTCGATCTTGTGATAATGCGGCAGATCTCTTCACAAAATCACTCCCTACGAATGTTTTCAAGAAACACATTCAGAATATTGGAATGCATCATCTTCGAGATCTTTAAAGAAGAACTACCCATGCTGGGTTGAGGGGGAGCATACAACTGTATTCTTTTTCCCTTATTAAGTTTTTATCCCACTGAATTTTTATTAATAAGGTTTTTAACGAGGCAGCTTGTGATGCTCCCAAATGAGATATCATGATATAAGATATTTCAAAGAGGGAGTGTTATAATATCATCAATAATGATATGTGGGATCAACAATTAATAATTCATTCAATTATTGGATTGAAATATCTAATATAAAGACAATTATGTTGTATAATAAATAATATTAATTTGTCAGAAAGATGTAATCTTGAAATATAAATAGAAATTTCTTTGGTAGAGCTTTGGACACAAAATTCATTCTAATAAAAGCTCAATTTCTTCATCTTATTTCATCCTCCTTTATACTTATATTATAGTAATATATATTACAATATATATAATATATATATATATATTGTGAAGTGATAAAATATCCGATTTTACAACACAAGAAAATATTATTATTATCAGTGTATATAACGACGGGTGAAGCACGAGAATACCCACATTTGAGGACGGAGTGCCCAAAATGCCTGTAGGTGGGAGGGACCGCCCAAAATACCCACAGAACACGCATCTGGGAGTTGCGTGTATTGAACACGCATATACAACAAGTGTGTACTTTGTAAATTCGAATTCCCTCTAGCAGATGTGTATTCAAGATACGCATCTTGAGAATGCGTACTTCAGGACATGCATCTTGTAGATGTGTAATCGTCGTCTCTATCAACTGGACAAAAGCGACGAGAGAGGCGATTTTTGCGGCGATTTCCGACGAGGCTCCGTTCAGGTTTATCCCATTATTTTGCACTAACAATCTATACTAAATTTTATAGAGTCGCGATTAGACCAACTTTTTTATATGGGGTTGAGTGTTCGGCAATAAAGAAGGCTTAGGAGCATAGGTTAGAGGTGGCAGAAATGAGAATGTTACGATGAATTTGTGGGCGCACCATGTTGGATAGATTGTCAATCGGTTTTTACCGGCATCAATTACAAGTTGCGTCAATTTTGAATAAAGCGAGGGAAGTTAGATTGGGATGGTTTGGTCATATTCGGAGGAGACGGATGGAGGGTTTACTGTTGGCAGGTCTGAGAAAGAGGGGAAGGCCAAGACGAACTTGGGATGAGCTACTTACGTTATATATGCAGGCCTTAAATCGTCAGGAGGATATGATATTAGATAGGAGTTCTTGGCGGCGTCGCATTAAAGTAGTAGATTGATATGAGTGGAGGATGTGATAGCTTGTGGTTAGAGATGTTCGGCGGTTCAAAACAACCGGTTTTTTGAACCGCCGGCTCCGATTTGCCAAAAATCGGAACCGGAATCGAAACACCTTATAGCGGTTCACGGATACAGTTTTGAACCGTGAACCGTCGGTTCGCCTGTTTTTTTATTTTTTTGAATTTTTTAAATTTTAGTTTAAAAAAAATATGGGGTAAAAATTGGACTTGAGCTTAATTCAAGTATTAAAGTTTAAACTTGAGTTTTGTAATTTTAGATCTTTGAATTAAGCGTCTACGTATTCGATATCCGTAACTTTAGAGTTTAGGAATCAAAATCAAAATCCTCGTAATTCATTTTTAAATTTGGTGGGGTGGGGGGAGGGGGAATAAAAATGGACTTGAGCTTAATTCAAATATTCAAAGTTAATTAAGAACTACAACTTTAAATATTTAGATCAAGTTGCCTACATATCCCCTTACCTTAGGAATCAAAGTCCTCGTAGTTCACTTACCTTATACTTACCTTAGGGAGCGGAGCGGAGGCGGAGAGGAGATGGTTCAATCACCCAAGTCAACCGAATCATTGCTAGATCCGGTATCATATTGTTCATTATAATTTGGTTCTTGTTGGCGTAACTCGGCTTTCACCCAATCATTCAATAATGCTTGGGATTCAAGATTTTGAGGCATCAATCGAAATCATCGTTCATCCAGAATGTATCCTCCTACACTGAAGGCTTGTCCAACAGAAACTGTTGAGGCGGGGACAACTAGTATTTCCTTCACAATCGTGGCAACTACATGAAAGATTGTAGACCTTTTTGCCCACCACTTAAGAAGATTGTTATTACCATCCAATCCACGTTCTAAAGCTCCCCATTCACAAGTAGTTAAATAATTTTCAAGTTCTTGATAAGCATTACTTTGGTACCTTGTTCGTTTTCAGGATAAATCTTCTTTATAGGCATTCCATTCAGTAAGATTTGGAATAGCAAAACCAAAAGAAGATGTACTACTACTACTACTACTACTACTAGAAGGAATGTGAACAGGAGAAGAAGAACTCGTACCAAGATCAAGACTACCACTATAACTACAAGCATATTCGCGATAAAGAGTAGATAATAAATTTTTGCATTTTGAACTAAATCGCTAGGATTTGGAAGAATAAAATTAGCAATAGGATTAGGAAATAAAGCATTATAGTAAAGTGTAAGTAATTTTAGCACCTTCCTCTCTAATTTGAGGATCTAAAAGTTTAGCAACTAAAAAAACCGGAGGAATGTAGGCGAAATATTTAATCAATTTGTCTCTCATTTATTTTATACAATTAAATAACTCGGGAACTTTAATTAAAAACTTGAATACAAGTACAATTTTAACACAATGTTCAATAACAAGTGTAGAAGTTGGATAATAAACACCGGACAAAGACTTAGTTGCCTCTTTAAAGATTTTAAAAGTGCCATTAAACTAGAGCACTTATCCCATTGAGTTGGCAATAAGCAAATTAAAACTTAGTTGAGTAAAATTTTCTTACATTTGGTCGTCGGCAAAGTTAAAAGGAAGAGATTTACCACAAACAAATCTTGCTAATTCTTTTCTAGCGGTAATTGGATTAAATGTAAATAAAGAACTATTACCTTGATTGGGGGCATTAGACGACGTCGCCGTGCCTCGAAGTTGGGTTTGATTAGACTCGATGCCAACTTTATCGGGATGTTGTCTTTGTATATGGCCATTGAGTGTCCCGTAACCTCCTCCTTTTTTAAACTTGTACATTTTATCGCAATAGTTGCACTTGGCCAAGAAATGACTGGGACTGGATGCAACGTTGTCCATTTTTGTATAATGGAGCGCAAATAATGGAGATTTGAGCTCGGATGGTTTTCTTTGTGTTGGTTTTGTTGGTTTCTCATCATCTTCATGAATCGATTTTGAGGCTTCAAATATTTCGTTGATTTATTCCTCGGTTAATTCATCGAGAACATAATCTCCAAAATTCGGACTTGGAAAGAATTAGAACTCGGAGTATGAGTAGGAGTACTACCACTAGCACCGCCTATTCCTCATCGAGGAATGACGGTGATAGCCTTTCCCCCCATTGAATTGACCACTTTACATTTTTTTCAATTAAAAGTATAATACTTGAGAGTTGAGAGAATAGAAATTAGAGAGAAAGTAGATAGATAGGTGGTGTGAGAAAAATGAAGGATGTGAGGGGTATTTATAGGTGTAAAAATGTATAAAAAAAATTAAATTTGTGACCATAGGAACCGCAGGTTCCCGGTTGAACCGCCGATTCACAACGGTCCAAAATTCAAATTTTGATTTTTTTTAAAACCGGCGGTTGAACCGCCGGTTCGCGGTTCGTCAAAATGACGAACCAGAACCGAATCGACTTAAAATGGTTCACGGTTCCGGTTTTGAACCGAACCGTGGTCAACGGTTAACCGAACCACGGTCAACGGTTCAAAACAGCCGGTTTGCCGATTCGAACCGTAACCTTGAACACTTCTACTTGTGGTGTAAGTAGAATATAGTAGAGATCGTAAGTTATTTATATGTTCATTTGTTTGTTTGCATACGCGCGCGTGCGCATACACACACACACACACACACACACACACACATATATATATATATATGTGTGTGTGTGTGTAATACCCGGTTGTAATTCAGTCATTATCATTCAGTAATTTCATTCGGTAATTGTCTCTATGTAATTTTTCACTTGTTAATAACCGTTCATCATCCACATTCATTCATCCATGTTCACCGTTCAGAATAACTTCGAGTTGTGTATCGATATTATTCATTGTTTCAACTTTCCACGTATGAGTTGACTTTGTTAAATCACCATTAATTTTTGGAAACTCCAAAAATTCTGAATCTTCGCAATATTATAAAGCATCGAGTTATCTTTCCAATAGTTCAAACGGTGAGTCAATCGGAGTCCAGACGAGGGAGTTATGGTCAAAATAGCTAAGTCACTCTCATTTTCCAGTTTTGGCCGAGCAGCCTGTACCGGGGGCCACGGCACCTGCCGGAAGGGCCGCGGCACACAGTCGAGACACTGCCGCGGCACACTTGGCCGAGCCGCGGCACACATACATTTTTCAATTATCGGCCAACCGTGCATGCACGGAGTGCGGCTCATGCCGACAGGGCCGCGCACACCGCTGAAGTCACCGCCGCGCACGCCGATCACCGGGGCGATTTTGGCTCTGTGCCACGGCACACTTCGGCCGGGCCGCGGCACACAGTGCAGTCTGCATTATAACTTCGTTTTTTTGAGTCAAATCACCCATTTCTTCCATTTCTTATACCTTGTTCCGAGAGAGAGGGCTTGAGGGAAGACTTTCCTTCATCTATCACTTGAATACTTGGTTTTTCTTCATCTCCTTTCGATCGTGAAGCCCGGATAGTCGATCTAACGCGTGTTCTTCGGATCACAGTACTTGGATCTTCAAAGGTAATTTCTTCAACATCTTGGATTTCGATTTTGTATTGAAATATGATGTTGTGAATGTTAAGATCATGTTGTATGAAGTGATATACGCATGATTATAGATATGTTTGATTATTCATTGGATTATTGAAGGATTATTCAAGAACACTTTGAATATTGAGTTGGATTTGGGGGTTTTCGATTAATCGTTGTTGTAATCACGATTTTGGATATTCATAATGGATTATTGATCGTATTGAAGATGTTTTGTTGGTTTGAAACACTTCTTGGGGATTTGATGTTGGTATTATTGAGGTTTGGTTGTAAACAATCGAAGTTTGGCCACAAAGTGTTCGATATAATGCCCCAATGAACTTGGTTTAATCGTATCGACGTTTTGAGTTCGTTATATTCGTGTTTGATTCGTATATTGAACGGATTGTTGGTAATTGTATTATTCAAGGTTGTTCGAGCGACCGACATTTCATTTAGGACGTTGTTCATGGACGGACATTCTTCACCGGTTGTGTAAGTTAATTCTTACTCAGTTAAAAGGATATTCATTCCTTTCGTTGTTGTTTATTCATAATCATAATTCATTCATAAGGTACTAACTGTTTCAAAACTTGTAATTGTCACTTAATTACTTCATTCACGAGGAACGACGGTTCCAATCATTTCATTGAGCTATCATTCATTTCACCATCATTCCATCTTGGTGAGTCATTATTCATTTTCGATGTCACTTTTGTTATATCGTGGCATTCCGGGTCATACTGGCGTGCCGGTTGGTATGTGTAGGATTTTCATGTCGGGCACATTTAAGTCGTGTGTTGGTTGTTGGCCTCACATTGGACTGTGCACACGAGTCGATTGCTTCGTGAGACTGATTAGGTACAAGACCACATGTGTATTCGATCGATACTCGTTGGTGGCTTGTGCACGGACACATTTCCATCCCGGACGTAGTGTGGCGCCATTCCTTTGAGCCGTATTGTTAGTTGATTCATATAGCATGTTTGATTGCGTATGTTTCGACAGGATTGTGTGTATTCAACTCTTGAGGATTGTTGTTACGTATCGATTTCGTTGGGGGATATTGTTTTTCAGGTCATGGCAAGGCAAAAGCACGGGGAGAACACGTTGACGGCGAGGAGTCCCAATGATACTAGTAGGGGGCCCCAGTCTTTTCAGTCATTTATGTTTCCTTCATTTTATTCCGCTGCAGACATTCCGTTGGAATACTCATTTCACTCAGTGTTGTATATTTTATCTCCATATAAAATATACATGTATTATGTATTATCTTGGGTGTATTGTATGAAACTCCTCATCGGAGTAATTAATGTTGTATTGTGGTTCGGTACTGCAAACTATATTATTTAATTCATTCATTTTCATTCGCCTGGTGGGTCCCAGTCGGGGATCCACGGCAATGTAATATCCACTTAGTTTGGGGTGTTACAGAGTTGGTATCAGAGCGTGGTTTTGAATACTACCTTCCGAGTCATGTCTCGTTTGAAATCATCGTCATCAGACTAGTATCATTGGACTTTCGTGTCACGTGTGACCTGTGCAAATGCCGAGCCAATCAGACCAAAAGAACTGTAAGACTTCTAACGCCATGGTATAATTTCTGGCAATAATCATTCATTCATAATTCACTAGTTAACAATCCTCAAACATCATTTTCATTTTAATCATGTTGATCATATTAACTCATTAATCACTCAATTCATTTCATTACTCAGTTGATGATCAGGACGATCATGTTAACTCATTAATCACTCAATTCATTTCATTACTCAGTTGTTGATCTGGAAGATCATATCATTAATCTTGTTAACTTGTTCAAGATACTCATTTCAAGAATTGCATCAGATAATCATGTCACCTCAGTTAATCATTCATGTAATCACTGTGTTAGAGCGCATATGCTCATTTTCATCATTTCATGACGTAAATCATAATGCGGTACTCATACGAGATCTATGATTATCATGCGACCTTCCTACCTCAGTATGGAGAGAGCTGTCAGGGGATGCACGGGGAGAGGCCGCGGTGCGGGCCGGAACCCGGGGAATAATCACTCACTGTCGGGAAATCGTACCTAGGACTCGGCTCGAAGATGTTCGGGTTTATCCACTCACTTTTATGCATGTCATGATGACCCATATGCAATTGCTTAATCATCATTGCGCCACTCTGGCCGAATTAATTGAGAGAACTCTCCCGTATGAGCCTGCTGCTAAGGAAATTGCTGAGCAACAACCTTTATCTGTCAGCAAGAAATCAACGAAGCGTAATCAGTCCGAAGGCAGTCAGTCAACCTTCAAGAAGCCTCGTGCGGGCCCTATCGTTTCTGAGCGACCTCCTATGGTGCATAACCGTGCGGGATCTCAGTCCCGAGCGGCCAGTTCGGCCATCACCTGTTTCAACTGTGGAACGCCGGGTCATTACAGCACTAAGTGTCTGAAACCGTCTATCACGTGCCATAATTGTGGGATTTTTGGGCATAAGGCCCGTTTTTGTCGAAAGGACTCCAAGTCGGCTCCGGCGGCATTTCAGGCCCCGAAGCAATCAGCGATTCAGAATCAGACTACTCTGTCAGCGTCATTTAAGATGATGGAAGCAAATAAAGTCAGAGCTCATATTTATCAGTCGGGAGCGTCCGGTTCGGGGGCTGGCAAGTCCCGGATTCATGTGATGAAGAGGATCGACGATCCGATGGCCCGAATGATCTCAGGTATACTCGTAATTTTATTTCAACCTGTGTGTACCTTTTGATATTGGTGCACCGCATTCATTCATTTTCGAATCATGTTTGAATAGACTTAATTTGGATAGTCCTATTGCTTGTGGACCTCATACCATCGGTCTACCTGGTGATGGAAGAATTTTCGGAAATCATACCGAATTAAGCTTAATGACCGTGATTGGTTGGTGGACCTAATCGTGGTGGACTTACCTTAGGATGATGTAATATTGAGTGTTAATTAGATGGATCATCATGATACCATCCTCAGTGATCGTAAGCGTTTGGTCACTATCATTTCATTCATTGGAGTCGAATGTGTGCTTCAGGGAGGTGATCCCCGTTGTTCCGGAAGAATCATTAATATGATGGAAGCAGTGAAATTACTCAATCGACGTGTTCAATAATTCATCATATTATTTTCTTCGATTGTCCGTTCTAAGGCAATCGAAGTGTTCAGTCATTCACTATATTATTTTCATCGATTGGCCGTTCTAAGCAATCGAAGTGTTCAATTATTCATTGTATCATTTTCATCGATTGGCCGTTCTAAGGCAATCGAAGTATTCAATCATTCATTGTATCATTTTCATCGATTGACCGTTCTAAGGCAATTGAGGTGTTCAATCATTCATTGTATCGTTGTCGTCGATTGGCCATTATCAGGCAATCGAGGTGTTCAACCATTTTTGGTATCATCATTATAGCTTGACGATGTAGTCCCAGACGAGCTACCTGTTTTACCTCCACCAAGGGATATGGAATTCACGATAGAGTTGGAGCCTGGTATGTCCCCATTATCGAAGGCACCATACCGGATGGCCCCGACCGAAATGCAGGAATTAAAGAACCAACTTGAGGAGTTGTTCGAGAAAGGTTATATCCGTCCGAGTGCATCCCCGTGGGGAGCACCAGTGTTGTTTGTCAAGAAGAATGATGCTTCGTTCCGCTTGTGTATTGATTATCGGGAATTGAATCAGGTGACGATCAAGAATAAGTATCCTTTACCCCGTATCGACGGTCTTTTGGATCAACTTCAGGGAGCTTCAGTATTTTCCAAGATCGACTTAAGATCTGGATATCATCAGTTGCGGATTCGAGAGTCGGATATCGCGAGGACGGCATTTCGAACACGCTATGGTCATTATGAGTTTGCGGTTATGCCGTTTGGATTTACTAATACACCTGCGGTATTCATGGAGTTAATGAATCGGTTTTCATCGAATATTTGGATCAGTTCGTGGTTGTCTTCATTGATGACATTTTGATTTATTCTCGTAACCGGGAGGAACACGAGTTTCACCTTCATCAAGTGCTCGACGTGTTGAGATGAGAGCAACTATTTAGAAAGTTTTCCAAATGTGAGTTCTGGATGTCCGAAGTGACGTTTCTCGAACACGTAATTTCATCAGACGGAGTTCGTGTCGATCCTCAGAAGACGGAGGCTATTCGAGATTGGCTACCTCCGAAAAATGTTAAGGAAATTCGAAGCTTTCTCGGATAAGCCAGTTATTAACGGCGGTTTGTGGAAGGATTTTCTAAAATTGCTCAACCAATGACGAACCTTTTGCGAAAGGATAAGAAATACACGTGGTCCGACGCGTGTCAGCGGAGTTTTGAGGAACTCAAGAGCCGGTTAATTTCAGCACCTGTACTTTCCTTGCCGCTAGAGACAGAAGGATTTGTGGTTTATAGTGATGCGTCCGGGCAGGGTCTCGGATGTGTACTCATGCAGAACGGGAAGGTTTTTGCCTATGATTCACGACCATTGAGACCTTACGAGGTTAATTATCCGACCCACGACCTGGAGCTAGCAGCCGTGGTGTTCGCTTTGAAAATCTGGCGTCATTACCTATATGGCGTTACTTGTCAGATATTCACCGACCATAAGAGTTTAAAGTATATATTTACTCCGGAGGAGTTAAATATGCGACAGAGGCGGTGGTTGGAACTAATCAAAGATTACGATATCGAGATCCTTTACCACCCAGGCAAGGCAAACGTTGTCGCTAATGCCTTGAGTCGTAAGTCCGTTCAGGAGCAGATGCTTGCTCGATTAATAGTTCAGAAGGAGCTTCAGCAGGAATTCCTTAGACCCGAGAACGAGGTCTGGCTTCAGCGAGTCCAGGGACAACTTTGCATGTTAGAGATTTCATCGCCGCTTGAGGAGGCAATCGGAGAGAATCAGGGTTCAGACCCATCACTGTTGCGCATCCGTGAGGATGTGGCTCAGGGGAAAACCCCTGGCTTTGTGATCCACGAGAATGGACTTTTGCGTTTTAAGAATCGGTTGTGCGTACCGGCGTATGACGAGTTGAAAAACTCGATTTTGAGAGAAGCTCATGCTACCCCTTATTCTGTTCATCCGGGATCTAGCAAGATGTGCAAAGACTTGAAACAAAATTACTGGTGGAGTAATATGAAGCGAGAAGTCGCGGAATTTGTTTCGAGATGCTTAACCTGTCAGCAAGTCAAGATAAAACATCAGCGACCGGCGGGTATGCTGAAACCTCTCCCTACTCCAGGATGGAAGTGGGAGGATATTTCAATGGACTTCATCACGAATTTTCCGACGAGTCATCGTGGTATGAACACAATCTGGGTAATTGTGGATCGCTTAACTAAATCAGCTCAATTCCTTGAGATTAAGGATACGTGGGGTCCCGAGAGACTTGCCCAGTTATTTATCAAAGAGATATGAGATTGCACGGTACTCCTAAAAGTATCGTTTCCGATCGTGACGGACGATTCGTGTCTCATTTTTGGAAATCAGTTCATCGTGCTATGGGAACTCAGCTTAATCTCAGTACAACTTTTCATCCTCAGTCCGACGGGCAATCAAAGAGGACTATTCAGACTTTGAAGGACATGCTGAGGGCATGTGTCCTCGATTGGAAAGACGATTGGGAAGCCCAACTACCATTGATCGAATTCACGTATAATAACAGTTGACATTCTTCGATTAAGATGGCACCTTAAGAGGCCTTGTACGGTCGTCATTTTCGATCTCCTTTGTGTTGGGATAACTTATCAGAATCAATCGGCACCGAGCCCGATATACTTATAGCCGCCCGTGAGAAGGTATCTTTGATCAGGAGTCGTTTGTTGACCGCTCAGAGTCGACAGAAATCTTATGCAGACAATCGTCGTTGACCATTAGAGTTAGAGATGGGTGACCATGCTTTGGTCAAGGTATTCCCGAGTCGAGTTATCTTCCGTTTTGGGAAGAGAGGAAAGTTGAGTCCGAGATTCTTTGGACCGTTTGAGATTTTGGATCGAGTAGGCGAGTTAGCTTATCGATTGGCCTTACCTCCGGCGTTGAGCCGAATTCATGATGTGTTCACGTCTCTCAGCTACGGAAGTATGTTGCCGACCCGAGTCACATACTTCAGTACGACAAAATCGTGATCGCAGATGATCATTCGTATGAAGAGCGTCCCATACGAGTCTTAAAGTGGCGAATCAAACAATTGAGGAATAAGGTGATTCCTTTAGTTAAAATTCAGTGGTCTAGACGCGGAGTCGAAGAGGCTACTTGGGAAACCGAAGATAGTATGCGGGAGAGTTATCCCGAGTTGTTTGACCCTTAGTTTCGGGGACGAAACTCTTTTAAGGGGGGTAATACCCGGTTGTAATTTAGTCATTATCATTCAGTAATTTCATTCGGTAATTGTCTCTATGTAATTTTTCACTTTTCAATAACCGTTCATCATCCACATTCATTCATTCATGTTCAGCGTTCGGAATAACTTCGAGTTGTGTATCGATATTATTCATTGTTTCAACTTTCCACGTATGAGTTGACTTTGTTAAATCACCATTAATTTTTGGAAACTCCAAAAATTCTGAATCTTTGCAATAGTATAAAGCATCGAGTTAGCGTTCCAATGGTTCAAACGGTGAATCAATCGGAGTCCGGATAGGGGAGTTATGGTCGAAATAGCTAAGTCACTCTCATTTTCCATTTTTGGCCGAGCAGCTTGTACCGGGGGCCGCGGCACCTGCCGGAAGGGCCGCGGCACACTGCCGAGACACTGCCGCGGCACACTTGGCCGAGCCGCGGCACACACACATTTTTCAATTATCGGCCAACCCGTCTGTACCGGGGGCCGCGGCTCATGCCGACAGGGCCGCGGCACACTGCCGAGTCACTGCCGCGGCACATTCGTCCGGGCCGCGGCACGCTGCCGATCACTGGGGGCAGTTTTGGCCCTGTGCCGCGGCACACTTCGGCCGGGCCGCGGCACATAGTGCAGTCTGCACTATAACTTCATTTTTTTGAGTCAAATCACCCATTTCTTCCACCTTGTTCCGAGAGAGAGGGCTTGAGGGAAGACTTTCCTTCATCTATCACTTGAATACTTGGTTTTTCTTCATCTCCTTTCGATGGTGAAGCCCAGATAGTCGATCTAACGCATGTTCTTCGGATCAAAATACTTGGATCTTCAAAGGTAATTTCTTCAACATCTTGGATTTCGATTTTGTATTGAAATATGATGTTTTGAATGTTAAGATCATGTTGTATGAAGTGATATACGCATGATTATGGATATGTTTGATTATTCATTGGATTATTAAAGGATTATTCAAGAACACTTTGAATATTGAGTTGGATTTGGGGGTTTTCGATTAATCGTTGTTGTAATCACGATTTTGGATATTCATAATGGATTATTGATCGTATTGAAGATGTTTTGTTGGTTTGAAACACTTCTTGGGGATTTGATGTTGGTATTATTGAGGTTTGGTTGTAAACAATCGAAGTTTGGCCACAAAGTGTTCGATATAATGCCCCAATGAACTTGGTTTAATCGTATCGACATTTTGAGTTCGTTATATTCGTGTTTGATTCGTATATTGAACGGATTGTTGGTAATTGTAAGGTTGTTCGAGCGACCGACATTTCATTTAGGACGTTGTTCGTGGACGGACATTCTTCACCGGTTGTGTAAGTTAATTCTTACTCAGTTAAAAGGATATTCATTCCTTTCGTTGTTGTTCATTCATAATCATAATTCATTCATAAGGTACTAACCGTTTCAAAACTTGTAATCATCACTTAATTATTTCATTCACGAGGAACGACGGTTCCAATCATTTCATTGAGCTGTCATTCATTTCACCATCATTCCATCTTGGTGAGTCATTATTCATTTTCGATGTCACTTTCGTTATATCGTGGCATTCCGGGTCATACTGGCGTGCCGGTTGGTATGTGTAGGATTTTCATGTCGGGCACATTTAAGTCGTATGTTGGTTGTTGGCCTCACATTGGACTGTGCACACGAGTCGATTTCTTCGTGAGACTGATTAGGTACAAGACCACACGTGTATTCGATCGATACTCGTTGGTGGCTTGTGCACGGACACATTTCCACCCCGGACGTAGGGTGGCGCCATTCCTTTGAGCCGTATTGTTAGTTGATTCATATAGCATGTTTGATTGCATATGTTTCGACAGGATTGTGTGTATTTAACTCTTGAGGATTGTTGTTCTGTGTAACTGACCCCGTTGGGGGATATTGTTTTTCAGGTCATGGCAAGGCAAAAGCACGGGGAGAACACGTTGACGGCGAGGAGTCCCAATGATACTAGTAGGGGGCCCCAGTCTTTTTAGTCATTTATGTTTCCTTCATTTTATTCCGCTGCAGACATTTCGTCAGTTGAGCTATTTGACCTAGCAACTAAAGAAAAAGAGGGCAAAATACATTAAGATGTTGTTGACTGAATACTCATTTCACTCAGTGTTGTATATTTTATCTCCATATAAAATATACATGTATTCTGTATTATCTTGGGTGTATTGTATGAAACTCCTCATCGGAGTAATTAATGTTGTATTGTGGTTTGGTATTGCAAATTATATTATTTAATTCATTCATTTTCATTCGCCTGGTGGTCCCAATCGGGGATCCACGGCACTGTAATATCCACCTAGTTTGGGGTGTTACAATATATGGGTGGGTTATGGAGCGAAATGGTATAAGTATAAGAAATAGGAATGATTGTAAGCCATTGATCCTTGGAGATTAATGGCCCACATTTCGTTCTGGTGTGCTAACACGGGAAACTAGGAGTGCTAACGAATTTAATTATTGGGAGTACCAATATAATTTGACTAATTTCACTTATGGGAAGTTCCTACAATTATGGGAAGTTCCTATATTCATGGGATTTCATATTTTAGGTTAATATATATTTTTATGAGATTTCATATCTTTTAGTCGTTCAAATATTTTATATTTTTGGTGTATTTAGTTTTATTTTTTTAAAAACTAACATTATCTTTTTTCTATTTGATTTGTATTTTTGAAAATCGGAACTGTTGTGCTAACCATTTATTTTGTGTGTGCTGCAAATTGGAAAATAAAGTGCGGTTCTGGTTATGTTCCAATGATGTGATTTTTTGTTATGCTTTATTGTGTACAATGCAGTCAATTTTGATACAATGTGTTTTGCTTTATTTTTTTGGAAGATAAATAATCATACTCGTTTTCAAGTATAGGTACAAAATGATTTTTGCGTCATTTACTAAAAAATACAATAAATACAATAAACATAAATAAAAGAGCTATAAAGATGGTATATACTATCACTGCATTTGTATAATCTCATAAAATGCTATGCAAGGATTACATACCATATATGCTAGTATTACTGATTAAATGTCCTAACATAAATAACATTTAGTGCTAAACTCTACTATTAAAATATTAACAGAATACAATGTGTTAACAATGCAAAATTTTACAGATTTAAGTGCTAACTATCACACAAATCACATCACAATAGTTATCAAAATAATATTATCAAAGGTACTAAAATGTTCTTCAATATGTACAGAAACCATCGCATAAACGTGCTGAAAACAAATACATCAGGGTAGCAGTTCCCTAACTCGTATTCTCTATGAACAATTCCTCAATGCTTCTCTCCCCACTGTCTCAAACGGAAAATAAATGGAAAGTAACTATTTGAATTTGTCTCCGACATGTGCACTGAAATTTTATTGCGTCAAGCATAACTACATCTAGCACCTCATATTGCATCTTCCATGGTTGAACAACGACGTTTAGTAGGCATAGAAGAGGGGCTGCAACGGGGTGCCCTACTACAGTGGCGGCGGCTTCACCTATTTCAGCAGCTGCGGAGTGCCCTAGAAGAGAAGCGTCGGCAGCTGAAATTCTTGAACGGCGAATTAGCTGTATGAACTTACGGAATCTATATCATGAACGAAGAGATGAAGGAAAGAGAAAAAAAATCATGTCAAACTTTCTGCTTACACGTTGGGAAGAGATAAAAAAGTGAGATATAAAATTCCATGATTGTAAGAAATACCAAACGTGCAATCTGTATAATTACAAAACTATCCCCACAAAAATATTCCGCGTAGCACACTTGGGCTAAATTTTTAGCACAACGTGCACAAGTCGCAGCCATTGATCACCAAAGATCAAAGGCCCCAAATCATTCTTATTTCTTAGGGGAAAAAGTTTTCCTAGCTTCACCCCGGTCCTAGGCAAATTGATTATTGACTGTTGTTTTCCAGAAAAATACATGTCTGGTTTTGGTTTTTGAAATGAATTAATGCATGTACTATGAAATGTGTAAGCGATTGGTTTCCCTTGATTACTTGTACTAGCGTAATTGCTAACCCCTTGTGGGGACCCGTTTTGGGGAAATTCGTGTTATGAATTTCAGGTTATGTTCAGCCGGATGAGTGGGCACTGGGGCAGTACGAGGATGCTGGCCAGGGTTGATGACGTGTGCAAATGAGTCCCCTTAATTCCGTTGTCTATTTTGATGTGGTTGTTTTCTAAACTTGTGAACTTATAGATAGTACTCGCGAGTACTTAGGCATTTCTACTTGGATTATGGTTTGTATTATTAAATGTTATTTTTGATTGTCTGTGATGTCTGTTTTGCTGGTTATACCGGACATTTTATGTAATTTTCGTCCTGGTGTGTGTTTTCTCGCTAACCAAGGTGGTTAGACGTGTGGTATTTCTTATTTAGCCTGGTGGGTCCCATGTAGGGGTCTACGGCGCTGTAATATACCCTGAATATCTTGGGGGTGCTACAGAAAATGGTATCAGAGCGCAAGGTTTATGGATACTTAGGCTTGTTGGTTTGTGTTACATTTTGCACTCCGTCATTCCGCTGCAATCATCTCGGTACTTCCAGTGCTCGTAAGTTTTCCTTACTCGATTCCTTGTTTTCTCGTATTGTACATCCGTTTCTTGAACTGTGACTGTTTTCCTCTCATACTTATCATTGAACTGCTTTTGATACTTATCTCCAGTATGGATGCTGGAAGAGGTCGTGGTCGTGGTCGTGGACGCGACCGGGGACGTGGGGCAGCCACTTCACACTCTTTGGGAGCTTGCAGTAATGATGGTCGCCAAGGCCATACTGCCACTCAAGACGATACATCCGGCAATGGCGCCGAGATTAGTGTTGCAGCTATGATGCAACAAATGGTGAACCAAATGGCTACTATAGCCCGGGCGGTTCAGAACCCGGCTCTGGCTCGTACTGCTCAGGCCGGAATAGATCGCTGGCTTAATGACGTCATCAAGGGGCTTCAGACCCGATTGATTGGGAGAGGTGGATCAAGGAGATGTATAAGATCTTTGTTGCCACTAACTGCCCTGAGGATCGCAAGGTCCCCATCGCCCAGTATTTTATCACTGGGGAGGCTGCTGATTGGTGGGAGGCCGTTGAGCCTCGGGATCATGTTGCTTCATGGGACGAGTTGTGTGATTAGTATCGTTCATCTTTCATCATCCTTCATGCCGACCCTGTGCTATGCTCCAAAACCTGAATGCAATACAGACATCCACCCCCGATTTCTCGAGAGTTAGCAAAATTCCACTATTTTGCTAGTGCAAGTACAAGTGCAAAAATACGAGCCATACTATACAAGTTCCAAGGACAATAATAACCAGGAATTCCCAAAGATTTAAACATAACGAAAATACTTCCCGAGGCAAGCGTTAATTTAACCAATTATCGAATTTGCATTAATCACATTTATCTAAAATTTTGAATACCACATCGATATTATATGAGGCTCTGTCGATTGGGAAATCTATATAAATATTTGAAATTAATTTACACCATGAGTGTAATAATTTTATTTTTGTTGAGAAAAATAATTTGATTAATATTAATTTGGCCAATTATTAAGCCAAATGAATAGTTATATTTTTATTTAAAAGATAACTTAGCTAATTATTAGTTTTTTTAATCCAATATTGGTTTTAAACGAGACTCCATCGATTGGATAATCTAAATTACTCGGAATTAATATGCATTTTTCATCTCGTAATTGTTTTACGCCACCGGTTAATAGTTTTATGTTTAGTGAAAAACATAATTTGATCAATATTTTCTGCCCAGGCATAACAAATTCGGCTAATGTTAATTGAGTCAATTTCTATGTTGGCCAAATAAATAGTTTTACTCATATATATGGGTTTATTACATTCACAGCCCCTGTTAGAAGGGTGCTTCTCATTTGGGTGACAACTAGGTCAACAACAATGAAGTAGTACAATTAGATAATTTCTATTTACATATAAGTCCAAAAGTCAAACTAATTGAATAATGGCCAAACACATCCTTATATTTTAAATTGCACATTTGACCCCAACTTATAACAATCTTTATATCTACCTCAAATTCATATTTATTTTATAAATTGATATTATTTACTCCAAATTTATTTCTTGTATTTACAAAATACAACATTCCTCATCAAAATAAAAACTAAATAAGTAATATTTTAATTTTATATTTATACAAGCAAAAAATAAAAACAAAAAAAAATACTTTAATGTCTATGTACATATTTTTGCTTGACATTTGTGGTGTTTTTTTTTCCTTTCCAATGGAAGGGGAAGATTGTCCCCTGTCCTGAGTACCCCATGAGGCTTTACCTCACCCCCGATCTAGAGGTAAGTTTTCCAGCATGATCTGTTCGCTTCGTGGTCCCCCACTTGGGTTACAGGCCTGCACTTACTGGGCCAGTCCTCGGGTTAATGGTTCCATCCTCGGACATTGCCTTAAAGGTTCCAGCCGTTCCCCCTGACATTTGTGGTGGTTTGGAATATGAATTCTATAGAAATTTGATTTCACTTTATATGTTCGTAAATATTGATTGTTGGGATAAACACAGCTTGTTTTGATAATCGTCATCGTATAGCAAGAAGTCTTGAGAGTCAGCATTTCGCTACGTTTGGAAGCCGTTAGGAAACTCCGTACAACATATCCATACGGCAAGAGATCTTCCTACAGAGTCCAATCCTACAGTGTCTATATCTTCATACATCAGAAGTTGAAGAGTGGTGGATACAGCAGCCTGGCTGTAGGAGTTTTTGCTTAGGAAGATTAAAACACATCCAACAGGACTGAAGAATATCTTTAAACCGTTGTGAAATAAACTTTGTTTATTCATAAAGTATTCACGGTTAAAGCAACATTTATTGCTGATAAGATATCATTTAATGCAGCCAAAAGATACAATAGTCTGAATGCGCAGAAGAGCATTTAATGCAAAGTCAAAAAGAATGTCTGAAGCATTAAATGCGAATTGCCTTTAATTCAAATATTCTGCAGCCGCCAATCAGAGACGTCTATATCTCACCAACCGGCCAACGGCTACATCTTTAACGGATCTATTTCCAAGATTATAAATAGCCTCAAGCAAGAGGACATTGCTCACTTGACTTACTGAATCTCGCGCAATACATCTGACAAATAGCTCTAATAATCAAGCTAAGAGAGAGCAATATATTTCTTAAGCGTACAACATTATCAAAGCGAAGAAATATACAAAGTCCTCAATGCAAACAACACAACATACATTAATCGCTCGTCAAAACATATAGCTGCTGTTTGAACTTGTTCTACCATGTTTACCGTTGAGATTAACCTTAGCCCTGTGTTGACTAAGTCCTTGCTAGTTCCGACATGTGTGGCAAGAATAACATTGAAGACGAAGCTTCAATCTGTGTGAGGAGAAGCAAGTCGAAAGAGCTGAAGCCAATCTGTGTGAACGGCCAAAGCTATGGTCCTTGTATCAATCTGTGTGAACATACAGAGACAGGTTTAGTTAAACTCACGTATTTGTGTACGTAGTGATTTTAATAAACGTTTTACTCTTGTGTGGAGGACCACTGTACATAGAGAGGTTTACCTCGAACCACTTATATCTTTGTGTTATTTACATCCCAGTCTTACTGTTTTGTTGTGTCGAGAATTACACTCTCCGACCGGCGATCGCCTCGGAGATCGGGCGACCTAGCCATTGCCGAGCAGCCGAGGCAGAACTGCCGACCAGTGACCAGGCGACCAAGCCTTAGCCCAGCAGACAAGATAAATCGGCCAACCGAAGGTCCCAGGACAAGTCCCGGTGCCGAGCGATCGACACCAAATACGATCGTCTCTCGGTACTGGGCGACCGACTCCTGGCGACCGACAAGCGGACGATCATCTCTCGGTACTCGGCGACCGACTCTTGGCGACCGACAAGCGGACGATCATCTCTCGGCACTTGCCAACCGACCCTTGGTGACCGACCGATGCCGACCCACAGCGACTGGCCGATGCCGACCCTCAGTGACCAGCTAGAGACGACCACATCATGCCGACAGTCATCCAGTCGGCAAAGACCGAGCCTCAGGACTGAGCCCACATGCAAGAGCCGATACAAGATCCGCAATTCACGGATCATTGACCACAGCCTGTCAGCATCCGTCCACCAGCCGACAAGCCCGCCGAAAGTTGTCAGTAGGACCGCATGTGACAGTGACTCCGGATGCGTGCTGGCTCCTCTTTGGACCGCCCAGCTGGCTGCCGGCTGTAGCCTTGGACTTTAGGCAGACTGCCAGCATCTACCTTGGACTTTAGGCCGACAGCCCGTGTGATCGCCCCATTATAATATTGGCCGGCAGACGATCGCACCATTATAATATTGGCCGGCAGACGATCGCCCCATTATTATAATGGCCGGAAGGCAATCGCCCGCCTGAAGACAAGACTCGGCTGCCCCTATATATACAAGGCACCCTGCACTCGGCCAACTCTCGGCATTATCCCGATTTCAGTACACTGATCCGAAATTCTTGAGAACACACGGAAATACTTCAATTCCTACGAGATTTCACACAGCACTTGGCTATCTCCAACTCTTGGCAACAGCTATCATTCGGTACTTACTTCTCCCGGCCTCTCTCATCAAGCAGACGATCGGCAGGGACGAAGAACACCGAGCTTCGCTCAAGAGCCGGATTAACAGAGTCTTTTTACACTCATTGTATTTAGATTTCTCACATTAATACTTGTATCCACGAATATTTGTATTAATAACATCTCGCGAGAGCATTCAAGCCCGGGCCTAACAAACCCGGCAAATTTAGTGTTTGTTCATATTCTCTCGGAAGTGCTCCCGCAAATTGTTGTTTGTTGTCCGTCTTCCAGCAGTATTAATCTTCGGATAAATATTTTGGGCAACAACAATTGGCGCTAGAGGAAGGGGATCTAACCCTCAAATTTTTATACCTACCGTCCTGAAGAACACTCACTGTTCTCGGGGCATATACTTGAAGTGACACTCACTGCACTTCAAATAAATCCTTCATAAATCATGTCTTCCGCCTCCGCGTCGAAGAAAGCCGCCGGCCAGCCGGCCAGACGCCTCGTTCCGTCCCAGTCCGAGCCACAGCCGATGGTGGAAGGTAGCCGCCGCAGTCAGAAACGCTCGATCCCGTCCCTGTACGGCAGCCCAAGCCTCTCGCTCGATAAGCTCCGAACCAAGGAACAGATCGATGAGGTCATGGCCGTCCTACAGGAGGGACGGAGTGCTCTCGACGCGCCTCCTGCTATCACCCCCTCGGCCGTCCGCCGGAAGTCCAAGCGAAGCTCAAGGCGTTACTGTCCGAGCGATCGCCAGGAGGCTCTCGTCCACAAGAAGAGGCGCTCGCCAGCCGGGGCACCTCTGTCTTCGATCGCCTGGGTAGTGACCCGTCTTGGCGACCGGGGCAGTCCGGCCCCAGCTACGAGACGACGGAGTTTGAGTCCGTCACCAGGAGCTCGGCCTACCCGACTCCCAGAAGGCAGCCCAGCCGTCTGGCTCCCCCTCGCCAAATAGCCGAGGTCGGCAGCAGCGGAGTCCGGAGATCGGTACACGATCGCCTCGGCTCCCGCTCCCAAAGCCGATCAGCAAGCGACCAAGCCACGGCGATGGCTGCGATGCAACGTCAGCTCGACGACATGAAGACGCTCCTGGAATCCAGGGCAGGCGCCATGAAGACGATCGCCGAGCCAAGCGAGCCGCTCGCGATTGACATCGAGCTCGCCCCTGTGCAGCACAAGATCGCTCCTCCTCAAACACCCTTGTACGAGGGGCGATCGGACCCCCAAACACACCTGAGCAAATTCAACATCTACATGACCGGGTGTGGGGCATCTGACGCGACCAGGTGCCGAATGTTCCCTATGACGCTGGACGACCTCGCCCACCGGTGGTACACCTCATTGCCACCTCGGTCCATTGGCTCCTTTAACGAACTGGCGAACGTCTTCACAAATTACTTCGCCGCCAAGGTCGCTCGACCGGAAGGTCCCCATCGCATGTTGTGAATCATGCAAGGGAAAGAAGAGTCCGACTCGGACTACATCGACCGGGTAGACGAGATCATCCTCAACGGCGAGCCCGTAAGCGATGAGATCGCCCTCCACGTGGTCCTAGCCGGATTCCATGGTCTTTCGCCTATGTTCAGGCATCTTACGAAGGACCAGCCCACGACCTACGCGGTCTTCCGAGCTAAAACCGCAAATTTCCTGGCCAGGCAAAGGCTTCTTCTTAGCCTAGGAGTAGCGCGATCGGCGCCCGAGCAACGACCTCCAGTCTCCCAGCCCGATCGCTATTATCCAGCAGAGCCGGAGGACTCGCTCGCCATCTACAGTCCACCATTTAACATGAGGGACTAAGGCTCGCGATCGCCTCCACCGCACATCATGAAGCCATGGTCCTGGTAGTCGATGGAACCGGCTGCTTCGGCTATGTAAGGTCCCTTTCGGCCGAGATCGCCCGCCCTTCGTTTAAATACGAGGCCGGCGTAGTCTGAGGGCTCTCCAAAATTAATCAGTGGACACGATCGCCCGCCCTCAAGGATCATCATCTAACTTGGTGAACCCGGACAAAGCGACACGCGCCACTACCCCCGTCTCAACGTACACCGTTGAGGTTCTCCATCTCCATGGCGGGCCGAGGTGGAAGCAGAGCTAACAAGCCGCGGAGGTGGAGTTGGTTCATCCGACGCTGCCCCGCGCAAGGACTCCTCTAAACCGAGACCGCACGCCCTTCGTTTAAATACGAGGCGAGGCGCAGCCTAACAGAGGACCCTCATAATAAAGTGAGTCACGGGACACTCAATGTCTTCGCGCATCAAGACACGGTCATGGAGTCGGTCCATCGATTTCCGCGACTGTGCACGATTCCTCAAATAAGCAAAACCATCAAGTTTCCGAGGGGATCGGCCAATGTTGTTTTTTGCAGGTACAAGACCGAAAGATAGCTAGCCAATCGACCATGATAGCCCAAGTCCGAATCATAAGTCAGTTCAGCAAGATCGCCCATCCTCATCCTACACGATCGCCAGCAAGAACCACCTCGCCCCATGTCTTCAACATAGGAGCAAGCTGGGGGGAAATTGTTGTGTCGAGAATTACACTCTCCGACCGGCGATCGCCTCGGAGATCGAGCGACCTAGCCATTGCCGAGCAGCCGAGGCAGAACTGCCGACCAACGACCATGCGACCAAGCCTTAGCCCATCAGACAAGATAAATCGGCCAACCGAAGGTCCCAGGACAAGTCCCGGTGCCGAGCGATCGACACCAAATACGATCGTCTCTCGGTACTCGGCGACCGACTCCTGGCGACCGACAAGCGGACGATCATCTCTCGGTACTCGGCGACCGACTCCTGGCGACCGACAAGCAGACGATCATCTCTCGGCACTTGTCGACCGACCCTTGGTGACCGACCGATGCCGACCCACAGTGACCAGCTAGAGACGACCGCATCATGCCGACAGTCATCCAGTCGGCAAAGGCCGAGTCTCAGGACTGAGCCCACATGCAAGAGCCGAGACAAGATCCGCAATTCACGGATCATTGACCACAGCCTGTCAGCATCCGTCCACCAGCCGACAAGCCCGCCGAAAGTTGTCAGTAGGACCGCATGTGACAGTGACACCGGACGCGTGCTGGCTCCTCTTTGGACCGCCCAGCTGGCTGTCGGCTGTAGCCTTGGACTTTAGGCAGACTGCCAGCATCTACCTTGGACTTTAGGCCGACAGCCCGTGTGATCGCCCCATTATAATATTGGCCGGCAGACGATCGCCCCATTATTATAATGGCCGGAAGGCGATCGCCCGCCTGAAGACAAGACTCGGCTGCCCCTATATATACAAGGCACCCTGCACTCGGCCAACTCTCGGCATTATCGCGATTTCAGTACACTGATCCGAAATTCTTGAGAACACACGGAAATACTTCAATTCCTACGAGATTTCACACAGAACTTGGCAATCTCCAACTCTTGGCAACAGCTATCATTCGGTACTTACTTCTCCCGGCCTCTCTCATCAAGCAGACGATCGGCAGGGACGAAGAACACCGAGCTTTGCTCAAGAGCCGGATTAACAGAGTCTTTTTACACTCATTGTATTTAGATTTCTCACATTAATACTTGTATCCACGAATATTTGTATTAATAACATCTCGCGAGAGCATTCAAGCCCGGGCCTAACAAACCCGGCAAATCTAGTGTTTATTCATATTCTCTCGGAAGTGCTCCCGCAAATTGTTGTTTGTTGTCCGTCTTCCAGCAGTATTAATCTTCGGATAAATATTTTGGGCAACAACATGTTTTAATTTATAATTGTAATTTAAAGTATACATTGTGAAAACCCTGTACGCATCAAGCAAACATGAGAGTACCTAGTTGTTGTACTTACATCAACTCACTATTAGACTTCTGCTACACAATTAGCTTCGAAAAACATACAGCTTATTGTATTCTGACTTTCTAAGTTGTTTACTATATACTGTCTGACCAACAAGTGGTATCAAAGCGGTTGATTCTAAAAAGAATCAGCCGATTTTTAACTGGATCAGATCCTCAAATTACTAGCTTTTGAAATCTTTTTATACTTTCATCATTTATCCTATGTATAAGATGGACTCCTCCATGATAAATAAGGTTCCTATATTCTCTATTACGAATTTGATAACTGGAGAATTAGGATGGAAGCCCATCTTGCAGCCATGCACGAAGAGATGATCTATGTCACCCAGGAAGGACCTATCAAGATTACAACTCGTGAGCTAATGTTTTTACATTGATATGCCTTATATAGAAATGATCAACAAGTATAAAAACTTGATAAGTCTCAAAGCTATAAGAACTTTTCTGCAAACAGTTCATAGATTAAGTTTTTAAGTAGGATTACATCCTTTAAGATAGTGCCTGTGCACCAATCATAAGTTTAAGTTGTAATACACTTAGTCCTATATGACTTTTCATTTTATAACTTGCCTGTGAGCAATTTAAATTTTTAGACTAAGTCTTGAAGATCAGATATTTCGACAGAAAACTTGAAGACAACCTCTTTATATCAAGGAAGTTTGACATTATCAAAATAAAAAAATAGAGTAATTTATTTGGCTAAGCTAACTTCTTTTTTGGAAACAAAGCTAAGTTAACTTAATAATTGATATTAGTAATATCGACCAAACTAAAATTTTAATTAAAATAAAGCTACTAAATAAAACAGATGTGAGATTCAAATTATAGATAAATAGAGTTAATGTAAATTTAATAATTGACCAAATTAAATTCTCAATAAAAAATTAAACTAATTGTGCAACTTAGTAATTAGCCTAATTAAACACAATAAAATTAAAATTCTTAAGCACATGTGTGAAATAACTATGGGGTTGAAAAATACACACTGAAGTATTTATTTAGGTTCTCCAATGGTGGAGTTCTATTTTAAATCGATGTGGGATTCAAGATATTTATTTCATTTAGTTTAAATCGATATGAGATCCAAGATTTTAGATAAATGGGAATCCAAAATTAAGAGAATGCCACATAGGAGAGAGAGTTAATGTGATGCTTCATATCTGTAACGCTATTATATATATATATAGTGTAACTTTATTTTCAGAACCCTATTAAGTGCGAGAACTGCGAGAACCACCTTTTGTACTCCTAATAATACATAATGTACAATATGTCAATACATACAACCCCTACTGATCATAACCCCTACTATATAGTAGGGGTTATCATCAGTAGGGGCTATTATAGTAGGGGTTATCATCAGTAGGGGTTATCTTAGTTATCATCAATGCCTTTCCCTTAGCTTTTCCCAGGAACTCCAGAATCCAACTTATCTGAGTTCAATATGCTAGATTTTGTCTGAATCTCTTCTCATCTTCATCCCAGCTGACTTTGTTCACTTCTTGGACTAACTGCCTGTATATGTAGTCAGGCCAGTTAATCCTCTTTGGCTGAATGAGGGCTACCGTCACAATGTATTTGGCAGAAGATAATTGATCGTAGCTCCCTGCCATGCCCATGACTATCTTGTTGTTTATGTCAAGGACATACTTATACTCCTTCTTGAGGTAATTCTTCTTTGCTGTAAGTTTGACCTTAGAATACTCCTTGGGCAGCTTGATTTCATACCAAGTCTCGCTCGAGCTTTGCTTGAGGGCTTCGACGGTGATTCCTCGGTTCTCCATCTGGAAGGCATCGACGATTGTTTGAGGAGTGATTTCGACTTCCTCTTCAAGAATCAAGCTTGAAATGTAGTGCTCTGTGACTTGAGCCTCTTTGTAGAAACAAATTACAGCCTCCTTGAAAAGCTATTTTGGGGATATGTCCAGAAAACGGTAGATGCCGTTTTTCTTCATCATCCGGATAATGTACGCCATTTCTCCCATTTCGTTTGTTGCCATCAAACCTTAAAAATCGACAACAATATTGAATATGATTTGGTCCTTCACGATCTTGAGATTAACGTCTTCAAAGTAGGATTCCATTTCTGCAAAAGGAATTTTTCACTGAGTGTAGTGTATATTCAAAGGGTTTTTCTGCTTTCTGAATAATTAGGGTTCTTTAGCTTGAATTAGGTTGTGGAAACCTGGGCTGTCGGGTTTAGTGGTGTCCGTTGAGTTCTTGTATCGTCAGAATTTGTATGACTGAGTCGTGTCGCGACGCGTCGTCTTAGTTTGTTGGTCGTGATTTGTATCGTGGGGCGATCATCATCTTCGTGCGACCTGTGGCCGTAAGTCTCCCTTCTTTGTATTGTGCCTCGTGTGACACGAGCTATTTGTTTGATTATTTGTTAAGTGATGGAACCTTCATGTAGATTCTTGGTTTCGTGATGCGTTCGTGTGATTCTCATATTTCGTTTATATGAGGAGTGTTGTCATTATTTATGTCCTTTTGACTGAAATATTTGACTGTTTGTTTTCCGGTAAAAGACGTGTTTTCTTGATTTTGAGCGAGTTGATGCGTGTATTATGATTGTATGTAAGTGAATATTGTTACATGTGAGTTTTTAGGCATTCTAGCCTAATAGATTTTCGAAAACCTTGAGTATCTTAGAAAATAAATTTCGAGACGTACCTTTAAAATGAATTATTTTCTCGCGGTACTTTCAAAGTGCTTTCTAGTGCCGCAATATATTTCAAACTATTCCAGTTGGGGACCAAAATATTTTTAGATATTTTCAATTATTTTTAGAAATGCAGTTGCTTAGACCCAAGGGTCGAATATTAAGTTTCGATTTAAAGTAAAGTGTCCTCGTTTTATTAGATGCAAGATGGTTTTCAAAGTCTCGATAATGGTGTTTGTACAACTTTTTGAAAATGTGATAGTCAAGATCAACTAGTGTTTCCACAATCATTTTTCAAAAGGTGGTTTTCATTTTTAAAACCTATCATTCCTATTTGCGGAACGGAAATATATGTATGATGTTCGAACTTTCGTTAGGGTGTTGACCCCGAGTTGTGGTTGAATTGGTGGTGTGAGCGTCGAGGCGTTGCCACGCAATTGTTATACTAGCCCTCTATGAGAGGTGTGAACTGATATTTACTGTTTGTCGCCTCGTGATGATTTGCGTGTTGTCGCACGAGTGTGAGTTGTTGAAGCTTGGGTTGGTACGTTCATGTATATGTGTGATTATTCCATGATGTTTTGTGATTATGTGCTGATTATCGTTCGGGCCGTTGAGATCGCTGAACGATACCGTCATTGCTATGATTTTAGTATGCGTGTTGCTTTACGATGGAAATCGTTATATGTGGTATGTGTTATGATTTTTCTGTTGTGCTGAGTGATTACTTATTCAGTATGCCAAGGGGCCGAGGTCGTGGTCGTGGCAATCAGACGCGTGGTCGAGATCATGCTGCCGGTGATGATGCCGGTATCGGTGTCGCTACTATTTTACAGCAGGTAGCCACACAGATGACTCAGTTGACTCAGGCAGTTCAGCGTGTTACAGATGTGACCCAGAATACTGATGCAAATTAGTGGCTTCGAGAAGTGGTTCGTATGAATCCCCCTCGTTTCGCTGGTGCTACAGATGCATTAGGCTGGGATGGTTGGCTTTTCCAGTTGGAAAATATATTCGAGGTAGTTGATTGTCCAGAAGAACGTAAGGCCCGGTAGCTCAGTATCTTTTCGACAAGGATGCCGCTAGCTGGTGGGAGGCTGTTAAGCCTCAAGATCGTGTTGTCATATGGGCAGAGTTCCAGAGATTCATGAGAGATGAGTTTTGTCCGGAGCCGATCAGAAATCAGAAGAATAATGAATTCTTTTCGGCGAAACCACAGGATGTACCGCTATCTCAAGCTATTATTGATTTTAGCAAACAGCTCGGCTATGTGCAGAATCAAGTAAGGACAAAGGAGGACAAGATTTGTCATTTTAGTAGGCGGATGAAGCCGGAGATTCGTCAGTACATGGCAGGTCTCGCTTGTATTTCCTTGAGAGATTATCAGAATAGGGCGTTGGCCTATGAGCTATCCAGATTGCCGACCGAGATTATGTCCGCCTCGAAGAAACAGAAAATCATTGGGGACTTTTCAGGAAATCGGGGGAGTGGGCCCCCTGAGTTGGGGACTTCGTTTCGTCCCCCTAAGGTGGTTCCTCGATCGCGTGATCAGGGGAGTAGTTGTAATATCCGCATTTTTCTTCCCCTTGTATTTTTTCTTTTTCGGCGTATTTCCCGATAGTAGTGACCCTCGTGTATCTTTCAGTGTATCTTTTCTATTATCTATAGATTTTATCCCCGTTATTGTTGAACGGAACCGCCGTTTCGGGGTTGCCGTGGGTCCATTCTATGTTATGATACCCGTTGAGATGTTCCGTTGGATGTTTCGTTCACCTTCCGGTGTTTTGAACCGTTCATATTTCATACCTAGCGTACGTTATTTTTTCTGCATAGCGCGCGCTAGGGGTCCCTTAGTAGCGCACGCTACGTTTGTTTCGAAGCGCGCGCTAGCGAGTAGCCTTGGGAGTGGCAGTGCTGTTTTTCCAGCCTTCTGGACTAGCGTATTAGCGTACGCTACATATGCTAGCGCACGCTAATGTTGAGGGGCTAGCACACGCTGATGATGCCCGGTAGCGTGCGCTAGAGTGAGTGTCCAGTACTGGACAGTTTACTACTGAACCCGGTCAGGCGCCAGTTAGCGCACGCTACGTTTGTATGGTAGCGCACGCTAACGGATCAGTTAGCGCACGCTACGCTTGTATTGTAGCGCACGCTAACGTATCAGGTGGGTTCTGGGCAGACGCCACTGGACTCGACTAATGTCCAGGTAACACACGCTATTGGTCGATAGCGCGCGCTACCGAGAGGTTATTAGCGCACGCTACGTTTCGAGTAGCGCACGCTAACGGCCAATAGTCTGGCTACTGGACTGGACGCTAACTATTCTGGCCTGTAATTTTTCCCCGTTAGCACACGCTAACCTTGAGGATTAGCGCACGTTAACACTCCCTGGCTATATAAACCAGGGAGTTGACCGAGATAAACACAATTTCTCATTTCTCTCCTTCTTCCGCGGCCGAGCGACTCCAGAGGCGATTTGAGGCGATTTTCTTCTTCCAATCACTTCAGAGATTCTTTTGCTTGAGTTCTTGGTGTAGATTAACATCATCCACTTGTGTTTCTCATCCTAAATCCAAGGTAATCTCTTAGAACCCTACTTTTGGATAATTTGGGGGTTTTGGGATTTTCTTCCGATCTGTTCCGTTTTGTTGATGGATTCATGATGAATATGATTAATCTTGTTGATATTCTTAGTTTCCCTACGGATTCATGGTATATTTCGTGATTTTTACGGAATCGAGAGGGGTTTGGTTGTGGTCCGCCCTCGTTGTTGTTTATATACGAATATACATGAATCGTAGGCGGGTTTTCGGGTGTATTCCAATTCCGTATTCATTTAGAAACGGTTGTGATTGTGTTCTTCGAATCGTTAGGTTCGGTTTCATTGGTTCCTAGCGTTTGTCGGTGACTTTCCTTTCCGTTCTTCGCGTCGTCAATAATTCAAGGCAAGTATTCTTGGAAACCTTTATGCTTAACGTGGAATGGTAATGTATTTTGTGTGTGATTTGCTCACCTCGTGTTGGTCCGACGGGATCAAGGAGGGAATCCAAAGGTTTGCGTCCGGATTCATGAGTTTGTTTAGCTAGCTTGTGCGGGAGGGTCCTTAGAGGCCTCGTGCGGGAATTTATGATATGACTCTGTTCCCAAGGCGATGCATGTGCGTGTTTTGTTTTATAACATAGCTGCAAGGGAGGGTCCTTAGAGGCCTCGTGCGGGAATTTATGATATGACTCTGTTCCCAAGGCAAAATTGTTTGACTGTTTATTTCGGAAAGGACATGTCTAGTTTTGGTTTTTGAAATGATATTGATGCATGTACTATGAAATGTGTAAGCGATTGGTTTGCCTTGATTACTTGTACTAGCGTAATTGCTAACCCCTTTGGGGACCCGTTTGGGAAATTCTTATTATGGATTTGAGGTTATGATTATCCTGGACGAGCGGGCACCGGAAAGACTGAGGATGTTGGCCGTGGTCGTTGACATGTGCATTTGGGTCTATTTATTTCCTTTGTCCATTTCGATATGGTTGTTCCCACAGTTTTAAACTTATAGATTGTACTCGCGAGTACTTAGGCTTTTTGTTTCAAACTCCGTATTGTATTGCTTTAAATTGTCACGTTGTTGGTTGATGCTTATTTAGCCGGTTGCTCCGGGCGTATCTTTATATGTCATATTATTTAATTGTGTATCCTCGCTAACCAAGATGGTTAGTCGAGTGGAGTTTTTTCTATTGTAGCCTGGTAGGTCCCATGTAGGGGTCTACGGCGCTGTAACATATTCCGAATTTCTCGGGGTGTTACAGAAAATGGTATCGGAGACCAGGTTTATGGATACCTAGGCTTGTCGGTTATTTGGGTCTAGTCGTGTTTTTTTTTGCACATTGTCACGCCACTGCCGGCCATCTCAGTACTTCCAGTGCTCGTAAGTTTCCTTACCCGATTGTTTGCTTTCACATACTGTATTCCGTTTCTTGAACCGTGGTTATTCTCCCTCTTTTGCTTATCATCGTAGTTTTCCTTACTCATCCTCGACATGCTCCTGTTATCTTTTAACACCAGTATGGATTCCGGAGGAAACCATGGTCGTGGTCGTGGTCGTGGCCGTGGACGCGGCCGGGGACGTGGGGCAGCCGGTGGGGCGGCCACGTCGCACTCTTCGAGAGCCGGCGATCGGCGACCGTCACAGTCATGCTTCTTCTCAGGAGCGCGCCGATCTTGGTATTGCGGCTGTCATGCAGCAAATGGTTAACCAGATGGCGGCTATAGCACAGGTGGTTCAGAACCCCGATCAGGCCCATACTAATCGGGTCGGAGCGGATCGCTGGCTTCAGGATGTCATCAAGATGCATCCTCCTCAGTTTTCGGGAGCTTCGGACCCGATCGGCTGGGAAGGGTGGATCAAGGAGATATCCAAAGTCTTCACTGCTACTAACTGCCCCGAGGACCGTAAGGTCCCTATTGCTCAATACTTTCTCACGGGAGATGCTACAGATTGGTGGGAGGCCGTTAGTCCCAAAGATCATGTTGCTTCGTGGGCCGAGTTTCAGGAGTTGATGGAAACCGAGTATTGTCCGTGGTCGGTCAGACAAGCTCGAGTGCATGCTTTCTACGATGCTCAACCTCGGGATATTCCCGTATCCCAAGCTATTGCTGATTTCAACAAAGAGTTGGGTTATGTGAAGACCCAAGTTGTCGCTGAGAGCGACAAAATTTTCCATTTTTCCAGGAGGATGAAACTGTCCATTCGGGACTATATGTCTGGGCTCGTATGTACTACCTTGAAGGATTATCAGAGTCGAGCTCTTGCTTATGATATGTCGGTGACGGCTAGCGATTTGGCTCGTGAGAGCAAGAAGCAGAAGTCGGTCGGAAATTTTTCTGGTCCCAAGAGTGGAGGCCAGCAGAAATCTCAAGCTGCAAATATTTCAACGGGCGGTTCGGCTCGTTTCTCTGGGAGCTTTCGGGGTGCCGCCGGAACCTCCGCTCGTGAACCCACATGTTTTAACTGTGGTGTGCAGGGCCATAGGAACCGGCAGTGTCCTCGTCCGAAGTTTACTTGTCACACTTGTGGACAGCTGGGCCACAAGGCCCCTTTTTGTGAGCAGGTCAAACAGCTTCGCGGCGCCCGTTCTTCCCAACCAGTACCATTGGAGCTGAGTGTGAACCAGGGCTCATTTGCTCCGCCGCCTCCACCGAGTGCCGGCCGAGGTAGGGTCGGGTCACCTGCTAGGGTGGAGCTTCAGTGTCGGCTCTGCTCGGCCGCGTATCTATGAGAAGAGGAGGGCCGATGATCCAGCAGCTACTGTGGCGACATGTACCGTTCACATTCATTTCCATCCTGTCAGTGTGCTTTTCGATTCGGGTGCTACGCATTCATTCATTTCTCTAGAGTGTGTACGCCGTTTGAGTCTCGACTGTTTGTCACCTTGCGAGCCTTTTATCGTTAAACTTCCTAGCGGTGATAGAATTGTCGGTGATCGAGAGGTCCGAGACTGCTCTGTGTTTATTTGTGAGAGAGCTTGGCTCTCTAATCTTATTGTCGTTAATATTGAGGGTGAGGATTTGATTCTCGGGGACGATTGGCTCGAGCGGCATGGTGCAATCATGAACTACCGCACGAGGATCATCACCATGTTAGCCGGGGATGGCACCGAGCACTCCTTCGCGGGGCGAAGGAGGGGAAATCAGAAATTCGTCATTAATGCCTTGAAGGCGATGAGTCTCCTGCGAAAGGGGTGTACTGGTTATTGGTGCTACGCCTTGAAGGCGGAGAATGGTGGAGTCGAGCTTTCGTCGATTTCGATCGTTAGTGAGTTTCTGATGTATTTCTGACGAGTTGCCGTGGCCGCCACCGGATCGTGAGGTTGAGTTTGTTATAGAATTAGAGCCGGGCGCGGCTCCGATTTCAAAGGCGCCGTATCGCATGGCACCTTGAGAGATGTCGAGTTGAAGAAGCGGTTGAGTGAGCTTCTTGAGTCGGGTATGTTCGACCGAGTGCCTCGCCTTGGGGCGCACCGGTCTGTTTGTGCGGAAGAAGGATGGTTCACTACGTTTGTGTATCGACTATCGCGAACTAAACAAGGTGACCATCAAGAACAAGTATCCTTTGCCGAGAATCGATGACTTGTTTGACCAGTTGCAGGGAGCTGCGGTATTCTCGAAGATTGATTTGAAATCGGGGTACTATCAGCTCCGGGTGAGAGAGTCCGACGTGCCGAAAACAGCTTTTCGGACGAGATACGGACATTACGAGTTTGTAGTTATGCCTTTCGGGTTAACTAATGCACCGGCGGTGTTCATGCAATTGATGAACAAAGTCTTTATCGAGTATTTGGATAAGTGTGTCGTCGTCTTCATTGACGATATTCTTATCTATTCGAGGAATGAGGAAGAGCATGCGCATCATCTGCGGATAGTGTTAGACATTTTGAGGACCGAGCAACTCTATGCGAAGTTCTCGAAATGTGAGTTCTGGCTAAAGGAAGTGATGTTTTTGGGTCAGGTGATTTCAGCCGAGGGAGTCCGTGTGGATCCGCAGAAAATTGAGGCAGTGTTGGATTGGGCATCGCCCACAAATGTGAAGGAGGTCCGTAGTTTCTTGGGTTTGGCTGGCTACTACCGTAGGTTCGTCGAGGGTTTCTCAAAACTAGCTCGGCCACTTACACAGTTGCTCTATAAATCCGAGAAGTTCGTCTGGACCGATGAGAGGCAGTCGAGTTTCGAGGAGCTGAAGAAGCGTTTGACTTCAGCCCCGGTCTTGGCGTTTCCATGTGGCAAGGGATTCGCCGTTTATAGCGATGCTTCGGGTCAGGGTCTTGGGTGCGTATTGATGCAGCACGGGAAGACCATTGCCTATGCGTCGAGACAGTTAAGGCCGTATGAACTTAACTACCCTACTCATGATTTGGAGTTAGCGGCGGTAGTCTTTGCACTCAAGATTTGGTGTCACTATCTTTTCGGCTCTACATGTCAGATTTTTACCGATCATAAAAGTCTGAAATACATATTTACTCAGCGGGAGTTGAATATGAGGCAGAGGAGGTGGTTAGAGCTGATTAAGGATTATGACCTTGAAATTCTTTATCATCCGGGCAAAGCGAACGTTGTGGCCGACGCCTTGAGTCGAAAACCGATTGCGTTGCGAACGCTTGAGGTCCTTACGCCCCAGTCTGAGCTTCGGCGGGCTCTGATCGAGTTAGATGTTGAAGTTTTGTTGCCTGGAGCTATCGGGCAACTTTGTGCTCTAGAGATTTCATCGTCTTTGATCGATGAAATTAAGCTGAAGCAATTAGAGGATCCGATGATTACTCAAATCCGAGAGAACGTTCTTAAGGGAAAGTCTCCTGGGTTTGTGATTCACGAGGATGGCGTTTTGAGATTCCAGAGTCGGCTTTGTGTGCCGAACGATCCAGAGTTGCGACAGAGTATTTTGCATGAGGCCCATTCCACACCCTATTCCGTTCATCCTGGTTCGAGTAAGATGTACAAGGACACGAGGAGGAACTTCAGGTGGAATGATATGAAGGAGGAGGTCGCACGGTTTGTGGCGAGATGTTTGACTTGCCCGAAGTCAAGATCGAACATCGACCTACCGGGTTATTGTAGTCACTTCCCATTCCGAATGGAAATGGGAAGATATATCGATGGATTTTGTTTCGAGTTTGCCGAGATCGAGGTCGGGCATGAATATGGTATGGGTGGTCGTTGATCGTCGACCAAGTCGGCACATTTTACGGGCATCAAGGACACTTGGGGCCCGGAGAAATTGGCTCGTGTGTTTATCGCGCAGATTGTGAGACTTCACGGTACTCCGAAGTCTATTGTTTCGGATCGTGATGGCCGTTTTGTATCGCACTTTTGGCAGGCGGTGCATAAGGCGTTAGGTACCCGTTTGCATTTGAGTACCTCTTTTCATCCCCAGTCAGATGGACAGTCGGAACGCACTATCCAAACATTCGAGGACATGGTGCGTGCTTGTGCCCTCGATTGGAGTAGCGACTGGGAGGAGCACTTGCCATTGATCGAATTCACGTACAACAATAGTTGGCACGCGTCGATTCGGATGGCACCGTATGAGGCACTTTATGGGCGACGATGTCGATCGCCGATTTGTTGGAATGAGGCGTCTGATTTGATCGGGACCGAACCGGATGTCGTTTTAGAGACGAGACGGAAGATAGAATTAATTCGAGAACGGATGTTGACCGCCCAGAGTCGACAGAAGTCATATGCCGATGTCCGTCGTCGACCTTTAGAATTCGAGGTGGGAGACCACGTTTTGCTGAAGGTGTCACCGACGAGAGGAGTTTTCCGTTTCGGGAAGAAGGGGAAGTTGAGTCCGAGATTTATTGGACCCTTCGAGATTCTCGAGCGAGTCGGTGGGTTAGCATACCGGTTGGCGTTACCCCCGGCCCTGAGTCATGTTCATAACGTTTTTCATGTTTCCCAGCTGAGGAAATATGTCCCGGATCCTAGTCACATCATCGACTATGGGGAGATTGATGTTGCCGAGGATATTACTTTTGAGGAACGTCCTTTGAAGATTTTAGAACATCGTGAGAAACGGCTGAGGCATAAGACCATCCCTTTGGTCAAGGTGCAGTGGTCGAGACACGGTGTCGAGGAAGCAACGTGGGAGACCGAGGATAGCATGCGTGCTAGGTACCCTGAGTTGTTTGTTTCTTAAGTTTCGGGACGAAACTTGTTTTTAGAGGGGTAGAATGTAATATCAGCATTTTTCTTCCCCTTGTATTTTTTCTTTTTCGGCGTATTTCCCGATAGTAGTGACCCTCGTGTATCTTTCAGTGTATCTTTTCTATTATCTATAGATTTTATCCCCGTTATTGTTGAGCGGAACCGCCGTTTCGGGGTTGCCGTGGGTCCATTCTATGTTATGATACCCGTTGAGATGTTCCGTTGGATGTTTCGTTCACCTTCCGGTGTTTTGAACCGTTCATATTTCATACCTAGCGTACGTTATTTTTTCTGCATAGCGCGCGCTAGGGGTCCCTTAGTAGCGCACGCTACGTTTGCTTAAATAGCGGCGCTAGCGGTAGCCCCGGGAGTGGCGGTCTTTGTTTTCCAACCTTACGGACTAGCGTATTAGCGTCGCTACATATGCTAGCGCACGCTAATGTTGAGGGCTAGCGCACGCCGATGATGCCCGTAGCGTGCGCTAGCGTGAGTGTCGATCTTGGGCGGTTTACTCACCCGAACAGTCGGGCGCGGTTAGCGCACGCTACGTTTGTATGGTAGCGCACGCTAACGGATCGATTAGCGCACGCTACGCTTGTATTGTAGCGCACGCTAACGTATCGTGGGTTACGGGCGACGCCACTGGACACGACGAATGTCCGGGTATCGCACGCTATGGTTCGATAGCGCGCGCTACCGAGAGGTTATTAGCGCACGCCACGTTTGAGTAGCGCACGCTAACGGCCAATAGTCGCTCTTTGGATCGACGCTAACTATTACGGCTGTAATTTGTCCCCGTAAGCGCACGCGTACCTTGAGGATTAGCGCACGCTAACACTCCCTGGCTATATAAACCAGGGAGTTGACCGAGATAAACACAATTTCTCATTTCTCTCCTTCTTCCGCGGCCGAGCGACTCCAGAGGCGATTTGAGGCGATTTTCTTCTTCCAATCACTTCAGAGATTCTTTTGCTTGAGTTCTTGGTGTAGATTAACATCATCCACTTGTGTTTCTCATCCTAAATCCAAGGTAATCTCTTAGAACCCTACTTTTGGATAATTTGGGGGTTTTGGGATTTTCTTCCGATCCGTTCCGTTTTGTTGATGGATTCATGATGAATATGATTAATCTTGTTGATATTCTTAGTTTCCCTACGGATTCATGGTATATTTTGTGATTTTAACGGAATCGAGAGGGGTTTGGTTGTGGTCCGCCCTCGTTGTTGTTTATATACGAATATACATGAATCGTAGGCGGGTTTTCGGGTGTATTCCAATTCCATATTCATTTAGAAACGGTTGTGATTGTGTTCTTCGAATCGTTAGGTTCGGTTTCATTGGTTCCTAGCGTTCGTCGGTGACTTTCCTTTCCGTTCTTCGCGTCGTCAATAATTCAAGGCAAGTATTCTTGGAAACCTTTATGCTTAACGTGGAATGGTAATGTATTTTGTGTGTGATTTGCTCACCTCGTGTTGGTCCGACGGGATCAAGGAGAGAATCCAAAGGTTTGCGTCCCGGATTCATGAGTTTGTTTAGCTAGCCAGTGCGGGAGGGTCCTTAGAGGCCTCGTGCGGGAATTTATGATATGACTCTGTTCCCAAGGCGATGCATGTGCGTGTTTTGTTTTATAACATAGCCAGTGCGGGAGGGTCCTTAGAGGCCTCGTGCGGGAATTTATGATATGACTCTGTTCCCAAGGCAAAATTGTTTGACTGTTTATTTCCGGAAAGGACATGTCTAGTTTTGGTTTTTGAAATGATATTGATGCATGTACTATGAAATGTGTAAGCGGTTGGTTTGCCTTGATTACTTGTACTAGCGTAATTGCTAACCCCTTTGGGGACCCGTTTCGGGGAAATTCTTATTATGGATTTCAGGTTATGATTATCCGGACGAGCGGGCACCGGGACGATCGAGGATGTTGGCTGTGGTCGTTGACATGTGCATTTGGGTCTATTTATTTCCTTTGTCCATTTCGATATGGTTGTTCCCACAGTTTTAAACTTATAGATTGTACTCGCGAGTACTTAGGCTTTTTGTTTCAACCTCCGTATTGTATTGCTTTAAATTGTCACGTTGTTGGTTGATGCTTATTTTGCCGGTTGCTCCGGGCGTATCTTTATATGTCATATTATTTAATTGTGTATCCTCGCTAACCAAGATGGTTAGTCGAGTGGAGTTTTTTCTATTGTAGCCTGGTAGGTCCCATGTAGGGGTCTACGGCGCTGTAACATATTCCGAATTTCTCGGGGTGTTACAGTAGTACCCCTGCAGTGAGTTATGAGAACAGCTCGAAGATATGTTATAACTGTAGTCGAGCGGGCCATACTGCGAAAAATTGTCGTTCACCGTTAGTCTACTGTTTCGAGTGTGGCCAGGTGGGTCACCGAGCCGTACATTGCGAGACGGTAGCTGAGATATTTGGGGATCGAGGTTGCGTCTCTGCTCCGAAAGGACACGGAGATGCCTAGTGTGGTTTTGAGGATTTCAGCGTAGTCCGAATTGTTTGTGATTGTCCTTGTGGATCGTTTATGTGTTTATTTCTATTTTCTTGATTGTGCGTGTTCCCTTGTAATAGGTGCTTAGTGTTTTGTGGTTGTCCGGATAATTGACTTGATTGTATTACTTGTTTGATGACGATTATCACTTGTTGGTTTTATTATGTTTCTACCGGTGGCGTTGTGTTGGTCGTCGTGGAGCGCGTTTTCATGCCGTATATTCCTTTCGTTGCTTGTAACGTTTTGCCGATGGGCGAAAGTTACACGTTTCTTATGTATCTCGTTGAGTTTTCCTGGCGGGAGATTGCTTCTCCCTACTTGTTTTAAGTTTCGGGACGAAACTTCTTTTAAGGAGGGTAGTATGTAATATCCGCAAATTTGATTTCCGGTAATTTTCTTTTTTTTTGGCGAGAATCCATTTTGATGACTCGCTTGGGACCGTTTCGTCATACTGAGAATGATTAATTCTGCACTTTTTGACGTCCGAGTTCGTTTCGGTGTAGTTTTGTTGAGTTCCGTGCTTCTTAGCGACTTTTCCGCACTTGAGTTCGATTCTGGCGAATCTCGTTCGAAACCGTTGTTTTGAGTTTCCCGTAAGTCCGTTTAACTTTGTTAGATGTGTTGTGAACTTCGGTTTGGTTATTCGATCACGTATCGAGATTTTCGGGCATTTGGGGCCATTTTGTAATTTCCCAAAGTTGTGGGTATCCGTCGTCATACCCATTTCTGAGATGTTCTGTTGCTGTCTCTCTGAGTCATTAGCGCACGCTACGATTTGCGGCTGATCGCTAGAATTCGCGTAGTATGGTTTTCAAATCCGATCAATTTTAAAATTTGTAAAACCTTGAAGTATTTCCAAGGTGTCGAACCCAAGGGAATTGATGTGTCGAAAATAAAGGAAGTAACTCTACTCAAAATTTGACTGCTATTTAGGAATCCGAAAATTTGGTTTGTTTCTAATTATCTAACTTTAAAAATCGAAAAATAAAAATTAAATAAAAGATGAATTATCTAAATCAAGCAAATAAAGCAAATTAGCAAGATAAAATCACAAGTTGAAAGTTAATTGATCCTAGGGTAGTATCATCTAATTGAGTTCACACAATCCATTCACTTGATTCCTTTTCCCCAAACTTTAATTCAATCCTAGAAATAATCACTCAGCCGGTCTAGAATTCCGATCAAGGCAACCTAGAAAGATAGTTAATTTAAACCCTTTTCCTGTGGCTCAAAGAATTTAAATCACTTAAAAAGCGTCAACTTATTTATCTATGATTTATCTTGCTCCACTCAGGTCTTAAGATCAAATCATATTGTGCATCAAGTATTTCCACTAATCAATTACTCCTTCCGGACAAAATTAATTAGCTAACATGCATCGATTAAGGGCCCTTTAATTTAGCATGAGATTTAACACATCTTGATCACAAGCCTAGGATGAAAGGTCAAAAGGTAATCAAAGGGACATCATGTGAACATCAATTAAAATTACTAACCCTAGAATCAATCAATGGATTTAGCCAGACATAATTGAAATTAAACAGGAAATAGATGGAGAATGCATATTATTCATATGAAAAGAGAGATTACAACCCTTCTGGATGAACTCTGAGTCTTCAATCTCCGAAAAAGTAGAAAAACAATAATACTTGCTTCTCTCCAAAAAGTTCTTGTCTCCAAGGAATTAATCTTGCCCAAAAAAATGTAAAAAATCTAAAGATGATAAAAGGATGATAAAAGATGAAAAAAGATGATCCAAGATAGGTCAAGGAGGAGGTTTTTATAGCCTATGGGAGTTAAAATCCCGATTGGAACTAATCTAGGAAACAAAATCTATCCAAAAGAGTCACAATCCGTCAAAACACGAGATCCCGCGGAGCAGCCTATCGGACACACCTATCGGCCGATAGGCTGGCCCGATAGTTGATTCGTCGGTCGACTTCACTTGATAGGGCTTGGACACCTTTCGGACGCACCTATCGGTCGATAGGCTGGCCCGATAGGTGGTCTGACTTTTGCAAAAATCCGTTTCTTCCGTCCGTTTGACTCGACTCTCGGTCCTTTGTCTCGTTTAGGGTCCTTTTGGCTCTAAAAACCTGCAAACACACTAAAACCAACCCAAACGCGTAATACGGCTCGACTAATCATAAATAAGCCAAATACGAGCACATTAATCACGAAACGAGATAAAAACCTAGTATAAAATCCTAGAAAAATGTGGTAAAATTACCACTTATCAAACCCCCCCAAACTTGAGCATTGTTCGTCCCGAACAACAAAAAGAAAAGAAAAAGAAAGTCGTGAATCATCGTGCAACTCATAGTGTTCAACCTAATCAATACTATCCTGTAATTCTCTCTAAATAATACGAATGTCATAATAGCAAGTTGCACTCAGAATAATGATTCCGCAAAGTAGTCAAGTTCAGTCCTAATCATTCGTTCATGAAGAAAATCCAGCTCAAAGATTAACAAAACATGAGTCAAATCGACCGTCAATATGAAAGGCTAAAATAAACAAGCTAGTTGGTCCCGTTCCATAGTCTAATGGCACAATTTTCACGAGTTTCATAACAAATAAACCTCGGACAGTATTCCCTTATATAAATGCTCAAGAATTTGATTCGAGTTGACCACTAGGTTAGGATCTCGGGATATTTCATCGGGGTAATCCTAGGGTGGAACTTCCATTCTCATGTATTAGGAAACCGTTTGACGTAAAAGACACTCATGGGGCACATGGATGCTCCTAGTTACTAAGTTCCCGTCTACAGCGGAGAAACAACTCGAATATATAATTTCCGCATGTCCGAATCAAGGTTGTCGTTTTACGCGAGAGTAAACAGCGGGTCACGCGAATACCCCTGGTTACTAGGCTCCCTATCATTGGCACATGTGAAATATCTAAATCACTAGTCTAATCAGAGTCGTCGTTTTACGCGAGGGTAAACAACGGGTCACGCGAATGCCCCCGGTTACTAGACTTCCCTTCATAGAACAACATTATCTCGACTTTTGGGAAAAACTGACCGACTCTAAACTCAATCTAAGTGCCAACACGACTAAAGAAACAGTACGACTCACTATCCGGAAGATGTAACCAAACGTATTGACGGTGATTTTAAAACAAGTATGTATCGTCTCTTATCTGCCAAGACCTCTACAATCACGAAAAATTTTGGACCTAAATGAATACTATGCAAAACAGAAATAACTGACTACAACTTGACTAAAACTCGACCGTTTCTTCAGAGAGAAAAACAGTGTCGTAACATCGGTATCACACAAATAGAAGCACGAAAAATTCACGAATAAAGAAAAACTAAGACAAGCAAGGCATCAAAGCAAACAACGAAAAGCAAATAAAAGCAAACACGAAATCTAAAAAAAAAACTACTACGGCCTAAAAATAGAAACTAGCAAACACACCAAACGAAAATGAACATAAAAAAACTAAAAACTAAGCAACAAAAGCTAAATCCATGCAACACCAATATGAGAAGCACAAATAAAAACAACGGGCACCAACACAAGCAAATAGTGATACAAGGCATACAAGGTACTCACACGTGCCGAAATTAACAAAGCCGCACTTCTCCCCCCCCCCCCCCCCCAAAACTTATTTCGCATCCCAAAGGAGGAATAAGTTTGAAAAGAGAAAGGAGTGGCTTTGTTAACGGAGTACCTTTCCTTCTCTGTGGTTGCCTTAGACTTTCCGGCCTTACACGGCTTCGACTTCTTGCTTTGATTTCCAGCCATTTCAAAGTTCCTACAAAACAACCATCCAATCAATATCCAATAAGCAACTCATAATGCAACATTCAACGAGTGTCGACATAATCCAATAATCCCACAACATCGACTAAGAGCCCTATAATGTCCAATAAACATCAAAATCATAGACCCGACAGCCATATACTACGATCAACAAATCACACAACCTCCCCCAAACTTCGACTCCCCCATTTCATATTCAAAGGATCAAAATCACAACCCACAATAACAAAACTACATACTTCGATCATATTAGGACAAATTCTCTCCAATCCAATCTAATTCATTCAAAATTCGAATCATCATCAACAATTCAACTCATATCGATCCCAATTAACAATTCAATTCAACAAATTCGAAATTAGGGTTCTTCCAATTTGGGGTTTTTTTTTTAAAATTCGTTCAATTTCATCAATTAATCCCCCAATTCGAAGTACCCATGAACAATCAAGCATAGATAACATGTTTCCCTCAAGATTCTATCAACAATCGGGCATAAAATTCACAGAACATCAAAGTCTAACGAAAGCCCCCAAAAAGTGGATCCCAATTCGAAATTCAACAAAACTCCAAAAAGAATCCGTCAAAGTGCTTCAAAACATGTATAGAATTTAAAAACAAGAGGATTAAGTGTCGAAATTAAGTACCTTGATCGAATTTGTAAGGAAGAACAATAGAGAAAATCGCCCCTTATTTCTTATCGGCCGATATGTGTGTGTGTGAGAAAAACGGGTGGGAGAAGTGTATAAAATGGGTTATTAATCAACCGGGTCGAAGCGGACACTGGGCCGGGTATGTCCTATCGGGCTGGCCTATCGGCCGATAGGCTGGGCCGATAGGACAGACAGAAACTTACGTACCTTACTATCGGGCGGGATATCGGTCGATAGGGTCTGCCTATCGACCACTGCTTGTAACATTTAATTTTTTCAATTTTTCTCAGCCTATCGGTCGGGCCTATCGGCCGATAGGCTCGACCGATAGGTTCGTCTGTCTCAAAAAAAATTTCAACTTTTTCTATTTCGCAAACTTGGTCCCGTTTTCGCTTGGATATGGCGATTAAAGACCTGCAAGTATCCAAAACTCGGCGTGCATGGATTAGAACTTAACAAAACTAACAAAGCTACTACGAAACTAGAAACTACAAAAAAAAAAAATCACGCAAACGAACAATCGAAAACAAACGAATAAAACGAACTAATATACATACGTTGGGTTACCTCCCAACAAGTGCTACGTTTAACGTCTTTAGCTAGACGATACCTCATTCATTCCGGGTCTTCAGCGACAACTCCCCCTTGAACGGGTTTGTTGATATCAAGATAGCATACGTCCCTCTCATTAGATCGAAACTCGTTCGCCTCCAACATTCGAACATAATTTGGCAAATCCTCAAAAATTTCTTCAACATCGGAATGTGAGTAAATGGAGTGTGAAATGCAATGCTCCAACAAGTCGGTCGGGGGCGGCATAATAGACTCAATTTCATAACATTCCTCGGGCGCATCCTCGGGCTTCTTCATCGCGTCATAGATGGAAATTTTCAGATTTTGATCATTAACCCGGAAGGTAAGATCACCCTCTTGGACGTCGATAAGTGCTCTCCCCGTCGCTAGAAACGGTCTCCCAAAGATCAATGGTTGATTCTCGTCCTCGGGCATATCAAGAACTACGAAATCGGCCGGGTAGACTAAGTGTTGGACTCTAACGAACACATCCTCCACAACTCCCCTCGGGTAAGAGATCGACCGGTCCGCCATGAGTAGAGAAATGGTAGTCGGCTTCATCTCCCCAATCTTCAACCTCTTAAAGATGGATAGAGGCATAAGATTGATGCTTGCCCCGAGATCACACAACACATTACTGAACGTTTGGTCGCCAATCATGCATGTCAAAGTAAAACGTCCTGGATCCTTCTGCTTGAGCGGGAGCTTGTTTTGAATGATAGCGCTACACTCCTCTGTCAAATTTATTGTTTCAAACTTCGCCAGCTTCCTCTTGCTTGCCACAGCGTCTTTCAAGAATTTAACGTACCCCGGCATGTCTCTCAAAGCGTCTAGAAGTGGAATGTGGATATTCACCTTTTGAAACATGTCGATAAACCGTTGAAGCTTTTCATCATATCTCGACTTGGCCAATCGCTGTGGAAATGGAGCTTTTACCTCAAAATCCTTCACATTCGAACCTACAGGAGCCTTTCGACCGATAGGGGGTCGATAGGCTCAATTTCTGGTATTCTGTCTGGGTATCGGGTGGGCATATCGGCCGATAGTCTTGGCCGATGGGCCTGCTGCGTTTCATCTTCCTTCTCGTTCTCGGCTCCCGTTTCTAGTACATCCTTGTTTCCAGATTCCTCAACTTCAGCCCCATGATTACTGTACCTTGTCCCACTCCGAAGCTCGATTGCATTGCATTGTTGCGTCTTCGGGTTGGTCTCGGTACTGCTCGGAAAATGGCCCGGCTTATGAAATCCGGCTTGGGCGTTCGCCATTTGACCCATTTGGGTCTCCACCATCGACATCTGCTTTGTCAAGGCTATCACTGAGTTTCCAATAGATGTCACACTATGCTCGAGAGCCCCGAACCTCTTGTCTACTTTATAAATAAAATCTTTTTGACTTGCCTCTAACCGTTCCAACATTTCTTCCATTGGTGTCTTAGCAATCGGCTCTTGAATAACTCCGTTTTTTACGTTAAATCCCGGTGGTGGCTGAAGAGCATTGTTCGGGTTGGCATAGGAGAAATTAGGGTGGTTTCGATTGTTCGGATAATAGTTCCCCCTATTCCCCCCTTGCCAGAAGTTTCCTCCTTGCACGTAATTTACATCCTCCTCAATTGCAATAGGCTCGTTTAGCTCTTCAAAAACTGCATTGACTCCCAAAGTCTTCTTTCTTAGTATCTCAAGCTCTTTTTGTTGTCTTTCAAATTTCGCCTTCAAATCACCGTAGGCGTCCTCGTCACCGGATGGGACCTTTCTTCTCGTCATCTTCCTATCGGTCACCTCCTCGTAATCATTGTTGACCTTGACTCGATGAGATTCTTGGCCTCTTCATAATCGTTAGCAAGAAATCCCCCTTTCGAGGAATAGTCCAACTCTCTTCTAGCCTTCCTCGTCAAACCCCGATAAAACCGAATGTAGATTTCCTCCTTGTCAATTCCATGATGTGGGCATTTGCGAAGTAGCTTCTTAAATCGGATCCATGCCTCGTATAAGTATTCATCCTCATATTGCTCGAATTGCAAGATATCGTTGATTTGTTTTTGCACCTTCGAGGGATGATAGAACTGTGCTAAGAACAACCGAGTCATCTCTCTCCAAGTACCAATTTCTTTTCGATCTAGGCTCTTGTACCAATCTAGCGCATCGTCTTCTAAGGAGAACTGGAATAGACGGAGCTTAATGACATCCGGCGGCACTCCGTTTTGCTTGATGGTGGCACATATGTCCAAAAACGACTCAAGATGAGCGTTTGGATCTTCATTAACTCCTCCTCCGTATGTTTGAGACTTCACCGTAGCGATGAGGGACGGATTAAGCTCGGAGTTTTTGGCATCAATCTTCCCCCAACCTCCTTCTTGATAATCGTCCAGCTTCGGTCGAAAGCGGGCATTCAAAGGGATCTTCTCGGGACGAGCGAGTTCTCGTGGTGGGTCAACAATGCCGGCCATGGTATCAACGATAGGTATAGAAATAGTCTCGGTTCTCGCTTCTTGCTTTTTCCTCCTCAAAGACTTCTCGATTTCCGGATCCAAAGAAAATAAGTCCTTTCCTTGGGATCTTGTGATCATGCACCGCCTACAAGGAAGAGAAAATAAGATGTGAGTAAACGAGATCGAATATTAATAATAATAGTATACAACCTAAAGTAACAATCTCTTCTTTTTCGAATTATCCCTTTAAGTTTTCTATCAATTCCCCGGCAACGGCGCCAAAAATTGATCGCTTAGAATTCGCGTAGTATGGTTTTCAAATCCGATCAATTTTAAAATTTGTAAAACCTTGAAGTATTTCCAAGGTGTCGAACCCAAGGGAATTGATGTGTCGAAAATAAAGGAAGTAACTCTACTCAAAATTTGACTGCTATTTAGGAATCCGAAAATTTGGTTTGTTTCTAATTATCTAACTTTAAAAATCGAAAAATAAAAATTAAATAAAAGATGAATTATCTAAATCAAGCAAATAAAGCAAATTAGCAAGATAAAATCACAAGTTGAAAGTTAATTGATCCTAGGGTAGTATCATCTAATTGAGTTCACACAATCCATTCACTTGATTCCTTTTCCCCAAACATTAATTCAATCCTAGAAATAATCACTCAGCCGGTCTAGAATTCCGATCAAGGCAACCTAAAAAGATAGTTAATTTAAACCCTTTTCCCCGCCAGGGCTCAAAGAATTTAAATCACTTAAAAAGCGTCAACTTATTTATCTATGATTTATCTTGCTCCACTCAGGTCTTAAGATCAAATCATATTGTGCATCAAGTATTTCCACTAATCAATTACTCCTTCCGGACAAAATTAATTAGCTAACATGCATCGATTAAGGGCCCTTTAATCTAGCATGAGATTTAACACATCTTGATCACAAGCCTAGGATGAAAGGTCAAAAGGTAATCAAAGGGACATCATGTGAACATCAATTAAAATTACTAACCCTAGAATCAATCAATGGATTTAGCCAGACATAATTGAAATTAAACAAGAAATAGATGGAGAATGCATATTATTCATATGAAAAGAGAGATTACAACCCTTCTGGATGAACTCTGAGTCTTCAATCTCCGAAAAAGTAGAAAAACAATAATACTTGCTTCTCTCCAAAAAGTTCTTGTCTCCAAGGAATTAATCTTGCCCAAAAAAATGTAAAAAGTCTAAAGATGATAAAAGGATGATAAAAGATGAAAAAAGATGATCCAAGCTAGGTCTAGGAGGAGGTTTTTATAGCCTATGGGAGTTAAAATCCCGATTGGAACTAATCTAGGAAACAAAATCTATCCAAAAGAGTCACAATCCGTCAAAACACGAGATCCCGCGGAGCAGCCTATCGGACACACCTATCGGCCGATAGGCTGGCCCGATAGTTGGTTCGTCGGTCGACTTCACTTGATAGGGCTTGGACACCTTTAGGACGCACCTATCGGCCGATAGGCTGGCCCGATAGGTGGTCTGACTTTTGCAAAAATCCGTTTCTTCCGTCCGTTTGACTCGACTCTCGGTCCTTTGTCTCGTTTTGGGTCCTTTTGGCTCTAAAAACCTGCAAACACACTAAAACTAACCCAAACGCGTAATACGGCTCGACTAATCATAAATAAGCCAAATACGAGCACATTAATCACGAAACGAGATAAAAAACTAGTATAAAATCCTAGAAAAATGTGGTAAAATTACCACTTATCACGGCTAGCACGCGCTAAGGTTCCATAGTTAGCGCACGCTAAGTGTTGTAGTTAGCGCGCGCTAACGGGTGGTGCAGAAACAGTCCAGAGGCCACTGGACTGGGTTCAGACGTTGATCAGCGCACGCTATTTAGTATCATAGCGCGCGCTAGAGTGCGTTGGTAGCGCACGCTAAGGGGAGGATAGCGCATGCTACCTGGTAGTTTCGGCAGTCCAGGAGCTACTGGACTGGGTCTGAAGTTCTCGTTAGCGCATGCTAACACTTGGGGTTAGCGCACGCTAACAGTGTATTTTTGGTCAGGAGTTTTGTTCGGTGCCGCGATAGCGCACACTAACCTTAATGATTAGGATCTTTTGATTTTGGAAACCCCCGATGGCAATTTAAATCACTTTATAAATTGTTTCCCTTGACTTGGGATTGGGATCTTTCGATTTTGGAAAGCTTTACCTAAACACTTGCCTCGGGAAGTATTTTCGTTATGTTTAAATCTTTGGGGATTCCTGGTTATTATTGTCCTTGGAACTTGTATAGTATGGCTCGTATTTTTGCACTTGTACTTGCACTAGCAAAATAGTGGAATTTTGCTAACCCCCGAGAAATCGAGGGGTGGATGTCTGTATTGCATTCAGGTTTTGGAGCATAGCACAGGTTCGGCATGAAGGATGATGAAAGATGAACGATACTAATCACACCAGGACCCGTTGATGTCGTATTGGTTTAGTTGTATTTTATTTTCCGCTGCAGTATTCTTTCCCCGTTGTACGGGAGTGTGTTGTACTCGACCCCTGCGTGGGCATGTGTTGTGATTGAGTTGTATGTATTTATTGAAAGACCAAATCGGTCTGCTGAGTCATTTTAGCCTTAAGGGCATTATTGAGATGTTCGATGTTGTTACCAGCCTGGTAGACCCTTGAGGAAAGGTTCTACGGCGTGTAATATCCCTGAGCGGATTGGGGGTGTTACAAACGTAATACAGATGTAACCCAGAACATTGGTGCAAATCAGTAGCTCTGAGAAGTAGTTCGTATGAATCCCCCTCGTTTTGATGGTGCCGCAGATGCATTGGGTTGGGATGGTTGGCTTTTCCAGTTGGAAAAGATATTCGAGGTAGTTGATTGTCCAGAAGAACGTAAAGTGCCGGTCGCTTAGTATCTTCTCGACAAAGATGCCGCTAACTGGTGGGAGGCTGTTAAGCCTCGAGATCATGTTGTCGCGTGGGCAGAGTTCCAGAGATTCATGAGAGATGAGTTCTGTCCAGAACCGATCAGAAATCATAGGATTAATGAATTCTTTTCGGAAAAACCGCAAGATGTACCGCTGTCTCAAGCTATTCTTGACTATACAAAACAGCTCAGCTACGTGCAGGATCAGGTCAGGACAGGGGAAGATAAGATCTATCATTTTAGTAGACGAATGAAGCCGGAGATTCGTCAGTACATGGCAGGTCTAACTTGTACTTCATTGAGAGATTATCAGAATAGGGCGTTAGCCTATGAGCTGTCTGTAGCATCGACTAAGCATATGTCGGAATCAAAGAAACAGAAAACTATTAGGAACTTTTCAGGAAATCAGGGGAGTGGCCCCCCTGAGGCTGGGACTTCGTGTCGTCATCCCAAGAAGGTTCCTCGATCGCGTGATCAGAGGAGTAGTACCCCTGCAGTGAGTAATGTGAGCAGCATGAAGACATGTTATAACTGTAGTCGAGAGGGCCATACCCCGAAGAATTGTCGTTCACCATTAGTCAGCTGTTTCAATTGTGGCCAGGTGGGTCACCGATCCATGCATTGCGAGACGGTAGCTGAGAGGTTTGGGGATTGAGTTTCCGTCTCTGCTCCAAAAGGACATGGAGATGCCTAGTGCGGATTTTGAGAACTTCGGCGTAGTCCGAATCGTTTGTGGTTATCCTTGCAGATTGTTTTGTGTTTATTTTCTATTCTCTTGACTGTGCATGTTTTCTTATAATAAGTACCTCCTGTTTTGTGATTGTTCGGATAGTTGGCTTGATTGTGTTATCTGTTTGGTGATACTTGACACTTGTTGGTTTTATTATGTCTCTACTTATGACATTATGATGTTTGTCGTTGAGCACGATTCCGCACCGTAAGTTTCTTTGTGTTGCTGGTAGCGTTTCACCTTTGGGCGTGAATTATTCGGTTCTTGTGTATCTCGTTGAGATGTTTCCTGGTGGGACATTTCTCATCCCTACTTATTTTAAGTTTCGGGACGAAACTTCTTTTAAGGAGGGTAGTATGTAATATCCGCAATTTCAATTTCCGGTAATTTTCTTTTTTTGGCGGAAGTCTATTTTAGCGACTCGCTTGTGACCTTTTCATTACTCCGAGAATGATTAATTCTGCACTTTTTGACATCTGAGTTCGTTTAGGTGTTGTTTTGCTCAGTTTCGTGCTTCTTGGCGACTTTTCCGCACTTGAGTTCGATTCTTGCGAATCTCGTTCCAAACTGTTGTTTCGTGTTTCCCATAAGTCCGTTTAACCTTGTTAGACATGTTGTGAACTTCGGTTTGGTTATTCTTTGTGGTATCGTGATTTTCCGGACATTTGGGCCGTTTCGTATTTCCCAAAGTTTTGGGTACTTGTTTTCGTACTCGCTCTTACCTACCTCCTCCGGGTTGTCGGAATCACACGTTTGATTAGCGCTTTCGTTCGTTGTTGAGAATCCTTCATTCGCGTTATGTCATGTTTTACGCGTCGTCGCATTTCGAGGCCGTTCGGGACTGACCTGAGAGCAGAATGGATTTTTCTGCCAGAAGGCAGGTTACAGCCGTAACCTGCAGTATGTTACAACCGTAAGGGCCACATGTTACGGCTGTAAGGGCCGTGAGATACGTCCGTAATGGTCGTGTGTTACGTCCGTATTGTCTTACTGTTACGGCCGTAACTGGTGTCTGTACAAGTACAGAACTCTTTTCTGTTTTGGTCAGACTTCGACCATTTCTCTTCTTCTTGGCGTCGGGCAGAACCCTGGGGCGATTCTAGGGTGATTCTTCACGGGAATTCATCAATCTTTCATCCTACAACATAATCAAGGTCTTGGCGTGTATATTAACAACATCAAATCATCCTTTTTCCCTTTGAATCGAGGTAATCATCCTAGAACCCTATTTCGTGAATAATTCGGGTTCGTCTTGATTTCGTGATTTTAATCCAAAATTGTTGGTTACTTTGTTGTTATCTAGTAATATTGATCATAACCCATGGTTTAGAAATTCGTTTTCATGATTTCATCGGGTCGATTCGCGTTCTTGGCCGTTTTACGGGAAACCCTTGAACTTACACCAGTTGTTCCTTTAATTAAGTGGCTTTGGGTCGTATTATGAAATTCAATTTCATTGTTGTTATTGTCATTCGTAGTTTATTGCCGCGAGTTGTCGTTCGGCGAAGTCGGCAGATTCGTATTCGGTTCGTGTCGCCTCACTTCGGTCATTTCTCCGCGGTTGTGTTTATCCGAGGCAAGTACCTTGTTCATACATTTCTTGATTTGTGGATATGATGATCGGCGATCGTCTAAGTGTGTTTGTTTGGTAGTTTGAAATGAACTTTCAAAAGATTCGGTTTAGCCTCGTTAAGGGCTCACTTTCATAATGCGTGTGTTTTGTGAATGGCGTGTTTTATGAATGGTTAAGTGAACTCTATGAATACGCTTGGTGTTGTTGTTGTGCTTTGAAAATATATATACATATATTATCTTATTTCGGTGCGTTGTGATTTGACAATTGTGTCGTATTATGTGTTTGTTACCTTTTGGGTGAATTGTTGGTTATCCTTGGTGTATTATGTTATGTGTGAGAACGTGTGGATATGGGCGGGGTCTACGGTGACACATGGCATGTGACCATGTGGTCAGGATGCAACAAGCGATTGATCCAAACGTGATAGCCTAAGAAAAACTACGGTGACACATGGCTTGTGATAATGCGGTCAGGATGCAACAAGTGATTGATCCAACCGTGAGCGCCTAAGAATACCTACGGTGACACATGGCATGCGATCATGTGGTCAGGAGACAACAAGTGATTGATCCAACCGTGAGATGACGTGGCAAGTGATCACGGTGGTATAAGAAGATGACGTGGCATGTGTTCACGGTGTTACGTATATGATTTTGGATGTGTTTTTCCAGGTCGAGTACCTTGGATGTGTTACTGAGATTTCGTATCTCGGGTGGTTATGTTTTGTTGACTTTATGTCCATCGAGGAGACGTGACGTGGGCTTTGAACCTTGTAAATTGTTGTTGGTTTTTATTTGAGAAAGCAAATTTTTGGGCTGTGACCCCTGCTAGTTTTGGAAAGAGAAGGATTCGATAATCCTAAATTGTTTTCCATTAAAACTCCCGAGGGATTTTAAACCATTTTACAAACTGTTCTCGTGATTTGCGATCTTTTGAATTTGGAAAGTTTTACTCAAACTCTTGCCTCGGGAAGTATTTTTTGTTATGTTTGAATCTTTGAGGATTCCTGATTACTATTATTCTTGGAATATGATTTGTATGACTCGTGTTTACACTTTGTACTTGCACTAGCAAAATAGTGGAATTTTGCTAACTCCCGAGTAATCGGGGGTGGATGTCTGTATTGCATTTAGGTTTTTGGGAGCATAACACAGGGTCGGCATGAAGGATGATGAAAGATGATTGATACTAATCAGATGAGGATCCATACGATGTCATATTGGTTTGGTTGTATTTTATTTCTGCTGCAGTATTTTCCCCGTTGTACGGGAGTGTGTTGTGATTTGACCCCTGCGTGGGCATGTATTGAGATTGAGTGATATGTATTAATTGAAATACCAAATTGGTCTACTGAGTCATTTTTAGCCTTAAAGGCGATGTTGAGATGTTTGATTTTAGTTACCAGCCTGGTATATCCTTGAGGAAAGGGTCTACGACGTGTAATATCCCTGAGTGGATTGGGGGTGTTACCATACCAGGATGGTTGTTTTGGATATTGTTGATCGTATTGATCTTTCATTATCCGTGTGTCGTTGTTCACTTTGATGAGTCTTTTGATCCTTATTGGATATGTCTTTTCCTTGAGTTTCGTTGTAATGTGTAGGATTTTCAAGGCGGGCAAGTATAGTCATGTGTAGGTTCATTACCTTCACATTGAGTTGTGCACACGACGTACTTCGTGAGACTGATTAGGTATAAGACCACACGTGTATTCGATCGATACCCATTTGTGGCTTGTGCACGAACACATTTCTGGATCGGGCGTACTGTGATGTCCATCTTGAGCCATAACGATTGGTCGTTCATAATCCATGTATGATTGGATATGTTCGAAGGTTTGCGACTGGTTGTTAATATGACCGAGGGGTATGTTTGAAAGTCGGGTTTGCTTCTTTCAGATCCATTATATGTGATTTGTATGTCGTTTTGAGGATTTTATTCTCTGTCACCATGGTTCTTCGCTGGTCTTGTTTGGAGTTTATCAGGTTGATGATATTCTCGGTTGTGTTTTGACTTTTAATTGGTCGTATTGGAGTTTATCATGTTGATGATATTCTCGGTTGATGTTTTGGTTGATCATGGTTACTGATCGTATGAGCGTTCGGACTTTGTGTCGATGTTTCGGAATTTTGATGTCATTGGTCTATAGATGTATGTGTATATTTGGTTCTTATCAGGATTGGTATCTGACTGTGTGATCCGACGGACAGTATTTGGCACGGATGGATTATTGCACACTTGTGAGTTATGATGATGTTTTGAGAATTCTTGGTATTGATTGAATACAGTACATATGGTTGTAGTTCATTTCGTCATTTGAGAATGCGAAATGTGGATTATGGTAAGGATTGATTTGATATGGATCGCTATGGGTCGGTGGGGTTATGACGGTAAAAGGATAATCAGATACCTTAACTACACAATTAATGTTGGTCTATGGTATCCAAAGGATGACAACTTTGAACTTTCAGGATATTCAGATGCAGACTTTGTAGGATGCAAGATCGACAGGAAAAGCACAAGTGGAGTGTGTCAATTCCTTGGAACTTGACTTATATCATGGTTCAGTAAGAACCAAGTATCTAACTCAATATCCACAACTGAGTCAGAATACCTAGCTGCAGGTAGCTGTTGTGCTCAAATTTTGTGGATCGGACAACAGCTAAAGGATTACAATATCACAGCAAATGAAGTTCCTATCTGGTGTCACAACAAGAGTGCAATTGCTATAACCAACAATCCAGTCTTACATTCAAGAACAAAGCACATAGATGTCAAATATAATTTTATCAGAGATCATGTGCTCAACAAAAGAGTAAGATTGAAAAGAGTCTGCACAGAATATCAAATTGCTCACATATTCACTAAGCCTTTACTAGAAGAAAGGTTTCTTGAACTTGGCAGGATTCTTGGATTACTAGATTGGGAATCTAGTACTTAGTTGAAAAATAGATGAGAAAAGTCATCTGGCCTGAAGCAGACCAGAGATGAAGGAAAAGTCATCTGACCAGACCAAACGAAGAAAAATCACATGATGAGAACCCGATGGAAGAAGTCACCTTATGCAGAAGCAGATAAGGACAGACGAAGAAAAAACTAGCTGATCAGAAGCACAGACAAGAAATATCCCCTGATCAGAGCAGATAAGGAATTGAAATCACAACTCATCAGAAGTCAAACGGTCAACCAGCTAAGTTTCTCATCCATTGACCAGCATGTGATTATTTAATTATATTCTTTATCAACACGTGGCTAAAAACACATGATCACACTACCCCCACGTTTACTTTACGAGGACCAAAATCCATTCCAACCGCCATTCTTTATTTAATTAATAAATCCAAAAACCTCTTCTCAACTGGCTATTTAAGACGGTCGACAATCATTTCAGAAAAACCTTATCATATTCAAGCTTTAGAAACCCTAATTTCTCTGAAAAAGCAAAGAACACTAGAATCTTCACTACACTAAATCGAAACACTATCTTTTGCATAATTGGACTCAACTACTTATTTCAAGGGCGTCAACCTGAAGCTGGTGAAAGAACAAATCATTTTAGCATCATCTTCGATTTTGAAGGATTGCTGGAATCAAACAACACGACGGAGATGGCGCAACTGATCTCAAAAATGAAAAAGAATGGTATCTACCATTTCCTAGATATCAACCTCTCTTAGCTTTTCAAGGAAGCTGTTATCTATTTATTCAAAGAAGCACAAGTCACCGAGCATGGGATTGAGAGTTCAATTTTTGGCGAACACATCACTATTACCAAGCAGACAATTGCCGATGCTTTTACATGGAAATAGAGGCATAGCAGTCGAGGCCCTGAAGCAAAAACCCATTAACATCTGGTCTGAGATCAAAACACCGGACCAACCAATGAAGGTTAAATTCACGACCAAGAAAGGAGATCTCATAAAACAATACAAGTACATTTTGGATATTACAACTAAGATAGTAACGGTAATGGCAGGCAGCTTCGATCAACTATCTTCATCCAAATACACTGTTTTTGGAGCAAAGATCCAGATACAGTGGATTAACTGGCCTGATTATATTTATAGGCAGTTAGTCCGGGAAGTCAACAAAGCTGGCTGGATGATGGTGAGAATAATTTCAGGCAAAAATTGGCCTATGTAACTCATATTAGTCGGATCTTAGAGTTCCTTGGGAAAGCTAAAGGAAAGGCAGATACTTTTCATGCCAGTAAAAGACTTGGTCACCTGGACCAAGATACATTGAAGATGCTTGGAGATAAGAAGCTGAAAGCAGCTGAGATACTTAGGGAAATGACGAGTGGAAGTTTCCCTTTACAGAGGATCTTCGGACTCATAGCAGGTCCAATCTATTGTAGCTGCTCAAAACCCACCTGAGATGATTGCAGAGGAGATGACGTCAGCTCCCTCTGCAACTGAGATTATACAAAAGTCACATGCACCTGAAGTGGCACCTGTAGATGGCTCTGCCAGTGACAACCTCCCTCTGTCCAAGATATTCAAAAGAAAGTCACCTGAACCGGAGGAAGTTGTCTATGTCACATCCTCACCTGATCAGTCCCCCAAACGACATAAAGGCCTGGTGGACTATTCATCAGAAGAAGAAGAAGAAGAAGAAGAAGAAGAAGAATAAGAAGAAGAAGAAGAAGAAGAAGAAGAAGAAGAGATGCAGACTGTGATATCACCTGCACCTGCACATATTGAAGAACAACCAGATCATCCCTCAGCTCAAATGCAGATAGTCATCTCACCTGCACCAGCATTACTTGAAGATCAACCTGCTCATTCCTCTGAGCTAATAGAAGAAGTGCTTCCCATCCTAACACTTCCAAGTGTTACATAGGAATAAGAGTCAAGAGAGACTATTGAGGTACCAGAAGCTGGATACTCCCTCAACCTCAGGGAGAACAACCCCCTAAACCTTACCAAGGATCAACTAAAATTGGTAAAACAACAATCCCTAAAATTTTATTTTGTCAATATTTTTGATGAATGGAAAGAACTGAAAACACTTACCTTCTCTCAATTAAGATAATTTGTTGAAAGAAGTACCTGGGATCGCCCCATGGCCACTGAACAACTCATCATGTTCTTCTGTCAAGAGACAGATGTGAACTTGTTGTTAAAGGAGAACTATTTCATCTCTTATTTTAAACAAAATATGGACTAGTTCGTCCTTCAAGTTACGAAAGGGTGTATCACAAGGTGAGACCCTTGGTGAGGAGGAAAAAGTATAAAAGAAGAAAGAAGGTAGAGAAGGAGAAGAAATGAAGGAAAAAGGAATTGTCGTTGAATAAATTGAAAAGAAAGAAGAAAGTGCAAAAGAAGGGGTTGAAAAAGAAGAGAAAGAAAAGGTAGAGGAGAAGGATGAAGAAGAATAAAAGAAGGGAGATGAGGAAAAGGAAGATGTGGAAGAGAAAGATGAGAAAGAAGATTAATAGAAGAAGGAAGAAAAGGAAGAAGACCGAAAAGAGGATGATGAGGACCGTGATCAGAAGTCACCTGATCAGGCCCCTAGTTCAGCACATCCTGAGGAAGCAGAGCATCAAGGGGAACAACTTGAGGATACCCCCTCCAAGAATAAATCATATGCAGAGAAGAAGTCATCTGCAGAGAAGGAGTCCTCTGAAGAGAAGAAGAAGAAGAGCAAGTCACCTGCAGATGAGGACCTCTCAGACAAGTCACGGGCCCCTGATCCAACACCGTATGATCAGGAACCAGTTGACAGGAAACTCTCATCTGAGAAATACGTTTCTAAGAGACCAACTGCAGAAGAGGAGTCAGGAGATAATGTTGATCAAGCTCCTACATATCATCTGCCTCCAAACTTCACTGCCCTGGTCAGAGGAATTGTTGAAGATACAGTTGCTAAACTTTTGACAAATGATGTCAAACTAGATCTGAGGTCTATCAATGAAAAGCTAGATACTTTGATCAATCGGAAAGAACCCTCACCCCCACCCACAAACTCAAGAATCCCCCTTGGCATGACTCACTTAATGCTAAGAGTGGAGGAACAGCTAGCAAGAGTTACTGATGCTGGCAAAAAGGGGGAAGATATAAATAAGGGGGAAGAGAAAGAAGAAGCAAGATCAAAAAGGAAACAAGACCTTCCACTGATTCAGGAAAGAACCTCAAGCCTGAAGAGAAAAGTGTCAGCTGCACCATCTGAAGAACCTGCAGCCAAAAGGAAAAAAACCAAGCAAGATCATGCAGTACGATTATAATGGGAAGGAAAAGAGCTCTAATATGTTGAGGAATTCTTGCCTTTTCAGGCAGAGCCTATGTGTGGAAAAGCAAGAAAATAGTTCATAGAGAAGTACTACCGTTGGGAAATACTTCAAGACAAAGATAACTCCCCACAAGAAATTTTCATAAACTTCATGGAGATCAATTACCCCAACATTTGGGAGATTTTGAAGAAGTATGCAGAAAGGGAATTCAATGCATACCCCATGATTCCAAACTTCAGACATGAAGAAACACCTACCCTCATGAATGGAGAACTGGATGAGATTGCTCTTCAGAAAGAAATTAAAAAGGTATGCATTGAAAACAAATTCTCATCTCCAGAACAACAGCAGTTTGCCTCCTTGGTGGTCAAGAAAAAATATGGGTTAGCCCCAGTTACAAAAAGACCCATTGGAGCAAAACCTTTAAAGACACTTCCTCCAGCAAGGACCAGAGGAAGAGGCAGAGGAGGAGGGAGATGAATTTTATTGTGATATTACTTGTAATTTTTCAGTTTACTTGTAATTTTTCTTGGTACTTGTAATTTTCATTTTTACTTGCATTTTCTCATTCAAGGACTGTAATGTAATATGTAATTCTGAAAGTTTATCTTGCATTTTACGTTTGTGCAGACTTATTTACATCTGAATGCTTAAGTTTTGTCATAATCAAAATAGGGGGAAATTGTTAAGAATACTTGTTAGGTTTTATGATGACATCCCTGTATTCATGATTTATTCAAATGTATGCTCTAAGTACTTGGCATTGTAAAGAAGAACCAAATGAGTATCTTCTGTAAGCCTTGGAATAGGCTAAGTTTGATCAATAGAGTTAATCAGTAGAAACTCGGCTTAGTATAGAACTCCAAAATATCAGATAAGTTTATCAGTCGAGTTTTGGTCAGCTCTAATAACAGAGAGGTTTGACCAAAACACTGTAGTAGCCGAGGTTCAGACAAGTAATCATCAGGCGAGATTACTTCAGCTGAGTTTTGGTCAACTGTAATAATAGAGAGCTTTGATCAAAACACTATAACAGCCGAGGTTCAGACAAGTAATCATCAGACGAGATAACTTCAGCCGAGTTTTGGTCAACTCAATAGATCAGAGAAGGTTGACCATATACGAGATATAATCAGGCGACATATCAGGTGAGTTCTGGTCAACATAGTATATCAGAGAAGTTTTACCATAGACGACTTATTAACAGAGAAGGTCTGGTCAACATAAAACATCAGCTGATGTTTGACCACATATGAGATATCATCAGACAAGTTATCAAGCAAGATTCGGTCAAAAAGAACATGAGTTGTAGGTAGACTGCAGACGAGTACTTTACCAATCGAGGTTTTCGGTAAAACGGAATATCAGAGGAGGTTGACCAAACTCATCCTGCAAGCCAAGTTTAAAGTATCAGTGAAGAAGCTTAGTCCACGTCAGCAAAGCGTTGAAAATCAACAATAACGGCAAGACACATGCAGATGTAAATTCAAGGAGATAAAGTGACTAATTCCTGGAAGTTAAGGAATAATCTATTCCAAGAGATTGGCGCCCGGAAGACTTTTTAAATATGGTAATCAAGAAAAGTGGCACAACGGGAAGATTCTTCAAATGGACATATTTGAAGAAAGAGACAAGTCGTGCAAAGAGATGAACGACTAAACAAAGAAGTCCACTCTCTAACGGACGGATTTGTTACAAGAGATGCAATGCTATGAAGAAGCTCAAGATTCGTACTATAAATATCTGAAGACAGATTTGAGCAAAGTATGATGCGTACAACATTTACAAGCGAACAAATATTCGAAGCAATTAAAACTATCAAAGCGAAATATAGCATCACGAAGAGCAAAGTTTCAAAGTTCATATACTGAGAAGCTCTTGAGTTGGAGAAAACGATACTCTTGTCTTAAAATTTGAGTAAGGGGTAATTATGTGAACGTGGTTTTCAAAAGTTTCGAGGCTGATAAGGCATCCACGGATTCTTGATTGGAAGGTGATATACAGCTTGCGAGTTATTGAGGCATCCAAGGGTTTTCAATCAGAAGGTGCTAGGTAGTCAAAGCGAGTTGCAACAGCCACAGGTCTCCACTGGTTGGAAGCTGCTGTAACTAGAGAATTCTCTGTAACATTTAGTGAATTTATCTCCAACTGGTTTGGAGAGAAGTGGACTAGTAGAGGATTACCCCACCTCTGAAACCACTATAAGTGCCTGTGTGTTTTACTGCATTACATCATACTTATATACTGCATTCATATTAACTGTTTCATTTAGCAGTCAACTGTCTTCTGTATAACTTAGTTTTACAGTTGCCATAAGTCACCTGCAGTCGACATAAGTCACCTGCATTGTCATCAGCTGTGCTTCCGCATTACTCATCTGCAGCTAAGGTTTGTTAGCTCCATATTATATCAACTGAGTTACTCACCTGAGATTCAGGAAAAGAGTTTAAAAGTCTATTCATCCAACCCCCATCCCCTATAAACTTATTCCTCACGACTTATGACCTACAATGCTTTCTCTAGAACTCGACTGTAACTGTGTTTTGGTCAAACCTCGCCTGATATTTCCGTTGACCAAACTCGCCTGATAATGAACTCGCCTGAAGACTTATCTGATATTTTGTAAGTTCTATACTTAGCCGATTATTCTATCTGATCGACACTTGATCAATACTTAGTCTATTCAATGGCTTATATAAGATACTCGATTTGATTCTTTTTTACAATGCCAAATACTTAGTGCATATATTTGAATAAATCATGAATACAAGGATGACATCATCAAAATCTAACAAGTATTCCTAATATATATATACCCTGATGTTTTTCTTTAATATTTGACTCATTGTCATAATCTTGGCCCCAGACATCAAATATGTCAAGATCAAGATTTTTCAACTCATTTTTTTAAAACATCATAAAGTCATTGGCCACTTGTATCATTAAAATTTAAAAATCCTAAAAAAGATTTCTCAATGCTTACAGAATGTGGAGAAACATCCACATAAATACTTTGCTTGTTTGATTTTTTAATGATTTCAGTTTTAATTGCTTGCTTTATCCGGAGTACATATCACAGAGAAATACTTTGCTTATTTGACTTTTAATGATTTTAGTTTTAGTTGCAGAAGCAAGCAAAAATATTAACTCATTTAGGATGTTATGCCCAAGATAATGATAGTGAACATCATCATTTGTGATATGTCTAGCATGTTCTTAAACAGGTGGTTTAAGCTCTGCTAGCATTTCAATTAACCCAAAAAAAAAATTCATTGTTATTTTGATACAATCTCCCATTAGAACCTTGAGAGGCCAAATTATATTTAACAAGGAACTTCACTACAGAAATGTTTCTTTCTAAAACATTTTTCAATGCTCTTTCTCTTTCTCAATTAGTCTTCGAGATGTTTTATCTGTAGTTTCATTCTTTTTTAACCTTTGCGTAACTCATACCAAGTGTTCATACTCTTAACATGTTATTTGCCTATCTCGTGCTCTTTAAGTCTTTCAACAATATGTATCTAATCACAAAAACCCTCATTTGTTAAATGACATTCATCAATCCCTCTTTTAAAAAATTTACAGCAAAAGAAGTACTTTATCAAGCTCTTTTGAATAAACACGCGGATCTCTTTCGCATTTTTCTCCATTTGGTAAAATCATACTATACAAATAAGTTATAAACCGTCTAGAAAGTTTATCTTTGGGACCATTCACAATGAAAGAATCTCTTTAAGGACCTTTCAGCATGAATAGATCAATCATTTTAGGATCAAGAACATCTCATATTCTTGGATCAAATATATCAAACAAATACTCAAATGAGCTTTCAATGTCTACATTATTTTCACCGTTTTCAGCATCAATATTTTCATTACCACATTATCATTTTCAATGGGTACATCAACTCTATTCTCTTCCTCTTGAATCCTTCCTCTCGACCGAACGCTACACTTACGAAGTGGAGGATGGTGTTGATTTTAGTACATAAATCACACATCTCAATTATTCATCAAAGTCTTAAAATAATATATCTATTATATCATCTAAACCCCACAAAATATCAAATGACATGAAGACAAAGAAGATTAATCACCAACATGTGGTGTGAGGTGGGGGGCAAACAAGAAGAATAATTATGGAGTTTGCTCATTTCGATCCTTGAAACGGACCTTCGTGTATCTAGTACGATAGATAAAACTTGGCATGTTTTAATATTAATACAATTAATTGATCCAATTAATTAATTATATTAAATATAAATTCTCTAAGAAATAATATGAAATAAAATTAGTTACCCAATAAGTAGTTAATACACGAGACGATTTAATTTATCTAATAAATTAAATTAGACATCTAATGTCCAATATTAACCAAGAGAGAATAAGCTAAATATAATCCATTGTCAATTCTTGTGCCGCGACTCTGTAGGTTCGTCTCAGTTAATATTGGTAGGACCCAATTAGTGTTAGCACCACCTAACCAGTCTCGTAGCCTACACCGTAAGCTAACTGAGAACGAATGATGTTGATCATTCCAAAAATCTTTATGTCATGAATACCATATACGTATAAACCCTTCAATCATATATCCCAGTCAAGTATTAGGGTCATGGTAATATCAAACCCTACAGTAACTTGCCTCTATGTATTTATTCATACAAAACGAGATCACCGAGCTCTCATGTACCAAATACAACTAGCTCTAAATGCTTTAACCAAAGTCTTATGATCGCATTTGCCATTAACCGCATAGGATATTTACCTGCTCACTTATAGAAGAGAGAATATTATCTTGGTATTAGTAGAGACTGCTACTTGCCCACTAAGTTGCACTTCGAGATTGATCCCACCAATAGGTGATTGGACGAACTACTCTAATGACTAACTTAATGCCACAAGCACATATCCTATTGAAACCTCAAGTCAAAGGTTCACGTATGCATATCACAACTTTTCAATTCAGTCATTGACAATTCCAGAGTGAAATCCATGCGATCGAATCGAGGTGAATTGGTTCGAGTATACTAATCCCATTAGCATACCTATAATGTGTGCTCCCATTTACCCCTAGTGAAGACAAAAACTCGACATGTCAAAGTACACGTTATACATGTCTTATCTAAACTTACTGCCTAGTTAAATTTTATCGACTTGTGAACCAGTTAAGCATTCGAGCGCTAAACACTTCTAGTGTCTATCTTCTTATCTCCATAAGGCGTGGAATGTTTCCTCTCAAATGCAAGGACTATTATTCTATATATCAAATCACAATATCAGCGATATAGAATAATATAGAAACAATAAATGCCTTATTTAATTTAATATTCAGAACTACAATACAATGCTCTCACTCTCTCATCCTATAAGTGGCATTCGAGGGCATATTCCTGACAAGTAATAGATTACGAGTTGTAATATTTTGACAAAAACATGTAACTTTTATCGATAAGTGTAACACCCCCAATCCACTCAGGGATATTACACGTCGTAGACCCTCTCCTCGAGGATCTACCAGACTGATAACTAAAATCAAACATCTAAACATCGCCTTTAAGGCTAAAATGACTCAGTAGACCGATTTGGTCTTTCAATAATAACATACAACTCAATTCCAAACACATACCCACGCAGGGGTCAAAATACAATAAACTCCCGTACAACGGGGAAAAGATACTGCAGCGGAAAAGAAAATACAACTAGACCAATACGACATCAACGGATCCTCGTGTGATTAGTATCGTTCATCCTTCATCATCCTTCGTGCCGACCCTGTGCTATGCTCCAAAACCTGGATGCAAAAATAGACATCCACCCCCCGAATACTCGGGGGTTAGCAAAACTCCACTGTTTTGCTAGTGCAAGTACAAGTGCAAAAATACGAGCCATACAATTCAAATTCCAAGAATGACAATAATCAGAAATCCTCAAAGATTAAAATACAACGAAACGAATACTTCCCGAGGCAAGAATTTGAGTAAAACTTTCCAAATCCGAAAGATCACAATTAACGAGAACGGTTTTCAAAATGGTTTAAAATACCCTCGGGAGTTTTAATAGAAAATAAATTAGGATTATCAAATCCTTATCTTTCCAAAAATCAACAGGGGTCACAGCCCAAAGGTTTTATTTTAGCAAATAGAAAACCGACAACAATTCACAGGGCCAGAGCCCAACATCACGTGTCCTCAACGGACATAAAATTCAACGAAACATAATCACGCACGCGCATCGCCTAGGACCGGGATGCCACCACAGACATCCCACCTAGGGGTGGACTCGGTTCTATTCGGTTCGGTTTTTGACCGAAACCGAGAGTCGAACCAAATATTCGGTTTCGGTTTGGTTCGGTTCTTTTTGAAGTTCGGTTCGGTTAAGTTCGGTTTTATTAATATTCGGTTCGGTTTCGATTTGGTTTGATGTTTTTTCGGTTCTTCACAATATAAATTCAAATATTATATGCAATAGAATAAGTTATATATAACAACAAGCCAACAAGAGTTATATATATGTTCAAGATAAAAGCTAGAGTTGCATAGCAATTTCCAAATAGCTCAAAATATATAACAATCGTAAATCACAGTAGCTCATTCTCTCAACCTAAATTAATTGATTCACAAATTCATGAGCATACTATCGGTCCTTCTTGGACCCACGAGGGTCTTACAAAAGGAAAACGAATTATACTAAAATTCGAAACACACCAAAATCACAAAAACAATGACATTTTAGTATGTTGAAATTTGACTTCGGTCCATTTCGGTCCGGTTCGGTTCCGCTCTACCCCGAACTGAGAACCAAACCAAATTAGTTCGGTTCGGTTCTGTTTTTTTGTTTTTCGGTTCGGTCTTCTTCGGTTTCGGTTTTTCGGTTATTTTTTTCTGGTTTTTTCGGTTCGGTTTTGGATTTTCGGTTCCGAAATGCCACCCCTAATCCCACTGAGGCCTCAAAGGACCCTCCCGAGTTGGCTAGCGAAACAAATCACAACATCTCACGGTTGGATCAATCACTTGTTGCATCCTGGCCACATGATCGCATGCCATGCGCCACCGTAGATTAACTTTGGCGCTCACGGTTGGATCAATCACTTGTTGCATCCTGGCCACATGATCACATGCCATGTGCCACCGTAGTTTTTCTTAGGCTCTCACGGTTGGATCAATCGCTTGTTGCATCCTGGCCACATGATCACATGCCATGTGCCACCGTAGGCCCCGCCCACATCCACACAATCACATATATAGCACAATACAACAAAGATATCCAAACAATTCACTCAGAGGCATCAAACACTTAGCAAAGCACCACGTCAAACCACAATGCACCGAAATGAAATAATATACGTCCACACGCAATACCAAGTGCAACATCAACACCAAACATATCCATAGAATTCACATAGTCATTCATAAACCACACCATTCACAAAACACACACGTTTTGAAAGCAAGCCTTTAACAAGGCTAAATCGAATCTTTGAAAGTTCAATTCAAACGACTAAACAACCACATTTAGACGATCACTAATTATCGTATCCATAAAACCAGAATTGTATGGACAAGGTACTTGCCTCAAAATCGGCACGCAAGTATCCCGATGAACACGGCTCAACCGGAAAGCTTCGAAACGCCCGATGCCATCGAAAAGAAAGACGACAACGAACGGAAGGGTTCAACTCGGTTTCTTCGCAAGAAACTCGACCCTAACAACATATAATCAATAAATCATCGATCATACGAGGAAGAATAATCGTAGAACGCCCGAAAACCCCTCTAAGACATTTTACCGAACACCTTCAAGACGTCGGTCAAGAACTCGACCCAAATAACGAATCGATACGATCCAACCATGGAATAACAAGGGAAATGATATAATACATCTAAATAATCATCAATCCATCATAATCCTAAGTTAAATCGGATTAAACGGATGAAAACAACCAAAACACCTAAATTCCCCAAAACTAGATTTCTAGGAAATCAGACCTGATTCGGTAGATCGGAGGATGTTATAGGATGGATGATTGATGATATGAACTCCAAGACTTCATGGATTGATTGTCCAACAACATCTTTCCATGATTCCCACGCCTCCAGCCACGGAAGAGAAGGAAGAATGAGGAAATGGGTGAAAAACACGCTGTCAGGCCTTATATAGCCGGACACTGCCGGACGCTTACGTACGTAACCGGCCGGGCCCTTACGTACGTAACTGGCCATGGCCGAAATCTCTGCCCAGAAATGCCGGCATCGTTACGTACGTAACCGGCCAAGGCTTACGTACGTAATCGACCTTACGTACGTAACTGCCGATCATTAACGGACGTAACTCGGCCAGTGCCGGCCTGGGCCTAGATTGCCCGGCCATGACTCGGCCGGGGCCAACTCCGACGGCCCGAACGACCCCAAAACCCGAACCTGAATACGAATCGAAGATACGGTTACGAAGTACTCGCAAAGACGAATTCGAGCACTAAGAGAACACACGATTCTGACCACCCGAAAGCTCAAAATTCGACAACGGAAAGTAATTACCACAAACTTTGGGAAATTACGAAAATGGCCCAAAACGTCCGAAAATCACGATACGTGATCGAATAACCAAATCGAAGTTCACAACACGTCTAGCAAAGTTAAACGGACTTACGGGAAACTCGAAACAGCAGTTTCGAACGATATTCGCAAGAATCGAACTCAAGTGCGGAAAAGTCGCTAAAAAGCACGGAACTCAACAAAACGACACCGAAACGAACTCGGATGTCAAAAAGTGCAGAATTAATCATTCTCGGAATGACGAAACGGCCATGAGCAAGTCGTCAAAATGGACTTTTGCCAAAAAAAAAAAAAGAAATTACCAGAAATCGAAATTACGGGTATTACAATAAGAAATGAAATTGACAGTTACAATGCTTGTGAAAAAAAAAAGATAAGACAACAATAAAATCGACTTATAGAAGTAACGTACAATAGTAAAATGAGATAGTCATTTTAGCGTTGGTACTGCTATCGTCTTGTGTTCCTGCCAGATCTCTATCCTTTCGGGTCATTAATGTTGTCCTTCCACTTGACCGTCTGATCTCTCAACATGTCTTTGTAATTACTTTTGTCCAATACAGTGTTATTAGAGCCCAGCATCCAGTATTTTAGGTGAATAAGGTAGTCCCCCTTCATGTATCAACATTTGATCATGATTTGCATTGGCACTTTACCATTTTCCAGAAGCCTGGAAAATTCCCTTTCAGTTTCGTTGGGTGTCTTGAAATGATTGTAAGTTGGGACTCATTCACTAGGATGTACAAGTATTTGTTCAGCTCATTCACCTTGCGTTGTTGGATCTCCCGAGCTGTAGGCAGACTATCTATAGGCATTGTGATCTCAGCAGCTCCGTATGCTGGGTTCGATACCATACCAACATTCGCTCTACATCTCGTGTCTATAAGTTTCTTGACCCCAGATGGCAGCTTTATCTCACAGTACCTGGTTGACCTATTGGGCTCAGTAAGTATCTTTGCAGATGTACCTGCAGCCCGTACAAGTTTCCTACCCTACTATGGTCAAAGCTCGATATTGTTGATCTGAGTCCTGATCCGCATATTTGTTAGAGGCATACAGCTCCTAATTTGAGAGCTTATGTCAAGTGTGAGCATCTGATTCATCATAGGCAACTTCTATGCCGAAACTTGTTTGGACTCTACCATTTCGATGGCACTACCAGAAGAGTGAGCGAGTAGCAGCATGAAGAATTGAGTGGAGCAAAGTTGAGGAAGCAGTGTGTGTTCTATAGAGCGCCATTTTCTTGCTCTTGTTAATTTAGGGGGTCGTGGCAATCATTATTTACCTTCTTCTCCAAATCTTCTCCTCCCAAACCCTAAATCCCCAAATCCCCTTCTTCTAATTTTCACTTTGAAAGCAAAAATTTGCACAATCAAGCACAGAATAAAAAAATCCAACATTCCTATACCACCACTCAATCGATTTTACTAGCATCTACCGACGGTTTTTGAAGGAAACTCAAGAAAATTTATTTTTTTCAAATTCCCCATATTTGCTTCGGATTAAGTTAAGTTTTCTGATATTAGATGTTAATTCTTGTCTATGAGCATGCTAGGGTTATTTTCATTCGGAGTTATTGACTAGTCTAGGGTTCTTGTTGATTTTTTTTCTTTTATGAATTTCGAAATTTTTGGATTTTTATTTAACAATTGGGAATTATTTGTAATATCCACAATTTCGATTTTCAGTAATTTTCTTTTTTTGGTAGAAGTCCATCTTAGTGATTCTGTTATGATCGTTTCGTCATTCCGAGAATATTTAATTCTGCACTTTTTGCCATCCGAGTTCGTTTCGGCATCGTTTTGTTGAGTTCCGTGTTCTTTAACGTTTTTCTGCACTTGAGTTCGATTCTTGCGAATCTCGTCCGAAAATGTTGTTTTGAGTTTCTCGTAAGTTTATTTAATATTATTATTCATGTTGCGAGCTTTGGTTTGGTGTTTCGATCGTGTATCGTGTATTTCGGACGTTTTGGGCCATTTTCGTAATTTCCCAAAGTTCAGGGTAATTACTTCCGTTGTCGAATTTCGAGCCTTCGGGTGGTCGGAATCGTGTGTTCTCTTAGCGCTTGGATTCATCTTTGCGAGTACTTCGTAACCGTATCTTCGATTCATATTCAAGTTCGGGTTTCGAGGTTGTCGAGGCCGTCGGAAGTGGCCACGGCCGAGTCACGGCCGCACATTTTGGTTCAGGTTCTGGCTTGGCCGAGTTACGGACTTAAGGTGCCAATTATGGCCGTAAGTGATCGGCGGGCATGGCCTGACGAATGCGATTCTGGCCGTAAGAAGCCGAGATTCTGGCCGTCTGGTGCGAGCGGCTTAGGACGAATGTCGGTTCGACCATAAGGACACTGCCGGAGTACGGGCCGTAGGCCTCTGGCCCAGAATCGTAACGCCCGACTTTCTAGGGTAAATATTGGGGGAAATAAATAAAAGGTAAATTTGACGAAACATAATTTTCTGGAGAATATAAAAATTCTCGCCTACAAAGTCGAGTCGCTACAATAAAATAAAAATAAATACCTTTAAATAAGGTAACATTTCATCATAAATATGAGGTAAAAGTTTGCGGCAGAAGAATAATTCATAATTTATAAATTTCTGATCAACGTTTCCCCAAATAAGTTTCAAACATTTGACAAAAGAAACATCATATAATAATTCTTCTTTCATATGCTCTCTCGGCACGCTCCTTCGTCCATCCGGCTCGGTTCAAACTGTGGGTTCAATAAAGGTGGGGGTGAGCTTCCTTCAGCTCGTGGAAATCACACTGATCACAGTAATATACAATCTCATGGAAAGCATACCATGAATAATCTATCACATTTTTCCTCAACGTAAATGCATACTCACAATATTACGTATAGCATGAATCGAGCACGCATACACGAATATTGAGGTTGCGCAGGTGCCCCCGCAACAACATCAAACATAAACACAATACCACATATAGCATGAATCGAGCACGCATGTGAATATTGAGGTTGCGCAGGTGTCCCCGCAACAACATATATCTTAAGATAGCCTCTTACACGAATACAGGTTAGCCTGATTTAAAACGTGCATAAAATTTTAAACATGAATAGAACATCACATATACAGTCCAATTAAAGCAACTAAAGTGATAGTGAAAATTCTCACCTGAATAAATGATGATGTCTGACTTGAAATGAAGATGCTAGACGCACAGTCCTAAGCCCGTAAATCCTTGATAAAGTCTACATATAATAATAATAATTATAATTCTTACAATTTATTATTTATATAATAAATGAAAAGATATAAATATCACTATATAATAACTGAAGATAAATTGCTTATTAATATTAATCGAAGAGTTAATATTATTAATGACTGAAATTAAAATATTTATGTATAAATTTCGGATTAGTTGTTAATATTAATTGGAAGTCAATATTTTAAATGTCTCAGTTTAGGATTGAATTTAATTTTTTAAAGTTGACTGGGTTAAAATCGAATTAATTTAAATTGTCTATGACTAAATTGAATGAACTGAATAAATAGATTTGGGTCAAGATACAATGCCTGAGAAGTCTGGGTCTAAAACGAAAAGCCCTAAAAATTCTCGGGTATAAATACCCTATTCTTGACCCAGCCGAAACACACATTCTCACTTCTACTTCACCCATCGCCCCCTTTCTCTCTCCCTGCTCCATCTCTCTCCTTCTCTAATTCACAAATCGGCCGGAAACAAATTGCAGAGAAAAAACAAAAGAAAACACGATTCTCTCCTCTCTACAAAAACTCTCCTCGGTCGGAAATAGGATGGCCGAAAGATACACACACTCGGCTCTCGGCGTACGAATGCAAGGCAGCGGCGGTTCTGGATCGAGCGTTGAGGCGGCGATTGAAATCAATGTGGATGGCCGTTCTTCGACGGCAGGTCGTCTCCAAGCTCCGATTCCGGTCAGGTATGGGTTTGATTTCTGTGATTGAGGTTTTAACTTGGGAGATTTGGTGTTGATGATTTCTGTTTGAAGAATTCATTTTCTGAATTTGGGATGTTTTCACGGGTTGAGGCCGAAAACGGGAATGGAACATCGTCCGAGATCGAAGCCCAAAAGCTGAAGCCATGAAGGGACTTCGTCGGGCATCTTGCCGCCAAGGCGAGGGTGAGATTCGGGTTCAGATATCAAATTGGCATCAAAGAGTTGCGATATTCAGAGTTAAATTCTGATTTTTTTTTTTGTAATTTCTGGATATGGGTTTGGAAAAAAAAATGTTTTGGTCGGGTTCAGGCGAATCGAAGGTAGGCTCCGATTCTGTTTTGGATTGCAGTCGAATTTCTGCTCCAGTTTGTATTTGTAATTAAAATTTCTAGTTTTTTTTAAAACATTGGTTATAAACAGCAGAAATGAACATAAATCTGAAAATAAGGAACTTGGGGTTCGAATTTACCTCTGGTGGAAGAAGAAATTCGCGGTTGGAATTAATTTGCAGAAAACGAAAATTGGTGGATGCAAACTTGACTGAAAGGGATTTGGACTGGAACGATTTGATCTTCCTGTGTAGATTTATGGTGTATTTTCTCTTCTGTATTTCTTCTTCTTCTTCCTCCGTGTATCAAAAATCTTCTGTATTGTATTGTATATTAATGATTGAATGTACAGTAATGTGTATTTATACCCTATTAGAATTAGGGTTTGATTGAATGTACAGTAATGTGTATTTATACCCTATTAGAATTAGGGTTAGGTTAATTATTCTGGGCTTAATTATTGATTTGGGTCAGCACCCCACATTTGGGCCAGATGATAGTATATTAATGGGAAAATTACATAACCCAATACGTTTAACTAATATATTACATAAATGACATATGTAGTTTTTATTTACACAGCTACCGTTTTTATTTAGGGTACAGCTAATATATTATATTTTATATTGTTTTTTTATTTAGTAATGATATCAGTTTCTTCTCCGTTTTTTTTCAATGTTATCTTCTCCCTTTTTTTTCTAGGGTTACCAGTTTTCTTCCCCATTTTTTTTTCTTATTATCTTCCCCGTTTTTTTTTTCATTATCATCTGCATATCTTTTTTTTTTCGCAAAGTAGGATGAAAGAACTCGTCCGTAGGGAGTCGCCGCGGCTCAAAAAACATAAAATCTGTGTTGATGCGGCCGAACCTAGTCATTTTACTAGGAGTATGAAGAAAAAAATGAGGGATTTCAGTCCGGTTAGGTTAGATTTGAAGAAGAGATGTAGGGATAGGATTAAATTTTATGAAGAATTTGGAATAACTGATGTTGATTCTGATTTTGAGGTATCCAATGAGAAAAAAAAGGTGCAGTTGCCGTTGAATTCAAGAAAGAGAACGAGAAGGTTGAAGATGCAAGTATTTATGTTTGTTCAAAGTTTTTGAAGGTTAGTTTAATATTTTTTCCGAATTGTTGTATATATTTTGTTAATTTTTTTATTTTTCTTGCATATTGGTAAAACCAATTTCCTGGTGTGTTTTTTTATTTTTCAATATTTTTTGGTAACTGTTTTTAGTATTGGATTTCTTTTGTGTTTTGATTGTGCAAATTGAGGTTACTAAGTACCATTATTGTAATTATTTTTTTTTGTGCAAAAGATGAAGAACAGTTGTTAGATTTTTTGCAAATGTATTTGTATTTTGCTTATAATATATTTTTTTTCTTTATTTTTTTATTCTAATAGTTCATTTCATTTGTAAATGTTTATTAATATGCATGTATTCGTAATTTTTTTGTAGATGTGGTCCTTTTATTATGACGAGAACAATCGTAATTTTCATGGGAAGGCGACTTATTGGAATGATTTTAAGGTTCCTGAAACGATTATGCAGAAATTAATTGATACACAACGAGATATGTTCATGCGTACTCCATTTTCACAGTATCTAAACTTTGATCATCCAAAGATGTATTCTCAAATTTTACATCAAGCATTAATTAGGGAAATTTATCAAAGGGATGATGGGGAAATTTGGTTTGAGTTTGGGGAGCAATGTGTACGTTTTGGGTTGCCTGAATTTTGTTTAATAACTGGATTGAATGGTGTTGGTAATGTTGACGTTTCTATTTTTTCGGGAATGAAGAGTGTGTTGATTGACAAGTATTTTGGGGATTGTCGTGTTACCCGAGCTCTAATTGACTCTGTTTTCAAGGCTGTTTCTTTTGTTGACGATGAGGAGGCTGTGAGGATGTCTGTTATTTATATGTTATTTAATTTTCTATTAGCTGCTGCACCGCCTCGTTTTGTGGATAAATGGTTGTTGGTTTATGCTGCTACAGGTGATCTAAATGCTCTTCCCTGGGGAAAAATTTGTTATGATATGACTGTAAGGTCTTTGTTTGTTGCTGTTAAAGGTTTGGTTAGGAGGTTGAAGAATGGTTGTGTGCAGTATAATATGTTTAAGGATAGATACACAAAATTATATAAGTTGTGTGTGTTTCCTTACTGTTTCCAAGTTTTTTTGTATGAGAGTATTCCTACTTTGATGGAACGTGGAATATGTGCTCGGAGTGATGATTCAAATTTGAGGATCTTGTCGTGGAAAGAAGTTGGAAAGCCACCAACCAATGAGCAATTAAATGATTTTGTGTTTGGTTCTGGCCAGGTATAATGATAGTTTTAATTGTTAATTTTTTCAATTGAGTATATTGTATGTTGTATAAATCAGTGATTATTTTTTGTATTTTGTTAATACAGATGAGGGTGTAGTTTATTTCTCCGACTTTGGATGAATTGAATGAATTGAAATTCTTGGACTGTTTTAGGTTTTTACAGAATAATAGTGCTGGGGGTGGTGTTGATCATAATTTTAGTTGCAAACCTAAGAAGGTTTTTGTTGGTGCTTCTTTTCGGAGTCCTGAATTTAAGAAAGTGGTAGATGATAGGATAAAGCCTTTCGAGGAAAGTATTAGTAGTGTGAAGGAAGCAATTGAGAATTTAAGGAAGGATTTTACAGGGCAGATGATCGTTTTACAAGATAAGATTTTGACCCAGATGACTTTATTGCTGAAGGGTGAGGTTTGTGGTCAAGGTTTGGATAAGGAGTGTGGGAGAGCAGATTCTAATCCTGGTGAAGTTTTGATAAAGGAAGGTTTGGATCCTGTCAGTGGTGAGAGGTCTAAAAGTTCTAATAATGATTTTGTTAATGTAATACCTGTCTGTCCAGGGAATTTAAATCCAACTTCTTTTTGTACTGTTGATGATGTTGTGGGTGTGTTTGGTACCAAGGTAAATTTTGTTTGAAGTTTGATATTATTTATTTTTAATTATAAATTCAAATATTTGTTTTTGTTCACCATTTTAGGTTCGTAAAGTGCGGGAATTTCCTTCATTTGAACTTCTTAGTCAAGAATCATTATCTGATGTTGGAAATTTGGATTCTGGAAAGGTCATTTTTTTATCTATGTACTTAGAAATCTTATAGTTTTTACATTCAGTATGTGTTAAAACTAATTATAGTTACCTAATATATATGAATGGTTACTTGTGCAGAATATAGGTTCTTGTGAGAAAGCAACAAGTGAATTTGAATCCCTGCATAACGTTTGATGGGATTTTTTTGTTAACTCTAATTTTCTTATTTGGTTACTTGGATTCTAATTTCTGATACTATGGTTGAATGTTGATGTTGTTTTTGTTTTAATATATAGCTATATTATGCATATTTTTATATGCATTTTATGTGGTTACATATTATCTAATAATGGTTACTTATATTAGTTGGCTTTGTTACTTTGATTTAATGATTCAAGAATTATATCTGTATGAAAGGTGACATATGTATTAGTTTGTTATAATATGTGTAACACCCCCAAATCCTATTGGGTTATTACAGTGCCGTGGACCCCACGCCAGGAGATCCACCAGGCGAACATGACTAAAAATACATTAATTTGAACAACAAGGGAAAATCATAGTCCTTACCATGATGTCCGACACAATATTCCGATAAGGAATTTCAATGACAAAAGTGGCCTACATGGCCAAAATGAAATACAACAACATCCACGAACATCTGTTCGGGTAATACAACATGACAACAACTGACGATGCCGGAGTACACTCCAACTGACTGACCAACAATGAACAACTCGGACTAGTATCGCTCGAATGCCTCGTTGCCAACGTCATGCCTCTGTGTCTCAACTCTCTCCTCGCAAGCACCTAAAACATGAAAACATGTTCCGCCCCCACGGGGTCAGTCATCCAGATAATGAACATCAAATACATGTATAACATGATATGCATCCAAAGGCAGAATGAAACGGTACAATGATAATAATAATAATACGAGATGCTCACAAACCAAGGTAAGAACCGAGCATTCGTGAAATACTATGCCCACGGCATACTATTAATACCTGTTCGACAGGTTAGAACATAAGTGCCCGACGGCGAATCAAAATCACAGAATACCACAATGAATTACAAGACATGAACCAAACCAGAATTTGAATTAATTATGAATCACAATGCGAAGGCTCCAATGAAATTACCAGACAATAATAAAGGCTTACAAGCCGTTCAATGAAATTAACAAATATCACAAACACTGAAGTCGGAAACGCATTTGTATCAATGAGGGTCGCCACGCACGGCCGTATCACAATGAGGGCGAAGCCACGGCATCGGTAGTATCACACTTAGGGCGAAGCCACGGCATCCACCAGTATCACAATTAGGGCGAAGCCACGGCATCCACCGTATCACAATTAGTGGCGGCCAGACAAAGCCGTATCACAATGAATGATAGTGTCCGCCTTGAGTCGGCCAACACGATGATAGTAACACACGGATAGACACCGTCCTTGAGTCCCAAATTAACACCTCGATTGCCTTAGAACGGCCAACCGACAACAATGATGCAATGGATGATTGAACACTTCGATTTGCACGAGAGCGCCAATCGATAACAATGACACTATGAATGAGTGAATACCTCGATTGCCTTAGAAAGGTCAATCGATAACAATGACACGATGAATGAGTGAATACCTCGATTGCCTTAGAAAGGTCAATCGATAACAATGATGCGATGAATGATTGAACACTTCGATTTGCACGAGAACGCCAATCGATAACAATGACACGATGAATGAGTGAATACCTCGATTGCCTTAGAAAGGTCAATCGATAACAATGACACGATGAATGAGTGAATACCTCGATTGCCTTAGAAAGGTCAATCGATAACAATGATGCATGAATGATTGAACATTTAGATTTGCACGAGAACGCCAATCGATGACAATGATACGAATGATGCCTCGGCACCTTTAATCGATTACCGGCGAAGGTGAGAAATGAATAAGCGATACCTTTAATCGGCACATGCTTTTAATGACGATCCAAACAGAATAACAATGAGCGATGTCTTAAATTGACATCTATATTAACAACAATCGATACATCGATACCGCGAACCGGCTATCGACAATGACATTAATAATGAGTACTACAATGCCTTGAATCGGCCGTTAACGAACAACAATCAACATTTGGCAAAATTGCGGAAGGTATCGTATCGAACGATCTCTTGATATCAATGAATTCATGAAGAGACTAAGTCTCGGAATGATACAACACATTCATACACATACATGATGACATTAGCTCATTGACCAAGACAAGTATAAAACTTGCCTCAAACCGAAGGCGAGAAGGTACTTCCACGATCAACGCCCTTAATGAAATTACCCGCTTGAACAACCTTAAACAACACAAAAACCAACAATTCTCTTAATACATGAATCAAGCATAATCACAACCAACTCAAAAGTCGATACAACAATACCCGAAACTCATTGGGGCATTTACAAACGCGTTGTAAACAATCTCCAATTGTTTACAACCAAAACTCAATTACATCCGAAACCAACTCCCAATGAATGATTCAAACCCACACAAACTCATGAATACTATCAATAATCCAATAGGAATACTTAGAACGATATTTCAACAACATTTAGTGAAAACCCCAAAATTCAAAAGTCAACCCGTAAGGGTTCTTGAACAATTCTTCAATTATTCACAAATTCGAAAATTACACCAATGAATCCGTAGAAATACATGTATCCAAGATATATAATCCATATCTAACATATTCCAACATAACATCGATTTACACGAAGAGATCGAAAGCAAAACACCCAAGATCCGAAATTCTAGATCCAAGAATCATTACCTTGATTTGGAGTGATGAAACTGATTTAGATGATGATTAATCCAACTTAGAAGGTTGAAGATGATGCTAGGTGATTGTAGCTCGAAAAGACCTTTACGAATCGCCCGAGCTCGTCCGAAATGATTGAGAAATGAAGAAATGACGAAAGTTGGACCAAAGCCCTATATATCGTCGATTTAGCGCGCTAACTCCTGATGTTAGCGTGCGCTAACGCGTGTACCGGGTAGTCCAGTACCCCCTGACTGAATCGTTAGCGTGCGCTAAGAACCTTTGGTAGCGTGTGCTAACAGCCTGTCCTTAGCGTACGTTAACCTTATGTTAGCGTGCGCTACCTGATAGTTGGTATCCAAAATCCTGGAGTCCAGAACCTACTGTCCTCTGATCTGAGCGCGCTAGCGTGCGCTACTCTGAAGTCTTAGCGTGCGTTACCAGCATAGTTAGCGTACGCTACTTACCACTCGTAGCGTGCGCTACGAATTTCCAATATCAGCCCAGTACCTTACGGGTATGCGCCTCACTTGCGCTAGCGTGCGCTAAAACTGAGTCATTACGTGCGTTACATGCACCTCATTAGCGCGCGCTAACTACAATGGGTAGCGTGCGCTACCTCTCAAAATGAAAATCAAAACATGATGATGATGATGATGACAATAATCTCGGCTCGATCTCAAACAGTGATGATCCCAAAATACGCCGAATGGTGAACATAGTTGACTGAATATGAATGATGAATGATTATTACTGAGTGAAAAAAATTCTGAGTGACGATTCTTGAATGATAATAAATGAATTCACAACCGGGTATTACATACTCCCCCCCTTAAAAAGAGTTTCGTCCTCGAAACTGAGGGTAAACAACTCGGGATATGAACTATCCATCACGATCTGAAAACAATAACGCCCAAATAGTCCTCGGGACCAAATCAACCGCAAGCCCAAGTCCCCAAGACTTGACGTCTCGAAACACAGTGAACGATTTCTCAAATTATCACGAAATCTCGAGCACAACGCCGGAGGTATGAACTCCCAACAAATGATCCAAATCTCAAGATTCTCAAATATAATCATAATAAGATAGATCAACAATAAATGATCCACAAATACGATACATTATTACCGATAGATTAACACGGTCATCCAAAAACAAGGTTACATCTCAAATGTACCCAACATCGATATCCTTCCATATCATCGATTTCCTCTATCTCAACGATTTAAGGTATATCCGACGATGAACTCGCCACTAACTATGATCTCAGAAGGTCACGAGAATGAAAGTGACAAAAATGAATGATGAATGATAAATGACTACAAATCCGACAAGGATTTGGAATGACTCACCAAGGTGAATTAATAACGTCATGAGTGATAGATCCTGAAGTGATTGGAACCGCCGTTCCTCGTGAATTGAATGATTAATCGATAATTATGAGTCCCCATATGATTGATATATATGATGAATGAATTATATGAATGAATGAACGACAATGAAATGAATGATTATACTATTAACGCACAAGAATTAACTTGTTCAAACCGGTGATGAATGTCCTTACCTCGCCCTCGAGGCCTCGAGGCTGATAGGTCCCTTGGATGATGCACGGGCTGGAGTAACGAAGTCTCTCGAGGCCCTCGAGCTCTCTTGAGATTTACTGGCGCTAGAACCCTGCAGTATTTACCGGTGTCCCTGCCTCCCACACGAGAAAACAAACAATAGCCGCACCGTGCACCGGGTACTAACGTGACTCTTTGAATCACGATTAAAGCAAACAACGGTCGAACTCGTCGCTCGAGAGGAAGATCTTGTCCCCAAAGACGAAGACGACTAGAAAACGACCCCTTGGATGACGGAGCCCGATGTCCCTCTGAACGAGCCGTCATTCTAGTCCTCTTACCCGAAGAAACTGAAGGATGCTTCTGAGTAAGCTCCTTGATCAAAAGCTCTGCTCCAAGAGCCTTCCCGATGAACTCACTAAGTGAATTACAATTGTGGTTGAACAACTGCATCCTCAACTGCGGATTTAGCCTCTTGCTAAAATACTTAATTTTATCCGCCTCCGTACGGATTATTGTGAAGCAAATCGAAGTAGTCCCCGAAACTTCTCGGCGATGACAATAACACCCTCGTCCCCATCGGGTTCGGGGTTCAAAACCTCGACAACTTAGCTTCACGAAGTGGAGCCGGATAATACCTCTCTAACATGAGAGTCTTGAACTCGCTCCAAATACAATCACGATCGATGGGTTTCACGAAAGCCACCACGAATAAGCGCCCTTACTCAAGTAATAAGCCGCTCGCCACTTTACTCTCCTCAGGACACCGAACCATGTCGAAGAGTTTATCAAAATGCTCGAGCCAATGAACAATATCAGTGGTTCGACGAACCTCAAAAGTAGGCGGCATCGGCGAGAGATATCGCCAACAATCTGATTCACTCCTCCATCTGGCCCATGAAATGGCACTGGTATCCTGTTGCGGTGGACCACAACCCATCGAGGTCTGCATGGTCTCCACTATCCGCGTCATCCGAGTCATCCGGGCCATCATGCCCCGCATAAATATGAATGGATCAACCCGAACACCTTCCGAGTGAGATGCCTCTCTGCACGACTCCTGACAGGTGAATGATTATCTCGATGAATGAGTAGCCTCGCTATTTGATGAATTAATGATATCCCTCGCGTTCGTGTGGGCATGCACACGAGATCCCGGTTCAGCCCGCACCGCGCCTCTTCCCTGCGTCCTCGACACTCTATCCATCTTGAAGTAGGAAAGTCACATGATGATTATAGATTCCGCATGAATATCGCATTATGATTACGTTACAGAGTGACAATAATGAGCATACACGCTCTAACACAATGAATGCATTAATGATTTAATGAAATGATCGTCGACATTACGTCAGAGTATGATAAGACCGTATGAAACATCAAATGAGGTAACATGATTGCTGATGAAATTCTGAAATGATTACCTTGAACAAGTTAACAAGGTTGAAAATTCGATCCTCAAGATCAACAAGCGAACCGTGAGATGGGTGAATGATTAATGAATTAACTGAACAATGAGATTGGTGAGCGACGAGTGAATTAGCTAAACAATGAGATTAATTGAGTGATAAATGAATTAGCGAACGATGAGGTTAATTGAGTGATGAATGAATTAGGTGAACGATGAGGTTAATTGAGTGATGAATGAATTAGTGAACGATGAGGTTAATTGAGTGATGAACGGCTAAAGCGAGTATTGATATTGATGAATGATGAATGAATTAATCGAGTGATGAATTAACCGAGTAATGATATTGGTGAGTGATGAATGAATGATCCGGCGATGAATTAACCGAGTAATGATATTGGTGAGTGATGAATGAATTAACATGATTGACAAGATCGAATGATGATTGAGGATTATTAACTGATGAATGAGTTGATCCTTAATGCTTACACAAGCCACACGTGTCCCAAAACAATTAGTCATGAATCAATCATAACACTAATATCACATATAGGTTTCAGCAAAGCATGAACAATTAATGACATGATGAATGTATGAACATAAAGAGAATCGAGTCCTTACACAGGTCATACGAAGCTTCGAGGTCTCGCGATACTAGTCTTCACTGACGACGACTCGATGAATGAATGACTCGTGCAGTCGCACTAATATTACGACTCACAAAACTCGATCGACTAGATTGTCATAACTCCGACAATCCCACTACTACCGAGTCGGTAGGACCACATAACTCACATCTCGGTATTTCACAACCCAAATCTCTGATACCATTTACGTAACACCCCAAATCCTATCAGGTTATTACGGTCCGTGGACCCCACGCCAGAGATCCACCAGAACATGACTAAAAATACATTAATTTGAACAACAAGGGAAAATCATAGTCCTTACCATGATGTCCGACACAATATTCCGATAAGGAATTTCAATGACAAAAGTGGCCTACATGGCCAAAATGAAATACAACAACATCCACGAACATCCATCGGTAATACAACATGACAACAATCGACGATGCCGAGTACACTCCAACCGATCGACCAACAATGAACAACTCGGACTAGTATCGCTCGAATGCCTCGTTGCCAACGTCATGCCTCTGTGTCTCAACTCTCTCCTCGCAAGCACCCAAAACATGAAAACATGTTCCGCCCCCACGGGGTCAGTCATCCAGATAATGAACATCAAATACATGTATAACATGATATGCATCCAAAGGCAGAATGAAACGGTACAATGATAATAATAATACGAGATGCTCACAAACCAAGGTAAGAACCGAGCATTCGTGAAATACTATGCCCACGGCATACTATTAATACCTGTTCGACAGGTTAGAACATAAGTGCCCGACGGCGAATCAAAATCACAGAATACCACAATGAATTACAAGACATGAACCAAACCAGGACTGAATTAATTATGAAATTGTAATATCCGCAATTTTCGATTTTCGGTAAATTTCTTTTTTCGACCGGAGTCCGTTTTGACGGCTCGCTCATGACCGTTTCGTCATTCTGAGAATGATTAATTCTACACTTTTTGTCATCCGAGTTCGTTTCGGTGTTGTTTTGTTGAGTTCTGTGGTTTTTAGCGACTTTTCCGCACTTGAGTTCGATTCTTGCGAATCTCGTCCGAAACTGCTGTTTCGAGTTTCCCGCAAGTCCGTTTAACTTTGTTAGACGTGTTGTGAACTTCGGTTTGGTTATTCGATCACGTATCGCGATTTCCGGGCGTTTTGGGCCATTTTGTAATTTCTTGAAAGTTACGGGTATCCATATCTGTATTTGTCGTCTTGACCCTTTTCTTGGTCGTGTATGATTAATTATTGCATTACGTTTTCATCTCGAGTCGTTGACATCGTCCGCGAACTTTTCGTCGTGTCCGTTCCGTGCGTTTTCGGAAATCGAGGCGTCGGGTCGTGGCGGTGGCGGTGGCCGGACGAGTCTTGGACATGGCCGAGCATGCACGGCAGAACCGCGTAGCGCACGCCACGGCCGGACGCTGCGCGCGCTAGCTCGGCAGTGTAGCGCACGCTGCCGAGTCGGCCAGCGACGCTATCGGGCCGGACAGGGGTATTCGAGGTTCGGACTCGGCCAGATCGGCGGGTAGCGCACGCCATCTGTCGGTCGTAGCGCGCGCTAACCCGCAGGGGTAGCGACGCTGCCGCCGACCAGCGACGCCACCGACGAGTTGTCGATCCAGCTATCGATAGCCGCGCGCGCAGCTTCCGCCAGTAGCGCACGCTAGCGGAGTCGGCGCCGAGTCACGGTCGGCAGATTTGGTCGGTGGTGCCGGTCGTGTGCGGGCCATGGCCGAGTGTGCTCGGCCGTCTTGGCCGATAGCGCACGCTAGGCCGGGAAGGCTAGCGACGCTAGTTTCGCCCAATATAAAAATGACAGAACCGGCGACTTTCTCCGTCATTTTTCATTTCATTTCTCTTCGGTCATGGGCCGGGGTTTCGGAGGAGACGAAACCATGTTGTTGAACAACAAATCCATGAAGTTCTTGAGGTTATATCGTTGATCAATCATCCTATAACATCCTTCGATCCAAATAATCAAGGTTAGATCTTTAGAACCCTACTTTTGGGTAGATTTGGGGATTTTCGCGTTTTGTCCGATTCGTTCCGTTTTGTCGATTAATTCATGATGAATATGATTAATCTTGTTGATATTCTTAGTTTCCCTACGGATTCATGGTATATTTCGTGATTTTTACGGAATCGAGAGGGTTTGGTTGTGGTCCGCCCTCGTTGTTTATATACGAATATACATGAATCGTAGGCGGGTTTTCGGTGTATTCCAATTCCATATTCATTTAGAAATGGTTTTGATTGTATTCTTGAATCGTTAGGTTCGGTTTCATTGGTTCCTAGCGTTCGTCGCGACTTTCCTTTCCGTTCGTTCGTCGTCAATAATTCAAGGCAAGTATTTTTGGAAACCTTTAAGCTTAACATGAAATGGTGATGTATATTACTTGTGTGTAACTCACCTCGTGTTGGCTGACGGGTCAAGGAGGGAAATCTATGCCGCCGCCCGGATTTCACGAGTTTGTTTAGCTAGCCATGCGGGAGGGTCCTTAGAGGCCTCGTGCGGGAATCTATGATATTACTCTGTTCCCAAGGCGATGCATGTGCGTGTTTTATTTTGTAATGTAGCCGGTGCGGGAGGGTCCTTAGAGGCCTCGTGCGGGAATCTATGATATTACTCTATTCCCAAGGCAAATTATTTGACTGTTTGTTTCGGAAAAGACATGTCTTGTTTTGGTTTTCGAAATGATTTTGGTGCATGTACTATGAAATGTGTAAGCGATTGGTTTGCCTTGAATACTTGTACTAGCGTAATTGCTAACCCTTTGGGGACCCGTTGTCGGGAAATTCTTGTTATGGATTTGAGGTTATGTTCACCAGACATTTGAGCTGGATGGTACGAGGATGTTGGCCAAGGTTGTTGACATGTGCAATTGAGTCTTGTTATTTCCCACTTTGTCTCTTTTGATGTGGATGTTTTCCAAATTGTAAACTTATAGATTGTACTCGCGAGTACTTAGGCTTTTCTTTCGGATTGTGTTTGGACTTCGTTGGAGTTCTTGTATTTGTCGGTTGATGTTTATTATGCGGTTGTACCGGACGTGTTGTTTTATGTTCTTGTTGTTAATAGTTGTTTCCTTGCTAACCGAGATGGTTAGTCGAGTGGTGTTTTATTGTGTTAGCCTGGTGGGTCCCATGTAGGGGTCCACGGCGCTGTAATACACCTCGAATATCTTGGGGGTGTTACAGAAAATGGTATCAGAGCTCTAGGTTTATGGATACCTAGGCTTGTTGGTTATTTGGGTCTAGTTGTGTTTTGTTTTGCACATTGTCACACCGCTGCCGGCATCTCAGTACATCCAGTGCTCGTAAGTTTTCCTTACTCAGTTCTCTTGTTTTCTCGTATTGAAATTCCACTTCTCGAACTGTGATTGCCTCTCTCGTACTTATTGTCGAGTTGTTTCTCGATCCATACGGTTGTGTACTTTTGATTCTAGTATTGCGCCGTCCTTTGTCTCTCGGGAGTATGTGCGCCGTTCTGGGCTTGACCGTTTGTCGTTTTGCGAGCCTTCCATCGCTAAACTTCCTAGCATTGGTGGGATCGTTGGTGATCGAAAGATCCGAGTTTTGCTCCGTGGTATATTGTGAGAGGGCTTGACTCTCTAGTCTTTTCTTTGTGTGATGGAATCTGCGTTTGGTAATTGCGATATACTAAATGTATGTTGAGCCGAATGTACCGATGAGTTGGACACCGAAGGGTGCGGTATGATGTAGAAGTTTTGAACATTGATATGTTCGGTATAGGTATTGATGGCGAGTTTGTTGAGAAACTCACATATTTGGGTTCGACATATGTCCAAATCGGTGATCTTTGTTCTGTTGTCAAACTTGAAGAGATAGTTTGACATATGCTTGGAATTAGTATTCCCGAGTTGCGCTTGTTGAACTAGTGATTTTTGAATGTCGTATATGAGTGTCAGGAATTGTTGGTACTTGGCTAATTATTGTTATTTACAACCAATGTGTTTCTATTAATAATAATACATGCGGCGTGCATGCTTGAAAATCTACGAGATTTGATCGTATTGTGGGTTTTTGAAAAGTGACATGAATTTGGGCGAGCACCTTGTATTTTCAAATAAAAACTTGCGTCGTATTTAAAGGTCGTGTTTCAAAGTGTTTGGGACATTTTATAAAATGCTACATTGTTAAGCCCTTGTCGTGTTTGAAAGGGTCTTGAAAACGATTTTTAACTTATCGGTTTTATTTTCGAATAACTAAAGTATACGATTTTAAAATCGATTAGCCTGGGAAACCTAGGTGCCGAGTCAAGTTGTGTTTGTTGAGTTTTGTCTCGTCGGATTTTGTCCGACTTAGTCGCATCGCGACGCGTCGTTTGAGATCATTGGTCGTGATTAGTATCGAGGGTGGTCGTCACTTACGTGCGACCTATGGATGTAAAACTCCCTTCCTTGTGTTGTGCCTCGTGTGACACGAGTTATTTGTATGATTAGTCGTTAAATGATGGAATCCTTCGTGGATTTTGATTTCACGATATGTGTTTATTAGACTCTCGTATTTGGTTTATACGAGGAGTGTCTCTCACGATGTATTTTCGCACCGTATTTTATCCACGCGTGAGTTCTTTCAAACGGCTTTCGGTATTTTGCAAATTGAGTTTTATTTCGTAAAACCGATTCCTTGAATCAAGTTTTGGCATTTTGGCCTTGAATATTTCATGATGGTTTGACAAATGATTTTGTGAGCTTTGGAAAAATATTACCGTCATTGGTCTTTTTAGCATTTTCGAAATAACCTGGGAAATTGTGCTAAGCATGGTAAATCCTTGTGAGAAAGGTTTACGGCATGTAATTTTTCTGGTGTGTTCTGTTGTTGTCTCTGTGGGTCGTTAGCGCACGCTACGCTTTGCAGCTAGCGCGCGCAAGAGTGCATTGGTAGCACGCTAAGGGGAGGATAGCGCACGCTACCTGGTAGTTCAGGGCAGTCCAGGAGCTACTGGACTGGGCCTGAAGTTCTCGTTAGCGCACGCTAACACTTGGGGTTAGCGCACGCTAACAGTGTATTTTTGGTCAGGAGTTTTGTTTGGTGCCGTGATAGCGCACGCTAACCTTAATGATTAGCGCACGCTAATTGTGTCCAGTATAAATACTGGGCACCAGTCTAGAAGTTGCATTTTTTTTCCTCATTTCTTCACCTTCCTCCATGAGTTCGAGACGTAGCGACTCGGTTTCGCATCTGGGCTGATTTTTCTTCCATCCAAAGGTGTTTTGGAGTATCCTAGATGATTTTTAACATCATCTAATCCATTGTTCTTCTCCGAATCTAGGTATTTTCTTGAATCCGTAGAGTTGACTTTTTGGAGTTTTGTTCTTGATATCGTTTTCCATCCAGTTTTGATAAACCGATTGTTGCTTTAACGATGTTGTTGAACATATCCTGAGGATTGTATATCACTGTCGTGATTTTGAGCGATTTGATGCGTGTGATATGATGTGTTTAAGTAAATGTGGATACGTGCGAATTTTGGGCATTCTGGCCTATTGTACTTCTGAAAAACCTTGAGTATCTTAGAAAATAAACCTCGAGACGTACTTTTAAAATAAATTATTTTCTCACAGTGCTCTCAAGATGCCTACTAGTGTCACGCTGTGTTTCAAAATTATTCTACTTTGAGGATCAAAATATTTTGAAATATTTCTAATGATTTAGAAATGCATTCGCTTAGACCCGAAGGTCGAATATAGCTGACAAGTTTTAATTTAACGAAAGGTGTCTTCATTTCTTTTTTTTCAAACGCAAGATGATTTTTTTTGTCTCGATGACGATGTTTGTACTACTTTTTGATATATGATACTCAAGATCAAATGGTGCTTACAAGTTATTTTAAAAGGTGGCTTTCGTTTTCAAAACCTATCATTCCTATTTGTGGTCCGGGAATATATGTGAGATGTTCGTACTCTCGTTAGGATGTTAACCCCCGAGTTGTTGTTGAATTGGTGGTGTGAGCGTTGAGTCGTTCGCCACACAGTTGTCATGGTGGCCTCTGTGAGGGGTGTGATATTGGTATTGGATGTTGTCGCCTCGTGGCGGTTTATGCTTTATCGCATATATGCGAGCTGTTAGAGATCGGATTGGTATGATTGTGTGCATCGGTGATTGTTCCACGTTGTGTCGGTTGCTTGTTGTACTGTTACCTTGGTTCCGTTGTTGTGAGTTTCGGGGGCGAGGTCAAAAGTAATACCCGTACTATTTTGACTTCTATATCTTCTCTTTCTCCAGTCTATCGATTCGCTCGTGTTCATTGATACCTTATGAACTTGTTCTGTACCTTGGTTTCATCGTTCGAGCGAGCTGTAATCTGGCTTTGAGTCGATCTGGTTATCGCTGTGACCTTCCGAATTCGGTGCGACTATTGTAAACCTTGTTCGGAAGTAACATCTTTTGGTTCTAATAGTTCTTTTATTCGAAGTGGATCGGAATTTTAACTTCTGTACTTTTGGCTCTATCAACTCGTTTATGCTCGTTAACATTTCTGAACTTTCCCTATCCCTTGCTTTTGTTGATCGAACGAGGGTGGTATTGTGTCGGAATAACTCGTTTGTCGTTGTGGCTTTTCAATCGCTATTCCCTTTCCTGTGGATATTGTGGGAATGCACGTCTTGCTGTTCTCACCAGGTCATCCTGGGAGTTGTTGTTTGAATTTTATTATCCGACGTGTTTCGGACATGATTGTTCGATTCTTGTTGTCTCAATCGTTTGCTTGTTCGGTTTTTGTTCTCGTTTCGTGATTGTTGAGCGTTCAGGCTCCTTCGTAGTTCCCTTAAGTTCGGGAAATTAGTCTCGTTTTCGATCTTCCAACCCTAGGGCGGTGGAATTTCGTATTTGTTCAGCGTTGACTCGCGTTTTGGGTTGATGAACCGTTGGGTTGGTCAATCGTATTGATTTTCGTTCGTTGAGTTTTGTGATTGTTCGGATAATCGACTCGATTGGATTGTCTATTTGATGACGCTTGTCACTCGTTGATTTTATTATGTCTCTACCGGTGACGTTGTGTTAGTCGCCCTAGAGCGTATTTTCTCGCCGTATGTCTCTTTGCGTTCCTTGCAGCGTTTCGCCGTCGGGCGCGAGTCTTCGGTTTTTGTGTATCTCGTCGAGTTTTTCTGGCAAGGGATATTGCTTCTCCCTACTTGTTCTAAGTTTCGGGACGAAACTTCTTTTAAGGAGGGTAGAATGTAATATCCGCAATTTTCGATTTTCGGTAAATTTCTTTTTTCGACCGGAGTCCGTTTTGACGGCTCGCTCATGACCGTTTCGTCATTCTGAGAATGATTAATTCTACACTTTTTGTCATCCGAGTTCGTTTCGGTGTTGTTTTGTTGAGTTCTGTGGTTTTTAGCGACTTTTCCGCACTTGAGTTCGATTCTTGCGAATCTCGTCCGAAATCATTGCTTTGAGTTTCCCGCAAGTCCGTTTAACTTTGTTAGACGTATTGTGAACTTCGGTTTGGTTATTCGATCACGTATCGCGATTTCCGGGCGTTTTGGGCCATTTTGTAATTTCTTGAAAGTTACGGGTATCCATATCTGTATTTGTCGTCTTGACCCTTTTCTTGGTCGTGTATGATTAATTATTGCATTACGTTTTCATCTCGAGTCGTTGACATCGTCCGCGAACTTTTCGTCGTGTCCGCCTGCGCGTTTAAATCGAGGCGTCGGGTCGTGGCGGTGGCCGAGCACCGCCGACGAGTCCGACATCGCCGAACATGCACGGCAGAACCGGCGAAGCGCACGCTACGGGCCGGGATCGCCGCGACGCTGCCGAGTCACCAACAGACGCTATCGGGCCGACAGGTATTCTCGAGGTTCTCGACTCGGCCAGATCGGCGTAGCGCACGCCATCGCTTGGTCGAGCGCGCGCTAACCGGCGGGTAGCGACGCCGCCGCCGACTAGCGACGCCACGGGACGAGTTGTCGATCCGGTGGCTCTCGACAGTCAAGCGCGCGCAGGCTTCCGGCCGTAGCGCACGCTAGCGGGAGTCGGGCGGTCGAGTCACGGTCGGCAGAATTGGTAGGTGGTGCCGGGTCGTGCGGGCCATGGCCGAGTGTGCTCGGCCGATACTGGCCGATAGCGCACGCTAGGTCGGGAAGGCTAGCGCACGCTAGTTCCGGCCAATATAAAAATGACAGACCAGCGACTTTCTCCGTCATTTTTCATTTCATTTCTCTTGTCATGGGTCGGGTTTCGGAGGAGACGAAACCATGATGATGAACAACAAATCCATGAAGTTCTTGAGGTTATATAGTTGATCAATCATCCTATAACATCCTTCGATCCAAATAATCAAGGTTAGATCTTTAGAACCCTACTTTTGGGTAGATTTGGGGATTTTCGCATTTTTGTCCGATTCGTTCCGTTTTGTCGATTAATTCATGATGAATATGATTAATCTTGTTGATATTCTTAGTTTCCCTACGGATTCATGGTATATTTCGTGATTTTTACGGAATCGAGAGGGTTTGGTTGTGGTCCGCCCTCGTTGTTGTTTATATACGAATATACATGAATCGTAGGCGGGTTTTCGGGTGTATTCCAATTCCATATTCATTTAGAAATGGTTGTGATTGTATTCTTCGAATCGTTAGGTTCGGTTTCATTGGTTCCTAGCGTTCGTCGGCGACTTTCCTTTCCGTTCGTTGCGTCGTCAATAATTCAAGGCAAGTATTTTTGGAAACCTTTAAGCTTAACATGAAATGGTGATGTATATTACTTGTGTGTAACTCACCTCGTGTTGGCCCGACGGGGTCAAGGAGGGAAATCTATCCGCCGCCCGGATTTCACGAGTTTGTTTAGCTAGCCATGCGGGAGGGTCCTTAGAGGCCTCGTGCGGGAATCTATGATATTACTCTGTTCCCAAGGCGATGCATGTGCGTGTTTTATTTTGTAATGTAGCTGCATGGAGGGTCCTTAGAGGCCTCGTGCGGGAATCTATGATATTACTCTGTTCACAAGGCAAATTATTTGACTGTTTGTTTCCTGAAAAGACATGTCTTTTTTTGGTTTTCGATATGATTTTGGTGCATGTACTTTGTTATGTGTAAGCGTTTGGTTTGCCTTGAATAAGGGTTCTAGCGTATTTGCTAAACCCTTTGGTGACCCGTTGTCGGGAAATTCTTGTTATGGATTTCGAGTTATGTTCAGACGAGCGGGCTACTGGGATGGTACGAGGATGTTGGCCAAGGTTGTTGACATGTGCAATTGAGTCTTGTTATTTCCCACTGTCTCTTTTGATGTGGATGTTTTCCAAATTGTAAACTTATAGATTGTACTCGCGAGTACTTAGGCTTTTCTTTTCGGATTTTGTTTGGACTTCGTTGGAGTTACTGTATTTGTCGGTTGATGTTTATTATGCCGGTTGTACCGGACGTGTTGTTTTATGTTCTTGTTGTTAATAGTTGTTTCCTTGCTAACCGAGATGGTTAGTCGAGTGGTGTTTTATTGTGTTAGCCTGGTGGGTCCCATGTAGGGGTCCACGGTGCTGTAATACACCTCGAATATCTTGGGGGTGTTACAGAAATTACCAGGACAATAATAAAGGCTTACAAGCCGTTCAGCGGAAATTAACAAATATCACAAACACCTGAAGTCAGAACAGCCCGAAGCTGTATCAATGAGGGCCGAAGCCACGGCACGAAGCCGTATCACAATGAGGGCCGAAGCCACGGCATCCAGCCGTATCACACTTAGGGCCGAAGCCACGGCATCCAGCCGTATCACAATTAGGGCCGAAGCCACGGCATCCAGCCGTATCACAATTAGGGCCGAAGCCACGGCACGAAGCCGTATCACAATGAATGATAGTGTACTGCCTTGAGTCGGCCAACACGATGATAGTAACACACGGATAGACACCATCCTTGACAGTCCCAAATTAACACCTCGATTGCCTTAGAACGGCCAACCGACAACAATGATGCAGCGGATGATTGAACACTTCGATTTGCCTGAGAGCGGCCAATCGATAACAATGACACTATGAATGAGTGAATACCTCGATTGCCTTAGAAAGGTCAATCGATAACAATGACACGATGAATGAGTGAATACCTCGATTGCCTTAGAAAGGTCAATCGATAACAATGATGCAGTGAATGATTGAACACTTCGATTTGCCTGAGAACGGCCAATCGATAACAATGACACGATGAATGAGTGAATACCTCGATTGCCTTAGAAAGGTCAATCGATAACAATGACACGATGAATGAGTGAATACCTCGATTGCCTTAGAAAGGTCAATCGATAACAATGATGCAGTGAATGATTGAACATTTAGATTTGCCTGAGAACGCCAATCGATGACAATGATACGAATGATGCCTCGGCACCTTTAATCGATTCTGACTTACGAAGGTGAGAAATGAATAAGCCAATACCTTTAATCGGCCTGCATGCTTTTAATGACGATCCAAACAGAATAACAATGATCTCAACGATGTCTTAAATTGACATCTATATTAACAACAATCGATACATCGATACCGCGAACCGCTATCGACAATGACATTAATAATGAGTACTACAATGCCTTGAATCGGCCGTTAACAACAATCAACATTTGGCAAAATTGGAAGGTATCGTATCGAGCGATCTCTTGATATCAATGAATTCATGAAGAGACTAAGTCTCGGAATGATACAACACATTCATACACATACATGATGACATTAGCTCATTGACCAAGACAAGTATAAAACTTGCCTCAAACCGAAGGCGAGAAGGTACTTCCACGATCAACGTCCTTAATGAAATTACCGGCCGCTTGAACAACCTTAAACAACACAAAAACCAACAATTCTCTTAATACATGAATCAAGCATAATCACAACCAACTCAAAAGTCGATACAACAATACCCGAAACTCATTGGGGCATTTACACAACCGCGTTGTAAACAATCTCCAATTGTTTACAACCAAAACTCAATTACATCCGAAACCAACTCCCAATGAATGATTCAAACCCACAAAAACTCATGAATACTATCAATAATCCAATAGGAATACTTAGAACGATATTTCAACAACATTTAGTCGAAAACCACCAAAATTCAAAAGTCAACCAGTAATGGTTCTTGAAAAAATCATCAATTATTCACAAATTCAAAATTACACCAATGAATCCGTAGAAATACATGTATCCAAGATATATAATCCATATCTAACATATTCCAACATAACATCGATTTACACGAAGAGATCGAAAGCAAAACACCCAAGATCCGAAATTCTAGATCCAAGAATCATTACCTTGATTTGGAGTGATGAAACTGATTTAGATGATGATTAATCCAACTTAGAAGGTTGAAGATGATGCTAGGTGATTGTAGCTCGAAAAGACCTTTTCAATCGCCCGAGCTCGTCCGAAATGATTGAGAAATGAAGAAATGACGAAAGTTGGACCAAACTGCCCTATATATATCTGGTTTAGCGCGCGCTAACTCACGATGTTAGCGTGCGCTAACGTGTACCAGTAGTCCAGTACTTCGAATGAATCGTTAGCGTGCGCTAAGAACCTTTGGTAGCGTGCGCTAACGGCTGTCCTTAGCGTCACGTTAACCTTATGTTAGCGTGCGCTACCCGATAGTTGGTATCCAAATCCCGGAGTCCGTAACCTCATCGTCCTCGATGCGGCGCGCTAGCGTGCGCTACTCTGAAGTCTTAGCGTGCGTTACCAGCATAGTTAGCGTACGCTACTTACCACTCGTAGCGTGCGCTACGAATTTCCAATATCAGCCCAGTACCTTCTGGACTGTCTGCCTCACTTGCGCTAGCGTGCGCTAAAACTGAGTCATTACGTGTGTTACATGCACCTCATTAGCGCGCGCTAACTACAATGGGTAGCGTGCGCTACCTCTCAAAATGAAAATCAAAACATGATGATGATGATGATGACAATAATCTCGGCTCGATCTCAAACAGTGATGATCCCAAAATACGCCGAATGGTGAACATAGTTGACTGAATATGAATGATGAATGATTATTACTGAGTGAAATAAATTCTGAGTGACAGTTACTGAATGATAATAAATGAATTCACAACCGGGTATTACAATATGTTTACTGTGTATCTACTGGTCAATTATTTTTTAAGTATTTGTTTATCAGGACATGTATTTTAGATACATTCGTAGGAATTGTGTGTGGACATATATTTGTTAATGCAGATGTATTTTGATTAGTAGTGTCTATTTTTATATGCAACTTAGTGATAGTTTGATATGTTGGTATATAATACAGGAGGAGAAATCAACAAGTGAAGTTGTATCTCTACATAAGGTTTGATTGGATTGTTTTGTTAACTGTGATTTTGCTTATTTGGTTACTTGGAATCAATATTTAGATACTTTGATTGAATATTGATGTTGTGTTTGTTTTAATCAAGTTTTTAGCTATATAATGTATACATTTTATGTTGTTACCCATAATCTAATAATGGTTACCTACATTAGTTGATTTTGTTACCTTGTTTTAATGATTTAAGAATTAAATTTGTATGGAAGGTGACATAGGCAGAATTTAGATTTTTGTGATTTAGCAACTATTGAAGTTACAAGTATTTTACCAAGAATATCCTACTATGTATTAGTTTGTTATAATATGTTTTATTGTGTATCTAGTCTTCATAAGGTGACACATGCATACCTTGTTTGGAATTGTTTGTGGAAAAATATTTGTTAATACAGATGTATCTTGATTATTAGTGTCTATTTTTATTTGCAATTTAGTGATACTTTTATATGTTGGTATATAATACAGGAGGAGTCAGTTAATAGGACTATGAGTCACTTGGATGACATAGTTTTCACGACTCAGGATATTAAAATCATTGAAGAGTTGGAGCACAGTGTGAGAAAGCATGTTGCTAGAGGCAAACATGCTTGTGTGAAGAGTGCTGCTTTGAGAAGTCCGTTCACCACTGAATTTGGTTCGGCTGAGTGCAAGGAATTGGTGTTGTATCCTAAAGACATAAAAAAGGGCATTTCAGCATTTCCGGACGAATGCATGCAATGGCCTGATCAAAGCGAAGTTTTATTGTTTGATGAATGGTTCAAAATTGGTTTCAACTCGAGAAATAGGTAATAATGATTTTATTTACCGTTTTATGTGAAGGAGTGATTTATCTAAATATTTGTTTTTCTTATAGGAAATACAAATTTCCTGGAACATGTGACATCATTAACCCTCCTTTTAACTTCGGTGATACAAGTATTGCAAGTAAAATGTGGTTCTATGCATTGTTGACACCAAATAAGTGGCTGGATGATGATGTAAGTTTTGTTTAATATGATGGCATATCTAAAGTACAATATTCTCAATTATGTGCATTTTTGTTCCTACTTATTTTATGCTAGAATCTGACTCCTATATTATTTTATATTTTTGATATCAGCATATAAATGTTGCTTTTTACTATCTGCGAAAGCTTGCGCGACATTCTTCCAAAGTACGGGTCAAGGTTACAACTGTTGACTCTTGGTTTTATGTGAAGCTCAACACCTTGTACAATGAGTATTGTCAGAAGGGGAATGATAGAGAAATTTTGAGAGGAAGTTCAGACATTCAAGAGTATGTTCTTGGTTATCTGATGTGTATGAACACACCCTGGGTTGAAGTTGAGTATGTTTTATTTCCTATAAACATGGATAATCCTGGGCATTGATTTCTATTGGTGTTTGATGTACATCGTAGGTGTTTGGTGGTATACAATACTCTTGAACAAGGTTGTAAGGTAATGCATGATAGGATATTGAGTGTGTGTCAACCGTATGTTCTGGCTTTGCCTATTATATTGGCAGGTTGTGATTTTTGGGGAATGAGAACTGATCTTGACCATGGTAGTGATTTATTTAGCAAATATGGGCTGGATGATCAGTTTTTACTTCTTTTTGCAAAGTCGATACCTGAGCAGGTTGAGTGGTGAGTAAATATCCATAATAAGTATTTTGTTATGTATGTTTATGTATTTATATTTACAATGTTTTTTTTTAGTGATTGCGGTGTTTTCACAATTGGTTTGGCAGAACATTTTATGTTTGAAAAGATGGAGGACATGTTGGGGCGTTTCTCTGTGAAAGCGTATCGGAAGAAATTATGTGTCAACTTGTATACTCATGCTAGGAATAAGGAGATATCTGGCTATGAGTCTGATATTGAACATACTGGAAGATATGCTTGTAATATTTAGGTTTAAATTTATAAGGTTGTTGTCTAATATGTAGGGTACCTTGTTTGAGTTTTATTGACTTGAATTTCTAGTTGTTGGAATGGAAATTTTTAGTTATGGTTATTTTCAGTATTTGTTGATTATCTCAACTATTTATTTATGGTAATTTTCACTTATGTTTGTCATTAATTATATTAGTTGTTAGTATTTTGTTATTCTTTTTTGTTCTTTTGTTTTGGTTACCAGAATTATGATAAGAATATTCCAATACATGGAACTTTGTGTTTGTAGATTTCAGAAAATTTGGTATTCTAATATATTAGATCATGTAACCAGAGTATTACTTGTGTTAGATTTGTATTATTAATTTTTGAATTATGTATAAGTGAAATAAGTTATTAAATATACTTTAACTTGTCCATATTTTTATTGAATTCTCTGTAATAGTTACATGGAAATAGTATTCTAATGTATTATACTGTAACTAAATATAAAAATAGTATTCAATATAGTATATATTAATTTTAATGAGGTTTTTGTTTTATATTGATAACATATAAAATACAAAATATTAACATGCATATACTTGGGGATGTGTATCTACAAACTTGGTTATGACTTGTTAATAAATTGGTTATGTTTAATTAATACATTGGTTACGTCTACCTAATTAATTTGTTACGTCGTTCATTATATTAATAATTTTTTTACACTGGAAACATCTACCTAATATCTTAGTTACTTAAACTTACTCATCAAGTACATATTAGAATATTTGAGTTTTACTATAAATGTACCAAAGATTTATCACTTGTGTATTATATATCATGCAAATATTTATAAATAGTTTGGTGAAATGATATATGTGAGATGGTATCATCTCAAAATATTTTTATGTGATTAAAATTAATGTAATTTCTACTACTATTGGAGAATACTCCAATAATAGTAGAAAGTGACATATTAATTTAGTATTTTTAACTATATGTACATCTTTTTTATTTATATTTTGACCAGAATACTCCATAATTCTGAGAATAGAAAATATCAATTGAAATTAAATAGTAACCAATAGAGGTTATCAGAGTAATTAATTATAATGAATTAGTTGTTTGTCACAATATCCTGTTATTAATAGATTGGTTACGTTTAATTAATACATTGGTTACGTCTACATAATTTATTAGTTACTTCGTTCATTATATTAATAATTTTTTACACTGGAAACATCTACGTAATATCTTAGTTACTTAAACTTACTCATCAAGTACATATTAGAATATTTTAGTTTTACTATAAATGTATCAAAGATATATTACTTATGTAATATATATCATGCATATATTTACAAATAGTTTGGTGACATGATATATGTGAGATGGTATCATCTCAACTTATTTTTTATGTGATTTAAGTTAATAGTAATATTATACTATTATTGAAGAATACTACAATAATAGTAGAAAGTGACATATTAATTTAGTATTTTTAACTATACGTACATCTTTTTTATTTATATCTTGACCATAATACTCCATATTTCTGAAAATAGAAAATATCAACTGAAATTAAATAGTAACCAATAGAGGTTATCAGAGTAATTAATTATAATGAATTAGTTGTTTGTCACAATATCCTGCTATTAATAGATTGGTTACGTTTAATTAATACATTGGTTACGTCTACATAATTTATTAGTTATGTCTACATAATTTATTGGTTACGTTTAATTAATACATTGGTTACGTCTACAGAAGTTACTTCAACATAATTTATTACGTCTACATTATTAAGAAAATCTACTAGGATTAAAATATTAGTTTTAGTGATATCAGGTAAAACTTTGGAGTGGGATCTAGAGCAATTTAATAGAAAGTAGAAAATCAACACACACTGGTTATTAGTTTGCAATTTCAAATAATTATTACATCAGAAGTTGTAGGACGGGAGGATTTTTACAAGTTTTTCGATTGTGCCCTTTTTCTTTGCATTTGCTGCATTGGACCTGACTTTTACCTTCTGCTGCACTTTTGTATCTTCCTGTCTTTGGTCTCCCAGGTGGTCTTTTTGTGTTGGGTGGTAGGACTTGGATTGCCCTGATATGTGCTGGTATATCCCAGCTATCTTTGTCCCCCACAGGCATAATGCTTGATAAATATGTTGCACATAAAGCCTTCTTCGTGTAAAATATGGAACAGAACTCATAACAACTCAAATTCCTTTTGCCTAAGACTGCAGATGCATGTTTGCATGGCATTTCATGGTACTGAAACTCTTGGCATGTGCATGTTTTTTTGGATATATCTACAACGTATTCTTTGTTCAAATCGTAAACTGTAAATACAACTAGATTTGAGGTAGCAACCTGTAATATATGATATATCTAATTATACACTATTAATAACAATGAAAACTTTCTGCACATACTATATATTAAGTTTGAATTAGTAACTAGATAGCAGTAATATTAATAGGGAACTAACATACCTTCAGTCTTTTGGAATCATTTATAATATTTGCAAGTCTTTTTTCTGCGTCTGTGGCAAGCGTTGTAAATGTTGAATGGGCAACCTGTTTGTTTGTATGATACCATCGTTGAGCTAAACAGCATAAACATTCAATCATTGTTGAAACAGGTAAGTCTCGAAGGGATTTGATTGCATTATTCAAAGACTCTGCTATGTTCGAAGTCATTGTTAAGAATCTGCTTGTTTCTCCATGCAGGCGCGTGCATTTGCTGAGTTTGACTTCATTTTCGAGAAAGGGTATGATTCGATAATCAATTGCATCTAGATCACGCATATGCTTCTCGAATTCTTGCAATGTGTAAGCTCTACACGCACCATTATAAGCATTCTTCACATCAGCACCTCCTTTCTTAAACCTTTTTTGATATTTTTCAAGATATGGTATGTGCATGCCCCATGCATGACATCTGGAAATATAATTTCCAAACCTTTGACTATTGCTTGATGTCGATCTGATATAATGCATTGGTTGTCCCTTACACCTACTGCTTTTCTTAAATTCTTGAAAAACCATGTCCACGAATCTTCATTTTCACTGTCAACAACTGAAAAAGCTATAGGAACGATAGACCTATTTGCATCTTGTGTACTTTCCGTTAGTAGTGTTCCCATGTATACGGAGTTTAAGAATGTACCATCAATGACAATAATTGGAAGACAATTTTTATATGCTTCAATTGATGGACCTAATGCAAAGAACAGATACTTGAAACGTCCATTGGCATCAACAGATATATATATGTGACAGATCCTGACAGCAAGTAACCAATTGATATGTAATCAGTAACCAGTGTATTAGTTTGATTTAGTAACCTATAGAAATGCAGTCTATAACCACAGTAGCAAAAATATATACAAATTTACTATGCATGGTTATAATTTGCAGCATATTAATATTCAAGAGATATGAAGTTACTTGGGTTATTCTTTTCAACCATGTGCAGCCACGAGGGTATCAAAGAGTAATCATGTGGATTTCCGCGCACTTTTGACAATGCTCTTTCCTTGGATCTCCATGCTTTTTGGTAAGAAATAGATATATTGTAGTCGTTCATCATGTCCTCTACAATATCTGATGGGGTATATACTTTTTTCAGATTCGTAAATCTGCTTTTTATGCATTCACTAACTATCTCACTTGAAGCTTGTCTGTGATTCCCCATCAACATATTTGAAGAACATGTGTGGACATCGTTCATTTTTCGCACTTTGAACATATTTGTGTTCCCTAGCTTTGAGGCTCTTAGCTTCCATTGACAATTTGTATTATCTACACAAACTATTACATAGTCCCTTGAAGAAGATCTTTGTACCTTGAACTGTCTGTTTTTCCGCATTGAATGCAAGCTTATTGCATTCATCAACACATCTTTTCTTACACATATTTGATTTTATTTCACATTTACATTTTCAGCGCTTGAGATGACCTGGTTTTCTTGATCTTCAGTGGAAGTTAGTCGTAAGAGCACACTTTTTTCAGATTCGACTATGTTTTGGGCAACTGTATCAGCATACTCTATTCTATTAACTAATGATTTGGTAACTAGAGGAATAATTTCTGAACACTGGTTCATTGGACTAGGCAATTTTTTCTGTATCCTTTCTCCTGTATTTTTAGAGTAATGAATATGATCTTCAGTAGCCAATGTATTTTTTTCAGTGATTATGAGTGGGTACATTCCATAATCTGAATTTTTTCTGCACACCTCTATGTAGAATCTCAATGTTGATTCATCTCTTATACTTATTGGGGGTATGTTTGGAGTTATGTGAAACTTCATTGTGAATGTGGTGGAACTTGATATATTCAATGTGGTACGCACTAAATCTTCCATATCTGCAAGTACTTCTGTTTGTTGAATTAATAAGCCACTTACTTTGAAATTTGTATACACATTTCCATCTATCCAAATACCATTGTAGTATAGAATGATCGGTACCATTTCCATAGTCTGAAATAAAAAAAAGAATAAAATGTTTCACCATTTCATGCAGTAACAAATATTTCATAAGTTTTTCTATAAAATGGTATCTGATTACATTTTTATTTTTCTTATCCTGTAAGTTCTTTATCTTATTCTTCTTATTTTTAATTTCCAATTATTTTCTAGTCCTAAGTTCAGTAACCAAGTAACAAAGGTCATTTTGATGGGATGAATCTCATGTTGAAGCTACTATTCAACTACATTATAACAAATATAATTCTGTAAACAAGATCTCTTTAAATGGTATCTAATTTTTTTCATTTACTAAATTCAGTAATCAAGTATTTTAAAAAAAATTGACACATAATTATTGTATCCAACTACAGTATACTTAAATGAGTAACCAAGTATTCATAAAAACCAACATATAATCATGGTATCCAACTAACATCCAACTACAATATACTAAAATCAACACATGCTGATGGTAACCGACTACAATATATAAAGTTTAAGTTGGTAACCAGATTGTCTTAAATGATGTTCAATTATTTGTGCTGTACTACGTTTTTAAATTTTACATATATGACAAATACATGAAATAATCTGGTAACCAAGGTTCCAATAAACGGTATTCATATATAAAATACTACTACACTTTAATTTATATATCATAGAAGATTATTTTCCCTTTATTATTGTGGTAACCAATTTTTTAATTTCATGTCTTGCATTATGTCAATAGAAGAATTGTCAGAATTCATCTACAATTGGAATGAACAGGTAATATAGGAATACAATTGTGGTCAAATTTATTAAAATCCCCCACACCAATTCGATTAAACAATAGAAATTATTTTCAAAATTCCAAAAAAAAATTACTTGAGATCAAGTACTGCTTTTGCGGAATTTTACGTATTTTGTAACACGGATCTTCTTTTTCTAACGATTTTAAGGAACCGATGATTTCTTCGTATTTTGCAGAACAGAAAACTGTACCTCCTTTTCTGCCTTGTATCCTGTAATTCGTGTTGGCTTCTTCTTCGATCTGATGGAGATAAGAATTGAATCGTATCTAAAATTTTATTCTTTTTTTGATTATAGGTGGTGGTGGATTTTTTTCTTTGTTTTTGGTAATTGAATCTCTCAGATCGTGGAGAACCCATCGCATCTGAGGAGTTGAGGTTTTCCTTTTTTCCTGCGAAACGGTTCCTTTATTATTGCAAGGTATCCGTTTTTTTATTTATTTTTTCATTAATTTTTGGGTAGTTTTGTAATTATTTTATGTATCTGTCATATATGTAAATACTTACTAATAGTTGTATATATATGTAAAGAACCCTATATTAATAATAATAATAATAATAATAATAATAATAATAGTAATGAATAAAATAATAATAGTAACGGTAGTAATAATATCGATAATAATAATATCGAGAGTAATATAGATGGTGATATAAAATGATAAAGATGAAAATATTAATACCGTCAATATTAATATGGTGCTTATTATAAATATTATTATTATTATTAATAATATTACCTTTAATTATCTTAATATTAATAACATTGACTAATAATATTAAATGTTCTGAAATTAACTTGAGAAATTGACTCGGGCTAGGACTTGTGATATGTCGAAATAAATGTCCGTAATCCTCTAAATGAAATTAAATAAATTGAAATGCATTATAATATTATTATAAATAATAATATCGCATTATGAAAATAGCGGGTATTACATTCTACCCCTCTTAGAAAAATTTTCGTCCTCGAAAATAAATAACATACCTCGATTGAAGAAATTCGAATAACGAGCTTGAAGTTCTTCCTCGCGCTCCCAAGTGGCTTCATCTTTATTGTGGTTACGCCATTGAATCTTGACAAACACCTTCTCTTTGATACCTTCAGGAATACCTTGTCGCCAACACAGAATTCGAGATCCTTCCTACGCTTGTCGGCGTAAGACTTCTGACGATCCTATGCTATCTTGAACCTCTCACGAATCTTATCCACCATGCCAACTGTATGTTTGATCATCTCGGGACTCAAAATCCTCCTTTCACCTACCTCATCCCAATACAGTGGTGATCGGCACTTCCTACCATATAGGGCTTCATACGGTGCCATACCGATTGTCGACTGGTAACTGTTGTTGTAAGCAAATTCTACCAAAGGAAATAGTTGTTCCCAATTATTTCCCATATCTAGCACACATGCTCGCAACATATCCTCAAGGATTTGGATGGTCCTCTCGGACTGACCATCAGTCTGAGGATGATAGGCAATACTAAAATTCAACTGTGTTCCCAAGGCTTCTTGCAAACTCTCCCAAAAACGCGATGTGAAACGAGTATCCCTATCGGATACTATAGAGACTGGCACTCCAAGCAACTTAATAATCTCCCTGATATAAAGTTGAGCATACTGATCCATTCGAAAGTTCATCTTAACTGGGATAAAATGAGCTGACTTTGTGAGTCGGTCCACAACAACCCAAATAGCATGGTTTCCTCTTTCCGTTCGAGGCAAACCTACCACAAAGTCCATCGTAATGTGTTCCCATTTCCATTCTGGAATATGAAGTGATTTAAGTAATCTAAAGGGGCGTTGGTGTTCTGCCTTCACTTGTTGACAAACTATACACCTTCTGATAAAGCCTGCCACATCTCTTTTCATACCTTCCCACCAAAATGTCCCCTTAAGGTTTTGATACATCTTTGTACTCACAGGGTGTGCTGTATACGAAGTACTATGTGCCTCCTTCAATATCGCTTCTCTCAACTTGACAACATTGGGCACACAGATCCTCCCTTCATAGTACATTGTGCCATCATCGGACACTAAATCCCTTATCCTCACCTGAAAGAGTACGTTCTTTCATATTGACCAAGAAGTCGTCCTGTCCTTGACCTTCTTTGATTTGTTCTCTCAAGGTTGGTTGTACCACCAAACTAGCCAATAATGACTCAACTGGACTTGATGGTGTAGCCATCTCAAGGTTCATCCTTGCAAATTCCTTGACCAAGCTTTCCTCCTTAGTCAACAAACAAGTTAGGTCTCCTCTTGCCTTACGGCTTAGTGCATCAGCAATTACGTTTGCTTTACCAGGGTGGTAATGAATTGTACAATCGTAGTCTTTGACCAACTCAAGCCATCTGCATTGCCTCATATTCAATTCCTTCTGTGTGAAAATATATTTCAGACTTTTGTGGTCTGTATAAATTTCACATTTACCTCCATAAAGGTAATGTCTCCAAATCTTCAGGGCATGAACTACCGCTGCTAGTTCCAAATCATAAGTAGGGTAGTTCAGCTCGTGCGGTTTCAACTGTCTCGAAGCATAGGAAACTACCTTGCCCTCTTGCATCAATACACATCCCAAACCTTGCTTGGATGCATCACTGTAGATGACGAACTCTTTCGTCGGATCGGGAATCGTCAAAACTGGTGCAGCAGTCAATCTTCGCTTAAGTTCTTGGTGTAATACCCGGTTGTAATTCATTTATTATCATTCAGTAATTATCAATCAGTAATGGTCACTCGGTAATTTTCACTCATTAATAATCACTCATCATTCATGATTCATTCATTTGTATTCTTCGTTGGCATTTTGTAACCGTGTATCAGTTACCGATCGTCATTCATCTCCGATTGAGAGTCGAGACGAGAGTATTATCATAATCATCATGAATATAATCTTGTGTTGGAAGTATCATCTATCACGTGTTATTGGACTTATTTACAATCATACAAGTATTGTACGTCAGATCATTCACTGTTTGTAATGAGTAGACGGAGTTGTCGGATTTTTGTCACTTCCAGCAGCGAGTTACGGCCATAACTAGTCAGGCATTACGGCCGTAACATGCATTCGTTGGCTCAGGGTGGTTTTAGACGAAGGTGAGTTACGGCCGTAAGGATTGTCGGATACGGCCGTAACATGCGTTCGTTGTTTTCAGGATAGTTCGGACGAATAGGACTTACGACCGTAAGGGTTGCGGCATACGGCCGTAATATGAGGCTGGTATGGCCGTAAGGCTTGGCCGGTTACGTCCGTACGATTCGGGCAGGGTGCCCAGGCAGTTTCGACGAAGGCTTCATACGCCCGTAAGTTTGGCCGGGTACGGCCGTATCGGTCGAGTTACGCCCATAAGGCATGTGCGGGTACGACCGTATGACTGTCGGTAGGTGTTTGGACGAGGGCGAGTTACGCCCGTACCAGGTGGCCGGTTACGGCCGTAAGGCCGTTGACTTGGGATGTTACGGCCGTAAGTAGGCCGTGTTACGGCCATAACCATGGCTGTATTTAAAGGACTTGGACGGGACTTTGAGCTCATTCCTATCATTTCTTCACCTTGTTCCGAGAGAGAGAGCTTGAGGGAGAGATTTTTCATCATCAATCACTTGGGTGTTCGGTTTTCATCATCTTCATTCGATTGTGAAGCTCGGATAGTCGATCTAACGCGTGTTCATCGAATCAAAGTATTTGGATCTTCAAAGGTAATATTCTTCAAACATCTTGGATTTCGATTTTGTGTTGAGATATGACGTTTTGGACGTTATAATCATGTTGTATGAAGAGATGTACATATGATTATGAGTGTGTATGAATATTCATTGGATTATTGAAGGGTTATTCAAGAACACTTTGAATAGTGAGTTGGATTTGGGGGTTTTCGATTAGTTGTTGTTGTAATCACGAATTTGGATATTCATATTGGATTATTGATTGTATTGAAGATGTTTTGTTGGTTTGGAACACTCCTTGGGGATTTGATATTGGTATAGTTAAGGATTGGTTGTAAACAATCGAAGATTGGTTACAACGTGTTTGATATAATGCCCCAATGAGCTTGGTTTAGTCGTATCGACGTTTTGTGTTAGTTATAACCGTGTTTGATTCATATGTTGAACGGATTGTTGGTAATTGTGTTATTCAAGGTTGTTCGAGTGACTGACATCTCATTTAGGATGTTTGTTCGTGGAAGGACATTTTTCACCGGTGTTGAGTAAGTTAATTCTTACTCGGTTAAAAGGATATTCATTCCTTTTTTTGTTGTTCATTCATAATCATAACTCATTCATAATGTATTAACCGTATTGAGACTTGTAATTGTCGAATAATCACTTCATTCACGAGGAACGACGGTTCCAATCATTTCATTGAGCTATCATTCACTTCACTATTATTTTCATCTCGGTGAGTCATTCTTGACTTTGACGGATTATTATTCATTGATATTCATTATGGTCATTCTCGTTTATATGACCTTCTGGGTTCGTATTGCGTGGCCGGGTGGTGATGTGTGGGATTTTTAGTCGGGCACTTGATGGTCATGTGTTCGGGTTCACCGACACAATGGACTGTGCACACGGTAACGTACCTCCGTGAGACTAATTAGGTACAAGAACGGGTGTGTCCGGTCACTCGTCTTGTGCACATACACATACCATTACGGGCGTACTACGATGCCCCTCTTCAGCTTGATTTCATAATTAAGATATATCATGATTGTGTATATTCACCCTTGAGGATTGTTGTTCTGTGTAACTGACCCCGTTGGGGGATATTGTTTTCAGGTCATGGCAAGGCAAAAGCACGGGAAGAGAACGTTGATGGCGGGGAGTCCCAGTGATACTAGTAGGGGGCCCAATCTTTTCAGTCATTCATGTTGTCGTTATTTTATTTTCCACTGCAGATTTCCATTTGGATACTCCGTTTCATTCAGTGTTGTATATTTTATCTTCATATAAAATATACACGCATTCTGTATTATCTTGGGTGTGTTGTACTTGAAAGTCCTTATCGGAGTGATGGATGATATAATGTGGTTCGGTACTGCGATTATGTTATCTAAGTCATCAATTTTCATTCGCCCGGTGGGTCCCAGTCGGGGGTCCACGACACTGTAATAGTCGCCTAGTTTGTGGTGTTACACTTGGAAAATCTTTTCGCATTTCTCATTCCATAAGAAAACTTCTCCCTTTCTAGTCAACTTAGTCATCGGTGCAGCTATCTTCGAAAATCCCTCGATAAATCTCCGATAATAACTGGCTAATCCCAAGAAGCTGCGAACTTCATTCGCATTACTCGGTACTTTCCAATCATTGACTACTTCTACCTTAATCGGATCAACCTCAATTCCTTTAGAATTGACCACATGTCCCAAAAATGCAACTCGGCTAAGCCAAAATTCACACTTGTTGAACTTCGCATATAACTTCTCCTTGCGCAGTATGTCCAGTACTGTTCTAAGATGCTGCTCATGTTCAACCTTGGTCTTTGAATATACAAGTATGTCATCTATGAACACAATGACAAACTTATCCAAATAAGGTTGAAATACACGGTTCATGAGGTCCATGAATACCACTGGCGCATTAGTCAAACCAAATGGCATCACTATAAATTCATAGTGTCCATAACGAGTTCGAAATACGGTTTTCAGGATATCATCACACTTATTCCTCAGCTGGTGATATCCGGATCTCAAATCTATCTTCGAAAATACTCCCGATCCTCCAAGTTGATCGAATAGGTCCTCTATTCTAGGAAGTGGATATTTATTCTTTATCGTGAGTCGATTAAGTTCACGGTAATGCACATCTTCAAACTTCCGTCCTTTTTCTTCACGAAGAGCACTGGCGCACCCCATGGCGAAACACTCGGTCGGATGAATCCAGAGTCGAGCAGTTCCTGGAGTTGTACCTTCAACTCTTGCAATTCCTTAGGCGCCATCCTATAGGGAGCCCTTGATATTGGTGCCGCTCCTGGCACTAGATCAATCGAGAACTCAACTTGACGATTCGGTGGAACTCCAGGCAAGTCTTCGGGAAAGACGTCTGGATACTCCTTGACGATAGGTACATCATCTACCGTCTTCTCCGAAGTCATTTTCCCCATCACATTCACCAAGAATCATTGGCAACTACGCTTCTTCAACATTTTCACAACTTTCATGGCTGAAATCACCTTCGGGGTACTAGAGTGTCTCACTCCCTCGAATACGGTCTTGACATCGATAGACAGACATAAAGTTACTCTCATTTTGGAGCATTCAACTACAGCTCTATGCTTGTCCAATCAATCCATACCCAAAATGACATCAAAATCACTAAGTTCAACTATGTGAAGCCGGCTAAGAAGCTATGTTCGTTAATCTCTATCTTTACATTGTTAGTTATCGAGTCTACATGCACTACTCCCATCGTCACTGCTAATAATCTCTATAACAGGAATAGGGGGTCGCGGCTCAATCCACAAAGTGACTTCATCTTCAGACTCGATGTTTGCCATCAAAACATCCTTCATATTTTCAGCGAGATCCATCTTTGAGCTCTCATCGGAAACTTCCTCTGGATCTTCTTCGGGATCCTCCTCAGGGTCTTCTTCGGGATCCTCCTCTGAGTATTCCTCGTCCATAGAGTCGGCATTCCAATTTGCAATCGGTATCGCCTCCTGAGCATACAAATCCAAAAGGCGTCCAACGACGAACTGGAAATCATCCGTGTCCTCTCGCTCTTCTAGCGATCTCTTGATGGCCTTTTTCCAAAGCCAGAAGATGCAGCAACTCCAGTCTTAGGATAACTTCTCCATTAGGTGCTCTATCTGTCGCGTGACGCAACCTTATTTCCCAGATTGCAGCCACTTACTCAGCCTAGTAATGACATAGTGTGGTGCATTTTCTGGTAAACTAGGATCGTCCCACCAGTCTTTGCGTGCTAGAAAACGCGAGTCAAAAGTAGCTGGGACCTTCTTACGTGGCGTCATCCTAGGTTTGACCATTCTAACAATCCTTACATACATATATAATTATGTAAATAAAAATGAAATGGCATATGCATGAATAATGACTGAAGCTTGGTACCTTTGACGGAGTGACGAAGTGGCGAAGCTGAGAGCATATGCTACTTTTACATTCTAGCGAGTCCACAGAAAGGTAAAACCCTCTCTGATACCACTATGTAACGCCCCGACTTTCTAGGTAAATATTAGGAAAATAAATAAAAGGTAAATTTGACGAAAAATAATTTTCTGTAGAATATAAAAATTCTCGCCTACAAAGTCGAGTCGCTACAATAAATTAAAAATAAATACCTTTAAATAAGGTAAGATTTCATCATAAATATGAGAGTTAATTACATAAATCGTCCTTGTGATTTGTCAGATTTCACAGGTTTAGTCCCTATACTTTTTTTTCAGCGGGTCATGTTCTTGTGGTTTTTGATCCGTTACGGGTTTAGTCCTTGTGGTTTGTCGGGTTTCACAGGTTTAGTCCCTATACTTTTTTTTCAGCGGGTCCGTCCTTGTGGTTTTTGATCCGTTACGGATTTAGTTCTTTGACCAATAATTCTGTTAGTTGATCGTTAATTTGAAGGGTATTTTCGTCTTTTCATATTATTATTATATTATTATTATTATTTGAGTACGTTGTAATTAGCTCTTTATTTTATGATTATTATTATTATTATTATTAATAAAATTTTATTTTATTATTATTTGAGTACATTGTAATTAGCTCTTTATTTTATTTTATTTTTTTATTTTTTTTTGTTTTTTATTACTTTTTCTTTATCATTTTTGTAAACTTTTTTATCTTTTTTTTTTATTTTCGATTGTTTCAATTTCGATTTTTATATTATATTGGATTGATTTCAATTTCTTTTTCAGCATTTCAATTTTAATTTACCAATAAATAAACTAGTTAGTTATGAACCATCATAACTCTTAACTTATTTCGTAGTTATTTTGATTTTAATAAATACAAAAAAGTAGTAAAATATAGAAATTATCTTTTCCAACAATTAATAGTACCATAATATCTAACAATTCAAAATAACCAAAAAAGAATTCAAAATCAAACGGATTTAATGAAAAAGAACCCGTAACGGGTCAAAAATGATAAAAAAAGTAATAAAAATACAAAAAAAAAAAAACAAAAATTATTGGTCAAAGGACTAAACCCGTAACGGGTCAAAAACTACAAGGACATGACTCGTTGAAAAAAAAGTATAGGGACTAAACCTGTGAAACCCGACAAACCACAATGACTAAACCCGTAACGGATCAAAAACCACAAGGACATGACCCGCATACAAAAAAGTATAGGGACTAAACCTGTGAAACCCGACAAACCACAAGGATGATTTATGTAATTAACTCTAAATATGAGGTAAAAGTTTGCGGCGGAAGAATAATTCATAATTTATAAATTTCTGATCAACGTTTCCCCAATTAAGTTTCAAACATTTAACAAAAAGAAACATCATATAATAATTCCTCTTTCATATGCCCTCTCGGCTCGCTCCTTCGTCCATCCGGCTCGGTTCAACCTGTGGGTTCAATAAAGGTGGGGGTGAGCTTCCTTTAGCTCGTGGAAATCACACTGATCACAGTAATATACAATCTCATGGAAAACATACCATGAATAAACTATCACATTTTTCCTCAACGTAAATGCATACTCATAATATTACGTATAGCATGAATCGAGCACGCATACACGAATATTGAGGTTGCGCAGGTGCCCCCGCAACATCAAACATAAACACAATAGCACATATAGCATGAATCGAGCACGCATGTGAATATTGAGGTTGCGCAGGTGTCCCCGCAACAACATATATCTTAAGATAGCCTCTTACACGAATACAAATTAGCCTGATTTACAACGTGCATAAAATTTTAAACATGAATAGAACATCACATATACAGTGCAATTAAAGCAATTAAAGTGATAGTGAAAATTTCCACCTGAATAAATGATGATGTCTGACTTGAAATGAAGATGCTCGACTCACAGTCCTAAGCCCGTAAATCCTTGATAAAGTCTATATATAATAATAATAATAATAATAATAATAATTATTATTATTATAATCCTTACAATTTATATTTATATAATAATGAAAAGATACAAATACCACTATATAATAATTGAAGATAAATTGCTTATTAATATTAATCGAAGAGTTAATATTATTAATGACTGAAATTAAAATATTTATGTATAAATTTTGGATAAGTTGTTAATATAAATTGGAAGTCAATATTTTAAATGTCTCAGTTTAGGATTGAATTTAATTTTTTAAAGTTGATTGAGTTAAAATCGAATTAATTTAAACTGTCTGTGGCTAAATTGAATGAACTAAATAAATAGATTTGGGTCAAGATGCAAGGCCTGAGAAGTCTGGGGTCTAAAACGAAAAGCCCTAAAAATTCGCGGGTATAAATACCCTATTCTTGACCCAGCCGACACACACATTCTCACTTCTACTTCACCCGTCGCCCCCTTTCTCTCTCCCTGCTCTATCTCTCTCCTTCTCTAAGACCATCTCCAACCATACTGCATATCATCAAATATGCAGTATGGTTGATTCCAACCACACCATAACAGCAAATATTTTGCAGTGTTGGTTTCTTCAAAAACAAAACCCACCAAATATGGTGGGTCACTGTAGACACACCAAAAACAAAAGGGCACACAAAATATAATTTTTTTTTATGTTTTAAATAATCTAATTATTATTTATGATATTAATTTTAATAAATATTAATCTAACTTAATATTTTATATGTTTTTGTTAATTCGTTTTTTTATTTAAAATTAATTTATAAATAATAATTACCATTAAAGAAATTTGACAAAATATAATTTCATAATAAGAAATTAAAATTACATAATACTTGAAATTAAAATTACTACATACTTGAAATTAAATAACATAAACTAATACATAAATTAAAATACAACACAAAGGACATACACTAATACATATTAAACAACACAAATTAATACGTAAATTAAAAATTCCAATTGTTTTGTCCACTCGCATACAGGTGAAAGTTTTCATCCGCGTTTTGAGATCCTCCGGCTTGCTCTTCAACACCTCCAGATCTTTGATACTCGAATGCACGATATTGAGATCCTTGATATGGAGTTCCTTGTCCATGCTTTTAATTTGTGTTATTTCAATTGATGTAATTCTATTTAAATGTATTATTAATTAAAAAATTATCGTTTTTATTTTTATCGGTTTTCATTAAATAAATTAATATTTATTATTATATTTACAAATTATAATTATTGTTATTAATAAAAATAGTTAATAGTAAATAAAATATGTTATTTTAATGTGGGGTCCACAAATTTGGTGTGTTTTTTGAAGTATGCTTGGAGTTGAGAGTTTTTTTTTTGGTGTTGGGCCCACCAAATTTGGTGTTTTGGTGTGTTTTTTTGGTGTTAAGGTTGGAGATGCCCTAATTCACAAATCGGCCGGAAAAAAATTGTTTAGAAAAAAAAAAGAAAACACGATTCTCTCCTCTCTACAAAAACTCTCCTCGGTTGGAAATAGGATGGCCGAAAGATACACACACACTCGGCTCTCGGCGTACGAACGCAAGGCAGCGGCGGTTCTGGATTGAGCGTCGAGGCGGCGATTGAAATCACTGTGGATGGCCGTTCTTCGACGGCAGGTCGTCGCCAAGCTCCGATTTCCGGTCAGGTGTGGGTTCGGTTTCTGTGATTGAGGTTTTAACTTGGGGGATTTGGTGTTGATGATTTCTGTTTGAAGAATTCATTTTCTGAATTTGGGATGTTTTCACAGGTTGACGCGGAAAATGGGAATGGAACATCGTCGGAGATCGAAGCCCAAAAGCTGAAGCCATGAAGGGACTTCGTCGGGCATCTTGACGCCAAGGCGAGGGTGAGATTCGGGTTCAGATGTCAAATTGGCATCAAAGAGTTGCGATATTCAGAGTTAAATTCTATTTTTTTTTTGTAATTTCTGGATATGGGTTTGGAAAAAAAAATGTTTTGGTCGGGTTCAGGCGAATCGAAGGTAGGCTCCGATTCTGTTTCGGGTTGCAGTCGAATTTCTGCTCCAGTTTGTATTTGTAATTAAAATTTCTAATTTTTTTTAAAACATTGGTTATAAACAGCAGAAATGAACATAAATCTGAAAATAAGGAACTTGGGGTTCGAATTTACCTCTGGTGGAAGAAGAAATTCGCGGTTGGAATTAATTTGCAGAAGACGAAAATTGGTGGATGCGAACTTGACTGAAAGGGATTTGGACTGGAACTATTTGATCTTCCTGTGTAGATTTATGGTGTATTTTCTCTTCTGTATTTCTTCTTCTTCTTCCTCTGTGTATTAAAAATCTTCTGTATTGTATTGTATATTAATGATTGAACGATGGATATTTCTGCACTGCAGAATTGCTAGGGCTGGGGACGACCGAGAGATAGGTTGTATTCTGTGTTGTAGTATTGTACAGTATTGTTTGTATTTATATTGTATTAGAATTAGGGTTAGGTTAATTATTTTGGGCTTAATTATTGATTTGAGTCAGCACCCCACATTTGGGCCAGATGGTAGTATATTAATAATAATAATAATAATAATAATAATAGTAATGAATAACATAATAATAGTAACGGTAGTAATAATATCGATAATAATAATATCGAGAATAATATATATGGTGATATAAAATGATAAAGATGAAAATATTAATACCGTCAATATTAATATGGTGCTTATTATAAATATTATTGTTATTAATAATATTACCTTTAATTATTTTAATATTTATAACATTGACTAATAATATTAAATGTTCTGAAATTAACTTGAGAAATTGACTCGGGCTACGACTTGTGATATGTCGAAATAAATGTCTGTGATCCTCTAAATGAAATTAAATAAAATAATATGCATTATAATATTATTATAAATAATAATATCGCATTATGAAAATAGCGGGTATTACAGTAATTCGGTCGGCTGTGACCGGCCAGACCTCATTTTTATTACATTTCTTCACCCGGGTGGCGGCTGGCGACGGGAAAATCGGGGAGTGGAGTTTTTGGTCGATTCCACTTGATTTCTAAGTGTTTTTGAGGATTTTTTTCGATTATATCAACATCAAATCATTGTTCTTCGTCGGATCGAGGTAATTTCTTGAATCTCCTAGAATTTGATTTTCGAGATTTCTTCTTGATTTTCATTGTTCGTCCGAATTTGATGAACCGATTGATGCTAGTAAACATTATTAATCGTGTTCTATGGATTGTATATCCATATCTTCGATTCGTTCAACCCGATTGATGATTCTTAGGTTCTTGAGGAACTTTGAATATTTAGTGTTCAACTAAATGTCTCAAAGAGTTTCTTTCGGTCATTGTGTTGATTTCGATTGATATTGTGTTATTGAATGAATTGTATTTCATTCAAGGTTGTTTGAGTACTTGTGTTTATCGGAGGACGCCGTTCGTTGTTCATGGAAGGATTTCATCGCCTTCGGTTGAGGCAAGTTTTATACTTGTACTAGTCAATGAGATTAATGTTATAATATATGTGTATGAATGTGTTGTATCATTTCGAGACTTAGTCTCTTCATGAATTCATTGATATTAAAGGGATCGTTCGATACGATACTTTTCGGCAATTATGCCAAATGTTTACTATTGTTCATTAATGGCCGGTAAAGCATTGAGATACTCGTTGTTAATGTTATTATCGATCATCGGTTCGCGGTATCGATGTATCGATTGTTGTTGTTAATATTGATGTCGATCTAAGACATTGTTGTAATTATTGTTATTAATGTTGACGTCCTGTCATTCATGTTGTATTGGCCGATTGAAGGCATTGTCGCATTCGTTCTCATCTTCGTCGTCGTTAGCCGATTAAAGGTGCCGGGGTGTTCATTGTATCCTTGTTATCGATTGTCCGTTCTAAGGCAATCGAGGTGCTCAATCATTCATTGTATCATTGTTATCGATTGACCGCTCTAAGGTAATCTGTAACACCCCCAGATTTAACCAGGAATATTACAGCGCTGTGGGCCCCGAGATGGAACGCACAAGGCTAAAAGAAATTTTCGCAAACATTTACAAATGCCCAAGAGGCCAACGACGGTACTATCTTTAAAAATTCACAAAGACTTATAAAATCCATTTATCAAAAACTGTCGTAAAAACTCATTTGAAATCGCAAGGCCAAACGGCCGACACTCAAAAGTTTAGAAAACGATTTCCAAAGTAACCTCAGTTACCAGATACCAAAAGAGCATTTCAAAATACTCACGCAGCGGAAAAAGACCAACCATAAAGATACTCTAGCAGCGGAATACAAGAACCAATCAAGAAACTCATTGCACAAAATATGTCCTAGCCAGTATCCTCCGGGAAGCTCATCTCTTCACGACCGCTACAAGCTCGATACTCCAAGAACCTAAAAAGAAATCCCACGACGGGGTCAGCCATAATATCCAACAATGATAACCGTCACACCATATTAATAATTACATACCAATGAGAATACAACATAAGAATCCGACCAACGTAATCTTACCGCCGTAACTTTACTTACTAAAGTAATTCTCATCAGAATAACCATTATCACATTTCACATCTCGTACTCGATTAACCAATAAACTCGAACATAATATCTGTATTGTACCTCAAACAATACTCAAGATTCTCAAACTATCATCACCAACTCGCGATACGGAAATATACTAGTTCTGACCAATACGATCCATCGAATAACATCATCAAATCCCAAGACGATAACTGATTGTCCATCAAAGACAAATACCAAAGGAAATACGGAACATACCTCGAGATATGAAGTTCCACGAAAATCATATCAGTCTAATCCGAGATCAGATCAATGCAATACAGACACGGTCCTAACACAAGACCTACAAATGCATACTCATATGACCACGTAAATATGCTCAAAACAATATCAACAATATATACTCAATGGAAATCCCATGACCTAGCGCCCTCAGCATAGGTCCCAAGATGATCCTACAAGATCAACACGAGGTGGATAACCAATAATATACATATGCAAAACAACACAACACTAGGTAATCCAACGATCCAGCGCCCTCAGCATGGATCCCAAGATGATCCCGTCGGACCAACACGAGGTGGAAAAACCCGTCCAATGATCTAGCGCCCTCAGCATAGATCCCAAGATGATCCCGTCGGACCAACACGAGGTGGACATCTGATCTAGCGCCCTCAGCATAGATCACACGATCCCATCGGATCAACACAACACAAACAACACAATTATGTATACACATATGCAAATCAAAATGTTCATCAACATGAACAACGTAACATGAACGACAATATGACAAATCAACTAAGACGACCTCATGTTCGACAACATGAATGACAATATGCATGATCAAATCACTAACACTAACTGAATCGATATAAGATACTTGCCCCGAGTCCTTCGGGAGAAATCTCGATATCAAACCATCACCGACGATTATCCGCAATGCTCGGCGATCCAAACGTACCATGGACAACAGATACTCATATCCTCGTCTTTACCATAATGTAACCTCGATACCCGAATATGCCAATAACCGAAATAAATCATATACATTATGATTAAACTCCCAGAATCGGAATGACAACATATAATCATTGCTATATGCATTATAAACGAAATGAAACTCAAACCATTCATTAAACAATATAACTGAGCAAGTAATGACTTGCCTCGATACCGATACCACGAAGCTGCTGTCGAACACATTACCTTTGTCTACGAGCTCCTCAGCCCCGATCCAAAGCAACACAACGGGCATACTCGAACACGACCGCAACATCCGGTTATAATCACCGATCAATAATCTCAACCTATGGAAGTAATCAAATAACACATATCCGATAACAATCAACAACCGACAAAACTAACCAATCGAACTCAACGGTTCAACAAAACCTCGAATAAATGCAGTCAGAACAAACCAAATCAATCCATCACGAATTCATAATCACAATACAAAAATACTGCACTGTCTGCTGTAATATCCGGAACTTTTACTACCATTGTTTAATATTATTTTATCCGAGTTATATTGTACAGCGTGGAATCTGTACAGTATAGATAAAATAGATGAAGGACTGAGATGTCAGTATCGGTGTAATTGTCGTACTTGGTCGACAATTGTATTAGAGGATATAGTGCGTCATGTATACGTATCCAGTATGTCGAGACGGACGAGAAAAGTTGGAAATGGCTAAGTGTAACATTATTAGCGCACGCTAATAATCATGAGTAGCGCACGCTATCGTGCAGGTTTAGCGCACGCTACGGACATAACTTAGCGTATGCTAGTGAAGGACAGCTCAGAGGGAATCTACGCATGGACCAGGCCACTTTCGGCGTATGTTCTGATAAGTCAACGGATGTTGTAATGTAGTGTTAGCGCATGCTAATGCATGTTGATTAGCGCACGCTAACTGTATATCGGACAAAAAGGAATCTTATCCTCGTCAGCACTTTCAGCGTGTGGACCAGTCTTCGGAGCATACAGACAAACGAGTCAACTGATATTAGCGCACGCTAAACGCAAGGACTTGCGTACGCTAGAGAGTGTAAATTACGTACGCTAATGCATGTGCATTACGTACGTAAGCACATGTACGAAGCCAGATAGTAGTCTCTGGACTACGATAGCGCACGCTAACAAAGGTCAGTTAGCGCACGCTAAGTCCGTAACGCACGCTAAACATAAGGTTTAGCGCACGCTAGTAATGTATTCTATATAAAGGGACTAACGGGTGTTATGAAGCATTTCGTCAATTTCTTTCCTTTCACCCGATAGAGAGAACCTTGGGAGGACATTTGGAGTTCCTAAACACTGAGGGATGATCCTCTTTAACAAGATTAAAGATGGAAATCATGGATTAAAGCTTTGTTCTTGAAATCATTGGTGATTCTTGGAAATGGATTCAACCTTGGAAATCAATCCATTTCTTCATAAAGGTAATCACTCTTCATCTTTGGATTTCATTTTGGATTGAATGTTTATGTTCTTGAGTTGATGATTATTACATAAACAAGTTGATAAGCATGATTATGAGATGGATTACCGGAGTATGATGATATTAATGTGATTCGTATGATTTGAATTGTGTAATTCGTTTTCTTGAGATAAGTTGGTGAATCCTTCTCCTCAGTTTCGGATGTTGATGTTATTGTCGATGATTACTATCTGTAATGGAAGATTAAGGAAGTGTCGTTACGTTCTTGATGTTTCATGTATTGATATTAAGGAAGATGATATATGGATATAGAACTTGGATTATAAGTTGGATGATTGTTTATATGTTAAACGATACCAGATTTCATTGTTTTGATGACTATAAACATGGTTTTGGATCACTTAGTGTTCTTGATAATCGTCATATGTTGATCGGTATCTGAAAAACATGCATCTGTACAGCATTAGCGCACGCTAAGCTTACTGCCTAGCGCACGCTAACGGGAGCAACTTAGCGCACGCTACGTTAAGTGATTAACGTGCGCTAAGAAGGCAGAAAGTGCAGTATTTTCGTGTTGTGGTTATGAATTCGTGCTGGTTTGAGTAGGATTGATCCGACTAGTGTTTAATCGAGATATTGTCAAGCCGTTGGGTTTGTGATTTGGTTTTATCGATTGTTGATTGTTATCGAACTTGTTGTCTATCGATTACTGTAATAGGTTGAGAATATCGTTCGGTGATTACAACCGTTTGTTGCGGTCAAGTTCGAGAATGTTCGTGAATGGTGTTGGTCAGGGCCGAGGAGCTAGTAGACGAAGGATTAGTGACGGATTCATCATCGTCGTATTGGTATCGAGGCAAGTTATTACTTGCTCAGTTGTAATATTTAATGAATGGTTTCAGTTTCATTTGTTTATAATTCATATAGCAATGTTTATAAATTGTAATCACAAAGGATTTGGGATTATAGGTTGTATTGGAGTTTTGGGAATTTAAATCATAATGTATATGATTTACAATTGTCGTTGGTATACTTGTTATCGAGGATACATCATGGTATCGACGAAAACGTGAATTATCTACAGTCCGTGGCATTTTGAACCGTCGAGTATTGAGGATAATGGTTCGTGAGGGTTTAGACATTGGGATTGTTCTCGAAGGACTCGGGGCAAGTACTCTAATCATTTTTATCATTCGTGTCGATCATGTCGTGAGACATTCGTGTATCGTTGTTATCATGCATTTGTGCATTGTTGTTGTCTTGTATTGTGTACTGTTGTTTTGTGAAGTTGTGCATTGTTGTCATATGTCCACCATGCGTTGGTCCGACGGGATCATCATGGGAATCTATAGCTGTGTGCGCTAAATCGCTGGACAGGTAATGCCACCATGCGTTGGTCCGACGGGATCATCATGGGAATCTATAGCTGTGTGCGCTGGATCGTTGGATTACCATATGTATTTTTGTTGTGCATATGTATATTATGGGTTTGCCATAAGTATACATTGTCGTTATTGTTGTGATCATATTGACGTTGTCATATGAGTATTCATTTGTAGGTCTTGTGTTAGGACCATGTCCGTATGTTATGTTGATCTAATCTCGGATTAGACTGACGTGATGGTAATGGTATTTCGTATCCTGAGGTATGTTCCGTAATTCCTTGATACTTATCTTTGATGGACAATCAATTATCGTATTGGAATTATCGACGTTATCTGATGGATTGAATTGGCCAGAGTTGGTATAATTTCCGTATCGCGAGTTATGATAATGTTTTGAGAACTTTGGGTATTGTTGAGATACTGTACAGATATTTCGGTATTATCTTAACGTGTTGTTAAGGGGTACGAATCATGGATTTTCGTAAAGTTACGACAGTAAGATTACATTGGTCGTATTCTTACTTAGTATTTCTATTGATATTTAATTATTGACGTGATTTGATGGTTATCATTGTTGGATATTATGGCTGACCCCGTCGCGGGCTTTCTTTTAGGTTCTTGGATTACCAAGCTTGTAGCGGTCGTGGAGAGATGAGCTTCCTCGAGGATACTGGCTAGGGCATGTAATCGTGTGTTGAGTTTCTGATCAGTTTTTGTATTCCGCTGCTAGAATACTTCGATTGTTTGTCTTTTTCCGCTGCGTGAGTATTTTTAAAATGACCTATTGGTATCTGGTAACTTAGGTTACTTTGGGAAATCGTTTTCTAAATTTGTTCTGTCGGTACGTGTAAGCGATAACGTAACGTATGTTTTTAAACTGTTGAGTTTTGGCATTTTGGGTCTTGTGGTTTCAAATGAGATTCTACGACGGTCTTGATAAACGAGTTTTATAAAGTCTTCGAATGTTTTCAAAAGATAGTACCGTTGTTGGCCTCTTGGGCGTTTGTAAATGTTTGCGAAAATATCCTTCAGCCTTGTGGGTTCCATCTCGCGGCGCTGTAATATTCCCGGTCGGCTCTGGGGGTGTTACAGAATATGGTATCGGAGCTTAGGTTGTGAAAACCTAGGCAGTTGGGTCGTGCTTTTGTCGTGTCATTCGAGTTGTCGGTTGACAAGTGTTTGAGCTCTGGGTTTTTGTTGTTCACTCGGGCTTGTGCGTTAGGTGATTTACCAGTGTGGTACTGGGATTGTTGTAACTTTTTCAAATGGTGTTAACGTGTTTCTTCAGATAGAGTTGTGTTGTGTTCTCGAGTTGAACTGAGTTTGCAAAATGTGTGTTTTGAAAATATCTGTGTCGAGTATTTTCTTGAGTCGAGACATGTGCTAGTATCACGGGGAATCGTCGGCTTCACGATCTGTAAGTATTTGGATTCTTGAATTATATTGAGATTTATTGCCGTTCTAAGTTGATATGCTTTGAGATTCAGCAAATATTATGCGTTACAGTATAAGGTGACAGAGTTGGGACAGGATTGATGATCTTGAGAAGTTATGATTTTGGAAATCAATATGTCGGTTAAGCTTTGGAACGGAGTTGTGCATTTGGAAGAAATATTGTGGATTGTTCAGGAGAACATGTAGTCATGTTAATTCATTTTATGATATATGAACTGTTTTTGAGCATTTGAAAATGGTACTTTTCAAAATGAATGTTTTACGGATGTTTTACCGTAAATAATTTTTGGGCCGAGACCCAATAGATTTTTGAAATTGTTTTATAACTCAGGACTTGGGGTCCGAAAAAGGGTTTTCTACTTTTTAAACTTCTTGTAATGCGGAACGAGATACAGGCTGAGACCCTAATGTTTCAAAAGGCCTTTCTGTTTTCTTAAAACTCCCGAGAATTGTAAAATACTTTATTAATCGTTGATCTATTTCGTTCCTCCCTTTCGGGGTTTTGGCTTACTTGTTCAAATGAAACCTCTCGAGAAGTCTTTCGCTGTGTTGATTTGTTTCAGTGTTTTGTCATGGCATATTTGAGGTGATCCAGGATGGATTAATGATTGACATGGCGAGTCATATGTGGAAAAAGGAGTTTTTAGTCGAAATTTATATATTGAAATTTCGGAACTTTATCGTGTGGTTTTCCGATGGAATAGCGAGCTGAATTGGTATACAGAAGTATGGATGTAGTCGAACTTTTGCATACTTTTCATTTTAAACTTCGAAATCGTGTGAATTCGAAGGAAAGCTATTATCGAATACTTGGCACCAGCGAGCCGATTTAATTTTTCGAAAATTGATTTCGTGGTCTTACGAAAATTTATGTTTTGAGTTTTGAAATTTTTGAATGAACTTTCGAAAATTTGTCTTCTTGACGAGATATATGATTTCAAACTGGTTTTGAAAATATGATCGATATACATACGCATTTAGTGCATAATGCATATCATGGTGAAGTTCTGAGTGTGACTCACGAACTGGATAAGACGTCAGTATGGAACGATGAATAGAGATTCGAACTTCAGTATGGTAGTTTGGTTATCCAGTGATGATCAGTTGATTTATCGGATAAGAAAAATATGCTGCGTGTTGTAGATTCATGCACAAGATGTAATTTTGGAACTTTGGATTTTGTGAAACTGGGACGTATGCACTACCATAATGTTTTGAATGGGTTCTTTGTAAGTGTAGATTTGGGAATGGTGCCCCCCATGCTGGTTGTTTTGGATATTGAGTGGTCGTTCCCACTCCTTGTATGAATTGGCATGTTCATCGATTTGCGATTGGTTGTTCGTATGCCGAGGGGGATGTTCACCAGTCGGTTGTGTTTCGTTGAGATTCACTGTATGTGATTTGTTTAATGTTTTGAGAATTTTTCTCTTTCGTATATCGGTTTCTACGATTCTATGTTGATCATGTTGGACCGTGTGAGGGTATTCCCGATTATCGTTGATCGTTCATTGGTTATATCGGAGTTTATCATGTCGATGATATTTTCGGTCAATTTATTGGTTGAACATTGTTGATGATCATATGAGCGTTCAGATTTTGTGTCGATGTTTCGGAAATTATGTAGTTGTTTTGGGCAGTTGTTTCACAGATGTATCGTGTATTATTGATTTGTACCCGAATTGGGATTTGATTGTGCGATCAGGCAGACAGATTTTGACACGGATAGATTATTTCATCCAAAGATGATATATTTTGTTGAGACTTATGGAATTGTGATTATAAGCGCATTGAGGCTTTACAGTGAAGTCACTTGCTAGTATCTCAGGAGATCGTCGACTTTGCGCTTTTGTAAGTATGCTATTTTGGTTATTCGTTAATAATGATGATTCATCATTGTCGTGATTGTTTCGGAATATTCTGGTTGAACGGTTTGTTTGTTTTTCTATGACGGATTGTAAGTTTCGAGGACGAAACTTATTTTAAGTGGTGTAGTATCTAATATCCGGAACTTCTACTACCGTTGTTTAATATTATTTTATCTGAGTTATATTGTACAGCGTGGAATCTGTACAGCATAGATAAAATAGATGAAGGACTGAGATGTCAGTATCGGTGTAATTGTCGTACTTGGTCGACAATTGTATTAGAGGATATAGTGCGTCATGTATACGTATCCAGTATGTCGAGACGGACGAGAAAAGTTGGAAATGGCTAAGTGTAACATTATTAGCGCACGCTAATAATCATGAGTAGCGCACGCTATCGTGCAGGTTTAGCGCACGCTACGGACATAACTTAGCGTACGCTAGTGAAGAACAGATCAGAGGGAATCTACGCGTGGACCAGGCCACTTTCGGCGCATGTTCTGATAAGTCAACGGATGTTGTAATGTAGTGTTAGCGCACGCTAATGCATGTTGATTAGCGCACGCTAACTGTATATCGGACAAAAAGGAATCTTATCCTCGTCAGCACTTTCAGCGTGTGGACCAGTCTTCGGAGCATACAGACAAACGAGTCAACTGATATTAGAGCACGCTAAACGCAAGGACTTGCGTACGCTAGAGAGTGTAAATTTCGTACGCTAATGCATGTGCATTACGTACGTAAGCACATGTACGAAGCCAGATAGTAGTCTCTGGACTACGATAGCGCACGCTAACAAAGGTCAGTTAGCGCACGCTAAGTCCGTAACGCACGCTAAACATAAGGTTTAGCGCACGCTAGTAATGTATTCTATATAAAGGGACTAACGGGTGTTATGAAGCATTTCGTCAATTTCTTTCCTTTCACCCGATAGAGAGAACCTTGGGAGGACATTTGGAGTTCCTAAACAACGAGGATGATCCTCTTTAACAAGATTAAAGATGGAAATCATGGATTAAAGCTTTGTTCTTGAAATCATTGGTGATTCTTGGAAATGGATTCAACCTTGGAAATCAATCCATTTCTTCATAAAGGTAATCACTCTTCATCTTTGGATTTCATTTTGGATTGAATGTTGATGTTCTTGAGTTGATGATTATTACATAAACAAGTTGATAAGCATGATTATGAGATGGATTACCGGAGTATGATGATATTAATGTGATTCGTATGATTTGAATTGTGTAATTCGTTTTCTTGAGATAAGTTGGTGAATCCTTCTCCTCAGTTTCGGATGTTGATGTTATTGTCGATGATTACTCTCTGTAATGGAAGATTAAGGAAGTGTCGTTACGTTCTTGATGTTTCATGTATTGATATTAAGGAAGATGATATATGGATATAGAACTTGGATTATAAGTTGGATGATTATTTATATGTTAAACGATACCGGATTTCATTGTTTTGATGACTATAAACATGGTTTTGGATCACTTAGTGTTCTTGATAATCATCATATGTTGATCGGTATCTGAAAAACATGCATCTGTACAGCATTAGCGCACGCTAACGGGAGCAACTTAGCGCACGCTACGTTAAGTGATTAACGTGCGCTAAGAAGGCAGAAAGTGCAGTATTTTCGTGTTGTGGTTATGAATTCGTGCTGGTCTGAGTAGGATTGATCCGACTAGTGTTTAATCGAGATATTGTCAAGCCGTTGGGTTTGTGATTTGGTTTTATCGATTGTTGATTGTTATCGAACTTGTTGTCTATCGATTACTGTAATAGGTTGAGAATATCGTTCGGTGATTACAACCGTGTGTTGCGGTCGAGCTCGAGAATGTTCGTGAATGGTGTTGGTCAGGGCCGAGGAGCTAGTAGACGAAGGATTAGTGACGGATTCATCATCGTCGTATTGGTATCGAGGCAAGTTATTACTTGCTCAGTTGTAATATTTAATGAATGGTTTCAGTTTCATTCGTTTATAATTCGTATAGCAATGTTTATAAATCGTAATCACAGAGGATTTGGGATTATAGGTTGTATTTGAGTTTTGGGAATTTAAATCATAATGTATATGATTTACAATTGTCGTTGGTATACTTGTTATCGAGGATACATCATGGTATCGACGAAAACGTGAATTATCTACAGTCCGTGGCATTTTGAACCGTCAAGTATTGAGGATAATGGTTCGTGATGGTTTAGACATTGAGATTGTTCTCGAAGGACTCGGGGCAAGTACTCTAATCATTTTTATCATTCGTGTCGATCATGGCGTGAGACATTCGTGTATCGTTGTTATCATGCATTTGTGCATTGTTGTTGTCTTGTATTGTGTACTGTTGTTTTGTGCAGTTTTGCATTGTTGTCATATGTCCACCATGCGTTGGTCCGACGGGATCATCATGGGAATCTATAGCTGTGTGCGCTGGATCGCTGGACAGGTAATGCCACCATGCGTTGGTCCGACGGGATCATCATGGGAATCTATAGCTGTGTGCGCTGGATCGTTGGATTACCATATGTATTGTTGTTGTGCATATGTATATTATGGGTTTGCCATAAGTATACATTGTCGTTATTGTTGTGATCATATTGACGTTGTCATATGAGTATTCATTTGTAGGTCTTGTGTTAGGACCATGTCCGTATGTTATGTTGATCTGATCTCGGATTAGACTGACGTGATGGTAATGGTATTTCGTATCCTGAGGTATGTTCCGTAATTCCTTGATACTTATCTTTGATGGACAATCAATTATCGTATTGGAATTGTCGACGTTATCCGATGGATTGAATTGGCCAGAGTTGGTATAATTTCCGTATCGCGAGTTATGATAATGTTTTGAGAACCTTGGGTATTGTTGAGATACTGTACATATATTTCGGTATTATCTTAACGTGTTGTTAAGGGGTACGAATCATGGATTTTCGTAAAGTTACGACAGTAAGATTACATTGGTCGTATTCTTACTTAGTATTTCCATTGATATTTAATTATTGACGTGATTTGATGGTTATCATTGTTGGATATTATGGCTGACCCCGTCGTGGGCTTTCTTTTAGGTTCTTGGATTACCAAGCTTGTAGAGGTCGTGGAGAGATGAGCTTCCTGGAGGATACTGGCTAGGGCATGTAATCGTGTGTTGAGTTTCTGATCAGTTTTTGTATTCCGCTGCTAGAATACTTCGATTGTTTGTCTTTTTCCGCTGCGTGAGTATTTTTAAAATGACCTATTGGTATCTGGTAACTTAGGTTACTTTGGGAAATCGTTTTCTAAATTTGTTCTGTCGGTACGTGTAAGCGATAACGTAACGTATGTTTTTAAACTGTTGAGTTTTGGCATTTTGGGTCTTGTGGTTTCAAATGAGATTCTACGACAGTCTTGATAAACGAGTTTTATAAAGTCTTCGAATGTTTTCAAAAGATAGTACCGTTGTTGGCCTCTTGGGCGTTTGTAAATGTTTGCGAAAATATCCTTCAGCCTTGTGGGTTCCATCTCGCGGCGCTGTAATATTCCCGGTCGGCTCTGGGGGTGTTACAGAATATGGTATCGGAGCTTAGGTTGTGAAAACCTAGGCAGTCGGGTCGAGTTGGGTCGTGCTTTTGTCGTGTCATTCGAGTTGTCGGTTGACAAGTGTTTGAGCTTTGGGTTTTTGTTGTTCACTCGGGCTTGTGCGTTAGGTGATTTACCAGTGTGGTACTGGGATTGTTGTAACTTTTCCAAATGGTGTTAACGTGTTTCTTCAGATAGAGTTGTGTTGTGTTCTCGAGTTGAACTGAGTTTGCAAAATGTGTGTTTTGAAAATATCTGTGTCGAGTATTTTCTTGAGTCGATACATGTGCCAAGATTACGGGAATCGTCGGCTTCACGATCTGTAAGTATTTGATTCTTGAATTATATTGAGATTTATTGCCGTCTAAGTTGATATGCTTTGAGATTCAAAGAAATATTATGCTACAAGATAAGGTGACAGAGTTGGGACAGGATTGATGATCTTGAGAAGTTATGATTTTGGAAATCAATATGTCGGTTAAGCTTTGGAACGGAGTTGTGCATTTGGAAGAAATATTGTGGATTGTTCAGGAGAACATGTAGTCATGTTAATTCATTTTATGATATATGAACTGTTTTTGAGCATTTGAAAATGGTACTTTTCAAAATGAATGTTTTACGGATGTTTTACCGTAAATAATTTTGGGCCGAGACCCAATAGATTTTTGAAATTGTTTTATAACTCAGGACTTGGGGTCCGAAAAAGGGTTTTCTACTTTTTAAACTTCTTGTAATGCGGAACGAGATACAAGCTGAGACCCTAATGTTTCAAAAGGCCTTTCTGTTTTCTTAAAACTCCCGAGAATTGTAAAATACTTTATTAATCGTTGATCTATTTCGTTCCTGCCTTTTGGGGTTTTGGCTTACTTGTTCAAATGTAACCTCTCGGGAAGTCTTTCGCTGTGTTGATTTGTTTCAGTGTTTTGTCATGGCATATTTGAGGTGATCCAGGATGGATTAATGATTGACATGGCGAGTCATATGTGGAAAAAGGAGTTTTTAGTCGGAATTTATATATTGAAATTTCGGAACTTTATCGTGTGGTTTTCCGATGGAATAGCGAGCTGAATTGGTATACAGAAGTATGGATGTAGTCGAACTTTTGCATACTTTTCATTTTAAACTTCGAAATCGTGTGAATTCGAAGGAAAGCTATTATCGAATACTTGGCACCAGCGAGCCGATTTAATTTTTTGAAAATTGATTTCGTGGTCTTACGAAAATTTATGTTTTGAGTTTTGAAATTTTTGAATGAACTTTCGAAAATTTGTCTTCTTGACGAGATATATGATTTCAAACTGGTTTTGAAAATATGATCGATATACATACGCATTTAGTGCATAATGCATATCATGGTGAAGTTCTGAGTGTGACTCACGAACTGGATAAGACGTCAGTATGGAATGATGAATAGAGATTCGAACTTCAGTATGGTAGTTTGGTTATCCAGTGATGATCGGTTGATTTATCGGATAAGAAAAATATGATGCGTGTTGTAGATTCATGCACAAGATGTAATTTTGGAACTTTGGATTTTGTGAAACTGGGACGTATGCACTACCATAATGTTTTGAATGGGTTCTTTGTAAGTGTAGATTTGGGGATGGTGCCCCCCATGCTGGTTGTTTTGGATATTGAGTGGTCGTTCCCACTCCTTGTATGAATTGGCATGTTCATCGATTTGCGATTGGTTGTTCGTATGCCGAGGGGAATGTTCACCAGTCGGTTGTGTTTCGTTGAGATTCACTGTATGTGATTTGTTCAATGTTTTGAGAATTTTGTTCTTTCGTATATCGGTTTCTACGATTCTATGTTGATCATGTTGGAGCTTACCGTGTGAGGGTATTCCCGATTATCGTTGATCGTTCATTGGTTATATCGGAGTTTATCATGTCGATGATATTTTCGGTCAATTTATTGGTTGAACATTGTTGATGATCATATGAGCGTTCAGATTTTGTGTCGATGTTTCGGAAATTATGTAGTTGTTTTGGGCAGTTGTTTCACAAATGTATCATGTATTATTGATTTGTACCCGAATTGGGATTTGATTGTGCGATCAGGCAGACAGATTTTGACACGGATAGATTATTTCATCCAAAGATGATATATTTTGTTGAGACTTATGGAATTGTGATTATAAGCACATTGAGGCTTTACAGTGAAGTCACTTGCTAGTATCTCAGGAGATCGTCGACTTTGCGCTTTTGTAAGTATGCTATTTTGGTTATTCGTTAATAATGATGATTCATCGTTGTCGTGATTGTTTCGGAATATTCTGGTTGAACGGTTTGTTTGTTTTTCTATGACGGATTGTAAGTTTCGAGGACGAAACTTATTTTAAGTGGTGTAGTATGTAATATCTGGAACTTCTACTACCGTTGTTTAATATTATTTTATCCGAGTTATATTGTACAGCGTGGAATCTGTACAGTATAGATAAAATAGATGAAGGACTGAGATGTCAGTATCGGTGTAATTGTCGTACTTGGTCGACAATTGTATTAGAGGATATAGTGCGTCATGTATACGTATCCAGTATGTCGAGACGGACGAGAAAAGTTGGAAATGGCTAAGTGTAACATTATTAGCGCACGCTAATAATCATGAGTAGCGCACGCTATCGTGCAGGTTTAGCGCACGCTACGGACATAACTTAGCATACGCTAGTGAAGAACAGCTCAGAGGGAATCTACGCGTGGACTAGGCCACTTTCGGCGCATGTTCTGATAAGTCAATGGATGTTGTAATGTAGTGTTAGCGCACACTAATGCATGTTGATTAGCGCACGCTAACTGTATATCGGACAAAAAAGAATCTTATCCTCGTCAGCACTTTCAAAGATGTGGACCACTTTCTGAGCATACATAAACGAGTCAACTGATATTAGCGCACGCTAAACACAAGGACTTGCGTACGCTAGAGAGTGTAAATTACGTACGCTAATGCATGTGCATTACGTACGTAAGCACATGTACGAAGCCAGATAGTAGTCTCTGGACTACGATAGCGCACGCTAACAAAGGTCAGTTAGCGCACGCTAGTCAGAACGCACGCTAAACATAAGGTTTAGCGCACGCTAGTAATGTATTCTATATAAAGGGACTAACGGGTGTTATGAAGCATTTCGTCAATTTCTTTCCTTTCACCCGATAGAGAGAACCTTGGGAGGACATTTGGAGTTCCTAAACACTGAGGGATGATCCTATTTAACAAGATTAAAGATGGAAATCATGGATTAAAGCTTTGTTCTTGAAATCATTGGTGATTCTTGGAAATGGATTCAACCTTGGAAATCAATCCATTCCTTCATAAAGGTAATCACTCTTCATCTTTGGATTTCATTTTGGATTGAATGTTGATGTTCTTGAGTTGATGATTATTACATAAACAAGTTGATAAGCATGATTATGAGATGGATTACCGGAGTATGATGATATTAATGTGATTCGTATGATTTGAATTGTGTAATTCATTTTCTTGAGATAAGTTGGTGAATCCTTCTCCTCAGTTTCGGATGTTGATGTTATTGTCGATGATTACTCTCTGTAATGGAAGATTAAGGAAGTGTAGTTACGTTGTTGATGTTTCATGTATTGATATTAAGGAAGATGATATATGGATATAGAACTTGGATTATAAGTTGGATGATTGTTTATATGTTAAAAGATACCGGATTTCATTGTTTTGATGACTATAAACATGGTTTTGGATCACTTAGTGTTCTTGATAATCGTCATATGTTGATCGGTATCTGAAAAATATGCATCTGTACAGCATTAGCGCACGCTAAGCTTACTGCCTAGCGCACGCTAAGCTTACTGCCTAGCGCACGCTAACGGGAGCAACTTAGCGCACGCTACGTTAAGTGATTAACGTGCGCTAAGAAGGCAGAAAGTGCAGTATTTTCGTGTTGTGGTTATGAATTCGTGCTGGTTTGAGTAGGATTGATCCGACTAGTGTTTAATCGAGATATTGTCAAGCCGTTGGGTTTGTGATTTGGTTTTATCGATTGTTGATTGTTATCGAACTTGTTGTCTATCAATTACTGTAATAGGTTGAGAATATCGTTCGGTGATTACAACCGTGTGTTGCGGTCGAGCTCGAGAATGTTCGTGAATGGTGTTGGTCAGGGCCGAGGAGCTAGTAGACGAAGGATTAGTGACGGATTCATCATCGTCGTATTGGTATCGAGGCAAGTTATTACTTGCTCAGTTGTAATATTTAATGAATGGTTTCAGTTTCATTCGTTTATAATTCGTATAGCAATGTTTATAAATCGTAATCACAGCGGATTTGGGATTATAAGTTGTATTCGAGTTTTGGGAATTTAAATCATAATGTATATGATTTACAATTGTCGTTGATATACTTGTTATCGAGGATACATCATGGTATCGACGAAAACGTGAATTATCTACAGTCCGTGGCATTTTGAACCGTCGAGTATTGAGGATAATGGTTCGTGATGGTTTAGACATTGAGATTGTTCTCGAAGGACTCGGGGCAAGTACTCTAATCATTTTTATCATTCGTGTCGATCATGTCGTGAGACATTCGTGTATCGTTGTTATCATGCATTTGTGCATTGTTGTTGTCTTGTATTGTGTACTGTTGTTTTGTGCAGTTGTGCATTGTTGTCATATGTCCACCATGCGTTGGTCCGACGGGATCATCATGGGAATCTATAACTGTGTGCGCTGGATCGCTGGACAGGTAATGCCACCATGCGTTGGTCCGACGGGATCATCATGGGAATCTATAGCTGTGTGCGCTGGATCGTTGGATTACCATATGTATTGTTGTTGTGCATATGTATATTATGGGTTTGCCATAAGTATACATTGTCGTTATTGTTGTGATCATATTGACGTTGTCATATGAGTATTCATTTGTAGGTCTTGTGTTAGGACCATGTCCGTATGTTATGTTGATCTGATCTCGGATTAGACTGACGTGATGGTAATGGTATTTCGTATCCTGAGGTATGTTCCGTAATTCCTTGATACTTATCTTTGATGGACAATCAATTATCGTATTGGAATTGTCGACGTTATCCGATGGATTGAATTGGCCAGAGTTGGTATAATTTCCGTATCGCGAGTTATGATAATGTTTTGAGAACCTTGGGTATTGTTGAGATACTGTACAGATATTTAGGTATTATCTTAACATGTTGTTAAGGGGTACGAATCATGGATTTTCGTAAAGTTACGACAGTAAGATTACATTGGTCGTATTCTTACTTAGTATTTCCATTGATATTTAATTATTGACGTGATTTGATGGTTATCATTGTTGGATATTATGGCTGACCCCGTCGTGGGCTTTCTTTTAGGTTCTTGGATTACCAAGCTTGTAGCGGTCGTGGAGAGATGAGCTTCCTGGAGGATACTGGCTAGGGCATGTAATCGTGTGTTGAGTTTCTGATCAGTTTTTGTATTTCGCTGCTAGAATACTTCGATTGTTTGTCTTTTTCCGCTGCGTGAGTATTTTTAAAATGACCTATTGGTATCTGGTAACTTAGGTTACTTTGGGAAATCGTTTTCTAAATTTGTTCTGTCGGTACGTGTAAGCGATAACGTAACGTATGTTTTTAAACTGTTGAGTTTTGGCATTTTGGGTCTTGTGGTTTCAAATGAGATTCTACGACGGTCTTGATAAACGAGTTTTATAAAGTCTTCGAATGTTTTCAAAAGATAATACCGTTGTTGGCCTCTTGGGCATTTGTAAATGTTTGTGAAAATATCCTTCAGCCTTGTGGGTTCCATCTCTCGGCGCTGTAATATTCCCGGTCGGCTCTGGAGGTGTTACATCTGCCTACTTAGCGCACGTTAAACGCATAACGTAGCGTGCGCTAAGTTGCTCCCGTTAGCGTGCGCTAGCCAGTAAGCTTAGCGTGCGCTAATGCTGTACAGTGGCATGCAATCCAAGCATCGTCTAACACTTCCATCATATCAATGATCAACTCATCTCGAGATTAAGGATTTCATAACATATTCGATTCCAACTTTAATCTTTAAACACGAATCAACAAGATTCCTTCTTGTTCATATTTGGTAAATTCATAGAACAATTTACCGGTTATTATCATGAATAATCATATTCCAAAATCGTCCGTAACCTTTCCAATTTCCAGTTCTTATTCATAACAATCATGACATATATAATTCAATAGTTCTTCAAGAACACGAATTATCCGAATCCACGTTTATGATCCATAAAATGACATAATCCGATGTGTTCTAACATCTAAAAATCCTTATTCATCATGTTCTTCGACATACAATTCATATAACTTCAAGAATCACAACAGCACCATCATAATCATTTCCATACGAAGAAACCAATGACAAAACATCAAAAATCCGAATTGAAGAAGGGAATTACATCAACATATCTATTGAATTCCATCCAAAACCATACGAAACATATAAATACTCATATATTGATAACAACACTAACTTAGTTCGGTAATCCAACTCGTTATCATGCTCATCAACTCGAATATATGATAATCATCAACTCAAGAACATCAATAATCAATCCAAACGAAATCCAAAGAGTGATTACCTTTTTGAAGGAATATATTGATTTCCAAGGTTGAATCCATTTCCAAGAATCGCCAATGATTTAAAGAACAAGGCTTTAATCCATGATTTTCTTCTTTAATCTTGATAAAGATCATCATCTCGGAATGTTTCTGGACCTCAAGTACCTCCCAAAGTTCTCTCTCGATCGAGTGAAAGAAATGGACGAAATGCTTCAAGACACCCGTCTGTCCCCTTATATAGAATACATTACTAGCGTGCGCTTACATCTCATGTTTAGCGTGCGCTATAGCCTTAGTGTGCGCTAACTGACTTTGTTAGCGTGCGCTATCGCAGCCCAGAGGCTACTGCCTTGCTTCGTAAACTAGCTTACGTACGTAATGCCCATGCATTAACGTACATAAAATATCATATCTAGCGTACGCAAGTCCTTTCCCTTAGCGTGCGCTATCCGAAGTTGACTTACTACAGTCTGCACCTACCCCGAATATGCTCGCGACCCCACATGCAGAAAGCAACTAATAAAGCCAAGATTCCCTGTTGACCGATCTGATATTAGCGTGCGCTAACAACAGGCATTAGCGTGCGCTAATGCTTTACGACAAACATCAGTTGACTACTCAGAACATGCGCCGAAAGTGGCCTGGTCCATACATAGATTCCTTCTGATCTGTTCTGCACTAGCGTGCGCTAAGTTATGTCCGTAGCGTGCACTAAACCTGCACGATAGCATGTGCTACGCGTGATTATTAGCGTGCGCTAATAATGTTACTGTAATGCCTGGATAAATGGTGTATTTACCTTGTACTCGACCTTTTATTATTTCGACTTCGTGATGTTATAAATCGTAGATTGGTTTCCCGTATTTATGCCTTTATGTTTTTATATATCTTCAAGCATTGCATGCATGATTCTGCACGTACTTACGTACGTTAACAGGCGTTCATAACGTACGCTAAGGATACAGTATTACGTACGTTATCTGATGTTCTTAACGTACGTAAGCTAAGTCAACTTGGGTTCGGATAAGGGTCGGCGTGTGGGGGCCGAGGAAGGGGCCGGGGAAGATTCGTGTGATTTCCGCGTGAACCTGGACATAGGTGTTACGTACGCTATGGTGCATGTTTTACGTACGCTAAGGATATGGATATTACGTACGTAAATCCCGTGTGATTACGTACGTAAGGAAATGGCGAAATCAGGCCATTGAACTCTGGTCAGACGATTACGTACGCTAAGGCTAGGGTATAACGTACGTTAAGTTTGTTACGTACGTAAGGGTGATTGCATAACGTACGTAATGCCCAGAAATCTATTTATAGAACCTGACCCTCACTTCATTTCCCACTTTTGCCTTGGCCGATTTTTGTGTTTTTGAGACTATCCTTCACCTTATATCCCTCATATCATCATTTACCTCCGATTTTGGGAAGCCTAGACCGTGTGAGTTGGTGATCAAGCTTCCGGTGAAGAGTTTATTGAAGATTTTCTTTATTCTTACATCTCTTAAGGTATGTTACGATTTACCAAGCTAGAGTTTACATTCTTAGATATACTTTGAGCTTGTTTTGGAAATCATTGGACAAGTGAATGATCTTTTGAGTCCAGCACCATATTTTGGAGTTTAGAACCTGATTATACCTTGTCTTTTTTCCATTACTTAGAGTATTGATTTAGCCTCGGTGGATGAAATCCCTAACATGAAGTATCCTTAATTCGTTGAAGTAAATAGCATGATTCCAGTTAGATTTCTGAACCCTTTTTATGTTCAACTGGGTAATTCATGTATGTCAGAAGAAATGGCTTTGACAATATTCTCCATGTTCTTGAGGTTGATTTATCGGCCAAGTCTTTGAACTCAAACCGGATCACCGTAATATGGTTTTCCTTGCGTAATATTCGAGCATGCTTATCATCTTGAGTAACATTGGTGGTAAAATCATAATAGCCGGTCATATGAGGATTTAGAATTTAATCCCTTATTAAAACACGAAATCTTCAATACCTTGTAAAACACCGAACTTTTAAACATCGGTATTTCACCTTCAAAATGATCGTTCAACTCTCCTGTAGTGCCTTATCATTTCCGGTTTAGTTCTTATCTAGTGTTATAACCGTGAACCAACCTAGCGTCACTACTTTACGATCATAATATAAGTATTTCGGTGATCATATGTTAGTATCGAGTGGTATGTTAAGTTCCTTGTATCTCTTTTTAAACAAGGTCCGAGCCTTACATAGGGGTCGATCGTGGGGCGGTGACATACGGACGCGTGACGTTTGTTGGAGTATTTCATTCTTGCCATTTTCGAGGCAAGTATCATATGTTAAGTTTGATTTATATTGGAACTTTGATCATGCATTTGGTATTGTTCATGTTGTCGAATATGAGATTTATTTCTGTAAATTCTTGTGGTATTCGTTGTAAATCGTTTGTATTGATGAAAATATTGAAATGCATATATGTATACATAATTGACTGGTGTATGGTATAAATGATCCTGGGGGGTCATGAGGATCTATGCTGAGGGCGCTGGATCGAATGTCCACCATGCGTTGGTCCGACGGGATCATCATGGGGATCTATCTTGAGGCTGGATCATTTGGATCATTGGGCCGGGTTTTCCACCATGCGTTGGTCCGACGGGATCATCATGGGGATCTATACCAAGGGCGCTGGATCGCTGGATTACCCTGTATTGTGTTGATGGAATCGTGAGGATTGACATCGTTGGATTCCGATGACGGAAGTCCGTTTTGCATGTTTTAGGATGCACTGATGATTTATGTATTATGATACTTGTACTAGCATTGTTTTGCTAACCCCTTCGGGGGTGGACATTGTTTTGATGTTCAGGTAGCCGAGGAGCGGGGAAACAACCACAGTACCGACAGGACGATGAAATGGCTCAGTGATGTGGTCGATGTTTATTGTTATTGTGATTTGTCTTCTTGGTTCACTTTAGTACTCGAGTACGTATGTTTTAATAATGTCATTTTTGATATGGTTGTATAAGTTAACTCTTTGGATCAGTTGAATCAGTTCTATGTTTTGAACTTCAGTTGTACGGTTGGATTATATTTACTTTTCTTTTAATTAGCCTTGTAAATCCTTACTTAAAGGGTTTACGACGCTGTAATTATTCCGAATATCTCGGGGTGTTACAGAATATGGTATCAGAGCTAAAATTCATGGATATCTTGGCAGTTGGGTTAGTTGGGTCTGTTTACGTTATTTGATTATTGGTCGTTTGTAACATCACTGCTGAGCCAGCATCGTCGTGTGGACCGTGGTTGTAAGTTTCCTAATCTCAAATACTACCGTTTTATTTAATTCATGTTTTGTGAACATTGCTGGACTTTCTTTTAGAAAGTTTGCCCTGGATATTGAGTACTTATGTTTACAGTATGTTGAGAGGAGGTCGTGGACGCGGACGTGGTCATGGACGCGGACGTGGAAATGCGAGACAGGAAGACTCGGTGTCTACTCCAGAAATAACCGCTAGTTGAACGGATTCCCATTCCGGAGGACAACAGGGATTAGCAAATAGTAATGCAGATCCTAATGTGTCGGGAGTGCTTCAGCAGGTGGTTGCTCAGATAAACCAGTTTGCTCAAGTTGTTGATCGCATGCAGACGGAGATGGGACAGCAGCATAACATGGATAATCGGGGAGATAAATGGCTTACTGAGGTGATCAAATTGCATCCTCCGAAATTTGACGGTTCTGCTGAGACGCTTTCTTGGGATCACTGGCTGAAAGAGTTAGAGAAGATTTTTGCGGGGATTAACTGTCCCAACGACAGAAAGGTTCCGGTCGCCCAGTATCTTCTGACGGGGGAGGCTTTCGACTGGTGGGAGACCATTTGACCTGAGGAGCATAATGTCGACTGGACGGAGTTCAAATTAATGATGGAAGCGCAGTATTGTCCTCGCCCAGTTAGAGAGGCCCGAGTCCGGGAGTTTTTCGCACCACGAAATTCAGAAGCATCTGTGATAGAAGTGATTAAGACTTTAATCACCAGTTGACTTATGTGCGCCATTTGGTCAGGACCGAGGCAGAGAGGATTTTTCATTTTGACTTGCGGATGAAGCCGGAAATTCAGTAGTATATGTCCGGATTTGAATGTACCACCTTGCGACAGTATCAGGACAAAGCACTAGCCTATGATATGAAAGAGGCGGCAGTAGAAAAGTTAACAGAAGCAAATAAGCAGAAAGTGTCTGGCAACTTCACGGAGAATAAGAGTAGTGGGCCCCGCAGGGGCCAGTCCTCATTTCATTCATCCAGGAGGCCTCCGCATCCTTCGCGTAGTGGAAAGAAGTTCGGCGGCAAGACCGACGTTTGAGCAGGAAGAAATGTTATAACTGTGGCAAAGCAGGGCATGTTCGTCGTGACTGTTTCGCACCTGCTGTGACCTGTTTCGAATGTGGACAGGAAGGGCATCGCGCAACATTTTGTGGAAATGCGACTCGATATTTTGGTACTCGCACTCCTGTACCGGTTCTGAAGGACACTAGTGTAAACCAGACGCAGCAAAGCGGTTTCCAACAGCAGAACGTTGGGAAGAGAGAGGCATCCAGCGCTGGGTCCGTTCCTCCGCGTATTTACGAGATGAAGAAGTCAGACGATCAGAACACGGCTGTTGCATCAGGTACGATTCAGATCCTTTTGCAACCAGTTAGTGTCTTATTCGATTCAGGAGCTACGCATTCTTTCATATCTTTGAACTGTGTTAATCGTTTGAAAATCTCGTGCTTGTATGATTGTGAACCTTATGTTATGGGATTACCGATCAGAGAAAAACTTGTGGGAACCCTAGAAGCTAGAGATTTTCCAGTGACTATAGGAGGGAGAGATTGGCTATCAAATCTTATTGTAGTCGACATCCTTGGTGACGATTTAATTCTCAGAGATGATTGGCTCAACCGTTATGGAGCTATTTTGAATTACCGAAAGAGAGTCATTTCTATCATTGCTGATGACGGATCTGAACACTTATTCAGAGGATGGAGACCGGGAAGCTCGGGAAAATTGATCAAAGCAATGAAAGCCGTGAAATTACTGAAGCAGGGATGTCATGGATTTTGGTGCTATGCCATGAGGAAAGAAGAAGGAGTAGAGCTCTCATCTATTCCAGTAGTGAATGAATTCGCAGATGTATTTCCTGACGAACTACCTGGGTTACCTCCGCAGAGAGAAGTGGAGTTCACTATCGAATTAGAGCCTGGAGCCGCTCCTATTTCCAGAGCACCATACCGCATGGCGCCAACCGAGATGTATGAACTAAAGAAGCAATTGGAGGAATTATTACAGAAGGGTTATATTCAACCTAGCGTTTCTCCTTGGGGAGCGCCCGTTCTCTTTGTCCGGAAGAAAGATGGATCCCTCCGATTATGTATTGATTACAGGGAGCTCAACAAAGTGACAATCAAGAATAAGTATCCTATACCTCGGATCGATGACTTATTTGATCAACTGCAAGGGTCAAGGGTATTCTCGAAGATTGACTTGCGATCAGGATACCATCAGTTGAGAATTAAGGAATCGGATATACCAAAGTCTGCTTTCAGGTCCCGGTACGGGCACTATAAATTTGTAGTGATGCCATTTGGACTTACCAATGCCCCTGCGGTGTTCATGCAATTGATGAATCGGGTATTCTTAGAATACTTGGATAAATTTGTGGTCATCTTCATTGATGACATCTTGATATACTCGAAAGACACAGAGGAGCACGCTGAGCATTTGCGCGTGGTTTTGAGCATCTTGAGGAAGGAACAGCTATATGCAAAGCTTTCCAAATGCGGGTTCTGGCTTAGGGAAGTAACTTTCCTTGGGCATGTGATATCAGCTGATGGAGTTCAGGTGGACTCGAAGAAAGTCGAAGCAATCTTGGAATGGGAAGCTCCTAATAACGTGAAAGAAGTCCGGAGTTTCTTGGGACTTGATGGATATTATCGCCGTTTTGTAGAGGGATTTTCCAAAATTGCTCGTCCACTCACTCAGCTGTTACAGAAAACTCAAAAGTTCACGTGGGATGAGAAATGTCAGGCTGGTTTTGATGAACTTAAGAGGAGACTGACGACAGCACCTATATTAGCATTACCAGATGGAACTGATGGATTCATGGTATACAGCGACGCTTCAAATCAGGGTCTGGGATATGTGTTGATGCAAAAGGATAAGGTGATTGCCTATGCTTCTCGGCAATTAAAACCGTACGAAGTTAATTACCCGACTCATGATCTGGAGTTAGCAGCTGTGGTCTTTGCCTTGAAAATTTGGCGACATTATTTATACGGCACCCATCGTCAGATCTTTACAGATCATAAAAGCCTCAAGTACATTTTCAGTCAGAAAGAATTAAACATGAGGCAGAGAAGATGGCTGGAATTGATCAAGGATTACGACTTGGAAATTCTCTATCATCCGGGTAAAGCAAACGTAGTAGCCGATGCATTGAGCCGTAAACCTGTTTCTCTTCGAGTGTTGGAAACACTTACATCCCAAACCAGCATTCAACGGGAACTGATCCACGAAGGGATCGAAGTATGGGCACCAGGAATTCAAGGGCAACTATATGTGATGGAACTGACTTCATCACTAGTCGAGGAAATCAAATCTAAGCAGTTGAACGATTCTCTGATCCTTCGGTTATGTGACGAAGTAAAGAAAGAAAAGGCCCCAGGATTCGTGATACAAGATGATGGAGTTATGAGATTTCAGAGTCGACATTGCGTTCCCGATGCCGATGATTTGAGGCGGACAATTCTGAAGGAAGCTCATAGCGCGCCTTATTCTATTCACCCGGGCAGCAGTAAGATGTATAAGGATCTAAAACAAAACTTCTGGTGGGGAAATATGAAGAAGGACGTAGCAGAATACGTTTCAAAGTGTTTAACTTGTCAGCAGGTTAAGATTGAACATCAGCGACCTGCCGGAATGTTAAAACCGCTTCCGATTCCTGAGTGGAAGTGGGAGGATATCTCGATAAATTTCATCACCAATATGCCAAGGACCAAGACGGGAATGAACATGATTTGGGTTATAGTTGATAGACTAACCAAGTCGGCTCATTTACTAGGAATTAAAGATACTTGGGGACCCGAGAGATTGGCGCGAGTATTTATTGCAGATATAGTCAAATTACATAGGACGCCGAAGACCATAATTTCGGATCGAGATGGCCGCTTCGTGTCGCATTTTTGGAAGGCAGTTCATAGGGCTCTGGGGACTGAGCTGAACTTTAGCACGACTTATCATCCTCAGACGGACGGTCAGTCCGAAAGGACTATTCAGACAGTAGAAGACATGCTTAGAGCTTGTGCCTTGGATTGGTCAACTGACTGGGAAGTTCACTTGTCGTTGATTGAATTCACATATAACAATAGTTGGCATGCTTCTATTAAGATGGCACCGTTTGAAGCTTTGTACGGGAGGAGATGTCGATCACCCCTGTGCTGGGATGATTCTTCGGAATTGATCGGGACAGAACCGGAATTAATAGTTCAGACTCAAGAGAAGATAGCTTTGATTCGAGTAAGACTGTTGACTGCCCAGAGTCGACAGAAGTCTTATGCGTACGTACGTCGTCGCCCTATGGAGTTCGACATTGGGGACCACGTACTATTGAAGGTGTCTCCTACACGAGGAATTTTCCGTTTTGGGAGGAAAGGCAAGCTAAGTCCGAGATATATCGGACCATTTGAGATCCTCGAGAGAGTTGGGGATTTAGCATACAGGTTGGCCTTACCGCCATCGCTGAGTCACGTTCACAACGTGTTTCACGTATCCCAATTGCGGAAGTATGTACCAGATCCCAGTCATATTATTGACTTTGACGAGATCGAGATAGCTAATGACGGCACCTTTGAAGAGAGACCAATAAAGATACTCGAGAGTCGAGTCAAGCAGTTGAGGAATAAACCGATCTCCTTGGTAAAAGTTCAGTGGTCTCGACATGGAGTCGAAGAAGCAACTTGGGAGACGGAGGAGAGTATGAAGTCGAGATACCCGGAATTATTTTCGTTTTAAGTTTCGGGCCGAAATTTCTTTTTAGAGGGGTAGTATGTAATGCCCGAATAAATGGTGTATTTACCTTGTACTCGACTTTTTATTATTTCGACTTCGTGATGTTATAAATCGTAGATTGGTTTCCCGTATTTGTGCCCTTATGTTTTTATATATCTTCAAGCATTGCATGCATGATTCTGCACGTACTTACGTACGTTAACAGGCGTTCATAACGTACGCTAAGGATGCAGTATTACATACGTTATCTGATGTTCTTAACGTACGTAAGCTAAGTCAACTTGGGTTCGGATAATGGTCGGCGTGTGGGGGCCGAGAAAGGGGCCGAGGAAGATTCGTGTGATTTCCGCGTGAACCTGGACATAGGTGTTACGTACGCTATGGTGCATGTTTTACGTATGCTACGGACATGGATATTACGTACGTAAATCCCGTGTGATTACGTACGTAAGGAAATGGCGAAATCAGGCCAGTGAACTCTGGTCAGACGATTACGTACGCTAAGGCTAGGGTATAACGTACGTTAAGTTTGTTACGTACGTAAGGGTGATTGCATAACGTACGTAATGCCCAGAAATCTATTTATAGAACCTGACCCTCACTTCATTTCCCACTTTTGCCTTGGCCGATTTTTGTGTTTTTGAGACTATCCTTCACCTCATATCCCTCATATCATCATTTACCTCCGATTTTGGGAAGCCTAGACCGTGTGAGTTGGTGATCAAGCTTCCGGTGAAGAGTTTATTGAAGATTTTCTTTATTCTTACATCTCTTAAGGCATGTTACGATTCACCAAGCTGGAGTTTACATCTTGAGCTTGTTTTGGAAATCATTGGACTAGTTAATGATCTTTTGAGTCCAGCACCATATTTTGGATTTTAGAACCCGATTATACCTTGTCTTTCTTCCATTACTTAGAGTATTGATTTAGCCTCGGTGGATGAAAGCCCTAACATGAAGTATCCTTAATTCGTTGAAGTAAATAGCATGATTCCAGTTAGATTTTCTGAACCCTTTTTATGTTCAACTGGGTAATTCATGTATGTCAGAAGAATTGGCTTTGACAATATTCTCCATGTTCTTGAGGTTGATTTATCGGCCAAGTCTTTGAACTCAAACCGGATCACCGTAGTATCGTTTTCCTTGCGTAATATTCGAGCATGCTTATCATCTTGAGTAACATTGGTGGTAAAATCATAATAGCCGGTCATATGAGGATTTAGAATTTAATCCCTTATTAAAACACGAAATCTTCAATACCTTGTAAAACATCGAACTTTTAAATATCGGTATTTCACCTTCGAAATGATCGTTCAACTCTCCTGTAGTGCCTTATCGTTTCCGGTTCAGTTCTTATCTAGTGTTATAACTGCGAACCAACCTACCGTCACTAGTTTACGATCATACTATAAGTATTTCGGTGATCGTATGTTAGTATCAACTGGTATGTTAAGTTCCTTGTATCTCTTTTTGAACAAGGTCCGAGCCTTGCATAGGGGTCGATCGTGGGGCGGTAACATACGGATGCGTGACGTTTGTTGGAGTATTTCATTCTTGCCATTTTCGAGGCAAGTATCATATGTTAAGTTTGATTTATATTGGAACTTTGATCATGCATTTGGTTTTGTTCATGTTGTCGAATATGAGATTTATTTCTGTAAATTCTCGTGGTATTCGTTGTAAATCGTTCGTATTGATGAAAATATTGAAATGCATATATGTATGCATAATTGATTGGTTTATGGTATAAATGATCCGGGGGGGTCATGAGGATCTATGCTGAGGGCGCTGGATCGAATGTCCACCATGCGTTGGTCCGACGGGATCATCATGGGGATCTATGCTGAGGGCGCTGGATCGCTGGACGGGTTTTCCACCATGCGTTGGTCCGACGGGATCATCATGGGGATCTATACCAAGGGCGCTGGATCGCTGTATTACCCTCTATTGTGTTGATGGAATCGTGAGGATTCACATCGTTGGATTCCGATGACGGAAGTCCGTTTTGCATGTTTTAGGATGCACTGATGATTTATGTATTATGATACTTGTACTAGCATTGTTTTGCTAACCCCTTCGGGGGTGGACATTGTTTTGATGTTCAGGTAGCCGAGGAGTGGGGAAACAACCACAGTACCGACAGGACGATGAAATGGCTCAGTGATGTGGTCGATGTTTATTGTTATTGTGATTTGTCTTCTTGGTTCACTTTAGTACTCGAGTACGTGTGTTTTAATAATGTAATTTTCGATATGGTTGTATAAGTTAACTCTTTGGATCAGTTGAATCAGTTCTATGTTTTGAACTTCAGTTATACGGTTGGATTATATTTAATTTTCTTTTAATTAGCCTTGTAAATCCTTACTTAAAGGGTTTACGGCGCTGTAATTATTCCGAATATCTCGGGGTGTTACAGTTACACTTGGCCATTTCCAACTTTTCTCGTCCGTCTCGACATACTGGATACGTATACATGACGCACTATATCCTCTAATACAATTGTCGACCAAGTACGACAGTTATACCGATACTGACATCTCAGTCCTTCATTTATTTTATCTATACTGTAAAGATTCCACGCTGTACAATATAACTCGGATAAAATAATATCAAACAACAGTAGTAGAAATTCCGAATATTACATTCTACACCACTTAAAATAAGTTTCGGCCTCGAAACTTGCAATCCGTCATAAAAACAAACAATCATACGGTTCAACCAAAATATCCCAAAACCATCACGACAACGATCAATCATCATCATTCTGAATAACCAAAACCACATACTTACAAATACGCAGGTCGATGATCTCCTGAGATACTAGCAAGCGATCTCACTGTACAGTCCCAATACGCTTACAATCACAATCAATCCCAAAACATCGACACAATATTCGAACACTTATATGATCATCAACAATGATCAACCAACAAATTAACTGAGAATACCATCGACATGATAAATTCCAATACGACCAATCCAATGGTTAAAACATAACTGAGAATATCATCAACATGATAAACTCCGATATGATCAACCAGAGGTCAAACCACAGTCGAGAATATCATCAACATGACAAACTCTATTATTACCAACGAAGGAGAAACAATAATCGGGAATACCTTCACACGATAAATTCCAACACGATAAACACAGAACCACAGAGACAGATATACGGAAGGGCAAAATTCTCGAAACGCTAAACAAATCACATACAGTGGATCTCAACGAAACACATCTGGTTGTTGAACATACCCCTCGGCATACGAACACCCAATCAAGCCGACGAAAATAACCAATCATACCTGGAGTGGAGACGTCCGCTCAACATCTAAAACAACAAACATGGGGTCACCATCCCCAAATCTACAAAAGAAATCATTCAGAAATCACTATGATAAAAATCGCGCTAATACCATACTAATGGAATTACATAGCACATATGCATCGATTTCGCAAAATCCAAAGTTCCAAAATTACATCCTGTGCATGAATCTACAACACGCAGCATATTTCCCTTGTCTGATAAATCAATCGATCATCCTCGTATAACCAAACGATCATACCAAAGTTTGGATCCCTATTCATCGTTCCACATTGATATATTATCCAGTTCGTGAGTCACACTCACAACTTCACCATGATATGTAGTATACACTAAATGCGTATGGTTATCGATCACATTTTCAAAACCAGTTTGAAATCATATAGTCTTGTGAAAAGACAAATTTTCGAAAATTTCAAAACTCAAAACATAAATTTTCGTAAGACCGCGAAAATAATTTTCGAAAAATTAACTGGCTTGCTAATGCCAAGTATTCAATAACAGTGTCCTCCGAATCCACACGATTTTGATGTTTAAAAAATAAAAACTATGCAAATGATTGACCACATTATACCCCTGTATACCAGTCCGGCTCGTCACAAATTCACTGACATTCGGTCGGAAAACTATACGATAGAATCCAAAATCTCAATATATACAGACTCCGGTAAAAACTTCTTTTTCCACGTATGACTCGCAACGTCACCCAGTAACCCCTCCTGGATCCCCTCAACCATGCTATGCCAAAACATTGAATAATTAATAAATCAAAAACAACAAAAGATTACCCAAGAAGTCTTATTTGAACAAACGAATCAAAGCCCCAAAAGGCAGTAATAAAATGCGTAATCAATTGGTAAAGTGTTTTACAAATCTCGGGAGTTTTAGAAACCATGAAAAAGCCTTTTTGAAACATTAGGGTCTCAGCCCATATCTCGTACACATTACAAGAAGTTTTTTTAAAAAAAAATAGAAAACCCTTTTCGGACCCCAAGTCCTGAGTTATAAAATTATTTCAAAATCGATTGGGTCTCGGCCCAAAAATCATTTTCCGTAAAACATGCGTAAAACATTCATCTTGAAAAGTATCATTTTCAAATGCTCAACAGCGGTTTCATGTATCACAAAATAAACTAACATGACTACATGTTCTCTTCAACAATCCATAGTCCTTCTCCCGATTACACAATTCCGTTCCCAAAATCTAACCGACATAATGATTTCTAAAATCATAATTTCTCAAGATCATCAATCCTGTCTCGCTCTGTCACCTCATACTGTGATGCATAATATCTAGTAAATCTCAAGCATATCAATATAGAACGGCAATAAATCTCAATACAATTCAAGAATCCAAATACTTACAGATCGTGAAGCCGATGATTCCCCGTGATACTGGCACATGTCTCTACTCAAGAAAATACTCGACACAGATATTTTCAAAACACACGTTTTGCAAACTCAGTGCAACTCGAGAACACACACATCTCTTTCAAGAGAATCACGTTAACACCATTTGAAAAAGTTTACAACAATCCCAATACCACACTGGTAAATCACATAACGCACAAGCCTGAGTGAACGCAAAAACTCACGGCTCTAGTATTAGTCAATTGACAACTCGAATGACGCGACAAAACACGACCCAAATCGACCCAAATGCCTAGGTTTTCTCAACCTAAGCTCTGATACCATATTCTGTAACACCCCCATATTTAACCGGGAATATTACAGCGTCGTGGGCCCCGAGATGGAACCCACAAGGCTAAAAGAAATTTTCGCAAACATTTACAAATGCCCAAGAGGCCAACGACGGTACTATCTTTAAAAATTCACAAAGACTTATAAAATCCATTTATCAAAAACTGTCGTAAAAACTCATTTGAAATCGCAAGGCCAAACGGCCAACACTCAAAAGTTTAGAAAACGATTTCCAAAATAACCTCAGTTACCAGATACGAAAAGAGCATTTCAAAATACTCACGCAGCGGAAAAAGACAAACCATAAAGATACTCTAGCAGCGGAATACAAGAACCAATCAAGAAACTTAATGCACAAAACATGTCCTAGCCAGTATCCTCCGGGAAGCTCATCTCTTCACGACCGCTACAAGCTCGATACTCCAAGAACCTAAAAAGAAATCCCACGACGGGGTCAGCCATAATATCCAACAATGATAACCGTCACACCACATTAATAATTACATACCAATGAGAATACAACATAAGAATACGACCAACGTAATCTTACCGTCATAACTTTACTTACTAAAGTAATTCTCATCAGAATAACCATTATCACATTTCACATCTCGTACTCGATTAACCAATAAACTCAAACATAATATCTGTATTGTACCTCAAACAATACTCAAGATTCTAAAACTATCATCACCAACTCGCGATATGGAAATATACCAGTTCTAACCAATATGATCTATCGAATAACATCATCAAATCCCAAGACGATAACCGATTGTCCATCAAATACAAATACCAAAGGAAATACGGAACATACCTCGAGATATGAAGTGCCACGAAAATCATATCAGTCTAATCCGAGATCAGATCAATGCAATACGGACATGGTCCTAACACAAGACCTACAAATGCATACTCATATGACCACGTCAATATGCTCAAAACAATATCAACAATGTATACTCAATGGAAATCCCATGACCCAGCGCCCTCAGCATAGGTCCCAAGATGATCCTACAAGATCAACACGATGTGGATAACCAATAATATACATATGCAAAACAACACAACACTGGGTAATCCAACGATCCAGCGCCCTCAGCATAGATCCCAAGATGATCCCGTCGGACCAACACGAGGTGGAAAAACCCGTCCAATGATCTAGCGCCCTCAGCAAAGATCCCAAGATGATCCCGTCGGACCAACACGAGGTTGACATCTGATCCAGCGCCCTCAGCATAGATCACACGATCCCATCGGATCAACACAACACAAACAACATAATTATGCATGCACATATGCAAATCAAAATGTTCATCAACATGAAAAACGTAACATGAACGACAATATGACAAATCAACTAAGACGATCTCATGTTCGACAACATGAATGACAATATGCATGATCAAATCACTAACACTAACTGAATCAATATAAGATACTTGCCCCGAGTCCTTCGGGAGAAATCTCGATATCAAACCATCACCGACGATTATCCGCAATGCTCGGCGATCCGAACGTACCATGTTCTACAGATACTCATATCCTCGTCTTTACCATAATGTAACCTCGATACCCGAATATGCCAATAACCGAAATAAATCATATACATTATGATTAAACTCCCAGAATCGGAATGACAACATATAATCATTGCTATATGCATTATAAACGAAATGAAACTGAAACCATTCATTAAACATTATAACTGAGCAAGTAATAACTTGCCTCGATACTGATACCACGAAGCTGCTGCCGAACACATTGCCTTTGTCTACGAGCTCCTCAGCCCCGATCCAAAGCAACACAACGGGCATACTCGAATATGACCGCAACATCCGGTTATAATCACCGATCAATAATCTCAACCTATCGAAGTAATCAAATAACACATATCCGATAACAATCAACAACCGACAAAACTAACCAATCGAACTCAACAGTTCAACAAAACCTCGAATAAATACAGTCAGAACAAACCAAATCAAACCATCACGAATTAATAATCACAACACAAAAATACTGCACTATCTGCCTACTTAGCGCACGTTAAACGCATAACGTAGCGTGCGCTAAGTTGCTCCCGTTAGCGTGCGCTAGCCAATAAGCTTAGCGTGCGCTAATGCTGTACAGTGGCATGCATTCCAAGCATCGTCTAACACTTCCATCAAATCAATGATCAACTCATCTCGATATTAAGGATTTCATAACATATTCGATTCCAACTTTAATCTTTAAACACGAATCAACAAGATTCTTGTTCATATTTGGTAAATTCATAGAACAATTTACCTGTTATTATCATGAATAATCATATTCCAAAATCGTCCATAACCTTTCCAATTTCCAGTTCTTATTCATAACAATCATGACATATATAATTAAATAGTTCTTCAAGAACACGAATTATCCGAATCCACGTTTATGATCCATAAAATGACATAATCCGATGTGTTCTAACATCTAAAAGTCCTTATTCATCATGTTCTTCGACATACAATTCATATAACTTCAAGAATCACAACAGCACCACCATAATCATTACCATACGAAGTAACCAACGACAAAACATCAAAAATCCGAATTGAAGAATGGAATTACATCAACATATCTCTTGAATTCCATCCAAAACCATACGAAACATACCAATACTCATATATTGATAACAACACTAACTTAGTTCGGTAATCCAACTCGTTATCATGCTCATCAACTCGAATATATGATAGTCATCAACTCAAGAACATCAATAATCAATCCAAATGAAATCCAAAGAGTGATTACCTTTTTGAAGGAATAGATTGATTTCCAAGGTTGAATCCATTTCCAAGAATCGCCAATGATTTAAAGAACAAGGCTTTAATCCATGATTTTCTTCTTTAATCTTGATAAAGATCATCATCTCGGAATGTTTCTGGACCTCAAGTACCTCCCAAAGTTCTCTCTCGATCGAGTGAAAGAAATGGACGAAATGCTTCAAGACACCCCTCTGTCCCCTTATATAGAATACATTACTAGCGTGCGCTAACATCTCATGTTTAGCGTGCGCTACAGCCTTAGCGTGCGCTAACTGACTTTGTTAGCGTGCGCTATCGCAGCCCAGAGGCTACTGCCTTGCTTCGTAAACTAGCTTACGTATGTAATGCCCATGCATTAACGTACGTAAAACATCATATCTAGCATACGCAAGTCCTTTCCCTTAGAGTGCGCTATCCGAAGTTGACTTACTACAGTTTGAACCTACCCCAAATATGCTCGCGACCCCACATGCCGAAAGCAACCAATAAAGCCAAGATTCCCTGTTGACCGATCTGATATTAGCGTGCGCTAACAACAGGCATTAGCGTGCGCTAATGCTTTACGACAAACATCAGTTGACTACTCAGAACATGCGCCGAAAGTGTCCTGGTCCATACATAGACTCCTTCTGATCTGTTCTGCACTAGCGTGCGCTAAGTTATGTCTGTAGCGTGCGCTAAACCTGCACGATAGCATGCGCTACTAGTGATTATTAGCGTGCGCTAATAATGTTACACTTGGCCATTTCCAACTTTTCTCGTCCGTCTCGACATACTGGATACGTATACATGACGCACTATATCCTCTAATACAATTGTCGACCAAGTACGACAATTATACCGATACTGGCATCTCAGTCCTTCATTTATTTTTATCTATACTGTACAGATTCCACGCTGTACAATATAACTCGGATAAAATAATATCAAACAACAGTAGTAGAAATTCCGGATATTACATTCTACACCACTTAAAATAAGTTTCGGCCTCGAAACTTGCAATCCGTCATAAAAACAAACAATCATACGGTTCAACCAAAATTTCCCAAAACCATCACGACAACGATCAGTCATCATCATTCTGAATAACCAAAACCGCATACTTACAAATACGCAGGTCGATGATCTCCTGAGATACTAGCAAGCGATCTCACTGTACAGTCCCAATACGCTTACAATCACAATCAATCCCGAAACATCGACACAATATTCGAACACTTATACGATCATCAACAATGATCAACCAACAAATTAACTGAGAATACCATCGACATGATAAATTCCAATACGACCAATCCAATGGTTAAAACATAACTGAGAATATCATCAACATGATAAACTCCAATATGACTAACCAGAGGTCAAAACACAGTCGAGAATATCATCAACATGACAAACTCTATTATTACCAACGAAGGAGCAACAATAATCGGGAATACCTTCACATGGTAAATTCCAACACGATAAACACAGAACCACAGAGACAGATATACGGAAGGGCAAAATTCTCGAAACGCTAAACAAATCACATACAGTGGATCTCAACGAAACACATCTGGTTGGTAAACATACCCCTCGGCATATGAACACCCAATCAAGCCAACGAAAATAACCAATCATACCTGGAGTGGAGACGTCCGCTCAACATCTAAAACAACCAACATGGGGTCACCATCCCCAAATCTACAAAAGAAATCATTCAGAAATCACTATGATAAAAATCGCGCTAATACCATACTAATGGAATTACATAGCACATATGCACCGATTTCGCAAAATCCAAAGTTCCAAAATTACATCCTGTGCATGAATCTACAACATGCAGCATATTTCCCTTATCCGATAAATCAATTGATCATCCTCGTATAACCAAACGATCATACCAAAGTTTGGATCCCTATTCATCGTTCCACATTGATATATTATCCAGTTCGTGAGTCACACTCACAACTTCACCATGATATGTAATATACACTAAATGCGTATGGTTATCGATCACATTTTCAAAACCAGTTTGAAATCATATAGTCTTGTCAAAAGACAAATTTTCGAAAATTTCAAAACTCAAAACATAAATTTTCGTAAGACCACGAAAATAATTTTCGAAAAATTAACTGGCTTGCTAATGCCAAGTATTCAATAACAGTGTCCTCCGAATCCACACGATTTCGAAGTTTAAAAAATAAAAACTATGCAAATGATTGACCACATCTATACCCCTGTATACCAGTCCGGCTCGTCACAAATTCACTGACATTCGGTCGGAAAACTATACGATAGAATCCAAAATCTCAATATATACAGACTCCGGTAAAAACTTCTTTTTCCACGTATGACTCGCAACGTCACCCAGTAACCCCTCCTGGATCACCTCACCCATGCTATGCCAAAACATCGAATAATTAATAAATCAAAAACAACGAAAGATTACCCGAGAAGTCTTATTTGAACAAACGAATCAAAGCCCCAAAAGGCAGTAATAAAATGCGTAATCAATTGGTAAAGTGTTTTACAAATCTCGGGAGTTTTAGAAACCATGAAAAAGCCTTTTTGAAACATTAGGGTCTCAGCCCATATCTCGTACACATTACAAGAAGTTTTTTTAAAAAAAATAGAAAACCCTTTTCGGACCCCAAGTCCTGAGTTATAAAATTATTTCAAAATCGATTGGGTCTCGGCCCAAAAATCATTTTCCGTAAAACATGCGTAAAACATTCATCTTGAAAAGTATCATTTTCAAATGCTCAACAGCGGGTTTCATGTATCACAAAATAAACTAACATGACTACATGTTCTCTTCAACAATCTATAGTCCTTCTCCCGATTACACAATTCCGTTCCCAAAATCTAACCGACTCAATGATTTCCAAAATCATAATTTCTCAAGATCATCAATCCTGTCTCGCTCTGTCACCTCATACTGTGATGCATAATATCTACTGAATCTCAAGCATATCAATATAGAACGGCAATAAATCTCAATACAATTCAAGAATCCAAATACTTACAGATCGTGAAGCCGATGATTCCCCGTGATACTGGCACATGTCTCTACTCAAGAAAATACTCGACACAGATATTTTCAAAACACATGTTTTGCAAACTCAGTGCAACTCGAGAACACACACATCTCTTTCAAGAGAATCACGTTAACACCATTTGAAAAAGTTTACAACAATCCCAATACCACAATGGTAAATCACATAACGCACAAGCCTCAGTGAACGCAAAAACTCACGGCTCTAGTATTAGTCAATTGACAACTCGAATGACGCGACAAAACACGACCCAACTCGACCCAAATGCCTAGGTTTTCTCAACCTAAGCTCTGATACCATATTCTGTAACACCCCCAGATTTAACCGGGAATATTACAGCGTTGTGGGCCCCGAGATGGAACCCACAAGGCTAAAAGAAATTTTCGCAAACATTTACAAATGCCCAAGAGGCCAACGACGGTACTATCTTTAAAAATTCACAAAGACTTATAAAATCCATTTATCAAAAACTGTCGTAAAAACTCATTTGAAATCGCAAGGCCAAACGGACGACACTCAAAAGTTTAGAATACGATTTCCAAAGTAACCTTAGTTACCAGATACGAAAAGAGCATTTCAAAATACTCACGTAGCGGAAAAAGACCAACCATAAAGATATTCTAGTAGCGGAATACAAGAACAATCAAGAAACTCAATGCACAAAACATGTCCTAGCCAGTATCCTCCGGGAAGCTCATCTCTTCACGACCGCTACAAGCTCGATACTCCAAGAACCTAAAAAGAAATCCCACGACGGGGTCAGCCATAATATCCAATAATGATAACCGTCACACCACATTAATAATTACATACCAATGAGAATATAACATAAGAATACGACCAACGTAATCTCACCACCATAACTTTACTTACTAAAGTAATTCTCATGAGAATAACCATTATCACATTTCACATCTCGTACTCGATTAACCAATAAACTCGAACATAATATCTGTATTGTACCTCAAACAATACTCAATATTCTAAAACTATCATCACCAACTCGCGATATGGAAATATACCAGTTCTGACCAATACGATCTATCGAATAACATCATCAAATCCCAAGACGATAACCGATTGTCCATCAAAGACAAATACCAAAGGAAATGCGGAACATACCTCGAGATATGAAGTGCCACGAAAATCATATCAGTCTAATCCGATATCAGATCAATGCAATACGGACACGGTCCTAACACAAGACCTACAAATGCATACTCATATGACCACGTCAATATGCTCAAAACAATATCAACAATGTATACTCAATGGAAATCCCATGACCCAGCGCCCTCAGCATAGGTCCCAAGATGATCCTACAAGATCAACACGAGGTGGATAACCAATAATATACATATGCAAAACAACACAATACTGGGTGATCCAACGATCCAGCGCCCTCAGCATAGATCCCAAGATGATCCCGTCGGACCAACACGAGGTGGAAAAACCCGTCCAATGATCTAGCGCCCTCAGCATAGATCCCAAGATGATCCCGTCGGACCAACACGAGGTGGACATCTGATCAGCGCCCTCAGCATAGATCACACGATCCCATCGGATCAACACAACACAAACAACACAATTATGCATACACATATGCAAATCAAAATGTTCATCAACATGAACAACGTTACATGAACGACAATATGACAAATCAACTAAGACGACCTCATGTTCGACAACATGAATGACAATATGCATGATCAAATCACTAACACTAACTGAATCGATATAAGATACTTGCCCCGAGTCCTTCGGGAGAAATCTCGATATCAAACCATCACCGACGATTATCCGCAATGCTCGGCGATCCAAACGTACCATGGACTACAGATACTCATATCCTCGTCTTTACGATAATGTAACCTCGATACCCGAATATGCCAATAACCGAAATAAATCATATACATTATGATTAAACTCCCAGAATCAGAATGACAACATATAATCATTGCTATATGCATTATAAACGAAATGAAACTGAAACCATTCATTAAACATTATAACTGAGCAAGTAATAACTTGCCTCAATACCGATACCACGAAGCTGCTGCCGAACACATTGCCTTTGTCTACGAGCTCCTCAGCCCCGATCCAAAGCAACACAATGAGCATACTCGAATACGACTGCAACATCCGGTTATAATCACCGATCAATAATCTCAACCTATCGAAGTAATCAAATAACACATATCCGATAACAATCAACAACCGACAAAACGAACTCAACGGTTCAACAAAACCTCGAATAAATGCAGTCAGAACAAACCAAATCAAACCATCACGAATTCATAATCACAACACAAAAATACTGCACTATCTGCCTACTTAGCGCACGTTAAACGCATAACGTAGCGTGCGCTAAGTTGCTCCCATTAGCGTGCGCTAGCCAATAAGCTTAGCGTGCGCTAATGCTGTACAGTGGCATGCATTCCAAGCATCGTCTAACACTTCCATCAAATCAATGATCAACTCATCTCGATATTAAGGATTTCATAACATATTCGATTCCAACTTTAATCTTTAAACACGAATCAACAAGATTCCTTCTTGTTCATATTTGGTAAATTCATAGAACAATTTACCGGTTATTATCATGAATAATCATATTCCAAAATCGTCCGTAACCTTTCCAATTTCCAGTTCTTATTCATAACAATCATGACATATATAATTCAATAGTTCTTCAAGAACACGAATTATCCGAATCCACGTTTATGATCCATAAAATGACATAATCCGATGTGTTCTAACATCTAAAAATCCTTATTCATCATATTCTTCGATATACAATTCATATAACTTCAAGAATCACAACAGCACCACCATAATCATTACCATACGAAGTAACCAACGACAAAACATCAAAAATCCGAATTGAAGAAGGGAATTACATCAACATATCTCTTGAATTCCATCCAAAACCATACGAAACATATCAATACTCATATATTGATAACAACACTAACTTAGTTTGGTAATCCAACTCGTTATCATGCTCATCAACTCGAATATATGATAATCATCAACTCAAGAACATCAATAATAAATCCAAACGAAATCCAAAGAGTGATTACCTTTTTGAAGGAATAGATTGATTTCCAAGGTTAAATCCATTTCCAAGAATCGCCAATGATTTAAAGAACAAGGATTTAATCCATGATTTACTTCTTTAATCTTGATAAAGATCATCATCTCAGAATGTTTCTGGACCTCAAGTACCTCCCAAAGTTCTCTCTTGATCGAGTGAAAGAAATGGACGAAATGCTTCAAGACACCCGTCTGTCCCCTTATATAGAATACATTACTAGCGTGCGCTAACATCTCATGTTTAGCGTGCGCTATAGCCTTAGCGTGCGCTAACTGACTTTGTTAGCGTGCGCTATCGCAGCCCAGAGGCTACTGCCTTGCTTCGTAAACTAGCTTACATACGTAATGCCCATGCATTAACGTACGTAAAACATCATATCTAGCGTACGCAAGTCCTTTCCCTTAGCGTGCGCTATCCAAAGTTGACTTACTACAGTCTGCACCTACCCCGAATATGCTCGCGACCCCACATACCGAAAGCAACCAATAAAGCCAAGATTCCCTGTTGACCGATCTGATATTAGCGTGCGCTAACAACAGGCATTAGCATTTGCTAATGCTTTACGACAAACATCAGTTGACTACTCAGAATATGCGCCGAAAGTGGCCTGGTCCATACATAGATTCCTTCTGATCTATTCTGCACTAGCGTGCGCTAAGTTATGTCCGTAACGTTTGCTAAACCTGCACGATAGCATGCGCTACTCGTGATTATTAGCGTGCGCTAATAATGTTACACTTGGCCATTTCCAACTTTTCTCGTCCGTCTCGACATACTGGATACGTATACATGACGCACTATATCCTCTAATACAATTGTCGACCAAGTACGACAATTATACCGATACTGACATCTCAATCCTTCATTTATTTTATCTATACTGTACAGATTCCACGCTGTACAATATAACTCGGATAAAATAATATCAAACAACAGTAGTAGAAATTCCGGATATTACATAATCGAGGTGCTCAATCATTCATTGTATCATTGTTATCGATTGGCCGTTCTAAGGCAATCGAGGTGCTCAATCATTCGTTGTATCATTGTTATCGATTGGCCGTTCTAAGGCAATTGAGGTGCTCAATCATTCGTTGGATCATTGTTATCGGTTGGCCACTCTAAGGCATCTGAGGTATTGAATCATCCGCTGCATCATTGTTATCAATTGACCATTCTAAGGTAATCGATGTATTGAATTGGGACCACCGAGGACGGTGCCCATCCGTCAGTCATCATTATCGTGTTGGGCGACTCTAGGCAGCACACTATCATTCTCGGGAATTCGGTAATCTTTGAATCGTTGTCGTTTGTGAATAATTATGTTTTGGAGGCTAGTCTCGGCTAGTGCTCGATGGGTAAGTTTGGGGCTTGAACCTTCGCGGTTGGTTTCCCAACACCTACAACTCAGTAGTTCACTGTCATGTTTATGATCTCATTATGGGTAATCTTGGGGCTTGAACCTTCGCGGTTGGTTTCCCAACACCTACAACTCAGTAGGTCATGGTCACTGGGTGATCTCATTATGGGTAAGTTTGGGGGCTTGAACCTTCGCGGTTGGTTTCCCAACACCTACAGTTCAGTAGGTCACGGCCATTGAATGGTCTCATTGTGATACGGCTTCATGCCGTGGCTTCGGCCCTCATTGTGATATGGCTTTGTGCTATGGCTTCGGCCCTCATTGTGATACGGCTTCGTGCCGTGGCTTCGGCCCTCATTGTGATACGGCTTCGTGCCGTGGCTTCGGCCCTCATTGTGATACGGCTTCATGCCGTGGCTTCGGCCCTCATTGTGATACGGCTTTGTGCCGTGGCTTCGTCCCTCATTGTGATATGGCTTCGTGCCGTGGCTTCGGCCCTCATTGTGATACGGCTTCGTGCCGTGGCTTCGGCCCTCATTGATACAGCTTCGGGCTGTTTTGGTTTCAGGTGATTGTGTTGATTGACAGTTTCGGCTATGTTACTTTCAGGCCTTTGTGATGTCTTGGTAATTTTATTGGAGCCTTCGGGCATTGTGATTCATAATTAATTCAGTTCTAGTTTGGTTCATGTCATGTAATTCATTGTGGTACTCTATGATTATTATTCGCCGGTGGGCACTTATGTTCTAACCTGTTGAACAGGTATTATTCATATGCCGTGGGCATAGTGTTTCACAAATGCTCGGTTCTTACCTTGGTTTGTGAGCATTTCGTATTATTATTATCATTGTACCGTTTTATTCCGTCTTTGGATGCATATCATGTTATACATGTATTTGATGTTCATTATCTGGATGACTGACCCCGTGGGGGCAGAACATGTTCTCATGTTTTAGGTGCTTGCGAGGAGAGAGTTGAGACACAAGGGCATGATGATGGCGACGAGGCATTCGAGCGATACTAGTCCGAGTTGTTCATGTTGGTCAGTCAGTTATAGTGTTCTCCAATTTGTGAGTCATTGTCATTATGTATTACCCGAGCAAATCTCGTGGATGTGGTTGTATTTTTATTTTTGGCCATGTAGGCCCATCATTGTTGTTGAAATTCCTTATCGGAATATTGTGTCGGATATCATGGTAGGGACTGTGATCTTCTTTGTTGGTTAATTTTAATGTATTTTAGTCATGTTCGCCTAGTGGATCTCCGGGTGTGGGGTCCACGGCACTTTAATAACCCAATGGGATTTGGGGGGGGGGGGTAACAGAAGATGGTATCAGAGCCTTGGGTTGTGAGATACCCTGATATGTGAGTTATGTGACTCTACCAATGCGCTAGTAGTGGGACTGTCAGGTTATGACAATTTGGATAGTCGGGTTTTGTGAGTCGTGAAATTTGGACGACTGCACGAGTCATTCATTCATCGAGTCGTCGTCAGTGAAGACTAGTATCTCAAGACCTCGAAGCTTCGTATGACCTATGTAAGGACTCAATTCTTTTTATGTTCATACATTTATCATGTCATTAATTATGCCTGCTTTGTTGAAACCTATATGTGATATTAGTGTTACGATTGATTCATGATAAATTGTGTTGGAGCACGTTTGACCATGCAAGCGATAAGGATCAACTCATTCATCAGTCAACAATCCTCAATCATCATTTTTGATCTTGTCGATCGTATTAATTCATTCATCACTCAGTCAGTCTCATTGTTCAGTTAATTCATTCATCACTCAGTCAATCTCATTGTTCAGTTAATTCATTCGTCACTCAGTCAATCTCATTGTTCAGTTAATTCATTCATCACTCAGTCAATCTCATTGTTCAGTTCATTCATTCATCACTCAGTCAATCTCATTGCTCAGTTAATTCATTCATCACTCAGTTAATCTCATTGTTCAGTTAATTCATTCATCACTCAGTTAATCTCATTATTCAGTTAATTCAATCACCACTCAGTCAATCTCATTGCTGAGTTAATTCATTAATCATCCAGTCCATCTCACGGTTCAGTTGTTGATCTTGTGGATCGAATTTTCAACCTTGTTAACTTGTTCAAGGTAATCATTTCAGGAATTTCATCAGATAATCATGTTACCTCATTTGATCTTTCATGCGATCTTATCATATTCTGGCATCATATAGACGATCATTTTACCGCATTATTAATGCATCCATTATGTTAGAGCATGTATGCTCATTATCATCATTCCGTAACGTAATCATAATGCTATCTTCATACGGGATCTGTAATTATCATGTGACTTTCCTGCCTCGGTATGGAAAGAGCTGTCAAAGGGACATCAGACTCCGACGTCCAAGAGATCATTTTCTAGTCGTCTTTGTGATGGGAGATAATTTTCTTCTCAGACGACGAGTTCGACTGTTGTTTGCTTTAATTGTGATTCAGCAGGGCACGTGAGTACTCAGTGTACGGTGCCAGCTATTGCCTGTTTTCTGTGTGGGAACTTGGGACACCTACGGAAATACTACAGGAGTTCTAATGCCAGTAGATCTCGATAGAGTTCACGGGCCTCGAGAGATTTTGTTACTCCAGCCCATGCATCATCCTAGAGGTCCTATCAGGCTTCGAGATCCAGAGGTAAGAACATTCATGACCGGTGTTGAAGCAACTTAATTCTTGCTCGGTAATAGGATAATCATTCATTTCATCATCGTTCATTCATTCGTAATTCATTCATCATATATCAATCACGTCGAGACTTATAATTATCAAACTAATCATTCACTTCACTGGGAATGCCGATTCCAATTATTTCATTTGAGCTATCACTCATTATGTTATCATTTCACCCCGGTGAGTCATTCTTGATCCTTGTTGGATTTCGATTCATTATCATTCATTGTGGTCATTCTTGTCCTTGTGACCTTCTGGGATCATATTGAACAGTGAGTTCAGATTTGGGTCTTCCTTGATTCGATGAGATCAAGGAGATCGATGACCTGGAGGATATTGATGTTGGGTACATTTGAGATGTAGCCTTGATTTGTATGTTTTCCTTTCTTTGTCTTTCGGATTACTGTTTAACTCAATCTGTGTTGTAGAATTGTGGTTGTGAACCATTTGTTGTCGATTTATCTTATAACTATGGTAATTGAGAATCTTGAGATTTGGGTCATTGGTTGGGATTTTTTCCCTTTTGTGTTGTACTCGAGATTTTGTGATGATCTAGGTAATTGTTCCTTATGATTCGAGACGTCAAGTCATGAGAACTTGGGCATCCGATGCCGATGAGAAGCGAGTTTTCAGTTCTGGTGTATCTCATTGAGTTTTCTTGGCAGGATATTGCTTCTTCCAACTTATTTTAAGTTTCGGGACGAAACTTCTTTTAAGGAGGGTAGTATGTAATATCCACAATTTTGATTTTCGATAATTTTCTTTTTTGGGTGGAAGTCCATCTAAGAGACTTTGTTGTGACTGTTTCGTCATTTCGAGAATATTTAATTCTGCACTTTTTGCCATCCGAGTTCGTTTCGGCATCGTTTTGTTGAGTTCCGTGTTCTTTAACGCTTTTCCGCACTTGAGTTCGATTCTTGCGAATCTCGTCCGAAACTGTTGTTTCGAGTTTCTCGTAAGTTCATTTAATGTTATTATTCATGTTGCGAGCTTTGTTTTGGTGTTTCGATCGTGTATCGTGTATTTCGGACGTTTTGGGCCATTTTCGTAATTTCCCAAAGTTTGGGGTAATTACTTCCGTTGTCGAATTTCGAGCCTTCGGGTGGTCAGAATCGTGTGTTCTCTTAGCACTTGGATTCGTCTTTGCGAGTAATTCGTAACCGTATCTGTAACGCCCTAGCATTCTTAATTAAAAAGAACGTTACACAGCTCATTTTTTTTCCTTAAAAATTTATATATAAATTCGGAGTATTTGCGGAAGTATTTTAGTCAGTAAATCTTCAATAAAACTCGTTTATTCAACCATCAGTACAGTTTTACAAAAACATGGGAAATCAAATATTCGGACATAGTCCGTTGAAATTTATATTCGTCGAAGAACACCAAGTGTTTCGTAAAAATAATAATAATTACGGCGACAACATCTTTTATTATTTAGAACTTCATCGTGTTGGGAGTATGTATTCATCTTCTGCTTGTCCCGTTCGTCGATTCCTTAGCCTGAAAAACATAAATGACGAGGTGTAAGTACGCGAGCATACTCAGTGAGATTAAACCCTTATAAATCGTCAAAATCATGTCGTGTAATGCACATAAAACATTCTTATCTGTGTGAGACTCGTCTCGGCTTTCTTTCATTATTTCGACCCCTCGTGGGTCGTCATGTTACACGACACAACGATGACCGTAACATATTAAAACAGTATAACCTCACCTCGTTTCCTGAAATCTTGAAATATCTTCCTTTGAATTTGGCTCGGTTGTCCTTCTTGGATCCCGGATACGCTTCTCCTAGCACTTGAAAATACTTTTTCATATTTCCGGCCATAAATTCTTGATGTAAAATCTGAAATCTCTTTGAGGACTTTTATCAAACACCTTTGAAAAACTGTCATATTTGAGCTATCTGTTTGATCGGGATTTTTGTGGTTTTTATAAATATTGGAAGGAAAATATGTTTCGGGCGTTTTAAAGTAGAGGTTCACAGCTTCAAAATTATATATGATATGTACAAAAACACGTCGGGTAACATATATAAATAAGGGCTCAAAGTCGGTTGAAAATAAACCTTACCCGACAATTGAAGCCTTATCCGACAAACCGCCGAGAAGCTTCGTCGGTCGTGATCGACCTTATCCTGACACCGATGACTTATCCGGATAGTGGTCGAGAAGCTTCGCTTGGTCGTGACCAACCTTATCCGACACCGGATGACCTTATCCGGGATAGTGGCCTTGAAGCTTCGGGCCATGACCTAGCTTGTCACGGGCGTGTCCGGCGGTGACCGGCAAATGTCCGTCAACTTGGCTCAGCCGGTTCGACCCCTTCCCGATGTCCAAATTCGATTTTCCGACCTGTTACGGACTCGTCGGAGTTAACTCTTCGATATGCTCAGAACGGATTTTTGATAATATTAAAATAATAATTTAATACTATTTTTGCAGTATAAGTGTTCTGTAATGAAATTTTATCGTATCAAAATCGTCGGAACTTTTCGAAATCACTTTCATAAATTCTAAAAATGATCCTTATATTTATTTTAAAATATTTTCTTTTTAAATCTTTCATTTTATGCTAGGAACGTATCAGTCCAAGTATCGGACAACCTGTAAATATTAAAAATTAAAATCCATGATCGTTAGCAAAATAAATAGCATTTAAATAAGTATTGGGGCGTTACAATCCTCCCCCCTATAAAAAATTTCGTCCTCGAAATTGAGCTTCGTAAAGAACTTTGAAAATCTGTATCAAACTTTGTATGAGTATTTTCATCAATAACTTTAAAAATATTGTGTCAGCAAAAATCATTTTGAAACCTTTCTTTGAAATCATATTTTGTCCCTTTCGGACAATATTTATACTTCACATATCCTTTCAAATCTTTTGCCGACACAATCATTCTATACTCATACCATAATTTTTAAGTTTTCATAAAAGAGTGAATACTTGAAAACATTACCTCAGAGTCGACGTTGGGCAGCAGCGATGAACCACATATTCTCCCGAAAATATAATCATGCCGTAATTATTCGTTATACCTTTAAAAATAAGAAAGTTTTGAAATATCTTGTTTTGTGTAAGTAATTTTTTTTTTTTTTTACCTCCTTAACTGTATAGTCCCATATCTATACAGTCTTGGAATACCTCTCGTTCTGGTGAGAATTCGGTTCAGTCATGTCCCCCTCCGCCTAGAAGCCTTGTCAGGAGCCGCTCGTTGTCCGTGCCCTTTTTCTTATTGCACCGGCGATCACTCCCCTTTCTCGGAGCCGCTCATTGTCCGTGCCCTTTTCTATTGCACCGGCGATCACTCCCCGCCCTCGTCGGCCCCGGGTGTCACATGTTCACCAGCTTCCGCTTGGTTCATCCCCAAATCTCACCGTACTGAGAGAGGTCTTGCTCCGATACTATTCTGTAATGCCCTGGCATTCTTAATTAAAAAGAACGTTACACAGCTCATTTTTTTTCCTTAAAAATTTATATATTAATTCGGAGTATTTGCGGAAGCATTTTAGTCAGTAAATCTTCAATAAAACTCATTTATTCAACCATCAGTACAGTTTTACAAAAACATGGGAAATCAAATATTCGGACATAGTCCGTTGAAATTTATATTCGTCGAAGAACATCAAGTGTTTCGTAAAAATAATAATAATTACGGCGACAACATCTTTTATTATTTAGATCTTCATCGTGTTGGGAGTATGTATTCATCTTCTGCTTGTCCCGTTCGTTGATTCCTTAGCCTGAAAAACATAAATGACGAGGTGTAAGTACGCGAGCATACTCAGTGAGATTAAACCCTTATAAATCGTCAAAATCATGTTGTGTAATGCACATAAAACATTCTTATCTGTGTGAGACTCGTCTCGGCTTTCTTTCATTATTTCGACCCCTCGTGGGTCGTCATGTTACACGACACAACGATGATCGTAACATATTAAAACAGTATAACCTCACCTCGTTTGCTGAAATCTTGAAATATCTTCCTTTGAATTTGGCTCGGTTGTCCTTCTTGGATCCCGGATACGCTTCTCCTAGCACTTGAAAATACTTTTTCATATTTCCTGCCATAAATTCTTGATGTAAAATCTGAAATCTCTTTGAGGACATTTATCAAACACATTTGAAAAACTGTCATATTTGAGCTATCTGTTTGATCGGGATTTTTGTGGCTTTTATAAATATTGGAAGGAAAATATGTTTAGGGCGTTTTAAAGTAGAGGTTCACAGCTTCAAAATGATATATGATATGTACAAAAACACGTCATGTAACATATATAAATAAGGGCTCAAAGTCGGTTGAAAATCAACCTTACCCGGACAGCTGGAAGCCTTATCCGGACAGCTGGCCGAGAAGCTTCTGTCGGTCGTGACCGACCTTATCCGGACAAATGACCGAGACTTATCCGGATAGTGGTCGAGAAGCTTCACGATCGTGACCAACCTTATCCGGACAAATGACACCTTTATCCGGATAGTGGCCTTGAAGCTTCGGCCATGACCGGCAGCTTGTCGATCAGCGTGTCCGTGGTGGCCGCAAATGTCCGTCAACTTGGCTCACCGGTTCGACCCCTTCCCGATGTCCAAATTCGATTTTCCGACCTTACGGACTCGTCGGAGTTAACTCTTCGATATGCTCGTAACGGATTTTTGATAATATTAAAATAATAATTTAATATTATTTTTGCGATAAGTGTTCAGAATGAAATTTTATCGTATCAAAATCGTTGAACTTTTGAAATCACTTTCATAAATTCTAAAAAGGATCCTTATAATTTATTTTAAAATATTTTCTTTTAAATCTTTCATTTTATGCTAGAACGTATCGGTCAAGTATCGGACAACCCGTAAATATTAAAAATTAAAATCCATGATCGTTAGCAAAATAAATAGCATTTAAATAAGTATTGGGCGCATAATCCTCCCCCTATAAAAATTTCGTCCTCGAAATTGAGTCAGAAAGAACTTTGAAAATCTGTATCAAACTTTGTATGAGTATTTTCATCAATAACTTTAAAAATATTGTGTCAGCAAAAATCATTTTGAAACCTTTCTTTGAAATCATATTTTGTCCCTTTCGGACAACATTTATACTTCACATATCCTTTCAAATCTTTTGCCGACACAATCATTCTATACTCATACCATAATTTTTAAGTTTTCATAAAAGAGTGAATACTTGAAAACATTACCTCAGAGTCGACGTTGGGCAGCAGCGATGAACCACATATTCTCCCGAAAATATAATCATGCCGTAATTATTCGTTATACCTTTAAAAATAAGAAAGTTTTGAAATATCTTGTTTTGTATAAGTAAATCTTTTTTTTTAAACCTCCTTAACTGTATAGTCCCATACCTATACAGTCTTGGAATACCTCTCGTTCTGGTGAGAATTCGGTTCAGTCATGTCCCCCTCCGCCTAGAAGCCTTGTCAGGAGCCGCTCGTTGTCCGTGCTCTTTTTCTTATTGCACCGGCGATCACTCCCCTTTCTCAGAGCTGCTCATTGTCCGTGCCCTTTTATATTGCACCGGCGATCACTCCCCGCCCTCGTCGGCCCCGGGTGTCACATGTTCACCAGCTTCCGCTTGGTTCATCCCCAAATCTCACCGTACTGAGAGAGGTCTTGCTCCGATACCATTCTGTAACGCCCTGGCATTCTTAATTAAAAAGAACGTTACACAGCCCATTTTTTTTTCCTTAAAAATTTATATATAAATTCGGAGTATTTGCGGAAGCATTTTAGTCAGTAAATCTTCAATAAAACTCGTTTATTAAACCATCAGTACAGTTTTACAAAAACATGGGAAATCAAATATTCGGACATAGTCCGTTGAAATTTATATTCGTCGAAGAACATCAAGTGTTTCGTAAAAATAATAATAATTACGGCGACAACATCTTTTATTATTTAGAACTTCATCGTGTTGGGAGTATGTATTCATCTTCTGCTTGTCCCGTTCGTTGATTCCTTAGCCTGAAAAACATAAATGACGAGGTGTAAGTACGCGAGCATACTCAGTGAGATTAAACCCTTATAAATCGTCAAAATCATGTTGTGTAATGCACATAAAACATTCTTATCTGTGTGAGACTCGTCTCGGCTTTCTTTCATTATTTCGACCCCTCGTGGTTCGTCATGTTACACGACACAACGATGACCGTAACATATTAAAACAGTATAACCTCACCTCGTTTGCTGAAATCTTGAAATATCTTCCTTTGAATTTGGCTCGGTTGTCCTTCTTGAATCCCGGATACGCTTCTCCTAGCACTTGAAAATACTTTTTCATATTTCCGTCCATAAATTCTTGATGTAAAATCTGAAATCTCTTTGAGGACTTTTATCAAACACCTTTGAAAAACTGTCATATTTGAGCTATCTGTTTGATCGGGATTTTTGTGGTTTTTATAAATATTGGAAGGAAAATATGTTTAGGGCGTTTTAAAGTAGAGGTTCACAGCTTCAAAATGATATATGATATGTACAAAAACACGTCGTGTAACATATATAAATAAGGGCTCAAAGTCGGTTGAAAATCAACCTTACCCGGACAGCTGGAAGCCTTATCCGGACAGCTGGCCGAGAAGCTTCTGTCGGTCGTGACCGACCTTATCCGGACAGCTGGACAGACTTATCCGGATAGTGGTCGAGAAGCTTCTGTCGGTCGTGACCAACCTTATCCGGACACCGGATGACACTTATCCGGATAGTGGCCTTGAAGCTTCGGCCATGACCGGTAGTTGTCGACGGCGTGTCCGTGGTGACAGGCAAATGTCCGTCAACTCGCTCACCGGTTCGACCCCTTCCCGATGTCCAAATCTATTTTCCGACCTGTTCCGGACTCGTCGGAGTTAAATCTTTGATATGCTCGGAACGGATTTTCGATAATATTAAAATAATAATTTAATATTATTTTTGCAGTATAAGTGTTCTGTAATGAAATTTTATCGTATCAAAATCGTCGGAACTTTTCGAAATCACTTTCATAAATTCTAAAAATGATCCTTATAATTTATTTTAAAATATTTTCTTTTTAAATCTTTCATTTTATGCTAGGAACGTATCAGTCCAAGTATCGGACAACCTGTAAATATTAAAAATTAAAATCCATGATCGTTAGCAAAATAAATAGCATTTAAATAAGTATTGGGGCGTTACAATCCTCCCCCCTATAAAAAATTTCGTCCTCGAAATTGAGCTTCGTAAAGAACTTTGAAAATCTGTATCAAACTTTGTATGAGTATTTTCATCAATAAATTTAAAAATATTGTGTCAGCAAAAATCATTTTGAAACCTTTCTTTGAAATCATATTTTGTCCCTTTCGGACAATATTTATACTTCACATATCCTTTCAAATCTTTTGCCGACACAATCATTCTATACTCATACCATAATTTTTAAGTTTTCATAAAAGAGTGAATACTTGAAAAACATTACCTCAGAGTCGACGTTGGGCAGCAGCGATGAACCACATATTCTCCCGAAAATATAATCATGCCGTAATTATTCGTTATACCTTTAAAATTAAGAAAGTTTTGAAATATCATGTTTTGTATAAGTAAATCTTTTTTTTTTTACCTCCTTAACTGTATAGTCCCATACCTATACAGTCTTGGAATACCTCTGCCTCGGTGAGAATTCGGTTCACCATGTCCCTCCGCCTAGAAGCCTTGTCAGGAGCCGCTCGTTGTCCGTACCCTTTTTCTTATTGCACCGGCGATCACTCCCCTTTCTCAGAGCCGCTCATTGTCCGTGCCCTTTTCTATTGCACCGGCGATCACTTCCCGCCCTCGTCGGCCCCGGGTGTCACATGTTCACCAGCTTCCGCTTGGTTCATCCCCAAATCTCACCGTACTGAGAGAGGTCTTGCTCCGATACCATTCTGTAACGCCCTGGCATTCTTAATAAAAAAGAACGTTACACAGCTCATTTTTTTTTCCTTAAAAATTTATATATAAATTCGGAGTATTAGCGGAAGCATTTTAGTCAGTAAATCTTCAATAAAACTCGTTTATTCAACCATCAGTACAGTTTTACAAAAACATGGGAAATCAATTATTCGGACATTGTCCGTTGAAATTTATATTCGTCGAAGAACATCAAGTGTTTCGTAAAAATAATAATAATTACGGCGACAACATCTTTTATTATTTAGAACTTCATCGTGTTGGGAGTATGTATTCATCTTCTGCTTGTCCCGTTCGTTGATTCCTTAGCCTGAAAAACATAAATGACGAGGTGTAAGTACGCGAGCATACTCAGTGAGATTAAACCCTTATAAATCGTCAAAATCATGTTGTGTAATGCACATAAAACATTCTTATCTGTGTGAGACTCGTCTCAGCTTTCTTTCATTATTTCCACCCCTCGTGGGTCGTCATGTTACACGACACAACGATGACCGTAACATATTAAAACAGTATAACCTCACCTCGTTTGCTGAAATCTTGAAATCTCTTCCTTTGAATTTGGCTCGGTTGTCCTTCTTGGATCCCGGATACGCTTCTCCTAGCACTTGAAAATACTTTTTCATATTTCCGGCCATAAATTCTTGATGTAAAATCTGAAATCTCTTTGAGGACTTTTATCAAACACCTTTGAAAAACTGTCATATTTGAGCTATCTGTTTGATCGGGATTTTTGTGGCTTTTATAAATATTGGAAGGAAAATATGTTTAGGGCGTTTTAAAGTAGAGGTTCACAGCTTCAAAATGATATATGATATGTACAAAAACACGTCGTGTAACATATATAAATAAGGGCTCAAATTCGGTTGAAAATCAACCTTACCCGACAAATTGGAAGCCTTATCCTATTAACCGCCGAGAAGCTTCGCGGTCGTGGATCGACCTTATGCGATACCGGACAGACTTATCCGGATAGTGGTCGAGAAGCTTCGCCGGTCGTGACCAACCTTATCCGGCACCGGGATGCCTTTATCCTGGATAGTGGCCTTGAAGCTTCTGTCGGCCATGACCGTGAGCTTGTCGATCTGCGTGTCCGGCGGTGACCGGCAAATGTCCGTCAACTTGGCTCAGCCGGTTCGACCCCTTCCCGATGTCCAAATTTGATTTTCCGACCTGTTCCGGACTCGTCGGAGTTAAATCTTCGATATGCTCGGAACGGATTTTTGATAATATTAAAATAATAATTTAATATTATTTTTGCAGTATAAGTGTTCTGTAATGAAATTTTATCGTATCAAAATAGTCGGAACTTTTCGAAATCACTTTCATAAATTCTAAAAATAATCCTTATAATTTATTTTAAAATATTTTCTTTTTAAATCTTTCATTTTATGCTAGGAACGTATCAGTCCAAGTATCGGACAACCTGTAAATATTAAAAATTAAAATCCATGATCGTTAGCAAAATAAATAGCATTTAAATAAGTATTGGGGCGTTACAGTATCTTCCATTCATATTCAGGTTTGGGTTTCGAGGTTGTCCGGGCCGTCGGAAGTGGCCACGGCCGAGTCATGGCCGCACATTTTGGAGCAGGTCCTGGCCTGGCCGAGTTACGGCGTAAGGTGACGGTTACGGCCGTAAGTGATCGGCAGGCATGGCCTAATGAATGCCGGTTACGGCTGTAAGGACCTGCCGGGTACGGCCGTAAGGGCCGAGTTACGGCCGTAAGGCCCTGCCGGTTATGGCCGTAACTCTGTCGTCCATATATAGGCTGTGACCGGCCAGACCTCATTTTTATCACATTTCTTCCCCCGGGTGGCAGCTGGAGTTTTTGGTCGATTCCACTCGATTTCTAAGCGTTTTTGAGGATTCTTGTCGATTATATCAACATCAAATCATTGTTCTTCGTCGGATCGATATAATTTCTTGAAATTTATTAGAATTTGATTTTCGGGATTTCTTCTTGATTTTTTGTTCGTCCGAATTTGATGAATCGGTTGATGCTAGTGAACATTATTAATCGTGTTCTATGGATTGTATATCCATATCTTCGATTCATTCAACCCGATTGATGATTCTTAGGTTCTTGAGGAACTTTGAACATTTAGTGTTCGATTAAATGTCTCAAAAGTTTATTTCGGTCATTGTGTTGATTTCGATTGATATTGTGTTATTGAATGAATTGTATTTCATTCAAGGTTGTTCGAGTACTTGTGTTTATCAGAGGACGCCGTTCGTTGTTCGTGGAAGGATTTCATCACCTTCGGTTGAGGCAAATTTTATACTTGTACTAGTCAATGAGATTAATGTTATCATATATGTGTATGAATGTGTTGTATCATTCCGAGACTTAGTCTTTTCATAAATTCATTGATATTAAAGAGATCGTTCGATACTATACTTTTCGGCAATTATGCCAAATGTTTACTATTGTTCATTAATGGCCGGTAAGGCATTGAGATACTCGTTATTAATGTTATTATCGATCACCGGTTCGCGGTATCGATGTATCGATTGTTGTTGTTAATATTGATGTCGATCTAAGATATTGTTGTAATTATTGTTATTAATGTTGGCGTCCTGTCATTCATGTTGTATTGGCTGATTGAAGGCATTGTCGTATTCATTCTCATCTTCGTCGTTGGTAGCCGATTAAAGGTGCCGAGGCGTTCATTGTATCATTGTTATCGATTGTCCGTTCTAAGGAAATCGAGGTGCTCAATCATTCATTGTATCATTGTTATCGATTGGCCGTTCTAAGGCAATCGAGGTGCTCAATCATTTATTGTATCATTGCTATCGATTGGCCGTTCTAAGGCAATCGAGGTGCTCAATCATTTGTTGTATCATTGTTATAGATTGGCCGTTCTAAGGCAATCTAGGTGCTCAATCATTTGTTGGATCATTGTTATCGGTTGGCCACTCTAAGGCATCCGAGGTATTGAATCATCTGCTGCATCATTGTTATCGATTGACCATTCTAAGGTAATCGAGGTATTGGATTGGGACCGCCGAGGACGGTGCCCATCCGTGAGTCATCATTATCGTGTTGGCCGACTCAAGGCAGCACACTATCATTCTCGGGAATTCGGTAATCTTTGAATCATTGCCGTTTGTGAATAATTGTGTTTTGGAGGCTAGTTTCGGCTAGTGCTCGATGGGTAAGTTTGGGTCTTGAACCTTTGCGGTTGGTTTCCCAACACCTACAACTCAGTAGGTCACGGTCATGTTTATGATCTCATTATGGGTAAGCTTGGGGCTTGACCTTCGCGGTTGGTTTCCCAATACCTACAACTCAGTAGGTCATGGTCACTGGGTGATCTTATTATGGGTAAGTTTGGGGCTTGAACCTTCGCGGTTGGTTTCCCAACACCTACAGTTCAGTAGGTCACGGTCATTGGATGGTCTCATTGTGATACGGCTTCGTGCCGTGGCTTCGGCCCTCATTGTGATACGGCTTCGTGCCGTGGCTTCGGCCCTCATTGTGATACGGCTTCATGCTGTAGCTTTGGCCCTCATTGTGATACGGCTTCGTGCTGTGGCTTCGGCCCTCATTGTGATACGGCTTTGTGCCGTGTCTTCGGCCCTTATTGTGATACGGCTTCGTGTTATGGCTTCGGCCCTCATTGTGATACGGCTTCGTGCCGTGGCTTCGGCCCTCATTGTGATACAGCTTCGTGCCGTGGCTTCGGCCCTCATTGATACAGCTTCGGGCTATTTTGGTTTCAGGTGATTGTGTTGATTGACAGTTTCGGCCGTGTTACTTTCAGGCCTTTGTGATGTCTTGGTAATTTCATTGGAGCCTCCAGGCATTGTGATTCATAATTAATTCAGTTCTGGTTTGGTTCATGTCGTGTAATTCATTGTGGTACTCTATGATTATGATTCGCTGTTGGGCACTTATGTTCTAACCTTTTGAACAAGTATTATTCATATGCTATGGGCATAGTGTTTCACAAATGCTCGGTTCTTACCTTAGTTTGTGAGCATTTCGTATTATTATTATCATTGTACCGTTTCATTCTGCCTTTGGATGCATATCATGTTATACAGAAGATGGTATCAGATCCTTGGGTTGTGAGATACCCTGATATGTGAGTTATGTGGCTCTACCAATGCGCTAGTAGTGGGACTGTCAGGTTATGACAATCTGGACAGTCGGGTTTTGTGAGTCGTGAAATTTGTATGACTGCAGGAGTCATTCATTCATCGAGTCGTCGTCAGTGAAGACTAGTATCGCAAGACCTTGAAGCTTCGTATGACCTATGTAAGGACTCAATTCTTTTTATGTTCAATACATTCATCATGTCATTAATTATGCCTGCTTTGTTGAAACCTATATGTGATATTAGTGTTACGATTGATTCATGATTAATTGTGTTGGAGCACGTTTGACCATGAAAGCGATAAGGATCAACTCATTCATCAGTCAACAATCCTTAATCATCATTTTTGATCTTGTCAATCATATTAATTCATTCATCACTCAGTCAGTCTCATTGTTCAGTTAATTCATTCATCACTCAGTCAATCTCATTGTTCAGTTAATACATTCATCACTCAGTCAATCTCATTGTTCAGTTAATTGAGTGGTCAAAAACTTTGAAAACATAGTAATTGAATAAATTTTGTAGGTATAATGGCTCGAGGTAATGCGCAAAGAGGTCGAGGTAATGCACAACGAGGAAGGGGAAGATAAGCCGTAGAAGCCGAACAGCCGGCTAGAATCCCTCTCCAAGGGGTTATTGAAACTCCAGAGATATATGGGATTGATCTACCTGACACGCTCATTGGGATTGATTATATGATGCACGAACATGAGTACGGACTGACGAAGGACTAGGAAACGGGGCCAAACAAGACAATACGGCCTCAACCATGTCAAACAAAATGGGCTATCTCAAATGACATGGCCGTGTTACTAGGCAGGCATTTTGTACGACACGGGCCATGTCATATGACACGGCTGAGTCACTGGGTGGAGCTGATTCCCTTTTTTGATGAGTTTAACACGTTTTAACAACCCTAAGCCTTATTTGGTAGATATCACTATGCCATAAATGGCCTTCAGCAACACCCAAAAAAGTGTGCTCAAAGGGGTAAAAAGTGTTGCTGAAAGCAAAAAAAAATGCTACGGTAACACTTTTCCGAAATTTGGTGGTGTTACAAAAATGGCCGCTACCATAGGGGTCTATGCCAACACTTTTTAACTTTATTGTAACACAGGGAAAATGTGTTGCTACAGACCCCAATACCAACACTTTTTACCTCTTTAGAAACGCCAATAGAAGTGTTACTGTTGACTAATGGCAACACCAATATCTCTGTAGCAACACCCATAAACTTGTTACTGTAGACCAATGGCAACACCACTAATCCCTACCGTAACACCAGCTGCTGAAACACATTTTTGTTTTGGCAACACCCTTTTCCATTATTGTAACATTTATTTTGTGAACACTTTTTTGTTTTGATAATAGTTTAAACCATAATAAAACCATTCAAATAAACCATGATCAAATAACCTGTCAAAGTTTTACATAAACAAGGCTTTTCAAGCCATCCAAATAAACCACAGACATTATCATCATTCGACATAAATAAACCAGTCAAAAAGCTAACTTAAGTACCATAAAATAACTAACTTCGTACCATCCAAAAGCTAACTTCAGTACCACCGCATTAATACCACCAGAATCCGAAAAACCCCCGAAAGATAACGTAAATACTAAGAAAGACTTAAATCCAGATTCTGGACAGCCATTTTTTTCATCATCTCTCAAAATTTATGGTCAAGTTTCTCATCCATCTCTTGCTGAAGTTGAGCCCAAATCTTTGCAGTTAAGTCTGACATGCACTGATCTGGAACGAACGTTGCACATGATGTTGAAGAAGACTTTAAACATCTGCCGCACCTTTTTGGTTATCTTGCTGTTAGGCGTATTTTTATACGCTTATTTATCATTATTTTGTAGTATTTTGGAGAGTGAAATTGTCTAAATGAGCCTTTAATGCCTTAATTTTGTATGATTGACAGGAAATTGAAGTCCGGGAGCTAAAACGAGGCAAAACGGGCGAAGCCAAATCTGGACTCGAGCCGCGGCACAAGGAGCGGCGCGGCACAGAAGACACCTAGCCAAGGCGAGTAAATCAGACTCTGTGCGCGGCACGATTCAGTGAGCCGCGGCACGAAGAAATTGAGGACGCCTGGGCATCCAGTGAAGGCTCGTGCCGCGGCACAGTTTAGTGCTTGCGCACACTTGGCGGTTTTTGGTTGTCCGCGCGATTTTGGGCCGTTTCGAAGCCAGTTTTCGACCGACTGATACGGACGCGATTTGGAGATGTGCTGAGCTATAAATAGGGTTTAAGACCCTAATTAATTATTTTTGGATCTTTTAATCTTTTGGAGCTTAAGCTTGGAGACGGCAGAAGAAGAGGGAGGCAGAAGACTTCAAAGGCAGAGGGCGGGAGCTAAAGAACGGAGGAATCAGAGCTTCATCTGCGTTTGATTTTTATGCTTTCATTTATTTATTCTGTATTTTCAATTATTAGTATGTCAGGCTAAATCCCTAATCTAGGGTTTTGATGAAACCTATGTTTTGGTGAATTTCTTGAGATTATCCAATTAATTACCTTTCTATTGAGTTGTCCCAATTGTTTTTAATGCTTGCAATTATCTGGCCAATAGTTGTATTGATTTAATCATTCAATTCGAATCGGGAGAGGAGATTTGGTGAGGAACTATTGGTGAGGACCGTTTTATTCTGTGAGATAGGAATATACTCATAGGAACTACGTGGCTTTTGGGAGATTTTATGCCTTTCGCCTATTGAAGAATTAATTCACCTAGGGATAGAGTGCGTTATTCGCCTTTAGATAAATCTATTGACCTCGGGAGAGGCGGTAGAATATATTAGCAATCTCCGCCTTCAATAAATTGGGAAAATTATTTATTACGGATAATCGAGAGTAAATTCGGATAAACTGAGGTGGATTCAGAATCCTAGACTTATTCATCATTTGATTTATTTTATTCAAGCTATCGTTTTCTACTAGTCTTTTAGTAATTCTTTTAGTTATTAATTGCAAAAACCCAAATTCGATTGTTCAAATAAAATTGGAATACACAAAAATCGGTAGTTAGAGATTCAGTCCTCGTGGGAACGATACTCTACTTATCACTTTATTACTTGTAAACGATGACGTGCACTTGCGTGTAAGAAATATCGCAACAAGTTTTTGGCGCCGTTGCCGGGGACTGAAATTTTCTAATATCGATTTAAGTATTTCTAGTCTTAATTTGAACGTTTTATTTTTATTTTTGTGTATTTAATTTCGTTTATTTGTTTTTCCTTTCAGGACCTTTCGTGTAGTGCATGAGAAAACTCGGTAACGAAGGCCTACTACCTTTGGATACCGAGCTCGAGTGCACTCTAAGAAGGAACAAAAAGGAGAAAAGAGAGTTGTAGACGCCGGTTAACATGGCCGAGAATATCGAAGTCCAAGGAGGAGATAACCATGTGCGGCAAGTTCAACCGGAACTAGCTCTTCGAGATTATGCCATACCGCAGATCAATGCTAATTTTTCGGGAATTCGGCGTCCCACTATCCAAGCCAATAATTTTGAGATCAAGCCTGCTATTATTCAGATGGTGCAGGCGAGCGGTCTAATTTGCGAATGACGACCCGAATGCCCATATTGCTTCTTTCCTTGAGATATGCGACACGTTCAAGACCAATGGTGTCACCGACGATGCCATCCGATTGAGGCTTTTCCCTTTCTCTTTGAGGGATAAAGCGAAATTTTGGTTAAATTCCTTCTGCCGGTCGATTACAACATGGGAGGGGTTAGCGCAAGCCTTCCTTGCCAAATTCTTCCCACCTGCTAAGACTGCGAGGTTGAGAAACGAAATAACCACCTTTGGTCAGTACGATATGGAATCGCTCCACGAGGCGTGGGAGCGATATAAAGATTTGTTACGAAGATGCCCTCATCACGGCCTTCCTGATTGGCTTCAGATTCAGACGTTCTATCTTGGTTTGAGTGCTTCTACACGCACTCTCGTGGGCCTGACTTTGGAGGGGCCTTGATGGGAAAGAGTATGGCCGAGGCACACTCGCTTTTGGAAGCTATGGCCGCAAATGCATACCAATGGCCATCGGAAAGATTGACACCGAAGAGAGTTATGGAAGTTTCAAGTAATGATCCGATTTCCACCTTGTCAGCTCAAGTCGCCGCTTTGACCCAACAGCTCCAAGCATTTTCGCACGCACCAGCCCCCGTTACCATAGAGACATGCAATTGGTGTAACGGATCACACCCGAGCATGGAATGTCAAGTTGGAAACCCGTTCGAACAACATCAGATGGAGCAGGCTCAATTCGTGGGAAATGGGAATCGGCAGAATAACCCGTACTCCAACACTTATAATCCGGGGTGGCGCAATCATCCCAACTTTTCGTGGAGAAACGGACAGAACTCAAACCAGACCCCGTTCGCTCAGAATCAACAGCAGCCCCCTCCCGCTCCCAAAGTTTCTCTCGAGGAAGCACTTGCAAAATTGGCGGCAAATACGAGTCAATTTATGACCCGTACTGAAGCAACATTGCAAAATCATTCCGCTTCCATTCGAAACTTGGAGGTCCAGCTGGGCCAAATCGCTAATGTGTTGACAGCTCGCCCGGAGGGAGCATTGCCGAGTACAACAGAGACAAATCCTAGAGAGAGTCTAAACGCAATCAGCTTGAGAAGCGGGAAAGAGGTCTTTGGATCAGCCGAGCGGTGCGAAAAGAAGAAGGAAATTGAGGAAGAAAAGGATTTAAAGCCGGAGGAGTCGCAAGATTTGAAACCTTCAATAACGTTCTTAGGATAACCGAAGACATGTATGTCCCCGTCCGTTTCATGAGAGAATACAGCAAAGAAAGGCGGACAAACAATTTTCTAAGTTCCTTGATGTGTTTAAAAAGCTTCACATAAACATTCCGTTCGTCGACGCGTTGGAACAGATGCCGAGTTACGTTAAGTTCATGAAAGAGATATTATCGAAGAAAAGAAAGCTTGAGGAGTTTGAAACGGTCGCCTTGACAGAGGAGTGCAGTGCAATTCTTCAAAAGAAGCTCCCACCAAAATTGAAAGATCCGGGAAGCTTCAACATACCGTGCACCATGGGGAATCTCTCGTTTAATAAGGCACTATGCGATCTTGGTGCTAGTATCAACCTCATGCCTCTGTCGATTTTCAAAAAGCTGGATATTGGGGAAGCCAAGCCAACAACAGTCTCCTTACAATTGGCGGATCGATCCATCAAATACCCAAGGGGAGTGATTGAGGACGTTTTAGTCAAAGTTGATAAGTTCATCTTTCCGGCCGATTTCATCGTACTCGACATGGAGGAAGATGAAGATATTCCAATCATCTTGGGACGACCATTTTTAGCGACTGGCCGAACCCTTATAGACGTGGAAAAAGGGGAGTTAACTCTGAGGGTCCAAGACAAGCAAGTTACTTTTCAAGTATTCAAATCGTTTCCATGTCCCGGAAGTATTGATAACAGGTCACAAATTGAAAGTGTAAATGCCGTTGAAAGAGGAAAGCACCGAAAACATCGTCGGTGGGAAAATTCAGATTTTGTGTTAAATGGTCCAAGTCTTAAGAAGGATGTAGAACGAGTGGCGTTCCTCGAGCATGAGGACAAATCTGCTGCAGTCTTGAGTGCGTTTGTGAAGGAGGAGAGTAAGCCGAAAGCCCAGCGGACAATTAGTCATGGAAAAACCGAACCGAAAGTCGAATCGCTGACGACCAATGGTCATAATTTTAACAAAAATATGAACGGTTCGATGAACGGGGCGGAAACCAAATAGAGTTTGCGAAAAGCGAACTAATATTTTCAAATAGGTCCGGCTGAAGACTATAAACTTAGCGCTTCTCGGGAGGCAACCCGAGTTCGTAGTTGTAGATTTTTGCGTTCTTTTATTTTTCTTGCATCTTTGATTTCTATTTTTTTTCTTCATTTTTGTGCTTCAATTTGCTTCTGCCTCTCGCTTTTAACGAGTTCTGCTCAAAATTCTGTGCAGAAAAGTCCCAGGGAAGAAACTGAAGTCTGAGCCGCGGCACAGGTATTGTGAGCCGTGGCACACATAAATCGTAAGGGGAGGCTAAACACACTGTACCTTGTGCCGCGGCACGGCATAAATGAGCCGCGGCACACTTGAGCACTGAGCCGCGGCACACGTAATCTGTGCCGCGGCACACGACAAAACGAGCAAGCAGGTAAAGGGATGCCACGTACGCGGCTCACTTTAGCCGTGCCGCGGCACACTATGCGGAATCTGAAAGGCCACGGTAGCTTATAATTCTCAATCGGCCGAACACCTGGTATTTCTTCTTCCCTTCTCTTTCCCTCCCAGTAGCGATTCGTAGAAGTTGTCTTCCAATTTTTCTTGCGATTTCTTCTTGCATTCTTCACAAAACCAAAAGGTATGTTCAAATCTTTAATCTCCACTTGTTTATGGTTTAGATTTGAAGTTGTTTATGCTTTGGATGGATTGAACATGTTATTTTCCTTCAAAAAGTTTTAGGATTGTTTAGAGAATAACATGGTAGTTTTAATCGAATTTTCATGGTTAGTTTGGAATATGAATGAGTTGAGTGTGTTGTGTTGATGATGATTGAATTGTGTTTCTGTTCTTGGGAGTTGAATCGAGCTATAGTCATGTTTATTCTTCAAGTAAACTTGTGCCCTCAAGATGTTTGATAAATTGACTAAGTGAAAAAAAAATTCTTTGGAAAAGCAATCTTTTGAATTTTCGTGCAACGTATACGTTCTGAATTTATAGCAAGCCCAACCCTTACATCCACGATATACGTTTAAGTCCAATTTCATCCTTCTCTCACGAATGCGCTATTTTGTTAAATTCGGGATTTCTGGCTGGACATCCTTAGCCGAGTGTAGATCATTGTTATTATTGTTTGCGTGAATAAACCCTCGTGTTGTACTTTTCAGGACTGATTATGGCGAGAACAAAGAAACTGAGCAAGAGAGCTAGGACCTAGTCATCCCCCACTCGAGGGGAGACCTCTCGTAGTTGGGCCGAGTCGGAGGGGCACCAATTTTCGGACCCTGAAATTCACAAGATATTCAATGAAAAGATCCGGCCACGACCGCTTATTCCAGAGAGGGGATTTACTCCAGCTCCTCAGGACGGGGAATTGCTCACTATGATTGATGAGATGGGGTGGGCCAGATTTGCTGCACCCCCCGAGCCAGCGGTTATCTCGATTGTGCAGGAGTTCTACGCCAGCGCACTGCTGAAGCACATTCGGGCAGGGCATACGTTGCCGTCATTAGAGTCTCGGACTCAGGTCGATGTCCGAGGGGTTACAGTTGATTTCTCCACGGCTGCTATTCGGAGGCTGTTTGGGCTTCCGGTGGTTGATGAGTCGGCCTATGACCGAGTGATGACCAGCCTCACGAAGGAGGCCCTGCTCGAGACCATTGCACAGCCCGATACCGACTGGGAGCAGCGAGCACAGGGTTCTTCCACTTTCCACTTCAGGAGCTCGCGCCTCAGCCGGCTCGGGCGTGCCTGGCTTTATTTTATCTGCGCACGCATTGACCCCACCTCCCAGATCCGTACTGTCTTTCTCTCCCGCGCCCGGACACTTTATGCTATCACTTCCGGGCTGCGTTTCGATGTGGCCCCCATCCTGGTCCGATCTATCTTCCAGTGTATCCAGGGGGGGCAAGATGGGGTTGAAGCACCCCTCTCTCATCTGCGCTTTGTGCCGGCAGTCGGGGCTGACGTGGTCAGACGACGAGCCGATGCTTGCCCCCCAGGCCCCGATCGACCACCGCATCATATCACACTTTGACCAGTGGGGAGGAGCGTCGGCGCACGCTCGGGGGAGAGGATTTCTGCTAGAGGAGGCCCACGAGGGGTCCCCCGAGCCGCTTTTGTTGACACATGGATATGCCGGCCCGCCACCCGACAGAGCGAGGTTGCAGGAGTTGTTTGATGGGCTGAGGGAGGATCTGAGGAGACAGAGAAAGGAGCAGAGAGAGGATCTGAGGAGAGAGAGAGGAGCTGAGAGAGGAGACGAGGAGAGAGAGAGAGATGAGATGAGGAGAGAGAGGGAGAGTTTGATGGCTGCCATGCGAGAGGAGCAGCGGACGGAGCGGGAGAGCGTTGTTGCTGCCGTCAGAGCCGAGATGCGAGAGCAGCCGCGGCAGACGAGAGGCGAGGCGTCTAGCTGCGAGGGATGCTTATCATCAGGAGCACCTTGCCGCATGGACGGCCCATATCATGCATCCCGACGGGCCATTTCTTGCACCCGCCCGGCCAGCCACACCACCCTCCTCACCGGATGATGCCGGCACCAGCTCCTGAGCGGACTGGAGGGGAGTACTTGACCTTTTACTTTTATTGCATATCATTTTTTGTCCATTGAGGTCAATGTACGTCCTAATTTTGGGGGGGGATTTACTTTCAGTTGCTACATTCATTGCTGTACTTTATTTCATTGCTGTACTTTATTTCGTTGCACTTTTCATTACTTTGCGTAAATTTTTTTTTTTTTTTAGATAGCCTTGCTTGTCTTAGTTTTTCTTTATTCGTGAATTTTCCGTGCTTCTATTTGTGTGATACTGATGTTACGACACTGTTTTTCTCTCTGAAGAAACGGTCGAGTTTTAGTCGAGTTGTAGTCAGCTATTTCTGTTCTGCTTAGTATTCATTTAGGTCCAAAATTTTTCGTGATTGTAGAGGTCTTGGCAGATAAGAGACGATACATACTTGTTTTAAAATCACCGTCAATACGTTTGGTTATATTTTTCGGTTAGTTAGTCGTCCAGTTATATTAGTCGTGTTGGCACTTAGATTGAGTTTAGAGTCGGTCAGTTTTTCCCAAAAGTCGAGATAATGTTGTTCTATGAAGGGAAGTCTAGTAACCGGGGGCATTCGCGTGACCCGCTGTTTACTCTCGCGTAAAATGGCGACCTTGATTCGGACATGCGGAAATTATATATTCGAGTTGTTTCTCCGCTGTAGACGGGAACTTAGTAACTAGAAGCATCCATGTGCCCCATGAGTGTCTTTTACGTCAAACGGTTTCCTAATACATGAGAATGGAAGTTCCACCCTAGGATTATCCCGATGAAACATCCCGAGATCCTAACCTAGTGGTCAACTCGAATCAAATTCTTGAACATATATATAAGGGGATACTGTCCGAGGTTTATTTGTTATGAAACTCGTGAAAATTATGCCACTAGACTGTGGAACGGGACGAACTAGCTTGTTTATTTTAGCCTTCCATATTGACGGTCGATTTGACTCACGTTTTGTTAATCTTTGAGCTGGATTTTCTTCATGAACGAGTAATTAGGACTGAACTTGATTACTTTGCGGAATCATTATTCTGAGTGCAGCTTGCTATTATGACACTTGTATTATTTAGAGAGAATTACAGGATAGTGTTGATTAGGTTGAACACTATGAGTTGCACGATGATTCACGACATTCTTTTATTGAATTTAATTCTTTTTGCTTGAGGACAAGCAAAGGCTTAAGTTTGGGGGTATTTGTTAGGCGTATTTTTATACGCTTATTTATCATTATTTTGTAGTATTTTGGAGATTGAAATTGTCTAAATGAGCCTTTAATGCCTTAATTTTGTATGATTGACAGGAAATTGAAGTCCGGGAGCTAAAACTTGGCAAAACGGGCGAAAACGGCAAATCTGGACTCTGAGCCGCGGCACAAGGAAGCAGCGCCGCGGCACAGGAAGACACCCAGCCGAAGGCAGAGTAAACTGTACTCTGTGCCGCGGCACAGTCCAGGTGAGCCGCGGCACAGAAGAAATTGAGGACGCCCAGGCATCCAGGTGAAGGCTCTGTGCCGCGGCACAGGTTTAGTGCGCCGCGGCACACTTGGCGGTTTTTGGTTGTCCGCGCGATTTTGGGCCGTTTGAAGCGATTTTCGGCCAATACTGAACGCGATTTGGAGATGTGCTGAGCTATAAATAGGGTTTAAGACCCTAATTAATTATTTTTGGATCTTTTAATCTTTTGGAGCTTAAGCTTGGAGACGGCAGAAGAAGAGGGAAGCAGAAGACTTCAAAGGCAGAGGGCGGAAGCTGAAGAACGGAGGAATCCGAGCTTCATCTGCATTTGATTTTTATGCTTTCATTTATTTATTCTGTATTTTCAATTATTAGTATGTCAGGCTAAAGCCCTAATCTAGGGTTTTGATGAAACCTATGTTTTGATGAATTTCTTGAGATTATCCAATTAATTACCTTTTAATTGAGTTGTCCCAATTGTTTTTAATGCTTGCAATTATCTGGCCAATAGTTGTATTGATTTAATCATTCAATTCGAATCGGGAGAGGAGATTTGGTGAGGAACTATTGGTGAGGACCGTTTTATTCTGTGAGATAGGAATATACTCATAGGAACTACGTGGCTTTTCGGAGATTTTATGCCTTTCGCCTATTGACGAATTAATTCACCTAGGGATAGAGTGCGTTATTCGCCTTTAGATAAATCTATTGACCTCGGGAGAGGTGGTAGAATATATTAGCAATCTCCGCCTTCAATAAATTGGGAAAATTATTTATTACGGATAATCGAGAGTAAATTCGGATAAACTGAGGTGGATTCAAAATCCTAGACTTATTCATCATTTGATTTATTTTATTCAAGCTATCGTTTTCTACTAGTCTTTTAGTAATTCTTTTAGTTATTAATTGCAAAAACCCAAATTCAATTGTTCAAATAAAATTGGAATACACAAAAATCGGTAGTTAGAGATTCAGTCCTCGTGGGAACGATACTCTACTTATCACTTTATTACTTGTAAACAATGACGTGCACTTGCGTGTAAAAAATATCGCAACACTTGCCAACTTCATCGATATACACAATCCATCGCTGAGCTGCTTCAACATTGAAGTCAGCAGCCTGGTATGGACATGACAAGAAAATATTTTATACCAAAACCTAGAGGAAGGGAAGAAAGAATGTAATCAAATATGCCTGATGTGAATTGTGAATTCTACACCAAGTCGTCCCTCATGTATATCAATTTCGAATCATATGTGAGTCTTGAAGACAGATGTAAGCAACAAAAATTTTGGGTGATCTTTTTCTGTCTGGATTTTTGTTATGCTTTTGCTTTTATCCGTCGCATCGGTATACACTTAATAATCATTAATTCAAACAAGGTAAAAGAAAGAAAAAGAAAGTGATATTAGAATTTTAACTTTGGGTAAACACACGTTTGAGGGACAACGAAAAAGAGGAGAAAACTGACCGAAACAACTCCAAAATTTTTCCTTTTCCTCTCTTCTCTGGTTTCAGAAAAAATGTACAGAAATATTTCCATTCCTTCCCATCCCTGATCTAAATCGAAATGGAGAGACAACTTTACCTTTTATGAATCAGATTTTATAAGAAAACATGAACATCGAGATCTTAAATCATTACTAGATTAGAAATTCTAACAATATCAACAAAAAAACACTAAAATGAAATTACTTAGATTTGTTTTTTTCCTTTGCCCCCTTCTCGAAACCATTATGATCCAAGTCATCCATACACAAAGGTTTAAAAATGCTCCAAAAATTATCAATCCATAGAATATCCCCTTCATTGGAATACCAGTACTACTAATTTACATCTTACTTTCTGAACAATCTACTTATCATATTAGTTACAGCTGCTCAAAGAAAGTAGTTAAATGCAACTCAAATTATGTCGGCCAAGTAGCCAACTTCTGCAGCCACCGCGCAAAGCTAAAACCAAATGCCTCTATCATTTCATTTCACATTAACACAGCACGAGATAAGATTCTGAATAACCTGGTAAGTTTGTGAAATATCTAATATCATGAAAACATTATTACAATATTTAAATACTGATAATATCCTACACTTACAGCCACCCATTAGCAAACATTATTCGTTGAAAATTTACTATTCGTATTGACATTTTTTTTCATGCAAGTAATATTACTGAAAGTATTGATAATAAGTGATGGATGGTGAATACATCTGAATATCATCATTCATTACTTTCATATTCATCACACGGTTCATATTACATCATGCACCCACGCGCATGATATACCAATTTATAAAAATGGGTATCAATAGCAAGTGTTACATTAGCATAATAACAAGTACATGAGAACAAGTTAAATTACTAAACTATATCAAACCTGCCTGTGTTAGTGTTGTGGCATCAGAAATGACAGTGATTTTCTTTTCCAAAAAAATAGACAAAATGTTAGTATTTTCAGTCTTCGTATCCTTTTAAGGTCCGAACAAGCAGCTTTCAGATGCTCCTTCCCTGAACTAGAGCTTAATACATGCAGGTCCCAAAGCAGTTCTTCAAGCCGTAGAAGAGCTTCTTCAACATTCTCCAGTGCCTAATGGAAATTCGAGCATAAAGTACATTAACAATCTTTCTCCAAGTTTTAGCAAATTATATGGACTAGTTGAATTTTATGTATCTATGCCTCCATTTTGTTACTAATCCATAATAAAAGTACCAAAGAGTTGAAGGACTCAAAACAACTCAACTCTGCAATCAACAAACAATCAAATTTTCTTAAACTAAACAGTCCAGAAATGCGTGTAGAAATCAGAACAATAAAATCAATCTTTCACTACAATCACCTAGCGATTGCCTCTGCCGGATGTAGAGGGGAGCATCTGCTGCGTACAATAGTTTTATTCTAATAAATCATTTCAGACCCGCTTATCTGTAGCCCGGGTGTGTGTGGAGCTCGGCCTGCTTGCTCCTAGGCCCCCTTCTATTGAAATCATCGCCAATGGGGCCTCCTTTATGCAGCGTGTGACCTATGAGAAAATACCCCTGTATTGCTCTCACTGCTCTCACGTGGGTCTCGAGATCTCGACCTGTTATATTGCTAGTAACAGTACGAGACATGTCCCTCCGTTTCGTAAGAAGCATCCAGTTGGCACTTCTACAGCCCCTCCCCCCTCTGCCCCTCCTACTCAGCCTGCCGCGGCTCCCCGCGTGCATCCCCAGCCCGTCCCTGCTGCTCCCCCGATTACTAAGGAGCATTCCGATTAGCAGGTGGTTGGGAGATCCTCTTTCAAGCAATCTGGTTTCTTCTCTAAAAATGCCGTGTTCCCCTCCCAACACTCTCACTTTATCTCCATCTCCTCACCCGCTACAGAGATTGAGTATTTAGCTGGGATCGATGACTTGGTCACTATAGGGGACCAAGATAGCGTGCAGGACAGTGATGAGGAGTCGTCTGTTGTTCCTGTTTTGGTCTTTCGGGCCCGTCCCCAGGTGAGTTCTTCTCGCCGCCCTCTTCCTCAGGTCCAGGCAGTTTCTGCCTCTTCCGCTTGTACGGCTCCCTCCTCTCCGCTCAACCCCCTAGCGATTGTTCCCTACACTTCTCCTCCAGTGGTGAGCACATCCCACACTCCTGCTCTCTCTCAAACTGATTGTGTCCTTAATAAGACACAACTCGAGTTGCCCGACAATAGCTTCACATCTGACGCTTTGGTCCCTCTCCTAAATGTGGGAAAGCAAGTTGTCAAATCCCACCCACTTTTCATCATGCCTACTCTTGAGTTGCCTGGTGCAAAATATAGAGTATCTTCGGAGAGTGTTTTTTCTATTCCTCCTCGTGGCCGCAAAGCCACTAAGACCCCTTCTTTCATCTCTTCTAGGCCGCGATCTAAATCGCCCCACCCTTTAAGAAAGAAATCGCGATACGGTTTGTCGCGTAAGAGAAGTAACTCCTCCGATGGGTCCCTTAAGATTTTGTCTGATTCTGCTGTTTAGTTTATGTCGATCAAAACCATGACTTGGAACGCTCGTGACATAGCGAATCTTGCCAAGCAGCGCCACATCCGTCATTTGCAGCAGACCCATAGATTCTCCTTCCTTGCCATTCTTGAGCCGAAGGCCTCTTCGACTAAGTTTGATTTCTTCATCCGTACCTTAGGTTTTTATTCTGGATTTCACAACCGATATGACAAGATCTGGTTTTTCTGCGGCCCCCACTTTCAGTACCAGGTTTTACTTGATACTGATCAGGCTCTTCACCTGAAGTTATTATCATCGATGCTTCCTCAGCCGATTTTTGTGACTTATGTCTACGCCAGCACTGAACGTGCTGGCCGCTATTCGCTTTGGGATACCCTCCGTGATATTTCTTATGACATGGGTGGGTTACCCTGGCTCGTCAATGGAGATTTTAATATCTTCTTCCATGATTATGAGCGTGAGGGTAGTTCTACTGACCGTTCCACTGAGATTCTCGATTTTGCTGAGGCTATTGCTGACTGCGAATTGATTGATGCCGGGTGTGATGGGTCCCCCTTCACTTATTTCTGGGCCGGACTTAAGGAGAGACTAGATCGCTCTTTGCTTAATGAAGCTTGGTCTGATGTGTTTTCAGTTTCCACTGTCTCTCACTTACCTCACTTCACGTCCGATCAGACCCCCTTCTTATGCAGTGCCGTTTCTCCACGGCTACTTGCAAATCTTACTTCCACTTTCAGAGTATGTGGATTCGCCACTATACTTTTCTTGACACTGTTAGTGACGTCTGGGATCCCCCTACCGGGCTGGTTGGCATGCAGAACTTGCAGGACAAACTCTTAAGGGCAAAACGCAGACTGAAACAGTGGAATTGGGATGTTTTTGGCAATCTCCATCAGAAGCTGGATGCAGCTCTCGCAGCCGCTGCCGATTTTGAGCGGGCCTATGATCTGTCCTTCCGCTTATCATCTCCCCTAATCAGAGCGGCTTCGTGCAGGGCAGAGTTTAGGGTTTAGGGTTTAGGGTTTGTGGATTACTATTATTATCAATACTACTATATGTAGTTTTTATTGTTAATCTTATTACTTTTATTATTATTTTAGTAATATTATTACTATTATTTTTGTTGTTGCCGGTATTGTTATTTAGTATTTTTAGATGAAAAAATTTCACACTGTGTTGAGTGTGTGTTTGAGGAGACGGGTCTTTATAACCAACAAAAAAAAACGGGTCTTTATTTCTTACATATTAGAGACCCGTTGGATCAAACAACGGGTCTCTTATTTCTTACACGTTAGAGACTCATTACCTTAACTAACTGGTCTTTAATTTATCTCAAAAAAATAGTAGACCCATTTAACACATTAGAGACTTGTTATTTTTAATATTGGATCTCTTATACTAAAGAGACCCATTGTCTTAACCAAGGGGTCTATTATCAAGGGTCTATTATCAACGGTAACACCGAATTTGTGTTACCATAGATACTATGACAACACCTGTTAATATCAACTGTAACATTAAAAGAAAGTGTTAGCCTAGATCAATTTTAAGGCATCTATGCTAACATTTTTGCTTGTAACATCGAAATAAACGTTGCTGAAGGCCATTTGTGGCGTAGTATATAAAAGGAATCCAAAGGCCATTTTTTTTTGGATTATCGAGTCTAAGAAGAGTTTTTGAGGCTATAAATACTATCAAGAGGGAATTGAGAGCATCAAGGGAGATCAAGTGCGAAGATTAAGTCAAGATTGAAAGATCATCATCCTAGTTTTTCATTTCTTCCTTTCTTACTTTCTTTTCTTTTTATTTAGTTACATCATGTTGAACTTGAGTAGGATTTCTTCTTCTCTTTTAATCATGTCCGGCTAAATCTGTTAGGTTCTTGGCATGGAGTACATTGATTTGTGATGGTTTTTTGAGGATTGATTGTTATATTTACTTATTACTTCGATTTCCTTTTCAGTTACTTGGTTTTATTCATGTTCAGCATCTGATCAACATATTTACTTGCTTAACTTAATTGCTCATAATTCGAGATATGAGGGCATCAATAGGTCTCAAGTAGTTGATAAAATTGATTACGGGATCGAGAGAGCGGTGATTGATTATGATGAATTAATGGTCTTGTGAGCTTTGTAGAGTTAGGTAATCTATGGTAGATGGAGATATCATTATAGATTATTTAATATATGTTTTAATACATCTCGAGAGAGACTTTAAGATACTTGTGTGATCATCATATTGGGAAGATTAGTAGAATTTTAACTCAAATCAACTCCGATCAACCCTAGCAATCAATGAAAGCTAGCCTTGAAATATATCTTTTAAACCCATAAATTCCCTTCATTTTAAATACTGTGACTTGTTTATTTTTGTTTTATTATTTTATTCTTCAATTATTAACTTTCTCAAAACTTTGATCATCTATATAAAATTGGAAATATTAGAATCTAGTACTTGATACAATAAAAAAATTAGTCTATGTGGATACGACCTCACACGCCATTTTATACATCTACTGTGTATACTTGCGGGTAGCAAAATAAATAGTGAATAACTTGCAAGTCGGTTAATATCACTGGCCACAACATTATCCTGAATGTTGTTAAGGGTTGCTTCCTTCTGTTGTTGCCAGGTTCTTACAACTACAGCTGAATCTTCCCCCTTTTGGCATTATCAGGAGAGATTACAATATTCAGACTTTCTTGGATGTTTGCAATTACAGTGTTCGTAACATCGTTCTTCTTCTTGACCTCCTTAGTGAGGTCCAAGAAAGTGGCATGTCCCGGTTGTGCGTTTTCTATCTAGCACCGAGATCTGAATCTTTGTAGCCGATCAAGTCGAATCCTTATTCGTTAGGATCTAAATTATTCTTATACTATTACTACTAGTATTATTTTATATTATATTATTTTGTTAAAGTAAATTAAAAATGGACTATGTTCGAATGAATCAAATAAAAAAAAAATCCAACAGATTTTGATTTCAATTTGAGTTTCAAGAATTTTTTGAAAATTAAAATGAAAACAACACAAAATACAGTAAAACCTCGATAAATGAATATGATCGGCACCGGAGAAAAATATCCAGTTAGCAGAATTATTCATTTATCAAAAGAAAATTTGAACATGTTATAAAGAGTTGGGACCGGAAAAAATTATTCATTTAGCGAAGTTATTTATTTATCGAACATTCATTTACCGTAGTGTCAAATTTTTATGCCGTACCCAAGAACATTTAATAATGTGCTCATCTTATTATTGTTTTTAACATTGTTTATTGTTCCATTTGTTTATTGTTTACACTGTGATTTGCATTAATCTGTGATTTTCCAGATAAGACTCCTCGATCGAAGTACTGAGCTTTTTCCCTACAACCGTTCTCCATCCTTCATTTCGATTTAATTCCATTCTCTAGAGATTCTTTTCATTTCTCTGTAATTATTATCTCAAGTTATTTACAAAACAAGTGTATTTTGAAAACATATTTACCAAAATAGTGTGCTTTGAAACATAATTATCAAAAAGGTGTTGTTTTCTATTAAGTAGGTTTTAATTGATTTTTTTACTCTTTTTTTATTGACTTTTTTACTGCTTTTTTTTACTGCCTTTTTATTTTATTTTTTTAAACTGTTTTTTTTACTATTTTTACTGTTTTTTTTAAAACTTTTTTTCACTACAATTTTACTGATTTTACTGATTTTTTTAGTACTATTTTTTATTATGTCTTATATGACAATCACAACAATTGTTTGAACAATGCTAACAATAAAAAATTAAAACCAACATCATCACAAAGTTTTTAGGTACTAAACCAACGAGTTATTTACCAAACGAAAAGACAAAAGTAACATTTCTATTTTCTTCCGAATATCTTGAGTCGATAATCGATCTTTATCTGCAAAAAAATAAAGAAATGAGAGATATAGTTATACCAATTAACCGAATAAATTTTCTAAAATTTGTCTTTATATACCGTGGCTTAGACAGACATCCTTTTCGGTTGTGACACTACAAAAAAGCTTTTTAAGCGCGTACGCCTTTGTTAAACTTATAATTTACCAACGTCATTCGACTCCGTTATTTAATTGATTTCTGACGCCATTGCCGGCAATAGGTTCTGACTTATTTTTTTTTTTTTTTCATAATTAACGACGACGTTTACCGACGCCCTTACCGACGCTATTTCGGCATTGGTAATTTTTTTTTCTTTTTTCACAATTAACGACACCGTTTATCGATACCTTTACCGACGTCATTTTGGCGATGGTGATTTTTTTTATTTTTTTTCACAATTAACGATGCCGTTTACCGACGTCAGTATTCACGTCCGGGCTCAGGCGGGTTAGGTCCGGGCTCAGGCGGGTCAGGTCCGGGCTCCATTCAATTTCAAATGGCCGAGAAAGATTTTGGTATATAAACAACACAATACATTACTGTTTTTCTGATGTGGGATAGTGTAAAAAATTTACCGACGCCATTTCGGCGTCAGTAAACAGCGTCGTTAATTGTGAAAAAAGAAAAAAAATAATAAAAAAAATTTACCAACGCCGAAATGACGTCGGTAAACGGCATCGTTAATTATCCTACTTAATAAAAAAATTCACCATCGCCAAAATGGCGTCGGTAAGGGTATCGATAAACGGTGTCGTTAATTGTGAAAAAAGAAAAAAATTACCAATCTTTGAAATGGCGTCGAACGGCGCGTTAATTATGAAAAAAGAAAAATAAGTTCGTGAACCTATTGCGTCGGCAATGGCGTCGGTAAATCAATTAAATAACGGAGTCGAATGACGTTGGTAAATTATAAGTTTAACAACGGCGGAGGCGTCGGTAAAAACTTTTTTGTAGTGTCACAACCGAAAAGGATGTCTGTCTGCCACTTCAGTATATAAAGACAAATTTTAGAAAATTTATTCGGTTAATTGGTATAACTATATCTCTCATTTCTTTATTTTTTTGCATATAAAGATCGGTTATCGACTCAAGATATTCGGAATAAAATAGAAATGTTACTTTTGTCTTTTCGTTTGGTAAATAACTCGTTGGTTTAGTACCTAAAAACTTTGTGATGATGTTGGTTTTAATTTTTTATTGTTAGCATTGTTCAAACAATTGTTGTGATTGTCATATAAGACATAATAAAAAATAGTACTAAAAAAAAGCAGTAAAAACAGTAAAAATTTAGTGAAAAAAAGTTTAAAAAAAAAGAGTAAAAATAGTAAAAAAACAGTTTAAAAAAAATAAAATAAAAAGGCAGTAAAAAAAAGCAGTAAAAAAAGTCAATAAAAAAAATAAAAAATTCAATTAAAACCTACTTAATAGAAAACAACACCATTTTGGTAATTATGTTTGAAAGCACACTATTTTGGTAAATATATTTTCAAAATACACTTGTTTTGTAAATAACTCTTATTATCTCACGGTTGTCAACTTCTGCATCATCGGTACTATTTGCATTTTCAAATTTATTTTCTGGATTGATTGTATTTCTTTTCTCGTACAATTATTTTGTCAAATCATTGGCTCCTTCTTCAGCACAACCGTTACATCAGTCTCCATTTAATTTATGTCTCATTGATTAGGGTTTTGTATTCCCTTGCCTCTGATTGGAAATTAGGTTTTAATTTTCGGGTCTCTGCTTCTTTTTGTTAACTCACCAGATTCTTAATTTAATTTAGGGTTTTGTACTTCGTTTGTCAGATTGTGCCGACATTGGCCATTTCTGGCCGGCGTATCACCGGAAAATTAATAATACAACGCTGCATTTAGTTCCTCCCCTTCAATCTAATAGTAGTATAGCGTATAGCTGGCTGTATTGCAGGTTCTCTTGCCGATTTTTCAAGCTGCTCGGAATCCTCTCGAAGGCTTCCTCTTTTCCAAGTCGTCTCGAAGGCTGGTATCATTGTACTTTTCCGTTAAATTTCATTTTTTATATATATCTATTATTTACTGTACTTTCTATGCGATTTTCCTTCTTAAATTGTTTTCTTACATTCTCATCGTATTTTCACTTTTGCTACACACTACCACATTTTATTTATTTTCGTAGTGCGTTTGTTGTTTTGTGTTGGTTGATGTCGCGCCATTTGTAGGTTGGTAGTTGGAATTTGGGTACCTTGACGGGTAAGCTTTTGGAGCTCGTAGATGTTTTGGATAAGAGTAGGGTTGATGTGGCTTGTATACAGGAGACTAGGTGGAAGGGGGCGCAGTCCAGGGAGGCGAACGGTTATAAATTGTGATATTCAGGTCTTGCTAACTCGAGTAATAGTGTGGGTATTCTTTTGTCTAAAGAGTTTAAGGACAACGTCGTGGAAGTGAAGAGGTGTAATGATAGGATTATGTCCATTGCAGTTGTGGTTGGGGAGAAGGTGGTTAACGTGGTATGTGCGTATGCCCCTCATGTTGGTTTGAGTGAGCTTGTTAAAGAAGCTTTTTGGGTTTGTTTAGATGAGTTGGTCGGGTGTATTCCGGACGATTAATTTATTGTTTTGGGGGGCGATTTCAATGGGCACATTGGTGAGGGGGTGGATGGTTACCATAGTGCGCATGGGGGTTTCGGCTTCGGAGTTAGGAATGTAGGAGGTTCCGCATTGTTGGAGTTTGCCACTGCGCATGAGTTGGTAATTGCAAACTCTGTTTTTCAGAAGAGAGCCGAGCACCTCATCACCTTCAGTAGTGGGTGGCACAACACCCAAATTGACTACCTTCTTTTGCGCAGTCGTGATGCTAGGGCGTGCGTGGACTGCAAGGTGTTCCAGAGCAAGGCCTGTGCTTCTCAACACCGACTGCTGGCTATGGATTTATCCATGGGAGGTCGTGTTGTTAGCAGGGCTAGAGAAGCTAGACCGAGGATTCTCTAGAAGGATCTGAAGGGTGAGAAGGCGGCAGTATTCAAGGAGTCTCTGACCCGCGAAGGAGGTTTTTTACAAGGGGGCGATGCTAACCTTATGTGGACCAGCATGGCCAATGCTATTAGAAGGGTGGGCGAGAAGGTGGTGGGGGTTTCTTCGGGTAGATCTAATGGACCTAGGGAGGCATGGTGGTGGAATGAAGAGGTCCAAAAGAAGGTTAAAGCTAAACAAGCACTATTTAAGGAGCTTTTGTCGGTTAGTGCTGGGGAGGAGAGAATCTTGAAGATTGTAGCGCACAAGGTGGCGAAAAGAGAGGCTAAGAAGGCAGTGGCTAAGGCTAAAGGGGAGGCTTACAAGGAGATGTACAAGCGCCTATACACCAAAGAAGGAGTGAATGCTATTTTTAAACTAGCGAAAGCTAGGGAAAGAGGGCGGCGCGACTTGGGTCCCGTTAAGTTTATTAAGGATGATTTGGGCCAAGTATTAGTGAACGATGTGGCTATTAAGGAGAGGTGTAATAGGTATTTTTTGAACTTTTCAATGAGGCTAGGGGTAGTGACTCGATGGTGCAAGGAGTTAGTCTATTTTCTGCCCGTTCGTTTAGTTCCTGTGTAAGCATCAGCAAGGAGGAAGTAAAGGGTGTTCTAATGAAAATGGGTAGAGCTAAGGCAGTAGGCCCGGATCAGATCCCTATTGAAGTCTGGCTTTTTCTGGAGGAAGTCGGAGTTCAGTGGCTAGCAGAGCTGTTCAACATCCTCCTCAGAGGTTCTAAGATGCCGACGGAGTGGAGGCATAGTATTGTCGTGCCGTTTTTCAAGAACAAAGGCGATGCTCAGAGTTGTAGTAACTACAGGGGTATTAAACTCCTCAGTCATACTATAAAACTTTGGGAAAGAGTGGTGGAATGCAGGGTTAGAAGAGAAGTTGAGATCTCTGAGAACCAATTTGGCTTCATGCCGGAGAGGTCCACGACTGAGGCCATTCATCTCGTTAGACGCCTTAAGGAGAAGTTTAGAGAGCGGCGTAAGGACCTTCATATGGTGTTCATAGATCTAGAGAAAGCTTATGATAGCATTCCGCGCGATGTTATTTGGATGAGCCTAGTAGAGAGGAGGGTGTCGTTGCCGTTCGTTAGGGCGATCCAAGACATGTATTCCCAAGCTAGGACGTGCGTTAGGACCCCAGCTGGTGACACTTAGTATTTTCCGGTTGAGATAGGGTTACACCAGGGGTTGGCGCTAAGCCCTCTTCTCTTCGCTCTGATCCTTGACATCATTTTGCGGGGGATACAAGATGGCGTCCCATGGTGCATGCTTTTTGCTGACGACATTGTGTTAGTGGCGGAGTCGAGGAGGGAGGTGAACTCGAAGTTGGAGCTATGGAGGTCTAAGTTAGAATCCCAGGGCCTGCGTGTGAGCAGGTCTAAGACAGAGTATATCTGGTGTAACTTTAGTGGTGAGGCCAACGAGGAACATGTAGAGGTAATGATTGCGGATCAGATCGTTCCACGTATGGATAAGTTCAAGTATTTGGGTTCGATCATTCAGAAAGAAGGTGAGTGTGAAGATGATGTCACTCATCGCATCAAGGCGAGGTGGCTAAGGTGGAGAGCAGCGACGGGGGTCCTGTGCGACAAGAAAGTCCCTCTAAAGTTGAAGGGTAAATTCTATAGAGCGGCAATCCGACCTGCAATGTTGTATGGCTCTGAATGTTGGGCGATGAAGAAGTCGCTTGAGAGTAAGTTGGAAGCAGCTGAAATGAGAATGTTACGCTGGTTGTGTGGTCGCACAATGTTAGATAGAATCTCAAATGGGGTCTTCAGGAACGCGCTAGAAGTGGCACCCATTTCAGCAAAAGTTAGGGAAGGGAGATTGAGATGATTTGGCCACGTCCGCATGAGGCAGGCTTCTGCTCCGATGAGGAGGGTCGAGAGTTTAGTAGTTGTCGGGGAGAGGAGGAGAGGCAGACCGAGGAGGACGTGGGAGGAGAAGCTGAAATTAGATTTGAATGCCTTAAACCTTTCCGAGACCATGACTGTTGATAGGTGCGCTTGGAGACATCACATCAGAGTTGTGGATTCTTTAGTTGGGAGTGGTGCTGTAGTTGAGAGCCTCAGGGTTGGGTTGTCTCGGTTAGCTTTGACCTAGAGCATTGTATTTTTACATTTATTGTATATTTTATCCTTTTGCCTTTTGCGTGTGGTGTATTTTTGACAGGGAGCTGTGCGCGGAGTCAACCTCTCTTCTGTTTGAGCAGCATTCATCGGGAGTGAAGTAGCCAAATTCCTCTTAGATAAGTCCCATGTGGATTAAGCCATGGGCTCAGGTATGGTATTGAGTTTTTTCGTATCATATGCTTCCCTTTGTATTTTTCACTCAATATGTTGTTGTGCACTAAGCTGAGGGTCTTCACGGAAACAGCCTCCCTACCGTAATAAGTAGGGGCATGGTCTGCGTACATCTTACCCTCCCCAGACCCTGCTCTGAGCGGGATATACTGGGTATGTTTGGTTTGGTTTGGTTTATCTTATTAAGATAGTAAGGCCCTATTCTTTTGGACTTATTTTTTAGTTTTCGATTGATTCGATTCGATTCGAGTCCATTCGATTCGATTCGATTCCAGCTTCTTCTTCTTCTTCTTCTTCTTCTTCTTATTATTATTATTAATAATAATTTTAATTATTATTATTGTTATTATTACTAATAATATTACTATTATCGTTGTTGTTGATTACTATTATTATTATTATTATTTACCATTATTATTATTATTATTATTATTATTTTTTTTTTTATTATAACATCGCTTTATTGAAAACTCAAAGGATTTACAAGAAATTAGTGGGAAGCCGAGAGACCAACTGGGCCCCCACTCCTCTAGCAATAGCGAAACTAATACGACTAAAAAAATGATCCGCAGCACGAGCACCAATGTCTTGCGTCAAGGAGAAAAGTCTAATACGCTTTAGTAAGGCTACCGCCTCTTTCTCAAGTTCTCCAAATGAAGAAAAAGAAAAGGGGAGGAAGCCATAACCGATGTCCGCACATTTAGCCTCATACTTGACACGTTTACGTCGAGCAGCCTCACTAATCGCACGCCCTGGCACAAAATCAAGCAACCCCGACAAGGGCCAAGGAGACGACCCTGTAAGATCAACACAAACATCACGCCCGCCATCCCAAGAATAAAGCAATATATCAGCTGGTCGCAGGGATCTGTCCCTATCTCCATGAAGCCCAATATCTACCTCCTTACAAACAGAAATCCCGGACCGAGAGCATATATCAACAAGAACATCACGTACAACGTTGTGGCGATGTTTAATACCAACAATACCCGCACATGAAACAAAGATGATCCCCATAAATATCTCCAGTAAAAACCTTAGAACATGCCGAGCACGGTACCTGGACAGTGAAAAGGGGAACACCCAATCGGTAACACAACACACAACGATAAGTCCTGGCGTTCATAGTTTGTCCCAATCCTGATATAGGAGCCACCCTAAGCCAATCTGAAGTATGCTCCTCCTTTAGTGAGCTCCATAGCGCCACCTGTCGAGGAGATAGGTGGAACGTAGATTCAACATTTTGGGTAACCCGATCGAAATATATGTCTGCCAATTTCTTCATAAGTTTGGGGGCAGCGACCTCGCTAGGGTTACTCAAAAGGTCAATATCCATATTAGCATTAAAAGTACATAAAGCATCATCAAAAGAGGGACCAGTAGTCACAATACCAGCACTATGGAGAAGCTTAGTCTGCAGACTAGCAGATTGAAGTCTCGAAGCAAGAAAAGCATAGTTCAAAACATCACCTGCAGAATATAAACCAAGCCCCCCAAAAGCAAAGGGCAGGGTGGCAAGTCTCCATTGCCAGTCACCAAAACCAGGCCCAGAAGCCGTGACAATACGCTCCAAGGAAGAACGAAGAGCCATATCAAAAGAAACCTGGGCACACTCAAAGACCCGAGGTGAACATGTACGCATAGAAAAATATAACTTCGAAATACCAGCGCATGCACGGAGCAATAACAGCTCACATTGGGGGTCATTAAGTGTAGCAACTGCATCCATAAGTTCAATAGTTTTAGCAACCCTTTTCAGGACAAGCGTACCGAACTCAAAATCCATACAAACCGCCCACCTAATAATTTAACACCGCGTAGGGACGCGAAATATTAGGGGAAAAACACCTACCACCGCTTCTTGGGTCCTCATGTGGCCAAAAACCTCCGTTTATCAACATTGAGGTGTAGGCCCGCCAGGTCCATCCATCATAATCAACTCTAAAACTTTTCCAACCACAAAAGTATCACCAATAATAGTGCCGTCATCCAGATACCAAGCATGAAAGGAAAGGTTAAAAGAGTCTCTAATCTTACATGCCAGAGGATGTAGCACTAAAGCAAAAAGAAGAGGCCCAAGAGGATCACCTTGTTGCACACCTTGATGAGACCAAAGAGTATGCTCACCATAATATAATCTGGCAGGACTGGAGTAACAAAATTCCACCCAACGTGACATAGCCGGAAAATGAAGGCGGACCTCACGCAACATAACAGCCCGATCCACCATGTTGAAGGCGTTTTTGAAATCAACCAACAACATGGAAAGACCAACCTCACCCCCACGGTCCTCAACCAAACGGTTCACAGCATGAAGAAAAGCCTCCCCTCTCCCCGATACCCCAACACCAAATTGTAAATCATCTAAATACCCGACTGAAGAGTGGCCAATCATGGACGCACATACCTTGGAAACTAAACGCCTCCAAACAGTTCCAACAGCAATGGGACGGATACCTCCTCCCGGCTTGACTAAGGGTGTGAGAGGTGCACTAGCAATGTACTCACCCAACGCCCTAGGGCATTTACCAGCAAGAAGAAGGTTCACCACTTGGGTAATAGAAGCGACCAACTCATCAGAAATAGCCACAACAGCACCATTTAAACAATCCAAAAGGTGTTGGGCGCGCAACCCATCCCGCCCACAAGAAGTACCACGAGGAAAACTCCTGATCATGTCAATAACTGTAGCAGGTGATGCGGTAAGATGATGGTGATCAATAGGTATGTCGGGTAAAGGAGGAGCAGATTGGAAAGGGTGCTTAGCTTTTAAGTCCTCAAGAGTAGAAACATCATAAGGTGCAATACCAGAAGACGAAAGGACTCTGACCGCAGCAGTATAATGACCATCACAAATCTTCCTCTTGCATTGCTTGACATTGCGGTCACCCAAATCCAAACTATCCTCACCAATATTAGACCATGATGGGGCTGGTTCAGCTAAAACCTCACGCACAACCTGCAAACTACCACCAGGGGCGCCCCATGCATGCAAGGCATTAACAATATATTCTTCCTGGCGTTGACGCTTAGTAGCTGACCTACACTCTTGATTGCTCCTCGGGCAAAAGGTTTTCAGGAGACAAAGAGGCAAAACTAACAAACCAACCCAACAAGAAATGTCATCAGGCATGCAAATCACCTTATCAAGAGTTCTTTTCAAAACACGAGAGAACTCTAAACGACATTTGGGAGGGATGGATTTGACAGTCCGCAACCCCTTAGAGAATAAAGTATCAAGAAGAGGTAAATCGAAACCACCAAGCTCGTCCAAAACCAAATCATCAACAAGTGCTACATGAGAAGGAACCTGTGGTTTAGTGAGATCATATAACACGAAACGAACAATACCATCACCACAATCAGGAAGAGACACATAATCAGATCCCGCACCATGACGACACTTAGCCCGAAAAGTATGCGTTTTGAAACAACCACCACACAACCACAAACCCATACGCTTAAGAGTAACCTCTGCCCTATCGAAAATAGCCAAATCCGACAAAAGAGAATGTCTAGTGATAACCTGAGCCTCACCACAAAAGTGCCGATCACGAAAATGAGTGATCAAAGAGGTTTTAGTAAGCCCATTTCCACTACCATCTCGACATCCACTGAGACCTGCAAAGGGACAGTGAAATCTAACAGCAGGCATAGAAACAACCAAACTAAACCACAGTCCCTGCAACCAAGCCTCGAGCAAAGAAAAACCAAAAAAGATACCCAAAAGAAGAACCAGGTAGGCAATATCTACAGCAAACCAAAAACCGCGCAAATGAATCCCCCAACAGAAAGAAAACCCTACCGCAGCACACCAGAACCCTGTAATCTATGGTGTGAAACAAACGGGGCCCACAACTGGACAGATTTTTCGCCGGAGTTTTCACCGAAACTGGTCACTGGAGTTCGCTGCTATTTCCCGGAGCTACACGCCACTGAGAATCGCCGCCCGTAACTTCCGCTACTTCTTCACGCCCGTAACTTCCGTAACTTCCGCCCGCAACTGGCCACTGAGAATCGCTGCCCGTAACTTCCACTGAGAATCGCCGCCCGCCCAATTGTGCTGACCCAGAATCGCCCGCCCAATCGCCCAAGTTATTTACCCTTAATATATATATTTCAGTTCAGTTCAGTTCAGTTCAGATCCATTCAGTTCAGTTCAATTCTGATCCATTCACTTCAGTTCAATTCAATTCAAATTTATTCAGTCCTAACAGATAAATATTTGTACAAATTTTCAAATATTTGGATCCCGTGGTATAAATGGTGCGAAATACTCCGGTGGAAACCCAAAGCACCTTTTGAATAGAGACTTGTTTTTACGTTTTCGTTTTACATGTTCTTATGCTCAGCCCTATGGGCATAATAGGGTTTTAGCGAGTTGGTTTACCAGCGAATACCATTTCTCCTTCGTTGTTTGATCTTGTAATCCAAGCTGGGGATTCAACAAAAATTCCCCAAATTCACTTCCTCTACCCTCAGAAGATCTTCTATCAATGTCGATATCACAAGACCTATATCCCAGCGAGGAAGATTATGTATACGAGGAGGAGGTTCTGCGAAACCCTAATAGCTTGAAGTTATGGTGGCGATACTTAATCGCCCGAAGCGAAGCTCCTTTCAAGAAGCGCGCAATTATTTACGAGCGTGCCCTAAAAGCTTTGCCCGGAAGCTACAAGCTGTGGCACGCGTATCTCCGCGAGCGCCTCGAGATTGTGAGGAACTTGCCGATTACTCATTCTCAATACGAAGCGATAAACAACACTTTCGAACGAGCGCTTGCTACTATGCACAAAATGCCTCGAATTTGGATAACATACCTGCAGTCGTTGACTCAGCAGAAGCTAATTAACAAGACGCGGCGAACTTTCGACCGTGCACTGTGTGCTCTCCCGGTTACTCAGCACGATCGAATTTGGGAATACTATTTGATTTTTGTTTCGCAGAAGGGCATTCCTATAGAGACCTCTTTGAGAGTGTACAGAAGGTATTTGAAGTATGATCCGAGTCATATTGAGGATTTTATCGAGTTTTTGGTTAATTCAGAGCTGTGGCAGGAGGCAGCAGAGAGGCTTGCAGGGGTTTTGAATGATGACCAGTTTTACTCTATTAAGGAGAAAACAAAGCATAGGTTATGGTTGGAATTGTGTGATCTATTGACACAGCATGCGAGTAAGATATCGGGACTGAACGTGGATGCAATAATTAGAGGAGGGATTCGGAAGTTTACCGATGAGGTAGGGAGATTGTGGACATCTTTAGCAGATTACTATATAAGGAGGGGTTTGCTGGAGAAGGCCAGAGATGTCTTGGAGGAAGGGATGACAACAGTGATAACAGTAAGGGATTTTAGTGTGATATTTGATGCTTATACACAGTTTGAGGAGAGTATGCTGTCTATTAAAATGGAAACTTTGGATGGTAGTGATGACGAGGATAATGAGAACCAAGTGGAAGAGGAGGAGGAAGAGGAAGATGATAGGCTGGATATTGAGAAGTTGAGGAAGAGGCTCAACAAATTTTGGTTGAAGGACGACAAGGATGTGAATTTGAGGATGGCAAGGTTAGAGTATCTGATGGATAGAAGGCCAGAGTTGGCTAATAGTGTGCTTTTGAGGCAGAATCCTCATAATGTAGAGCAGTGGCATCGTCGAGTTAAGCTTTTTCCAGGAAACCCCACAAAACAAATCTTGACTTACACAGAAGCTGTGAGGACAGTGGATCCCATGAAGGCGGTTGGAAAACCACATACTCTGTGGGTGGCATTTAGTAAATTGTATGAGAACCACAAAGATGTTAAGAATGCCCGGGTGATTTTTGATAAGGCTGTGCAAGTTAATTATAAGGCCGTGGACCATCTCGCTAGTGTTTGGTGTGAATGGGCAGAGATGGAGCTGAGGCACAAAAATTTTAAAGGTGCACTTGAACTGATGCGTCGTGCTACTGCAGAGCCATCAGCTGAAGTCAAGAGGAGAGGTGCATACTTATACCTTTTCTTTTTGGCTCTTATTATTATCTGTTACTTCTTTGATTTTAATACTGATGGATATGTTATTTCTTGAAGTAGTGTTTCGGTGATATAATTATGAACACTCAAATTTTAAAGGAACTTATAATCTGTCAAAATAATCACAGTGTCGTCTTAATATCTTGTCCTTGAAGAAGTACCTGTATAAATAATGAAAAAGCATCATCAGCACTAATTGTTGATAAGATTATAGCTCTTGGGCAGGTTATGTGTTTACCTTTACTTAGCAATTTTTGAATTTGAATTGATGTTCGTTCCTCTGTACGAAAACTTGGAAGCTGGTGACCTTGTTCTCTCAATGAATCTAAAATGATTTTCTCTTTCTGACGGCTGCATTTGCGAATAAGATAGTGGGATACCAACTAAGGTGTAGAGGTGTTAGGGTGTTCTTTTATGTGTGTGTGTGTATGTATATATATATATATACATTATATATATACGCATATATGTATATTAGTTGTTGGATGAGAATTTAAACTGTGTTTTAGCATCAATCCATGGATTTTGTGGTAGAAAATCGAGATAAAGTAGTATCCTTTCTCTTCCAATTGATTGATATGACTAACCTTAAATTTTTACTGCTTATATTTTCTGCAGTGGCTGCTGGTGGCAATGAACCTGTGCAAATGAAACTTCATAAATCTCTGAGGCTCTGGACGTTTTATGTTGATTTGGAGGAAAGTTTGGGCAGCTTGGATTCAACACGTGCAGTTTACGAAAGAATTCTGGACTTGAGGATAGCCACACCGCAAATCATAATCAACTATGCAATGCTGTTGGAGGTAAGTAATATATACTGTGGTGCTACCATTTATTGAGTTTCCTCCACCCTACTCTCCAATTGTGACTTGACTGGGAAGTGACTTTCTTTATTGTTGTGCAGGATAATAAGTATTTTGAAGATGCATTTAAAGTTTATGAGAGAGGCGTGAAGATATTCAAATACCCACATGTCAGAGATATCTGGGTCACTTATCTTTCAAAGTTTGTCAAGAGATATGGGAAGTCAAAACTGGAACGTGCTCGGGAGTTATTTGAGCATGCAGTTGAAATGGTATGCTTATCTGTGCGCTATTTTTTTGAATTGTAATATTCGCTCGGCTCTTCTGCATCCCTTTGGGTGTTATAACCAGCGAAAATTTGAACTTAAAGGTCGAACGTCTAGAGAACATTCATAGTTGTTTTGTCTGTTTCTTTTGTGTCCACATATTGTATTGGACCATGTTATCCACACTTTATTTATAAGTGCATTAGTGCGTCTGCATCAGTTACATGATACACAGACAGTGTGTGTATTCATTTTGTACTTCTTTTTGGTCAATTTGAAACTTGAAATAATCAAGTGAACATGTCCAATATAAAAAATGACATCAAGATTCCAATATGAAAAATGACATCAAGATTCCAATATAAAAAATGACATCAAGATTAGTGTAGCAAACTAAGGGGTTTTCATTAATGTTTCTGTGTTTCAGAAAGTAAGAAAAGAAAGAGAAAAGAAAACTTTTTGTGAACTTGCTGAGTTTAGAATACTGTACATTCATTTGTTTTTTTGGTTGCAAATGAGGATTTCTTGCAAGACATGAGCTGTTCAGTTTTAAGTCAAAATTGAGAAAGTCATGGAGTGCGTTTATATTCTTCAGTTAAATAATCTGTTCATAAATCATTTTTCTTTTATTGTGCAGGCCATTAGCATTCTATTGAGTTGTTTAGAGACTATTTTTACGTTCACTTGTGATTTCTGTATGAGTCTGCCCATACTGTCACCTTTCCTCCTTGCCCCTATTGATTCCGTGGCCAGCCCTCGCATATCTTATTGGAAGCCGTACATAGCATCAGAAACATTATAAATGTTTGTCCTGTCTGTTGGGTCATATGAAGGAACCAAGATATTAAGCATATGTAACTTATTCATATAAATATGCTTACTTAATACGTCTTCTTTTGTTCTGATTAGACCCCCGCAGAATCTGTGAAACCTCTCTATCTTCAGTATGCAAAGCTCGAGGAAGACTTTGGTCTGGCTAAAAGAGCAATGAAAGTATATGATCAGGCAACAAAGGCTGTACCCGATAACGACAAATTGAGCATGTATGAAATATACATTGCCCGGGCAGCTGAAATATTTGGTGTTCCAAAAACTAGAGAGATTTATGAGCAGGCTATACAATCTGGCCTGCCAGACAAGGATGTGAAGCTTATGTGTTTGAAGTTTGCTGAACTTGAGAAGAGCCTTGGTGAAATTGATCGTAGTCGTGCGATATATAAGCATGCTTCGCAGTTTGCTGACCCAAGATCTGATGCTGACTTCTGGAACAAATGGCATGAGTTTGAGGTGCAGCATGGAAATGAAGATACTTTCAGGGAGATGCTCCGTGTTAAAAGAAGTGTTTCGGCCAGTTATAGCCAAGTAAATTTTTTTAACTTCCTCTATCTCTTATTCAGGAATTAATGTTTCAGGATAATTTTAAAAACTGTCCTTGAGGTATGATCTAATTACCACACACCAAAAAAAAAGAACAAATTATCTTTCAAAATTACAAAATGGCCCCATTAGGTATTACCAACATCCACCTCGAGGATTGCATATTCTTTACTATTATCCCTACTGAAAATGCCAACTGTAAAATAGAAACAAATACTAATGTGGTATTAATTTTCGGAAGGTACTTTTTTTGTTCTTTCTATTTTTGTAAATCACCCCAGATGTTTAATTTTTGTAAATAGCCCCACTAGGTATTACCAACACCACGTCGAGGACTGTATATTTTTTACAATTATCCCTATTGAAGATACGAATTGTAAAATAGAAACTACTGAGGTGGTATTTGTAACTTTTGGAAGTTACTTTATTTTTTCTATTTTTGTAAATAATCCCAGATATTTAATTTGCATTTTCTGCCACTTCCTATCTTTTTTCCGTCAACATACCCAACACTGTTCTCTTTCCTTTCCAGACCCACTTTATCCTTCCAGAGTATTTAATGCAAAAAGACCAAATGCAAACACTAGAAGAAGCTAAAGATGTACTGAAAAAAGCTGGTGTGGCTGAAGACGAGATGGAAGCCCTTGAAAGGCAATTGCTCCCCTCTGCAAATGAAACCACTGCAAAAGATGCCGGTCGAAAATTAGGATTTGTCAGTGCTGGTGTGCAAAATGGAGGAGAGCCCACAACCAAAATTAATAATGAGGATATTGAGCTGCCGGAAGATAGTGAGTCTGAAGATGATGAGAAGGTCGAGATTGCTCAAAAAGATGTGCCGACTGCTGTATTTGGAGGCTTGGCACGAAAGCGAGAAGAGATGGATGATGATGGGAGAGGTGCTGTATCAACTGTTGCAGAAAACAAAGATAATGATGATGGCCATCTTGGTGCACTAGAAAGAATCAAGAGAATGAGACGAGGCGCATAAAATGTCAGTTTGTCTTTGATCTCTTCCCTTTTCTTTTCTCGTTCTTGATGAAATGTCATCTTAATCTTCATTATATGTGAGTTTTCTGCATATTACTGGGAACACTACATTTGCCTTTGTTTCACATCTTCCATACATGAGAGTTACTTTTGGGGTCTTAGTGCATCTACATTTCAGTCGTGATATATGTATAATTGCATTCAGATTTATCTAACTGAAGCTGTAGTTTGAAATATGTTTTTTAGGATTTAGCAGCTTTAACCAAACACATGATGTATTTTGTTTCGATACATCTGAATACGTGGCCGAATTTGAAAACCGAGTGCGGATCTGATGTTGCATTATCCATCTCTTTCTGGTCTCGGTGTTTACCAGTGCTGCCATTATGGGTTGTTCCTAGAACTCTAACTGATCCACCAAAGGATACAGCAAGCTTTGTATCATAATAGTATAGAAAGTGTCCAAGAACTAAGCTGGATGTTTCAAAATCATCCCAAACTCTGACCCAAGAAGAGGAGAATGTAGGGATGTCATTGTACTTTGCATTTTTGTTTCTCATGTTTCTTCTTCTTCTTCTTCTTTTTTTTTTTTTTAATTTCGTAATAACTAGGAAACAAGGATATTCGGTAGAGATTGGGATTTTCTTATTTATTAATAACTTTGGGCGAATTAGAATGTGGAAATTAATGCTGCAAATGGGGCGATGTTTAGGAATTTTTAACTTTGAATTCAAGTTCTTGAAAAACTATATGAAATAAATAGCAAGTACACAAAAATGAATGTTCATCATGTTGAAATAAAGAATAAAAAAGGCAAACCTTTATTTGTCCTTAGATTATCCTGCCAAACATAGCAAATGTCTTTAGTTTTTAAATGCAAAAGTTATTTATAGTATATAATTATATTAACTGTGAAAAAACTAAAAAAAATGATGACATATATGAAAGTTGGGAATGGTTGCATGAACTATCGCTAATGTGTAAACATAATTAACAAAGATCCCACTCATCTTAAATATCCTCTATCAAGATAAAACTCCGTAAATGAGAAACAAATGACATGTCTGCAATTTTAAAACATATGATTGAATTACAATTAGGTTAAATTTAAACCTAATTTCAATAAATAAAATGGATATTGTTATAGTCTGAACTTGTACAAACCTCGTGTAATACACATGAATTGTAAAAAACAAAAATACATTATTATTTCTTATAACATAAATACAGTTCATTATATTTCATCAACTCATTATTTTCATACAATCTTGATAATATAGTATTATCGGGATAGGTAATTTTGGGGGAATATATGTATATCTAGATGTGTCTACATGTGTATATAGATGTATTTAAGAGCTGGTGGACGTTCAACCGAGACTTTCTCTATTTGCAAGTATAATCTATTATTGTTACGATATCTCAAATTCTTCCTCTATTTATGAAAATGTGTTCAGCGGCATTAGCCCAATGGCATCAGGTGTTGCCCTCCCTCTTTGAGGTGAAGGGTTCAAGTCCTATCTGGGACATAGGCAATTTAAAGGAGTAATACTAACTTCTAACCACTGACCATTAACCAGCCGTTTCAAAAAAAAAAATTCTATGAAAATGTATCTAAATTTTGATTTTTTAGGTCAATATTTATAAACTTTGATAAAAAAATTGTGATTAATATATATTTCAGCGAAAGTTTGGGGAGGGAGATTGAGATGGTATGGCCACGTCCGTAGGAGGCAGGCTTCTGCTCCGGTGAGGAGGGTCGAGAGTTTATTGGTTGTCGGAGAGAGGAGGAGAGGTAGACCGAGGAGGACGTGGGAGGAGCAGCTGAGATTAGATTTGAAGGCCTTAAACCTTATCGAGACCATGACTGTTGATAGGTGCTCTTGGAGGCGCCAAATCAGAGTTGTGGATTCCTTTGTAGGGAGCGGTGCTGTAGTCGAGAGCCTCACGGTTGGGTTGTCTCGGTTAGCTTTGACCTAGAGCATTGTATTTTTTACTTTTATTGTATATTTTATCATATGGCCTTTGCGTGTAGTGTATTTTTTTACAGGGAGCTGTGCGCAGAGTCAACCTCTCTTCTGTTAGAGCAGCGTTCATCGAGAGTGCAGTTGCCAAAGTCCAATTAGGTAAGGCTCATGTGAATTAAGCCATAGGCTCAGGTATGGTTTTGAACTTTTTCGTATCATATGCGTCTTTATATATATCACTCAATACTTTGCTGTGCACTTAGCTGGGGGTATTCACGGAAACAGCCTCCCTACCGTAAAAAGTAGGGGCATGGTCTGCGTACATCTTACCCTCCCCAGACCCTGCTCTGAGCGGGATATTCTGGGTATGTTTGGTTTGGTTTGGTTTGGTTTGGTTTGGTTTGGTTTATATGTTTTATTGAAAATATATGTTTTATTTTAGAAATATACGTTAAGATAAATCTAATCAAGTACTTAAATTACTATAATTTTTTATATATTGATTGTAATTTATGGTCAAAGTTTAAAAATTTTGGGAAAAATCGAAAATGGGGCACATGGACGGGGAAAGTATATAAATGTTTTTTGTCGGGATAATTGGCGGATGTTAGACGAGGTTTTTAGCAAACTACACAAATGTTACTCCTTAAGACATCATTGCATCGATTATATTTTTTATTGTAAAAGATATTCTAGATAACATTGGTAATATATGAGGCATTATCCAACTCGTGTGATGCACGGTCTTTGGTTGAATATTTACGTGTTTTGTACGTAATGTTGGGGCAGATGGTTGAATGAGCAGATGACAGAATTTAAATGTCTTTTAGAGAAGTTTATATATTTTTTTATTGTTATTGTCCTTTTATTTTAGTCTATGTAATTAGTTATATGAAATGAGGCTTTACTAACCCGTATGTTGCTCCGGGGTTGTTTTTGGTTTATTCAACCCGTGCGATGCACCGATTGTATCTAAGATTTCATAGCTAAAATTTAACCATCTTGTAATTTATACTATCATTTAAAAGTTCATTTTAATCACATTGTGTATTAGAAGGTGCATTTGCATTGTGATGTTTATCATAACTTTTGTATTTAAATTAGTTTATTTACATTAAAAGTTACAATTAAAATAGTCTCTTCATATATTTACAATTAAAAGTTACAATTAAATCTCCCTTCCACATTAAATTAAGGGGGATAAGTATTATATAGTATAGATAATAGTACAACAGATTTGAAGCACCACATTAACTATCTCTCGTGACATTTTCTTAATTTTGGATCTCTATTTATCTAAAATCTTGAATCCACATCGATCTAAAATGGTATTTAACTTATGGATAACCTAAATAAATAGAATTCAATGTTTTGAATCCCACATCGATTTAAAATAGAACTCCACCATTGGAGAACCTAAATAAATAGTTAGAATTCAATTGTGTATTTTTCAACCCATAGTTATTTCACACGCATGCTTAAGAATTTTAATTTTATTGTGTTTAATTTGGCTAATTCTTAATTCGGACAAATAAATAGTTTAATTTTTTAGCAAAAATTTAATTTAGTAAATTATTAAAATTGACATTTCTATTTATCTAAATTTGAAATCTCACATTTGTTTTATGTAATAATTTTATTTTAATTAAAAATTTTAAGTTGAACCATATTAATAATATTAATTATTAAGTTAGCCAAATAAATTACTTTATTTTTTATTGGAGAATATTATTTGGTCCATTTTTATCATTTTTATCTAATATTAATAATTTTTATTTTTATTTAATTTTTATTAATAATAATTTTTATTAATAATTAATATTAATAATATTAATAATATTAATAATATTAATAATTTTTATTAATATTAATAATTAATAATATTAATATTAATAATATTAATAATAAATAATAATATTAATATTAATAATATTAATAATAAATAAATAATATTAATCATTTTTATCTAACATTTTGAATCAATTAATAAGCTAGCCAAACAAATTATTTTATTTTTTATTGGAGAATCTAATTTGATCCATTGTCGAATTTGCATTAATCACATTTATCTAAAATCTTTAATGTCACATCGATCTTAAATGAGGATATGCTGATAGAGTATCTCAGATAAATATTTAAAATCAATGTATATTATCTAGTCCACAATTATTTTGCAACATGAGTTTGATAGTTTTATTTTATTGAGAAAATAATTTGGCTAATATTAATTTGGCCGATTATTAGGCCAAATGAGTAGTTTTATTTTTATTAAAAATTTAATTTGAGCAATTATTAGTTTGTATTTTTGAGTTTCACATCGGTTTTGAATGAGACTCCATCGATTGGATAACCTAAATACACTCAAAACCAATATATACTTTTTTCACCTCACAATTGCTTTAGACCACCGGTTAATAATTTTATTTTTATTGAAAAACTTAATTTCATCAATATGTTGTCCAGACATAATAACTTTGGCTAATGTTAATTGAGTAATTTCTATGTTGGCCAAATATATAATTGTACCTATATATATATATATATATATATATATATATATATATATGGATAGATTTAGGTAGGAAAGTTTTTTTCCGTAAGAAATAAGAATGATTTTGGGCCTTTGATATTTGGTGATCAATGGCTGCGATTTGGTCACGCTGTGCTAAGAATTTAGCCTAAGTGTGCTACGCGGAATATTTTTGTGGGGATATATTTGTAATTATACAGATTGTATGTTTGGTATTTCCTATAATCATGGGATTTCATATCCCACTTTCCCATCTCTTCCCAACGTGTAAGCTGTGATTTTGTTTCCTCTTTCCTCCATCCTTTTATCTCTTTCCTTCATCTTTCATCATTCCTCCATCATTTATACCCTAATTTCATACAGTAAATTGCCGCAAATATAATCCCTACGTTCAGCTTCCTCATCTTCATTTCTTGGCCTTTTCAAATGATTAGGTCCATTCGACGCTTTACTCTCCCATCTCCATTTGCTTTACCCTTATCATTATCTGTAAAAAAATATAATAATAATAATAATAATAATAATAATAATAAGTTAAGCTCTCAAGAAATTTACAGATTGCAAAAAATAAAATAAAATTATATTTATTGTGCTTACTAATAAATCACATTACACTACTTAGCACAAATATTACTGCTTATTTTTTTTTCTAAATGTGCAGAAACCATCAGCTAAATGTGCTGAAAAATTATTATAAATGTGCAGAAACAATCAGCTAAATGTGCTGATAATAAAAACACTTATGCTGCAAAATAATATTAAATGTGCTTACTAATTACAAAGATTGTGCTAACTACTCAGAATAATCGTGCTAATATACAGCGGCGACGGCGGCAGAATTCTGGAATGGGGGAGCAGAAATGAGAAGAAATGGGGGAGAGAAAATGAGCGGACGAAATTAGGGATAGATTGAAATGAGGGGAGAGAAAATTAATTTTGAAAATAAATTCAGAATCCCTTAAAAGATGGATAAGATGAATGGAAAGGAGTGAGAAAAAAATTTCATTTCAAAAATACCCTCGTTGTTAAAATAGGGTGAATCAATGATGATGTCAGCATCAAATCTAGTTAAATATGCACCATTATTTCTTTATAGATGTAAGGTTATGATACATTCTTATTTCTTACACTTAAACCATTTCACTCCATAACCCACCCCTATATATATATATCTCTGTGTGTGTGTGTGTGTGTGTGACTCTGGTGAGAATGAGTTTTAAGTTAAGAAATAAGATTGAGTTTGGTACATGGATCTTGGTTAAATGGATGATAAAAATTTATTCACATGAAAACTTATGCATGAAATATATTATTTTAATGCATTCAATATTTTGTTACATTTAATGCATAATTTTAATGCTTGATATTTTATTGCATGAAACACAATTTTTTATGCATAATCTATTTTGGACCGTAGATCATATAAGATCATGGTTCAGATTTAGTCTTATTTCTTACTCAAGAAATCATTCTCATTTGATCCATATATATATATATATATATATATATGCTTTATTTTCAGAACTCTCTTAAGTGCGAGAACTCCTCTAAACCAATGGGATTCTTTTAAATATTAAAAAATATTATTAACTCAAAAGGGTATTATAGTAAAATACAATTTTTATTATCAGGTTGATGCAAGTCAAATCAATTACTCTTGTTGATAGTCCATCCGTCTTGGCATCCACGTAAGCACTCCAATCAGCTGAATCGGCCGGTCAGAGCAACAAGTCGGACCGAGTACGAATCAAATTCTCTCCCAGGCTCGTTACATACCGGACCGGTCAAAAACGTCAAGGCCGACCCGATATCCAGACGGAAGGGCTGACCAGATCCAGGATGAATACGCTCCAACTCAAGATTACGACAAGGTCGACCAGAACGGCGGGAGACCCGAGGACCGACCCCAGCGGATAAGCATCGCCAGAAGCATGCGGGACAGGCACACAGGACAATTAATGCATGCTATCATGTCCCTTCCCGAAGCAATTCTTAGAAGCCGCCACGTGTCCAAGGCATGTTTTCACTCTGACAAGTGTTTTGGGCATATTCCCCAACATTCTCCAGCTGTCATCTCCTGATTGGCCGAGATTGTCTATATATAGAGAAAGTGTACAGCAAAAAGGGACTTTTAAAATTTTGTGCGAAAATAGAGAGACAGAGAAAAAAAAAGAGAGAAAAGATAAGACTTGTAATAAACAAGTGAAAAACATAGACCGACTCAAAATATTCAGCTCGGCTCTATATCATATTAAGGTCATTAATAAAATGTGGTCATCTAATTTGTTCCATCTCATTTATTATGTTCTACATGTCTTCGATCCATTCATCCAGATCAGCACACGTGACGTTGACCAAATCAGCAGTCACAGATTGGCGCTAGAAGGAGGGCACCTACACAACCAGGATTTCGATAAAAAAAACACTATTCCCCGGAGATGTCTCACGAAAGCTCAAACAACCCTCAGCCCGCAACGGAGGAATAAAACCTCCGCAAGGTGGTGGAATGCTTTAAACATCCAGCTTTCATCCAGGGCATGGCAGCCCTTATGACACAGGTCACTCGGGGCGGAACTCTTCAAAAACCCGAAGACCATGCAGAGGCAGAATCTCAGACGGCCCGTCCAGCTGCCTCGAGATGGGATAAAAAGAGGACTGTATCTCGAGTCGTCGGGGAAGGGGCGGAAAGCTACGGAGAAAGCTCTCATCCCTCTCGAAAAAGTAGGATTTCTCGCCCCATATCCGTTTTCGATCGACTGGGGACAAGGAAGAAAGTCGAAAAAGCGGCGCCAGCTCCCACTATCCAAAGCCAGAGCCGTAAAGAAGAAAAGGCTCCCCGCCAGTCCCTAATCCCGACGCAAGCATTACCTCAAACTCCAGGCGATAACACGAGTGAGATCGAGTTTCTCAAAAAATGCCTTACGGAGCTCAAAAACAAACAACTCCAGCCATCCCAAAGTTCGGAATGGCTTAACATCCAGGAGAGCCCCCTGGCCCCCAGTGTTCTGGCGGAACCCCTCCGAGAGAAGTTTAAGATCCCTCAGATTCCGCCATACAACGGAGAGACAGACCCCAACGCCCATCTCGGACATTATAACTCCTGGATGGACCTGCACGGGTCTCAGGACGCGTTTCGATGCCGAATGTTCTCCTTGACTTTGGGGGAGAGGGCCCAGAGATGGTATCGGACGCTGCCCCACCATTCCATTCAGACATGGGCTCAGCTCACGACGACGTTCCGATCCCATTTCATGGAGTCCCTAGTGCGAGCCGTCCCGCGATCATCCATCGCTTCCGTCGTACAGGGGCCAAATGAGTCCCTTAAAGATTATATATCTCGTTTTAATAAATGAATATTGGAGACGGAACCCATGTCGGACGACGCGCTGGCCATTATTGCTCAGGCCGGCCTCCTTAAAATTTCTTTTTTCCGCTGGACGGTGTGCCAGAATGTCCCACACACCTATCAAGAATTCTTGGAGCGCGCCAGCTCCCATATTGCTGCCGAGGAAGCTATGCCGGCACCGGTTCTAGTCATGCCCTCCGACCGGAAAGGGTCCTACAAAAAGAACGAAGACAGGCATGACTATAGAGAGGCTCGTCAAGAATCCCGCCGGGAGAATAAGGCCCCCGCCTCTTCCTCGACAACCCCATCAACCTAGAGCTATCGGGAGCGTAGGCCCGAGCTCATGGCTAGCTTTGCTGAAATATATTCTGTCGGGGCCGCGACCATATTTGATCAAATAAAAGACAAGAATTTGCTCCCGGTTCCTCGGCCGATCTATAAAGATCAAAAGGATATGGACCAGACCCGCTTTTGTAAATACCACGAATCGGCGGGCCATAACACCAAACAGTGCCGGGACCTCGTCGCCGCCCTGATCACGGTATGCGACGATACCGGCTTAAGTCGATTTACCCAAAACCCACCCCGAGATCGCCAGGATCGGGCCGACCCGGCAAGAGCCAAGAACGATCGGGTGCCTCCAGCCCTTAAGTCCCCCCGGGAAATTCTCACCATCATGGGAACGACCGAGGTCGATGATCATCGATCAAAGCGGAAGAAGAAGGCCTCCATTCGAGAGGCCACCACCTCTTATCAACGGACAGAGCGTCAACCCGAGGGATTTCTATCAGTGGCCGAAGAAGCCCCCCAAAACCCCAAACTGGCAGTCACTTTCGAAGAGTCAGATGCAGATGGTTTAGATCATACCCATTCTGACGCCCTTGTCATCACTCTGCCCATAATGAGGATCCCGGTACACAGAGTGTTGGTAGGCTCTGGGGCCTATGCCATCATCATCTACCTTCATACCCTTCGCAGGATAAATGTAGACCAATCCTATGTCAGACCCTGCAACGAGGACATCAGGGAGAATATGCCCCCCACCTCTTCCTCGACAACTCCATCAACCTAGAGCTATCGGGAGCGTAGGCCCGAGCTCATGGCTAGCTTTGCTGAAATATATTCTGTCGGGGCCGCGACCATATTTGATCAAATAAAAGACAAGAATTTGCTCCCGGTTCCTCGGCCGATCTATAAAGTTCAAAAGGATATGGACCAGACCCGCTTTTGTAAATACCACGAATCGGCGGGCCATAACACCAAACAGTGCCGGGACCTCGTCGCCGCCCTGATCACGGTATGCGACGATACCGGCTTAAGGCGATTTAACCAGAACCCACCCCGGGATCGCCAGGATCGGGCCGACCCGGCAAGAGCCAAGAACAATCGGGTGCCTCCATCCCCTAAGTCCCCCCGGGAAATTCTCACCATCATGGGAACGGCCGAGGTCGATGATCATCGATCAAAGCGGCAGAAGAAGGCCTCCATTCGAGAGGCCACCACCTCTTATCAACGGACAGAGCGTCGACTCGAGGGATTTCTATCAGTGGCCGAAGAAGCCCCCAAAAACCCCCAGCTGGCAGTCACTTACGAAGAGTCAGATGCAGATGGTTTAGATCATCCCTATTCCGACGCCCTTGTCATCACTCTGCCCATAATGGGGATCCCGGTACACAGAGTGTTGGTAGTCTCTGGGGGCTATGCCAGCATCATCTACCTTCATACCCTTCGCAGGATAAAGGTAGACCAATCCTATGTCAGACCCTGCAACGAGGACATCAGGGGGTTTGCCAACTGCCGCACCTCACCATTGAGGGAAATCGACCTCGCCCTAGAGTTTGGTCAGGGGTCGATCAAGAGAACGATGATCCCTACGTTTAAGATCATCGACGTGCACAACGAAAACAACGCCATCATAGGCCGACCTGTGATGTCAAGGCTGAGGGTCACTTAGTCTACATATCACCTGTGCATGAAGTTCCCCACCCCGGACGGCGTCGGGGTACACAGGGGAGATCAAAGGGCTGCCCGGGAATGCAATCTCAGCATCCGGGCTCGCGAAATAAATGCCGTAGAGGGCACCCCGGGAAGTACACCGGAAGAAATGCGAGCCACCAGCTCCGGACAACTGGCAGAAGACGCCCTGCTCGAACATGAGGCCGAAGGTTCCGGGGAAAGAGCCCTCAAAATGGAAACTGACCAGGATGCGGACCGAGGCCGCAGGCCAGGGAAAGAGCCGATCCTGGAAGAGGATCCTGTCGACCCGCGATACCAGAATCCGAAAGGGAAAATTCGCTACGCTGAGCCAACAGAAGAGCTGGACCAGGTCGACATGGACACATCTGACCCCGTCCGACAACTAAAGATCGGCCACAACCTCCAAGAGTCGATCCGCTTCGAGCTAATCTTCCACCTGAGACAGAATTTGGACGTTTTCGCGTGGACCCATTCGGACATGCCGGGGATTAACCCGGAATTCGCGTGCCACCGGCTGAATATCGACCCCAGTTCAAAGCCGGTTATTCAGAAGAGGAGGAAAATAGGGCCTGAACGGCAGAAGGGGCTAGAAGAGGAAGTGGGAAAGCTGATCGACAACGGGTTCATCCGAGAAGCCAGATACCCGACCTGGGTGGCCAACCCGGTCCTGGTGAAAAAGCCGACCAGGCTGTGGAGGCTCTGCATTGACTTCTCTGATCTAAATAGAGCCTGCCCAAAAGATAGTTATCCCCTACCCCATATCGACTATATGGTGGACGCGACGGCCGGGCATGAACTGATGAGTTTTATGGATGCATACTCCGGATAAAATCAGATCTCGATGCATCCCACTGATGAAGAAAACACCTCCTTCTACTTGGCCCACGGCCTATATTGCTACCGAATGATGCCTTTCGGGCTCAAGAACGCCGGCGCAACCTACCAACGCCTGGTAAATAAAATGTTCAGTAGCTTGATAGGTCATATGATGGAGGTATATGTAGATGATATGCTAGTAAAATCTTTGTGCTCGGCCGACCATGTAAATGACCTCAATAAAATGTTTGCTATTTTGCGAGAGTACAAGATGAAGTTAAATCCAAAGAAATGTTCAATTGGGGTAGGCTCCGGAAAATTCCTCGGCTACATGGTAAGCCAAAGAGGGATTGAAGCCAACCCCGATAAAATCAGGGTAGTGACCGAACTTGTTCCACCAAATTCGGTCAAAAAAGTGCAGAGCCTAACTGGCCAACTAGCCGCGCTAAGTCGCTTTATCTCTCGCTCAACTGATAAATGTAAACTTTTCTTTGATGCAATAAAAAAGAACAGAGATTTTCAGTGGACAGACCCTTGCCAAAGAGCCTTTGAAGCCATCAAGGAAGTCCGGACAGAAGCACTAATTCTACAACGACCGGACCGAGGAGAACCTCTCAATTTATACTTCGCGATGTCCGACTCCGCGATCAGCGCCGCTCTGATCCAAACGGAGAATGCGATTTAACATCCGGTCTATTATGTTAGTCAGGCCCTTCATGATGCCGAGCTCAGATACGTCCCAGTGGAAAAGCTGGCCTATGCGCTCATAATGGCGTCCCCGAAGTTAAGACCCTACTTTCTGAAACATCAGGTAGTCGTCTTAACAAACTACCCTTTAAAGCAGGTCATGCACCGACCCGACGTATCCGTCCGGATGATCAAATGGGCCATCGAACACGGACAGTTTGACATAACTTTTGAATCGCGCACTGCCATAAAAGGTCAAGTCCTGGAAGATTTCATCGCAGAGTTCACACCAGCGATCACACAAGAAAATGACCGATCAGAAGAGTGGTCACTCTACATAGACGTGTCTTCAACTGCCGACCGGGCAGGCGCAGGAATAGTCCTCGTCAGTCCCGATCAGCGTTTGTTCTGCTCGGCCATTCGCTTAGGTTTTCCGGCCACCAACAATGAAGCGGAATATGAAGCCCTCCTGGTCGGTCTGGAGATGGCGACCTCCCTCGGTCTTGCTCGCCTCACTGTCTTGAGTGATTCTCAATTGGTGGTAAACCAAATTAGGGGTGAATACGAGGCCAAGGAGCCCAAACTGGTCAAGTACCTCAGCCTGGCGCGGGCCCGGCTGCAAGATTTTCGGGGAACCATACAACACATCCCTCGAATCGAGAACATCCAAGCCGACTCCTTGGCCAAACTCACATCCAGCTCCGGAGCCGAACATATGGACGAGGTCAGCATAGGATACCATGCATCATCAGCCCTAGAAATGGCCGAAGTCCAGGCAGCCGAACAATTAAAACCGCAAGGATGGATGCAGCCTATAATCCGATATCTTCAAAGTGGCGTTTTACCCGAGGACCGAGCCCAGGAGCGATCACTACGAACTCAGTCCGCCCGATTCACCATCGTGGATGGGACTTTATACAAGAGAGGATATTCGGTTCCATTGCTGAAATGCCTGTCCGAGTCAGAAGCAGAGTATGCCCTCAGAGAGGTGCACGAGGGTATATGCGGTAACCATTCCGGCGGCCAGACATTGGCCTATAAATTGATCCGACAAGGATATTACTGGCCGAATCTTAAAAAAGACGCCATCGTGCTCTTGTGAAAGTGCGTCTGGTGCCAAATCTTCGCTCCTCTGATCCGATCCCCGCCAGAAACCCTCACCTCTTTCTATTGCCCATGGCCATTCGCCAAGTGGGGGATTTATCTGATCGGCCCCTTGCCTAAAGGACGGGGAGGAGTGCAATACGCCATCGTCGCAGTAGATTATTTCACAAAATGGGCCAAGGCCGAGCCTATGGCACGGACAACCGAGCAAAAGATAGTCGATTTTATTTGGAAATCACTCATCTTTCGGTAAGGGATCCCTCAGTCCATTGTCTCTGATAATGCTAAACAATTTGACAATAAGAAATTTCGGGCCTTCTGCGACGGCCTCCATATACGAAATAACTTTTCCACACCGTACTATCCGCAATCCAATGGACAAGTCGAGACGGTTAATAAAATTATAAAGCATCACCTCAAGACCCGCCTCGAAGAACTCAAAGGTTCCTGGCCCGAAGAACTCCCTGGAGCCTTGTGGGCTTACAGAACAACGCATCGGTCCTCCACTGGAGAAACACCTTTCTTCTTAGCTTTTGGTATTGAGGCAGTCATCCCGGTCAAAATCAGGGCGCCTACCTATCGGGTTGCCCATTTCGAAGAACAAGGTAACGACTTGGCCCTCCAAGTAAGTCTGGACCTCATCGCTGAAAAGCGGACCCAATCAGAAATGCGAAATGCCATCTATAAAAGAAGATGCGAGAAATATTACAACTCTAAGGTTCACCATAGAAGTTTCCAGGTCGGAGACCTCGTTCTTAAATGGGTATTGGGACCGGATCTGGGACCACTTAGGACCAAGTGGGAAGGACCGTACAAGGTTAGTGAAGTCTTTTAGAACGGAGCCTACCGGCTAGAATATCTGAACGGCCAGGGATTAACTTATCCATGGAATGCTATCTATTTAAAAAGGTACTATCAATAAAATCTGACTTTATTTTATTCTTAGTTTTGGCACTATAAGAACGAGTTCGCCTCGGCACCTCATAAGACCGGCTCATCTAGCACTATAAGACCGAGCTCGCCTCGGCACCTCATAAGACCGGCTCATCCGGCACTATAAGACCTAGCCCGACTCGGCACCTCATAAGACCGGCTCATCCGGCACTATAAGACCGAGTCCGACTCGGCACCTCATAAGACCAGCTCATCCGGCACTATAAGACCGAGCCCGCCTCGGTACCTCATAAGACCGGCTCATCCGGCACTATAAGACCGAGCCCGACTCGGCACCTCATAAGAGCGGCTCATCCGGCATTATAAGACCGAGACCGAATCGGCACCTCATAAGACCGGATCATCCGGCACTATAAGACCGAGCTCGCCTCGGCACCTCATAAGAACGGCTCATCCGGCACTATAAGACCGAGCCCGCCTCGGCACCTCATAAGACCGGCTCATCTGGCACTATAAGATCGAGCCCGACTCGGCACCTCATAAGACCGGCTCATCCGACACTATAAGACTGAGCTCGCCTCGGCACCTCATAAGACCGTCTCATCCGGCACTATAAGACCGAGCTCGCCTCGGAACCTCATAAGACCGGCTCATCCGGCACTATAAGAACGAGCTCGATTCGGCACCTCGTAAGACCGACTCATCTGGCACTAGAAAAGTCCGAGCTCATCTCGGCACAACCAACAGAAGATGAACAAGAAAGAAAGACAACAGCCGAACCAACTGGGCCCAAACAACCAGAAGAAAGCAACTAAACAAGTGTTGTAAAAAAGATTTTATTCATTCAATGAGGTAATACAAGAAAGTACATGTGATAAAAACAAAATAAAGAAAAACAGGCACGCAGGCCATACATGAACTAAAATAAAAAACTACTCGGCCCCACAATCCTGGCCAGCCCCCTGGATGGACTGTCCTTCACCTTCACCAGGCGGAACCAATCCTGGATCTTCAACAACCTCGACGGCCTTCGGCTCCTCAGCTCCAAGAGGCTCAACCTGCAGGTTGGCCGCCTGAGACACTATATAGGCCTCGACCTTCTCAACTGTCTTCCCTTCCTTCATGAGATCTAATATGTCATAGCAGGTGGAGACATAGTTCAGGTTGATCAGCTCCTCAAACTCGGGCGACTTCTTGAAGGCCGCCGCCCCTTCGGCAAGACCCTTGGCGTAGCCCGAAGCCTCGCAAGTATTAACCCGCTTGGTCAGGTTCTCAAGATGGGCCTTCGTATCTTTCAAGTAAGCCTCTTGCTCGGCCCTGGTCTCCAACCACCGCTTATGAGCCAGCTCGGCCGCCTCGGTCATCTCTCCGGCTTTTATTTTCCACATATCGGCCTCGAGGGCCCGACTCTCCAAGATCTCCATATCACCCTTCAAGGAGGTTATCTCCTCCTCTAAGGACTTGATCAGCGAAGGACAGAGATGGTGCTCCCCCCGAAGGGTCTGAATCTCGGTCGCCACCTTCTTGTGCTTCTAGACCAAGGCCATTAACTCCTTGGTGGCCTTCACGTAAGTGCACATAGCACGGCCGATCAGAGCATCCCCAAATTGGATCTACTCAGCCCGATCCGTGTCATTGGTCACCATCTCCAGCTTGGGCGTCCAGCCCTTGATAGGGATGTGACTGGACGCAGCCACCGCCGGGGGAACCCGGTCGAGCATCTCGGTGGTTGGAGTAGCTGTAACACCCCCAAAACCGTATGGGAATATTACACGCCGTAGACCCCATTTCACAAGGATCTACCAGGCTAAACATCCATAAACGACTAAATGCTTGCCCGGCCAGGGTCGAACAATATAATAATACAGACCGTTAAGGTCACTTACACATAAACACACAGACCGATGAGGTCACACAACTCTATCAACAGAACTGACTAACAACATTACCCACACAGGGGTCGAAACACAATATAGCGGAAGACTGAATGAACTCTAACAATACAACCAAACTCTACCAACTCTCGACTCTTGATTAGTATCGCACTGTCATCCTCTTGTGCCAATCCTGGATCGCTCCCCGAACTGCATGTACACTGACACAAACAGACATCCACCCCCGACATTACTGGGTTAGTAAAACTCCACTGTTTTACTAGTGCAAGTATCAAATCATACGAAATGTAACAAGCAATTAATCATCATGAATCAAATATAATAATCAAGTATCAAATATTCCCGGGAGGTTTTCACAAGGGAAGGTAAGCTATGAAGCACTCGAAAATAAGATTATCATCTCGGGAATTTTTGGAATTTCAAAACCTTTCGAAAATCTTAGGGTCTTAACCCAAATCTCAAATTGTATTTCAACAATTTACAGTACGAAAACATTTCCATAAATCTCGTGGGGATCGGCCCAACATTCTTTCTTAAAACATTTCCTTTAAAAACTTTGATTTGAAAAGTATCATGCTAATGACACCGTGATCCACTGTCACGTGTCTCCGTAGGTTCAACAACCCGCACGGACTACATCACACACAATTAAACAAACATAATCAATTCCGACACCGTGATCTACTGTCACGTGTCTCCGTAGGTTCAACAACCCACACGGACTATTAACCAAACATAACCAATTCCGACACCGTGATCCACTGTCACGTGTCTCCGTAGGCATAACAACCCGCACGGACTATATCAATCACAACAATCACACACACATTCCTGATACCGTAGTCCACTGCCACGTGTCACCGTAAGCCCCGTCGAGCTCACCCGGTTGGACGCACTGTGTCCGAAACTCATGGTCTACTGTCATGCGTTATCGTAGGCCTCGTCAGACCAGCACGATTGGACCTCAGTACCTCACTAAGTTCTGATCCCGTAGTCCACTGCCACGAATCCTCGTAGGTTTCGTCGAACCAACACGAGTGAACTTAGCGGTCACACACATATTCACATTCACATTACATACAACAATGAACACAGTTAATCAATCACCTTGATCACCACAAAATCGTACATTGCACGCACATAACACAACCTCAACACTCGCAACAACTATCATCAATCAACGACATTTAACCAACATAACACACATTCGGTACACAATACATTGCACAACCAAGTGTACAACCATCCCATATGTACGTCGCATTCCTGCACAAATGGCACAATGCCTAACACGTATACTGATATAACACTATTATCGCAAAGCCTTCAAATTACGGAAAACACAATCAACTCAAAAGGAATATAATTACGAAGGCAAGCAAAGTCATCATACATCTCATACGTAATTACTAGTCGCAAGATACAAGTCGTATAGTAAGATACTTGCCTTAATAACCGCTACCAAACGCTCCGAAGAACACAGTTCGACTGGGAAGCTCGGACCCCGAAGAAGACAATGAACGGAAGGGTTCCGACTCAAGTTCTTCACAAGAATTCGACCCTAACAACATAAATTCAATAAATCATCGATCATACGAGGAAGAATAATCGTAGAACGCCCGAAAACCCCTCTATGACATTTTACCAAACACCTTCAAGGCGTCGGTCAAGAACTCGACCAAAACAACGAATCGATACGATCCAACCATGGGATAACAAGGGAAATGATACAATACATCTAAATAATCATCAATCCATCACAATCCTAAGTTAAATCGGATTAAACGGACGAAATCGAACAAAATACCCAAAATCCCCAAAATTAGATTTCTATAAAATCTGACCTGATTCGCTCGATCAAAGGATGTTATAGGATGAATGATTGATGATATGAACTCCAAGACTTCTTGAATTTATTGACCAACAACATCTCTCCATGATAGGAACAACCCCAGCCGCGGAAGAGAAGTAGAAGAAGGAGAAAAATGGCGAAAAACGATCACTGGCCTTAAATAGCCGACACGGTGTGCCGCGGCAAATCTGCCGCGGTGACTCAAGAAGGTGCCGCGGCCTGCCGGCATGTGCCGCGCACGCGTACAGCACGGTTGGCGAAGATTGAAAATGTGTGTGCGCGGCTCGGCCAAGTGTGTCGCCCTTCCGGGCAGTCGCCGCCAAAATCGGGACACGTGAGTGACTTAGCTATTTCGACCATAACTCCCTCGTCCGGACTCCGATTGACTCACCGTTTGAACCATTGGAAATCTAACTAGATGGTTTATAATATTGCAAAGATTCAGAATTTTTGGAGTTCCCAAAAATTAATGGTGATCTAACAAAGTCGAACTCATACGTGGAAAAGTTGTCTAATAATACTGAACTCACGAAAATGACATCGAAACCCGAACCTGAATACGAATCGAAGATACGGTCACGAAGTACTCGCAAAGACGAATCTAAGAGCTAGTAGAACACACGATTCCGACCACCCGAAGGCTCGAAATTCGACAACGGAAGGTAATTACCCCAAACTTTGGAAAATTACGAAAATGGCCCAAAACGTCCGAAAATCATGATACGTGATCGAATAACCAAACCGAAGTTCGCAACACGTCTAACAAAGTTAAACGGACTTACGGGAAACTCGAAATAATAATTTCGAACGAGATTCACGAGAATCGAACTCGAGTGTGGAAAAATCGTTAATAAACACGGAACTCAATAAAACAATACCGAAACGAACTCGGATGACAAAAAGTGTAGAATTAATCATTCTCAGAATGACGATACGGTCCCAAGCGAGTCGTCTAAACGGGCCTCCGCCGAAAAAAGAAAATTACCGGAAATCCGAAATTGCGGATATTACATTCTACCCTCCTTAAAAGAAGTTTCGTCCCGAAACTTAAATCAAGTAGGGAGAAGCAATATCCTGCCAGGAAAACTCAACGAGATACACAAGAACCGAAAAAAAATCGCGCCTAACGGCGAAACGTTACAAGCAACGCGAAAGAACATACAACGTGAAAACACGCCCCACGACGACCAACACGACGCCACCGGTAGAGACATAATAAAATCAACAAGTTACAAGCGTCATCAAACAGATAATACAATCGAGTCGATTATCTGAACAATCACAAAACACAACGAACAAAAATCAATACGATTGACCAACCCAACGGTTCATCAATCAAAACGCGAGCCAAACGCTGAACAAATACGGAATTCCACCGCCCAAGGGTTGGAAGATCGAAACGAGACTAATTTCTTGAACTTAAGGGAATTACGAAGGAGTCTGAACGTTCAACAATCACGAAATGAGATCAACAAAAATCGATCAATCAAACGATCGAACCACAACGATCGAGACAACAAAAATCGAACAATCACGTTCGAATCACGAAGGACAATAAAATTCAAACAACAACTCCAAGGTTCACATCTCGACTCGAGACAATATATGATCCGGTGAAAACAACATGTGCCTTCACATAAGATCCACAGGAAAGGGAATAGAAATTGAAAAGTCACAACAACAAACGAGTTATTCCGAAACAATACCACGCTCGTTCGATCAACAAAAGCAAGGGGCAGGACAAGCTCAGAAAATGTCAACAAACATAAACGAGTCGACATAGTCGAAAATACAGAAGTTCAAAATCCGATCCACTTTGAATAAAGGAACTAATAGAACCAAAAGATGTTACTTCCGAACAAGGTTCACAAGAATCAAACCGGACTCGGAAAAGTCACAACGATAACCAGATCGACCCAAAACAAGATCACAACTCGTTCGAACGATGAAACCGAAATATAGAACAAGTTCAGAAAGTATCAACGAACACGAGCGAGTCGATAGACCTGAGAAAGAGGAAATGCAGAAGTCAAAACGACACAGGCATTACATTCGACCTCTTATAAAAGAAATGTCGTTCCCGCAACTCACAACAACTGGAGTAAGGTGACAACACAAAAAGCAAACGACATAAACATCTCCCATGGGCCTCTCAGAGCCGATCCTCATATCTGTACTGAAGTTCGCACCCCGAAAGACTCGGAACCTAACTCGCAAAACTGGATCCTGTGTCTCTCGGGTCCACACTTGAAAAGCGTTACTGACGAGAAGGACAATTTGCACGTACATGCCCCCGGCACAATACGTTCGAAATGCCTCGGCTCGGCATGTCGAAAATACAGATGCTAGATACAATGGAACATAACACCGCAAAACAACATACCGGAGATGCCAACTCAGCATAACAAAGAATCATAACACATATCATATACAACGATTACCATCGTAAAGTAATACACACACACAAACACTACAACAACGACGGTATCGTTCGGCGACCTCAACGGCCCGAACGATAATCAGCACATAATTACAAACTTTATGAAACAATCACACATGTACACAAACGTACAAACCCAAGCTTCAACATCTCACACTCGTGCGACAACACGCAAATCGCCACGAGGCGATAAACAAGAACACTACCACACCTCTCACAGAGGGCTAGTACAATAATTGCGTGGCAACGCCTCGACGTTCATGCCACCAATTCGATCATACTCGGGAGGAACATCAAAACGACAAAGCAAAAATCATACATATATTCCCAAACGCAAACGGGAATTGATAGGTTTAAAAAAAAGAAATAAAAACCACCTTTTGAAAATAATTTAGAAAAACACCGGTTGATCTTGAGTATCACCTTTCAAAAAAGTACAAACGTGAAACATCGTTATCGAGACTTTGGAAAACCATTTCGCATTTGAGAAAAATGAGGACACTTTCTCTTAGTGGAAAACTTTCAGAATATTCGACCCTCGGGTCTAAGTAAAAGTGTTTATAAAACATTAAAAAATATCTCAAAACATTTTGGTCCTCGAGGTAGAAGAATTCTGAAACATATCGTGGCACCTTGGAAGTACCACGAGAAAACAATTCATTTTAAACGTACGTCTCGAAATTTATTTCTAGGATACTCAAGGTTTTCAAAGATAATTCAATGGGCTAGAATGCCCAAAAATCTCAGGTAATTACACGGAACATTATAGCGTTGTGGGTCTCGCGCCGGAACCCACCAGGATAAAAACCATTTACAAATACGCCAAAAGGGCCGATGACGGTAATATTTCAAAAACTCACAAAAGCCATTTACAAAATACCAAATACCGTCATAAGAATTTCGCCAAAACGATCAAGGCCATAATGCCAAAACTCGGTTAAGGGAATCGATTTTCAAAATAAAACTCAGTCGGTAAAATACCGAAAGCCATTACAAAAGAACTCACGCAGCGGATAAAAAAAATACAGTCCAACATGCACAATCCAATTGAATACGTCTCACAGCATCTAGGTTAAACATATAACAAAACCATTCCTCGAAGTTTCCCACGAACTCAATCGTCGATACCTTTTCGAAATCCATCAAGGTTTACAACTTCCACACCATACCACACCACCCGGTGGTTCAAAGATAAAACAATAATGTGCCCAGTTCTATACACATACTATATGCCACAAGTACTAAACACAATTATATTACACAATACTGTGTAAATAAAATCATGCACCGCAATTAACTCACTAAGATAAAATCGAGATACACATGTACTTCGCATAAAAGAGGAGACTTACATCCACAGGTCGCACAGAGGTGACGGTCGCCCACGATACTAATCTCGTCCGACAACATAACCGACGCGTTGTGACTACGTACAACTCAACTTGTCACTTGATGACTCGAACGACATGACAACACATTACTCGACAAATCACGACTTGACTCGACCCGACAGCCTAGGTTTCCGCAACCTAAGTTCCGATACCATAAATGTAACACCCCCAAAACCGTATGGGAATATTACACGCCGTAGACCCCCTTCCACAAGGATCTACCAGGCTAAACATCCATAAACGACTAAATGCTTGCCCGGCCAGGGTCAAACAATATAATAATACAGACCGTTAAGGTCACTTACACATAAACACACAGACCGATGAGGTCACACAACTCTATCAACATAACTGACTAACAACATTACCCACACAGGGGTCGAAACACAATATAGCGGAAGACTGAATGAACTCTAACAATACAACCAAACTCTACCAACTCTCGACTCTTGATTAGTATCGCAGCTCGTCATCCTCTTGTGCCAATCCCGTGGATCGCTCCCCGAACTGCATGTACCGACGCAAAGCAGACATCCACCCCCGACATTTCTGGGGTTAGTAAAACTCCACTGTTTTACTAGTGCAAGTATCAAATCATACGAAATGTAACAAGCAATTAATAATCATGAATCAAATATAATAATCAAGTATCAAATATTCCCGGGAGGTTTTCACAAGGGAAGGTAAGCTATGAAGCACTCGAAAATAAGATTATCATCTCGGGAATTTTTGGAATTTCAAAACCTTTCGAAAATCTTAGGGTCTTAACCCAAATCTCAAATTGTATTTCAACAATTTACACTACGAAAACATTTCCATAAATCTCGTGGGGCTCGGCCCAACATTCTTTCTTAAAACTTTTCCTTTAAAAACTTTGATATGAAAAGTATCATGCTCATGACACCGTGATCCACTGTCACGTGTCTCCGTAGGTTCAACAATCCGCACGGACTACATCACGCACAATTAAACAAACATAATCAATTCCGACACCGTGATCCACTGTCACGTGTCTCCGTAGGTTCAACAACCCACACGGACTATTAACCAAACATAACCAATTCCGACACCGTGATCCACTGTCACGTGTCTCCGTAGGCATAACAACCCGCACGGACTATATCAATCACAATAATCACACACAGTCCTGATACCGTAGTCCACTGCCACGTGTCACCGTAAGCCCCGTTGAGCTCACCCGATTGGACGCACTGTGTCCGAAATTCATGGTCCACTGCCATGCGTTATCGTAGGCCTCGTCAGACCAGCACGATTGGACCTCAGTACCTCACTAAGTTCTGATCCCGTAGTCCACTGCAACGAATTCTCGTAGGTCCCGTCGAACCAACACGAGTGAACTTAGCGGTCACACACATATTCACATTCACATTACATACAACAATGAGCACAATTAATCAATCACCTTGATCACCACAAAATCGTACATTGCACGCACATAACACAACCTCAACACTCGCAACAACTATCATCAATCAACGACATTTAACCAACATAACACACATTCGGTACACAATACATTGCACAACCAAGTGTACAACCATCCCATATGTACGTCGCATTCCTGCACAAATGGCACAACGCCTAACACGTATACTGATATAACACTATTACCGCAAAGCCTTCAAATTACGGAAAACACAACCAACTCAAACTGAACATAATTACAAAGGCAAGCAAAGTCATCATACATCTCATACGTAATTACGAGTCGCAAGATACAAGTCGTATAGTAAGATACTTGCCTTAATAACCGCTACCAAACGCTCCGAAGAACACAGTTCGACCGGGAAGCTCGGACCCCGAAGAAGACAATGAACGGAAGGGTTCCGACTCGAGTTCTTCACAAGAATCCGACCCGAACAACATAAATTCAATAAATCATCGATCATACGAGGAAGAATAATCGTAGAACGCCCGAGAACCCCTCTATGACATTTTACTGGACACCTTCAAGGCGTCGGTCAAGAACTCGACCAAAACAACGAATCGATACGATCCAACCATGGGATAAGAAGGGAAATAATACAATACATCTAAATAATCATCAATCCATCACATTCCTAAGTTAAATCGGATTAAACGGACGAAATCGAACAAAATACCCAAAATCCCGAAAATTAGATTTCTAGAAAATCTGACCTGATTCGCTCGATCAAAGGATGTTATAGGATGGATGATTGATGATATGAACTCCAAGACTTCATGGATTTATTGACCAACAACATCTCTCCATGATAGGAACAACCCCAGCCGCGGAAGAGAAGTAGAAGAAGGAGAAAAATGGCGAAAAAGCGGGCTGGGCCTTAAATAGTGACACGGTGTGCCGCGGCCCAAGTGTGCCGCGCAAGAGGCCAAATCACAGCGGTGACTCGGCAGTGTGCCGCGGCCCTGCCGGCATGTACCGCGGCACGCGGTACAGATGGGTCGGCCGAAGATTGAAATGTGTGTGTGCCACGGCTCGGCCAAGTGTGCCGCGGCCCTTCCGGCAGGCTGCTCGGCCAAAACTGGGACACGTGAGTGACTTAGCTATTTCGACCATAACTCCCTCGTCCGGACTCCGATTGACTCACCGTTTAAACCATTGGAAAGCTAACTCGATGCTTTATAATATTGCAAAGATTCAGAATTTTTGGAGTTCCCAAAAATTAATGGTGATCTAACAAAGTCGAACTCATACGTGGAAAAGTCGTCTAATAATACTGAACTCACGAAAATGACATCGAAACCCGAACCTGAATACGAATCGAAGATACGGTCACGAAGTACTCGCAAAGACGAATCTAATAGCTAGTAGAACACACGATTCCGACCACCCGAAGGCTCGAAATTCGACAACGGAAGGTAATTACCCCAAACTTTGGGAAATTACGAAAATGGCCCAAAACGTCCGAAAATCACGATACGTGATCGAATAACCAAACCTAAGTTCACAACACGTCTAACAAAGTTAAACGGACTTACGGGAAACTCGAAACAGTAATTTCGAACGAGATTCATGAGAATCAAACTCGAGTGCGGAAAAGTGGTTAATAAACACGGAACTCAACAAAACAATACCGAAAAGAACTCGGATGACAAAAAGTGTAGAATTAATCATTCTCATAATGACGAGACGGTCCCAAGCGAGTCGTCTAAACGGGCCTCCGCCGAAAAAAGAAAATTACCGGAAATCCGAAATTGCGGATATTACATTCTACCCTCCTTAAAAGAAGTTTCGTCCCGAAACTTATATCAAGTAGGGAGAAGCAATATCCTGCCAGGAAAACTCAACAAGATACACAAGAACCGAAAAAAAAATCGCGCCCAACGACGAAACGTTACAAGCAACGCGAAAGAACATACAGCGTGAAAACACGCCCCACGACGACCAACACGACGCCACCGGTAGAGACATAATAAAATCAACAAGTGACAAGCGTCATCAAACAGATAATACAATCGAGTCGATTATCTGAACAATCACAAAACACAACGAACAAAAATCTATACGATTGACCAACCCAACGGTTCATCAATCAAAACGCGAGCCAAACGCTGAACAAATACGGAATTCCACTGCCCAAGGGTTGGAAGATCGAAACGAGACTAATTTCTTGAACTTAAGGGAATTACGAAGGAGTCTGAACGTTGAACAATCACGAAACGAGATCAACAAAAACCGATCAATCAAACGATCGAACCACAACGATCGAGACAACAAAAATCGAACAATCACGTTCGAATCACGAAGGACAATAAAATTCAAACAACAACTCCAAGGTTCACATCTCGACTCGAGACAATATATGATCCGGTGAAAACAACATGTGCCTTCACATAAGATCCACATGGGGAATAGAAATTGAAAAGTCACAACAACAAACGAGTTATTCCGAAACAATACCACGCTCGTTCGATCAACAAAAGCAAGGGGCAGGACAAGCTCAGAAAATGTCAACGAACATAAACGAGTCGACATAGTCGAAAATACAGAAGTTCAAAATCCGATCCACTTCGAATAAAGGAACTAATAGAACCAAAAGATGTTACTTCCGAACAAGATTCACAAGAATCGAACCGGACTCGGAAAAGTCACAACGATAACCAGATCGACCCAAAACAAGATCACAGCTCGTTCGAACGATAAAACTGAAATATAGAACAAGTTCAGAAAGTATCAAGGAACACGAGCGAGTCGATAGACCTGAGAAAGAGGATATGCAGAAGTCAAAACGACACAGCCATTACATTCGACCTCTTATAAAAGAAATGTCGTTCCCGCAACTCACAACAACTGGAGTAAGGTGACAACACAAAAAGCAAACGACATAAACATCTCCCATGGGCCTCTCAGAGCCGATCCTCATATCTGTACTGAATTTCGCACCCCGAAAGACTCGGAACCTAACTCGCAAAACTGGATCCTGTGTCTCTCGGACCCACACTTGAAAAGCGTTACTGACGAGAAGGACAATTTGCACGTACATGCCCCCGGCACAATACGTTCGAAATGCCTCGGCTCGGCATGTCGAAAATACAGATGCTAGATACAATGGAACATAACACCGCAAAACAACATACCGGAGATGCCAACTCAGCATAACAAAGAATCATAACACATATCATATACAACGATTACCATCGTAAAGTAATACACACACAAACACTACAACAACGACGGTATCGTTCGGCGACCTCAACGACCCGAACGATAATCAGCACATAATTACAAACATTATGAAACAATCACACATGTACACAAACGTACAAACCCAAGCTTCAACATCTCACACTCGTGCGACAACACGCAAATCGCCACGAGGCGATAAACAGTAAACACCAGTTCACACCTCTCACAGAGGGCTAGTACAATAATTGCGTGGCAACGCCTCGACGTTCATGCCACCAATTCGATCATACTCGGAAGGAACATCAAAACGACAAAGCAAAAATCATACATATATTCCCAAACGCAAACGGGAATTGATAGGTTTAAAAAAAAGAAATAAAAACCACCTTTTGAAAATAATTTAGAAAAACACCGGTTGATCTTGAGTATCACCTTTCAAAAAAAGTACAAACGTGAAACATCGTTATCGAGACTTTGGAAAACCATTTCGCATTTGAGAAAAATGAGGACACTTTCTCTTAGTGGAAAACTTTCAGAATATTCGACCCTCGGGTCTAAGTAAAAGTGTTTATAAAACATTGAAAAATATCTCAAAACATTTTGGTCCTCGAGGTAGAAGAATTCTGAAACATATTGTGGCACCTTGGAAGTACCACGAGAAAACAATTCATTTTAAACGTACGTCTCGAAATTTAATTCTAGGATACTCAAGGTTTTCAAAGATAATTCAATGGGCTAGAATGCCCAAAAATCTCAGGTAATTACACGGAACATTATAGCGTTGTGGGTCTCGCGCCGGAAACCACCAGGATAAAAACCATTTACAAAAACGCCAAAAGGGCCGATGACGGTAATATTTCAAAAACTCACAAAAGCCATTTACAAAATACTAAATACTGTCATAAGAATTTCGCCAAAACGATCAAGGCCATAATGCCAAAACTCGGTTAAGGGAATCGATTTTAAAAATAAAACTCAGTCGGTAAAATACCGAAAGCCATTACAAAAGAACTCTCGCAGCGGATAAAAAAAATACAGTCCAACATGCACAATCCAATTGAATACGTCTCACAGCATCTAGTTTAAACATATAACAAAACCATTCCTCGAAGTTTCCCACGAACTCAATCGTCGATACCTTTTCGAAATCCATCAAGGTTTACAACTTCCACACCATACCACACCACCCGGTGGTTCAAAGATAAAACAATAATGTGCCCAGTTCTATACACATACTATATGCCACAAGTACTAAACACAATTATATTACACAATACTGTGTAAATAAAATCATGCACCGCAATTAACTCACTAAGATAAAATCGAGATACACAGGTACTTCGCATAAAAGAGGAGACTTACATCCACAGGTCGCACAGAGGTGACGGTCGCCCACGATACTAATCTCGTCCGACAACATAACCGACGCGTTGTGACTACGCACAACTCAACTAGTCACCTGATGACTCGAACGACATGACAACACATTACTCGACAAATCACGACTTGACTCGACCCGACAGCCTAGGTTTCCGCAACCTAAGCTCCGATACCATAAATGTAACACCCCCAAAACCGTATGGGAATATTACACGCCGTAGACCCCCTTCCACAAGGATCTACCAGGCTAAACATCCATAAACGACTAAATGCTTGCCCGGCCAGGGTCAAACAATATAATAATACAGACCGTTAAGGTCACTTACACATAAACACACAGACCGATGAGGTCACACAACTCTATCAACATAACTGACTAACAACATAACCCACACAGGGGTCGAAACACAATATAGCGGAAGACTGAATGAACTCTAACAATACAACCAAACTCTACCAACTCTCGACTCTTGATTAGTATCGCAGCTCGTCATCCTCTTGTGCCAATCCTGTGACTGCTCCCCTGAATCTGCATGTACCTGGATGCAAAACAGACATCCACCCCCCGATTACTCGAGGGTTAGTAAAACTCCACTGTTTTAGTAGTGCAAGTATCAAATCATACGAAATGTAACAAGCAATTAATAATCATGAATCAAATATAATAATCAAGTATCAATTATTCCCGGGAGGTTTTCACAAGGGAAGGTAAGCTATGAAGCACTCGAAAATAAGATTATCATCTCGGGAATTTTTGGAATTTCGAAACCTTTCGAAAATCTTAGGGTCTTAACCCAAATCTCAAATTGTATTTCAACAATTTACAGTACGAAAACATTTCCATAAATCTCGTGGGGCTCGGCCCAACATTCTTTCTTAAAACTTTTCCTTTAAAAACTTTGATTTGAAAAGTATCATGCTCATGACACCGTGATCCACCATCACGTGTCTCCGTAGGTTCAACAACCCGCATGGACTACATCACGCACAATTAAACAAACATAATCAATTCCGACACCGTGATCCATCATCACGTGTCTCCGTAGGTTCAACAACCTACACGGACTATTAACCAAACATAACCAATTTCGACACCGTGATCCACATCACGTGTCTCCGTAGGCATAACAACCCGCACGGACTATATCAATCACAACAATCACACACACGATCCACGATACCGTAGTCCACCGCCACGTGTCACCGTAAGCCCGTCGAGCTCACCGGTTGGGCCTGTGTCCGAAACTCATGGTCCACTGCCATGCGTTATCGTAGGCCTCGTCAGACCAGCACGATTGGACCTCAGTACCTCACTAAGTTCTGATCCCGTAGTCCACTGCCACGAATCCTCGTAGGTCCCGTCGAACCAACACGAGTGAGCTTAGCGGTCACACACATATTCACATTCACATTACATACAACAATGAGCACAATTAATCAATCACCTTGATCACCACAAAATCGTACATTGCACGCACATAACACAACCTCAACACTCGCAACAACTATCATCAATCAACGACATTTAACCAACATAACACACATTCAGTACACAATACATTGCACAACCAAGTGTACAACCATCCCATATGTACGTCGCATTCCTGCACAAATGGCACAACGCCTAACACGTATACTGATATAACACTATTATCGCAAAGCCTTCAAATTACGGAAAACACAACCAACTCAAATGGAACATAATTACAAAGGCAAGCAAAGTCATCATACATCTCATACATAATTACTAGTCGCAAGATACATGTCGTATAGTAAGATACTTGCCTTAATAACCGCTACCAAACGCTCCGAAGAACACAGTTCGACCGGGAAGCTCGGACCCCGAAGAAGACAATGAACGGAAGGGTTCCGACTCGAGTTCTTCACAAGAATTCGACCCTAACAACATAAATTCAATAAATCATCGATCATACGAGGAAGAATAATCGTACAACGCCCGAAAACCCCTCTATGACATTTTACCGGACACCTTTAAGGCGTCGGTCAAGAACTCGACCAAAACAACGAATCGATACGATCCAACCATGGGATAACAAGGGAAATGATACAATACATCTAAATAATCATCAATCCATCACAATCCTAAGTTAAATCGGATTAAACGGACAAAATCGAACAAAATACCCAAAATCCCCAAAATTAGATTTCTAGAAAATCTGACCTGATTCGCTTGATCAAAGGATGTTATAGGATGGATGATTGATGATATGAACTCCAAGACTTCATGGATTTATTGACCAACCACATCTCTCCATGATAGGAACAACCCCAACCGCGGAAGAGAAGTAGAAGAAGGAGAAAAATGGCGAAAAAAACGACTGTTGGGCCTTAAATAGGCTGACACAGTGTGCCGCGGCCCAGCCGAAGTGTGCCGCGGCACAGGGCCAAATCTGCCGGCAGTGACTCGGCAGTGTGCCGCGGACCTGCCGGCATGTGCCGTGGCATGCGGTACAGACGGGTCGGCCGAAGATTGAAATGTGTGTGTGCCGCGGCTCGGCCAAGTGTGCCGCGGCCCTTCCGGCAGGCTGCTCGGCCAAAACTGGGACACGTGAGTGACTTAGCTATTTCGACCATAACTCCCTCGTCCGGACTCCGATTGACTCACCGTTTGAACCATTGGAAAGCTAACTCGATGCTTTATAATATTGCAAAGATTCAGAATTTTTGGAGTTCCCAAAAATTAATGGTGATCTAACAAAGTCGAACTCATACGTGGAAAAGTCGTCTAATAATACTAAACTCACGAAAATGACATCGAAACCCGAACCTGAATACGAATCGAATATACGGTCACGAAGTACTCGCAAAGACGAATCTAAGAGCTAGTAGAACACACGATTCCGACCACCCGAAGGCTCGAAATTCGACAACGGAAGGTAATAACCCCAAACTTTGGGAAATTACGAAAATGGCCCAAAATGTCCGAAAATCACGATACGTGATCGAATAACCAAACCGAAGTTCACAACACGTCTAAAAAAGTTAAACGGACTTACGGGAAACTCGAAACAGTAATTTCGAATGAGATTCACGAGAATCGAACTCGAGTGCGGAAAAGTCGTTAATAAACACGGAACTCAACAAAACAATACCGAAACGAACTCGGATGACAAAAAGTGTAGAATTAATCATTCTCATAATGACGAGACGGTCCCAAGCGAGTCCTCTAAACGGGCCTCTGCCGAAAAAAGAAAATTACCGGAAATCCGAAATTGCGGATATTACAGTAGCTGTCCGGACGTAATCAAGGAACCGGCGCGGCCGCCGCCCCTTCATCTGGGCACAAGGTTTCTCCCTCCTTATTAACCGGAAGATAATGACTCTCTAAGTCGATTAAGGGCTCCTTTCCAGTCGCACGATCCGTCCGGACAGGGCTCGGCACGGATACAGGAACTTCAGGAGCAGGCCGAGCCTCCGCCTTAGTCACACTGCCCTCAGGCTCGGTCTCCATCCTTTTCCGCTTGCCCGCGCGCTCCCTCTGCTCGGCGGCTTCGGCATCCAATCTCGACGCGCTGCGCGGGTGTTTCCTTCCTCCCCGACAAAACCTTGACCCTGGGACTGGAAAAGGAAGAAAGTTAAAAAATACCTGAGGAAGACTTGATGCTCGGATCAGTGGATCGAAGTCCGGCCGCCCAGAGATTTTCTTCAGTTACTAGAAGATGCGACTTCCTCTGCTCGGCGGGGAGATCCAGAAGCTTCTCAATCCGGTCGTCAAACTCGAAAGATGTCTCCTGCGCCGGGATACACTCTGCACATGAAATAAACGATGAGCGTTAGAAAAAAAAGGAACTGAAAAAGAAAGCACAACACTTACGCATTTTTTCAATAAAGTGTAGGGGGGGTCCGAAGCTCCGCGTCCATAACACCGGGCTCAAATTCGTCCACCGAGCTCCTCCAAGACCCCCCAACGAAAAAACACTGCTCCTTCCAACTGTGGATAGTCTCCGGTACATCCACCATCTCCTTGTGCATGGCATGCCGAACTGTCAGATAAAACCAGCCGGAGCCGGATCTACCAACCAATCTCCACAGAAAGAGGCTGTTGAACTCCTCGAAGCTGGGCTCGGGACAGCCGTGCTGATGGAAGAGAACGAAAAGGCCCACCACCCGAGCCCAAGAATTGGGGTGAATTTGAGCCAGCGGGAGGCCCCACTGCCTCAGCCAGCGGGAGAAGGTTAACGGAAGCGAAAACCTCAGCCCTGCCAGTAAAGAACGATAGTACACCATCGTACAACCGAGAGGCGGAGTGTGAAGCCTCTCCTTGGGAGTCGGAACAAACATCCACACCGCAGTCGGGATCTTGAACCGCCGCCGCCAAACCACTAACTACTCTTCCGTGACAGTGCTGCGGATCGAGGCCGAGTCCCACTCCGCCTCCACGAAAGGGGACGGCCGAGGCCGAATCCAGGCCGCCACACGCTTAACCCCTTCTTCCTCCGGAGTCTCGCCGACCCCCGTCAACGGCACCGCCACCTCCGCGTCTTCGGATCCCGGTGACCTCACGACCTTGCCGCCTTCCTCCTCATCGCTCCAGTTGACGGGAACACCCCCTATCGACAGATTCTCCACCCTCGTGCGGTCCGACGAGACAGCCAACTCCTACGCCGCCATCTCATCCCTCAAATTTGACATCTTAAATAGAAAAAGGAAAAAGAGACTTACCGGGAATTTCTCTCTGAAATCAGAAAAGAATACCGAAACTTTTTTCTCTCTCTTCTCTGCAAGAAAAAATGAAAATGGCTGAAGGAATAATGAGGAAGGAGAAACTCTATATTTATAAGAGAAAGAAGACATTAAATGCCCAGCGCGTGGCACGACGATTCACACTGAACCATCGCAAAGACCGAAAGCGCGTGAACGCGTTATCAAATCAGATTCGTCCACGTGTCTCCCTCATCATGACACCTAGAACCCTGAAATCGAATCGATGCATCTCCCGAAGGGACGTCCCTTCGAGAGATCTTATCCTCCCACCAGCCGGATCGGCCTTACTACGAAACGACTCCAGCCCTGGCCAACCCGGCACGGCCCTAGACTCGGGGGCCCTTGTTGATAGTCCATCCGTCTTGGCATCCACGTAAGCACTCCAGTCATCTGAACCGGCCGGTCAGAGCAACAAGACGGACCGAGTACGAATCAAATTCTCTCCCAGGCTTGTTACAGACCGGACCGGTCAGAAACGTCAAAGGCCGACCAGATATCTAGACCGGAAGGGCCGACCAGATCCAGGATGAATACGCTCCAACTCAAAATTACGACAAGGCCGACCAGAACGGCGGGAGACCCGAGGACCGACCCCAGCGGATAAGCATTGCCAGAAGCATGCGGGACAGGCACACAGGATAATTAATGCATGCTGTCATGTCCCTTCCCGAAGCAATCCTTAGAAGCCGCCACGTGTCCAAGGCATGTTTCCACTCTGACAAGTGTTTTGGGCATATTCCCCAACATTCTCCAGCTGTCATCTCCTGATTGGCCGAGATTGTCTATATAGAAAAAGTGTACAGAAAAAAGGGACTTAAAATTTTGTGCGAAAATAGAGAGAGAGAAATGAGAGAAAAGATAAGACTTGTAATAAACAAGCGAAAAACATAGACCAACTCAAAATATTCAACTCGGCTCTATATCATATTAAGGTCATTAATAAAATTTTTGATCTAATTTATTCCATCTCATTTATTGTATTCTACGTGTCTTCGATCCATTCATCTAGATCAGCATACATGACGTTGACCAAATCAGCTGTCAACAACTCCTAATCTTATTTTCAGTTTTTTATATGGATGGTAACTATATGTGCGGGTATACTCGATGAAGATGTGAATCGAACTACACAGTGACTATGGATCTCAATCATACTATTCAGTTTGGTAATCAAAATCTACAAAATTCGATTGGTAAATTTTTTCAAGTAAATATCTTATATCTTTGATAGAATGTTATATCGACTTTTCACATGGTGAATGAGTTTGAGAACCACATACATGTGAAGCTTAGATTTTGGATTCAGTATTTTAACATTTAAGGATTCGGTTTTATTACACGGTTTGGATTCTAACCCTTATTTATTTAAAGAGTATTTTTGAACAGAAAGCATTTGTTCAAACTTCTCATTTCCGCAAGAAAATTTATTCGTTGAAACTTTAAGTTTGTTTTGAATTCTCAAAAGATCATCCTTCAATTTATTTTCAATTTCAAGACTCTTCGAATGATCGGTTTCAATAACTTTCCCTTTTTGAATTTTGGAGATTTCATCGTCCAATAATTTATTTTTCGATTTGAGGGATTTAATTTCAATTAAAGTATTTTGATAATCGGTATGTAAAAGTTCGAATGCTTCAAAAAGTTTATCGTGAGAGGATGTACTAACCTGACTTTCGACGTCTCTTTCGTCGAATGAGCTCTTTGCCATGAGTGCGAGGTTATTTTGAATATATTCATCGTATTCCTCGTTGTCACTCCACGTGGCTATAAGAACTTCTTTCTTTAGATTTGAGCCTCGATAATTCTTAGCAAAGCGGCCTGGTTTACCACAGTTTCGACAGTTGTTGAATTTCTTAGATTCGCCCGATTTGATGTCCTTCCTTCTTCGGTTCAGTAAGTTTTGATACATATTAATATTTTTGGCATAATATGCCAATTCTTCGTCATCTTCATCTACCGGGATTTCTTCTTTAAGGAGTGATTTTTTAGTAGCTTTGAGAGCTACCATTTTCTCTTTGGGTTTCGGCTTGACACTTCGTGATTTTAGAACAATCTCATAATTTATTAGCGAACCTATAAGGTTGCTAAAGTCGAGCGTGTTGAGATCTCGCTAGGTAGAAGATTTCTTGATTTTTTTCACTACTCAATAGTGGTTTCCCGAACGAATCAAGTCCATTGGTGATGACCGAAAATCGGTCGAACATGTTGGTGATGGACTCGTCACCCTTCATCATGAATAACTCATAGTCATGGAGAAGCATATTAATCTTCGTCTCCTTGACTTGAGTTGTTCCCTCGTGTGTGATTTCAAGAATCTTCCAAATTTCTTTTGCACTTTCACACGAAGAAATACAGTTGACCTCCTCTGGATTTAAGGCACAATATAAAAGTTGAGTGGCCTTACAATTTAGTTGATCGTTCTTCCAATACTCGTCATTGTACTCTTCGAAGCTCTTAAATGACCCGTCGGATTTGGTTGGAACTTTCGGGCCAAGGCAGATGATCTTCCAGATTTCTATATCATAAGTACGAAAAGATCGACATCTTTTTCTTCCAAGTCATGTAATTCGATCCGTCGAAAAATGGAGGTCAATTTAGAGAAAGGCCTTCGACCGGGGCAAATTAAAAAGTCATCGGATCTTTTTCTCCTCGGATGTTAATCCACTTTTAAGAGATACCCGCTCTGATACCAATTGTTGAGAAATTTTGTACCTTAGCCGTTTGAAATTTACGCAAACTGTAATAGAGTTTTCAAACTCTTTTGTGTTGCGGAAGCGTATTTAAATTGCGGAAGATAAAAGACACAAGATTTATAGAGGTTCGGCAAACGTACCTACATCATATCTCCGTATCTTTTTCTATAGGCTCAAGATCAACCTCTGCGCCCCGTCTTCTATCAGTCAGAAGGATACCATTAAAATCTCATCTTCTATTGGTCCGAGATAAACCGTTACACTCTTGTCTTTATATCGGTCTAAGATAAGTTTCCTTTTCTATCGGACAAGGAAGCAACCTATCTAACTTTCTATTGGTACTAGACAACCCCACTTGGATTTAGATATGATTCTAATAATGTCGGATCAACGGTCCTAATAACACCGAATCAATCTACAATCTGTATCTTTCCTCTCGTGTATATTTTCGTGTATGAACACTCAAACACTTATCAATTAAGCATAATTACAACAACAAAGATGTATACAGTGATATATGATCAATATGTGATTTGCTTGAAGTTGTTGTATTGAATGATACCAAATGACTTGATATTTATAGGCAAGTTCCTTTAACTAGCCGTTAGCAACTGCATCCTTCATTATGTACATTAGACGCCATCCGTAGCATACGTTAACAGTGTTACGTACGCTAACATCTTCATGTTACGTACGTTAAGCTTAATTCAAATCAGTCCAGTAACATTTTGCCTCTTCCATTACGTATGTTAGCTTATCCGATTTACGTACATTAATTGCACCTTGTAGAATCTCCACAGGCTTTTGGACTGTATTCTTCCATGGGAATTTTGGATCCTCGAACTCGGGACGAAAACCAGTCACCTTATATACTCTAGCTCCTTGACCTGGCCCGGGTCCATCCAGTCTCCTGATTGCAGTAGCTATACTGTCATCCAATAGTATTTCCATCTCCCTTTCTATTTCTAACCTCCACCTCCTTGCAGCTTCACGAGCCTCTTCCCCCTTTTGGTTATTATCAAGTTGAGTGACCTTACAATGAATATCCTGGACAATATCTATAGAGTCAGCTTTCTTGTTCTGAATATATTTCACTTAGTCCCCAGGACTTGCGTCTGCTATAGTCAGGTCGTCAATGTTGGAACGGAATCGGAATAATGCGCCGTTTGTGCGGAAGCGATTATTAAAGTGCGGAATTTAAATGACACACGGATTTATAGAGGTTCGTCTATAATCGAGCCTACGTCCTCTCTCGGTATCTTTTTCTATAGGTTGAAGATATAAATCTATGCACCTCTTTTCTATCGGTCGAGGGATTACCGTTACAATCACGTCTTCAATTGGTCCGTGATAAACCACTCGTACTTGTCTTTGTGTCGGTCCAAGTTAAACCATTTTCATTTTCTATTGGACAAGGAATCAACCTCTCTAACTTTCTATCGGTACTAGATAAACCTCACTAAGATAGCAATTGCGATTCTAATAATGCCGGATCCTTGATCCTAATAACACCGAATCCAATCGTATCTTTTCTTTTACCTCTCGTGTATGTGTTGAATGTATAAACACTCAAACTAACAATATAAGCTCAATATCACAACAAAAATATAATGTATATCAATCACTAATGAATGTATCATTTGATTGAAGTTGTTGTAGTGAAACAATACCATAGGAATGGTATATATAGCCTTCTTCATCAAACTAGCCGTTAGCTCCCTGACTCTTCATTACGGCCGCTATCTTCTTCATATTACGTACGTAAGATTTTTTACGTACGTTAACTTATCAATGTTACGTACGCTAACATCTCCCAGTATCAGTACAGTAGCATCTGATTCGATCATTACGTACGTTAATCAATCACCGATTACGTACGTTAAGGATACGTCATTGCTGATGTCATATATCCGTTGCCGCCTTTCTGACTTTGACTCGTCCAACGTTCTTCTTGTTTGAATTCACAAACATCACATTACATACGTTAAACAACTCTCATTACGTACGTTAAGCTGCACATGTTACGTACGCTATGATAGTTTTATTACGTAAGTTAAGCTTGTATTTTCCAGCTTTCTGCAACTTCATTTTCTTCGTTGATTTGCTTCGCCTTTTTGTTGTTTTGTTTTGTGTAACAACTTTAATCATCAAAACACTATTAAGCATGTATGGAACAAAATGTTCCAACAATCTCCCCCTTTTTGATGATTACAAAACAACACTTCGTCAATGGGATTTACCTGCAAAAATACAAATATATGTATATGTGTAAAGACCAAAGTTTTCGACTTTGTCCATTTTGTTAGTTTCTTCTCCCATTTCTTTTTCGAATCATTCTTTCCTTTTCTTTTTCTTTTCGAATTTTCAAATTTTCATCTTCTTTTCGACGTCTCCTCATTTTTCTTTTCAACTTCATCTTTTCGACTTTTCTTCGATTTTCTCCCTCTTTCAGGGTTAATCCCATTCCTTTTCTTTTCTCCTTTTATCTCCCCCTTTTTGTTTTCATCAAAAAGTATAATAACTGACAATAAAATGATAAATACCAAATTGATGTAAAAAACATGCGATACCAAATGATGAATATAACTATATGCATGAATAGGGTATAAACTCCCCCTGAAAATATTATCTCCCCGTTGAAAAATTATTACTCCCCCTGAGTAAAATACAAATTAAATTTTGGGCATCCGACCTATAGTTGGTTTTTGTTTCGAGACATGAACGATGTTTGGGATGGTGGTTTCTTTAGGAATCCAAATTTTCTTAACTTTAATCGTCCGTCTTGGGCTTTTACAGTTTGCAATATGGTGCCCGATTTTCAAATATTTTTCGCAATAGGGTATAGTAAAATTTAAGGACTCGTTTTTAGAACGAGGTTTGAATCCCAACCCCCGTTTATTTAAAGTAAACTTTTGAACCGAGAGCATATTTTCAAATTTCTCGTCTCCGAGAGAAAATTTCTTCGTTAAATTTGTGAGCTCGGTTTGCATTTTAACAAGATCATCCTTTAAAATATTTTCATTTTCAATGCATTTTGAATGATCGATCTCGACAAATTTTCCCTTTTCAAGAATTTTGGAATATTCAATTTCGAATGATTTATTTTAAGATTTAAGGGATTTAATCTCGGATAAAGCATTTTGAAAATCGGTATGAAGTAATTCAAATATTTCAAATAATTCATCGTGAGACGATGTACTTACTTGACTTTCAATGTCGCTATCATCGAATGAACTTCGGGCCATGAGAGCGAGATTATTTTGATTGATAAAATCATCATCTTCGTCTTCATCGCTCCATGTTGCAACGAGAACCTCCTTCTTGGGTTTAGCTCGGCAATTCTTTGCAAAGTGGCCTGGTTTACCACATAATCGACAATTGTTGTCGAATTTCTTAGATTCGCCCCAGATGTCTTTCTTTCTCCGGTTTAATAAGTTTTGGAACTTATTAATATTCTTGGCATAATATGCCGATTCTTCATCGCTATCATCCACCGGAATTTCTTCTCTTTTTGACATCTTAGCCTTCAAGGCTATCGATCTTTCCTTCGGTTTCGACTTTGCATTTCGAGATTTAAGGACAATCTCGTAATTTATTAGTGAACCAACGAGGGCACTAAAATCAAGATTATTGAGATCTTTCGATTCCATAATCGCCGTCACCGTGCCGTCCCATTCCCCAGGTAGTGATCTTAAGATTTTCTTGACTTTCTCAGTACTTGATAATGGTTTACCGAACGAAGCAAGTCCATTTGTGATGACCGAAAATTGGTCGAGTATGTTAGTGATAGACTCGTCACCCTTCATGAATAGCTCGTAGTCATGGAGAAGCATATTGATCTTCATCTCATTGACTTGAGTTGTCCCTTCGTGTGTGATTTCAAGAATTTTCCATATTTCTTTAGCACTTTCACACGATGAGATACGATTGACCTCTTCCGAATTTAAGGCACAAAATAGAAATTGAGTAGCCTTACAATTTAGATGGTCATTCTTCCAATCCGCGTCATCATATTCTTCGAAAGATTTAAGCGTACCATCGGATTTGAGTGGAATTTTCGGACCAAGACATATTACTTTCCAAAACTCGATGTCATATGCTCGGATGATTACTGATATCTTTTTCTTCCACATCATGAAATTTGAGCCATCAAAAAATGGTGGTCGGTTGAGAGCAAGGCCTTCGACTGGAGCATATTGAAACGCCATTTGGATAGACTCCTTGGATGTTAAGCCATTTATTGGAGGTACCGCTCCCATACCAATTGTTGGAACGGAATCAGAATAATGCGCCGTTGTGCGGAAGCGATTATTAAAGTGCGGAATTTAAACGACACACGGATTTATAGAGGTCCGGCTATAATCGAGCCTACGTCCTCTCTCAGTATATTTTTCTATAGATTGAAGATATAAACCTCTGCACCTCTCTTCTATCGGTCGAGGGATTACCGTTACAATCACGTCTTCAATTGGTCCGTGATAAACCACCCGTACTTGTCTTTGTGTCGGTCCAAGTTAAACCGTTTTCCTTTTCTATCGGACAAGGAATCAACTGCTCTAGCTTTCTATCGGTACTAGATAAACCTCACTAAGATAGCGAATGTGATTCTAATAATGCCGGATCCTTGATCCTAATAACACCGAATCCAATCGTATCTTTTCTTTTACCTCTTGTGTATGTGTTGAATGTATAAACACTCAAACTAATAATATAAGCTCGATATCACAAAAAAAATATAATGTATATCAATCACTAATGAATGTATCATTTGCTTGAAGTTGTTGTAGTGAAACAATACCATAGGAATGGTATATATAGCCTTTTTCATCAAACTAGCCATTAGCTCCCTGACTCTTCATTACGGCCGCTATCTTCTTCATATTACGTACGTAAGATTTTTTACGTACATTAACTTATCAATGTTACGTACGCTAACATCTCCCAGTATCAGTCCAGTAGCATCTGATTCGATCATTACGTACGTTAATCAATCACCGATTACGTACGTTAAGGATACGTCATTGCTGACGTCATATATCCGTTGCCGACTTTCTGACTTTGACTCGTCCAACGTTCTTCTTGTTTGAATTCACAAACATCACATTACATACGTTAAACAACTCTCATTACGTACGTTAAGCTGCACATGTTACGTACGCTATGATAGTTTTATTACGTAAGTTAAGCTTGTATTTTCCAGCTTTTTGCAACTTCATTTTCTTCGTTGATTTGCTTCGCCTTTTTGTTGTTTTGTTTTGTGTAACAACTTTAATCATCAAAACACTATTAAGCATGTATGGAACAAAATGTTCCAACAGTCAATCTTTTGATCGTTGGCATTAAGTCTAGACCCGATACTCTAGGGAAATGACTATTTTAGCTTCGACAACCCACAACTTTTCTTGTTCCTGCTTGAGAATTTATGTTGATACATTTGGAGATGATGTAGATTGCATTAGGCAAAAGCCTGAAGGCTTCTTCAACGTCCCATATCGCTCTTTTTATAAGAGTAAGTTCATCTTGGGCGATATGTCGCATCCAGTCGAGTTCCTTCCCGACAGCATATAGTGCTTTAGCAGCATCCTGCAAGAACATGGTTTGACGATATATGCATTACATTTGCTCTATTTTGGATTTGGTACGAGGCGAGTAAGTTTCAGAGTTTGAGAGCTCACCTACCTGTTCGATGATGACGCTATCTGTAAGCTTCTTCGATTTGTCATCAGGTAGGAAATCCTCATCTGGTTCAGAAGATGAACCTGTTGGGATAAGAGGGATTACCTACTCGGTGGAAGATAACAGGGACTGATCATTCCTGCCTCGATTCAGTTTATATAGCCTGTTGAACAGGAGAGACTAATTCCTCATGCTAGCTCCCAGCTTACGCCTGTTCCTTGGGAGGGACTGAATCCTCATGTCTAATGGCGTGGGTCGCATTCTTCTAGGTCAGAGGGACTGATTCTTCATTAGCGGGAGATGCTGCAGTTTCTTTAGTTATAAGAGGGACTGATTCCTCCTGGAAGTTGTCACCCTAGGCTACTTCGTTCTGAGGGGTGGGGGACTTAGGCTTTTCAGATGCTTGCCTGGATGTCCCATGGCCCTGGGCAGCCTGTATCTTGGCGAACTCTTTTTCTCGGCCTCTTCACGGCTCATCTGCATCTAAGCATGTAGGGACTCGTTGACCCATCAGAGTCTGGATCGGAGTGGTGACTTGATATCTGAGTACCATCTTAGGACGCTTTCTTTCCCTTTAATATAACCTTCTCCTTTTCCACAAAATATTTGGTGATTAGCTCGTGGCAAAAGGGATCATTCCATCTGATCAGGACTTCGACGTTGAAGGTGTTAGTAACCTCCAACACAAACACCTCCTTGTCCTTACATTGTTCCCAGTTATATAGGTTTCCGTATAGGGCGACCCTACAGTTCTTCCATATTCTAAAGCATTCAATTGCTTAATCGATCTGGACTTGGAGGACAATTTGATTGATGATTGCTGAGGGGGAGAGACTCCAAACAGTCGAGGGTTCTAATGCCCGGCTAAGATCCTCTTCAAGTATGGGATCCTATTGAGGAGGTCGAAATCCGTTAATTTTAAAAACCATGAGGGTTCAAGTCCCTCTCATCCGAGGTTGACGCCCGTACGCTAGGCCCCCGGGGACGGGAAAGACGTTCGGTAGATAGAGTGGGGTGCCCTATTGGGAGAGGATCTCCTTACAGGGGTAGAGACCCTGTGAGGAGAAGTGGTTGTCGGCTCCGTAGGGGCAGCCGCTTCACCAACTTCATCCAGCTTCGCAAACAACTGGTCATCCGTCATGGCCGCAACTGGCTCAGGATCTGCTATGGGAGCAGTCGGTATTTTTGTAACACCCCAAAAACAAACCGGGAATATTACAGTGTCGTGGACCCTGCGCCGGAACCCATAAGGCTAAATGTTATTTTCACAATCTTTTCAAACACACCAAGAGGCCAAAGACAGTAATATGTTTCAAATACTCAAATACTCTCCAAAAATCTATCTTCCAAATACCATCATAAAAAACCCAATTAAAAGTAAAGTAATGTGCTTGATCAAAGAAATAGGCTAAGGCTCAATGGGGCTTCTAAGGATAAAATGTAATGGGCTTCTAAGGTTAATCCTAATTGCCTTTTATTGGAGCAAGATCGGAATATGCGCCGTGTTGTGGAAGCATAAAATAAAGTGCGGAAATTAAACGATGCATGGATTTATAGAGGTTCGGCTATAATCGAGCCTACGTCCTCTCTCGGTATCTTTTTCTATAGGTTGAAGATAAAAACCTCTGCACCTCTCTTCTATCGGTTGAGGGATAACCGTTACAATCACGTCTTCTATTGGTCCGTGATAAACCACTCGTACTTGTCTTTGTGACGATCCAAGTTAAACCATTTTCCTTTTCTATCGGACAAGGAATCAACCACTCTAGCTTTCTATAGGTACTAGATAAACCTCACTAAGATAGCGATTGCGATTATAATAATATCGGATCCTTGATCCTAATAACACCGAATCCAATCGTATCTTTTCTTTTACCTCTCGTGTATATGTTGAATGTATAAACACTCAAACTAACAATATAAGCTCAATATCACAACAACAGTGTAAGTATATCAATCTCTGATGAATGAATCGTGGGGAATTCTAGGGTTCACCCTTCCTTGTATTTGGTTAACATACACCACATTAAGATGTACTTAATTATAACCATTGGATGAATAGTAAATTTATTATAAATGATTGTACTAAATCTTAACCACATATATTATAATTGTAGTACATTATATTTTTATATATATTCTGAAAAGTAAAAAAAATTCTGAAAAATTCTGAAAAAAATAAAAAAAATCTGGAAAATTAGGAAAAAAATTAAAAAATCTGGAAAAAAATTCGGACCTTTTATTTTTTAAGAAAAAATTATTTGAAATAAATATTAAAAATCAAATCTTTTATTTAAAATTGAAAAATAAAAAGTAAAAATAAAAAAATTAAAATTGGATAATTTAAAAATCGACAAAAAATACTTTTATTTTTAAGAAAATAGATATGGAATAATATTAAAAATCAGAATTTTTATTTAAAATTCGAAAATAAAAAGTCAAAAATAAAAAATTAGAAAAATTTTAAAATCGACAAAAAATCGGAACTTTTATTTTTAAAAAAATATATGGAATAATAATAGAAATCAGAATTTTTATTTAAAATTCGAAAATAAAAAGTAAAAAATAAAAAATTAAGAAAATTGAAAAATTTAAAAAATCTGAAAAAAATCAGAATTTTTATTTTTTAAAAAAATTATCTGTAATAATAATATTAAAAATCAGATCTTTTATTTAAAATTCAAAAATAAAACGTAAAAGATCTTATTTTTAATTTTATTATTTTCAGAATTTTAAAAATATTATTTTAAATTTTTAATATTTTTTTTTTATTTTTGAATTTTAAATAAAGGATCTGATTTTTAATATTATTGTTCAAGATAATTTTTCTTAAAAATAAAATTTACCTTTTTTTGATTTTTAAATTTTGCGGAATTTTCGAATTTTCAATTTTTTATTTTTTGATTTTTGGATTTTTCGAATTTTACAGGATTTTTTTATTTTTTAGGTTTTTCAAAATTCCGTAGTGGAATATAGACAAATTCATAAATAAAAAAGTACTGAATTGGAAAAAATAAAAAAATTATGTAGGTGTGAAATTTATTTTTTAATATAAAAAATAAAAGGTTAAATACGTAATTTCAATTCTAAAAGTACGACTCTGACAAAATACTTGTACTAGATTACAATATACATATGGCTAAGATTTAGTACTATTGATTTAATTATAGTTACAATTAATCTAACGGTGGAAATTAAGTACATTTTAACTTGATGTATATTCACCAAGTACATTCTTGGTGGACCGCAGAACTACCCATGAATCGTTTGCTTGAAGTTGTTGTATGGATGAATACCAAGAATGTGGTATTTATAGGCTCCAAAGCCTCAACTAGCCGTTAGCTTCTTGTTCCTTCATTACGTATGCTATATCCTTCATGTTACGTACGCTAGCTCGTGTTACGTACGTTATTCCGTCGGTGTTACGTACGTTAGCTTAGTCTAGTTTCAGTCCAATAACCTTCGTTTCTTTCCTTACGTACGTTATCAACCATCCATTACGTACGTTAAGTATACGTCATTGCTGATATCATATATCCGTTGCCGCCTTTGACTCTTACCAATGTTCATCTGGTTTGAACTCTGAAACACATCTTTATGTACGCTAACCATCATCTCTTACGTACGCTAAGTGACTTACATTACGTACGTTATATAGCTTATGTTACGTACGTTAAGCTTGCATAAATTCAGCTTTTTGCACTTCGTTTCCTTCGATGCTTTGCTTCGTCTCTTTGTTGTTTTGTTTTATGTATCAACTTAAATCCTCAAAACATTATTATAGCATGTATGGAATAAAATGTTCCAACAATCTCCCCCTGTTTGATGATTACAAAACAACACTTTGTCAATAGGATTTGCCTGCAAAAATACAAATATATGTATATGTGTACAGACCAAAGTTTTCGACTTTGTCCGTTTCGTTAGTTTCTTCTCCCATTTCTTTTTCGACTCCTTCTTTCCTTTTTTTTTCGTTTCGAATTTTCAAATTTTCATCATCTTTTCGACGTCTCCTCATTTTTCTTTTCAACGTTATCTTTTCGACTTTTTCTTCTCCTTTTCTCCTTTCAACTTTTATTTTTTTTTTCAGTTTGAACTTTTCGACTTTTTTTCGATTTTTCTTCCCCTTTCAGGGTTAATCTCATTCTCCTTTCTCCCCCTTTTTGTTTTCATCAAAAAGTATAATAAAAATAAATATAATGATACCAAATATAAAATATGCATGATACCAAATGATAAATATAATTATATGCAAGGATAGGGTATAAACTCCCCCTAAAAAAATTATCTCCCTTAAAAAGAATTTATTACTCCCCCTAAGTAAAATATTTTGATAAATAATCAACTTTTGGGGATCCAACCGAGAGTTGGTTTTTCATTTGAAATATAGACGATATTTGAAATATTTGTTCCTTTAGGAATCCAAATCTTTTTAATTTTAATCGTCCGGCGTGGGCTTTTACAGTTAGAAATGTGGCGCCCGATTTTTAAACATTTTTCGCATTGGGTATCTTTAAATTTAAGGATTCGTTTTTAGAACGAGGTGTGAATCCCAACCCCTGTTTATTTAAAGTAAACTTTTGAACCGGGAGCATATTTTCAAATTTCTCGTTTCCGAGAGAAAATTTCTTCGTTAAATTTTTGAGCTCGGTTTGCATTTTAATAAGAGCATCATTTAAAATATTTTCATTTTCAAGGCATTTAGAATGATCGATTTCAACAAATTTCCCTTTTTCCAAAATTTTGGAATTTTCAATTTCCAAAGATTTATTTTTGGATTTAAGGGATTTAATTTCGGATAAAGCATTTTGATAATCCGTATGCAATAATTCAAATGCTTCAAATAATTCATCGTGAGAATTACTTACTTGGCTTTCGACATCGCTATCGTCGAATGAACATCGGGCCATGAGAGCGAGATTATTTTGATTGATAAAATCATCATCTTCGTCTTCATCGCTCCATGTTGCAACGAGAACCTCCTTCTTGGGTTTAGCTCGACAATTCTTAGCACTGGTTTTTCACATAATCGACAAGAGTTGTCGAATTTCTTAGATTCACTCGTTTGGATGTCCTCCTTTCTCCGGTTTAATAAGTGTTGGAACTTATTAATATTCTTGGCATAATATGCCGATTCTTCATCGCTATCATCCACCGGAATTTCTTCTCTCTTTGACATATTAGCCTTTAAGGCTATTGATCGTTCATTCGGCTCTGGCTTGACACTTCGTGATTTTGACACTATCTAATAATTAATTAGCAAACCAATGAGGGCGCTAAAATCAAGCGTATTGAGATCTTTCGATTCCATAATTGCAGTCACAGTGCCGTCCCATTCACTAGGTAGTGATCGTAAAATTTTCTTGACTTTTTCACTACCAGATAATGGTTTACCGAACGAAGCTAGTCCATTTGTGATGACCGAAAATCGGTCGATCATATTGGTGATGGACTCGTCACCTTTCATCATGAATAACTCGTAGTCATGGAGAAGCATATTGATCTTCGTATCCTTGACTTGAGTTGTCCCTCCGTGTGTGATTTCAAGAATTTTCCATATTTCTTTAGCACTTTCACACGACGAGATACGATTGACCTCTTCCGGATTTAAGGCCCAATATAGAAGATGAGTAGCCTTAGAATTTAGATGGTAGTTCTTCCAATCCTCGTCATTATGTTCTTCGAAAGTCTTAAGAGATCTGTCAGGTTTGATTGGAACTTTCGGGCCAAGAAAAATGATCTTCCAAATCTCGATGTCATACGCTCGGATGAATATTGACATCTTTTTCTTCCATGTCATGAAATTTGCGCCATCAAAAAATGGTGGTCGGTTAAGAGCAAGGCCTTCGACTGGAGCAAATTGAAACGCCATTTGGATCGACTCCTTGGATGTTAAGCCGTGTATTGGAGGTACTACTCCGATACCAATCGTTGGAGCAAGATCGGAATATGCGCAGTGCTGCGGAAGCGTAAAATAAAGTGCGAAAATTAAAAGATGCACGGATTTATAGAGGTTCGGCTATAATTGAGCCTACGTTCTCTCTCGGTATCTTTTTCTATAGGTTGAAGATAAAAACCTCTGCACCTCTCTTCTATCAGTCGAGGGATAACCGTTACAATCACGTCTTCTATTGGTCCGTGATAAACCACTCGTACTTGTCTTTATGTCGGTCCAAGTTAAAGCGTTTTCTTTTTCTATCGGACAAGGAATCTGTAATATCCGGGGGTAATTTTTTTTCGTGTTACTGTTGATTTGTATGTATTCATTTAGAATTGTACAAGTGTTGTTGTTTTGGACTAATACAATATATATTGTATTGGAATATTTTGGGATCGAAATATTTATACTTGTCGTCGGGTTGGTTTCGTCGTTTGTATGTTGATTGGAGAGTTTGGATTTTTGGCTAAGTTCATAGCCTTAGCGTACGCTACGGGTGTAGCATTACGTACGCTAGCGTGTTGCCATTACGTATGTTATGCCTGTAAGGTTACGTACGTAATGCTTGGTAGGTGGCAGGAACCTTCCTCGTGGTTAACTTTTGGCCGGTGGGTCCCGAGCATCTTCCGATCGGATCTCACTATTGCAGTCCCTTACATACGTTAAGAGGTGAACTCTACGTACGTAATGCAGATCTTGTTAACGTACGTAATATGTTTTTGTTTATGTACGTTAAGGCCTTCGTATTTTAGTCCAGTTAGTTCTGGATTTACATTACGTACGTTAATGTCTTAGCATAGCGTACGTAATGCCTCTTACGTACGTTAACCATAGTGTACAACGTACGTAATGAATTGGTCAGTCTATTTATCTTGGTTTCGTCTTTCATTTCCTCACGAACCAAAACACATATTCTTTCCCTAGAATCGTCCGTTTGGACTTGTTATTGATGTTTAGCCTCTTCCAACTCGATCTTGATCATCCTAGCTTGGATTGAAACTTGAAGTTGGAAGCTTGTTGGTGCTCCTTTGGTGTTTGGAGGCTTCTTCTTGTTCTTCTTTGGTAAGTTCCCTCAATCTCTTGTTCTTCAAGTGATTTTCGAGTTTTTGTTGTTGTTTTCTTCGGGTATTGTTTGATTAATGGAGTATATCAGGATTCTTCATAGTTTTGATAAACTTTTGATGAAGAACATGATGGTATTGCTTGAGTTGGATTGTGTTCTTGATGTTTAGAAGGTTTGGAGGTTATAATCATGTCTAGGAAGGATTATGTTAAGATTGTTATATGATTAACATAGTCTTGATATGATTATTGTAGTTGGTGGTGTTCTTGAAAGATTTTAACCATTTTAGTAAGGGTTTATGATGATTTAGGAGGTGATTATCATAATTTGAAAATGGTTGAGTGAATCTTGTTGTTTAATCCGAATTCATGATGTATTGATGAATGATTTTTGTTTCAGACATCATGATTATTGAGTTGATGATGTTCTTGGGGTGATAATGATAATAGTGATAATATTATCATTGTAGGAGGATCAATTTGATGATATTGGTGATATTATCATTTTGAGATGATTGTTTCGATGATTGTTCTTAAGTGAATCTTGTTGAATGGATTTCAAAAGTGTTAAGAACGTAATGATCATGTTAATTGACCATCGAGGTGTTGGAGGATGTTGGAATTCATAGTTGAGAACTATGATATTCGTTCGTGCGGTGTGATCGATTCGTGTTTGAATCGGGCTTTGTCCTTGTCGTTGTTTTCTATTGATTTTGTGTTTTCTTTTAATGAATCGTTTTCATTCAAGGTTGTTCGAGTGTTTGTGATCGTCGGGAGGCGCCGTTCTCGTTTCATGCCAGGACGTTGATTGTGGAAGGACTTTCTCGCCTTCGGTTTGAGGCAAGTTTTATACTTGTACTGGTCAATGAGATTAATGTTATCATATATGTGTATGAATGTATTGTATCATTTCGAGACTTAGTCTCTTCGTGATTTGTTGATATTCGGGAATTGTTTGATGCAATACCCTTCGGCAATTATGCTAAATATTATTGTTATTCGTTAACGGCCGGTTTAAGGCATTGAGATTCTTTTTGATACTGATGTTGTCGATAGCCGGTTCGCGGTATCGATGCATCGATTATTATTGTTGACGTTAATGTCATTCTGAGGCATCGTTGAATCGTTATTATCGAATTGGAACTCTTGCTATGATGTTGCATTGGCCGATTGAAGGCGTTTGATATATTCGTTTATCATCTCTGTTTCGGTGGTCGGTTTAAGGCGCTGGGACATCTATTCTATCATATCATTGGTTATCGATTGACCGTTCTAAGGTAATCGAGGTATTGAATTGGGATTATCGAAGATAATTCCCATCCGTTGTATCATTGGTTATCGATAGACCGTTCTAAGGTAATCGAGGTGTTGAATTGGGATTATCGAAGATAATTCCCATCCGTTGTATCATTGGTTATCGATTGACCGTTCTAAGGTAATCGAGGTATTGAATTGGGATTATCGAAGATAGTTCCCATCCGTTGAGTCGTCGTGATCGATTGGCCATTCCAAGGTAGTCGAGGTATTTTGAATTGGGACCGCCGAGGACGGTGCCCATCTGTGAGTATTTTTATCGTGTTGGCCGATTCAAGGCAGCACACTATTATTCTTGTGAATTCGATAATCTGGTAATCGTTGCCGTTTGTGACTAATTGTGGAGGCTAGTTCGGCTAGTGCTCGATGGGTAAGCTTGGGGCTTGAACCTTCGCGGTTGGTTTCCCAACACCTACAGTTCAGTAGGTCACGGTCATGTTAATAATCTCATTATAGGTAAGCTTGGGGCTTGAACCTTCGCGGTTGGTTTCCCAACACCTACGATTCGATGGAGTCACGGTCATGTTAATGATCTCATTATGGGTAAGCTTGGGGCTTGAACCTTCGCGGTTGGTTTCTCAACACCTACAGTTCAGTAGGTCACGGTCACTGGGTGATCTCATTATGGGTAAGTCTGGGGCTTGAACCTTCGCGGTTGGTTTCCCAGCACCTGAAATTCAGCAGGTCACGGTCATTGGATGATCTCATTATGATACGGCTTCGTGCCGTGGCTTCGGCCCTTATTGATACAGCTTCGGGATGTTTTGGCGTCGGGCCACTGTGGTGATTGACAGCTTCGGCTGAGTGACATTCAGGGTATTGTGATGATATCTGACTTGGTCATTCGCTTTCGAGCCATTGTGATATCTGATTTGGTGAGCGGCTTTTCAGGCCTTTGTAATGTATTGGTATTTCCATCGGAGCTTTCGGGCATTGTAAATTCGTATTTACTTCAGTTTTTGTTTGGTTTACCTTTGAGTAATTCTTGGTTGTGTTCTGTATTGATGATTCGCCATTGGGCACTTGTGTTCTAACCTGTTGAGCAGGTATTTGATCGTATACCGTGGGCATAGTATTTCACGAATGCTCGATTCTTACTTTGGGTTGTGAGCATCTCGTATTACCCTTACTACACTGTTCATTCTGCCCTTTGGATGCATATCATGTTGTACATGTATTTGATATTCATTATCTGGATGACTGACCCCGTGGGGGCGGAACATGTTTTCATGTTTTAGGTGTTTACGAGGAGAGAGTTGAGACACAGGGGCATGACGATGGTGACGAGGCATTCGAGCGATACTAGTCCGAGATGTTTTGGTGTTCCTGTCGGTCAGACAGTTTGGAGTACTCCAGTTTTGTTAGTTATTGTCATTTTGTATCATCCGAGCAAGGCTCGTGGATGTCATTGTATTCTATTTAGGCCATGTAGGCCCACTGTTGTCATTGAAATTCCATATCGGAATATTATGTTGAATGTCGGTGTAGGGATTGTGGTTCCCCTTTTGGTCAGTTAGTTGTATTTTTGGTCGTGTTAGCCTGGTGGATCTCCTGGTGTGGGGTCCACGGCACTGTAATGACCCAATGGGTTCTGGGGGTGTTACAGAAGATGGTATCAGAAAATTGGGTTGTGAGATACCCTGATATGTGAGTTATGTAGTTCTACCGACGCGGTAGTAGTGAACTGTCAGGTTATGACAATCTGGACAGTCGGGTTTTGTGAGTCATGGTAGTTGGACGACTGTATGAGTCATTCTTTCATCGAGTCGTCGTCAGTGAAGACTAGTATCGCAAGACCTCGAAGCTTCGTATGACCTGTGTAAGGACTCGATTCTATTGTATGTTCATACATTCATTATGCCATTGATTATACATGTTTTGTTGAAATCTGTAGGTAACATTTGTCTTACGATTCATTTATGATTATTTGTTTTGGAGCGTGTGGGCTCAGTATTAGCTATAATTAACATGTTTGAGGTGACTATTTATCTGTTGAGTATGTGTACTCGTGTTTGGCTAATGACTTAGCATTGTGGATTGGCCGTTGGGCCATATTTAAGCTTTGTTCATGATCGAACGTTATTCTTTCAGTATGGAAAGAGGAATCCGAGGACGTGGCAGAGGGGGTAAAGGCTACAGAGCAGGCCGAAACCCAGAACCTCATGTTTATACGCGTGCAGATGCGGATATGGATCAGAATTCTGCCGGAGATGTGACTTATGCGAACGGTTCCCCTTCGGAACTTCATACTCGAGGAGTCGATCAGACTAACATCGACCCTTTCTTGCATATGAGGGGCATGATGACCCAGATGACTCAAATGACGCAGATAATGGAAACCATGCAGACTTCGATGATTCGTGGTACACAGCAGCAAGGACTCCAGGTGTTGTTTTATGGACAGGCCGGGAGAGTGAGTCAGATAATCGGCGACATCACTCGTCAGAGGCTGCCTACTTTTGAGGGTTCGTCGGAACCAGCTGATATTGTTCATTGGCTTGAACACTTTGATAAACTCTTCGACATGGTTCAGTGTCCGGAAGAGAGTAAGGTGGTAGTAGCGGCTTACTATTTGAGTAAAGGCGCTTATTCTTGGTGGCTTTCTTTGAAACCCACCGATCGTGATTGTGCTTGGAGTGAGTTCAAGACTCTCATGTTAGAGAGGTATTATCCGGCTCCACTTCGTGAAACCAAGCTGTCAGAGGTTTTGAACCCCGAATCCGTCGAAGACGAGGGTGTTATTGTTATCGCTGAGAAGTTTCAAGGACTTCTTCAGTTTGCTTCTTCTGTTATCCGTACTGAGGCGGATAAGATCAAGTATTTTAGCAAGAGGCTAAACCCGCAGTTGAGGATGCAGTTGTTCAACCATAATTGTAACTCACTTGGCGAATTCATCGAGAAGGCTCTTGGAGCAGAGCTTTTGGTCAAGGAGCTTGCTAGGAAGAACCCTTCAGTTTCTTCCGGTGAGAGGACTAGGATGCCGGTTCGTTCAGAGGGACATCGGGCTCCGACTTCCAAGAAGTCATCTTCTAGTCGTCTTCGTGCTGGGAAAGCATCTTCTTCTCAGGCGGCGGGTTCGACCATTGTTTGCTTTAACTGTGATACAATAGGACATCGCAGTACTCGATGCTCGATGCAGTCTATTGCTTGTTTTCTGTGTGGGAGGCAGGGACACCTTCAGAAATACTACAGGGGTTCTAGTGTCAGTAGATCTCAAGGGAGCTCACAGGCCTCGAGAGATTTTGTTGCTTCAGTCCGTACTCCATCCAAGGGGTCATATCGGGCTTCGGGAGTCAGAGGTATGGACACTCGAGGAGGAGCGGCGAGCTCAGATTTGGGTCTTCCTCGAGTCGATGAGATCGAGGAATTCGATGACCTGGAGGGTGTTGATTTCGGATACATTTGAGATGTAACCTTGATTTGTCTTTCCTTTGTTTTTCGGACTGATGTTTGACTTGGTCTGTATTTTAGTATTGTGGTTGCGAACCATTTATGGTTGATCTATCTTGTAATGATTGTATCTGAGAATCTTGAGATGTGAGGTCGTGTGATGTGTTTTTCCTTCCTTTTTGTGTTGTACCCGAGATTTTATAATAATCTTGGTAATTGTTCATTTCAATTCGAGATGCCGAGTCGTGAGGATTTGGATGTGCGATTGATATGGTCCCGAGGACTACGTGTGTGTTGTTATTTTGTTTTGTGACATAAGTCAATGATTACTTGAGCGTTCGATGTCGATGAGAACGGGGGAGTGTACACTGATGACTGTAGACATGTACAATGGGCAGCACCCGCGAGGTGTGTACGCCGGCATTACGAGTCATGCGGTTGGTACGACCTTCTGGATGGTCTCTAACGGAGGAGTCATGATTCGATTGATCTCGCACTTGGTTGAGTGTTTTTATTGCTTGTTTTCGTCGTGTTCAGACAAAGGAGACATGGGAACCCGTGGGGTTGGCCCGATTACTCAGATGGAGTTGTTCGTATTGAGGGGTATTCTTGGAGATGTTGTTTTCAGATCCTGATGGATAGTTCATACCCCGTGTGTTGCACCCTGAGTTTCGGGGACGAAACTCTTTTTAAGGGGGAGAGTATGTAATATCCGGGGGTAATTTTTTTTCGTGTTACTGTTGATTTGTACGTATTCATTTGGAATTGTACAAGTGTTTTTGTTTTGGACTAATACAATATATATTGTATTGGAATATTTCGGGATCGGAATATTTATACTTGTCGTCGGGTTGGTTTCGTCGTTTGTATGTTGATTGGAGAGTTTAGATTTTTGGCTAAGTTCATAGCCTTAGCGTACGCTACGGGTGTAGCATTACGTACGCTAGCGTGTTGCCATTACATACGTTATGCCTGTAAGGTTACGTATGTAATGCTTGGTAGGTGGCAGGAACCTTCCTCGTGGTTAACTTTCGGTCGGTGGGTCCCGAGCATCTTCTGATCGGATCTCACTATTGCAGTCAACGGACCCTTACGTACGTTAAGAGGTGAACTCTACGTACGTAATGCAGATCTTGTTAACGTACGTAATGTGTTTTTATTTACGTACGTTAAGGCCTTCGTATTTTAGTCCAGTTAGTTCTGGATTTTCATTACGTACGTTAATGTCTTAGCATAGCGTACGTAATGCCTCTTACGTACGTTAACCATAGTGTACAACGTACGTAATGAATTGGTCAGTCTATTTATCTTGGTTTCGTCTTTCATTTCCTCACGAACCAAAACACATATTCTCTCCCTAGAATCGTCCGTTTGGACTTGTTATTGATGTTTAGCCTCTTCCAACTCGATCTTGATCATCCTAGCTTGGATTGAAACTTGAAGTTGGAAGCTTGTTGGTGCTCCTTTGGTGTTTGGAGGCTTCTTCTTGTTCTTCTTTGGTAAGTTCCCTCAATCTCTTGTTCTTCAAGTGATTTTCGAGTTTTTGTTGTTGTTTTCTTCGGGTATTGTTTGATTAATGGAGTATATCATGATTCTTCACAGTTTTGATAAACTTTTGATGAAGAACATGATGGTATTGCTTGAGTTGGATTGTGTTCTTGATGTTTAGAAGGTTTGGAGGTTATAATCATGTCTAGGAAGGATTATGTTAAGATTGTTATATGATTAACATAGTCTTGATATGATTATTGTAGTTGGTGGTGTTCTTGAAAGATTTTAACCATTTTAGTAAGGGTTTATGATGATTTAGGAGGTGATTATCATAATTTGAAAATGGTTGAGTGAATCTTGTTGTTTAATCTGAATTCATGATGTATTGATGAAGGATTTTTGTTTCAGACATCATGATTATGGAGTTGATGATGTTCTTGGGGTGATAATGATAATAGTGATAATATTATCATTGTAGGAGGATCAATTTGATGATATTGGTGATATTATCATTTTGAGATGATTGTTTCGATGATTGTTCTTAAGTGAATCTTGTTGAATGGATTTCAGAAGTGTTAAGAACGTAATGATCATGTTAATTGACCATCGAGGTGTTGGAGGATGTTGGAATTCATAGTTGAGAACTATGATATTCGTTCGTGCGGTGTGATCGATTCGTGTTTGAATCGGGCTTTGTCCTTGTCGTTGTTTTCTATTGATTTTGTGTTTTTTTTAATGAATCGTTTTCATTCAAGGTTGTTCGAGTGTTTGTGATCGTCGGGAGGCGCCGTTCTCGTTTCATGCCAGGACGTTGATTGTGGAAGGACTTTGTCGCCTTCGGTTTGAGGCAAGTTTTATACTTGTACTGGTCAATGAGATTAATGTTATCATATATGTGTATGAATGTATTGTATCATTTCGAGACTTAGTCTCTTCGTGATTTGTTGATATTCGGGAATTGTTTGATGCAATACCCTTCGGCAATTATGCTAAATATTATTGTTATTCGTTAACGGCCGGTTTAAGGCATTGAGATTCTTTTTGATACTGATGTTGTCGATAGCCGGTTCGCAGTATCGATGTATCGATTATTATTGTTGACATTAATGTCGTTCTGAGGCATCGTTGAATCGTTATTATCGAATTGGAACTCTTGCTATGATGTTGCATTGGCCGATTGAAGGCGTTTGATATATTCGTTTATCATCTCTGTTTCGGTGGTCGGTTTAAGGCGCCGGGACATCTATTCTATCGTATCATTGGTTATCGATTGACCGTTCTAAGGTAATCGAGGTATTGAATTGGGATTATCGAAGATAATTCCCATCCGTTGTATCATTGGTTATCGATAGACCGTTCTAAGGTAATCGAGGTATTGAATTGGGATTATCGAAGATAATTCCCATCCGTTGTATCATTGGTTATCGATTGACCATTCTAAGGTAATCGAGGTATTGAATTGGGATTATCGAAGATAGTTCCCATCCGTTGAGTCGTCGTGATCGATTGGCCATTCCAAGGTAGTCGAGGTATTTTGAATTGGGACCGCCGAGGACGGTGCCCATCTGTGAGTATTTTTATCGTGTTGCCCGATTCAAGGCAGCACACTATTATTCTTGTGAATTCGATAATCTGGTAATCGTTGCCGTTTGTGACTAATTGTGGAGGCTAGTTCGGCTAGTGCTCGATGGGTAAGCTTGGGGCTTGAACCTTCGCGGTTGGTTTCCCAACACCTACAGTTCAGTAGGTCACGGTCATGTTAATAATCTCATTATAGGTAAGCTTGGGGCTTGAACCTTCGCGGTTGGTTTCCCAACACCTCTGATTGATGAGTCACGGTCAAGTTAATGAACTCAATATGGGTAAGCTTGGGGCTTGAACCGACGCGGTTGGTATCCCAACACCTCTGATTGAGAGGTCACGGTCACTGGGTGATCTCATTATGGGTAAGTCTGGGGCTTGAACCTTCGCGGTTGGTTTCCCAGCACCTGCAATTCAGCAGGTCACGGTCATTGGATGATCTCATTGTGATACGGATTCGTGCCGTGGCTTCGGACCTCATAGATACAGTTTCGGTATGTTTTGGCGTCGGGCCACTGTGGTGATTGACAGCTTCGGCTGAGTGACATTCAGGGTATTGTGATGATATACAGCTTCGGGCTGTTCGGCTTTCAGGCCATTGTGATATACAGTTTCGGCTGAGCGGCTTTTCAGGCCTTTGTAATGTATTGGTATTTCCATCGGAGCTTTCGGGCATTGTAAATTCGTATTTACTTCAGTTTTTGTTTGGTTTACCTTTGAGTAATTCTTGGTTGTGTTCTGTATTGATGATTCGCCATTGGGCACTTGTGTTCTAACCTGTTGAGCAGGTATTTGATCGTATGCCGTGGGCATAGTATTTCACGAATGCTCGATTCTTACTTTGGGTTATGAGCATCTCGTATTACCATTACTACACTGTTCATTATGCCCTTTGGATGCATATCATGTTGTACATGTATTTGATATTCATTATCTGGATGACTGACCCCATGGGGGCGGAACATGTAATACCCGGTTGTAATTCAGTAATTATCACTCAGTAATTATCATTCAGTAATTGATACTCAGTAATTTCATTCATTATTGATCAATTGTCACTCAGATTCAGTCATGGTATTCATCATTCAGAGTAATTGTATCGTGTATCAATTGTCAGTCATCACTAATCTGATTGGAGTTTCGTGCCGTGTTTATCATCTTTGTCATTTTCGTTGCGAGCTGTGCGTGAGGAGTAGCGCACGCTACGTACTCCTTTTAGCGTACACTAATTGGGTATAGGTAGCGCACGCTACCACTCAGCTTTAGCGCACGCTAAGGTTGCCACAGGCTGCGATCCGGAAGGTCTTGGGTGCGGCGAGATATTTGTAGCGCACGCTACGAGTGGTAAGTAGCGCGCTAACGGGTTGTAGTAGCGCACGCTATATGTGTGGAGTAGCGCGCTAGGGACGGATCGAGTTGAGTCCGGTGGCTCTTTGGATCGCCTTTGAATTAATTCATAGCGCACGCTATGTGTTGTTGTTAGCGTCGCAATCGATATATTAGCGCACGCTAAACAATGGTTGTAGCGCACGCTATCGGGTCGAATCGAGGTCGAGCGGTTTACGGACTCGATCCGGGCATCAATATTTCGTTAGCGCACACTAATAATGGGTCTTAGCGCACGCTAGTTATATGGCCGTAGCGCACGCTACAAGAAGGTACGTAGCGTGCGCTACCGTGTTCGGACAGTGGGTACTGGACTACCCAAATTACTCGTTAGCGCACGCTACGCACAAGGGCTAGCGCACGCTAACACAGGGTGACTATAAATTGGACAGTTTAGTCAGAGTTCGTCATTTATTCATCTCATTTCATTCCTTCGGTAATTTTGGGTGATTTCGAGCGATTCGGAGAGGATTCTTCGAGGTGTATTCATCAATCATCATCTTCAAGCTCATCTTTCGAGTTAATCATCATTTCATCATCTTCATCACATCGAATCAAAGGTATTAATCTCTTGGATCTAGAATTTCGGATTTTTGGGTTTTTCCTTCCGATTTCTTCGTGTAAGCTTGGATTATCATTGGAATATGTTAGATATGGATTATCTACCATGGATAAGTATATTCTTACGGATTTAATGGTTATTTTCGGAATTATTTCAAGAACCCTTGGGGTTGACTTCGGTTATTTTGGGGATTTCCGATTGTCGTTATTATAAACTTGAATTGTGGATTTCTATGAGATTATTGATGTCATTGATAATGTTGTGCTGGTTTGAATCAATCATTTTGGAGTTGGTTCGATAATTTGGGTTTGGTTTTAACCAACGGGTATCTCAACGTTTTCGTTAGAGTCCATCTACGAGTTCGGATATTGTTGTATCGACGTTGGGTCGGTTATGATCGTATTTGATTCGTGTATTGATCGGTTGTTGGTAATTGTTGTTGTTCAAGGTTGTTCGAGCGACCGACTTTTCATTTAGGACGTTGTTCGTGGAAGGACATTGTCATCGGTATTGTGTAAGTTAATCCTTACTCGGTTAAAAGGATATTCATTCCTTTTGTTGTTGTTCATTCATAATCGTAACTCATTCATCATTGTATTAACCGTATCAAAACTTGTCATTGTCAATTAATCACCTCAGTCATAAGGAACGACCGTTCCGATCATTTCATTGAGCTATCATTCATTTCACCATCATTTAATCTTGGTGAGTCATTATTCATTTTCGTTGTCACTTTTGTCATATTGTGGCATTAGGGTCATCTTGGCGTGCGGTTGGTATGTGTAGGATTTTCATGTCGGGCACATTATAGTCGTGTGTTGGTTGGTGGCCTCACATTGGGTATGCACACGAGTTGATGGCCGTGAGGCGATTAGGTACAAGACCACACGTGTATTCGATCGATACTCGTTGGTGGCTTGTGCGGACACATTTCCATCCGGACGTAGTGTGGCGCCATTCCTTTGAGCCGTCTTGATAGTCGATTCATATAGCATGTTTGATTGCGTATGTTTGACAGGATAATTCATAATTTCGGATATATCATGATTGTGTATTTTCAACCCTTGAGGATTGTTGTTACGTATGGCAGCCGTTGGGGATCTTTTTTTGAGTCATGGCAAGGCTAAGGCACGGGGAGAGCACGGTGACGGCGAGGAGTCCCAGTGATACTAGTAGGGGGCCCCAATCTTTTCAGTCATTATGTTTCTTTTATTTTATTCCGCTGCAGACATTCCGTTTGAATATTCATCTCACTCATTGTTGTATATTTTATCTCCATATAAAATATCTTGGTATTGATATCATCACAGGTGTGTTGTATAAAACTCCTCATCGGAGTAATTGATGTTGTAATGTGGTTCGGTACTACATTTACCTGTGTAATTCATTCATTTTCATTCGCCTGGTGGGTCCCAGTCGGGGGTCCACGGCACTGTAATATCTGCCTAGTTTGGGGTGTTACAGAGTTGGTATCGGAGCGTGGTTTTGAATACTACCCTCCAAGTCATGTCTCATTTGAAATCATCGTCATCGGACTAGTATCATTGGACTTTCGCGTCACGTGTGACCTGTGCAAATGCCGAGCCAATCAGACCAAGAACTGTAAGATTTCTAATGCCATGGTATAATTTCTGGCATTAATCATTCATTCATAATTCACCAGTTAACAATCCTCAATCATCATTGTCATTTTGACCGGGACGGTCAGGTTAACTCATTAATCAGTCAATTCATTTCATTGTTCAGTTGTTGATCAGGAAGATTGAATCATTAATCTTGTTAACTCATTCAAGATAATCATTTCAGTAACTTCATCAGATAATCATGTCACGTCAACTAATCATTCATGTAATCGCTGTATTTGAGCGCGTATGCTCATTTTCATCATTTCATAATATAATCATAATGTGATACTCATGCGAGATATATAATCATCATATGACTTTCCACTTGGTATGGAAAGGGTGGCGAGGACGTGGAGGACGAGGCCGTGGAGCGGGCCGAATCCGAGAACTCGTGCGAATACACGTGCAAATGCCGGGAATAATGCTAATTCATCAAGCGGCGACAGCGCCACTCATTCACACAGACGCGATCATTCACTGTCGGGAGTCGTGCAGGGACACGGCTCGGTCGAGAGGGTGTCGGGTTGACCCACTCGCATTTATGCGGGCATGATAGCCCAAATGACCCGGATGGCTCGGTTGATGGAGACGATGCATAACTCCGTCAATCAAAATCAGCAAGCTCCTCCGCCGCCACCTCGGAGGCAAGAGAGGGTGTAAGCAATATCATTAGCGATATCTCTCTTGGCGACCACCTACCTTTGAGGGCTCATCCGAGCCGGCGGATATTGTTCATTGGCTTGAGCATTTTGAGAAATTATTTGCTATGGTGGATTGCCACGAAGGGCATAAAGTTTCGATTGCGGCTTACTATCTCGGTAAGAGCGCTCATTCATGGTGGTTATCGTTGAAGCCCACAGACGGATCATGTACTTGGGATCAGTTCAAGACTCTCATGATGGAGAGGTACTATCCGGCCCCACTCAGGGAGGCCAAGTTGTCGGAATTACTCACTCCCGACCTTTCGGCGGATGATGATGTTCTCGCCATCGCCGAAAAATTTCAGGAACTTCTTCCGTTCGCCTCATCTATCATTCACTCAGAAGCGGACAAGATCAAGTATTTCAGCAAGAGGCTGAAACCCCGTATGAGACTTCAGTTACTTAATCATAACTGTGCCACTCTGGCCGAGTTCATTGAGAAGGCTCTTACTTACGAGCTTACGGCTAAGGAAATTGCTAAGCAGCAACCTTCGTCTGCTAGCAAGAAGTCCAAGAACCGTAATCAGTCTGACGGGAGTCAGGCCACTTTCAAGAAACCACGTGCGGGCTCTACTTTTTCTGAGCGACCTCCCACGGCGTCTAAACCCGCGGAATCTCAGTCGCGAGCGGCCGGTTCGGCCATCACCTGTTTCAACTGTGAGCAGGTCATTTCGGCACTAAATGTCCGGCGATGCATCACGTGCCACAACTGTGGGATTGCTGGGCATAGGGCCCGTTTTTGCCGTAGGGACTCTAAACCCACTCCGGCGTCATCTCAAGCCCCAGGTCATTCAGCGGTGCAGAATCAGGCCACTCAGTCAGCGTCGTTCAAGACGACAGGAGCTAAAGGCGGAGCCAAGAGCTATCAGACGGGAGCGTCCGGTTCGGGGGCCGGCAAGCCCCGAATTTATGAGATGAAGAAGACCGACGATCCGGAGGCTTGATGATCTCGGTACACTCGATATTCTATCTCAACTTCGTGTGTACCCTTTTTGATACCGTGCATCTCATTCATTCATTTCCGAGTCATGTTTGAGTAGACTACGTGCAGGTAGTGCTACTAGTTGTGAACCTTATGTCATTGGCCTACCCGATGGTAGACGAATTATCTAAGTCGTGAGATTCGTAATTGTCCGATTGAGCTTCATGGTCGTGTATGGCCGGACTTAATCGTAGTAGATTTGCCGAGGACGACATCATCTTGGGTATTGATTGGATGGATCGTCATGATGCCATCATTAGTGTCCGAAAGCGTTTGGTCACTATCATTTCGCATTTATGGAGTCAAATGTGTGTTTCGGGAGGTAATCCCTACTGCTCGTAAAGTCATTAATTTGATGAAAGCAGTAAGGTTACTCAATCAGGGATGTGTCGGTTATTGGTGCTATATGGCCAAAACAGAGAAATCATCAGTAATGTTAACGGATATTCCGGTGGTGAGGGAATATGCCGATGTTTTTCCAGACGAGTTACCTGGTTTGCCTCCACAGAGGGATGTGGAATTCACGATTGAGTTGGAGCCTGGTACGTCCCCGATATCGAAGGCACCATACCGGATGGCCCCGACCGAAATGCAGGAATTAAAGAACCAACTTGAGGAGTTGTTCGAGAAAGGTTATATCCGACCGAGTGCGTCCCCGTGGGGAGCACCAGTGTTGTTTGTCAAGAAGAAGGATGGTTCGTTCCGTTTGTGTATTGATTACCGGGAATTGAACCGGGTGACGATCAAGAACAAGTATCCCTTACCCCGTATTGATGATCTCTTAGATCAACTTCAGGGAGCTTCAGTATTTTCCAAGATCGACTTAAGGTCTGGATATCATCAGTTGCGGATTCGAGAGTCAGATATCGCGAGGACGGCGTTTCGAACACGCTATGGTCATTATGAGTTTGTGGTTATGCCGTTCGGATTGACTAATGCACCTGCGGTATTCATGGAGTTAATGAATCGAGTTTTCATCGACTTTTTGGATCAGTTTGTTGTTGTCTTCATCGATGACATTTTGATTTATTCTCATGACCGGGAGGAACACGAGTTTCACCTTCATCAAGTGCTCGACGTGTTGAGACGAGAATAACTTTATGGGAAGTTCTCCAAATGTGAGTTCTGGATGTCCGAAGTGACTTTTCTCGGACATGTAATTTCATCAGACGGAGTTCGTGTCGACCCTCAAAAGACGGAGGCTATTCGAGATTGGCTACCTCCGAAGAACGTTAAGGAAATCCGAAGTTTCCTCGGATTAGCGGGTTATTATCGGCGATTTGTAGAGGGATTTTCTAGAATCGCTCAACCCTTAACGAACCTTTTGCGGAAGGATAAAAAATACACGTGGTCCGACGCGTGTCAACGGAGTTTTGAGGAACTCAAGAGCCGGTTAATGTCAGCACCTGTACTTTCCTTGCCGCAGGGGACGGAAGGATTTGTGGTCTATAGTGATGCGTCCGGACAGGGTCTCGGATGTGTACTCATGCAGAACGGGAAGGTTATTGCCTATGCTTCACGGCAATTGAGACCTTACGAGGTTAATTATCCGACCCACGACCTGGAGCTAGCAGTGGTGTTCGCTTTGAAAATTTGGCGTCATTATCTTTATGGCGTTACTCGATATTCACCGATCATAAGAGCTTAAAGTATATATTTACTCGAAGGAGTTAAATATGCGTCGAGACGGCAGTGGTTGGAATTAATCAAAGATTATGATATCGAGATCCTCTACCACCGGCAAGGCGAACGTTGTCGCCGACGCCTTGAGTCGTAAGTCCGTTCGGAGCATATGCTTGCCCGTTTAGCGATTCGAAGGAGCTTCGGCGAATTCCTTAGACCCGAGATCGAGGTCCGGCTTCAGCGAGTTCGGGCGGCTTTGTATGTTAGAGATTTCATCGTCACTCGAGGAGGAAATCCGAGAGAATCGTGGTTCGGACCCATCATTGTTGCGCATCCGAGAGGATGTGGCTCGGGGAAAGCCCTGGATTTGTGGTCCACGAGGATGGACTTTTGAGGTTTAAGAATCGGTTGTGCGTCTGGCGAATGACGAGTTGAAAAACTCGATTTTAACGAAGCTCATGCTACCCCTTATTCTGCTCATCCGGGGTCTAGTAAGATGTACAAGGACTTGAAACAAAATTACCGGTGGAGTAATATGAAGCGAGAAGTCGCGAATTTGTTTCGAGATGCTTAACTGTCACAACAAGTTAAGATTGAACATCGGCCGGCGGGTATGCTGAAACCTCTTCCTATTCCCGAGTGGAAGTGGGAAGACATTTCTATGGATTTCAGCACGAGTTTGCCGACGAGTCGTCGTGGCATGAACACGATCTGGGTGATCGTGGACCGCTTAACCAAATCAGCTCATTTCCTTGAGATCAAGGATATGTGGGGTCCCGAGAGACTTGCCCAGTTGTTCATTAAAGAGATAGTCAGACTTCACGGTACTCCTAAAAGTATCGTTTCCGATCGTGACGGACGGTTTGTGTCGCATTTTTGGAAATCAGTTCATCGTGCTATGGGAACTCAGCTTAACCTCAGTACCGCTTTTCATCCTCAGTCCGACGGACAATCAAAGAGGACCATTCAGACATTAGAAGACATGTTGAGGGCATGCGTCCTCGATTGGAAAGACGATTAAGAAGCCCAACTACCATTGATCGAGTTCACGTATAATAATAGTTGGCATGCTTCGATCAAGATGGCACCTTACGAGGCCTTGTATGGTCGTCGTTGTCGATCTCCGTTGTGTTGGGACGACTTATCAGAATCAATCGGCACCGAGCCCAATATGCTTATAGCCGCCCGTGAGAAGGTAGCTTTGATCAGAAGTCGTTTGTTGACCGCTCATAGTCGACAGAAATCATATGCAGATAACCGTCGTCGACCATTAGAGTTCGAGGCTGGTGACCATGTGTTGGTCAAGGTATCCCCGAGTCGTGGTATCTTCCGTTTTGGGAAGAGGGGAAAGTTGAGTCCGAGATTCATTGGACCGTTTGAGATTTTGGATCGAGTGGGCGAGTTAGCTTATCGATTGGCTTTACCTCCGGCGTTGAGCCGAATTCATAATGTGTTTCATGTCTCTCAGTTGCGGAAGTATGTTGCCGACCCGAGTCACATACTTCAGTTCGATGAAATCGAGATTGCCGATGATCATTCATATGAGGAACGTCCTATACGAGTTTTAGAGCGGCGAATCAAACAATTGAGGAATAAGACGATTCCTTTGGTTAAAATTCAGTGGTCTAGACACGGAGTCGAAGAGGCTACTTGGGAAACCGAGGACAGTATGCGGGAGAGTTATCCCGAGTTGTTTGACCCTTAGTTTCGGGGACGAAACTCTTTTAAGGGGGGGTGTATGTAATACCCGGTTGTAATTCAGTAATTATCACTCAGTATCATTCAGTAATTGATACTCAGTAATTTCATTCATTATTGATCAATTGTCACTCAGATTCAGTCATGGTATTCATCATTCAGAGTAATTGTATCGTGTATCAATCGTCAGTCATCACTAATCTGATTGGAGTTTCGTGCCGTGTTTATCATCTTTGTCATTTTCGTTGCGAGCTGTGTGTGAGGAGTAGCGCACGCTACGTACTCCTTTTAGCGTACGCTAATTGGGTATAGGTAGCGCACGCTACCACTCAGCTTTAGCGCACGCTAAGGTTGCCCTGGCTGCAGTCCAGAAGGTACTGGACTGCAGGCGAGATTATTTGTAGCGCACGCTACGAGTGGTAAGTAGCGCGCGCTAACGGGTTGTAGTAGCGCACGCTATATGTGTGGAGTAGCGCGCGCTAGGGACGGATCAGGTTGAGTCCAGTGGCTACTGGACTGCACTGGATTAATTCATAGCGCACGCTATGTGTTGTTGTTAGCGTACGCAACCGATATATTAGCGCACGCTAAACAATGGTTGTAGCGCACGCTATCGGGGTCAGATCAGAGGTCAGACAGTTTTCTGGACTCCAGTGCTGGGCATCAATATTTCGTTAGCGCACGCTAATAATGGGTCTTAGCGCACGCTAGTTATATGGCCGTAGCGCACGCTACAAGAAGGTACGTAGCGCGCGCTACCGTGTTCGGACAGTGGGTACTGAACTACCCAAATTACTCGTTAGCGCACGCTACGCACAAGGGCTAGCGCACGCTAACCTGGACTGACTATAAATTGGACAGTTTAGTCAGAGTTCGTCATTTATTCATCTCATTTCATTCCTTCGGTAATTTTGGGTGATTTCGAGCGATTCGGAGAGGATTCTTCGAGGTGTATTCATCAATCATCATCTTCAAGCTCATCTTTCGAGTTAATCATCATTTCATCATCTTCATCACATCGAATCAAAGGTATTAATCTCTTGGATCTAGAATTTCGGATTTTTGGGTTTTTCCTTCCGATTTCTTCGTGTAAGCTTGGATTATCATTGGAATATGTTAGATATGGATTATCTACCTTGGATAAGTATATTCTTACGGATTTAATGGTTATTTTCGGAATTATTTCAAGAACCCTTGGGGTTGACTTCGGTTATTTTGGGGATTTCCGATTGTCGTTATTATAAACTTGAATTGTGGATTTCTATGAGATTATTGATGTCATTGATAATGTTGTGCTGGTTTGAATCAATCATTTTGGAGTTGGTTCGATAATTTGGGTTTGGTTTTAACCAACGGGTATCTCAACGTTTTCGTTAGAGTTCATCTACGAGTTCGGATATTGTTGTATCGACGTTGGGTCGGTTATGATCGTATTTGAATCGGTTGTTGGTAATTGTTGTTGTTCAAGGTTGTTCGAGCGACCGACTTTTCATTTAGGACGTTGTTCGTGGAAGGACATTGTCATCGGTATTGTGTAAGTTAATCCTTACTCGGTTAAAAGGATATTCATTCCTTTTGTTGTTGTTCATTCATAATCGTAACTCATTCATCATTGTATTAACCGTATCAAAACTTGTCATTGTCAATTAATCACCTCAGTCATAAGGAACGACCGTTCCGATCATTTCATTGAGCTATCATTCATTTCACCATCATTTAATCTTGGTGAGTCATTATTCATTTTCGTTGTCACTTTTGTCATATTGTGGCATTAGGGTCATCTTGGCGTGCAGTTGGTATGTGTAGGATTTTCATGTCGGGCACATTATAGTCGTGTGTTGGTTGGTGGCCTCACATTGGGTATGCGCACACGAGTTGCTGGCTTCGTGAGACTGATTAGGTACAAGACCACACGTGTATTCGATCGATACTCGTTGGTGGCTTGTGCACGGACACATTTCCATCCCGGACGTAGTGTGGCGCCATTCCTTTGAGCCGTACTGATAGTCGATTCATATAGCATGTTTGATTGCGTATGTTTCGACAGGATAATTCATAATTTCAGATATATCATGATTGTGTATTTTCAACCCTTGAGGATTGTTGTTCTGTGTAACTGACCCCGTTGGGGGATACTGTTTTTCAGGTCATGGCAAGGCTAAGGCACGGGGAGAGCACGGTGACGGCGAGGAGTCCCAGTGATACTAGTAGGGGGCCCCAGTCTTTTCAGTCATTATGTTTCTTTTATTTTATTCCGCTGCAGACATTCCGTTTGAATATTCATCTCACTCATTGTTGTATATTTTATCTCCATATAAAATATACTGGTATTCAGTATCATCCTGGGTGTGTTGTATAAAACTCCTCATCGGAGTAATTGATGTTGTAATGTGGTTCGGTACTACATTTACCTGTATAATTCATTCATTTTCATTCGCCTGGTGGGTCCCAGTCGGGGGTCCATGGCACTGTAATATCCGCCTAGTTTGGGGTGTTACAGAACATGTTTTCATGTTTTAGGTGATTACGAGGAGAGAGTTGAGACACAGGGGCATGACGGTGGCGACGAGGCATTCGAGCGATACTAGTCCGAGATGTTTTGGTGTTCCTGTCGGTCAGACAGTTTGGAGTACTCCAGTTTTGTTAGTTATTGTCATTTTGTATCATCCGAGCAAGGCTCGTAGATGTCATTGTATTCTATTTAGGCCATGTAGGCCCACTGTTGTCATTGAAATTCCATATCGGAATATTATGTTGAATGTCGGTGTAGGGATTGTGGTTCCCCTTTTGGTCAGTTAGTTATATTTTTGGTCGTGTTAGCCTGGTGGATCTCCTGGTGTGGGGTCCACGGCACTGTAATGACCCAATAGGTTCTGGGGGTGTTACAGAATCAACCACTCTAGCTTTCTATGGGTACTAGATAAACCTCACTAAGATAGCGATTGCGATTCTAATAATGCCGGATCCTTGATCCTAATAACACCGAATCCAATCGTATCTTTTCTTTTGCCTCTCGTGTATATGTTGAATGTATAAACACGCAAACTAACAATATAAGCTCAATATCACAACAACAATGTAAGTATATCAATCTATGATGAATGAATCATTTGCTTGAAGTTGTTATATGGATGAATACCAAGAATGTGGTATTTATAGGCTCCAAAGCCTCAACTAGCCATTAGCTTCCTGTTCCTTCATTACGTACGCTATATCCTTCATGTTACGTACGCTAGATCGTGTTACGTACGTTATTCCGTCAGTGTTACATATGTTAGCTTAGTCCAGTTTCAGTCCAATAACCTTCGTTTCGTTCCTTACGTACGTTATCAACCATCTATTACGTACGTTAAGTATACGTCATTGCTGACGTCATATATCCGTTGCCGCCTTTGACTCTTCCCAACGTTCATCTGGTTTGAACTCTGAAACACATCTTTACTTACGCTAACCATCATCTCTTACGTACGCTAAGTGGCTTACATTACGTACGTTATATAGCTTATGTTACGTACGTTAAGCTTGCATAAATCCAGCTTTTTGCACTTCGTTTCCTTCGATGCTTTGCTTCTTCTCTTTGTTTTTTTGTTTTGTGTATCAACTTAAATCATCAAAACATTATTATAGCATGTATGGAACAAAATGTTCCAACACCTTTATCATCTTAATGCAAGAGTTTATGAATGTAGTCTCGAAATGTATAAATGAGAAAGTTCTAGAATGAACACAATATGTTTGACCACACAACAAAAAATATAGAGCGTATATATAAGGATGGCTCTAAGGCTCAAAACTCACAAAAAGGGTGTTGTGTACTGAATCCCATACACCTTCATCCAAATCCATAATCAAAACCAGTGAAACATCCCAAAAATGATTTTTTCACTAACGTTTTCTCAAGAAAATGGTGCCGTGGTTTTCAACCTCTTTTTTTATATTATTATTATTATTATTATTATATATATATATATATATATACACCTTCCCCCACACTTAATGATAAACAATATCCTTATTGTGTAAAAAGAACAATGGAGTAAGAGTTTAAATAAGGCTTCCTTGTTTATGAAAGACGACGCTTCGCTCAAGCCTTTTTTGGACCTGCAAGAAATAAGTGTGCACTACACCATATATGGATTTCAAGAACCCGAAAAGCGTGTTCAAAGTCAAAAAGTGTTCTTTGCAAAAAAACAGGTTACGGCTACAATTTGACCAAATTTAAAGGTGTTACAAAAACGGCCGCAACCATAGGGGTCTAAGGTAACACTTTTCTTGTTTTTGGTAACATGTGAAAAAAGTGTAACAATAGACCCCTATGTCTACACTTTTCTTGTTTGTGCCTACACTAAATTTTGTGTTGCTGTAGACTTAAGGCCACACTTTTATATATTTAGTGACACAAAGGTTTGTGTAGCTGTAGACCTATGCTAACACTCATGAGGTCTAATGCAACATTAAATTGTGAAACACTTTGACATTTTTACCAACAACTTTAATACTATGGCTATACTTATATATGAACAGTTCTAACTTTTGCCAACACACTTTTAATCGTTGCCAACACAATTTTTATATTTTGCCAACAAAAATAATTATAAATTAAAATCTATGGCTACATTTTTGCAGGTTTTTACCAACATTTTTCATAGTAAAAAGCAACATGTTATATTGGAAAATATATATTACCATAAAACAGTCAATACCATTAAAACGTTGTCAATCATAACAACATCCAAACTACATGACTGCCAAATATTCAATCCATAATCAAATAACCAAATGCGCTTATATAAACCAACATCCAAAATCTAACTTAAAATGTCATTCAACAATTAGCTTAAGTACTATTTAATAGCTAAGAACATGTTACCATTGCAATAAATAAATATAACAAAACTACTTGAGTCACTTAGATAGCACAAATATAAAATGATGAGATCAGTCAAGGAGTAACATTGTCATCCCCACAGGTCCGCCACATACTGATCAGCAACTTGAACGGATGGTGATACTGAAGACTTCGACTTGGTTCCTTTTTCTGAATAAGTCTCCCAATTAGATAAGATGGTCGGTGTTCTTTGCCATCATGAATCAATTTATTAGCAAACTCAACACCTTCAGTTTCAAAAGCTTTCTTAACATCAGTCGGTAAATAAAAGTATCAAGTCTTTCCCTCAAATAATCAAAAGAAACATAAAATATAAACAATAACAATAATGGAAAATTATCTTAATTCCTGCTTCATCAACAGAGTCCTGTGTCCCACAAACATCAAAAAGATCTCTATGAATCCAAGTGCTTTCAATGTTGTAAAAAGATCCAGCCATAAGCAAAGATAAAATTATTTAGTAACTATGTGTCTTGAGAATGAAAATGTTAAGTGTATATATTTATTTCCTAACCAGGATGTTCGGAAGAATGAATGATACACTTAAAAACCCATGTTCAGCTCTAAAAATCACAAGATCAGTCACATTGTCAGACTTGACAACTCATTGCAGTAAAATATGTGTGTAATTCAATGAACCGCTAAAATTGATAATATTGGTTTATAAAAACATTGTACCTATTAAACATACAAAGACTAACTTGTCGTATGTAAAAAATTAAACACTTTAATTTAGACTGTATGGAGAAACAGATGGGAAATTCATGTCAAAGGAAATTACTAAAACAAGTGAAGGTCTTCTAAAATATATATTATTTACCAAACTACGTCCAAATCTCTCTCTCAACTTTGCAAGTTTTTATATTAGTACAAAATGATATTAATATTGGTCCGGAGAAAGTGCAAAATATACATAATTGCTGTTAATCATAGTGTAATAGTTTATCCAACATGAGAGAATAGTAAGACAACAATACCAAAGATTATAAGTATAACTCACCAGAAAACATCATTCTTCAAACACGTTCAGTCATTTTCTCCCTCATTATACCAAAGTAGAAGTGCTGCAAAAAGTTAGCAATCACTGTCACAATTCCTATGCCATAAATGATTAAGCACCACCGGTCTATCTCTTGCTGTATATGATGATGTCTCACATATGTTCTGTAATATGCTGTCACAATGAGAGCGATAACATAAGCAAGAAAAGGACTGAAAGAGCCGAAAATAGCAGTACCAATGCTCCCTAAAACAGCATAAAGCCACTCCGCAAGGCTAAGCTCCACAAGCCTCCACAATGATGGCTCTTCTGGAGATGAGGTCCCCTTTGTTTCTTTCATTGTCGTAGGAATATTATCAAATTGGCTGAGTGGTCGACTAAATGTTTATGAATGAGAGCACTCATTTTTGGGATCAGATGTCAAAAGTGGTGAAATAGGAGATTCTGGATCCGACACATTTGTTTGTGCAAAATATGACCAAATAAGCCTCCGCCACCGCCTCCAGCGCCGCCACGGCGGAGCTCTGGAACTTGAGATCCGTCTTGAAATCCTGAGCAATTTCTCGGACGAGCCTCTGGAACGGGAGCTTGTGGATCAGAAGCTCTGTGGATTTCTGGTACTTGCGGATCTCGCGGAGGGCGACTGTTCCGGGGCGGAAACGGTGGGGTTTCTTCACTCCGCCAGTGGCCGGGGCTGATTTCCTGGCCGCCTTAGTGGCGAGCTGCTTCCTCGGGGCCTTGCCTCCGGTGGACTTGCGGGCGGTCTTCTTCGTACGAGCCAATGAATCTGAAGGGTATGGAAAACACGAGGAGATATAGAGAGAGAATCCGTATGTATAGATTGCTCTGTGTATTGTGATGAATGACGATTCATTTAGGGTTAGGTTGGTAAAATAAATAAAAAATGGGAATGAAGATTAAAATTATTATTTAATAAATAATGATTAATATAATAATATTTATTAATTATTTGTGGTTCTCGGTTCAGAACCGACCGGTTATCAGTTAAACCGAAAATTAATTTATCCACGAAAATACTAATCGAGAATCGAACCGAGAACCGTACTAACGGTTCGGTTAACAGGAACCGCGCGGTTCCGGTTCGTAAAAATAGCAACGGCTACACCAAATTTTGTGTTAGCATAGATATTCAATTTAGTCTATGGTAACACTAATTTATATCAATAATAACGTTAGAAAAATGCGTAGCCTTAAATCAAATTTGACCAATTTTAAGGCATCTAAGGCTACACTTTTGCTTGTAACATCAAAAAAAAAATGTTGTTGAAAGCATATATGGTGTAGTGGTGGCAAAACAACAAAAAAAATATATGTCCGGAAGTATAACACAAACAACCTAGATGTGCTTCAAGAGAGTCCGAAGAGCCGCCTTACGCTGCCATCAATGCTTTTGTTAAAAACAAACGAGAAAAAGTACAGTAATAGAAATAACAATACATAAATCGTGGATAGATGCGCGTCAAGAGGTCGAAAAGAAACTCCTTAAGCTGCCATCATTTTCACAATTTTTACACCCGCTAAAAAGTAAAAACAACAAGAGGAATGAAGTAAAATATCAGAGGGAAATGAATGTATCAGTTGCGTTTCCGCACAGTGAAATCTTCCATCCAAACAATATTAGCTAGAGCTAGGTCTGGTTCAGGAACAAATGCAATAAGTTTTTTGATCAGCTCTTCTGGTGTTGTTGCAACAACTATGATTCGTTTAGCACGCTCAGAAATAAAAAAAATTTCAGAAGAGTAGTTGATGAAAGATAGTAAATCATTGAAGAAACCATTGACATTTAGCAGATCTATTTCGTATGAACATTTAGTTGGGCTCTGGTAACCACATGAAAAAGTTCCTCAAGAGTGCCAAAACCACCGGGAAGGGTGATAAAGGCATCAGCATTATTTGTCATGTGAGTTATGCGGTCTTGCATATTCACAGCTCTGAACTCATCTCTAATGGTTGCTCCGGTGATTTTACTTTCAGCCAGAGGTTTCGGAATGATTCCCAACACTTTTACTCCTTCCATATAGGCAGAAGCAGTAGTACGTCCCATTAATCCTAGACTTCCTCCTCCGTAAACTACATGAATGCATTTTTCTCCTAAGGTATGACCCAAGTTGTGGGCTGCTTCAGTAAAGCAAGCCTCTTTCCCATGACTAGCTCCACCAAAAATACAGATGGAGTTAAATCTTTTTGTGGAAGATGATGATTCCATTTTTTTTTTAAAAAGAAAATTATTTTAGAGAAAAAAGGAAAAGAATACAAGTTTCAGGGATGCAGAAAAGAAACAAATGCAATGTTTATTTATAAATGCAAAATAAAGTTAAAAGATTTATTAAATCTGTGACCGCGTTAATTGAGCTTCAACTACTCAATAAAATAATGAATGCATTTATTGCGTATCAAATTTTTTATTCAGAAAATCTAAAAAAACGACAAAAAGTAAAGATACTCACGTGTATGTACAGTAGTTGTGATTGTGGCTCACATCTTCCTCTAATTTTACGTTCAGAAATGGCTTAAACCCGATCTATGAGTCGGGGAGAAGCTTCTCATCCAATTTTCTTACAAATTGGCTAACAAAGTCTTTTAACGTCAGATTCCCAAGATGTTGTTCATATTCTGGATTGAATTTATTCCACAAACATCGAATCCATAATGTACGAGTCCACTAGGATGCGTGTCAAGAGAAATTTCGATATCATCTAATTTCTCCTTATTCAGACCATCCTTATGAACTAAATTTTATCTTCTCTGTTTGTGGAAGGAATTCCTAAAGATCGACATCTTGAATCACAGTTCCACCTGGCACATTTGTAGCAAACGACCATTTTCTTTGCTCGTTGTTTCTTAGCATATGAACTTTTTCCAAGCCCTGGTAAAAATCTAGTTGGTGTTTCCGTGAATTCACCCGCTATTCTCACTTTGGCTTCAATAATGAATCGAATATCAAAAGGTATGCCGTTATTCATAAGCAACCTCATCCTTTCAAGTCTGGTTTGGTAAAGTTTCAAAGTGACTTTTTTGCTAAGAAATGGAAATCTTTTTTCAATTGTTTTCAAAGTTTATTCCATAATCAAAAATAAAATAAAATATCTACAAAATCAGTTGTTGTGGGAAACTGAAAAATCCAACTTTACTAGCCACGGAGTACCGTTATCCGATACTTGACCGGACAAACACAATGGAGTATTAATCCACAATATCGTGGTCCTTAAGAAGAACCTCTTCTACCTCAAACGATTTTAATTCAAAGTATGGTTTTAACCGTTGACCATTTACTTTGAAAATATTACTATTTTTTGGATTTTCAATTTTTACAGCTCCGTGAGGATAGACCGTACGAATAATAAATGGCCCAGACCATCGTGAATGCAACTTGCCTGGAAATAATAACAAACGAGAGTTACAAAGAAGGACTTTTTGACCAGGAGAAAAAGTTTTTCTCAAGATGTGTTTATCATGAAAAATTTTCATTTTGTCCTTATATTTCCTTGCACAATCGTAAGCATCATTTCTGATTTCTTCCAATTCATTTAGTTGAAGTTTCCTATGAATTTCAGCCAAGTCTAAGGAAAAATTTAATCGTTTTATGGCCCAGTATGCTCTATGTTCTAATTCAACAGGCAAATGACATGGTTTTCCAAAAACAAGCTTAAATAGAGACATTCCGATGGGAGTTTTAAAAGCAGTACGGTAAGCCCACAATCGATCATTCAATCGTAAAGACCAATCTTTCCTTGTAGGATTAACAGTTTTTTCAAGAATATGTTTGATTTCTCTGTTTGAAATTTCAACTTGTCCACTTGTTTGAGGGTGATAAGGAGTAGCAACTTTATGTGTAACACCATATTTTTTTAAATAAATGATTCAAAAATTTATTACAAAATGTTTTCCTCCATCACTTATAATTGCTTGTGGTGTTCCAAATCTGGAAAAAATATTTTCTTTCAAAAATTTTACCACGACTTTGTGGTCATTTATTTTGCAAGCAATTGCTTCTACCCATTTTGAAACATAATCGACGGCCACAAGGATGTAAAGATTGCCAAAAGAAATTGGAAAAGGTCCCATAAAATCTATGCCCCAAACATCAAATATTTCAATAATTAAAATTGGGTTTAAAGGTATCATATTTCTTTTAGAAATTCGACCTAATCTTTGACATCTATCACATGTGCTGCAATATGAATGTGTATCTTTGAAAAGTATTAGCCAATAAAAACCACATTGCAGAATTTTAGCAGTTGTTTTCTTTGAACTAAAATGACCTCCACATGCATGATCATGACAAAAGGAAATGATATTTTGTTGTTCATGTTCTGGCACACATCTCCTAATGATTTTATCAGGACAATTTTGAACAAATATGGATCATCCCAAAATATTTTTTTTACTTCGTTTAAAAATTTTGTTTTATCTTGATTATTCCAATGAGATGGCATGTTACCAGTGACAAGGTAATTGACAATGTCTGCATATCAAGGTATTTGAGAAACAAACATGAGTTGTTCATCAGGGAAAGTTTCATTAATGGGAGGTTCTTTATCAGTAAAATTCACGATTAGCCTAGACAAATGACCAGCAACAACATTTTCAGAACCTTTTTATCTCGAATTTCTAAGTCAAACTCTTGTAACAATAGAATCCAACGGATCAAGTGAGGTTTAGCATCTTTCTTAGAAAGAAGATATTTTAATGCAGCATGATCGGATTAAATTATGACTTTCGAACCAATCAAGTAAGGTCGAAATTTGTCTAAGGCAAAAACAACTGCAAGCAATTCTTTTTCAGTTGTAGAGTAATTTAATTGGGCATCATTTAGAGTTCTGCTTGCATAATATATTACAGTTGGCAATTTATTTTCTCTTTGACCGAATACTACACCGACGGCATAGTCAGATGCATCACACATTATTTCAAAAGGAAGACTCCAGTTTGGAGATTTGATGATAGGTGCAGAGCTCAACATAGATTTGAGTGTCTTAAAAGCTTTTAGACAATGATCATCAAATACGAAAGGTGTGTCTTTTGAAAGTAAATTACATAATAGCCTTGAGATTTTGCTAAAATCTTTGATGAATCGACGGTAAAAACCAGCATGGCCTAACAATGACCGAATTTCTTTAATCGTTCGTGGGGTGGAAGACTGGATATTAAGTCAACTTTAAATTTGTCCACCTCAATTCCTTTTTCAGAAATCACATGTCTAAAGACAATTCCTTTTTTAACCATAAAATAACATTTTTCCCAGTTTAGGACAAGATTCTTCTCCTTACACCTACCAACACTTGGGTTAAGTGGTGTAAACATTCATCAAAGCTAGACCCGAATATAGAAAAATCATCCATACAAATTTCCAAAAACCGCTCAACCATGTCATAGAAAATGCTCATCATACACCGCTGAAAAGTAGCAGGTGCATTGCACAAATCAAATGGCATTCGTCGGTAAGCAAAAGTGTCGAAAGGACAGGTAAAAGTGGTTTTTTCTTGATCTTCAGGAGCAATGGGAATTTGGTTATAGCCGAAATATCCATCAAGAAAACAATAATAAGCATGACCGGCTAACCTTTCTAGCATTTGATCAATAAAAGGAAGTGGAAAGTGATCTTTTCTTGTAACAGAGTTCAATTTTCTGTAATCAATACAGACTCTCCATCCAATTTGAATTCTGGTTGGAACAAGTTCATTTTCTTCATTCGTGATTACAGTTATGCCAGATTTCTTTGGAACTATATGAACAGAACTGACCCAAGAGCTATCAGAAATAGGGTAGATGATCCCTACATCTAAGAGTTTTATTATTTCAGCTCTTACAACATCTTTCAAAATAGGATTTAGTCTTCTTTGAAATTCTCGGGAAGTTTTCGCATTTTCTTCAAGGTGAATTCGATGCATGCATATAGAAGAGCTAATACCTTTAATATCAGAGATGGTCCAGCCTATGGCTTCTTTATGTTCTTTAAGAACACTGATTAACTTATCTTCTCGTTCTTCATCTAAATCAGATGCTATGATGATAGGTAGGGTTTCTGATGATCCTAAAAATGCATATTTTAGAGACTCATGTAATGGATTGAGCTTTATCTTTGAATCTTCAATAGGTACTTCTTTATTCATTTGACTCTCAAGTGGTTCAGTTTTAGCTTTCCATTTATCATTATCCAATAATGATGTAGACTCTAGTAAGGAATTTACTTCATTAATTGAACTTTCGATGTTAAAATCTGAGCCAAAATGAGCAAGACAACTTTCAAAAAGATCATCATTATCTATTTTTGGAAAGAAATAAGGACTCATACTCTCTATCATATTTACCTCACAGACATCATCATAATCATCATGTTGTTGAGAATTGTTAAACATATTTAGTTCAACAGTCATATTTCCAAAAGAAAATTTTATGATGCCATTTCTACAGTTAATTAATGCATTTGAAGTAGCTAAAAATGGCCTTCCTAAAATGACTGGGATTTGGTCTTTGGTATTCTCAACAGGTTCAGTGTCTATGACTATAAAATCAACAGGAAAGTAGAATTTATCTACTTGAATCAGAACATCCTCTACGATTCCTCGAGGTATTTTTATAGATCTATCAGCTAGTTGGAGTATCACAGATGTTGATTTTAGCTCCCCTAATCCAAGTTGTGTATAAACAGAATATGGTAATAAATTCACACTGGCTCCTAAATCAAGCAAGGCTCGTTTAATGATGTGATCTCCAATGACACAAGATATTGTAGGACTACCAGGATCTTTATACTTAATAGGAGTTTTATTTTGGATTATTGAGCTAACATGTTCAGCTAAAAATGCCTTTCTTGGAACATTTGTTCTTCTTTTTACAGTGCAAAGATCTTTCAAGAACTTAGAATAAGCAGACACTTGTTTAATAGCATCAAGGAATGGAATATTTACTTGAACTTATTTAAATATTTTCAATATATCTTTGTATTGCGCACTTTTATCTTTTGGAACAAGTCTTTCAGGAAATGGAGCTTTTGGAACGTAAGGCTTTTCTTTTTCCTTAGAATTTTTTGGTTTTGAAACTTGTGGTTCATTTGATTTTTCTTCCGGATCATAGTCAAGCTTTTGTATTTCTTTTCCGCTTCTAAGGGTAGTTATGGACTGAACTTCTGCGTTAGAAGAGTTTACTTCATATTGTCCTTTAGGATTAGGGATGGACTGACTCGGAAATTTTCCCTTTTCTCTTTCAGCTAAAGTTGTTACAAGTTGACCAATTTGTGTTTCAAGCTTAGAAATAGCCTGTGAGTTTGATTGTACAGCTTGTTGAGTTGATTGGAACATTTGTTGAGTAGATTGCATGAATTGTTGCAACGTATCTTCCAAAGATGATTTCTTTGGCACTGTAGAAGGATACTGATAAGTATTTGGAGTATATTGATTAGGACGGATATTTTGTTGATTTGACATGTTCATTTGATGTCCTCCTTGATTTATTGGAGGCATATTTTGCTTCCAGAAAAAATTTGGATGATTCCTCCAATTTAGATTATAAGTTGGAGCAAATGGACTATCCGAATATTTCCATATGAGTGTAATGCATTGACTTCTTCATTAAAAATTTCTTGATTTTGTGGACTAGAGGGACAAGATTGAGATGAATGAAATGATTCCGCACATGAAATGCAAAATTCATTTTTTGAGTTTGACGAGGGAATTGATTGCTTCAAGACTAATGCATCCACTTTTCGTACTAAATCATCTATAGTAGATTTTATTTCAACATCTTGTTTAACCTCGTAATTTCCACCTTTTTTTGGGGTCGTATGCATCGATTAGCTCTAGAGTCGAGTGAATTCCATTGTTGTGAATTAATTGACATATTTTCTAGTGCATTCCAAGCTTCGTCTCAAATAAGGTGAGAAAATTTTCCACCATGCATTGATTGGATTAATTGGCGATTGTTTGGTATTAAACCGTCATAAAAATATTTTACCAAACGCCATATTTCAAAACCATGATGGGAACACTTAAGGATTAAATCATTAAATCTTTCCCAACACTCATAAAATCCTTCATTTTCTTTTTGGAAAAATTCTGATATTTCTCTTCTAAAACTATCAGTTTTAGACATTGGAAAAAATTTTGCGAGAAATTTATTCACTAGTTGGTCCCAACTAGTAATTGTTCTTGCTTGAAGAGAATTTAGACCGAATTTTGCTTTATCTTTGAGAGAAAATGGAAATAGTCTAACTTTGACAGATTCGTCAGAGAAATTTTGGAATCGGAAAGTAGAACAAATGTCGAGAAATTCCTTGACATGCATATAGAAATCTTCTCTTTCTAAACCGTGAAAAGATGGAAGAAGTTGAATTATTGATGGTTTAAGTTCGAAATGAGTTGCTTTAGTTGTAGGCAACACTATGAAAGAAGGAGAATTAGCACTTACTGGAGAAAAATATTCTATTAAAGTTTTCTCTTTTGCAACTTGATTATTCTGATTTTCGATTTCGTCCATTTCTTGTATCGGTTTTGTTTGTTGAACTTCAATTTTAGTTAAGGACAATCTTCTTCTCGTTAATCGACCTTTATTCTTTCATTGCCAAACTTGCATTCGTCAATATTTTAATTTTTTTAACTTTGCATACAAACCAAATTATGATAGTCGATCGAACTTCCAGATCGTTGGAGGCGTCACAACGGTCGCACTTAAAATCCAACTTTATTCGGCATGTACAACAGAGGCCTTTTTGCCAAAATTCAGTCGGTTTTCAAAATCAGTTTGTACAAGATTGATATTTAGCTTTTCTCTATTCAAATCGAACAACGTAGTGAGTGAAAATTATCAATCCCTTGTTGAATCTTTTAAAGGATTTTATTGTTTTAATTATTTTTTTTGAGTTTTTTATATTTTTTATTATTATTAATAATAAATGATAATTATTATAATTATTACTAATATTATAGGATGTAACAGAATCCAAATGAATAAACTTACTAATTGATCTACGGAAGCAATATCTATTGATAAACTAAATTGTATGATGAAAATATTGCAATTAAACTAAATGTCTAAGAATACTGTAAATAGAAAATAACAACTAAAAATACAATATAAATTTACCAATACAAGATTGTATTTAAACTAAAGACAAGATATAAATTGTTTTAAAATTTAAAAAAATTCTGATTTTTTTTCGTTTTTTATATTTTATATTTTTTTAAAGTTTTTATATTTTTTTATATTTATTATAATTTTATTATATTTATAGACTAATAATATTGAGCTAAAAAAATATATATCCAAATATTCTTATTATTTTTTTATGGAATTTATTTTTCAGATTTTTTAAAAAAAAATTACAAACTTTTATTTTATTTATGCAAACAATAAAAATAGTTTTTTATTACAAATTTTCGTTCCTGTTTTTTTATAAATTTTCAGGTTTTTAATTTTTTTAGTATTTTCCTTTGTTATTAAAATATTGTAATTTTATTTTAAAAAAATAAGTTTCTGTTTTTATTAAAAAAAATCAAAGTTCAGAAATTTTTTATATATATTCCAGATTTTTTTTTAATATTTTCGAATTTAAATTAAAAAAAATCAATTTTTTTAATATTAATATTTCAGAATTACAAAAATATTACCTTAAAGTCTGAATTTTTTTTATTTTCCAGATTTTTTTTTAAAATAAAAATCAATAAGTTCCGTTTTTTTAAACTTTTTCAGATTTTTTTTTAGATTTTTATATATATTTGGATTTTCTTACGAAAAGGAACAGTTTTTTTATTATTATTAATTATATTTTTATATTTATTATTATTATAAGTTTTTATTATTGTTCATATTCTTTATGAACATAAAAAGAAAATAAATTCTACTACTAGCTATTATTTATACTAACACAATGTAAAATGGATATTAAAAAGACAGATAATAATAAAGAAAAACAGTAAAATAAATAACTATTAGAAGAATTTAACTAACTTGGTGACGATACTTTCTTCGTTTGCTTCACTGCAACGGCGCCAAAAACTTGTTGTTTGTTGATTTTTTTAGTCTAATACTCGCAAGTGCACGATTCGTTCGATGTAGATATGCGGTGCAAGGTCGATTCCACATGGAGGACTATGATAGTGAAGTAAATATATTCCTATTGTTTTGAACTAAATTATATTAAATTCTAACCTAGTCCCATAATTTTATTTTTGAATGGTTATAATAATTGCATTAAATAACAGTAATTTTTAAGTAGATTTTAGATATTTGATTTTAAATAATTTACTAGGGTTTAGAATCCACCAATGTCTATTTATTATTTATTTTATATTTTAATTCCAAGAAATTCAGGGAATAGATTCTGAAATCAATCTCACTATTTCCCTATAGATTTAACAATAAATACAAAATTATAATTCAAATATAGATTTCCTTCGCTTGAAAAATATAATTTCTAAGCATTATATGTATCCAATTTAATGGAAAACAAATAATCAAAGAAATTAACTAATGTCAATTATCACAAAGCAATGTGGAATTTATAACTATCAAAAATACGTGATATAATTGATGAAATAATATTCCCCTATTGAAGCGAAAATCATAATCGTTAAAAACATTTATTTGGAATTATTATATAAATATTAAAAATAATATAGACATGGTTTCATCATAACCCCAGTAAAAGGAAATTACTCACTCATAATAACAACACAAATAAATAAATATTTCATAATATTATTACTCAAATATAATTTTATTACACAATATTTTTATTTTTCTCTTACAATAACTCTCTATATTTTCTTTTTTTCTCCTCTCCAAAACACTACACATTCATCCCTATTTATACTACTTCAAAATTAATAAACTAATAATTTTAAAATATTTAAATCCCACTATTTCAATAATTCACGGCTGTCAAGGGGTGCTGACCTCATGGATGATGTCAGCAGAGAGTTGAATTTCTGATCCAATCCGGTGTTGACACGTGGCGCAATATGGTCCGTCTATTTAATTATCCTTCAAACGGTCATAACTTCTTCATACGAACTTGGATTCGGATGATTTTTTTTAAAACGATCGTCTCGACGAGACGAATAAAATGAGACCAGTCGTGACTATATTTGAATTTTGTAAAAATATCGTCCTTGAACCAATTGATTTGTCTTGTACCGGTTGGTTAACCTGCAGATATAATTTAATTCTTGATTAATTATCCAAAAATGACACAAAATTATAGAAAATTTTAACAAAATGAAATAATATAAATATATAGTAAAAATGATAAATTATCACACAAAACACACAATTATATACATAAAATACTAATAAAAATATTACTCAATGTATACCAAACAGAATGATGAAGTTAAGCAATCGATAAAAACCAAATGTGAATATTATAAGGTACTTGGTAAATGCTCAAGCGATGAGAATTATGAGAAGTACAAGAAAGCTCGAACAGAAGCTAAAAAAGCAGTGCGAAATGCCCGATCAAAGGTCAATCAAGAATTGTATGCAAGATTAGATACAAAAGAAGGGGAAAAAGATATCTATAAACTTGCTCGAATGAGAGAGAAGAAGACGCGAGATATTAGAAAAGTTAAATGTGTGAAAGATTCTGACCAAAAAGTTTTGGTGCAAGATAAAGAGATAAAAGAGAGATGGAGGTCATACTTTGATACCCTATTCAATGGCCATCAAGAACAAGATATTGGGAATTTAAACATCCCCTCAAGTATGGTTAATCGAGAGTTTAAGAGGAGAATTCAAAAGGGTGAAGTGACAATGGTATTGAAGAAGATGGAGTCAAAAAAAGCAGAAGGACCAGATGGTATACCAATTGAAGTTTGGAGGTGTTTGGGAGAGAGAGGGATCGAATAGGTAACTATGCTTTTCAATAAGCTTTGGAGAAGCAATAAGATGCCATCAGCATGGAGGAAAAGTGTTCTCGTCCATTTGTATAAGAACAAAGGTGATGTTCAAGATTGTTCTAATTATCGCGGAATTAACTAATGAGTCATACCATGAAATTGTGGGAACGAGTGATTGAACAAAGGATCAGGAAATGTGTGAAGATAACAGAAAACCCGTTTGAATTTATGCCGGGAAGATCGACCATGGAAGCAATTTATCTTATCCGGCAGTTGATGGAACATTATCGAGATAAAAAGAAAGATCTACATATGGTTTTTATTGATTTAGAGAAGGCATATGATAAAGTACCAAGGAAAGTATTTTGGTGGGCCTTAGCAAAGAAAGGTGTATCGCGGAAATATATTGCTATTATAAAGGACATGTATAAGGGAGCTAGTACAAATGTACGTACTAATGTTGGGAGGACAGAAGAATTCCCTATTACGATAGGGGTGCATCAAGGATCTGCTCTTAGTCCTTTTCGTTTTGCCATAGTCATGGACGAATTGACAAGAAAAATTCAAAATGACGTTCATGTTCGCAGATGATATTGTGTTGATCGATGAAACGAAGGTTGGAGTACAACAAAATTGGAACTTTGGAGGGATAATTTGGAAGCTCGAGGCTTTAGGCTGAGCAGAAGTAAGACTGAATATATAGAGTGTAGGTTTAGCGAAAACAGTGATAGAGAGGCGGGGATGATCACATTTGATGGGAAAGTTGTTCATGGATCCACTTTCTTTCGGTATCTTGGATCTATTATCCAAAAGTATGGAGAGCTAGATGGCGATGTGGCTCACAGAATAAAGGCAGGGTGGTTGAAGTGGAAGAGTGCCACAGGGGTTTTATGTGATCCTGACATGCCTCATAGATTAAAGGGTAAATTTTACCGCACGGTAATTAGGCCTGCACTGTTATATGACACCGAGTGTTGGACTGTAAAACAGTGTCACGTTCAAAAGATGAATGTGGCGGAAATGCGTATGCTACGATGGATGTGTGGTCATACAAAAAAGGATCGGCTCAGAAATGAGGTGATTAGAGAGAAAGTAAGAGTTGCGTCTATGTAACATCCCCAAAACCAACCGGGAATATTACACGCCGTGGGCCCCGCACCGGAACCCACCAGGCTAAAAACCATTTACAAAAACGCCCAAAAAGGCCAATGACGGTAGTATTTTCCAAAACTCACAAAAGCCATTTACAAACACCAACTACCGTCAAGACAATCAAGGCCAAAAACTCGGTTAAGGGAATCGGTTTTCGAAATCAAACTCAGTTGGCATAAAGCCAAAAGCCATTTGAAAGAACTCATACAGCGGATAAAAACACAGTCCAAGATACATATACATCAATAATGATATACACAAACAAAATACACGATTCCCCAACAATATGCCATAGCCAGTATCGTCCGGAATCCTCGCCTCACGACCGCTACCACCAAAGTCCTCAATACCTGAAAAACGAGTCCCACAACGGGGTCAACAATAATGCCCGACAAATAACCGCAAATACATAAACATAAACATTTACATGCCATGCATCATGAGAATAATAACCTCAACGATAACCTTACCACTTCCGGTAATCCAACGATCCTCATCAAAATCCCAATATCACGATAATACCACATAATACCTCAATACCGAATACTTTCCCGTACACAATCTTCTATGTACGATTTCCATAAAACATACCTCTATCCGGACATCCTTCCGAAATGCATACCACAGACCAAGAATATCCAAAATGACATCAACAATATCCGAATACTACAATCTTCCCAAGATTGTCCAAGTATCTCAACAATCATCAACTGTGCATTCTAATCCTTTTAAAACATCACTGAACATTCGTCAATATGCAATACAACATAAAATACTTATGAAATGTAAATGGAATTACTCATCAAAACATTACAACCAAACAAGTAAACACTTGCCTGGATACCAACATGACAAAACCAACACCGAACTCATCGCCCTCGTCTACGAGCTCTTGACCATTGGGACGGAATCTACGGCCTTTCACCGTGGCAAAACGATTATACCTATTGGTTAATCAACCTAGAACAATAATCATATCAATAATCGAACCAACTTGGTAACAATGATCATAACATATTCAATCTGGAATTCAACCTCATATCAAGATTCATCTCATCTAAATCAACCACTATCATCACTATGATTTAGAATACCATCTTAAATCGGTTAAACGAATTATCAAATCATCATATTCATCATATGGCCTCAAGAACATCAAGAACTCTATGATTCCATAATCATAATCAACATATTCAAAGCATATCATCATCTTCCTTCAACATAAACCTCATATATCCTCAAGAATCGCGATAACAACATCATAATCATCTTCATGCGAATCATTCATCAAATATAACATCAAAATTCCGAAATGAAACGGAGAAATATCCAACATACCTCATAGAATATGGATAACACAAGAAATCACTTCAAGAATCAACAATAGTTCCATAAACAAGCTCTAATTCCATGATTCCAAGCTCACAATCATGTTAGAAGTGTTTAGAACACTCTTAGAAGTGAAGAGGGACGAGTTGGGGTGGGAGAAATGAGTTTCCTTTCGTGAACAAATGAAAGACCAGCTCTTATTATATAAACTGCGCATCTCGTTACGTACGTAAGTGTCCTTGCTTAAAGTACGTAACAACTTTAACGTACGTAATCTAAAATCCATAGCGTACGTAACAAACTCACTGTCTCATTCAGTGAAGTCCATTGCGTACGTAACATATACCATATAACGTACGTAATATACTAGTTGACTTGCTACAGTACAATGGTCGTGTTACGTACGTAACACGTCCTGTATAACGTACGTAACACGTACGTTGACTCACCTGTCAACATCCTCCGCCGAAAGTTGCCGACATAGGGTCCCACCTGCCGACCAGGACTCGGTCCTGTCCGATGCCTTTGTTACGTACGTAATACCTTAGCCTTAACGTACGTAACCATGCCAATCTTACGTACGTAAGCTCACCTTGTTAACGTACGTAACAATTCCATACTTAGCCAATTTCAACTGTTACCGCCTGTCTCGACATACCGAAAACACATAATCACTTACTGAATACATATACTTAATCCAATAGTATTCTCATACGATATACCTCATATCAAAAGTGCGATGACCTGATGCACGATATCCAATATATAAACGAAAAATATATCCAAAAAATCGGGGTATTACAGTGTATAGAAGACAAGATGATGGAGAATCGATTATGATGGTTTGGTCATGTGAGAAGAAGACCTGTTGATGCCCCAGTGAGGAGGCTAAAAAGTTGAGGAACAAGTAATATTGTGAAAGGTAGAGGAAGACCCAAGAAAATTTAGATAAAGATGATTGAAAATGATATGCGGTTTCTTGGAATTGGAGAAAGTATGGCGATGGAGAGGCAAATAAGGCGGGAAAGATACGGATGGTGGATAGAATCTAATTCTATTTTTATTTTTTTTATTCCTATTTTCTTTTGTTTCATGTTACCTTTTAATTTATTTTTTAGGATTTTTTTTTTTGCTTTTTTCTCTTCCCTCTTTTTTTTTTCCTTTTATGTTATTTATGTAACGATCATTGACGGTTTCAAAGTTTGATTCATGTTAGTCGACCCCAAATCATTTTGAGACTAAGACTTAAATGTTGTTTTATTTATGTTAGGCACCCCCAACAATAAAACTGTTAAGTTTGATAGATGTTATATCTCCATAAACAAGTATAAGAAACAAAGCTTCAAGCGTCTTTCAATGGCTAACAACAACAACAACAACAACAATATCTAAGTTTTAGTCCCAAAATGATTTGGGGTCGGCTAACATGAATCAAACTTTGAAACCGTACATAAATAACATAAAAGGAAAAAAAAAAAGGGAAAAAAGTAGAGAAAAAGCAAACCATCCATTTCAGTCAGTATTTGGAGTAGCCCTTGTTCCCTCTCGGCACCACCCTAGTGGAGTAAATAGATGTAAAGCGCATGTCTTAAAATTGACAAAATGATTTAGTTGATAAGATAATAAGACCACTTGAAACTAATAACAGACTAAAAATATAGAGGGACGTCCCATGGACATGGCTATTTCATTGGTTAACTGAGAACAAATATGCTAGTTGGAAAAGAGAAATGTCTTATGATTAACCTGTATCCTGATATCAATTTAAAACCTAGATTTATATCGCACTGGTATTAAATTTTTGAGAAAACACAAAATAGATTTACTTAATGGTCAACTAACCAGTGATCATTCACACAAGACTTAGGTGCAAATACATTTCTAAGAAGGCAGTTGGTCTGATCAACATCTTATCTTATAGAATTCATCATTTCACCAAGATTTAGGTCCATGTCTACTAACTTACCGAAATGTAAACCTGAACCCCACAATTGGTTTGCAAATTGTTTGCGGAATCAGAAAATTTAACAGGATATTTCTCTGTTTTAACCAGTGTTTTTAATCGCGCTGATTAGCGCGCTTCGTAGCGCGCTTTTGCGCTAATTTTCCAGGAAACGCGCCGTAGCGCGCTGCTATTTGCGGTTGCCCCTGTTTTGCGCATGCTATTTGCCAACAAAAACTAACACCAACACATTAAATCATATACAACAGTACCCGCGCGAGTACAAAAACGAAACCACAACTCGGACCATGACAAAACGACCACCGACTCAAAATGATACATGATATCAGTGTTGCATATCATCCCCATTCCCTTCCTGTGCCGGCTCACCACTAAGACCTGTACCTGAATACACAACAAGCATATCCATCCCAGAAGGGGTCAGCAAGAAGCTGGTGCAAGTACAACGATTCCAGAATATGTACAACAAATGAATAACAAAAATCACTGTGCCATCACGGATATTCCGGAATATAGTACCACAAGACCAAACGCAACACAACTTCCCGAGTTATACAGACCCTGCTCTGAGCGGGATATACTGGGTATGTTTGGTTTGGTTTGGTTTGGTTTGCTTCTCATGAATAACTATCCGATAGTGACTTATATTACGCCATATTAGTTTAAAAGAGAAAAAAGAGAGCATAATACTGTTAAAGTCTGGAGTTCCATCTCAAAATCAATTGGCAATGAAAGGAGTAGTCCAGGATCTCTATATATTAATTGCAAGGCTTGTATTTTCCCGATGTGGGATTAATGCTTCAACACGCCCCTCACGCGTAGCCGGAGTCAAGGCTTACAGCGTGGACTTTTTTTTTAACTCGGGTGGCGCGGAGCTACAACATCGTGGGCCGTTGGGCTCGCACGTGAAAGCCTGCTCCGATACCATATTAAAGTTTGGAGTTCCATCTCAGTAATCATCATTATGTAATTGATTGTGTAGTGCATGATTGTAGGCTCAATTATAGCCATTTACCTTATATAGCTCCCTTTGTTATCTATATGTAGGGGGCCCTTGGTCAATGTATAATCACAAAATAATAAACACAGTTGATTCTATTACTCAACATGGTATCGGAGACCACAAAACCGATCCAAAACAATAAACCCTACTGCCCCCACATCATCTCCCCAGCCACTAAAAACAAAAACAATTCAATCGTAAATAATTTGTTTTTCTTGTTTGTAAATTGTGCTAAGGTCACAATCAATATTAATCAAGTGTGTTGTGCTAAGGTCACAAGCATAATTTCTATCTCTCTCTTTTTTTTTTGTTCTCGTACTCCACAGCCATCTCATCACCTCAAATTCACAATGACAGGATCACCATCACCTCATACCATTCCTCTCTCCGAAAAGCTATCCACAGTCACTCACCACCATCTTCTCACGAGAGTTCCCATAAAACTAGATCTCGATAACTGGAACTATGGCTCTAGGGAGTTCTTTTTTGAGCAATTATGCTACAGTTACGAAGTCAACAAATTCATACATGGCACCCCTACGGATGCCTCCTCTGGTTCGACCTCTACACTCACTCCAGATGAAATAAAAGTTGACAAAATTGTTTTATCTTGGATCTTTACAACACTTTCTGACCCCCTTCAACGTCGGCTAGTCGTGGCTCGACCTAAAACGGCTAAAGATGCATGGGACTTACTCACCAACATAGTTAAAGATAACAAACGGTCACGTACCAACGCCTTGAAAGCGGAGTTACGGTCCATTCGTCTAGGGGATCAAAGCATGGAGGCGTATTTCGGGAGACTTTTTTTTTTGTTTTTTTAAAAAAAGGACATATTATAGCACAAAGATTTTATAGGGGGGCCTATTCCCTTACAAAGCCGATATTTTCTGGGGGGCCAAATCCCAAACATAGCCACTAATAAAAAGAAACAAGCTAACTAAATACAAGAAAGCAAGTAAATTTTAGGGTAAATCCCAAACAAAGCCACACGACAACTGACACAAACAAATATCTTCAGCTGAGTGTCTGGTTCGAGCTTGAATATCTGTAGAGCTGCACCAGGAGCCGTGTAAAGATTAGGTACTTTAACGACATACCTAGGTCAAGTTTGAGCGCCTTGAGTCTATTGCCACTATTTTAGCTATTCTCGATTCTCCCATTCCGGATGAAGATTTGGTTCACTATGCTCTCGAAGGCTTAACCGATAGATATGACCAAGTTTGTGGCATCATGCATCACAAAGATCCATTCCCCGACTTCAAAACCGCTCGCTCTATGCTTATTACCGAAGAAATGCGGTTGAAATCCAAATCCCTTTCGCTTCCCGTGGACTCATCGTCTTCGTCTCCATTGGCTCTTATAACCGATAAAGGTATAACCCGCAACCCCTCCAGCCCACAATTTAAACCATGGAAGCCTTGTATTCATTTTGCAAAAGGTACATGTCGTTTCGGGATGGGGTGTAAATTCGTCCACGATACGAATAACAAACAAATGGGGCGACATCTTGACCAAAAGGGAGACACCAATACAGAAGAAATTATCCTACGTCTATTAGGAAAACTTGGCATCACAAATACAACTTATCACCAAAATAATAATACTGGCACCACATCCACCCCATCAGGTGGGCCTTCAGCCGCTTTCACCTCACCTAGCCCACACCCTTCCGCATATTTTACCTCACCAAGCCCAAACTCCACTACCCACTTGTCCACCAATCGCACCCCACCAGGTTTTAACCCACCTCAAGCCCAATTCAATCCCACACCATATTATTATCAGCCCACTTCTATCCCACCTGGTTTCGGACCTCAACAGCCCCCCTCCATGCCGACTGGTACTATTCATCAGCCCCAAACCGGCCCAACAGCCCCCCCTCACGCACTGACTACTATCCAGGCCTCACATGTTTCATCTATAGGGCAACCGGTACTTCGGGACAAGAAACCATTCTACCTCATGCATTCGCGGCCGGGACACTTCATGACCCTACAACAGGTGCCTGGAATATGGACACAGGTGCGAGCCTTCATCTAAATTCTTCGGTTAATAGTCTTAATGATGTTTTTAATATGTGTATGTATCCGTCCATCTCGGTTGGTGACGGATATTCTATTCCCGTCATCAATACGGGTCATAGCATCTTGCCAACTCCCACTCGACCACTTCACTTAAATAATGTGCTCATTACACCCCATATTGTCAAAAATTTAATGTCTGTTCGTCAATTCGTTCGTGATAATAAATGTACTGTTGAATTTGATCCGTTTGGCTTTTCTGTTAAGGATTTCATGACGCGTCGGGTGCTTCTCCGATGTGATAGCACTGGGGATCTTTATCCAGTCACGGCTCCGTCTCCAATTCCCCAAGCTCTCCTAGTCAGTCAACATACGTGGCATCAGCATCTTGGACATCCAGGAAGCGAAGTGTTACGTCGTCTAGTTTCAAATAATTTCATTTCATGTAATAAATAAAAGCCTCTCGTGCTTTGCCATGCCTGCCAGCTTGGCAAACACGCTCGACTTCCATTTACTAGTTCTAGTTCTGTCGTTAATGCTTGCTTTGATATTATTCACTCGGATGTGTGGACTTCACCAGTTCCGAGTCTCTCAGGATTTAAATATTATGTATTGTTCTTGGACCATTATTCTCACTTTGTTTGGGTATATCCGTTGATTACCAAATATGATGTTTTGTCAAAATTCGTTCTATTTCGTAACTATGTTCACACCCAATTTAAGTGTGAAATCAAGTCTTTTCAATGTGACCATGATGGCGAATTCGACAGCCACAACCTTCATAAAATCTTTGCCGACAACGGTATTCAGTTTCTTTTTTCATGCCCCAAAACATCACAACAAAATGGCAAGTCTGAACGGATGGTTCGCACCATCAATAACCTCATCCAGACTTTGCTTTTTCAAAGCCAATCTCCCACCAACATTTTGGGTAGAAGCCCTTAATATGGTGGTACACCTGCTAAATATCCTACCCTCCACCGCTATAAACAACGAAATCCCGTATACCCGCCTGTTTGGCCAAAACCCAGATTACAGCCTTTTACGCACATTTGGCTGCCTATGTTACCCTCACCTATATCCGAATCACAAACTTGACCCTCATGCCACACCATCCATCTATTTAGGTCAAGCCTCAAATCACCGTGGATATCGTTGTCTTGAATTAAACACAGATAAAATCATTATCTCTCGTCATGTAACTTTTGACGAAACTACCTTCCCATACGGCACTTCTAAACCAACATCAGCACCCAAATACAATTTCTTCGATGACTCACCCGATATAAACCCCCCATATATTCCACGTGTCCCTGTTGACCAACCAACCCACACCACAAATGAACCATCTACACCAACTCCCACCAATCACCATTCAGACCTACAGGCTACAGCAGAAGATCCATCACCATCACCTGAATCACCCACCGCCCAACAACATACCCCAAATTTATCACCGCCAACAAACCAACATACACACATTATTCCAGACCCTCCTTACAACCCAAACCCCGACTCGATTCATCACATGGTCACACGATTCTGTGTCGGGACTAATCGTCCCACTGAGCGTCTAAATATGCATGTGTCTTCCATTTCACCATTACCAAAAACACATCGTGATGCGTTTACTGACCCAAATTGGCAAAATGCTATGTGTGACGAATACAATGCACTTATTAAGAATGGAACTTGGACTCTAGTGCCTAAACCCAAAGACACCAACATCATTCGGTCTATGTGGCTCTTTCGCCACAAGTATCTGGCTGATGGCACTCTTAGCCGTTATAAGGCCCGTCTTGTAGCAAATGGCAGTAATCAAGTAGAAGGGGTTGATGTAGATGAAACCTTCAGTCCGGTGGTTAAGCCAGGGACTATTTGGATTGTTCTAAGCTTGGCCGCATCTCGACATTGGTCGATTCATCAGCTTGATGTCAAGAATGCTTTTTTACATGGTGACCTATCTGAGACAGTCTATATGTATCAGCCTCCAGGGTTTTGGGATTCTGAGCATCCTGATTATGTGTGTTTATTACAGCGGTCTATGTATGGTCTAAAACAGGCTCCTAGAGCTTGGTTTCAGCGTTTTGCATCTTACATTACTCGGGTTGGGTTTTCTCATATTCGCTGTGACACATCATTGTTTATATACAAAAAGGGGACATATACTACTTACCTGTTATTATATGTAGATGATATTGTTCTCACCGCTTCTTCTGAGAATTTGTTGCAGCAGATTATTAGATCCTTAGACCAAGAGTTTGCTATGACAGATCTAGGTCCTCTTAATTATTTTCTGGGTATCTCTGTATCGCGTGATTCCTCAGGGCTATTTTTATCTTAGAAGAAATATGTTATTGAAGTTTTGGAGCGAGCTCATATGATTAATTGTAATCCCAGTCGGACTCCTGTTGACAGTGAGTCTAAACTGGGGGATGACGGTGATCCAGTATATGATCCTACTTTATATCGGAGCCTTGCAGGATCTCTACAGTATCTCACATTTACTCGCCCAGATATATCTTATGCAGTTCAGCAGGTTTGCCTTCATATGCATGACCCTCGAGAGCTCCATTTCTCGGCTCTCAAACGGATTTTGCGGTATGTTCGGGGTACCTTAGACCATGGGCTACAGTTATTTGCATCTTCTACTACATCATTGGTTGCTTATTCAGATGCGGACTGGGCTGGTTATCCTACCACTAGGAGATCAACTTCTGGGTATTGCGTATTTCTTGGCAACAACTTACTCTCGTGGTCCTCTAAGCGTCAGCCGACGATTTCTCGTTCTAGTGCAGAAGCAGAGTACCGTGGGGTTGCTAATGCTGTTGCTGAGACTTGTTGGTTACGGAATTTACTATGTGAGCTACACACGCCTTTATCTTCCGCTACGCTTGTATACTGTGATAATGTTAGTGCTATTTACTTATCTTGTAGTCCGGTTCAGCACCAGCGTACGAAACACATTGAGATTGATATACATTTTGTTCGAGACTTGTTTGCTACTGGTCAGGTTCGGGTTCTTCATGTGCATTCTCGCTATCAGTATGCGGACATCTTCACGAAAGGATTGCCCTCTGCTCTGTTTGAAGAATTTCGCTCCAGCCTGAGCGTCCGGTGTCCTCCCGCTCCGACTGCGGGGGAGTGTTAGACCGAATCACTGACTTACATGATTTCAGTAATCATCATTATGTAATTGATTGTGTAGTGCATGATTGTACGCTCAATTATAGCCATTTACCTTATATAGCTCCCTTTGTTATCTATATGTAGGGGGCCCTTGGTCAATGTATAATCACAAAATAATAAACACAGTTGATTCTATTACTCAACAAATACCAGAATCAAAAGGGAATACCATTAAAACATTTTCGAAGAATACTAAACTAACTTGAAATATAACCTGGACTCCGTCGGAACAGAAAAATAAAACTAAGCAAGATTATACAAGGAGGACTCCTCCAAATCAACCGAAAGTAAAGTGAATGGAGTTTGAAATATAAGCTATTGAAAAATAATTATAGTTTCATTTGGGTAGAGATATTATGAAGTGAATGGAGTTTTGATCAAATAAATGGACTTGTATGTGAAAAAAGAGTTCAAATATGTTAATGTTTGTTGAAAAAATAGCTTAATTAATACCATAATTAATTATGATAATCAATGACATTAAATGGTATATTTGGAATCTACATTTTGTGTAGATTAATTTAGTGTATTTACTTGTTCAATTTCGTTAAGAAATGAATGAGTAATGCACAAAGTTAAGCCATTTAATAGTTGGGAATGCGGTGTGGAATCTCATCCCACATTAAAAACAAGGAAAAGTTGAGCTATTTATAAAGGACTTTCCATCATAAAGGAGCAATCAAGTGTGCTCCATTATGGTGCACCCTAGTTGGCTTTAATTAATTTTTAAGGCTAAAATCCGAATTCTACGAGGAAGGTGCAAAGCACCTTCCGAGTCCGAGTCCGAGCACGTGCTTGTCGCAACGGGCGCTTTGTAGGCGCACTTCGCTCGGAGCGAGGAGCCTTTCATTTTGACAACTGAGATAGTGGCTCGGATGACGTGGAGGGTGACTTGATTCGGACAGGGTGCTTTACAGGCTATAAATAAGCCCATGATGATCCTACACAACATTAATCAAGATAATAAGAAATCCATACTAGCCTAGAATTCATACTACTGTTGGAACATTTTGTTCCATGCATAAATTAAAAGTGTTTTGATGATTAATGTTGATAAGCGAAACAAAACAACGAAGAGACGAAGCAAGCATCGAAGGAAAACGAAGTGCAAAAAGCTGGAAAAAGACAAAGCTAACGTACGTAATATGTGATCATTAACGTACGTAATGTAAGCAGCTTAACGTACGTAATGGATGAGAGATAACGTACGTAATGTAGTTCAAACCAAGTGAACGTTGGACGAGTCGAAGTCAAAAAGGTGGCAACGGACATATGACGTCAGCAGTGACGTACTATTAACGTACGTAATGAAAAGTATGATAACGTACGTAAAGAAAGAAACGAATGTTACCGGATCAATTGGGAGAAGCTAACGACGTAGCGATTATGCGGTTAACGTACGTAAACAAGCTTACGTACGTAATGGGAATTATATAGCGTACGTAATGAAGGTCCTGGAAGCTAACGGCTAGTTTGATCAAGAAGCCTATAAATACCATGTCTATGGTATTGATTGAGTACAACAACTTCAAGCATACTACACATTCATTTGAGATTGATATTCATTGTATTGTTGTTGTAATATTGAGCTTACATTGAGTGATTGAGTGTTATACACAAAATCATACACGAGTGGTAAAAGAAAAGATACGATTGGATTCGGTGTTATTAGGATCTAGGATCCGGCATTGTTAGAATCGCAATCGCTATCTTCGTGAGGTTTATCTAGTACCCATAGAAAGCTAGAGCGGTTGATTCCTTGTCCGATAGAAAAGGAAAACGGTTTAACTTGGACCGACGCAAAGACAAGTACAAGTGGTTTATCACGGACCAATAGAAGACGTGATTGTAAACGGTTATACCTCGACCGATAGAAGAGAGGCGTAGAGGTTGCTATCTTTAACCTATAGAAAAAGATAAAGAGAGGACGTAGGCTCGTTTATAGCCGAACCTCTATAAATCCTCGTGTCCTTTATTTTCCTCAATTTTATTTACGCTTCCGCAAACGGCGCAATTATCCGACCCCGTACCCAACAATTGGTATCGGAGCGGTACTCCAATACGCGGCTTAACATCCGAGGATACGATCCAATGGCATTTCAATTCTCTCCGGTCGAAGGCCTTACTCTCAACCGACCACCATTCTTTGATGGCTCAAATTATTTGACGTGGAAGAAGAAGATGTCGATATTCATCCGAGCATACGACATCGAGATTTGGAAGATTATTTGCCTTGGCCCGAAAGTTCCAATCAAATCCGACGGTACGCTCAAATCTTTCGAAGAATACGACGATGCCGATTAGAAAAATGACCATCTAAATTGTAAGGCTACTCAACTCTTATTTTGTGCCTTAAATCCTGAAGAGGTCAATCGAATCTCATCGTGTGAGAGTGCGAAAGAAATATGGAAAATTCTAGAAATCACACACGAAGGGACGACTCAAGTCAAGGAGACGAAAATCAATATGCTTCTCCATGACTACGAGTTATTCATGATGAAAGGTGACGAGTCCATCACCAATATGCTCGACCGATTCTCGGTCATCACAAATGGACTTGCGTCATTCGGAAAACCATTATCTAGTAGTGAAAAAGTTAAGAAAATTTTACGATCACTACCTAGCGAATGGGACGACACCGTGACCGCGATTATGAAATCTAAAGATCTCAACACGCTCGATTTTAGTGCCCTTGTTGGCTCACTAATCAATTATGAGATTGTTTTAAAATCACGAAATGTCAAGCCGAAGTCGAAGGAACGATCGTTAGCCATGAAGGCTAAGATATCGAGGAAGAAAGTAGAAATTCCGGTGGAGGAAAGCGACGAAGAATCGGCATATTATGCCAAAAACATTAATAAGTTTCAAACCTTACTAAACCGGAGAAAGAAAGACATCTCGGGCGAATCTAAGAAACTCGACAACTCTTGTCGATTATGTGGTAAACCAGGCCACTTTGCTAAAAATTGCCGTGTCAAACCCAAGAAGGAGGTTCTCGTAGCAACATGGAGCGATGACGACGAAGATGATGAGTTCATCAATCAAAATAATCTCACTCTCATGGCCCGGAGTTCGTTCGACGACAGCGACGTCAAAAGCCAAGTAAGTACATCCTCCTCCCGTGATGAACTTTTTGATGCATTTGAATTACTTCATACGGATTTTCAAAATGCATTATCGGAAATCAAATCCCTTAAGTCTAAAATTAAATCTTTGGAAATTGAAAATTTCAAAATTATCGAGAAGGGAAAATTTGTTGAAATCGATCATTCAAAGTGTATTGAAAATGAAAATATTTTGAAGAATGATCTCGCTAAAATTCAAACCGAGCTTAAATCTTTGACAATAAAATTCTCGTGTGGAAACGAGAAATTTGAACAAATGCTTGGTGTTCAAAAATTTACTTTGAATAAAGAGGAGTTAGGATTCAAAACTCGTTCAAAAAACGAATCCGTTAATTTTAAAATACCCCATTGCGAAAAATGTTTAAAAATCGGGCATCATATTTCAAGTTGCAAAAGCCCGAGACGGACGATAAAAATTAAGAAAATTTGGGTATCGTTTCAAATATCGTCTACGTTTCTAAACAAAAACCAACTATAGGTTGGATCCCCAAACATTGATTTTTGATATTTTACTCAGGGGGAGTAATTTTTTAAATCGTATAATATTTTCAGGGGGAGTTAATACCCTTGTATTTATTTTTGCATATTTCATTATTTATTGATTTTTTTTTGGTATTTTAATGCACTTTTTGATGAATACAAAAAGGGGGAGAGATAGGAGAATGGAGAAATAAGTCGAAAATGTGATTAACCGTGAAAGGGGGATAAAAAAATCGAAGAAAATCGATAGCATACAAAAAGAATTAGAAAAACGAAGGAGTTGAACAAAAGTCAAAAATGAAGTTGAAGAAAAATGAGGAAACGTCGAAAAGACGATGAAAAATTTGAAAAAGTCGAAAAGTTAAAGGAAAGGAGAAAGAAGGAGTCGAAAAAGAAATGGGAGAAGAAACTAACGAAACGGACAAAGTCGAAAACTTTGGTCTGTACACATATACATATATTTGTATTTTGCAGGTAAATCCCATTGACGAAGTATTGTTTTGTAATCATCAAAAAGGGGGAGATTGTTGGAACATTTTGTTCCATGCATAAATTAAAAGTGTTTTGATGATTAATGTTGATAAGCGAAACAAAACAACGAAGAGACGAAGCAAGCATCGAAGGAAAACGAAGTGCAAAAAGCTGGAAAAAGACAAAGCTAACGTACGTAATATGTGATCATTAACGTACGTAATGTAAGCAGCTTAACGTACGTAATGGATGAGAGATAACGTACGTAATGTAGTTCAAACCAAGTGAACGTTGGACGAGTCGAAGTCAAAAAGGTGGCAACGGACATATGACGTCAGCAGTGACGTACTATTAACGTACGTAATGAAAAGTATGATAACGTACGTAAAGAAAGAAACGAATGTTACTGGACTGAATCTGGGAGAAGCTAACGTACGTAACAGTGTCTGGTTAACGTACGTAAACAAGCTTACGTACGTAATGGGAATTATATAGCGTACGTAATGAAGGTCCTGGCAGCTAACGGCTAGTTTGATCAAGAAGCCTATAAATACCATGTCTATGGTATTGATTGAGTACAACAACTTCAAGCATACTACACATTCATCTGAGATTGATATTCATTGTATTGTTGTTGTAATATTGAGCTTACATTGAGTGATTGAGTGTTATACACAAAATCATACACGAGTGGTAAAAGAAAAGATACGATTCAATTCGGTGTTATTAGGATCTAGGATCCGGCATTGTTAGAATCGCAATCGCTATCTTCGTGAGGTTTATCTAGTACCCATAGAAAGCTAGAGCGGTTGATTCCTTGTCCGATAGAAAAGGAAAACGGTTTAACTTGGACCGACGCAAAGACAAGTACGAGTGGTTTATCACGGACCAATAGAAGACGTGATTGTAAACGGTTATACCTCGACCAATAGAAGAGAGGCGTAGAGATTGCTATCTTTAACCTATAGAAAAAGATAAAGAGAGGACGTAGGCTCGTTTATAGCCGAACCTCTATAAATCCTCGTGTCCTTTATTTTCCGCAATTTTATTTACGCTTCCGCAAACGGCGCAATTATCCGACCCCGTACCCAACAACTACAAGTCCCGAGTATTCAATAGTTCGTCCGGAACTCGATTCCTAGTACAGGGTATCGAGTTCAGAGAAAACCGTTGTATCTTGGGGACGTTTGCCGTTGAACCGTGTGTACTGTGCGGGGCAATTTCGTCTTACGGAGAGAGAGTCCAACTCTTGCCTCGGTTTTGCATCATTTGTCATTTTCTACAACATCTACAACAACAATGTTTGACCGATTAAATATATTGACAAACAAGCATTAGATTTTTTTTTTTACTAATACTGTATTTACAATATCACAGTTCTGGTTAAATAGACACAGAGACGAGCTTTTAAATTTTGGACTTTGAGCTTTCTTCAGATAATTGAGTAGTTACATTTATACATCAATTGAGTAGTGAAGTTCCTTTCTTAAGATAATTATAATAGTCGAGCAGATATCAAACAAGCATTAAATACCAGACAAACCATACAATAGCACAGAAAAGCTCAGCTTTGTCAAAAGCACTGACAGACAAAGAGGTGGTGGAAGTATGAATGCCAGATATGTTACTATGTCCTGACATTTTCGTTTAGGGGGGAGGCAACAGATGGCACACTCCATCCAATCATTGAAGTAGCATAGAATAGCAAAGTTCATTAGCTAATTAATTAACAAAAGCAGGTTGCTTCGTTGTTTTATAGTCACAAGGAATCACCCTAGTGATTGTTTATCTTGATATGATAGTTGCAACCATAGTTATCACCTAATGCTAAATAGAAATATATGATTCAATTGTCTGAAATAGCCATCATAGACATTAAAACTTATCCCTAAGGCCAGACAGTAGGTGGCAGTCATTTTCTCTGGCGGATATGTTGCATAAGGCAAACCTACAAGAGGTGACTCCCAATGTTAATCCTAATAATAGGTTGCAGCAGAATGGTTCATGTATTCAACATCGATACATAAAGAAAAAGGTCTTTGATCTTCTTAACAGCTACATGAAACATCCCAATTCAAGCATCAAACTCAGTAATATGTAGTAGATTGCTCAACTTGACCAAACACTTGTAATTTATAAATGAGTACTCCCACCAACAAAATTTTCTTACACTGTCATCTATGTATAAAGAGTCTGCAAGCATAATTGCTAAGCACAAAATGGAGTGATCTGGTCTATACATCCATTACATTTATACAATCAACCAAAAAAGACAATATTTGTACTTTAATTTGGACAATTTCTTTAAATTAGACAACTTTAGCGACGATGGTGTCCTCAATATCACAAATAATTGAAGTAGAACTATTACTCATAAATAAAAATCAAATCTTTATCAATCAAACTACCTCACGATACTAATATTTGTTGGTGATTTTAGTGTCACCATTCATTTTGTGTAATTGGAACTAATATGTGAGCTAAGGGGTTTATAATTCGTATTCTAATATATGTTCGGGTATGTGCGGAGTGCACACATATATAAGATCGAATTATGTTCTGCAGACGATTATGTCGGGTCCAAGATATTTCGAATTTTAGAGGAGATCACAGTAAAATTGATTAATTTCACAATTTTGTTAAGCCCACCCACAACCCTAATTTCGGACCACTAATGACGGCGCCACTCTCAAAACCCTAAAATCGACCTAATTGTAACCCTAATCCGACATGTATAAATAGGGCTCTCCTCATGAGTCTGAGATACACCATTTTTCTGAGCTCTCTATCTTTCTGATAAACACAGAATTTCTCTAGCAATTTGGCTTACGTTTCTGTGCCTGGATTCGTAAGTGTTCCATTGGATTATCCTAGGCGGAATTTCTTGTAACCCGGGCATAAGATAGAACTATCAGTTCGGAAAGTGTTTACACGATCCATTGTAAAATCCGGATCTCCATAAAAACCCTTATACCCCAACAATATTGATTGAAAACATATGGATTTTTGTGTAATAGCCTTGAAAATTAATTATTTTGTCAGGGGTTCTTGTAGTGATAGTGGCCGATCGACGGTTGGAGGATTATCCAAAGGAAGTAAAATATAAGAAAATAGAAGCTTTTAGAATTAGAAGTTGTGCTAATTGGAAATTGAAATTACCTGCTTTTAGTTTTGCTGTTGTTCATATTCTTCCAAGCTAAGGCGGCAATTAACTGAGGTTGTATGAGACGAACTCCTTCCCTTGTTCTGGCATGACAATGAAGAAGATGGTTGGAGCTATGATGGTGATGCTTGATGGTGATGCTATGAAGAAGGCAATGTCATATTTTGGCAATTTTTTACCCGAAAAAACATTGTATTTCCCCCAGTTTCGACCCAAGACCATAGTGTCGCTCTGTTTCGACCCGAGACCATAGTTTCACCTCATTACAACCCGTGACCATATTTCTGCCTTGTTCCGATCTGGATCATATTCTTGTCATGTTTTGAAATTTGCCGAAAATTGTAACACCCCCAGATTTAACGGAAAATATTACAGCGCCGTGGACTTCGAGATGGAACTCACAAGGCTAAAAGAAATTTTTGCAAACATTTACAACTGCACAAGAGGCCAACGACGCTACTATATTTAAAATATTTGAAGACTATATAAAATCGGTTTATCAAAACCGTCGTGAAATCTCATTTTGAAAAGGGCAAGGCCAAACGACCGAAACTCAATAGTTTAGAAAATGATTTCTAAAGTAACTCAAATTACCAGAAACGAAAGGTCATTTAAAAATACTCACGCAGCGGAAAAGACAAACAATTAAAAATACTCTAAGAAATTGAATACAAATACTAATCAGGAAACTCAATACACAATTACATGCCCTAGTCAGTATCCTCCGGGAAGCTCATCTCTCCACGACCGCTACAAGCTCGATATCTCAAGAACCTAAAAATAAAGCCCACGACGGGGTCAGCCATAATATCCAACAATGATAATCGTCACATCACATTAATAATTACATACCAATGCAGTGTTCTAAAAATCGGCCTGGGCGGCCGCCTAGGCGGCGCCTAGGCGCTAGGCGGCCCCCGGGCGCTCCGATTATGCCCTGGGCGTTTGTCCTGGGCGTTCGGGTGATTAATCGGCCGCCAGCGGGCGGGCGCGGCTGGCGTGGCGCTAGGCGATCAAGCGGCGCCAGGATGACAGCTGGGCGGGCGCCTAGGCGGTGGGCGGCGCCAGCGGCCGGGCGGGCGCCAGCAGATGGGCGGGCGCCTAGGCGGGTAAATATTTTTTTTTTATTATTTTATATTAGTGGTACTATAAATTCCTCAATTGAGATACTATGGACTATGTTATGCTTATGTCAATGTTTAACAATTTAATATATGATCGATTATATGTTTGTTTAAATATTTAAATATTAGATGTTTTTTATTCTTTACATACATATAATTTTTTATATATAAAAATAATTATTATAATAAATAAATCCGCCTAATCCGATTAATCCCCGACTAATCCCCGATTAATCCTCTGGGCGCTAGGCGTTAGCAATCCGAACGCCTAGCGCCTAGCGTTTTTTAGAACCTTGTACCAATGAGAATACAAAATAAGAATACGACCAATGTAATCTTATCGTCATAACTTTACTTACTAAAATAATTCTCAACAGAACAACTATTATCACATTTCACATCTCGTACTCGATTAACCAATCAATTGGAACATAATGTCTGTATTGTACCTCAAACAATACTCAAGGTTCTCAAACTATCATCACCAACTCACGATACGAAAATATACCAGTTCTAACCAATACGATCCATCGGACAGCATCATCAAATCCCAAGACGATAACCGATTGTCCATCACAAGACGAATGCCAAAGGAAATACGGAACATACCTCAAGATATGAACTGCCACGACGAAATCACGTCAGTCTAATCTAAGATCGGATCAACAACATACGGACACGGTCCTAACACAAGACCTACAAATGCATACTCATATGACAACGTCAATATGCTCACATCAATAACGACAATGTATACTTATGGCAAACCCATAATATACATATGCACAATAACAACTCATGATAAAATCAATGATGCAAATCCACATGATTCCATCAACACAATACCGGGTAATCCAACGATCCAGCGCCCTCAGCATAGATCCCCATGATGATCTCATCGGACCAACGCATGGTGGAAAACCTGTCCAGCGATCCAGCGCCCTCAGCATAGATCCCCATGATGATCCCGTCGAACCAACGCATGGTGGACATCCGATCCAGCGCCCTCAGCATAGATCTCATGATCTCACATATAAATCACATGATCTCACAGGATCAACACAACATAAACAATACAATTATGCATACACATATGCAACTCAATATGTTCATCGACACGAACAACATATGAATCAAAACATGAACGACACTATGATGACACAACTAGGACGACTTCATGTTCAACAACATGAATGACAACCTGCATGATCAACAACATCAACACTAAACCGAATCAATCTTGAATACTTGTCCTGAGTCCTTCGGAAGCAATCTCGATGCCAAATCACCACTGACGATTATCCGCAATGCTTGACAACCCAAACGTACCATGGACAGCAGATACTCATATCCTCGTCTTTATCATAATGTATCCTCGATACCCAAAATTCCAATAACCGAAATGAATCATAAACCTTATGATTTAACTCCCAGAATCGGAAAGACAGCACATAATCCAAATCTCCAGAATTTGCAGTAATAATCATTGCTATATGCATTATAAACGAAATGAAACTGAAACATTCATTAAACATTATAACTGAGAAAGTAATAACTTGCATCGATACCGATGAAGCCGTTACCAATTCCTCGTCGTCGTGTACAAGCTCCTCGGCTCTCGGCCCAAAGCGATTCACGAACGCACTCGAACACGACCGCAACATACGGTTATAATCACCGATCAATAATCTCAATCTATTGAAGTAATCAATTAACACATATCCGATAACCATCAACAACCGACACGACCAACCAATCAACTCGACGGGTCAACGATACAACGATCATATATAATACCAAATAATATACTCAAACCATTTTACGAATTCATATCCATCATATGAACCGAAATCCGATGATTACTAATCAATATAACCGATCGACAAACTCAACGATTTCACAATATCCCGATTAAATACAATTCCGAACAAGCCAACTCAAACAATTACGAATTTATAACCAAAATACGATTACGGATACGAATGTAAAGGAAATCATATTCGGTGATCAATCACAATCTTTTCGGATTCCCAATTGATATCATGATTCACATTTCATCAAGAACATACGAATTCTACCACTACAATCAACGAACATTCGATCTTCATATCTAAAGATATCGATAATTCAACATACGATCGTCTTGCTATGTTCAATTCATCAAGGAGTTTCTCAAGAACACTAAATGATTCGAAACCTTGTTCATAGCCATCAAAACAATGTAATTTGATATCCTCTAACATCTAAACAATCCTTATTCACAATTCAAGGTGTATATAATCATGTTCTTCAACATATACTTCTCATAACATCATGAATCGCAACAAACCACCAAGAACATCGAGAATACTACGATTCCATAATTATAACGACATAATCAAGGCATTTGATCATCAATTCATTATCTTCCCTTAACAAAATTCCCATAATTACCAAGAATCATCACAACAATATCAATTCAATCACCATTAATACGAAAACGTGTAGAATTTTATAAGTTCTACTCATTGAGGCATTTTATCGAACACTTTGAAGGCATAGTCCAATTTAATCGTTTATTCGAAGAAATACTCGAATTTGTTCCACAAAACTTCAAGGAGAATGAATGATTACGAGAATTCAACCAAGTTCAATCAATAATCTGAATCAAAACGAATCAAATCGGCTAAAATACCAAGAAACCTCAAGAATATCCAAAAACCAAAAGTTTAGGTGATCTTACCTTCGATCCAGGTGGAAGATGATGTTAATCCATGAATCAAACTTCCAAAACATGTTGTTCTATATTTCTCTTACTCAAATCCATCGTATTTGCTGAAGAAATTGCGAAAGGAATGAAGAAAAATGAAAAATGCTCAAGGTGACTCGGTCCAGGCCTTATATAGGCCGAGTCCTGTCGGCACGTTACGGCCGTAACCGGCCGTGGCTTACGTACGTAACCGGCCGTGGCCTACCCTACTGTCCAGTTTGACCGACAGCCTTACATACGTAACCGGCAGCTGCTTACGTACGTAACGGGCACTTACGTACGTTATCGGCCAGTCCTTACGCCTAGCGAGTCACTGCCGACCGTGATCGGCCACCCCTACGAGTCACTGCCGATCATGCTCGGCCACTGCAGGTCCTCTCGGCCACGACTCGGCGAGCCACCCCGTAACGTATGTAACACTTATTCCGTGCGTACGTAATACGCACATTGACTTGCTAGAGTATTATATTCGTATTACGTACGTAATACAGCCTGTATAACATACGTAACTCCATCCGTTGACTCACCTGTCCACATACGCGCTGAAAACTACCGACACCGGGCCCCACTATCCGATCACAACTCGGTCCTGTCTGATTCCTCTTGTTACGTACATAATGCCTTATGCATAATGTACGTAAAGCGTATAATTTAGTGTACGTAAGTCCTTAAACTTAGCGTACGTTAAGGGCTCTATACTTAGCCAAAATCCAACTGTTCCTGCCTGTCTCGACATACCGAAAACACAAACACACATACTGAATACATATACTGGATCCAATAACATTCTTATACGATATACTCTAATATCGAAAGTACGATAACCTTATACACGATATCCTCAAATGCAATTGTCGACCAGATACGACAATTATACCGATACTAACATCTCAGTCCTTTATTTATTTTATCCATACTGTACAGATTCCACGCTGTACAATATAAATCGGATAAAATAATATCAAACAACAATAGTAAAAATTCCGGATATTACATTCTACACCACTTAAAATAAGTTTCGGCCTCGAAACTTGCAATCCGTCATAAAAACAAACAAACATACCGTTCAACCAAAATATCCCAAAACCATCACGACAACGATCAATCATCATCATTACTGAATAACCAAAAGAGTACACTTACAAATACGCAGGTCGACGATCTCCTGAGATACTAGCAAGCGATCTCACTGTACAGCCCCAATACGCTTACAATCACAATTTCTTCAGTCTCAACAAAATATATCATCTTCGGATGAAACAATCTGCCCGAATCAAATCCTGTCTGACTGATTACATAATCAAGTCCCAATTCCGATAAGACGAATAATACACACTACATATGTGAAGCAACTGTCCAACAAAACGACACAAGTTCCTAAACATCGACACAAAATCTGAAGGCTTATACGATGATTAACAATGATCAACCAACAAATTAACCGAAAAGATCATGATATGATATCTCCAATACGATCAATCCAAAGGTCAAAACATCGAGAATATCATCAACATGATAAAATCCAATACGATCAACACAGAAACACAGAAACCGATATACGAACGAATAAATTTCTCAAAATGACACACCAATCACATACAGTGGATCTCAATAAACATACTCGACTGGTGAACATACCCATCGGCATACGAACAACTAATCACAACCTGTCGAACATATCCAATCATACATAAACTGGGAACGATCAATCAATATCCACAACAACCAGCATGGGGTCACCACCCCCAAATCTACACTTACAAAGAAATCCTTCAAAATCACTATGGTAAAAATCACACTACCACCATATCAATGGAATTACATAGCATATATGTCTCGATCTCATGAAATCCAAAGTTCTAAAATTACATCATGTGCATGGATCTACAACACGCAGCATATTCCTCTCATCCGATAGATCAACCAGTCATTCCTGGGTAACCAAACTCCCATACTAAAGCTCAAATCTCTATTCATCGTTTCATACTGATGTATTATCCAGTTCATGAGTCACGTTTATAACTCCACAATGTTATGCACTATGCACTAAATGCGTTTGTATATCAATCGCATTTTCAAAACCAGTTTGAAATCATATAGTCTTGTTAAAAGACAAATTTTCGAAAGTTCTTTCAAAAATTTCAAAACTCAAAACATAAATTTTCGTAACACCACGAAATCAATTTTAAAAATTAAATCGGCTCGCTGGTGCCAAGTTCTCGGTAAAAATTCTTTTCGAATACACACGATTAAATAAAATGGAATTTATGCAAATGCTTGACCATATCCATACTCCTGTATACCAATTCGGCTCGTCACCAAATTCACTTATATTCCATCGGAAAACCACACGATGAAATTCCAAAATCTCAATATATAGACTCTGATAAAAACTCCTCCTCCACATACTACTCGCAGCGTCGACCTTTTACCCATCCTGGATTACCTCAGTTATTCTATGACAAGACATTGAAACAAATCAACACAGCGAAAGACTTCCCGAGAAGTTTCGTTTGAACAAGTAAACTAAAACCGCGAAAGGCAGAAACGAAATAGATAAAGATTGATAAAGTGTTTTACAATTCTCGGGAGTTTTAGAAAACAAAAAAGCTCTCTTTTGAAACATTAGGGTCTCAGCCTGTATCTTGTTCCGTATTACAAAAAGTTTAAAAAGTAGAAAACCCTTTTCGGACTCCAAGTCCTGGGTTATAAAACTATTTCAAAATCGATTGGGTCTCGGCCCAAAAATCATTTTCCGTAAAACGTCCGTAAAATATTCATTTTGAAAAGTATCATTTTTAAATGCTCAAAAACAGTTTCATATATCACAAAATGATCCATCATGACTACCTGTTCTCCGCAACCATCCACAATATTCCTCCCAAATGCACAATTTCGTTCCAAAATCTAACCAACATACTAATTCCCAAAATCATAGCGTCTCAAGATTATCGATCCTGTCCCAACTCTGACATCTCATACTGTAACGCATGATATCTGCTGAATCTCAAAACGTATCAACTTAGAACGGCAATAAATCTCAATGAAATTCAAAAATCCAAATACTTACAGATCGTGAAGCCGACGATTCCCCGTGATACTAGCACATGTCTCGACTCAAGAAAATACTCGACACAGGTATTTTCAAAACACACGTTTTGCAAACTCAGTTCAACTTGAGAACACAACACATCTCTTTCAAGTGAATCACGTTAGCACTATTTGGAAAAGTTTACAACAATCCCAGAACCACACTAATAAATCACATAACCCATAAGCCCGAGTGAACAACAAAAACTCACGGCTCTAGTATTAGTCAATCGACAACTCGAATGACGCGACCAAAACACGACCCAACTCGACCCAAATGCCTAGGTTTTCTCAGCCTAAGCTCCGATACCATATTTTATAACACCCCCAGATTTAACCGGAAATATTACAGCGTCGTGGGCCCCGAGATGGAACCCACAAGGCTAAAAAAAAATTTCGCAAATATTTACAACTGCCCAAGAGGCCAACGACGGTACTATCTTTAAAATATTTGAAGATTATATAAAATCTGTTTATCAAAACCGTCGTGAAATCTCATTTTGAAAAGGGCAAGGCCAAACGACCGAAACTCAATAGTTTAGAAAATGATTTCTAAAGTAACTCAAATTACCAGAAACGAAAGGTCATTTAAAAATACTCACGCAGTGGAAAATACAAACAATTAAAAATACTCTAGCAGTGGAATACAGCGACTGATCAGGAAACTCAATACACAATTACATACCCTAGCCAGTATCCTCCGGGAAGCTCATCTCTCCACGACCGCTACAAACTCGATATCTCAAGAACCTAAAAAGAAAGCCCACGACGGGGTCAGCCATAATATCCAACAATGATAATCGTCACATCACATTAATAATTACATACCAATGAGAATACAAAATAAGAATACGACCAATGTAATCTTATCGTCATAACTTTACTTACTCAAATAATTCTCAACAGAACAACCATTATCACATTTCACATCTCGTACTCGATTAACCAATCAATTCGAACATAATGTCTATATTGTACCAACTCACGATACGAAAATATACCAGTTCTGACCAATACGATCCATCAGATAGCATCATCAAATCCCAAGACGATAACTGCTTGTCCATCACAAGACGAATACCAAAGGAAATACAGAACATACCTCAAGATATGAACTGCCACGACGAAATCACGTCAGTCTAATCCAAGATCGGATCAACAACATACGGACACAGTCCTAACACAAGACCTACAAATGCATACTCATATGACAATATCAATATGCTCACATCAATAACGACAATGTATACTTATGGCAAACCCATAATATACATATGCACAATAACAACACATGATAAAATCAATGATGCGAATCCACATGATTCTATCAACACAATACCGAGTAATCCAACGATCCAGCGCCCCTAGCATAGATCCCCATGATGATCCCGTCGGACCAACGCATGGTGGAAAACCTGTCCAGCGATCCAGCGCCCTCAACATAGATCCCCATGATGATCCCGTCGAACCAACGCATGGTGGACATCCGATCCAGAGCCCTCAGCATAGATATCATGATCTCACAGGATCAACACAACATATAAATCACATGATCTCACAGGATCAACACAACATAAACAATACAATTTTGCATACACATATGCAACTCAATATGTTCATCGACACGAACAACATATGAATCAAAACATGAACGACACTATGATGACACAACTAGGACGACTTCATGTTCAGCAACATGAATGACAACCTGCATGATCAACAACATCAACACTAAACCGAATCAATCTTGAATACTTGTCCCGAGTCATTCGGAAGCAATCTCGATGTTAAATCACCACCGACGATTATCCGCAATGCTCGGCAACCCAAACGTACCATGGACTGCAGATACTCATATCCTCGTCTTTATCATAATATATCCTCGATACCCAAAATTCCAATAACCGAAATGAATCATAAACCTTATGATTTAACTCCCAGAATCGGAAAGACAACACATAATCCAAATCTCTCGAATTTGCAGTAATAATCATTGTTATATGCATTATAAACGAAATGAAACTGAAACCATTCATTAAACATTATAACTGAGCAAGTAATAACTTGCCTCGATACCGATGAAGCCGTTACCAATTCCTCGTCGTCGTGTACAAGCTCCTCGGCTCCCGGCCCAAAGCGATTCACGAACGCACTCGAACACGACCGCAACATACGATTATAATCACCTATCAATAATCTCAACCTATTGAAGTAATCAATTAACACATATCCGATAACCATAAACAACCGACACGACCAACCAATCAACTCGACGGGTCAACGATACAACGATCATATATAAAACCAAATAATATACTCAAACCATTTTACGAATTCATATCCATCATATGAACCGAAATCCGATGATTACTAATCAATATAATCGATCGGCAAACTCAACGATTTCATAATATCCCGATTAAACATAATTCCGAACAATCCAACTCAAACAATTACGAATTTATAACCAAATTACGATTACGGATACGAATGTAAAGGAAATCATATTCGGTGATCAATCACAATCTTTCCGGATTCCCAATTGATATCGTGATTCGTATTTCATCAAGAACATACGAATTCTACCACTACAATCAACGAACATTCGATCTTCATATCTAAAGATACCGATAATTCAACATACGATCGTCTTGCTATGTTCAATTCATCAAGGAGTTTCACATGAACACTAAATGATTTGAAACCTTGTTCATAGCCATCGAAACAACGTAATTCGATATCCTCTAACATCTAAACAATCCTTATTCACAATTTAAGGTGTATATAATCATGTTCTTCAACATATACTTCTCATAACATCATGAATCACAACAAACCACCAAGAACATCGAGAATACTACGATTCCATAATCATAACGACATAATCAAGGCATTTGATCATCAATTCATTATCTTCCCTTAACAAAATTCCCATAATTACCAAGAATCATCACAACAATATCAATTCAATCACCATTCATACGAAAACGTGTAGAATTTCCCAAGTTCTACTCATTGAGGCATTTTATCGAACACTTTGAAGGCATAGTCCAATTTAATCGGTAATTCGAAGAAATACTCGAATTTGTTCCACAAAACTTCAAGGATAATGAATGATTACGAGAATACAACTAAGTTCAATCAATAATCTGAATCAAAACGAATCAAATCGGCCAAAATACCAAGAATCCTCAAGAATATCCAAAAACCAAAAGTTTAGGTGATCTTACCTTCGATCCGGGTGGAAGATGATGTTAATCCATGAATCAAACTTCCAAAACATGTTGTTCTGTGTTTCTCTTACTCAAATCCATCGTCTTTGCTGAAGAAATCGCGAAAGGAATGAAGAAAAACGAAAAATGCTCAGGGTGACTCGGTCTAGGCCTTATATAGGCCGAGTCCTGTCGGCACGTTACGGTCGTAACCGGCCGTGGCTTACGTACGTAACCGGCCGTGGCCTACCCTACTGTCCAGTTTGGCCGACAACCTTACATACGTAACCGACAGCTGCTTACGTACGTAACGGGCACTTACGGTCGTAACCGACCACAACCTTACGTACGTTATCGACCAGTCCTTACGCCCAGCGAGTCACTGCCGACCGTGATCGGCCACCCCTGTGAGTCACTGCCGACCATGCTCGGCCACTGCAGGTCCTCTCGGCCACGACTCGGCCAGCCGCCCCGTAACGTATGTAACACTTATTCCGTTGCGTACGTAATACATACGTTGACTTGCTACAGTATTATACTCGTATTACGTACGTAATACAGCCTGTATAACGTACGTAACTCCATCCGTTGACTCACCTGTCCACATCCGATCACAACTCGGTCCTGTCTGATTCCTCTTGTTACGTACGTAATGCCTTATGCATAACGTACGTAAAGCGTATAATTTAGCATACGTAAGTCCTTAAACTTAGCGTACGTTAAGGGCTCTATACTTGGCCAAAATCCAACTGTTCCTGCCTGCCTCGACATACCAAAAACACATACACACATACTGAATACATATACTGGATCCAATAACATTCTTATACGATATACTCTATATCGAAAGTACGATAACCTGATACACGATATCCTCAAATACAACTGTCGACCAGATACGACAATTATACCGATACTGAAATCTCAGTCCTTTATTTATTTTATCCATAGTGTACAGATTCTACGCTGTACAATATAACTCGGATAAAATAATATCAAACAATAATAGTAGAAATTCCGGATATTACAAAAATAATGTTCCGATCGAAAATTATCGAAAATGATGTTTCGTGTCAAAATTTATTGAAAAGGAAGACCTGGGTCGGCAATGACGTTCTGGGTCAAAGTTTGTCGAAAATCAATTGTAGGTCGAAATTTGTCAATGATGCCGTTTCTGGTCAAAATCTATCAAAAATGTCATACATTGAAACTTGTCAAAAATGTAACTTCAGGTGGAAATTTATCGAAAATGAAGGTCCAGGACGAGATTCATCGAAAATAACATTTTGGATCGAAATTCGTCGAAGATGAAGTTTGAGTCGAAATTCGTCGAAGATGCATTTCCGGGTCAAAATTTGTCGAAAATGCATTTGAGCCAAAATTTGTCATAAATGAAGTTTCGGCATGATATTTGCCAAAAATGCTCTTTCGGCCCGAAACTTGGAAAATTGTCGAAAATGCTTTTCCGGGTCAAAAATTGACATTTCCAGCTTACATTTTTTGCCAATGAAATTTTGGGTCGAAATATGTCAAAAATAAAATTTCGGGCATAAATTTGTCGGAAATGAAGTTTGGGGATTTGATTTGTCGTTCTGTACCCAAATTTATCAAAAAAGAGTTGTCATACAATTATTTTAAATCCATCACCAAATCCCCCTTCAAATCCATTAATTTCCCAAACAAGGGATTTGATTTCAAATTCATTTCTTTTAAATCCATCCTCCACCGATCCAAACAGGCCCTAAATCAATTTACAAATTGGGAATTACATGAAAATACGACTAAATTATGTAGGCTTATTTTTTTTATTGAAATGATAAAAAGAAAGATATACCTATTTATAGCTAAAAAAAATTTAACTAAAAAAATTTCCAATCCTGGGCTTTATACCAACAAACAAAAAGATAAAAGTTCAACAATAAATTTATAAATCGAATTGAAGCTCTAGGTAATTTCTTTTTTCTTTTAATATACTCAAAACAAACAAGGACCCGGAGTCACGCGTAAGTCCCGCGATTTGAACCCGCTACCTTTGCTTAAAAAATCGATGCCCATACGGCCTTATCACTGGGCCGTTGCGTTATTTTTATTGTTACCGCAGTTAACTTATGTAATATTGTACATTGGAATCTTCTTTGTTAATCTTATTGAAAACATTAATGTTGTTATTCATTAATGATGATTTGATTAATTTTTTACTTGATTTTCATTCTTTTTAAAATAATTTTCTTGTACATTGAATTTATAATCATATTTACTTATTAATAATGATTTTTGAATTTTATTAATTCGTTTGTCAAGTTATTTATCGAATTCTTATTTAAATAATCATTAGTGGTAGTATTATATTTGTTAGCGACTTTAGATTTGTTGAATGTTTTGGTTATGTTTCTTCGAATTGAACTAACCACGCTAGCCGAGTATGGTAATGAAAAATCAAATATGACATCTATACTTCTATTAAAAGAGAGTCGTGACACATGTCACTTTGTGTTGTGAAATCGAAATAATAGAGAGAGAAAATTTAGAGAGAGAATAGAGAGAATGATTCTCAGGTATATTTTCATTAATAACTGAAGTCCTATTTATAGGAAAACTTCAGATGGCACAATCGTAATTACATATTTACATCAGGGGCATAATAGTCATTCACACTATATAAAAACAAAGGGGTAATTGAAACGTCACTTTCGTGTTATATTATAACACTCCCCCTTGAATGACTATTTACATAAAAATCTGCTGAACTAGTTTGAAGAAAAACTCAATGGGAGAAAAACTTTCAAACTGTTTGTATTGGAGCTTGTGGCAATCATATCATGTTGCATCATAATGTTGGTAGGAAATCTCCGTTGGATAAAAACTTCAGCAATCGGTGATCTCGTAAATTTGCTCCCCCTTATCTCGATAGTTCTTGTATGAATATTCTTGTGCCGTCTCAGTAAAACCTCGTGGGATAAAAGCGAGTGAATCATCATGTATATCATTCGTTGCAGTATCCATCTGTAGCCTCATAAATACCTTGTCAAGAAAACCCCGTGGGAAAACTTGATCGAAGGAAAAGAGTACAATTACCCCTTAGTTTCAAACTTTGAGGAATAATCTTGATCTTTGTAGTGTTCCTCATTATGCCATGAATATGCCTCGTTAAAACCTTATTAGGGAAAACCCAATGGGAAAAATCCTAATGAAGGAAAAAGAGTACATTATTCATACTAATACGTCATTCCAGTTGCCTCGTTAAAAACCTTGCTAGGAAAACCCATTGGGACAAAACCTCAGTCAAGGGAAAAAGAGTGCAACGCGTATTTTATAAATATGCCCCAGACATTTCAATAATCCTCCAGGGATTAGTATGAGTATCATCTTCAGTGCAATTTGTAATATCGAACTCATATTCTTTGCGATATATTCCAAATTTCTTTTGGAGATTCCATATTTGTTGTGATTAGGCTGCCTCGTTAAAAACCTTGCTGGGAAAACCCAGTGGGATAAAACCTCAGTCAAGGAAAAGAGTACAGCATATAATTTTCGTTCACAACGTTTTGAGTATCGTGCACCGATAATATGTTCAAAATCTCCTTATGAGTCACTTTCGATGGCCCATATATTTCATTTTATTATAAGGGTATATATTTCAATTTTGATGGATTTCAATATCCTCATTTTCACAAATCATGGATTTTAATATCCTCATTTCAAGATTCCATATTTCACAATATGGATATCCTCATATCATTTATCGATATCCTCTTTCCAATCATTGATATCCTCATTTTCACAAATCATGGATTTTAATATCCTCATTTCCAATATCCATATTTCACAGTCATGGATATCCTCATATCATTTATCGATATCCTTTTTCTAATCATTGATATCTTCATTTTATTCATAGCGCTATATTGTGTCGACACTTTTTAATATTTATTTCCCCATGGCAATATAACTTGCCGAGATATCTCATTATCAATCACCTATTGGGATTATGTCTATATACTTCTCAAAAGTATATGCCTCCTTTTATCATTTGCTTTGATTCATATTCGGGGAATTATTATGTATTTATCAAAGCAATTGTAGTTGGTACCAAAGATTAATAATCTGTCATGCATCTTTGAACTTCAAGTTCATATTTGAGTTGTGAGGATATATTGTGATGCATATCACATATTTCCAACTACCAATACTCCCCCTCATGCTAAGAGATTTCTTGAGCACCAAACTCGTATGCCAGTATCTCAGTATTTATCTTCAGTCATGGGAGTTTATATATTATGTTCTCGATATTGGCTGGAGGACTTCAAATAATATGTTAATTGATATCCCACTTGTATGCGCATATCTTGATCCTTTCTCGGATCTATTCAAATTTATTTGGGATATATTAGTAGCTTTATCTGATTTGGAATATGTGCTCAAACCGTGAGCAAATTATCTCGTAAATTTCTGATTACGAGTCATATAAACATGTGACTATCTAGTGGATCCATAATATCTAGTAGTTCACATGTAGAGGGAGTGGGCCCATACTCCCCCTTAATATATTCCAAATTTATTAGGGATTCATTCCCAATATTGGCTAGTATTGATATTAATCGAGAACAAATATTTGAAGACGATGTGTCTATATCACCATATAGATATTTTATCGGCATATCACATCATCTTTTGGTGCCATTATTGCACATCATTTTCAACATGGAGTCGCCGCTCCCACATGTCATATTATGTTAATTATTCAAATATATAGAGCCGTAGTTCATACGCTTCATGACACGGAGTCAAATCTCATACGCGTAATTCCAATCTATAAATAGATTATCATTGTATTCACAAAATTCACCCATACCGAGGGTCTGAATATCATAATGGATTCAATGCTTCCGAATCTTCGTAAATATTATCCATCTCTTCTAGTGAATATCATAAAAAGAATTTATCGAGCTCGACTCGAAAGATTAAGGGTGCTAATGAGAAATGGCATCCCAGAAGATATTCGATGGTTGATCGAAGCACAAGTTCGACTATCTGGCGAATTTTCAAATTCATTTAAGTACATGCCAGGTACAGGTAAGAGTAGTTTTGCAAAGAAACGCAGAGCAAAAAGATTAGGTGGGTGCTATAAATGTGCTCGGTGGACATGTGACACACGATGCAAATCATGGGGTTTGTATCCAAAATCGAGAAGATAAAATAGCATTTATCAAGGATGGATTGAGTAAGGAATCTATGGATCATGATATTCAATGATTCTTGATGCACATCCAGTGGATACGTTCATCGTGAACTAATGGCTTTGTGGATGCAATTCAAGGATGAGCGAGCGTTATAGTCATGAAAAATTAATCTCAAAAGATCCAGGTTTGTAAGTCCGTTCACAAAATTGGTATAAGGTAAATAGTAAAATAATGCAAGTTGTTGAATATTGTTTTCCAATATTTAAATTTCTCAGCTGCCGATCGGTAACGTCATTTTCATTGAAAAATATAATATCATATCTTTCGTTTTCTTTTGCAATTTTGTCAAAAGTAATGTCTTATATGCCGCTCCTTTTTCAATGAAAACAGTGAAGTCATTTGTCGTTTAGAAAGAAGTTTCTTCTTTAAATTTGGGATCCACAAATAAAAGTCTAGTGTAGAAAAATGGAGTTCTCAGGATCCTCATATAGATCTCATCCATTTAAAACTATATGTATTTTAGGTGGATCCAAACTGATAGGTCATATCCAGCATGTAGATATGGCATATCAATTCGTAAAAGAATTAGGAAAGCACAAAATCAATATATTGTATGGTGGGAGTAATCATAGATTTTTGGGTTATCTTTTAGATCCGCACAAAATGAGAGAATAAGTGTAACAAGTGCCTTACACTTTCCCACATGATCGAGAAGGTAGTATAGGAGGTTCAACTGGGTTGATGCTTCAAGCACGATCTGCTCATAATAGTTTGATGTATGTGGTGAATAATAGTGATGCCTTTATTGTTCTCCTGGTGGCTATGGCACACTTAATGAGATATTCAACATCACATCATGGGGTGAGCGGGACTTCCATACCAAACCTATAGGTTTGTTGAATATTAATAATTTCTTCACGATTTGCTTGCCTTTACGGATCAAGGAGTAGATCACAAGTTTATATCTCGGCCATCACGAGATATAATAATATGTCTTGTCTTATTCTTGATCTACTTATAAAGTTTCGGGCATATATTTGATTAAGAATTTGGAAGTCAAAGCTCATCACCACAAGCTATTGGCGCCAAACGGAAAAGAAGTTTAGATTATTTAGATCTTTCATTATAAACCCTTACTTATGGGGGTGGCGAGTTATGGAGTTTTATACTCTCGAGACGCACTTTTCTTTTTATGGGTTTCATATGTATTTTCTTTTCGCTTCATATTGTCGAGTGTTTACCGCCTTTCACCTAGTTTCGATATTTTCACTTGATCATTGTGTGCTTCTTCAAAGAATAATAAGACCATCTTTTGCTTTTATGCAAATACAATGTTTTCACAAATATGTGATATATGTTTCCCATGAATATTGTCAATCAATATAATTTCAATGATCCAATCATGTGATATAATCAACATGAGATTTATTGAAGAATTATTTTAGGTGATAGTTTTCCATATCACTTGTCAAATGATCCCACCATGCATTTTGCATGGAATTTTCTTTAATTAATCGGCGATAGCTTATGGTATCACTTGCTCAATTTTCTCCATTCATATTTAATAATTATAGAGATCGGATATTATTTCCATCAACCGCTTCTTCTTCGAGAGCGGATCATTGATCAACTACTTGAGTAGGATTTATTTCTTTCAATCGCTTCTTCAGTTATGATTTAGATAATCGATCAACTACTTCTCCAGAGTAGGATTATTTTTATCAACTGCTTCTTCTTTGAGAGCAGGATTTAGATAATCGATCAACTACTTCTCCAGAGTAGGATTTATTTTTATCAACTGCTTCTTCTTTGAGAGCAGGATTTAGATAATCGATCAACTACTTCTTTCAAAGTGTGTCTGCAGCAGTTTTCTAGTTATTATAACTTTCTGTCAGAGGCTCAGATCAATGATCCCTACGGTGGAAACCTCATCCTTGATATACCAAGAACTTCCAGTCCAAAATTTATCCCGATCCAACGGTTAACAAAAAAAATTTTTTCAGTTTCTGCAGCAGACTTCGACAGCTTATAACTTTTGATTGAGAGCTCGAATTGACAATCCCTCCGGTGAAAGGTTAGATTAATATATAGAGATGCACCAGAAAAAGTTGTAGCTCGATCCAACGGTTCAAGAAAAAGTTATCGCTGTTTTAAAACAGCCCAGCAGATACATTACGAAAATTATTAACAGCTAAGGAGAACCTTTGCATGAAGTTGTATTTACGTAATGAATGGAATGTCAGCATCAATTAGTCACCAATCACAAATCATGACCCACGAGATGTGATAATTAAATAGAACAATAATACCTACTTGCCACAATTATTTACCTCAAGAAAATCAGCAGCAACAAAACAATATCAGTGGAAACAAAAACACATGTATATGAACCAATCAAAACACACTACGATTCTTATGACCAAAAATCATTATATCAACTAATATTAATGGACCAAACAGTAACAAATATACACCTTGCCACATTGAATAAAATAAAATCTAGTGCTCATGAAGATTCATCAATAATAATATGCACAATTAATTTAGTATATTATCAGTACAAATAATTGCCGTCCATCATTCAATCACAAACCATCCCCACTTGATCAATTATTAACCAAAAATTACTTTAGCCCCACTAATCATATCTTGTATCAATTTAATATTAAACTCATTCACTTACAATAACATATATTTGGAAGTGGAGACCAACTAATTAAAACAAATGGTGCTTTTGAATCATATCATTCAAACGATTCACACCACTAAAATAAAAAAAACGAGTCAAAGAATATACGTACCATTATCACCATCATTCGTTTGACCAGTACACCATCAAATCTGCTCTAACACAAAACTGCTTTCTGCTACCTCTTATGATGTCTTCTCCGGTGGCGAACTCCGCCAGGCAAATGGCGCAGTCGGAGAGTTTCTCCGCCCGATCCGACAGCTCTTCTTCTCCGACGATCTTTTTCGGCAGCGAATTCAGAACTTTCCTTTTGAGGCTTTGTTGTAATAATTTGATTTCTGATACAGAGGATCATCTATAAGATACAACTGTAGAGCATACTTTCGTCATATTACTCAAACGGTTAGAGTCGTGCTGATAACGTCTTGTGAAATCGAAATAATAGAGAGAAAATTTAGAGAGATAATAGAGAGAATGATTCTCAGGTATATTTTCATTAATAACTGAAGTCCTATTTATAGGAAAACTTCAGATGGCACAATCGTAATTACATATTTACATCAGGGGCATAATAGTCATTCACACTATATAAAAACAAAGGGGTAATTGAAACGTCACTTTCGTGTTATATTATAACACTTTGTAAGTTTTTTGATTTTTTATTTTAAAATAAAGTTTATAGATAGAGATATATTCTTAAATTTCCAAAAAAAAATCTAGATATGCATTGTGGGAGTTTTATTCCACAACTTACATTAATCTACCAATAAAAAAATCATTCCTTTATTTTTTTTAACTTGATTTTAAATATTTATTATTTTTTAACTCAAGTTTATTTTTAATGAAAAATATATCAAATTAATTTTTATTTCATAATTTTCAACTAGACATCCATGTGAATATAATAAATTTGATGGATTTACAATAATGACCGATTGCACAAAAAAATTATATTTGAAAAAATATAAATATTTATTTCAGTGAAATTAATTGATGCAAAATAAAAATATATTAACTCATTTATTGCTTACATACAAAATAAATTATGATATTTATTTAATTATAATAACTAAAAATAATAAAATATACACTGCACACACACATATATTAAGACTTAATCACATATTACTTTCGTCCCCAAAATTTGTTCCTACTTTTTTTTTCGGTATGTCCATAAAATTTGTTCATGTAATGGACACTAATTGACTTAACACTCCGCTAATGTGGTACTCTTTCTTGAATTATATTACACCCCATAATACACTCAATAAGTCTTTTATTAATATTACACTAATATGATATTCATGTCGAAAATCATCAAAAATAAATTTAAAGATCGAAAAATTATTTTCTAATAAGAGAATATTTTATACGGTGCATCGCACCGGAAAACATCTAGTATACCATTAAATAAACAATAAGTAACCATTTATTTGAATGTTCTGATTCTATTTTTAAGTAACATTGACCATTATCCTTCGAAATGATAAATAAACTATAACCAGTGTTCTAAAAATCCCCGCCTAGACCGATTAATCCTCCGATTAATCCCTAGAAGGTCCTCTACCGTTCCGATTATGGCCTAGGCGCTTGTACTGATCGTTTGGGTGATTAATCGATCGTGCAGCAGGTTGGTGGGGGCCTATGAAGGCAAGATAAGATATTGTGGATACAATGACTACTTTATACCTATATCAACGCTTCAAATTCCTAGTTACGTGGGTATTAGGCGGATCTGAATTTGTTATACTCTTTTTTGTTCTAATAGTATTATAAATTCATAAACTAAGATAGTATGGATATTATGGACTCCTTATATCTATATTAATATTTTAAATTTAATATGTAATTGTTATATATCTGTTTTAATTGTTAAATTTTAATTATTTTTTATTATTTTACATATATATAATTTTTTATATATAAAAATGATTAAAATAATAATAAAAAGATAAATCCGCCTAATCCGATTACTCCCGATTAATCCCCGAAGATTTCTGGCGCTAGGCGTTAGCAATCCGAACGCCTAGCGCCTAGCGTTTTTTAGAACCATGACTATAACATACATCATTAAACTAATAATAAATAATCATTTTTCTTTGCACATTTTTGTTCTATTTATTAAATAGAAGTAACAATTACTCGTCGAGTATGATAATGAAAGCTAAACATGGCATATAATTAATATAACAATACATAACCATTTTTTGTATTTAGTAAAAGTCGGGTAAATAGTATAAAACACCCATCAATTATCAGTTGCTAGCACGAAATCCCCTCAATTATCGAAATTGCACTAAATCCCCCCAATTTATACAAAACTCAGCGCCACGTCCCCTAACCGTCTATGTTCACGGCGCGGGAGACGTGACGCTGAGTTTTGTATAAATTTGGGGTATTTGGTGCAATTTTGATAATGGAGGGGATTTCGTGCTAGTAACTGATATTTGAGGGGTATTTTTAGAGGTGGTTCGGTACGGTATATCGAAAATTATCATCCATACCGTATACCGTACTGGTATGACAAAAATCATATCGTTACCATACCGAAATTTTCGGTATACCGAAAATTTGGGTATGACATATTTACATACCGTTATTGTATCGAAATATGATTTCGGTATACTGTTAATTTTTCGGTATATCGAAACTTTTGCGGTATACCGAAAATTATAAGATATATCAAAAAAATTCATTATACTATACAGAGTTTGGTATACTGAAAAATTTTGATATACCGATAATTTTTCTAAGATACTAAAATTTTCAGATACCTCAGATATCGAAATTTCAAAAGCTTCATACGATTCAGATCGAAAATACCGGTAACGGTATCATACCATTTTATGTATCAATAAATTTAAATTATTTCTAAATATTGTACAAAATATTAAAGCCATCACCATAAACCAATATTAATTTATAAAAATTATAAACTTTATTTTATAAATTAAATTTATGTTGATATTGATCGTGTCGGCAGAATAAAAAAGATATCCAAAAATGAATTGCCCCTTTATTGATTCGAGGGCCATGACTTAATTCTTGAAAGGTAATTTGTCTTAACTTTCAACCAAACATGAAAGGTTGTTTTAATTCATTATATTTTATTTTTGAGAATTAAAATATTCTGTAGATTCCAAATTCCAAATAACTCGTCAGAAGCAGAAAACCCAACAATATGAGGCTGCCCAGATCTCACTAAATGAATTCCATGGTCGAGAGTGTCAGCTACATATTGAAGGATACGCTTCACGGCATGCCAATGTAGATCGAGAGGATTAGACATAAATTGACTAACCTTATGAGTTACTAGCACGAAATCCCCTCAATTATTAAAATTGCACCAAATCCCCCCGATTTATACAAAACACAGCGCCACGTCCCCGCACCATGAACTTAGACGGTTAGGGGATTTGGTGCTGAGTTTTGTATAAATTGAGGGGATTTGGTACAATTTCGATAATTAAGGGAATTTCGTGCTAGTAACTGATAATTGAGGGGTGTTTTATGTTGTTTACCCAGTAGAAGTAACCATAACCGATAGAGGATTGTATTGAGAAAATTAGATAGAAAGTATTGTAAATTTGTATTGATGCGATGATTACTAATAACCATGAAATTACTTTGATGATTATAATTGAGGGAAGTCTGTTTATGACATAGTAGCAGTCAAAATTGCATCTCCCCAGGACTGTGATGGAAGGCATGCATGTCTTGAAACATCAATGCTCTTGCTATTTAAAACAATTGCTAAAGTTTTCTTCCAACTCTTCCATTTTGCTGAGGGGTATAAGAGCAAGTCTTTTCATGAACAATGCCTAGATTTGACAATTGTTAGAAAATTCTTCAAAATTAAAGACGTCGAGGCTTGAATCACGTATGGAAACGCTTTCCTTATAGTATTTCTTGCACCCCGAAATGTATCTTAAGATTACAAACAAGAATACCGCAGGATACGACAAGCCTAAATTCCGGACTGCACTAAGACAGAGTGAAATCCGAAAAGTAGACAAGAACAATTTTCTGGATATAGAGTTTAAGGAAATGAGAATAGTTGATTCGAAAATATGTATTGATTTCTGAAACCGAACTCAGTTTTATAAAGAAATCATACATATTTGCGAAAAGGAGCACCATTTCGTTCAAACAACACGACCGTTGGCCAAACAACCGTTCGTTTCGAAACGACATGACTTTCCATAACATCAAAAATAACCACCAACTGAAGAGGCGCAACCGTTGGCGAGAATCGCCGTGAGAAGCCCGCGGACCGCGCCGTTTCGCCGGACTTGCCACGAGCCCACGTCCCGAAGTGCCAAAGTGCGCCTACGAAGCGCCACTAAAGCCTCTAAGCCCGTGCTCGTGCCCGAGCCTGAGCCGGAGCCGGATGCCGGACGCCGCCGGTGGCGACACCGGCGAGCGGCGGTGTGAGAGTGAAAAATGGCATAGATTTGCCACTTCACCTCCACCTCACATCCACATGGCATATTCCCTCCACTACCACATGTTTATTAATACTTACTAAATGCTACACTTATAAGGTGCTCAATTCCTTTGTGTTAGTTCCATGTGGGACTCTTTTCCATTCACAAAACATACTATTTTGTCTTTTAATGAACAATCAAATAAAAGCTTTAAAAAATTAAATACATTATTTAATATTTTTTAGCTTTTTCAACAATCCACCACTTGTTCGGAAAAGACAAAATACAATTCAAAAGAAAAACTAAGAGTGTTAGTACAGATAAGTATCTTTCGATTTGAACTACCTTAGTACAAGCAACACAAGACTTTATCAAAAATTAGGTAGCTAGGCTTTGGACCTATTTTCCTTGTGATAAAGTCGGTATTACTCAACACACACTCTTTAGTGTTCTTTGCCTACATCTCACGCTTAGCACCGTTAATGGCCATGTGCTCATCATGTCTCGTGAATTTTTCATGAGAGAAACTCCAACTCTCACTTTGGGACGGCACCATCCTTAAATTCACATAGGTGAAGTTCTTACATCATCTCCGTTACTTACAGATGCTTGTCCTCATGACTGAACTTCATTAAGAGTTAAGAAAACTCAACCTCCAATACTAACAACCAACATTACCGTATAATGCTGTGAACATCCAAATCAATGACTTGTTCTTACCCATTGAACCTAATGTTAATCAATTCCTAACGTTAGGTTGGGTTGCCATCATAGTCAGATCACTACTCAAGGAGTTTAAGACCCATCCCACTCGAGGTCGATTTCACTAAGTCTCTTGCAGGAGGTTTAGTGAACGAATCAGCAATGTTAAAGCTGGATCTCACATACGTGAGTGAAATGATTCCATCTCTGATCAATTTCCTCACATAATTATGTCTAAGACTAATATTTCTAGACTTTCCATTATACACTTCACTATATCCTCTTGCTAAGGTTGATTGACTATCACAATGTATCGACACGGTTGATATATTATCTTTAGCTAATGGAACTTCTAAAAGAAGATCCCTTAACCATTCAGCCTCTTGACCTGCGGAAGCCAGAGCCACGAACGCTGATTCCATGGTCGAATGAGTAATACACGTTTGTTTCTTTGATTTCCAAGAATCTGCTCCTCCGACAAGTGTAAACACCCATCTTGTCGTAGATTTGTTATCTCCCACACTCGATATCCAAATTGTGTCAGTATATCCTTCTAGTATGGCAGGAAGCTAACCGTATTAAAGTCCAAGATTCTTGGTTTTTAAAAGAAATCCAAAAATTCTTCCAATGGCCTTCCAATGCTCGACACTTGGATTGCTAGTAAATCTGCTCATTTTACTAACGACGAATGCTATGTCTGGTCGAGTACATTGCATAAAGTACATAAGACAATCAATAATACTAGTATATTCCAATTGAGCCACAGCTCTTCCATCATTCTTTTCAAGTTTTACACTTGGATCAAAAGGGGTGTTCACCTCCTTGAACTTTAAATGTTTGAACTTGTCAAGCACTTTTTCAACATAGTGTGATTGACTAAGTTCATAACCCCCACTGGTTCTACGAACCTGGATACCTAAAATAGTATCAACTTGTCCAAGATCTTTCATTTTGAAAGTGGAAGCTAGAAACCTCTTCGTCTCTAATATTCCTTTCATCTAATTGCTAATGATCAACATATCAACATAGAGACATAGGAAGATCACAAGGTTATTACGCACCTTTGTGTATAAACACTTGTCACAAACGTTAGGAATAAATTTATTTGAAAGTATGATCGAGTCAAACTTTTGATGCTACTGTTTGGGTGCTTGTTTTAATCCATATAAGGATTTGACAAGCTTGCAAACCTTTTGTTCATTACCCGGAAGCACATAGCCTTCCGGCTGCTCCATGTAAATATCCTCATCGAGATCTCCATTTAGAAATGCCATCTTGACATCCATTTGATGAACATCTAGGTTATACAAAGAAGCCAAGGCAAAGAACACTCTAATTGTTATTGTTCTTGCTACCGGTGTATATGTGTCAAAATAATCGTCTCCTTCCCGTTGTCGAAATCCTTTGGCTACCAATCTAGCTTTGTAAGTGTTAAGAGTACCATCTCTGTAATATTTCTTTCGAAACACCCACTTACATCCAATGGGTCTCGACCCTTTGGGTAGATCGACAATCTCCCAAGTGTGGTTTGCCATAATAGAATCCATTTCATCTTGGATAACATCCTTCCATAAAGCGGAGTCCCGAGAAGCCACTGCTTCATTATAAGTCTTAGGACCATCTTCAACAAGAAGAATAATTGGAATCTTTTGGGCAAAATTCTCTCTTTCGTTCTACTAGGTAGAAGGAAATAAGTTGAGAATCTATTTCATCTGGTCCCAAATCCTTAGTCTTACGGACTCTCTTGCTAATCCGAGGTTCTGGTTGTTCTACAACAATCCTAGAAGAACTCTCCTCTTGAGGTTCTTCATTTGTGGAATTTTGAGATTCCTTTTCCTTAGAATTAGAGTTCTCAAAGAATTACACATCTCGGGATTCTACTATGTCATTAGATTCTAAATTTAGAAGTCTATATGCCTTGCTATTCGTAGCATAGCCAATAAAAGCACTTTGTATCCCTCAAGGACCCAACTTGGTCCTTTTAGGATCCATATTTTTGTAGTAGGCTAGGCACCCCCACACTTTGAAATACCCAATATTCGGCTTTCGCCCTTTCCATACCTCGTACGGAGAAATTTGGATTTTTTTAAAGGTATACGGTTTAAAATGTGACATGCAGAAAGTAAAGCTTCACCCCACAAACTAAAAGGTAATTCAGAATGATTAACATGGCATTTATCATCTCTTGAAGTGTTCTATTTTTACGTTCGGCTAAACCATTTTGCTGTGGTGTACGTGGTGCGGAACATTCATGAACAATACCATTTTTTTCATAAAAGGCATTAAAATCACTAGAAAAATATTCACCACCTCTATCACTTATAAGAACTTTAATTTTAGTTCCTAATTGATTTTCAACTTCAGCCTTATACATCTTATCTTAAAAGCATTAAAAGCATCATTTTTATGATTTAATAAATACACATATATAAATCTAGAGCAATCATCAATAAAGGTAATAAAATACTTATTTCCCCCACGGGTTAACATCCCATTAAATTTACATAAATCAGAATGTATAAGATCTAAAAATTTAGAATTTCTCTCTACACTATAAAAGGGTTTCTTTATCATTTTAGATTTCACACATATTTCACATTTATCTAATTTATCAGACTTGCACGAAATTAAAACACACTTAATTAATCTTTCCATAGTGCTAAATCCTATATGTGCTAATCTACTATGCCATAAAGAAACAGAATCAATCATATAAGCATAAGGAGAAATTTCATTAATAATATTGTTAATAATACATAATTTGACCATTCCTTCACTGGACTAGACCTTTCCAACAAATACACCATTACGGGTCAAGATAAGCTTGCCTGACTCATACACAGATTTGATCACTGGTTTGCCTAGGAGATCACCACTAACAAGGTTCCTACTCATTTCTGGAACATGGAGAACATTGGTCAAAGTGACCTTCTTCCCCGATGTGAAGTTGAGTTCCACATTTCCGATGCCGACGACCTTTGAGCATTGCTCGTTTCCCATCTGAACTTCTTGTCCTCCGTCGACTTCAGAATAGGTGTTGAAAGCAGCCCTATCGTAGGATACGTGAACGGTAGCACAAGTGTCGTACCACCACCCTTGAACCTTGCCCTTTACCGCCATAATTTCGCTCACCGTAGCGATTATGTTCCCATCGGTCATAGTGGCGCCGACTTCTTTTTCCGCAGTCTTACGGTGTCGACAATCTCGAGCATAGTGACCAGATTTGCCACACATATAGCAGCCCCCATTGGACCCCTTGGACACGGACTTGTTGCCGGACTTGACTTTGCTGGAATGCTTGGATTTCTTTGAATCCTTTTTGGGACCCGAAGAACTTCCTTTTTCATTCCACTTCCTCTTGCCTTTCGCGCTCACCGTGTTGGCCTTGAAAGTACCGGCATCCATCGTCTTTTCTATCATCCTCGATTCCTCCTCGATTCGAAGATATTTCTGGATTTTCTCCAAAGAGAAGTCCTCGGTATTGTGAAGAAGTTTCTTCCGATAGCTTTTCCAGAAATTGGGCAACTTTGCAATAATTGCACCAACTTGGAAAGTCTCCGGAATATCAATCCTCACGGACCTCAATCTGTTGACAATAACTTGCAATTCATGTACTTAAGCAAGTATGGGCTTATCGTCAAACATCTTAAAATCAAAATAACTAGAGACAAGAAACTTTTTGGTACCTTCTTCTTCGGCCTTGAATTTGTACTCGAGTGCCTTCTAAATCTCCATCGCCGATGGATTGTCGGTGTAGATATCGTAGAGACGGTCGGAGAGAGTGTTCAGAATATGGCCACGGCACAGCAACTCGTCCTCTTGACGCTTCTTCCGTTCTGCCTTGAGTTCTTCAGAATCTTTCTCCGTTGGCTCCGGAATAGGCTCCAACGTCGGGTCCAACACGTAGAAGACCTTCATGGCAGTGAGGAAGAAATGCATCTTGTCCTACCAGCGAGTGTAGTTGGTTCCATCGAAGCGGTCCAACTTGACGAAGTCTTGGTTCATCACCTTCAAACTCGAAACAGTAGCCTCGGTCGCCATTGCAAGAAATACTATAAGATTGTTAGAAAATTCTTCAAAATTAAAGACGTCGAGGCTTGAATCACGCATGGAAACACTTTCCTTATAGTATTTCTTGCAGCCCGAAATATGTCTTAAGGTTACAAATAAGAATACCATAGGATACGACAAGCCTAAATTCCGGAATGTACTAAGACAGAGTGAAATCCGAAAAGTAGACAAGAACAATTTTCTGGATATAGAGTTTAAGGAAATGAGAATAATTGATTCGAAAATCTGTATTGATTTCAGAGACCGAACTCAGTTTTATAAAGAAATCATACGTATTCGCGAAAAGGAGCACCATTTCATTCAAACGACACGATCGTTGGCCAAACAACCGTGCGTTTCGAAATGACATGACTTTCTATTCAAACATCAAAAATAACCACCAATTGAAGAGGTGCAACCATTGGAATCGCCGCGAGAAGCCCGTGGACCGCGCCGTTTCGCCGGACTCACCACGAGCCCACGTGACCGGCGTGCCGAAGTGCCAAAGTGTGCCTACGAAGCGCCACTAAAGCCTCTAAGACCGTGCCCGTGTCCGAGCCCGATCCGGAGCCGGACGCCGGACGCCGCTGGTGGAGACACCGGCGAGCGGCAATGTGAGAGTGAAAAATGGCATAGATTTTCCACCTCACCTCCACCTCACATCCACATGGCATATTCCCTCCACTACCACATGTTTATTAATGGTTATCTCAATTCCTTTATATTAGTTCCATGCATGACTCTTTTCCATTCACAAAACACACTATTTTCTCTTTTAATGAACAATCAAATAAAAGCTTTAAAAAGTTAAATCACTTATTTATTTTTTTAGCTTTTCCAACAACAGGAAAAGAGAGAAGTCTGCACCGACAAACTCTCCATTGTCAGTTCTGACATCTATAATTTGTTTATTGAATTGATTTTTGATCATTTTGCAGAAGTGTTTCATTATATCAAAGTTTTGAGTTTTGGAAGAAATCATAAAAGTCTAAATATTTCTATGTAATCTTCAACAAGAGTCACAAAATTCCTAGCATCTAATCTACTATTCAGTTTATATAGCCCCCACAAATCAATAATTACTAATTGAAAGAGCTCTGCAGACTTAGATTGACTAGGAGGAAACTATATTCTTTGTTGCTTAGACACATGCTATATCAAGCAATTATCCATACTAGTATAATCCATACCATCCAGGAACTGGACATGCTTCATTACATTGGGAGAACAATAGAGCTGTAATTTGTGCCCAGCTGCTCGCGAGCAGCTTGAGCTCAAACTCGTTTATCAAGACTCAGCTCGACTCAAGCTCATTAGCGAGTCGAGATCGAACATAGAATATGGCTTGTTTAGAAAACTCATTTATAATACGAGCCGATCTAGGACACAAGATTAAGCTCGTTTAAGTGTAATTTTAAACGAGCTGCTCGACCGGCTCAGCTCGGCTCGACTCGTGAGTTAAACGGGTCGATTTTGATAAGTACTTTGAGACCATTTACCTAAACGATCTAACTCGACTCATAAAAAAAGCTCGAGCTTGCCTGGATCTAATGACAGCTTAGAGAACAATGACCAAGCCTAAAATGCCAAAATGTACTATCACTAACTGTTTTATTTTACACTATTTACAGCAGGCTGACAATTGACAGACAATCTACCAAATAAATTTGAATAAAAGGCAATAACAGAAGATGAGAAAGACTCTTCATTCAAGAGATAGAGTCCTCCCATCTCCTTTCCAATGGCAAGTATTCTCTAAGTACTAGAATCTTACAGTGCACAGAAACCAGGAAAAAACAGAGTAAGAATACCAACATTTCTCCCAATTCTGCTTACTGACAATAGGTTGTACTTGAGTGAGGGTAAAAACAAGCAATCTATGAGTTAAATGCCATTTTTAAGAACAACTACTCCTGCCAAATTTACTATTTTAACAGAATTATCAGGCAGTTTCACACTTGTAGGATGAATCATAGTATTTATACTAGAAACAAATTAATATTCCCACACACATGTACAGACGCACACTATCAATGATCCAAGAGCCATACTTATCATATTTATTGCCAGTATTATCATTAAGTGGAAAATTACCTGCAAACTCCTTAAAGTTTGCAAAGTTACCGTTCTCTCCTTGACTCATCTGTTGTTGCATAATGCCTGGATAGTTGATACGCATTCCACTCCTCTCTGCCATCTAAACATATTGATCCAATGGTGTATCCTTCTCTTGAACATTAACAATGTTCACATTATTTTTTTTAGTCCTGTTATTACCTACAACCTTCCCTCATGGCCACCAATCACGGAACCCTACAAGCTTGAAGCAACCAGCCTTTACATGTCCAGACTTTAAACAAAATTCACACCTTAGATGAGACTTATATCCTCTTTCTTCCTAAAACCTCATTTATAACCAGTTGTTTGTGTTTCTTTATCATAGTGAGTTATAATCTGCATCACAACATTATCTGCAATTTTTTGCACATAACCTTGTGATCTATGATCACTATAGACTTTTGTCTACATGACAAAATTCTCAACAATCTAATTCATTGATCCATGCACTACTCTCCTTTTCTCTACATTCACAATCATACCATAGGTTCAAGCAACTGTAGGCAAATGATCCATAAGGAATACTTGAACTCTTATCGCATCATATTCATCCCTAAGCCCCATGAAAAACTGCATTACATGCTCGTGTCCATCTATAGGCTTGGATTTCACTACACCAAGCTTATCACATACTCTCTTGATTCGATTATAATACATTGCAACCGAATCACCACCTTGTTTTGTTGTGTATACACTCCTCATCTCATACACTCGAGGTCCATTACTACCTCCAAAATGTTCCCTTATTTCCTCCCATAATGACTTAGCACCATTTGTGAACATGAATCTTGTACCTATATCCTTCGATGGTGCATTCATGATCCACGAAATTAACATGGAGTTGACTTTTCTCCATTGTTTGAACTTTGTATTGTCTTTAGTAGGTGCATCAATTTCACCATTCAGAAAACCATATTTATCTCGAGCCTCCATCACGTTCTTCATCGCGCTGCTCCAATTCACATAGTTAGTTTCTGTGAGCATGTCTTGTTGTACGGCGATTTATACACCTCGATGACGATCGGCATAATGGTCAGGAGCCATCTAAAGAAGACAGATGCTGGGCAAGCGCCTAGCGGTCGACGTCCAAGGCGATCGTCTATTGGCATCTAGCGATCGCCTCTAAATGTCCGACTGGAGACGATCGTCCCATGCCACATGTGGATCCGACACCCGTCAAAGTCTGCGGAGACCGAATCTCGGGTGAAGACCCACGTGCAGATCCGCAAAAGGCGCCGCGAGAACAGACCCTACTCCGGCCCATCAGCAGCTGTCAGTGATAAGGACGGCCTCACCAACCGACAGGCCCGCCGAAAGGACCTAAGGTGGGACCGCCCAGGATAGCCAGAAGAGGCACTTGCTGCCTCCTCATTGGCTCGCGCATCTGGCAACCGGCAGCAGCTGCGGACTTTAAGGAGACAGTCCCACATGCTGGGACGATCGCCCGCCTTATTTAAATACAGCAAACGGCGGTCGCCCGCGGCGGACAGGGACATCCCAGCGACCCTTTCTCCTATAAATAGGAGGCCTCCAGCATTGGCAGAGGGACAGTGAAAAACATTAACACACACAGTGAAAAACGTGAACACAGAACGCTTAGAGCAAACAATACAGAGAACTCTCCATCTTTGTAACAAGAACTCACAGAGCTTCAAATATGGTTCTTCTCGCAATCTTCAGCACTCGATAGCTAAGATAACTAGAGTCTTTACACTCATTGTAATCGTACTCTAACATTAATATCTGTATTCACCAGTATTCATATTAATAACATCTCGCGAGAGCATTCAAGCCTAGGACTAACAACCCCGGCAAATCTTGTGTTATTTATTTCCCCACGGACGTGCTCTTACATTTTGTTTGTTACTCGTCCACTCCAGCATATCATCTCCGGATAATATTTTGGGTAACAACAATTGGTGCTAGAGGAAGGGGATCTTAACCTTCATTTTTTATTCTGGCCGTCTCGAAGAACAATCACTGTTTTCCGGGGCATATACTTGAAGAAACACTCACTGTTCTTCAAAGAAAAACCTTCAGATGCATGACGTCTGCCACGACCTCGAAAAGAGCCACCCTGCGATCTTCCGGACATCTTATTCTGACCTAGGCCGAGTCCCAACCTACGGCGGAAGGCGACCGCGGCGACGCCAGGCTCTCACTCCCGCCCCCGAGGGACGGCCCCAGCCTCTCACTCGATCAATTCCAAACCGCGGAACAGATCGAGGAGGCCATGGCCATCCTAAGGGAGCGACGGAGAGCATGCGACACGCCCACCATTACTCCATCAGCCATTCACCGTGCAGGCAAGTGAAAGCTCAAGGGGTGATATGTCGAGAAATCGGTAGAAAGCCCCGAGCCGCAGAAAAAGGCGCTGGTAAGGCGGGACGATTCCGTCTTCAGCCGCCTAGGGAGTGATCCCTCATGGCGACCTGGGCATTCAAGCCCCATCCGTGAGATGTCGGATACCGAATCCATCACCAGGAGTTCGGCGTACCCAACTCCCAGAAGACAGGCCGGCCATCTGGCTCCCACTCGCCCAAGAATTGAGCTCGGCGGCAGAGACCTCGTCGCCTACCACGGGGCCAGGAGATCGCTACATGATCGCCTCAGCTCCCGCTCCGAGAGCCACACCACGAGCAGTCATGCTACGGCGATGGCCGCAATGCGGCGCCAGCTCGACGAAATGAAGGCGCTCATAGAAACTGGGGCAGGCGCCAAGAGATCGATCGCCGAACCAAGTGAGCCGCTCGCGGTCCAGATCGAGCTTGCCCCCATGAAACCAAAGATTGCTCCTCCTCAAACACCTCTATATGAGGGGAGCTCAGACCCTGAGACCCACTTGAGCAAGTTCCGGATCTACATGACCGGATGCAGGGAATTGGACCGACGAAGTGCCGAATGTTCCCATTAACATTGGGCGATCTTGCCCATAAGTGGTACATCTCATTGCCACCGCGCTCAATCAACTGTTTTGAGAAGCTGGCGAATGACTTCACGTCGTATTTCGCCGCCAAGGTCGCTCGGCCAGAAGGTCCCCACCGCATGATGAAGATCAGGCAGGGGAAAGACGAGCTCGATGAAGATTACATCGACCGGGTGGATGAAATATGTTAGGAGTATGCCCTCGAATGCCACTCAGAGGTTGTTGAGTGAGGGCATTGTACTTGTAATTATGTAAACCATTTATATAAGGCAAATGAATGTTTCTTTATTTACTGGTAGTTACTGGCATTCCTAACTCGTAAATAAACATATAGAAACTAGTCCGTGTATTTGAGAGCAAAACGTTCCACTCCTTATTGGATAAGGAGGTAGGCACTGGAAAGGTTATGGCTCAAATACTTAATCGTTCGCAACTCGATGAAACTTGACTGGGCGTTAAGTTTATGTGAAGACTTGTATGACGTGTTCTTTGACATGGAGAGTGCCTGTCGAACACTAATGGTTAGTGGGAGCACACGTTATAGGTATGCTAATTGGATTAGTATACTCGAACCGACTCACCCTCGATTCGTCACATGGTTTTCACTCCGGGACAGCCAATGATGGAATCGAAAGGTTGTGATAGGTATTCGTGAACCTTCGACTTGAGGATTTAGTAGGGATGTGCTTGTGACGTCAAGATTTTCATTAGAGTAGTTCGACCCTGTAAACCTAAGGCGGGGTCAACCTCGACGTGCATCTTGACGGCAAGTAGCAGTCCTACGAATACCAAGATAGAATTCTTTCTCCCGTTAGTGAGCGGGTTATATGTCCTATGCGGTTATTGCGATGAGATCATAAGTCTTTGGCCAAAGCATTGGAGCTAGTTGTATTAGATACACGGCGACTCGATGATCTCGATTTGCATTAACGCATGCATAGCGTCAAGTACGATAGGGTTTGGTCGACCGTGACCCTACAACTTGATCGGGACATTTGAAAGAAGGGTTTATACGTATACCGGTATTCACGAGAATGGTTCTTGAATGATCCCAATCATTCGTTCGATTGGGTACAGTAGCCGCCAGTGGCTAGGTGGTGCTACTACTCTTTGGTTCCTCCCATTGCCGATCGAGACGGACCTACCGAGTCGCAATAGGATTGACGCAGAATGAATCAAGCTAATTCTCTCATTATGAATATTAGATATTGGATATCTAAATTTGGAACATTGGATGTTTAAATCGACTTATCGAGATAAATTGATTTACGGCTTAATGAATTAAATATATCCTTTGGGTGATTAATTTAATTCATGAATATAATTATTTCTTGGAGAAATTAATTATGTTATTTTGTATTTGATATGTTTAATTAATTGGATTAATTAATCGATATAAATACATCGAATCAGAATCGGAGTTTATCTGTTTGGACTCACGGGAGTCCGAAACAAATCGAACTCGTCCGATTTTCATCTTGGCCGCCCCCCATTATTTCCACCTACTTTCCTTTTGTCTTTGTTTCCATTTCTTAATGGAAGACAAGGACTTTAGTGGGGATCACTCATGTGGCATGAGTTGTTCAACATATGGGTGGAATTATAATAAGAAGGGAAGACTTCTATCTCAAAAGGATTCCTAATTCATTTCATACGTATTATTGGAGTGAGTTCAAGAGAGAGAAAAGTTCTTTCTCAAAAGTCTTCTTCTTCATCTCATTTCTTGAGAGTTTTTCTTAGAGAAAAATCAAGAATTCAAAGAGAGATTGTGAGTTATACACTTAGAGTGTTATAATTTCATATTGGAAGCTTCATCACTTAGCTCTAGCCGTATCCTTGGAGGATAGTAAGGTGATCGTTGTTCCGGTCGTTTCTCCGGCGCGTGGCAAGTAGAGACGCGGTACTTTCGGCGTTGGATCATTCAAGGGCTTGAAGCGGAATAGATTCGTAAAGATCAAGCAAAGCTTGGGGAATAGCTCAAGAGAAGGTTATCCATCTAATCAACGGACTACAAGGGTGAGTTTCTATATCTCTTGTTATTCGTTTTGATATTCGTATATACGTAGCTCAATCGATCCTCGTAGGGATTCGGATCGAATTAATTTTCGTTTTACCGCTTCCGCTGGGCCTTCGATTTAGGCACCGAATCCCAACAGTGGTATCGAAGCGTAGGTCTTGCGATCGTATATACGATATTGGCATTTGGAATGCTCGATTAGATGGTGAATGATTTGGAATCATTTTAGTCATAATCGCGGTATATGTTTTTCGTTCGTAATAATTGTATTTTTCGTAACTTTATGTCTAAATATAAATCTTAAATTTCTGGGAAATATGATTTATATTGAAGATATGAAAGTTGGAAAATATTGATATTGGATATCCGGTCGAAAATCTAGCCCCGAATCGTCGTCGGACGACTTTTTGGTCAAAAGGTGCATTCTGGCCGAGAGTGACTCGATCGTGTCCTGGGTGACTCGGTCGTGTCCGGCAGTCTGGCCAGGACACTACCTGGGAGACCTGACCGTGTCAGGCGACACGACCGTGTCTGGCCGGAAGGCTTCAGGAAGTGACTCGACCGTGTCATGCGACACGACCGTGTCTGGCAGGAATGTCTGGGACACTGCCGACATGACCCGACCGTGTCTGGCGACACGGGCCGTGTCTGGCGACACGGGCCGTGTCTGGCGACACGGGCCGTGTCTGGCCGGAAGGCTGCCGGCAGTGACTCGGCCAGGTAGGCCAATTTTTCACCCGGCTCGATTTTTTCGTGTATTCTTGAAAATTAATCTCCCACATGTTAAATTAGATTTAATATGATTAAAATGGTTTATGGTATTTCATTTTATAAGGGAAATTCAATTAATTGGAATAATTGTGGTCGACCGAATTATTTTGAACGTTATCATATTACCGGTTGTGTGAATCGATTGGATCGGTTCGTATTGTTGATTATTGATTGGATCATATGTAATCTTCTCACTATCCATTTATTGAGTATTTATTGGATGAATGCTTTTGAATGGGGATGTGGTTCATGGACTTAGTTTGAATCGTTCGTTTTATTCGATTAGGTTGTAAAGGCCGTTTTGAGCCTATTTATTTTACTAGAAATATTTGTATCTAGGATGCAATTTTTCAATGTAAAATTTATATGTAATGACGAAGACCGGAGGAAGATCCGTTTCGAGAAGACGAAGATTCAAGACGAAGACTTGTAATTAGATTACGGAGTTTTTGTTTTCTAGGAACGGTCCATGAACCACATGTTGGTAGCAACTAGGTTGTGAATGGTTGTTACATATTGTATGAATGCAACAAACGCGCTTAAATGATTAATGTGCAAAGTGTAACGTTAATCGCGATAATTCTCCCACAACAAATAATTAAGTTTATAAGGTTTCAAGGTTTTCCTTCCCTCCATCGAGTTTTCGGGAAATTGAAATCCAAACCGGATGTGCTATGCTTCCGAGTTATCGGGGTAGTCGTTCGGGGAGGATGGATAAATTATCGGGAGCGCATTGGATGCCTTCGGTTGGAGCAAATTTTATCCCTAGAAACCTGATAGGTTGCCGGATAAGATTCAATTGTGAAACTGATTTGCGTCGATGGTATAAACTTAACTTGTTCACAAACCATAGAAACCGTATAGGTTGAGGGGAGTGGACAAGGGGAAAAAGAAGATCGAATCATCCATTAGATGAGTTGGTGTTGGACACCACTTTATGAAAATTAATAGACTAGAAACCTGTTCGGTTGCCCTCTATTAAGATTTATAAAGAACTCGATCACCACTATGAAGTAGAGCGACGATACTTCCGGATTTCACATGGGAGTGTGTTATTCCGATAAAAATAGTGAGAGCTGAGTAACAAGAATAGAAAAGACCTTAATTCTATACTCATAACATAATGGAATGAGTCACTAATTAATCTATCATACTTAATGCAGACTCAAATCTCAATATGACAATGAATCCACTCGCAATTCTACTCGAAAAGAACACCTTAATGGGACCTAAATTTGTGGATTGGCTCCACAATCTGATGATTGTCCTCAGTATAGAGGCACTGGGATACGTCTTGGAGACGGACATTCCCGCGCCTCCTGTGCGGACCCGAGCCAATCAGGAAGAGATTGAAAACCACGAAAAGTGGGTTAAGGATGACGTGAAAGTCCGTGCTTATATGATGGATTCCATGTCTAATGAGCTTCAGAGAGCTCATGAGAAAATGACTTCTGCTAGGCAGATTCTATCTCACTTAACCGAACTTTATGGTGAGCACAGCAGAACTGCTAGATATGAGATATCCAAGCAACTGTTCGGTGCAAGGATGAAGGAAGGTGAGAAGGTTGGGGAACACGTCCTCAAAATGATATCCATGATCGAGATATTGGAGGTTCTTGATTTTAAAATGGATACTTCTCTCCAAACCGACCTTATCCTACAGTCTCTCCCTGATTCCTTCTCACAGTTTGTTATGAACTTCAACTGCAATGAGATTGCATGTAATTTAGCTGGGCTAATGAACAAACTTGTGACCGCTCAGTCTCAGATGAAGACTCCGAGGATGAAGGAGTCGGCCCTTGTGATTTCTTCTGGACTTCGGAAGTCTAAGAATAAGAAGAAAAAGACCAAGAAACGGATTGGACCACAAGCAAAGGACCTTAAGGGTAAGGGCAAGGCCCCGATGGTTCCGAAGAACAAGAAGAAGAAGGATGCTTGTCTCAAGTGCGGTGAGTCGGCCTTTGGGCTAGAGACTTTCCGATTCTTCATGGCACTTCGTCTGAGAACTTTTAGTTTTGGAAACAAATTGTTCTCGCTACTATATTTTCTACTTCTGGATCTTGGATTAAGTGCTAGTTCTCATATTTGTACCGTGAATCAGGATCTGGAACAAAGTAGGAAGCTTGGAGCTGGAGAAGTTATGATCACAGTCGGAAGCGGGCATAGTGTCGAGGCGACCGACATAGGATCACTTCTTTTGGGTTTAGAATCCGGCTTTGTTTTGACTTTAGAAGATGTACTTGTTTTGCCCAAGGGGCACAAAAACATTGTATCCATTCCGGTCATGGACCGAAAAGGCTTTTCATTTTTCATTGGTGATGGTTCCTGCAAATTTATTTCAGAAATAAACTAGTGGGTACTGCTACATTGTTAAATGGATTGTATCATCTAAATCTCAGCAACAAAGTAGTTGTGAATACTATGACTAGAAAACGTGGTAGGGATGAAACCAATCAAGTTTTGAAATGGCATCTTAGACTTGGTCATGTTGGTCAGACCAAGGTTTACAAGATGGAAAAGGATGGACATGTGGGTCCATTGGGATTGGATCCCTTTCCTACTTGTGAATCTTGTCTTAAAGGTAAAATGACTAAGTCCCCCCTTCAAGGGACTTTTGAAAGAGCCGCTGATAAACTGGGATTAATCCATACTGACATTTGTGGTGCTTTGGAAGCAGCACGTGACGGATATCAATATTTCATTACGTTTACAGATGATCATACTAGGTATGGTTATGTATACTTAATGAAACATAAATTCGAGGCCTTTGAGAAATTCTAGGAATTCAAGGCCCTAGTCGAGAAACAAACTGGTAATCATATCAAAGCACTTCGGTCGGACCGAGGTGGCGAGTATATGAGTACGGAGTTTGATGAGTTCCTTAAGGAACATGGAATAGTTTCACAACTAACACCTCCAGGTACTCCTCAGTTAAATGGTGTGACATAAAGAAGGAACCGGACCCTGTTGAACATGGTCCATTCCATGCTAGGCTATACTGACTTGCCGATGTACCTGTGGGGGTATGCACTCCTGACTGCCGTGTATATCTTAAACAGATGTCCTTCCAAATCCGTTCCTAAAACTCCACATGAGATGTGGGAAGGAAGGAAACCAAGTCTTAATCATATTAGGATTTGGGGATGTCCCGCCTATGTCAAGAAGACTAAGGTGGAAAAGTTGGAAGCTAGGTCTGCGAAGGGACGTTTCATTGGATTCCCGTCTGGGATGATGGGATATCTATTCTACATGCCCGAAGATCGAAAGATCGTTGTTGCTTTACAAGCACACTTCCTGGAAGATGAGTTCATTCAGGAAGGCGGAGCTGGTAGAAGTATTTCTTTGGAAGAATACAATGAAACTACTAAGGAGACACCTGTGCAAGAAATTGGAACCGAACCTTCTAAAACACAAGTACAACCACCTAGTAGGTCTAGTAGGGTGTCTCAATTACCTGAGAGGTATAGTTTTATGCACTTGGAGGAACTGGGTTTCCTCGAGGTTCCAAGTGATAAACAAGAGACCGACCCACGACCAATGACCTAGCAATGGTGGATGTAGACTCCATGAAATGGGTATGCTTGATCTTCATGTAGTTGGGACCTTCATTTTGATGAGACGGTCCAAGAGTTTGACTTCGTTCAAAATGAAGAGGAATCTTGTGTATACAAGAGGGTTAGTGGGAGAAAGATCACATTCTAAGTACTATATGTAGATGACATTCTACTAATAGGAAATGATGTGGGGATGCTCAGTTATGGGAAAGCTTGGTTTTCGAGTAATTTCTCCATGAAAGACTTGGGATAAGAAACCTATATTCTTGGGATTCGATTCTACTGGGATAGATCGAAGAGAATGATAAGTTTTTCCCAAGCCCTCTATATAGATTAGATCTTAAGGAGGGTTTCTTCCGATGCGACATGGAATAAAACTCTCCTTGAAGATGTGTCCTCAAAGCGAGGAAAAACGAAAGGAAATGAGTTATATACCATATGATTCGGCAGTGGGTAGCCTTATGTATGCTATATTGTGTACGAGACCTGACTTGCGCATGCTGTAAGCGTGGTGAGTAGGTTTCAGGCAAACCCAGGTAGGGAACATTAAGACTACCGTAAATAACGTTCTCAAGTACTTTATAAGGACTAGAGATATGGTTCTTATATATGGAGGTGGAGAACTGAATGTGATGGGATTCACTGTATTGAACTTCCAAGGATAGAAAGACGATTCTATGTCTACTTCTGGCTACATTTACTCTTAATGGAGGAGCAGTATCTTGGCATAGTGCCAAGAATAGCGCGACTGCTAATTCCACCTGTTAGGCTGAGTATAAAGCGGCCTCGGAGGCCTCCAAAGGAAGAATTTAGAAGTTACTGGGTAAACTTCACGTGACACCTGGTGCTGCGCTGCCGGAGCAGTAGCACAGGCCTAGGAGCCAAGGTTTCATAACAAACATATTGAGAGAGAGTAGAATCTCGTAAGAGCATTCGTTCGCAAAGAGATACATTGAGCTGCATAGAGTAGAGTCAGCCGACTACGTCGCTGATCCACTGACCAAGCCACTTTCTCAGACTATATTGGAGCGTCATCTGGAGAACATGGGTATTAGATACCATGGTGTGTGGCATTGAGTGCAAGTGGGAGATTGTTAGGAGTATGCCCTCGAATGCCACTCAGAGGTTGTTGAGTGAGGGCATTGTACTTGTAATTATGTAAACCATTTATATAAGGCAAATGAATGTTTCTTTATTTACTGGTAGTTACTGGCATTCCTAACTCGTAAATAAACATATAGAAACTAGTCCGTGTATTTGAGAGCAAAACGTTCCACTCCTTATTGGATAAGGAGGTAGGCACTGGAAAGGTTATAGCTCAAATACTTAATCGTTCGCAAGTCGATGAAACTCGACTGGGCGTTAAGTTTATGTGAAGACTTGTATGACGTGTTCTTTGACATGGAGAGTGCCTGTCGAACACTAATGGTTAGTGGGAGCACACGTTATAGGTATGCTAATTGGATTAGTATACTCGAACCGACTCACCCTCGATTCGTCACATGGTTTTCACTCCGGGACAGTCAATGACGGAATCGAAAGGTTGTGATAGGTATTCGTGAACCTTCGACTTGAGGATTTAGTAGGGATGTGCTTGTGACGTCAAGATTTTCATTAGAGTAGTTCGACCCTGTAAACCGGAAGGCGGGGGTCTACCTCGACGTGCATCTTGACAGGCAAGTAGCAGGTCCTACTGAATACCAAGATAGAATTCTTTCTCCCGTTAGTGAGCGGGTTATATGTCCTATGCGGTTATTGGCAGATGAGATCATAAGTCTTTGGCCAAAGCATTGGAGCTAGTTGTATTAGATACATGACAGCTCGATGATCTCGATTTGCATTAACGCATGCATAGCGTCAATACGAGATAGGGTTTGGTAGCCGTGACCCTATAACTTGATCGGGACATTTGAAAGAAGGGTTTATACGTATACTGGTATTCACGACAGAATGGTTCTTGAATGATCCCAATCATTCGTTCTCAGTTGGGGTACAGTGTAGGCCGCCGGGCTGGCTAGGTGGTGCTACTACTCTTTGATTCCTTCCATTGCTGACTGAGACGGACCTACCGAGTCGCGCAATAGGATTGACGACGGAATGAATCAAGCTAATTCTCTCATTATGAATATTAGATATTGGATATCTAAATTTGGAACATTGGATGTTTAAATCGACTTATCAGATAAATTGATTTACGGCTTAATGAATTAAATATATCACTGGATGATTAATTTAATTCATGAATATAATTATTTCTTGGAGAAATTAATTATGTTATTTTGTATTTGATATGTTTAATTAATTGGATTAATTAATCGATATAAATACATCGAATCAGAATCGGAGTTTATCTGTTTGGACTCACGGGAGTCCGAAACAAATCGAACTCGTCCGATTTTCATCTTGGCCGCCCCCCATTATTTCCACCTACTTTCCTTTTGTCTTTGTTTCCATTTCTTAATGGAAGACAAGGACTTTAGTGGGGATCACTCATGTGGCATGAGTTGTTCAACATATGGGTGGAATTATAATAAGAAGGGAAGACTTCTATCTCAAATGGATTCCTAATTCATTTCATACGTATTATTGGAGTGAGTTCAAGAGAGAGAAAAGTTCTTTCTCAAAAGTCTTCTTCTTCATCTCATTTCTTGAGAGTTTTTCTTAGAGAAAAATCAAGAATTCAAAGAGAGATTGTGAGTTATACACTTAGAGTGTTATAATTTCATATTGGAAGCTTCATCACTTAGCTCTAGCCGTATCCTTGGAGGATAGTAAGGTGATCTTTGTTCCGGTCGTTTCTCCGGCGCGTGGCAAGTAGAGACGCGGTACTTTCGGCGTTGGATCATTCAAGGGCTTGAAGCGGAATATATTCGTAGAGATCAAGCAAAGCTTGGGGAATAGCTCAAGAGAAGGTTATCCATCTAATCAACGGACTACAAGGGTGAGTTTCTATATCTCTTGTTATTCGTTTTGATATTCGTATATACGTAGCTCGATCGATCCTCGTAGGTATTCGGATCGAATTAATTTTCGTTTTACCGCTTCCGCTGGGCCTTCGATTTAGGCACCGAATGCCAACAAAATAGTCCTCACCGGCGAGCCCATTAGCGATGAGCTCGCCCTCTACTAGGTCCTGGGGGGATTCTATGGCCATTCACCCATGTTCAGACACCTCACGTAAGACATCCCCCCAACCTACGCGATCTTCCGCGTCAAGGCCGCCGACTTTCTGGCCAGGCAGAGGATGCTCACCCTTTGCTTAGGCGAGGGATCCACTGGAGAAGGGAAGGCGCCATCTTCCATCCCTAAGAAGGCAGCCGCCAAGCCCAGAAAGGCGATCAAAAAGCCGCCCGGTGAGTTCAAGGCCTTCGAGGATGTGGAAGTTCACCTCCTCCACAACCTCAATCTGTCTCCAGCCCACATTTTCAACGCCATCAAGGGGCGCGAGTGGCTTAGCAAACCAAAGCCGGTGAGGGACAACGGTCATCTGGACCGCAGCAAATTTTGTGCCTACCACAAGAGTCCCGGCCACAACACCAGCCAGTGCCGCGACCTCCTCAGATAACTCTGGAGACTGTTTGAGGAAGGCAAGTTGGATAACTTGGTTACCAAGCCTGGACCCCAGGCAGAAAGGACCGGGGGGAGCGATCGCCGACAGAACGATCGAATCCCTCCTAATCCGGTCATTAGGATCGAGCAAAACGAGCCGGAGTACTCTGACGAATCAATCCCTCCGATCAAACCCGGCGGCCGGATCAATATGCTTCAGTCGGGTGGTGGAAACCTCAGAGGCCTTACCCCGGTTTCCACCATGTCGAATAGAAAGCGGAAGGCCGAGCTGAAGGCATTCGCAGGGGTCCATGTCGTGGTGCCCCAGCCGACCATCTCCAGAGACGCGCTCACCACCTTCTCCAACAAGGATAGGAAGGGAGTGCAGTGCCCCAAAGAGGATGCATTGGTAATCTCTGCATGTATCCTTGGGAAAATGGTCGACCGCGTGCTGGTTGGCAATGGGAGCTTTTGTAATATCATATTCAAATCTCCTCTTGACCAGCTCGGCAACTTGACCAAATTCATCAAGCCATTTGATACCGTGCTTCAAGGGTTCGGCGACAATACGGTCCAAGCCTATGGAAGGATCAAGCTCTGTGTCGAGCTAATATGCCATTACGATCCCAAGGTTAAGATCACTAGGAACCTCAATTTTGTAATCATAGATAGGCCCAGCATCTATAATGGGTTCCGAGGTCATCCTTTTCTAGAAACCTTCGAGGCAGTCGCCTCTTCTTTCTTTTACTGTATCAAGTTCCCCACTACCGACGGGACGGTCGGTACTGTAAAAGGAGACCAGCTAATGGCAAAGAAATGTTTGAATTACTCCTGTGTTGTAACTTCCTTAAACACTTCCCATGCTATTTATAACATTTAGATAATCGACAATCAACCGATGGAGATCGACGAGCCAAGCACCTCGTAACAGCCTGACTCAGAGGACGGCATCTCACATCAATTGACGGACGACATCGAGCCAAGGATCGGTTTCGAGCCAAGCCTCGACATCGATCCAAGGATCGAGTCCGGAAATCGTTCCAAACGAGAAGCGACCGTCCCCATTGAAGAGTTGGAAAGTATAACAATATATCCGGCTCGCCTGGAGCGGGAAGTGCAGATCGGCACAAGCATCAGACTCGAGTTAAAGGATGATCTGATCAGTTTATTACGAAAGAACATCGGAGTCTTTGTTTGGTCGCATCAAGATATGATCGGCATTAGCCCTGAACACGCTTGCTACTATCTAAAGATCGACCCGACAAGGAAGCCTATTCACCAGAAACGTAGGAAATTCGGTCCTGAGAAGTACGCAGTGCTCGACACAGAAGTCAAAAAGCTACTCGACAACAAACTAATCGGAGTAGCTACAGACGAGCCACAGTGGGTTGCCAACACGGTGCTCGTCAAAAAGGCGAGCAACTCCTGGAGATTATGCATCGACTTCACCGACCTCAACGCAGCATGTCTAAAAGACCACTTTCTGATGCCTCATATTGACCACTTGGTCGATAGCACGACAGGTTGCGAAATGATCGTTCATGGACGCCTTCGCCGGGTACCATCATATCCCAATGGCTGAGAAAGACATAAAACACACATCGTTCCACACAGAAAAAGACGTGTACTTTTGGGTCTGAATGCCGTTCGGTCTGAAGAATGCAGGGGCGACCTACCAACGGCTAGTTAATGGGATGTTCGCCAACCAGATCGGCAAGACCATGGAGGTTTACATTGACGACATCGTAGTCAAGAGCCTCAAAAAGGAAGATCACCTCAACAACCTTGCCGAGACGTTCGCCATCCTTGAAAAGTTCAACATGAAACTGAATCCCAAGAAATGCAACTTCGGGGTAAGCTCCGGAAAGTTCCTGGGACACATCGTGAGCCAAAGGGGGATCTAGGCGAACCCCACCAAGATCCAGGCGATCCTCGACATGCAGGAGCCACGGAGTGTCAAACAGGTGCAACGCCTCACAGGTTGTCTAGCTACCCTTAACCGTTTCATTTCTCGGCTTGGAGACAAAAGCAAGCCATTCTTCGCCACCATAAAGAATAAGAAATTTGCATGGACGAAGGAAAGTCAAGTGGCGTTCGCCAAAATCAAGGAGTATCTGTCTAATCCCCAAATTTTGGCGAAACCAATCCCCGGCAAAAAGCTATTCCTTTACCTGGCGGCCTCAGAGGTCGCGTTGAGCGCTGTATTAGTGCGAGCAGAGGGGCAAGCCCACTTGCCGATCTACTTTGTTAGTCAAGTGCTCCATGACGCGGAAACGCGTTACACGCCTCTGGAGAAGATCGCCTACGCGTTAGTCATGAGTGTTCGCAAGCTGAGGGCCTACTTCTTCGAACACCAAGTGGAGGTTCTGACGACTCTCCCCTTAAGGCAAGTTCTGCACCGGCCAGACACCAACGGGCGACTCCTCAAGTGGTCACTAGAGATTGCCCAATACGGTATTACGTACGCTCCTCGCACGGCGATCAAAGCCCAAGCTCTAGCGGACTTCATGGTGGAATTAACGTTCCCACCCAGTCCGACCCAGGTCGTCCATCCTGCTTGGAAACTGTACGTAGATGGCTCGGCGACCAACTTGCGAGCAGGGGCAGGGATTGTCCTCATCATCCCCGACAACCAAAGTTTCACAAATGCGGTGCGTTTCGGGTTCCGTGCGACCAACAATGAAGCCGAGTACGAAGCCTTGGTAGGCGGGCTCGATCTAGCACTTGCCCTGGACGTTCGTCGCCTCCACATCTTCATGGACTCCCTCTTGGTCGTGAACCAAGTCAAGGGGGAATATGAGGCGCGCGGCGAACAAATGGTCAAATACCAAGAATTGGTCGTCGAAATGTGCACAAAGTTTGAAGAAGTGCTGATCGAACAAGTCCCGAGAGAGCACAACTCCCTGGCCGATGCCCTATCCAAACTACCATCGTCAGATGGGGCGGCAGATTTCTCTAACATCCAAATCACGAAATCAGCAAAGCCGGCGATCGACAAAAGCCTGATTACCACAGTTGCCATCGCCGAAGAGAACTGGATGACTCCGTTCATTAAATACTTGAAGGACGGAATGATCCCCACCGATCGTATCAAAGCTCGCCAGCTTCAGCTCCGCGCAACCAGATACACCCTATTAGACGACCGGCTTTACAATCGAGCTTTCAACCTTCCTCTCCTCAAGTGCATTACGCCGGAAGAAGGCTGACTCGTTTTAGACGAAATCCATGACGGGATCTGTGGAAATCATGCTAGAGGGCGAGCTCTCATCCACAGAATAACCAGACAAGGTTTTTTCTGACCTACACTACAAAAGGACGCGATCGCCTACGCCCGATCATGTCACAGGTGCCAAGTGATGGGCCCGAACATTAAGCTCTGCCCCGAGCAGCTCACTTCTATGTACAGTCCATGGCCGTTCGCCCAATGGGGCGTCGACCTCATCGGTCCCTTGCCGACGGCGCTAGGGGGATGTAAATTTGCCATCGTGGGGTCGATTATTTCACGAAATGGGCTGAGGCCGAGCCACTCAACAAGATCGTCCAGGAACAAGTAATCAAGTTCATTTGGAAGAACATCATATACCGGTTCGGTCTACCCCAGGCTATCATCTCCGACAACGGGAAATAGTTCGACGGTTTGGAAGTCATGCAATTCTGCGAGAAATGGGAAATCAAAAAGTTGTTCTCGGCCCCTTACCACCCTCAGACGAACGGGCAGGTAGAGGCTATAAACGAGATCCTCAAACACACGATCAAAGAAAGACTCGAATCCAAACAAGGACGATGGGCGAGCGAGCTCCCGGATGTTTTGTGGTCCTACCGAACGACGACCCAAAACTCAACTGGCGAAACCCTGTTCGCCCTCGCCTTCAGAACAGAAGCAGTGATCCCTTCGGAGATCGCCGTCCTCAGCCACCGAACTGAACAGGAGATGATGACGGACAATGATGTAGCCCGACGTATCGACTTGGATATGCTCGAAGAACGACGACTGACCTTGGAAAGGAAGAACACGATCCACAAAAGGAAATCCGAAAAATTCTTCAATTCGAAGGTCAAGGAAAGGCGATTCCAAGTGGGCGACCTAGTCCTCAAAAAGGTCTGGACTCACACGGGAGTATTTGGCCCAAATTGGGAAGGCCCCTTCAGGATATCTAAATGGCTGACCAGAGGAGCCTACGAACTCCAAAACCCAAATGGAATTCTGGACCAATATCCCTGGAACGCCGTACATTTGAAGAAATACTACCAATAAAAACTCTGTATTCAGTTACCCAATGTACAAAGAGTTTAATGTGATTCTTCGATCCCCTATATATGATTCACCTCTTCAAAATAAACAAATAAAAGAGAGGACAACTCGCTCGCCCTACAAGAGGTCGTCATCTAACCTGATGGACCTATGCAAGCGATTGCCCCTCCAAGCACAACGTATACCGTCGAGGATCGTCATCTAACATGGCGGTCCGAGGTAGAAAAGTGCAAACATGGTTCTGGGAGTCGATGGAACCAATAGCCCGTCCATGCAAGGTTCCTTTGGCAAAGATCACCCGCCCTTTCGTTTAAATACGAGGCGGACGTAGCCGAAGGACCCTCCAAAACAAATCAATGGACGCGCTCACCCGCCCTCGGATCCATCATCTAATCTGATGGAATGAGGCGAGCGATCGCGTCCTACCATCGTCACAACGTATGCCCTCTTAGGCAGAAAAGTGCTAACAAGCCACGGTAGCGAAGTCGATTTATCCGACGGCGCCCCGTGCAAGGACTCCTCTAGGCAAAGACCGACCGCCCCTTCGCTACATTGCGAGGCGAAACGTAGCCTATGGAGGACCCTCACAATTAAGTGAGTCGTGAGAAGTTAACCATCAGACGGAATGTCGCTTGCGCATAAGATATAGTCGCATAGGTCGGTTCCATCGAACCCCACGACTGTGCGAAATCTTTCCAGGCTGGGACGCTCGGCCTCCCTCGAGGAATCAACAAAATTAAAGATCGCAAAGAAACAAACTAAAGATAGCTCACTAAACGAATTATTTTCGTTCCCTTACTTTCACTAAGTAAACAAAAACAAGGGGCAAAGCGGAGCTATTCATACATGCGACCAGGAGGACGGAACCACATATGATCGGCTTTGTTCAAACACACATATGACGATTGGTTTTGTTCAAGAAATTTACAAGTAAGAATTTCTAGTATATCAATACATTCGGAGCTATTCATATAACGGCCGCTCTCCAAATAATTGTGCAAAGTCGAAATGATGCGAAACATTCAGACAAGACGATCATACAAGCAAGGCATCATGCGCAATTATGTAAACACTTGTGTAAATTCGTATGTGAAACATTCAGAGAGGCGATCGTACAAATAAGGAATAAGATGCAAAAACGTATTTTATTTCATTCAAGTCGTTTTTACATACACGCCCGAAGGCAAAACAAGAAGAAACTGAAAATTACAAGGAAAAAACATCATGACAGCGGTCTCACTCAGGCCGCCCCCGCTTAGCCTTCGTCCCCAGCAGATGGATCGGTGTACGATTCCTCACCGGCTTCCGGATAAACAAGTTTTCCCGGCGACGGATACCAGCTCAGATCGATCCCGAGGTCGGTGAGGTCAAGGATTGGTAGAGAGAAGTCCGGCTACAAGGGAGGCTCAAGCACGTAGGCTTTGAAGTTTTCGATCAGAGGGTCGACCTCGAGCCCTCCCTTCTTGGCAGCGCAGATGGCGTCGGCGTAACCCATGCAATAAGCAAACTCGCCGACGTACTCCATGTTGAGGTAGGGATCGGTCTCGATTGCCTCCAACTTCTCCTTCAGCCCTGCGGCTGTTTTGCCCGCATCCTTGAGCTCGGCAACCTTGGTGGCCAGTTCCCCCTTCGACGACTCCAACTCGCCATTTAGCTGGTCCACCACCGCCCTCAGCCCGGTCACCTCCTCCTGCGAGGCCGCATGCAACCGACGAGCCTCCGTCATCTGGTCGCGCATCCGATCGACCGCCGCCCAGGACCGGTCGAGCTCCTGCCTCATCTGGTCAAGATCTTGTTTAGCTCGCTTGGCCGTCTCAGCATACTCCTTCTCCATGGCCACGATCCTATCGACAAACTCGGCATTCTGGTTCCGAGCACCCTCAAGGTCCGAATGGGGGCGAGCAGTAGAGGACCGCCCCTCGTAATCCTTTACAGCTTGAGCGGCCATCGTCGCCGCTTGGAGGGTCAAGACAAGAGTCGCCTGCATTGCATCTCCAGACCGCCGGCGCGCGATCGCATCCTGGTCGGTCGTCCAGGCCTTTGGAAGGGAGGTGATAGCCCGGGAGACATAGTGAGGGACGTCGGTAGGATCGCGGGGGGACCTGCTCGCCAGGAAATCCAGCACCATCGGCGAGGTATTCGGGTCGGCAAGGCGGACCCTGCAACAAAAATGAAGGAGTTAGTATGCACCCTACACAAGTGGCACAACTCAGAAAGATTAAACCAGTCTTACCTTTTGACCTTCTCGGGGTCGCGACCGAAATAGGGCTTGCCCCGTGGAGTCTGGGCGTCAGCGATCGCCGTGGCCTTTAGGAAGGCCGTTGAGGGCGTAGGCCCCTCCGCCATTGGAACAGCAGAGATAGGAGGCGCGAAAACCGGCGGCACCACAATGGACGCCTCCGCAGCAAGAGTCGGCAGGGGCTCCTCCGGCCTCCGCCTCTTGCGGTTGTGCTGGAGCTGCTCCTCCTCCCGGGATTCAGGCTCGACGACCGGTGCTATGAGAGGTCTCGCCTCAGGGATAGGATGGGTCGTCGTTGCAGGGGCACGAACCCGCCTTCTTTCTTTGGTGGAGACGGTTCATAAGGCCGGGGTTCGACATAATAATCTCTCTCGGCGGCTCGGAGTAGCGGGGGAAGTAGATCTCTGTCAAAGAGGACATTCAACCAGGTTAGACATCTCTTTCAATCAAAGACGATCGTCAAGCAGAAAGGAGATAGTAAACATTTGTACCTGGAACCTTCAAGTGGCGGGGGAAGCGAAACAACCGGGCGCCCCACCAGTGAGCTTCGTTGTTGACTGTGCGGGCGTCGATGTAGTTGTCCGGTAGACCGCGGATTCGCTCCCATACGATCAAAAAGTCAAATGGAAGGTCGCCGATCGCTGGAACGAGGGAGCCTTCAAAAAGGAAACCAAATTAGATCAGTTCAAGGTGTATCCGAACAAAGGAGAGTTAAAACCCTTACTCGGATTCCTCTCCCGAAAGCCGGTGAGGATATCCAACTCATCCTCTGGTTTATCACTCGCCGCCGACCTCCACGCTCCGCTGACCCAACACCATTTCGTCAGGTCGCCCCGGACCTTGTTCGGCACCCCGAGGACCACCCTGCCTATGCAAACCTGAATGTGCTAGCCGCCAACTGAACCCTTCTGCGCCGTCAACTTGAAGAGGTAGTTCATTTCCAGCGCAGAAGGTAGACGGAACAGCCGGTGACCCCCAAAAGAGTCAAGGTACTGATGATCTGCAACCAGGCGTTCGGCGTCAATTGGAGCGGCGCCACATTCCAGGCGGTCAACAGGTATGACACGGCAAATGGCAATGGGAACCGCAATCCAGCCCCCATGATCAACTCATTAACGACGAGCATACCCTCGGGAGGTTGGTCGGCGTGCTCGTTCTCCACGGGCACATACAATGAGACATCAGAGGGGATATGGAACTCTGCCCTCCAACGACTCAAGTCCTTCTTGGTCGCCAAACTCCTGATCTGACCGAGGGTCCACGGGGAGCGGTCCGCGGCCCGAAATGATGTCCGCTTCACGGGCTTTTAGGGGTGGGCGACCGAGTATGCGCCAAAATCAAACTGAGGACGTGGTCCAGCCAGCCTCTCCATAAGTCCGGCGAATTCTAGAAAAGCCCGGCCGAACACACTGTTCTGCTCCCAATACAGTCTCACCGCCTCATCCTCGTCTACCGGAGAGCCCTTCTGCTCCGCCGCCGCCGACCACGCCGCGTCAGCCTCGTTGAAAAGCTCTTCAACCTCCGCGGGTGCAATTCCCGCACGAATGGCCTCGACGGCCGTCTCCATGTGAAGAGCCGCGGAGGTTTCATCTCGGGCAGGCAAAGTTGCGGCGGCGGAAGTGCTACCTGCCTCATACACTTTGGATCCTCCTCCAGACATGTTCGAAGAAAAAAAAAAGGGGAAGGAAATTTTTTGTTCTTACCTAGAGAGAATGTCGATCGGCGCAAGAAGCTTCAAGGAATTTCGGCAGAGTCTTCGTCTAAAGGCAAGGGCGCATAAAGATCTAAACTCCAGCAGCCCTAGCCCTTTTCTAGGCGAGAGCAGGGACTTCTGTGCAAATAGGCTGAATCCCGGGGGCTGAAGTGAAACCGTCGGGGGATACACATTTAATGCAGCCCTCGAAACTCGCGTACGCGTCGTTTCAAGGGCACACCAGACGACAAGTCTGACAAAAACCGTCGGACTCCCCCAACGGGAGCGCGACGCGTGTCCCTGTGACGTTTCGAAAGCCCGCCTCCACTTACCGCTACTTCCAGCGCCTAAGGAGATCGTCCAAATTCAAAACCAGTTCGTACAGGCGATGATCGTCCGCTTCATAAGTAGATGAGTCGCTCGTCTAAAAACAAGCGATCGCCAGCAGTGCCACCTCAACCCACGTCTTCAACATCGGAGCGAGCTGGGGGGGCAATTGTTGTGCGGCGATTTATACGCCTCGATGGCGATCGGCATAATGGTCAGGAGCCTGCTAAAGAAGACAGATGTTGGGCAAGCGCCTAGCGGTCGACGTCCAAGGCGATCGTCTATTGGCATCTGGCGACCGCCTCTAAATGTCCGACTGGAGACGATCCTCCCAGGCCACGTGTGGATCCGACACCTGTCAAAGTCTACGGAGACCGAATCTCGGGTGAAGACCCATGTGCAGATCCGTAAAAGGCGCCGCTAGAACAGGCCCTACTTCAGCCCATCAGCAGCTGTCAGTGATAAGGACGGCCTCACCAACCGACAGGCCCGCCGAAAGGACCTAAGGTGGGACCGCCCAGGACAGCGAGAAGAGGCACTTGCCGCCTCCTCATTGGCTCGCGCATATGGCAACCGGGAGCAGCTGCGGACTTTAAGGAGACAGTCCCACATGCTGGGACGATCGCCCGCCTTATTTAAATATAGGAAACGGCGGTCGCCCGCGGCGGACAGGGACATCCCAGCGACCCTTTCTCCTATAACTAGAAGGCCTCCAGCATTGGCAGAGGGACAATGAAAAACGTTGACACACACAGTGAAAAACGTGAACACAAAACGCTAAGAGCAAACAATACAGAGAACTCTCCATCTTTGTAACAAGAACTCACATAGCTTCAACTCTGGTTCTTCCGGCAATCTTCAGCACTCGATAGCTAAGATAACTAGAGTCTTTACACTCATTGTAATCGTACTCTAACATTAATATCTGTACTCACCAGTATTCATATTAATAACATCTCGCGAGAGCATTCAAGCCCGGGACTAACAACCCCGGCAAATCTTGTGTTATTTATTTCCCCACGGACGTGCTCTCGCACTTTGTTTGTTACTCGTCCATTCCAGCGTATCATCTCCGGATAATATTTTGGGTAACAACACGTCTGACACCAGTATTTGGCTTGAATGATCCAATGAATGAAGATAAAGCGGATCATCAAGCTTTATCTGTGACATTCCTGTATCTATTTGTGAATTTTGTGTTGGATTTTGGTTTTGAGTTTGCAAAATCGGATTATTTTCATCCGACATTTTGCGATTATGATAGGAAAACTTCAACCTAATGCTCTGATCCCATGAAAACAAGCTCAAATCGAAGTGTAATTGCCATGAATTGATTGAATTAAGCTACAACTGAAAGCAATCGAAATAGAAAAATGAAGAAACTTAGAATTGGAGAGATAATTAAATTGGGAAAAACATTTTATTATTGATTTGTTTGTTAAGAAAATAAGTAGTCATCCTTGACATATTTGTACTCCACCAATCACAAGCCTTATAAGCTAACAGATGCCACATAAGCATAACTAACTTCTTAACTGCCTAAAACAATCTAAGCAGTTGCATCATCCTCCCATTTGTTTGATGCGCGCCAGTGTTTCTCAGCTTAGCTCTCTATTTAATTCGCGTAGCCGGTTTAACCGTAGATCTATCAAAGTTAACACCGATAAGTAAAAACTGTGCTTACCCTGATCTGCCAGGCTTATTTTCTTATTTCCTTTTCGTTTCTTTTTTTATCTCTCAATCTTTATACTAATTGGACATTTCTTCGCTTGATTTCGTCCAGGGAGAAGCGATTCCATTGAGAAATCATAGCAGGAGGTCAATGATTGACTTGAATGTTGTTCCCCGACCGCCTATAATCAGCGGTTAGAGAAAGTACAGTGAATTCAATGATGGCGATTGAGTGAACGAGTGGTCAAGGAGTTAGTAGACCACCCGTTAGTGAAGTACCGTTCCTGTTTTATTAATTGAAAAACTTCCATTGATTAGTTTGTTAAATTAATTTAGCTTAAATATTGTTAATAGTCCATCCGTCTTGGCATTAACGTATGCGCTCAACGCCAGCTCAATCATCCCGGTTAGGAGGGCCAGAGGACAAAAGAACCCATTTTCGGATAAACCGCCCGAGCAGAGCAACGAGGAGGACCGACCGGGCACGTATCAAATTTATTCCCAAGACCCGTTAAGGACCGGACGGGACCGTACAGAACCGTCGGGGCCGACCCGATGACCAGCTCAGAGCAAGGACGAAAGGGCCGACCAGACACAGGATAAATACGCTCCAAAACACCGTCATGACACGACCGATCTGTAACACCCCCAGAATCAAACCGAGAATATTACACGCCACATACCCTCTCCGTGAGGATCCACCAGGCTAGACATCGAAACAACACATTACCTCACATACCGGCGTAACAAAATAATGAACCAATAGACCGATTTGGTCTTTTATCACTAACATACAAATCAAAGTATACATTTTTATCTCGACTCATACCCATGCAAGGGTAAAATACACTCATAAACAAAAAGTACGACATCGGAAAAGACCATACAACGAACTCCGACTGACTGCACCCAAAACTGGTCTTCATGTGATTAGTATTATTGTCTTCCATCATCCTTCGCACCGATCCCTATGTTTTGCTCCCAAAACCTGCATGTACCTGGATGCAGATCAAACATCCACCCCCGAATACTTCGGGGGTTAGCAAAACTCCACTGTTTTGCTAGTACAAGTATAAAGTGCAAATACGAGCCATACACAACATATCCCGAGAATACAACGAAAGACTTCCCGAGATATTTCATTTAGTTAAGATAGTTCAAGTCTTGAAAGTAGAAACGAAACAAGTAAGCACTTTGAAAATACTCCCAAATCTCGGGAGTTTTGAAAACATTTGAAATTGAAAAGTTCTTAAGTGCTCGAAAGCCACTTGGGGTCACAGCCCCAAAGTTTATTTCCAAAAATGCAAATCCGTTAACAAAACACAGGATCCGCGACCCAACTATTCCGGTCACAAAACACAGGGTCCACGACCCGATCATCCACTTCAATTCACTTACAAGGACACATTACACATAATACATTATTCTTATGCCATTTTAGCCAAACACCAAGACTCAATATATAATGTCTCTCGACCCCGAGCACCAAGCATTGTGATACTCCGGACATATCACAATTAATCAACAGCACAAACACTCTGGCAATTCTCGCGCAAGACCACTCGGCCAAGTCCCTGTGCGCCCCGTCGAGCGACCCCAGGTGAGAATGCCCACTCAAAAGTAACCTTTGCGACCCGATCCAGCCGCTAAGCCACCAGGTCCCCGTGTGACCCCGTCGAGTCAATCCCGAATGAGATTACCCGAGAACAACCTCGCAACTCTCATCAGTTCACATTCCAAAACCACAATCCTCAAGAGTCAAATCACAATATATATAGTCGAGGTATTTTGCTAGAATGGTCAAAGTATCTAATATATACTCACGACCCAGAACTAATACAGTCAACAAAGAAACACACTATCCAAATAGCACTGAACGGCACAACCAATATCACACAAGCTCACATATTGACACACAACCGCATGTTTCAATGCACACATCCTAACAAAAGGATTGGACTCCAAATTTACCGACGACATAATCATACATAGTGGCATCAGACGAAAGTAAGGCAATTCTATACTCAACACTAGCACACATATTCAATTGAGCACATTAATTCACGGAACACACGAGTCATCTTTTAAGAAAACCATAATTGTAAATATACCGATTCTTTTGAAAAATGATTGTATTCATTTATCACATATCGTCGATTACCAACCATTATATCCACAAAACACGTAATGTATGGGCAAGATACTTGCTTCAAAATCAATTTGTGAATACTCCGATAAATGCGGCTCGGCCGAAACAGCCCCGAAAACCGACCACCTTCGCGAGAAATCAATAACAACACAATCACTACGAGAATAACACTGCTACGAATCAACAACACTAAACGAAATCCCAATTGACACTAAGAAACTACAAGGGTTCAAGAGTTTGTTCCAAGAAAGCCAAAATCATCTTCCGGGTGAAACGAAATCGATAAACGAGTTTCTACTCCGTAGATTACAACCAAAACAACAATAATTACATGACCAATTCATCATAATCAGCCCATAATTGAAATCAAGAGGAAAACCCCAAAATAGTTGAAAAAGGATTTTCGAAGAATTACCTCAATCCGGCGAAGAACAATGGATTAGATGATGTTAAACATGATCAAGACTTCAACATATGATGATAATCTACTCAGGGATTGAAATCCCGTCAAATCGCCCAAAAACCGAGAGAGAGAAGTGAAAATGGGCGGAAGAACGCGACTCCTATTTATACACCTCGACAAAACGGCTCAGAACACGGCCCAAATTAGCGCCGTGTTTACCGCCGTGTTATAAACGACTCAGACAAAACGGTGCAAACAACGTCGTGTACCAGGGCCGTATTCTGACAGTATAGACTTTGTCATTACGACCATAACTCCTTCATCCGGACTCCGATTGACTCGCCGTTTGAACCATTGGAAAGATAATTTGATGCTCTATCACATTGTAAAGTTTCAGAATTTCTAGACTTTATAAGTGCTGGTAGTGATCTTATAAAGTCGACCAAATGCACAACAACTATACTCCTCGACAAAACAATGATTATTTAACATGCAACGAAACACTAACGGACAATACCAACGATACAAATCAAAAACAAACAAATAACAAAGCACGACATACTATTAGCTCGACTTACGTAACGATAAGTCATACCCGACGAACACCACAACACGGTACATCATGCCGTACCCAACATAGGGTAAAACTCAAGTAATCGCCAACAGAGCAAAATAACTGGCACAACCGACCAAAATTCAAAAATAACCGAAAATGAAAATCTCTGGTATTAAACAATCAGAGCAGCAGGAGACCTGAGGGCCGACCCTAGTACCGGCCACAACGGATAAGCATCGCCAAAAGCATGCGGAACAGGCACACATGACAGTTAATGCATTCTGTCCTCCCTCTTTCCAAAGCAATCCCCAAAGGCCACCACGTGTTTAAGGCACACTCTCCCTCTGACAAGTGTTTGGATGTGTTGTGCGGCGATTTATACGCCTCGAAGGCGATCAGCATAATGGTCGGATGCCAACCGAAGAAGACAGATGCTGGTCAAGTGCCTAGCGGTCGACGTCCAAGGCGATCGTCTATTGGCACCTGGCGATCGCGTCTAGTATTCGACCAGGGACTACCATCCCATGCCACGTGTAAGTCCAACATCCGTCAAAGTCTGCGAAGACCGAATTTCAGGATGAAGGCCCACTTGCAGATCCGCAAAAGGCGCCGCAAGAACAGGCTTTACTCCATCCCATCAGCAGCTGTCACTGACAAGGATGGCCTCACCTACCAACAGACCCGCCGAAAGGTCCTAGGTGGGACCTCCAGGCGCCGCAAGAACAGGCTGTACTCCAGCCCATCAGCAACTGTCAGTGATAAGGACGGACTCACCTACCGATAGATCCACCGAAAGGTCCTAGGTGGGACCTCCCAAGACAGCGACGTGAGGCACATGTCGCCTCCTCATTGGTTCGCGCATCCGGCTGCTAGCTGCAGCCTTTAGGGAAACAGTCCCACGTGCTGGGACGATCGCCCGCCTTATTTAATGCAGGAACGGCGATCGCCCGTGTGGGACAGGGACATCCCAGCAACCTCTTCTCCTATAAATAGGAGGCCTCCAGCATTGGCAAAAGGGAGGTGAGAACGAAAACACGATTACACACAGTAAACAATACATAGAACTCCTCATCTTTGTAACAAGAACTCATAGAGCTTTAACTCTGGTTCTTCCGGTAATCAACACCACTCAAAAGCTAGATAACTAGGGTCTTTACATTCATTGTAATTGTACTCTAACATTAATATTTGTACTCCTAAGTATTCGTATTAATAATATCTCGTGAGAGCATTCAAGCCCGGGACTAACAACCCCGACAAATCTTGTGTTATTTACTTCCCCACGGACGTGCTCTCGCATTTTGTTATTACTCGTCCATTCCAGTATATAATCTCCGGATAATATTTTGAGTAACAACAATTGGCGCTAGAAGAAGGGCGTAGACCTTCGTTTTCATTCCGACCGTTTTGAAGAACACTCACTATTATCCGGGGCATATACTTGAAGAAACACTCACTATTATTCAAAGAAAAACCTTCAGAATAATGACGTCTGCCAGGACCTCGAAAAGAGACACCCTACGATCCGCCAGACGCCTTATTCCGGCCCAGGCCGAGTCCCAATCTGCGGCGGAACGCGACCGCGGCGACGCTAGACTCTCACTCCCGCCCCCGAGGGATGGCCCCAGCCTCTCACTCGATCAATTCCAAACTGCGGAACAGATCGAGGAGGCCATGGCCATCCTAAGGGAGCGACGGAGAGCATGCGACACGCCCACCATTACTCCATCAGCCATTCACCATGCAGGCAAGTGAAAGCTCAAGGGGTGATATGTCGAGAAATCGGTAGAAAGCCCCGAGCCGCAGAAAAAGGCGCTGGTAAGGCGGGACGATTCCGTATTCAGCCGCCTAGGGAGTGATCCCTCATGGCGACCTGGGCATTCAGGCCCCATCCGTGAGATGTCGGATCCCGAATCCATCACCAGGAGTTCGGCGTACCCAACTCCCAGAAGACAGGCCGGCCATCTGGCTCCCACTCGCCCAAGAATTGAGCTCGGCGGTAGAGACCTCGTCGCCTACCACGGGGCCAGGAGATCGCTACATGATCGCCTCAGCTCCCGCTCCGAGAGCCACACCGCGAGCAGTCATGCTACGACGATGGCCGCAATGCAGCGCCAGCTCGACGAAATGAAGGCGCTCATAGAAACTGGGGCAGGCGTCAAGAGATCGATCACCGAACCAAGTGAGCCGCTCGCGGTCCAGATCGAGCTTGCCCCAATGCAACCAAAGATTTCTCCTCCTCAAACACCTCTATATGAGGGGAGATCAGACCCTGAGCCCCACTTGAGCAAGTTCCGGATCTACATGACCGGATACGGGGAATTGGACCGACGAAGTGCCGAATGTTCCCATTAACATTGGGCGATCTTGCCCATAGGTGGTACATCTCATTGCCACCACGCTCAATCAACTGTTTTGAGAAGCTGGCGAATGACTTCACGTCGTATTTCGCCGCCAAGGTTGCTCGGCCAGAAGGTCCCCACCGCATGATGAAGATCAGGCAGGGGAAAGACGAGCCCGACGAAGATTACATCGACCGGGTGGATGAAATAGTCCTCACCGGCGAGCCCATTAGCGATGAGCTCGCCCTCTACTTGGTCCTGGGGGGATTCTATGGCCATTCACCCATGTTCAGACACCTCACGTAAGACATCCCCCCAACCTACACGATATTCCGCGTCAAGGCCGCCGACTTTCTGGCCAGGCAGAGGATGCTCACCCTTTGCTTAGGCGAGGGATCCACTGGAGAAGGGAAGGCACCATCTCCCATCCCGAAGAAGGCGGTCGCAAAGCCCAGAAAGGCGATCGCAAAGCCTCCCGGTGAGTTCAAGGCCTTCGAGGATGTGGAAGTTCACCTCCTCCGCAACCTTAATCTGTCTCTAGCCCATATCATCAACGCCATCAAGGGGCGCGAATGGCTTAACAAGCCGAAGCCGATGAGGGACAACGGTCATCTGGACCGCAGTAAATTTTGTGCCTACCACAAAAGTCCCGGCCACAACACCAGCCAATGCCGCGACCTCCTCGGACAACTCTGGAGGTTGTTCGAGGAAGGCAAGCTGGACAATTTGGTGACCAAGCCAGAACCCCGGGCAGAAAGGACCGGGGGACGCGATCTTCAATAGAATGATGACCGTCTCCCTCCCAATCCGGTCGCCAGGATCGAGCAAAACGAACCGGAGTACTCAGACGAGTCGATCCCTCTGATCAACCCCGGCGGCCGGATCAATATACTTCAGTTGGGAGGTGGAAACCTCGGAGGTCTTTCCCCGGTTTCCACCATATCAAATAGAAAGCGGAAGGCCGAGATGAGGGCGTTCGCCGGAGTCCATGTCGTGGTGCCCCCAGGGCCAACCATCTCTAGAGACGCGCTCATCTCCTTCTCCAACAAGGATAGGGAGGGAGTGCAGTGCCCCAAAGAGGATGCATTGGTGATCTCTGCATGTATCCTTGGAAAAATGGTCGACCGCGTGCTGGTTGACAATGGGAGCTTTTGCAACATCATATTCAAATCTGCTCTGGACCAGCTCGGCAACCTAACCAAGTTCATCAAGCCATTCGATACCGTGCTTCAAGGGTTCGACGACAAGGTTAAGATCACTAGGAACCTCAATTTTATAATCATAGATAGGCCCAGCATCTATAATGGGTTCCTAGGTCCTTTCTAGAAACCTTCGAGGCGGTCGCCTCTTCTTTCTTTTACTGTATCAAGTTCCCCACTACTGATGGAATAGTTGGTACTATAAAAGGAGACCAGCTAATGGCAAAGAAGTGTTTGAATTACTCCTGTGTTGTAACTTCCCCTTTAAATGTCTCCCGTACTATTTGTAACATTGAGACGATCGACATTCAACCAATGGAGATCGACAAGCCAAGCACCTCATACCAGCCCGACTCAGAGGACGGCATCTCGCATCAATTGTCGGACGACACCGAGCCAAGGATCGGTTTCGAGCCAAGCCTCGACGTTGATCCAAGGATCGAGTCTGGCGATCGTTCCAAACGAGAAGCGATCATCCCCATTGAAGAGTTGGAAAGTATAACAATCGATTCAGTTCGCCCGGAGCGGGAAGTACAGATCAGCTCAAGCGTCGGTCCCAAGTTAAAAGACGATCTGATCAGTTTACTACGTAAGAACATCGGAATCTTTGCTTGGTCGCATCAAGATATGGTCGGCATCAGTCCTGAACACGCTTGCCACTATCTAAAGATCGACCCGGCAAGGAAGCCTGTTCACCAGAAACGTAGGAAATTCGGCCTTGAGAAGTATGCTGCGCTCGACGCAGAAGTCAAAAAGCTACTCGACAACAAACTGATCGGAGTAGCTACCGATGAGCCACAGTGGGTAGCCAACGCGGTTCTCGTCAAAAAGGCAAGCAATTCCTGGAGGTTATGCATTGATTTCACCGACCTCAACGCGGCATGTCCGAAAGACCCCTTTCCAATACTTCATATTGTCCACTTGGTCGATAGCACGACAGGTTGCGAAATAATGTCATTTATGGACGCCTTCGCCAGGTACCATCAGATCCCAATGGCGGAGAAAGACGTAAAACACACGTCATTCCACACGGAAAAAGACGTGTACTTTTGGGTCCGAATGCTGTTCGGTCTGAAAAATGCGGGGGCGACCTACCAACGACTAGTCAACGAGATGTTCGCCGATCAGATCGGCAAGACCATGGAGGTTTAAATTGACGACATCATGGTCAAAATCCTCAAAAATGAAGATCACCTCCAAGACCTTGCCGAGACGTTCGCCATCCTCGAGAAATTCAACATGAAACTGAACCCCAAGAAATGCAACTTCGGGGTAAGCTTCGGAAAGTTCCTGGGGCACATCGTGTGCCAAAGGGGGATCGAAGCGAACCCCACCAAGATCAAGGCGATCCTCGACATGCAGGAGCCACGGAATGTCAAGCAGGTGCAACGCCTCACGGGTTGTCTAGCAGCCCTTAACCGTTTCATTTCTCAGCTCGGAGACAAAATCAAGCCATTCTTCGCCACCATAAAGAATAATAAATTCGCATGGACAAAGGAAAGTCAAATGGCGTTCACCAAAATCAAGGAGTATCTGTCTAATCCCTAACTTTTGGCGAAACCAATCCCTGGCGAAAAGCTATTCCTCTACCTGGCAGCCTCGGAGGTCGCGCTGAGCGCTGTATTAGTGCGAGCAGAGGGGCAAGCCCACTTGCCGATCTACTTCGTCAGTCAAGCGCTTCATGATGCAGAAACGCGTTACACACGTCTCGAGAAGCTCGCCTATGCACTAGTCATGAGTGTTCACAAGCTGAGGGCCTACTTCTTCGAACACCAAGTGGAGGTTCTGACGACTCTCCCTCTAAGGCAAGTTCTGCACTGGCCAGACACCAACTGGTGACTCCTCAAGTGGTCACTGGAGATCGCCCAATATGGTGTCACGTATGATCCCCGTACGGCGATCAAAGGCCAAGCTCTGGCGGATTTCGTGGTGGAATTAATGTTCCCGCCCAGTCCGACCCAGGTCGGCCGTCCTGCCTGGAAATTGTACGTAGATGGCTCGGTGACCAGCTCGCGAGCAGGGGCAGGGATTGTCCTCATCAGCCCCGGCGTCCAAAGTTTTATTAATGCTGTGCGTTTCGGGTTCCGTGCGACCAATAATGAAGTCGAGTACGAAGCCTTGGTAGGCGGGCTCGATCTAGCACTCGCCATGGACGTTCGCCGCCTCCACATCTTCATGGACTCCCTCTTGGTCGTGAACCAAGTCAAGGGGGAATATGAGGCGCGCGGCGAACAGATGATCAAATATCAAGAATTGGTTGCCGAAATGTGCACAAAGTTTGAAGAAGTGCTAATCGAACAAGTCCCGAGAGAGCACAACTCCCAGGCCGATGCCCTATCCAAACTCGCATCATCAGATGGGGCGGTAGACTTCTCTAACATCCAAATCACGAAGTCAGCAAAATCGGCGATCGACAGAGGCCTGGTCACCACAGTTGCCATTACCGAAGAGAACTGGATGACTCCGTTCGTTAAGTACTTGAAGGACGGAACGGTCCCCACAGATCGGATCAAAGCTCGCCAGCTTCAGCTCCGAGCAACCAGATTCACCTTATTGGACGACCGACTTTACAAGCGAGCTTTCAGCCTTCCTCTGCTCAAATGCATTACGCCGGAGAAAGGACGACTTGGTTTAGCCGAAATCCATGACGGGATCTGTGGAAATCACGCTGGAGGGCGAGCTCTCATCCACAAGACGACCAGGCAAGGCTTCTTCTGGCCTACCCTACAAAAAGGTGCGATCGCCTACGCCCGATCTTGTCACAGGTGTCAAGTAATGGGCCCGAACATCAAGCTCTCCCCCGAGCAGCTCACTTCTATGTACAGTCCGTGGCCGTTCACCCAATGGGGCATCGACCTCATCGGTCCTTTGCCGATGGTGCCAGGGGGATGTAAATTCGCCATCGTGGGGGTCGATTATTTCACGAAATGGGCAGAGGCTGAGCCACTCAACAAGATCGGCCAAGAACAAGTGATCAAGTTCATTTGGAAGAACATCATATGCCTATTCGGTCTACCTCAGGCTATCATCTCCGACAACAGAAAGCAGTTCAACAGTTTGGAAGTTATGCAATTCTGCAAGAAATGGGGAATTAAAAAGCTGTTCTAAGCCCCTTACCACCCTCAAACAAACGGGCAGGTAGAGGCTGTAAACAAGATTCTCAAACACACGATCAAAGCAAGACTCTAATACAAACAAGGACGATGGGCGAGCGAGCTCCCGGATGTTTTGTGGTCCTACCGAACGACGACTCGAAATTTAACCGGCGAAACCCCATTCGCTCTTGTCTTCGGAACAGAAGCAGTGATCCCTTCGGAGATTGCCGTTCTCAGCTACAGAACTGCACAATAAATGACGACGGACAATGATGTGGCTCGGCGGATCGACTTGGATATGCTCGAGGAACGACGACTGACCTCAGAAATGAAGAACACAATACACAAAAGGAAATCCAAGAAATTCTTCAATTCGAAGGTCAAGGAAAGGCGATTCCAAGTGGGCGACCTAGTCCTCAAAAAGGTCCAGGTTCACACGGGAGTATTTGGCCCGAATTGGGAGGGCCCCTTCAGGATATCCAAATGGCTGACCAAAAGAGCCTACGAGCTCCAACACCCAGACGGCACTCCGGACCAAAATCCCTGGAACGCCGTTCATTTGAAGAAATACTATCAATAAAAACTCTGTATTCAGTTATCCAATCTACAAATAGCTTAATGAGATTTTCCGATCCCCTCTAAAAGATTCGCCTCGGCAAAACAAACAAACAAAAAAGAGGACGACTCGCTCGCCCTCCAAGAGTTCCTCATCTAACATGATGGACCTAGGCAAGCGATCTCCCCCTAGCACAACGTATACCGTCGAGGATCGTCATCTAACATGGTGATCCGAGGTAGAAAAGTGCAGCCGTGGTTCTGGAGGTCGATGGAACCGATAGCCCGACCATGCAAGGTTCCTTTGGGCAGAGATCGCCCACCCTTTCATTTAAATACAAGGCGGGTGTAGCCGAAGGACCATCCAAAATAGATCAGTGGACACGCTCGTGTAACACCCCCAGATCCAACTGGGAATATTACACGCCACAGGACACACAAGGGTCCCGCCAGGCTAACGACACACAAGATTTAATCACAATCCAATGCATAACAACCATGACATAATAGTCCAACAAAGGTTACAAAACACAAGTTAGGCCTCGGCCGCGGCCAAAAGAGTATATTTCAAATCATCACTGAACGCAAACAATACACGACAAGGTACAACTCAAAACCAACCATAATACAGTACATAAAACTGACTCAACATCACAAATACAACGACTGATGCGAGCTCTCTAACATCCAGTGTGCTTGTCAACTCCGTGTGTGCCACATGGGGGCTCCTGTCCCTCGAGAATACCTGAAATGTACAAAACATTCCACCCCAACAATGGGGTTAGCCACAACCGCTAGTGCAAGTACAGATTACAATTATTTTAATCCATGTGCATTTCCAAATCATTTCAAAATCCCAAAACAGCTTCAATTTACGATATTCCGTAATATCAATATCAATCACCAAGAAAACACTCCGACAACCCTCGCGACTGGTCCGGCCCTCAAGCCACCAAGTCCCCGTGTGCCCTGGCCGAGCAATCCCTGTGAGGATGTCCACTAAAAGTATCTATCGTGACCCGGTCCACCCGCTTAAGCCACTGTGTCCCCGTGTGACCCCCGAGTCAATCCCCGAGTGAGAGTACCCGAGAATAACCTTTCAACTCTCATCATTCTCTAAACCATCACAGAAATGCATGCCATAAACTAATGCAATAAAGTACTTGCCTGAACTTTCTTACTCTCAAAGGAATAGACGACGAACAAGGTTACGGTCCAAACTATCTTCCGAATCCCGCTCCTAACAAACATTGAGGCTTTAATCGTTACAATTTGTTGGAGACACGAAAATCCATCCTAAGTTCTACCCTTAGGACCATTTAATCGAGTACTACGAGGGCGTAATGGGTTTTGCTCAATTTACAAAGGAGGATTTGGAATCAATCCACCAAACCTTGAGGAAAATCATGAAATCATACCTATACAACCATTTTCAACTACAATCCATCATGATTTGGAGTTAAAACAGCTGGAGAAACGAGATCCCCAAAATCCCCAAATTTCCCCAAAGTTAGGGTTCTACGGAAGGATTACCTCAATTCCTTGGTGAAGACGACGTAAGATTGATAGATCCTTACTTGAAGTTGGAAAGATTTGAATTTCAACCGTGCTCACGAAAACCTCGCCTACACCGCCCGGGAGTCGTCTAGAAGCTCAAGAAGAGGAGAGAAAATGAAAATGACAAGTGTTGACCGCAACACATGTATTTATATAAGTGCGCTTAGCGCGCGCTAACGCTACCGAATAGCGCGCTATCGGCCTAGGTCTACTGCCTGCACCCTTCCGCCGAGCTGGTGTGCACCACATCCGATAGCGTGCGCTACTCAATCGAGTTAGCGTGCGCCGTATCGCTGAGTTAGCGCGCGCAGCCTTCCGCCTTAGCGCGCTATCCGGTGTCGATCCTAAGTCCGTAACCTTCGCCTGCTGTAAACCCTTCGCCCACACCGGTAGCGTGCGCATGACCGAATAGCGTGGCGCTACGACCGACGAGTTAGCGCACGCAACGACCGCCTTAGCGCACGTTACTCGCTTGGTCCGGCTAAAGTCCAGACCTCACCGCCTCACCGTCCGGGTCACTTAGCGCGCGCTAACACCCAATGATGGCGTGCGCTACTGTTCTCTAGCGTGCGCTACTATGATGCCTTAGCGTGCGCTAGCTCAATTTTAGTCCTACCCAAAGGTGCTCTGGATCGCCCCATGCCGCGGTTAGCGTGCGTAACCTCTTGTAGTAGCGCGCGTTAGCCTACAACTACCGCTGCGTACGCTACCCATATAAAGTAGCGCACGCTAATCCCGCTGCGTGGCGATGCAAGCGGTTCGACTCCACGATGACGGATATTAACGAAATACTAACAAGAAACACAACATACGTGCTCAAATTCGAATCAAACACATGATACCAATGTTCGAAAAAATTTACGAACCAAACTACAAAGTTCTGAATTCCTAATTATAAGCGATAAAAGGTACGATTATTACATTCTCTCCCCTAAGAATAAGTTTCGTCCCGAAACTTACGAAGTGAATAATTCGGGGTATCTAGACTTCATAAGCTCTTCTGTCTCACACTTGGCTTCTTCCGATCAATGTCTCGACCATTGTAATTTGAACAATGGAATAAAATTACGTTTAAGTTGTTTTACCCGACGATCCAGAAACACGATTGGTTTTTCCTCAAAGGTGACATCGGAATTTAATTCAATCTCCCCAAAATCAATGATATGCTTAGGGTCCGGTACGTATTTCCTCAATTGCGAAACATGAAATACATTATGCACATGACCCAGTGAAGGCGGAAGGCCCACACGGTAAGCAAGTTCGCCAATCCGTTCTATAATCTCGAATGGCCCAACATATCTCGGACTGAGTTTACCATTCTTCCCAAAGCGATAAATTCCCCGGGTTGGCGATACTTTTATCAAAACATGATCGCCGACTTCAAACTCTAGCGGTCGACGTCGATTATCGGCATAGGACTTCTGTCGGCTTTGGGCGGCCAAAAGCCTATCGCGAATCAAAGAGATCTTTTCCCGGGTCTCCACTAACATATCCGGCTCCGTCCCAATCAGTTCAGAGGAATCATCCCAACACAATGGTGACTTACATTTCCATCCATATAAAGCCTCAAACGGTGCCATCTTAATCGACGCATGCCAACTATTATTGTAGGCAAATTCGATTAGTGGCAAATGCGATTCCCAGTCATGCTTCCAATTCAGGGCACATGCTCGCAGCATGTCCTCAAGAGTCTGAATTGTCCGTTCAGACTGCCCATCAGTCTGAGGATGGTACGATGTATTGAGCCTCAGTTCCGTCCCTAAAGCTCGATGAACGGATTGCCAAAAGTGCGACACAAATCTACCGTCCCGATCGGAAATAATGCTCTTAGGAGTCCCGTGTAACCTTACAATTTCCGCGATGAATACACGAGCTAGTTTTTCGGGCCCCCAATTATCCTTAATTCCCAGAAAGTGAGCTGACTTGGTTAGTCGATCGACAATAACCCAAATCATGTTCATCCCTGTGCGCGTGCTCGGCATGTTGGTGACAAAATCCATCGTTATATCCTCCCATTTCCATTCTGGGATTGGTAGCGATTTAAGCAACCCCGCTGGCCGTTGATGTTCAACCTTGACTTGTTGACACGTCAAGCATTTCGAAACGAACTCTTCAACATCATTCTTCATATTGCTCCACCAATAGTTATTCTTCACATCCTTATACATTTTGCTCGTACCGGGGTGAAGAGAATACGGTGTAGTGTGCGCTTCCCTCAATATGGTCTGCTTAAGTTCGACGTCTGCAGGTATACAAAGTCTACCTCTAAACTTTAAAACACCGTCATCCTGAATCATAAATCCTGGAGCTTTTCCTCTCATTACATCCTTCCTTAGCTGGACTAGTAACGGATCCTCAAATTGCTTCGACTTGACTTCGTTGATCAAGGACGACGTGATCTCCAAAGTACATAATTGGCCTTGAACTTTCTGGAGCCAAATCTCTATATCTTGCCTAATTATGTCTCGACGGATCTCGTGTTGAGATGTAAGCATACTCAGCATTTGGAGGGCTACGGGTTTCCGACTTATTGCGTCCGCTACCACATTAGCTTTTCCTGGATGATATAATATTTCCAGGTCGTAATCTTTAATCAGCTCCAACCATCGACGTTGTCTCATATTTAGCTCCTTTTGGCTAAATATATATTTTAGACTTTTGTGATCCGTGTAGATTTTACACGGGGAACCATAAAGATAATGCCTCCAAATTTTTAGCGCGAATACAACCGCCGATAACTCTAAATCATGGGTAGGGTAATTCATTTCATATGGTTTCAATTGTCGGGATGCATATGAAATCACTCTACCTCTTTGCATCAAAACACAACCCAATCCAAGTCCGGAAGCATCACTGTACACCTCGTAATCGTCGGTGCCCTGAGGTAACGATAACACGGGCGCCGAAGTTAATCGTCATTTAAGCTCATCAAAATCGCTTTGCCTCTCGTCTCGTCCCACTCAATTTCGAGATTTTTGGAGCAACTGAGTAAGTGGTCGAGCGATTTTTGAAAATCCTTCGACGAACCTGCGATAGTAACCGGCAAGCCCTAGAAAGCTCCTGGTCTCCTTCACATTCCTAGGGGGTTCCCACTCAACAATGGCCGCTATCTTTTGGGGATCCACTCGAACTCCATCACCAAATTACGTGACCAAGAAATGTCACCTCTTTAAGCGTAACTCGCACTTTGAGAATTTAGCGTAAAGTTTCTCCATTCTCAAAGTGTTCAACACCATTCGGAGATGTTTAGCATGATCTTCCTCATTCCGGGAGTAGACAAGAATATCATCAATGAAAACGACCACAAATTTATCAAGATAGTCAATGAAAACTTTGTTCATCAACTGCATAAACACGGCAGGAGCGTTGGTCAGGCCAAATGGCATAACCGCAAATTGTAATGGCCGCATCGAGTACGGAAGGCCTTCTAATGTCAAAATCCGAATCCTCACCGTAATATCCCGATCGCAAATCAATTTTAGAGAATACCGTGGCACTGAAGTTGGTCGAACAAATCGCTTATCCGAGGTAAAGGATATTTGTTCTTAATAGTTAACTTATTCAATTCCCGATAATCAATGCATAGACGGAACGATCCGTCCTTCTTCTTAACGAAAAGGACCGCGCACCCCAAGGTGATGCACTAGGTCGATGTACCCTTTATCCGTAAGCTTCGCCCAATTGTTTCTTCGTTCTAACATCTCGGAGGGTGCCATACGATAAGGCGCTCGGAAACAAAGTTGCGCTGGCACAAGGTCAATAGGAAACTCTACTTCTCTAGATGGAGGTAGTCCCGGTAGGTCATCCGGAAATACATCTGGGTATTCATTCACAACTAGAATGGATAATAAATCGCCTTCACCGCCATTTGTGCTCATGGCGTAACACCAATAACCAATACAATCTTGTTTTAACAATCTTATCGCCTTAACGGCGGAAATCACTCCACCTGAACTACCCTTGCCATTTACCCAAGAAAGTGTGCTCGACACCATCTTCCGCTATTATAGAAATAGTTCGCGTCCTGTAGTTCATGATAGCACCATGGCGATTTAACCAATCATCTCCCAGAATTACATCCTCTCCTTTCAGATCTACCACTATGAGGTCTGAAGGCCAATCTCGACTCCCGATATACACGAGACAATTTCTAATCTCTTGGTTCCCAATCAAACGCTCTCCACTAGGAGTGCTTACTACGAATGGTTCGCACTCAATCAAACACCCAAGACCCAAACGTTTCACACAATCAAGAGCAATGAACGAATGGGTAGCTCCCGAATCAAATAATACCGATACAGGTTGAGAAAGTATTTGCGTGATACTGCAGCCACGGAGCCTCTGCTTCGCCTCGCACGCCTCATCTGGTACACTCTTGGCTGCACCGAACCCACACTCGATGCAGCTTGACGATCCCACCGACCTCGACCTCTTCCACGTCCCAGAGTCTGTTGCGGCTGATTAGATGTAGTCCCCGGGTTCACACTCGGAGTTGGCGCCGAACTCTGCTGTTTAGCAATTTTGGTAGCAGCCTCGCAATGAGCCGCCCGATGACCGGCTTGACCGCATGTGAAACAAATAACGGGAGGAAGTGGACATTCCCGACACTGATGGCCTGTTTGATTACAATTGAAACATTGTCCTCTACCAAAGGCAGAAGACTGGCCCAGTCGTAAACTCGGAGCACTACTGGCTTGCTGAACAGATTTCCCGATAGCGGAGTGAGAAGCTTGAGATTTGTGAAACCCACCACTTTTACTTCCTGAAAAACCACCGGTCGTCTTTGGCTTCTTCATCGGTACCCGACCTTGACGCGGAAATGACCATCTCGATAGCCAAAGCACGATCCTGATATTCCTTCAACGTAACGCATCTGAAACCCGCCATAGCCTCACGAACTCGGGCTTCATTCTCAAATCAAAGTAACGGATTTTATCCGCTTCGGTCCTTACTTGCTCACGAACATGGTTGAGTTGTCGATTATACGTGGCAATGGCCTCGGTGATGTGCATCCCGAGGTGTTGCCGTAAAGAAATCTGCACTGCTTTTCTCTAATAGGCCAAGGGCAATACTCTTCCTCTATCGCAGCCTTTAAACTCGGCCCAAGTGGCCACACGATCCGTAGGTTTCGCAGCCTTCCCACCAATCCGCCTCCTTGTCTAGGAAGTACTGCATAATAGGGACCCGTCTTTCTTCGGGCACGCAACGGCCAAAAATTCCGCCAAATCAAAACAACCATCCTTCCCATTCCAATGTATCGACGCACTTAAGAAACGAGGAGGTTGCATCTTCATCACCCCCGAAGCCATTTACTCTCATCCGTGGGTTGATCATGATGTCCGGATTCATTCAACTTGACTAATTGTGCCGCTACTGGAGTATAGCACTATGCCGGCATTCACATTAGTGTCACCACGGTTCTTGCCTTACAAGAGGATCCGGGCCGACCGCTCGGGTTCAAAGAAGCGGTGTTCGGCTCCGTATGGGATGCCGAATCAGATGCATCATTAGAATATGTGCCAGATTCATTAGCGGTACCACGACCACGGCCTCTGCCGCGTCCACGTCCGCCACGTCCACCACGGCCTCTCAGCATACTTAGATATAGAAGGATTAAAATTATCAGAACAGTTCATAATTCAAGGAACTTAAATCTACCTTACTATGAAAGCGACAAGGCACAAAGAGAGTTAAGGAGTCTTACCACCATGGGTCACACGGCTCGACAGCATCACACGGTGTTGAGCTCGATCAGTTTATACGACTCTTACGACTTGACAATCGAATGTCCAAAGGCCTAGGTATTTCCGAAACCTAGGCTCCGATACCATAAATGTAACACCCCCAGATCCAACCGGGAATATTACACGCCACAGGACACACAAGGGTCCCGCCAGGCTAACGACACACAAGATTTAATCACAATCCAATGCATAACAACCATGACATAATAGTCCAACAAAGGTTACAAAACACAAGTTAGGCCTCGGCCGCGGCCAAAAGAGTATATTTCAAATCATCACTGAACGCAAACAATACACGACAAGGTACAACTCAAAACCAACCATAATACAGTACATAAAACTGACTCAACATCACAAATACAACGACTGATGCGAGCTCTCTAACATCCAGTGTGCTTGTCAACTCCGTGTGTGCCACATGGGGGCTCCTGTCCCTCGAGAATACCTGAAATGTGCAAAACATTCCACCCCAACAATGGGGTTAGCCACAACCGCTAGTGCAAGTACAGTATTACAATTATTTTAATCCACAGGCATTTCCAAATCATTTCAAAATCCCAAAACAGTTCAATTTACGATATTCCTAATATCAATATCAATCACCAAGAAAAACACTCGACAACCCTCGCGACCCGGTCCGGCCCTCAAGCCACCAAGTCCTGTGTGCCCTGGCCGAGCAATCCCTGTGAGGATGTCCACTAAAAGTATCTCTCGTGACCGGTCCACCGCTAAGCCACCAGTGTCCCCGTGTGACCTGGCCGAGTCAATCCCCGAGTGAGAGTACCCGAGAATAACCTTTCAACTCTCATCATTCTCTAAACCATCACGTAAATGCATGCCATAAACTAATGCAATAAAGTACTTGCTCGAACTTTCTTACTCTCAAAGGAATAGACGACGAACAAGGTTACAATCAACTATATTCGAATCCCGCTCCTAACAAACATTGAGGCTTTAATCGTTACAATTTGTTGGAGACACGAAAATCCATCCTAAGTTCTACCCTTAGGACCATTTAATCGAGTACTACGAGGGCGTAATGGGTTTTGCTCGATTTACAAAGGAGGATTTGGAATCAATCCACCAAACCTTGAGGAAAATCATGAAATCATACCTATACAACCATTTTCAACTACAATCCATCATGATTTGGAGTTAAAACAGCTGGAGAAACGAGATCCCCAAAATCCCCAAATTTCCCCAAAGTTAGGGTTCTACGGAAGGATTACCTCAATTCCTTGGTGAAGACGACGTAAGATTGATAGATCCTTACTTGAAGTTGGAAAGATTTGAGTTTCAACCGTGCTCACGAAAACCTCGCCTACACCGCCCGGGAGTCGTCTAGAAGCTCAAGAAGAGGAGAGAAAATGAAAATGACAAGTGTTGACCGCAACACATGTATTTATATAAGTGCGCTTAGCGCGCTAACGCTACCGAATAGCGCGCTATCGGCCTAGGTCTACACCCTGCACTCTTCTCGCCACTCGAGCCGGGTGTGCACCACATCCGATAGCGTGCGCTACTCAATCGAGTTAGCGTGCGCCGTATCGCTGAGTTAGCGCGCGCAGCCTTCCGCCTTAGCGCGCGCTATCCGGTGTCCAGCCTAAGTCCGTAACCTTCGCCTGCGTAAAACCCTTCGTCCACACCGGTAGCGCGTGCGTTACGACCGAATAGCGTGCGCTACGACCGACGAGTTAGCGCACGCACCCACCGCCTTAGCGCACGTTACTGCTGGTCTCGCAAAGTCCGCACCTCACCGCTCTATCGTCCGGTCACTTAGCGCGCTAACACCCAACAAAGGGCGTGGCGCTACTGCTCTCTAGCGTGCGCTACTATGATGCCTTAGCGTGCGCTAGCTCAATTTTTAGTCCTACCCAAAGGTTTCTCTGGATCGCCCCATCTCCGGTTAGCGTGCGTAACCTCTTATAGTAGCGCGCGTTAGCCTACAACTACCGTTGCGTACGCTACCCATATAAAGTAGCGCACGCTAATCCTGGGTTGCAGAAGCGATGCAAGCGGTTCGACTCCACGATGACGGATATTAACGAAATACTAACAAGAAACACAACATACAGGCTCAAATTCGAATCAAACACATGATACCAATGTTCGAAAAAATTTACGAACCAAACTACAATGTTCCTGAATTCCTAATTATAAGCGATAAAAGGTACGATTATTACAGCTCGCCCATCCTCAGATCCATCATCTAACATGGTGGACCTGGACAGTGCGACGCGTCCCTCCCCCCGTCACAACGTATGCCCTCTTAAGTCCGTACTCTAACATGTCGGTCCCAGGCAGAAAAGTGCTAACAAGCCACGGTAGTGAAGTCGATTTATCCGATGGCGCCCCGTGCAAAGACTCCTCCAGGCAGAGAACGTCCGCCTCATCGCTACATTGTGAGGCAAAACGTAGCCTACGGAGGACCCTCACAATTAAATGAGTCGCGAAGAGTTAACCATCAGACGGAATGTCTCTCGCGCAAAAGACATAGCTGTGGAGGTCGGTTCCATCGAACCCCATGACTGTGCGAAGTATTTCCAGGCCGGGACATTCGGCCTCCCTCGAGGAATCAACAAAATCGAATATTGCAAGACTAAACTAAAGATAGCTCGCTAAACGAATTATTTTTGTTCCCTTACTTTCACCAAATAAACAAAAATAAGGGGCAGAGCGGAGCCATACATACGATCAGGACGGAACCACATACGATCGGCTTTGTTCAAATACACGTGACGATAGGTTTTGTTTAGAAATTTACAAGTAAGAATTTAAGTATACCAATACATTCGGAGCTATACGTACAACGAACGCTCCTTAAACACTTGTGTGAAGTCAAATGCGAAAGATTCAGACAGACGATCGTACAAGCAAGGAATCAGATGTAATTATTTATTTCATTTCATTCGGAATACTTGTACAAGCGCCCGAAGGCAAAACACAACGAAACTGAAAAATTACAAGTGAAAACAAAATTAAAGCGGACTAACTCAGGCTGTCCCCGCCTGGCCTTCGCCACCGGCCATTGGATCGGTCCGGCCATCACCACCGGCTACTGGATCGACGTGCGCTTCCTCGCCGGCATACAGGTGAATGAGGTAGTCCGGCGACGGATACCATCTCAGGTCGATTCCGAGGTCGGAGAGGTCAAGGATCGGCACAAAGAAGGCCGGCTGCAGAGGATGCTCAAGCACGTAGGCTTTGAAGTTATCAATCAGAGGGCCGACCTCGAGCCATCCCTTCTTGGCAGCGCGGATGGCATCAGCGTAAGCCATGTAATAGACAAATTCGCTGACATACTCCACATTGAGGAAGGGATCGGCCTCGGCCACCTTCAACTTCTCCTTCAGCCCCGCGATTGTTTAATCCGCACCCTGGAGCTCCGCAACCTTAGCGTCCAGCTCTCCCTTCGACGACTCCAGCCTGCCATTTAACCGGTCCACCACCGCCTTCATCTCAGTCACCTCCTCCTGCGAGGCCGTATGCAACCGACGAGCTTTCATCATTTGATCACGCATCTGGTTGGTCGCCGTCCGGGCCCGATCGAGATCCTGCTTCGCCCACTTGGCCGTCTTCACGTACTCCTTCTCTATTGCCACGATTCTGTCGGCAAACTCGGCGTTCCAATTCCGAGCGGCCTCGAGGTCCGAATGGAGACGGGCAGTAGAGGTCCGCCCCTCATAATCCTTCACGGCCTGAGCGACCATCGTCGCCGGTTGAAGGGTCAGAGCAAGAGTCGCCTGCATTGCGTCTCCAGACCGCCGGCGCGCGATCGCATCCAGACCAGTCGTCCAAGCCTTCGGCAGGGCGGCGATAGCTCGAGAGATGTAGTGAGGGATGTCGCTAGGCTTGCGGGGAGATCTGCTCGTGAGGAAGTACAATACCATCGGCTAGCAGTTCGGGTCGGCAAGATGGACCCTGCACCAAGAACAAAGGAGTTACTATGTCCCCTACACAAGTGACGTAACTCAGTAGATCAACCAAACTTACCTTTCGACCTTCTCGGGGTCGCGACCGAATAAAGGCTTGCCCCGTGGGGTCTGGGCATCAGCGGTCGCCATGGCCTGTAGGAAGGCCGATGAGGGCGTAGGCCCCTCCGCCATTGGAACTGCAGAAAGTGACCGCCAAATAGAGTCAAAGTGCTGATGATCTGCAACCAGGCGTTCGGCGTCAGTTGGAGCGGCGCCACATTCCAAGCGGTCAACAGATACGACACGGTGAACGGCAATGGGAACCGTAATCCGGCCCCCATGATAAACTCGTTAACGGTGACCATACCCTCGGGAGGTTGGTCGGTATGCTCATTCTCGGCAGGCACATACAGTGAAACGTCGGAGGGGACATGGAACTCCGCCCTCCAACGAGTCAAATCCTTCTTAGTCGCTGAACTCCTAATCTGGCCAAGGGTCCACGGGGAGCGGCCCGCGGCCCAAAACGACATCCGCTTTACGGGTTCATGGGGGTGGGCGACCGAATATGCGCGAAAATCGAACTTAGGGCGTGGTCCGGCAAGTCTCTCCATAAGATCGGCAAATTCCGGAAGGGCTTGGCCGAACACACTGTTCTGCTCCCAGTACAGTCTTATTGCCTCCTCCTCGTCGTCCAGCGAGCGCTTCTGCTCCGCCGCTGCCGACTTCGCTGCGTCAGCCTCGTTGAAGAGTTCTTCAACCTCCTCGGGTTCAATCCCAGCGCGAATGGCCTCGACGGCTGTCTCCACGTGAAAATCCGCAGAGGTTTCACCCCAGGCAGTCGAAGCCGCGGCGGCGGAAGTGCTACCCGCCTCATACACGGTGGATCCTCCTCCAGACATATTCAAAGATAAAGGGGGGAGAAAAGTTTTTGTTCTTACCTAGAGATTGAGTCGAACGTCGATCGGCACACAAAGCTTCAAGAAAATTCAGCTATGTCTTCTTCTCAAGCAAAAACGCATAAAGATATAACCCCAGAAGCCCTAGCCCCTTTTATAGGCGAGAGCAGGGACCTCTAGGTAAATAAATGGAATCTCGAGGGCTGAAGTGCAACCGTCGGATAAGTCGCATTTAATGCTGCCCTCAAAATCCGCGTGTGCGTCATTTCGAGGGAACGCCAAACGACAAGTCTGTCAAAACCGTCGGGCTCCCCCAATGGGAGCGCGACACGTGCCCCAATGACGTTTTAAAGCCCGCTTCCACTTCCTGCTCTTTTCAGCGTCCGGGGAGGTCGTCCAAATTCGAAATCAGTTCATTCGGGAGACGATCGTCTGCTTCATAAGTAGATGAGTCGCTCGTCTAAAACAAGCGATCGCCAGCAAAGCCACCTCACCCCACGTCTTCAACGACGGAGCGAGCTGTGGGGCAATTGTTGTGCGGTGATTTATACGCCTCGAAGGCGATCGGCATAATGGTCGGATGCCAACCGAAGAAGACGGATGCTGGTCAAGTGCCTAGCGGTCGACGTCCAAGGCGATCGTCTATTGGCACCTGGCGATCGCCTCTAGTATCCGACAGGGGACGACCGTCCATGAAACGTGTAAGTCCAACATCCGTCAAAATCTGCGAAGAACGAATCTCGGGATGAAGGCCCACTTACAGATCCGCAAAAGGTGCCGCAAGAACAGGCTTTACTCCAGCCCATCAGCAGCTGTCAGTGATAAGGATGGCCTCACCTACCGACAGATCAGCCGAAAGGTCCTAGGTGGGACCTCCAGGCGCCGCAAGAACAGGCTGTACTCCAGCCCATCAGCAGCTGTCAGTGACAAGGACAGCCTCACCTACCGACAGACCCAACGAAAGGTTTTAGGTGGGACCTCCTAAGACAGCGACGTGAGGCACATGTCGCCTCCTCATTGGTTCGCGCATCCGGCTGCCAGCTGCAGCTGCAGACTTTAGGGAAACAGTCCCACGTGCTGGGACGATCGCCCACCTTATTTAATGTAGGAACGGTGATCGCCCGTGTGGGATAGGGAGATCCCAGTAACCTCTTCTCCTATAAATAGGAGGCCTCCAGCATTGGCAAAAGGGAGGTGAGAACGAAAACACGATCACACACAGTAAACAATACAGAGAACTCCTCATCTTTGTAACAAGAACTCACAGAGCTTTAACTCTGGTTCTTCCGGCAATCAACAACACTCAAAAGCTAGATAACTAGGGTCTTTACATTTATTGTAATTGTACTCTAACATTAATATTTGTACTCCAAAGTATTCGTATTAATAATATCTCACGAGAGCATTCAAGCCCAGGACTAACAACCCCGACAAATCTTGTGTTATTTACTTCCCCACGGACGTGCTCTCGCATTTTGTTGTTACTCGTCCATTCCAGCATATAATCTCCGGATAATATTTTGGGTAACAACAGGATTCATTCCCAGACATTCTCTAGCTGTCGCCCGCTAATTGGCCAAGATTTTTTATATATAGAAGGAATGTACAAAAAGAGGGGACTTTTGGAATTTTTCAGAAAAGAAAAATAGAGGGAGGGAGAAAAACAAAAGAAGACTTGTAATAAAACAAGCAATTAATAGACCAGCTAAAAACTTTCAGCTCGGCTCTATCTCAGAATAATAAAATCAATTAAATCCATCTATCTTATTCATTTATCTTTTTTACTATTTTCTACGTGGCTTCGACCCACCTAGTCCAGGTCAGCATATGATACATTGATCATATCGGTAATCAATAAATTGGCACTAGAAGGAGGGCCCCATACTGCCCACAGCTACTTACGTTCTCACCAGAGTCCTGACCAGATTGTCCCAGTAGATATGTCTCACGGAAGTTCCAAACACCATCAACCCGCCACGGAGGAAGAAAAACTCCTCAAGGTGGCAGAGTGCTTTAAACACCCCGCGTTCATCCCGAGAATGAATACCCTCATGGCGCGAGTCACTGAAGGCAGAATCCTTCAGAAGCACGAGGACCAGACGGAGGACCAATATTAGACAACCCGTCCAGCCGCCCCTCGACGGGATCAAAACAGAACCGTCTCCCGAGTTGTCGAGGAAGAGGCAGAAAGTCATGGTGAAAGCCCTCACCCTTCCCGGAAAAGTCGGCTTTCTCACCCCATATCGGTTTTTGGTTGACTGGGGACAGGGAGGAGAACTAAAAAAATGGCACCGGCCCGGACCACTCAGAGTCATGGCCGCAAAGAAGAAAAGGATCCCCGTTAATCCATAGTCCCGATGCAAACACTTCCGCAAACTCCAGGCGACAACTCGAGTGAAATCGAGTTCCTCAAAAACCGCCTCACGGAGCTTGAAAATAAACGACTCCAGCCATCTCAAAACTTTGAATAGATCAACAACCAAGAGAGTCCCCTTGCCCCTAGTGTTTTGGCGGAACCTCTCCCGGAGAAGTTTAAGGTCCCCCAAATTCCCCCATATAACGGGGAGACCGACCCCAATGCTCATCTTGGACACTACAACTCATGGATGGACCTACACCGGTCCCAAGATGCATTCTGATGCTGGATGTTCTCCCAGACTTTGGGGGAAAAGGCACAAAGGTGGTATCGTTCGCTACCCCACCACTCTATCCAGACCTGGGCTCAGCTCACTTCGATATTCTGTACTATTTTATGGGATCTCTCGTGCGCATTGCCATGCGGTCCTCCATCATCCAGGGTCCAAACGAATCCCTCAAAGATTATATATCCCATTTCAATAAGCAGATATTGGTAATGAAACCTATGTCCGATGACGCACTGGCCATAATTGCTCAGACCGGCCTCCAGAAAAATTCTTTTTTCCGCTGGACGGTGTGCCAGAACATCCCCCACACATATAAAGAGTTATTGGAGCGCGCCAGCTTCCACATCACTGCCGAGGAAGCTATGCCGGACCCAATCCTAGTCATGCCCGCCGATCAGAAAGGATCGTACAAGAAAAAAATAAGACATGCATGACTCTAGGGAGACCCGCCAAGAACCCCAACGGGAGAATAAGGCCACCAGCTACTCTTCGACCGCCCCATCAACCTGGAATTGGTGGGAGCAAAGGCCCAAGCTCATGGCCAGCTTAGCCGAGATATACTCTGTAGGGGCCGCGGCCATATTCGACCAGATAAAGAATAAGAATTTGCTTCCGGTCCCTCAACCGATATACAAAGACCAAAAAGACATGGATCAGACCCGTTTCTGTAAATGCCATGAATCGACAGGTCATAACACCGAGTAGTGCCAAGACCTCATCGCAACCTTGATCGCGGTATGCAACGATACCGGGTTGAGGCGATTTATCCGGAACCCACCCCGGGATCGCCAGGATCGGGCCGACCCGGCGAAAGTAAAGAACGATCGGGTGCCTCCGCCCCCTAAATGTAATACCCGCTTGTAGATTCATTCATTATCATTCAGTAATTGTCACTCAGTAATTTTTCACTCATTAATAATCATTCATCATTCACGTTCATTCATTTATATTCATCATTGGCGTACTTGGAGCCATGTATCAGTTACCGATCGTCATTCAACTCCGTTTGAGAATCGAGATGAGAGTATTATCATAATCATTGTGATTGGTAGCCTTGTGTTGGAAGTATCACCTATTGCATGTTATTGGACTTAATTACATTCATAAAAGTATTGTATGTCGGATCATTCATCATTTGTAACGAGAAGACGAAGTTGTCGAATTTTGTCATTTCCAGTAGTGAGTTACGGTCGTAACGGATCATGCATTACGGCCGTAACATGCATTTATGGAATTGGTGTCTTTCTGGACGAAGACGTCGTACGGACGTAAGTCATACTAGTTACGGCCGTAAGCAGGAAGGTACGACGGTATGATTTGGAGACTATGGCCGCAGCATGCATTCGTTGTGTAGGACGGTGTTGTCAACGAAGACAACTTACGGCTGTAAGTTTGGCAGGATACGGCCGTAAGTGTTTTTGTTATGGCCGTAAGGAAGTTCTACGGCCGTAACTCGGACAGTGCAGGCATTATTGTGTTTTCAATGAAGTGCTGTTACGACCGTATACAATAGAGATTATGGCCGTAAGGCCGTTGACTTGGGAAGTTACGGCCATAAGATGGCAGAGTTATGGCCGTAACTCTGCGCAGTATTTAAAGACACGAACGGGATCTTTGTGCTCATTTCATCACTTCTTCATTTTGGTTCCGAGAGAGATATATTGTGGCAGAGATTTTTCATCATCAAACACTTGTGTGTTCTGGTTTAATCATCTTTATTCGTTTGTGGAGCTTGGAAAGTCGATTAACACGAGTTTCGACGGATCGAAGAGGTTGGATCTTCAAAGGTAATTTCCTACAAATCTTAGATTTTGATTTTAAGATGGAATATGATGTTTTGGATGTGATAATCGTGATATATGAAGAGATATACATATGATTATGAGTTTGTATGAATATTCATTAGATTATTGAAGGATTATTTCAAGAACACTTTGAATGTTGATTTTGAATTTGGGCATTGCGATTAGTTGTTGTTGAATCTCGAATTGTGTGTTCATATTGAGTTATTGATTGTGTTGAAGATGTTTTGTTGGATTGAATCACTCCTTGGAGGTTTGGTATCGATATAATTGAGGTTGGTTGTAAATAATTGAAGATTGGTTACAACGTGCTTGTCATAATGCCCCAATGAATTTGTATTTGTCGTATCGATGTTTTGAATTGGTTGTTATCATGCTTGATTCGTATATTAAGCGGATTGTTGGTAATTATGTTATTCAAGGTTGTTCGAGCGACCGACATTTCTATTTAGGACGTTTGTTCGAGGAAGGACCTTCTTCACCGGTATTATGTATGTTAATTCTTACTCGGTTAAAAGGATACTCATTCCTTTCGTTGTTGTTCATTCATATTCATAATTCGTTCATAGTGTATTAATCATGTTGAGACTTGTAATTATCGAACTAATCATTCAATTCACGAGGAACGGCAGTTCCAATCATTTCAGTGAGCTATCATTCATTACATTATTATTTCATCTCGGTGAGTCATTTTTGACCCTTGTCGTATTGTTATTCATTAATATTCTTCATGGTCGCTTTTGTTCTTGTGACATTATGGGTTCATATTGCGTGGCCGGGTGGTTATGTGTGGAATTTTTAGTCGGGCACGCGATAGTCATGTGGTACGGGTTCACCGACACACGGTAACGTGCCTCCGTGAGACTAATTAGGTACAAGTGCGGGTGTGTCCGTACACTCGTATTGTGCACTTGCACGTCCCATTACAGGCGTACTATGATGCCCCTCTTCAACTTAATTTCATAACTAAGATATATAATGATTGTGTTTATTCAACTCTTGAGGATTGTTGTTCTGTGTAACTGACCCCATTGGGGATGTTGTTTTTAGGTCATGGCAAGGCAAAAGCACGGGAAGAGAAAGTTGATGGCGAGGAGTCCCAGTGATACTAGTAGGGCCCCCCAGTCCTTTTCAGTCATTCATGTTTTTTCGTTTTTATTTCCGCTGCAAGTTTCCATTTGGATGTTCATTTTATTCAGTGCTGTATATTTTATCTTCATATAAAATATACAGGTATTCTGTATTTCCTGGGTGTATTGTACTTAAAACTACTCATCGGAGTAATTGATAATATAATGTGGTTTGGTACTATAGTTATATCATTTAATTCATTAATTTTCATTCGCTTTGTGGGTCCTAGTCGGGGGTCCACAATACTGTAATAGCCGTCTAGTTTAGGGTCTTACAGAGTTGGTATCGGAGCGTGGTTTTGACTACTACCTATGGAGTCATGCCTCATTTGAAATCATCATTCACCAGACTAGTATCATTGGACTTTAGCGTCACGTGTGACCTGTGCAAGCGCCAAGCCCCTCAGACCGAAAGAACTGTAAGATTTCTGACGCCATGGTATAATTTCTGGCAATAAGAATCACTCATTCATTATTCACCAGTCAACAATCCTCAATCATCATTTTCATCTTGATCAAGTCGATCATGTTAACTCATTAATCACTTAGTTGTTGATCTTGAGGATCGTATCATTAATCTTGTTAACTTGTTCAAGATAATCATTTCAAGAATTTCATCAAATAATCATGTCACCTCAATTGATCCTTCATGTAATCATTGTGTTAGAGCGCGTATGCTTATTATCACCATTTCATAACGTAATCATAATGTGGTACTCATGCGAGATCTATCATTATCATGTGAATTTCCTACTTCAGTATGGAGAGAGCTGTCAGAGGACGCAGGGGAAGAGGCCGTGGTGCGGGCCGAAACCCCAAAGCTCGTGTGAATACACACGCGAACGCGAGGAATAATGATAATTCAACGAGCAGCGACGCTGCCACTCATTCACCCGGAGATAATCATTCACCGTCAAGGAGTCGTACCCGAGATACAGCTCAATCAGAAGGTGTTCGGGTTGATCCACTCACTTCTATGCAGGGCAATGATGGCCCAGATGACTCAGATGGCACGTCTGATGGAGACGATGCAGAACTCAACTACTCATAATCAACAGGCTCCTCCGCCGCCATCTCAGGGGTAAGAGAGGGGTGTGAGCAGTATTATTGGCGACATCTATCGCCAGAGACCACCTACTTTTGAGGGCTCGTCTGAGCCGGCGGATATTGTTCATTGGCTTGAACACTTTGAGAAACTATTTGCTATGGTAGAGTGTCCCGAAGGGCACAAAGTTTCAGTTGCGGCTTACTATCTAGGTAAAAGTGCTCACTCATGGTGGCTATCTTTGAAGCCCACCAACGGATCTTGCACGTGGGACCAGTTCAAGACCCTCATGATGGAAAAATATTATCCATCCCCACTCAGGAAGGCCAAGTTATCAGAATTACTCATTCCTGACCCCTCAGCGGAAGATTATGTTCTCGCCATTGCCGAGAAATTTCAGGAGCTACTTTCTTTCGCCTCATCTATTATCCACTATGAGGTGGATAAGATCAAGTATTTCAGTTAGAGGTTGAAACCTCATATGCGGATGCAGTTGCTTAATCATCATTGCATCACTCTGGCCGAATTCATCGAGAAAGCTCTTACTTATGAGCTTACTGCTAAGGAAATTGCTAAGCAACAACCCTCATCTGCTAGCAAGAAATCAAAGAATCGTAATCAGTCTGAAGGCAGTCAGACAACCTTTAAGAAGCCTCATGCGGGCCTTACTTTTTATGAGCGGCCTCCTATGCCGCCAAAACCTGCGGAGTCTCAGTCCCGAGCAGCCAGTTCGGTCATCACCTATTTCATTTGTGGAGAGCAGGGTCATTTCAGCACTAAGTGTCCGAGGCAGTCTGTCACGTGTAATAACTGTGGAATTGCCGGACATAAGGCCCATTTCTGCCGAAGAGACTCCAAACCTACTCCGACGGCATCTCAGGCCCCGAAGCAGTCAGCTGTTCATAATCAGGCCACTCATGAAGACGTGGAAATTGAACCGACACATCTCTCGAAGAGACGTCCCTTCGAGAATCTCATCCTCCCTAACAAGCCGGCTCGGCCTAACTACGAATCGACTACAGCCCCGGCCACCCAGCACAGCCCTGGACTCGGGGGCCCTTGTTGATAGCCCACCCGCCTTGGCATCAATATATGCGCTCAACGCCAGCTCAACCATCCCGGTTAGGAGGTCTAGAGGACAAATAAACCGATTTTCGGATAAATCGGCCGAGCAGAGCAACGAGGAGGACCGATCGGGCATGTATCAAATTTATTCCCAGGTCCCGTTAAGGACCAGACCGGACCGGACAGAACCGTCGGGGCCGACCCGATGACCAGCCCGGAGCAAGGACGAAAGGGCCGACCAGACACAGGATAAATACGCTCCAACACACCGTCATGACACGACCGATCAGATCAGCAGGAGACCTAAGGGCCGACCCCAGTACTGGCCATAATGGATAAGCATTGCCAAAATCATGCGGAACGGGCACATAGGACAGTTAATGCATTCTGTCCTCCCTCTTCCCAAAGTAGTCACCAAAGGCCTCCACGTGTCTAAGGCACACTCTCCCTCTGACAAGTGATTGGACGCATTCCCAGACATTCTCCAGCTGTCGCCCGCTAATTGGCCAAGATTTTCTATATATAGAAGGAATGTACAAAAAGAAGGGACTTTTGGAATTTTTCAGAAAAGAGAAAGATAGGGAGGGAGAAAAACAAAAGAAGATTTGTAATAAAACAAGCAATTAATAGACCAACTAAAAACTTTCAGCTCGGCTCTATCTCAGAATAATAAAATCAATTAAATCTAGCTATCTTATTCATTTATCCTTTTTACTGTTTTCTACGTGGCTTCGACCCACCTAATACAGGCCAGCACATATTACATTGATCAAATCGGTAATCAACAAATATATTTATTAGGATTATTTCCTTAAAGGATCAGTTACCAGCTCTAAGATTTGCTGTCAATAAATGTGTTGCTATTTTCATGCTTTTTTGATACTACGCATATTATGGCTCTACCCTATTTTTTGTGGAATTATTTTTAGTATTTTAAGTAAGCAATCCAAATAAAGAAGATGGGTTAGTTGGCAAGAGGGATTGTAAAAATAATAGAGGAAAATCCGGAATCGTCTGTGGTATTTTTGGATTAGTCAGTAATATCTTTATATGTCTTAATCCTCGAGTTGGAACTTATGATGTTATAGTGATGTTATAAGTGATGAAATTTCTGGTGCTCTATTTGAACGATCATCATTTAAAAAGGACTGATTACAGTCTCTTGCACAATGCCCGCATTTGCTAATTTGAAGCAAGATGAGCGGCTAGAATTGGCTCTTATATTGCTCAAGATATTTGTACTACTAGTTGCACTATGAGAAGTTGAAAGAAGTTGAAAGGTATAAAGAAGACTTCATTGCGAGTCAATATATATTGACATTCGCCACATTTGTAGCAAGATAAATTGCTTGATTGTACACTGAAATAATGATCAATTGTAACAGGTTTGTTGCAAATCCGTTACATCAACTTAGTTGCTAACATGTTATTTCAACAGATTTGAAACATTTGTAACATGTATGCGACCTGTCTGCAGACTTGTTGCAAATGTTTCAAACCTGATGCAAATAACACGTTAATGACCAACCTGGCGGAATTTGCAAAGCCCTGTTGCAATTGCTCATTTTTTTTCCAGTAATGGTAGTGTGGTTCCCTCACGGTGCAAGCATCCTTCTTTATGAAGCTTGATTATGCCCATGTGTCATGTGTATCCATTTGCAAATGCTGATATAGTGATTTTAAAATACATTGGAAGCACGGTGTTTAGTGTTCCGTCCTTTGATGGAGAAGGCTTACTTGAGAAATACTCACTCCGATTCAAAATAGATGATTAAATGTGCTATATTTAAGGGACTGTTGAAAACTACATTGGGATTGTAAAAAGCTATATTGAAATTGTAAACAATCAACTATTATAGACCCCCCTACTAAAAACCCCCTACCAAAATCCCCCTACAAAATATATATATATATATATATATATATATATTTAATTTCAAAGACAAAAAAAAGTTGAAAAAAAAGTTGTAACAAAAAAGTATTTTTTTTAAAAAAGTTGTAACACAAAGTTATTTTAAAAAAAGTTGTAACAAGTAAAAATATTTTTTATTTGGTTTGATTATTTTTTTGTTATATTTAGTACGGGTGGTCATGGTTTGGTTCGATTAATTTTTTATAAAAGTTGTAATGTATTTTTAGGTGTTCAGTTCTCCCGAGCAACTAACTGATTAGGTGCAAAATATAGCTCGAGGGATCGGTTTTGTCATTAGTGGCCCCTCGTGATTGCCCATGTGGGGGACGACGACTGTGCTCACTATATTTATGTGATGCTAGATGAAAATTTACCAGTCCCCAATACTCACCTGTAACACCCCCGATATATTCAGGAATATTACAGCGCCGTAAATCCTTTACATAAGGATTTACAAGGCTGAAGAATTGAACATACTTTAAAAGGTATTAACGAATGGAAATAAAGGAATTAAGATACAGCAGTTATGACCAACTGAGAGTACAATTGTTCAACAGGAACTTAATAATACATCACCAAATTCAAATTCAACATAAATGACTTCGTACTCGAGTACTTATTGAAATAACAAATAAACAACAAACAAATAAACCCGACCGAAACATCACTCTGCACCCTCGTCGTCATGCAGCTCCAGTGGTTGTTTTCCCGCTCTCCTGGATCCTGAACATAAACAAAATGTTCACCCCCGAAGGGGTTAGCACAACGATGCTAGTATAAGTACCACAACATATTATTCATATCTCACGAAGAATAATAACGTAAACGACAAAATACCAACGAATCTTCTCCTACGAGAAACTCATAAATGACATACACAACTGATAATCACAACATGATATCATAACATACACATGGTAATTCCGTCGATCCAGCGTTCACTGCCTAGAACCCACGATGATCCCGTCAGACCAACCCGTGGTGGAAAAACCCATCCGATGATCCAGCGCACGCTAGCATAGATCCCCCGATGATCCCGTCGGACCAACACGAGGTGGATATACAGTAACGACATACATGCACGACAATATGTATAACAACAATAAATAAAACAATTAAGGTACTTGCCTTGATTTGAAGACAAGAACAACACTTCCACGAAAATGAACACTCGAAGGTCGTCCTCCTCAATCAATCACGTAACGAGACCAAACCTTAACAAAAGAAATGATATAGGATTTATCTCACGTCGTACGAATGTTTAACAATTCGATTAACGGCCAAAAGTTCATAAAATGCAATCTGCCTGAACTGCTTAGCGCACGCTAAGTACTCTATGTAGCGTGCGTTAAGTCTGCTCGATAGCGCACGCAAACAACAAAGCCTAGCGTACGCTAACTATGTATAGTCAGTACTTCACTGATCAGTCGACCGACTCGTCTGATGGCCTAGCGTACGTTACGTACCGAATGTAGCGTACGCTAACTCGTGCTCGATAGCGCACGTTAATCTTCATAGCTTAGCGTGTGCTATTTATGCATGGCAGTTTACTGTTGGGCAGTAAACTGTTCTCATCATGATCAAAACAATGAAATCTTCCGTGATAATTCATGTTACCTCCATGAATATCATGTTCATACTCTTATGAATGATTTTACGGATAACAACAACTTCGGATTCAAGGATATGCATACCATTAAAACCATATTCCATTTCGACTACAATTCTTCATATGACGATTCGAAAGGCTTAACGTTTGATATCAACACCTTATGTCCATCGAAATTATCATGCTGTAGTTGTTTAACATTCCATCTATACTAGATAAATCCTTCCATGATCAATCCCTTAGATTTATCTAACAATAATGATGTTAAAGTCAAGTCCATGATTGTTATGAAGTCATCTACTAGATTCGGATTTACCAATGATAGAAGCTTCCTTTACTTGTCTAATGAAATAAGATTCGAACCATGATGATCATAATCAAGGTACTTAAGGCTTAATCATCTCAACATTCCAAACATGATATACTTTGGATAATTCATCTATGAAAATCAATATCTCGCTATCATGATCATCCAATTCTTTAGAATCCAACTCTAAGTCTGGAGATAGATTGAACATACCTTAATATGATGAAAATCACTGAACCGTAAGGTAGAATCCGACTCCGGTTAGTTGTATGCCACTCCAAGGTGTTATTTCACTTCAATGATTACTCCCAAGTGATAACCAATATATAAACACCAACAAGACGTGTTCTAAGTGTGTAGAAGGATATTTCAGCTCTCTGGCCTCTCAAGAATGCAGAATGGACGAGTAAAATGTAAGCCAAAATGGGTTGTTGACCCATTTATAATATTCTTCATTTTAACAAGTTAGCGTACGCTACTAAGCTTTCCTTAGCGTGCGCTAATAATAGTTGACTTCAGAACTGTCCAGGGTCGTCCGCGGGAATCTTGTCCGGACCCATGTCCCGGCTGGCGCATGTGCTAGCCGTCCCGCTCAATAATTGGGTTCTTAGCGCACGCAACTCCTTCCTGCATAGCGTGCGCTAATAGTAGCCCGATAGCGCGCGTTAAGATACATTCTTAGCGTGCGCTATCACGAGTTTGCATCAGAAATTTTGCATGTTTCTATACTTATGTACAATGATATCAATGCAAGAAAATATCATACTCCAATAATCAAAACCACAAATCCGAATAATACAGGGTTTGAATACAGATGAAATACACCGTAATAAATCCGGATATTACATCACCCACAATGGGGAGCGTACTGACTTCCCAATGCATCCGCATGGGAAACTTTATATTCCAATCGACAACGCATGTATATTGAAATTATTGAGAATATAAGAGCACAAACATAGTAAATGATTACTGATTTATGTTGTAAATATAAGAGCACAAACATAGTAAATGCACTATATTTGATGGTGTTGTTTTTAAATAATATGTTAATATTGTTGTTGTTTAGTTGAATAATAACAGTTGTTGTAGCTGTTTAATGTGTTATGTTTAACGTGTTATTGTTGTTGTTGTTGTTTAATTAAATAGAAATACATTAGACGAATGCAAAAAACATAACACAAAAAACATAACAAATAAACACTAAAAAAATCATTACATAAAAAACACATAACAAATAAACACTAAAAAAACATAACACACACACAAAAAAAAAGACAACAAAAGAACAGAAAAAAAAGGACAAATCCTCCCTAGAGAGGGTTTGCTTTGTAATATAGGGGGTCTTAATAACTCCCCCCTTATGAAAAATGTTTTTCTTAGACAATCATGTATTATGAAACATAGAGTATATATCAAGACGAGAAATGTGACGGTCAATGGACCTGGAACTGGTTTTGGTATATTTGACATAGAGTATATATCAAGACGAGAAATGTGACGGTCAATGGACCTGGAACTGGTTTTAGTATATTTGTAAAATGGAAGTGGAATGCTTGTACTTTGAATCTTGAATTATATACTCACATGGATGTTATATATATATATATATATATATATATATATATATATATATATATATATATATATATATATATATATATATATATATATATATATATATATATATATATAGCAAGTTCAGGTGAGACGCCCATATTTCCGTGAGAAATGAGAATGAATTTGGGCCCCTGATTCTTGTAGATTAATGGTCCATATCTATTTTCGATTGTGCAAAATGCTTTAACTGTTTGCGCAATGATTTAATATACATGAATATTATTGCACAAAGTGTATTCAGTTGTTGCACACAATGTATTCAGTTATTGCACAAAATGTATCCTGTTGTTACACTATGATAATGTTGCACAGAATGTATAAAGTTGTTGCACAATGTTGTACAACAACATTATTGATTTTGTGTCAAATAATTATACATTTTGTGCAACTTTCATAACATTTCGCACAGTCTCACGAAAAAATGTCTTCTCACGGTAACCAACCCTTATATATATATATATATGGGTGGGTTATGGAGTGAAATGGTATAAGTGTAAGAAATAGGAATGATTGTAAGCCATTGATCCTTGGAGATTAATGACCCAGATTTCGTTCTGGTGTGCTAACACGGGAAACTAGGCGTGCTAACGAATTTAATTATTGGGGGTATCAATGTAATTTGACTAATTTCACTTATGGGAAGTTCCTACAATCATGGGAAGTTCCTGTATTTATGGGATTTTTCATATTTTAGGTTAATATATATTTTTAATGGGATTTCATATCTTTTCGTCGTTCAAATATTTTATATTTTTGGTGTATTTATTTCTATTTTTTTTAAAATTAAAATTATTTTTTTCTATTTGATTTGTATTTTTAAAAATCAGAACGGTTGTGCTAACCATTTATTTTGTGTGTGCTGCAAATTGGAAAACAGAGTGCGGTTCTGGTTATGTTCCAATTATGTGATTTTTTTGTTATGCTTTATTTTGTACAATGCAGTCAATTTTGGTACAAAATATATTACCTAGCACACTAAGATATATGTTCCAAGATATATATATATATATATATGGTATAATATCTATCACGTGTTACGATAAGCACCACAAATTATATTACCTCGCACGTTATTCATATCAACGTTGCACACATCTGTTGAATAGTAATTTACCACAAGTTATATAAACTAGTACGATAAGCACCACAAGATATATTACCTAGCACAATATTCATATCAACGTTGCACACAAGGTATAATACCTATCATATGTCACAACATAAGCAGAAACTTGTACAACATTAATTTACCTAAATTCAAAGTATACCAATTCAAATTATTTATCTCCCAAAAAAATAAAGCACAATACATTGTATTAAAATTGACTGCATTGTACACAATAAAACATAACAAAAAAAATCACATAATTGGAACATAACCAGAACTGCACTCTGTTTTCCAATTTGCAGCACACACAAAACAAATGATTAGCACAACAGTTCCGATTTTTATAAGTACAAATCAAATAGAAAAAAGATAATGTTAGTTTTTAAAAAATAAAATAAATACACAAAAAATATAAAATATTTGAACGACTAAAAAAAATAAAATCTCATAAAAATATATATTAACTTAAAATATGAAATCCCATGAACATAGGAACTTCCCATGATTGTAGGAACTTCCCATAAGTGAAATTAGTCAAATTACATTGGTACCCCCAATAATTAAATTCGTTAGCACTCCTAGTTTTTCGTGTTAGTACACCAGAACGAAATCTAGGCCATTAATCTCCAAGTATCAATGACTTACAATCATTCCTATTTACTACAAAAAAACCTTTCCTACCTGAACCTATCCCTCCCCTCTCTCTCTCTCTATATATATATATATATATATATATATATATGGAGTACAGGCCTATATACCACGTTTAATGCCTTGGTGAAGCCTATATAATCTCTATCATAATGACTTGTATCAGTCATTTGAGGTTCTTCAATTTGGACATTTAGTTCTAGAACATTCAACCAAAAGAAAAAAACACACTCCTTACATAATTAGCAGGCATAAAAGTTTTATACAGGTAGATTGCATACTTTGATAGCATGAATGTATCGATAACTAACCGTAATACAAATACGGAATATTAATCGTAGTGCACCTGGTTAACAAATACTCCGTAATTACTAATTAGTATACTTTTGACAAGTTTCTTTGCAAACGAATTTCACAAGTCTCACAGATTCCTCTAGATTGTATCTATGGAAACAGAACTCGTAATATACTTATTTGACTCGTTATTTTATGGAGGTCAAAATAAAAACAAGCTAAGGTCAATTGTACCAGATACTTATGCTAAGGTAATTAAGTAAGGGAGATCAAAATTACTTGCATTATATACCAATCCATCTGAATATGGGGGAGAAGGCTTCGTAGGATATACAAACTGCAAGTAAATGATGGCACTTGAAAATCATAAACGGATTTAGTTTCTTAACGAAATATTTAGAGAAGAAAAGACAATGATGGAAAGATTAAATGTGAAGAAGAGGGGGGGTTAGAAAAGAAATTTTAAAAAGTTTTGTGGGTATAGGAAGGAGAATACAAATGTAGGGGGTTTTAGAAGGTGGAAAATAAATATCCTTCAAAATTTGGTCTTAAACTAACGATTTTAGTATCTTGTCGAAAAATTTGGACATGCATAGTTGATTTGCACGATTTTTTAATGTTTGATCGAGAGTTTTAAACTAGATTCATCGAAATACTTTTTTCAAATCTCAGGAATTTTCACGTCATATGTACTTTAACAATTGTCTTCATTTTTTGATTACCAAAAAAAAAAAATTGTCTTCATTTTTTGATTCTTTTCTCGATATTCGATCTTTTCGGAAGCAAATATAGGACCTTGAATATAATTTTCTTCGGCGATTTTAATGTTATTTTGGTTAGTAGGATTTTGATTTTTTATTACCACCGTGAAAAGTGAAGGAATAGAGAACTGATTCTTGTATTGAAAATGGGCGTAAATTATAAAATTTGATTATTTTTAATCGAGGAATTTTTGAAAGTGTGGATTTTTGGGTCGGTTGGTTGAAATAAGAAATGGAAAATTGTTTTTATTTGATTGATGAAATGAAAAATACTCGTAGGATATTACATACTTCCTCTAATTCAAATGAACTTAGAGGATTGAAATCAACAAAACCTACTTTTGATTGGCTATAAATTTTAATCGATCTAAAAACTTGGTCAAACATAGGTTGACCATTTTTTCATTTTAAACCTCCAAGTTAATTTGACATGAATATACTATTTACCTTAAGTACAATGCTTAAGGCATTATTTAAGGCAAATTGTCACGGACCGCAGATTTGTCCCTATGTCACACTGGTTGTGCGAAACGTATCGAAGGATCGTGCTTCAGTGGTTGTCCCTTCAGTATCGTAGCAAGAAACTCCTGGAGTTCAGGTATGCCGACCCGGTTCAATTCAGGGAGCTTACCGCTAGTCTTGGACTTAACCTAGAAGGGGGATTCGACTGTCCCTACACAAACTGGTCGGGCCAACTGGTCGGGAACTGGAGCCGTTCTCCTGATGAGCCCATGGCAGGGCGAAACCAGTGACATTGTGCCGATTCTCTAAGGCTTACCCCTGTGCTCCACGCACATATGATCGCATGGGGGTGCCGCACGGGCTTGTCAACTCCCATCCCGTGACAAGTGGTATCGGAGACAGGCTCGTCCCCTCTCACGATGGCCCTTCCGCATCGCTCTCCATGCACCCCAATGCCGCACCACGCGGGTCCCCACCCTTTGGCGCGCAAGGGTTTGGCTGTGACGAACAGGGGGGAGATCATACATCCCATCCCAAGCGTTCGCACCTCACTATGGTGTCTGCATGCGGGTCCTCTACCCTTCGAGGACGGGTTTGCTGGGAGCTGGGTCTGAGATGCTGTGGATGAGGCGGTCCTTTGTGCTTTCGCGGCGGGATAGGCACCTTTTCGGGGCGTACTCAGAATGCACGAGGACGTGCATGATTATGGTGGTGGGAGGATGTCACGGACCGCAGATTTGCCCCTATGTCACGCTGGTTGTGCGAAACGTATCGGAGGATCGTGCTTCAGTGGTTGTCCCTTCAGTGTCGTAGCAAAAAACCCCTGGAGTTCAGGTATGCCGACCCGGTTCAATTCGGGGAGCTTACCGCTAGTCTTGGACTTAACCTAGAAGGGGGATTCGACTGTCCCTGCACAAACTGGTCGGGCCAACTGGTCGGGAACTGGAGCCGTTCTCCTGATGAGCCCATGGCAGGACGAAACCAGTGACATTGTGCCGATTCCCTAAGGCTTACCTCTGTGCTCCACGCACATATGATCGCATGGGGGTGCCGCACGGGCTTGTCAACTCCCATCCCATGACAAAATGCTATAGTTAGAGCAATTTTCAAATCCAAAGCAGTTTTTTCTTAAATGACAATCTTATCCCTACTTAGTTAAGTGATATGGTATTAAATATAAAATGATTATGTTTCATTTCATATTGAATAAATTTATTATTTGAATATTAAATAATGAATATAAACACAAAAAGTTTAATCGTATCTTTGAAATTTGTCAAAACTAAATAGGGTAAGGTTGTCCTTACTCCTTAAACCAAAAATTGCTTTGAATTTGCGAAAACTACTCTAGTTATATTATTACCCATTATTTAAGCTCCTACTCATGTCTTTGCTTTCCGACTTCCGAGTCGCAGCTCGAACATATTCACCTCATTGATATCACATGGCATCCTAAACTTTCTTATAATTATATTTTGCACCAACATACTTTCATAATTTCTAATTCCCCCATCCCTGCACTATATCAACATCTAGATAGCCTCCAAATCGCCTCATTGGGATTTTGAGCAAATTTTGAAAATAAAGAAAAATTTAGATTGTAATAAAACTAAAGCATAGTAACTTGAGGCAAACCAACCATTAACTCTTTTAATTTTACTAGGGTGTTGTTATAGGTAATAAAAAATAAATTACTACAAATAATCAAAGTTATGATAAAGACTAAATTACACTTCATTTTCTTATAATCAACCAATTTTTTTACTGCAGTCTAATTATTCATCGTTTGATGTCATAACGTCGAAAGGAATTAATTAATTAATGCAGTTGAAACCCCAAATAACTTGGCAGAGTTCAATTTGCTATTTTTAATCGAGACACAAATATACTTTTATATTCGATCGATATCGAGACTTCAACTTGATCCAACTGGAAAATTATTATACAAAATTGTCAATTAATAACATACTGGCACACTCAATATACATTACATATAGAATTACATTATAATATGTACTAACACTTGAAAAATAGAATTGTATTAACAAAAATGCTTATATTAAGTCGACATCTAGAGGAATTCGAGAAGGATTCTACTACAATAGACAATATCGATTCAATGCTTGACGAGACTCTGTCTGAAATAAACACGAACTTCAAGACTCCACTAGATGATTATCAAACCGAAACACAAACTTGGCAGGTTTGACTCGACCCGTTCAATACCACATCCCATCTATAAAAGTAAAAACCCAAACTCGTAAAGTTAAAACTCATACCCGTAAAAAGTACTCCCTCCTATTCAGGTTAATTGTCACTATGTTGTAAACATTGTTTTCAAGATATTGACTATTCGACCAATCTAGGCTTAACTGAATGTTAATTATTGATCTAAAATTTACTACTCCACCCGTCCCATAAAACTGTGCTCATTTTGACTTTTATTGGTCAATATTCATAAACTTTGACCATGAATTACAACCAATATATAAAAAATTATAGTAATATAAGTACTTATTGATTTGTCTTAATGTGTATTTTTGAAATATTATTTTTTATAATTTTTATTCATATATAATTGAAATTATTAATGGTCAAAAGTGTATTTAGAGAGACCGGTCAAAGTCAAGATGAGCACAGTTTTGTGGGATGGAGTGAGTATTAATTTGACCGTTTAACCATTATGGAATATATTTACTATATTAGTTAAGGTTATATTTATAAAATAGGGTGTAAAATAGGTTAAATGACATGTATCATGAATAAAGTGAAAAGCTGTTAAGTGACATCTAACCTAGGAGATTGTCACGCTCCGAGAGTAGTGACCGACATAGTGCTCGGACAGACCCGCACAGAGGGGTGCGAGGTCCAACGGATCAACATGCACGGGGCACGTTCGGGACTATAAGGCCGTGTGGAGCGGCACAATCAATCAAGGGATTGGCCGTGTGATGCGGTATGCGTGGATGTATGACCGAACAAGCAGGCCATCCGGACAGCAAAGTGCCCAACCGAGGGACGAGGCCATTGGGCCATGCGAGGAACTACCTGGGCAGCGAGACAAGGTACGCCAGGAACCGAGCGAGCAAGTGCAATGGACAAGCACGCTGCTTCAAAACATTGCGGGACCAGATGACGAGTTGAGGCATATTCGAGGGCCAAGACTCTGGCGCGGGCGATGGATACCCGCAGGGTGCGCACGAGGCATTGGGCGCACGCACGGGCTGCGCGCGAGGGACACAAGGAGCTCCCTCCCCCTATAATAAGCTTAGAGAAATAAAAGCCTATGGGCACATTGGACATTAGAAAGCTGATGAATCTACTGTACAAAAGTTGCGCCCAGAACCTTCAAGAAACGGATCGGGATGGTCCATAACATCGAAGAATGATCCGGAGACATGGACAAAAGGTCGGGCCGAGTTGGGCCCGGTCGAGTCGAACGGGTCGGGTCGGGCCAAGCAGGCCTGGATGGCTCGGAAGCATGTGGAAGGTGCCGGAACCTTTTGGAAGAGCCAAGAGACAAGGAGATAGGTAGACCTTTCTAGATAATTGTATGACTCTTGTAACGTATGGAATGTCCTAGAAATGTAAAGATGGTAGGAGGATCTAGAAACCTCCAAATGAGGAGGTGGAGGAAGATCCCAGACATAGGTATGAGGTATAAATAGGAGCCTTGAGGCTCATTTGTAACCATCCCAAAAAACTTGAGAACACTTGTAACATTGTTGTGACTAGTGGAAGTAATTTTCCATTAACTCGTTGCCTCTATTTCGTTGTGCCAATTTTCATACTTAGTCAATTTTCGGATGGTTTAAGGCTGACTAGCAAGAGGGTTACTAGGCCGCACGATGCTTAAGAGCATAGCGATCTCTAAGCACGTGACAAGTGGTATAGGAGCCACCATTAGCCACACAAAGAGGTGCGCAAGACTGCGGGAGTCGATGCTAACGATCAGCAGGGATCATGGCAAACAGACAGATTAAGGCAGGCATCACTGTGGAGGACGGATGAGTCATAGAGGCTGACAAGGTCCGTGACGTGGAGAAGGCCCATCCGAAGGAAAATCTAAGCGTGGCAAGACCAAGGCGTGCGGTGTTGTGCCGCCGCCACCCGAGGAGAACCTGACACAAAGCGAACTCCTTGAAGATGAATACATTCAAAAGATCATACTCGCCTTAGCCAACCGCCTACCCGACATAGAGGACGACATCAAAGCTTTTTGGCAGTGCATCACTAACGCCCAATTAAGCACAGAGGAATGCATGGGTACTCTCGAGAAAGATATTGGCCAACTAGTAGGGAACACGTTGGGCCAGCTCGAGACCTTCAAGAGGGAATAACTCTCGTTGCGCAAAGATCTAGCAACGACCAAGGACCGCATGGTATCCAGCATCACGAAGATGCGCAAGCAGTATGCCGAGTTTTGCGAGGTAAGTGCAAAATGTTTTGAAGTTTTTTGCGATAAAATCTGTCGGGCAAGCAACTCGGGCACCAACTCAAATGGTGGGCCGAGTTGGAATAATATCTTTAGCAGGTCAAGATTCGAGGGACCAAGGGTCGAGGTTCCAAAACCTAAAGAATTCATTGGCAAGAGGGGTGCCAAGTCAATCGAGGAGTTGATGTGGCGAATGGAACTCTACTTTGATGGTCTGGGCCTGACAGACGAGAAGGCCAAAGTATGGAAACCTGTAATATACCTTTCCGATGATGCAGTGCTGTGGTGGCGTCATCAACACGCTGGTGTTACAAAGGGGACTTGCCAACCGATCGGGACTTGGGATGAGTTTGTGTTGGAGCTCGAGGCGCAATTCCATCCCGAGAATACATGCTATGAGGTAAGGAAGAGACTCCGCGAGCTCAAGCATAAGACTAGCATTCAGGACTATGTACGAGACTTTACATCGATCATGCTCCAGATTCTAGACATGATCGAGGATGTTCGACTATTTTTATTCCTGGATGGACTACCAAGTGCAACACCCCCGAAACCATATGGGAATATTACATGCCGTAGATCCTTCCCATGAGGATCTACCAGGCTAAACGTCACAAAACGACCAAGTGTTTGCCCGGTCGGGGGCAAACATACAATAATACGGACCGTTAAGGTCAATTATAAACAACTACACTAACCGATGAGGTCGCACGACTGCCACAAATAGAAAAATACAATTCTTTACAATAAATACCCACGTAGGGATAGGGAAACAAAATAGCGGAAGACGGAATACAACTATGTCGATACAACATAACTCAACTTAACTCCCAACTCTTGATTAGTATCGTAGCTCGTCACTTCCTGTGCCGATCCTGTGACTGCTCCCACGAACCTGTATGTACCTGGACGCAAAACAGACATCCACCCCCGATTACTCGGGGGTTAGCAAAATTCCACTATTTTGCTAGTGCAAGTATAATACTATACGAAATGTAACAAGCAAATAGCAACCACGAATCTTATACGACAATCAACTATCAAAACAATCCCGAGAGGTTTTTGGATTTCGAATTCAAGCAAAGAAGTATTTGAAAATAAACACATCATCTCGGGGATTTTCAGAAGTAGAAACTTTTTCGGACCTCAAGTCCAAGTTACAAAACTTTTTCCGAAATTATTAGGGCCTCAGCACGGTTCCTGTTTCAAAACACATTAGCTAGAATATCAGCACGGGTCCGTGACCCAACATCAAAACATTATACATTCGATTGATGTTCATACTCGTCAAGTAACAAACCCCAGAGGCCACGACAGACCGTACCTGGTTCCACACATTCACTGATTGTACACATCATGTACCAAACTCTAGAGGTACAGACAGACCGTACCTGGTTCCACATATTCACTGTTCGTACACATCATGTACTGAACTCCAGAGGTCACGACGGACCATACCTGGTTCCACATATTCACTGTTCGTACACATCATGTACCGAACTCCAGAGGTCACGAAGGACCGTACCTGGTTCCACATATTCACTGTTCGTACACATCATGTACCGAACTCCAGAGTTCACGACGGACCGTACTTGGTTCCACACATATACACTGTTCGTACACATCATGTACCGAACTCCAGAGGTCACGACAGATCGTACCTGGTTCCACACACTTATTTCACCACACGTAAAGATCATCTCAAGATACTACCACAAAACAATGTACCTTATTCCAATTATGTCCAACCAAACAATACACCACAATACGTACCCAAGTATATAGTCAATCCGATCCAATTATCATAATCATCACGGTGCCTCATTCAAGAACAACCACGCACAGCACAACAACACGGTTAACATCATCAACACAAATTCACAACATTAAACAAGCAAATATATCATCAATACAATCAACATTCGAAATAATCAATTCGCATGAATCATATCCACAAAGTCAAACCAAGTCATCATAAACCCAACACGTAACCTCTATTCGCAAGACACAAATTGTATAAGCAAGATACTTGCCTCAATAATCGATACCGAAACTCCGACGAATACGTCACAGCAGAGAAAAGCTTGAACACCTACAATCCTCCGTGAAAAACAATGAAAATGCAATTACTACGAGTATAACAACTGAAAACACTAAGAAACACCCCCAAGAATCAAAGAAAAACCCGTTGAGTCATTTAATCGGACATTAAATGCTCAAGGCTTCTTTAGAACACAAAAATCACGACTGGACTTAAACGAATTCGAGATACGGATATACAATCCATAGAACATGATTAATAACATCATATAACATCAACCGATTCGTCAAAATCGGATTAGAATCGAAATCAAGAAAAAACCCCCAAAAAATAGTTGAAAGAGGATTTACAAGAAATTACCTCAATTCGAATGAAGAATTAACGAAAGATGATATTAAACATGATCAAGACCTCAACATATGTTGATAATCTGCTCAAGGATTAAAATCCTCGTCAAATCGCCCAAAATCCTAGAGAGAGAAGTGAAATGGGCTGAAAAACGCGACTGTCCTATTTATACACCTGGACAAAACGGTCCAGCAAAGTGGCTGAATTAGCACCGTGTTCCAGCGCCGTATTTGGACAGCAAGAAAAATGAAAAACCTGAAGGAAACGGCTCAACAAAACGGTTCAAGTTAGCACCGTGTTTCAACAGACGCTATTTAGCACTATATGCTGATAGTATAGACTTTGCTATTTCGACCATAACTCCTTCGTCCGGACTCCGATTGACTCACCGTTTGAACCATTTGAAATATAACTTGATGCTATATCACATTGTAAAGTTTCAAAATTATTAGACTTTATAAGTGCCAGTGGTGATCTTACAAAGTCGACCCAAGTGCACAACAACGATACTCCTCGACAAAACAACGATCAATCAACATGCAACGAAATATTAACGGACAACACCAACGATCCAAATTGAAAACAAACAAATAACAAAGCACGACATATGATTACATAAACACAGGCACCACATATCCGCTTGACATCGTAAATACGATAACACGATACCAACATGTATCAATCAACGAGTAAATAATACCAACCGCTCGACAACAGACAAACAATATACTGCATAACATGACAAACAATTCAAGATAACCGGAAATAAAAATCTCAGGTATTACATTCGACCAACTAAAAATAATTTTTGTCCCGAAACTTAAAACGAACCCCAATCATGAAAATAAACCAAAAGCAAGAAATTAATCATCAATGATCTTAACGAGTCAATCTCGACACCGGCGCTGAAGCTTGAGTATCGACCGCACTGGACACTCTCTCACAATACTGGACTCGGTGCCCCTTGTGTCCACAGTTGTAACAAGTCACCAGCGGTGCCTTACAATTCGCACGTTCATGGCCCAAAACATTACAGTTGAAACATCTTAGAGCACTACCTGAACTCAAAGACATCGACCTGGGTTTTTTAGATTCTCTAGCTGACCGAGAAGGTCCAATGCTTATCTAATATGAGGTTTGAGGTTTTGGAAACCCAATTCCCTTGCTTCCCGATGCATCAGTAGAAATCTTCTGTTTCTTTGCCACAGATATAGACTCTGTAGACATTATAACCATTTCAAATGCTAAGGCTCGATCTTGATAGTCTTTCAACGTGGTACACATAAAAGGAGCCATACACTGCCGAACATAAGGTTTCATACGCATATCGAAATAACGAATATTATCTGCCTCACTTCTCACTTGGTCTCAAACATAACACAGCTGCCGATTATAGTCGACTATTGCCTGAGATATCGATACATCATGGGGCGTAGCCGAGAAAAACTCAACAATACGGCGCTCTCGAATAGGTAATGGGCAATACTCAGCTTCCATAGCTGTCGAAGCCCTCAAACAGAAAGTAGCCGACACCTGGTTAAAGATCAAGGCGGACTATCAGCCGGAGAAGCTGAAACTCACCGCCAAAAGGAGTGAGATTAATAAAGTCTATCGATATGCGTTGGATATAACCAATAAAATCATTATGGGTATGGCCGGCAGTTACGACCAACTGTCGTGGGCGAAGTTCATGGTGCTGGGAGCACTGATTCAAGATGAGGCAATTGATTGGGCTGACTATATTTTTAGACAACTTGTTCGAGAAGTCAACAAAGCCGAATGGCTTTCTGATGAAAAGAGATTCAAATCCAAGCTGGCATTTAGAACGCAACTGAGTTGGATCCTTGAGAGGACAGGTATGGCGAATAGAAGTACTGATCCCTTCCACACCAACAAGAGACTTGGTCATCTGGACCATGAAACCTTGAAGAAGTTAGGAAATAACAGAAGAGCAGCTCAGATGTTAAAGGAGCTGCCTGACTCAAGGACCTACCCCAGATATTATTCATCAGGCGAGTCGGATCGACCTGCAGCCTTCAACCCAACTGCAGTCGAGTCAGACTCCGAGTCAGATAACACCCCAATAGCTGTCCGATTCAAGAAAAGGGGACCAGTCCCTGGAGAGCCATCCATCATGCAGTCATCCCCAGAACCCTCTCCCAAGAGGCCCAGGCGACTGCAGTTTAGTCAGTAGGAGCAGTCAGATCATTATGCCAATCCAGCAGCCAGGTCGCCTACTCACTGAAGACTACTGCCCAGCACTGAAACTCAGATTGTGGCTGTCCTCACTCCAACATACATTCTAGAGAAAGAAGAAGCAGGTTTAATCATCTCAATTCCTGAAGCAAATTACACATTTAACCTGCTGGAAAATAATGTTTTCAACCTGTCCATTGAACAATTACAGCTTGTTAAACCACAAGCCTTAAAACACTCTTTTGTCAATATTTTTGAAGAGTGGAAGTTTTTCAAAACACTGTCATTTACGGAACTTCAGTCTTATATTGAAACCAGTGGTTGGGGATATCCCCAAGCCACAGAGGATGTACTGATTCATTTTTGTAAAGAATCAGACGTAGTTTTAATCCTCCAGGAGAATTGGTTCATGTCTCATTTTAAAACCAACATGGACCAATTCATCCATTCCATTATGTACAGTATTTTTGATGGTTCATTTGGAAAAGAAGATGAGGAGGATGAAGAAAAAGAAAAAAGAATTGAAGAAGTAAATGGAGATGAAGATGAGGAGGTTATTATTTTAGACGACGAAGAAGAAGAGCAGAAAGAGAGAAAAGAAGAAGAAAATATTTTAGTTGAAAAACAATCTGAGGAAATTGAGAAAACAGAGGAGTTGATTGATGAAGAAGAAGAAGGGGAAGAAGTAGAACAGGAGAATGATGAAGGAGAAAAAGATGATGAGGATGAAGGAGAAGATAGGAAAAAGGATGATGATAATAATGATGATGATGAAGATAAGGATGAAGGAGGAGATCAAGGAGCTGAGAAAGAAAAAGAAAAAGATGAAAAAGAAAAAGAAAAAGATGAAGAAGAAAAAGAAGAAGAGGAGAAGGAAAAGGAGCCAGAGAAAGAGCCTGAAGTAGAGGCTACAGTCAAGGCTGGGGTGCCTGCCCGGTATACTAGCCTGGATGCCGAGTTGGCTGAGGACTCCAGATCAGGGACACCAGAAAAGACCCCATCTGGAGTACCAGCTGCAGATAGGAGCCTGCAGTCCAGTGGTTCATTTGCAGAATGCTCAGGCGAGCACTCTCCACCATCACAGGTCTCACCTGTGATGACTGAGCTGATAAGACAAATAGTGAAAGACACTATTGGAGAGTTGCTGGCATCTCAGGTCACCCCTGACCTCCAATCCATCAATGCCAAGATTGACACTTTGCTGCAGAGGGAAGTACCTCAGCCTCCTCCCCCTACAAACAACAGAATGCCACTTGGCATGTCTGACTGGATGTGCAGAATGGAGCAGCAGCTGACCAATTTGGTTGATGCTGGCAAAAAGGGGGAAGATAGGCTACAGGGGGAAGGAAGTATTCAAGGAGAGATAAGGGAGGAGTTTAGATCAAAGAAGAAGCAGGATGTCCAAATGATCACAGCAGGGACATCCTCAGCCAAAAGGAAGGGAGGAGCAGAACCAGAAGAATAGGCTCTTCAGCCTGCAGGCAAGAAAAGGAGGACTAGAGTAGGTTTTGAGCCTACTCTAGAGTGGGAAGGTAAGGAGTTGTGGTTTGTTGAAGAATTTATACCAGAAGAAGCTCTACCCATGTGGGGATCTGCAAGGAAAAAATTAGTCAGAGACTACTACATCTGGAAAATACTCCAGGATGATAATCTCACCCCACAGCAGATCTTCATCAACTTCATGGAAGAAGCCCACCCACAACTCTGGACTATTTTGAAGAAACATGCTGAGATATACAACGCTTATCCCATGATCCCTACATTCTGTGCCAAAGATCCTCCTACTTTGGAGAGAGGAGGTGCGTTGGATGAACTTACGCTACAGAGGAAAATCAAGAAGCTGTGTCTTGAGAACAAGTTTTCATCCCAAGAAGAGCAAGCCTTCGCAGCTCTTGTTGTGAAGAGGAAGTATGGTCTTGCCCCTGTCAAGACAAGACCAATCGGAGCTAAACCCTTCAGGCCTGCCAAACAGCCTATTCGAAGAGGCAGAGGAAGAGGCAGATGACTTTTACTTATTTTGTACTTGTAATAATTTATGTACTTGAAAATTTTTGTAAATTTCGGACATGTATGTGTAATCGATTCAGAAATTTTTATAACAGTCTTTTTGAATGACAATTCTCAGTTGTCTCAAAAATTAGACTGAATTTAGTTTGTGTCTTGCACTCAAGTGCAGACTTGTTTATTTGAATATTTACTTATGTTTTGTCATCATCAAATTAGGGGGAATTTGTTAGGAATACTTGTTAGATTTTGATGATGTCATAAATTCAAATATTTATTACTTGGCAAAAATGTAAGGAAGAACCAAATGAGTATCTTCCATAGGCCAAATAATGTTAAGTACAAAACTTGGCAAAATGTAAAGAAGAACCAAATGAGTATCTTCTATAGGCCAAAAATAAGTTAGGCTAAAAATCGGATAAGTACTAAAGAACAGCTAAGTTCATCAGAGAGGAACAGCCGAGTCATATCAGAGAAGTTCTGGTCAACAAAAATCATCAGTGATGTTTGACCAGACTGCAGTCAAGATACCTCAGACAAGTCATCTGATCAGACAAGTCCTAAACAGTGAACATCAGAGAGGTCCAGACTGCAGAGAAGTTAATTGATCATCAGCCTATTCGAGATCAGTCAAGTACTCCAAGTCCACGTAAGCATGCATTGAAAAGTCAAGTATTACGGAAAGTTACATGCAACGTGAAGAGACAAATTGGAGAGATTCCTGCAGAAGATATGAATTAAATAATTCATCCAGACCCACCTTGAAGACTATAAACGTATTATATTCAAAAGATTCGGTGCATCACATGTAGAGTCTTCACAACGGTCGGAAGATAGATTAAAATATGCGAATCCAGCCTTGCAACGTTCAGAAAAGAATAAACAAAAAGTCTCCCTCCAACAGACTGATTTGTTACAGACTTGCAACGGCTATGAAGAAATGCTCATGGATCAACACCTATATATATTCGAAGATTTGAAGTTGAGCAACTACCGGTGTGAATATACTTTCAAGCGATCAAAGCATTCAAGCAATCTAAAAAGCGAAATACAGCATCGTGAAAAGAGCAGTTCTAATAAGTTCATACTTGAAGAAGCTCTTAGTTGGAGAAGACAAAAACTCGTGTCTTAAATCCTGAGTTCGGGGTACTTCACTGGTTGAAGTTCGAGACTGTAAAGGCATCCAAGGATTGAGGATCAAGAGGTGCAAGGCAGTCAAGTGTGTTACAACGGCACGGAATTACACTGGTTGGAAGATGTTGTAGTTTGGTTGAATCACTGTAATATTTATCACTGGTTGAAAATTATAGTGAATTCATCTCCAATTGGTTTGGAGAAAAGTGGATTAGTAGAGGATTACCCCACCTCTGAGACCACTATAATTGCCTGCGTACTTTACTGTTTTATAGCATCATACTTTAACTGCTGCATTCATTGTTAAGTGTTTCATTAGTTGTTTTGTATTCGTCATCAGCTGACTTCCGCATGTATTAAGAACAAACGACTCCAAGTCATTTGTTTATCTATCAGCTGAAGAAACTTACTCTTTGAGAAAAAGAGTTTAAGAGTTTCAATAAGTCTATTCACCCCCCCTAGACTTATTCCTGGACGACTTGTGACCTACATGTCCATGACCATTCGGACGAGTTTCGGAGTTGTTTTTTTTACGAGATTGTACTTATTGTGTAACTTTTCAGCATTGAGGCTCGATTCTCATAAATCCCATTCTATACTAACGTTTCATTACTTCTTCAAGTTCCTTTAATAATTCTGGATATGTTACAACTTTCTGAGTTGTCGTTCAGGTCTCGAGTTTAGATTTTCGAATGTTTGGGTTATTTTTGTAAATTTATTATTTTGAGTGTTGATGTTAATACTCGTTTATTCCGACCTTCGGGTGGTCGGAGGCATGTGATGGTTGTTATGCTTAACTTGTTAGTAGAGAACTTTAGTATATCTGTTGGACCTACCCTTGTATTTTCATCTCCGATGGTTGTCGAGCCATTATTTTTTCAGAATGCAGGTCTGACCATCTTTCAGGGCCAAGTTACGGCCGTAAGGTCGCATGTATTTCGGCCGTAAGTCTCCATGCATTACGGCCGTAATGCCACTTTCGTAACGGCCATAATGATGGCGTGAAATTAGTTCAGTGGGTTCTGGAGCACCATTACGGCCGTAATGGTGCACATGTTACGGCCGTAACACCGCTAAGTATATTAAACTAGGCAGCGGTTTTCTCCTTTATTTTTCATCCTTCTCTTCTTCTCTTCGCGGCGGGAGTGATTTCCAAGTATAGGGTTTGTCTGATTTCACCCAAACTCTATTGGGGAGGTATATCCAGGCATCATATCATCATTCTAGCATCAAATCATCCGTTTTTCATCTTCAAATCTAGGTATATTCCTAGAACCTTAGTTTTTGGGGGATTTCGGGATTTTGGCATGATTTTACCCTTTGAACCTGATTTAGCATCGATAAGTTGTTATATTATGATTGTGTAATCGTAATCCCTTGCTTTCGTTATAGTTTATCGGATTAAACTTCAAGGTTTTCACCGTTAATAGATTAGAATCAATTATGACCTCGTAGTGACCGATGAATTGTCCCAACGGGTAGAACTAGGATGAATTCCTACGTTTCCAAAATATTGAGATTGTTTGTATATCGTTATTGTGATAGGAGCGGATTTGTGAAGATTATTCGGACCGAAACCTTTCCTACGAAAATGAGGTTCGAGGGCCAATCTCGGCTCCCAATCCTCACTGGGCAATCTCTAACTTCCCGACTCCCAACCATACGATCCCCATTAGGCATACCCACTACATATGGTTCACACTCGAACAAGCACTCAATACCGATACGACATTTACAATCCGAAGCAATAAAAGAGTGAGTGGCACCCGAATCAAAAAGCACCAAAACTGGATGAGAAAGGATCTGAGTGGTACCTGATGCCACCGGAACGTCTGTATCCTCCACACGTATCATCTGATATAACCGCGGGTGTACCGATCCCGAACTCAATACCGCACAACGATCTGGATGACCCCGACCCCTACCACGGCCCGAACTCTGAGGAACCTGAGTGACTGGAGTCTTCTGATCTACTCTAAGCTCTTTCTGAACAGCAGTGGTAGTCGGAGCTCTGGCGGACTTGGTAGCCCTCTCGCAATGAACTGCCTGCCTGGTGCTCGGTCTGCCCGCAAGTAAAGCAAGTAACTAAAGAAAATGGACAATCTTTCACCAAATGCTCGTATTGGTTGCAGTTAAAACAAACTCTGCTGCCAGATGCAGTGGACTAGACTGAACGGTTACTCTGAGACCCTCCTGCCTGATGAAACGGCCTCTTCCCAGATGCAGGAGCAGACTGAGACTTCAAAAATCGACCACCCTTACCGGCTGAAAAACTGGCAGGAGTCTTCTGTTTCTTTGCCTCGGAACTCAAATCTGACTCGGGGACTCCCATCTCAATCACTAGGGCGCGGTCCTGGTACTCCTTCAATGTGGCACACATGAGTTGTGCCATGCTCTGTCTGATATGCGGCTTCATGCACATATTAAAGTAGTGAATCTTATCAGCCTCGATCCTCACTTATTCTTTCATATATACCAACTGCTAGTTATAAGTGATGATGGCCTGAGAGATCTCTACATCCTGAGATGTAGCGCTAAAGAACTCCACGATCCTACGCTCCCTAACTGGAGGTGGGCGGTACTCCGCTTCCATAGCGGTCTTAAACTCCTCCTAGGTAGCTAAACGGTCCCTGGGAATCACAACTTCCCACCACTCCGCAACTTCCTTATACAGGAGGTACTGAGCAATAGGTACCCTCATGTCGTCAGGACAAGCCATGGCATCGAACGTCCTACCCATATGAAAAAGCCAATTCTCCCAACCCAGGGAGTCAGTAGAACCAGCGAAGCGAGGGGGGTGCATCTTGGTTACTTTCTGAAGCCATTTACTATCTTCATCTTCTAGAGTCAGGGGCGGATTCTGACGTCCACCCTGAGCTATCTGAGCCAGCTGAGCTACCAACCGCTGAAGTACAGCAGTAGATCCAATGTCGGCATTAATACCCGACGGCTGATCCTGATGGACTGACAAATTGTGCTGCCCTTCAGAACTCAAGGGTAGAGTATTAGGTACTGAATGAGAGGCCGAATCTGCAGAGGACTGAGAAAGCGGAACTTCCTAACTATTAGCACCACGAACACGGCCTCAGATGTGCCCCCTAGCTGGTCTACCGCAACCTCTCAACATACTGAAGAAAAGAATTGAAAAGAACAAGATCATAAAAATTCACAGTTTACAAAGTTGGTACCACAACTCACAATTCCAATCTACACAAGGGAAATGAATTACAGAAATGTAAGAGTTCGAGGAGACTTACAGCCACGGGTCGCACGAAGATATGGTAGCACGATGATGTCTGGCTCAGGAACTGACTCTTACGACAAAACTGACAGACCTAAAATTAACCAACAGCCTAGGTATTCATAACCTAATCTCTGATACCATAAATGTAACACCCCAAATCTCGTAAGGGACATTACACGCCGTAGAACCTTCAACGGGTCTACCAGGATAACACATGACACATACTCCACCAAAGAAATCCCGTAGGACACATTAATAATCGTAAAATAGGGTCGTCGCCTCGGCTAAAACATTTTAATCAAACATCATAAATTATAAGTCAACACAAGTTCATTGCCTACGCAGGGGACTTTAACCATATTTGTAAATCAACCAGTCTAACTCCAACACCCAAGTAAATACAATAACAAAACATCTAACATAGACTCGAGCCTCATCATCATGCTGGGCCATCCTTTTCATGCATATCCCGCGCCAACTCCTCAGCTCGACCGATACCTAAAATGCATAAAATGTATTTCCCACATTTAAGGGGTTAGCATTCGAATAGCTAATGCAAGTACACAATTACATTACATTATATACAGATATGATTCAACACAGTCATCTTATTTAGAAAACATTTGAAAATCATATTCCGGAATATTCTATTAACATCAAATAGTAAATCAGCTCATATCAATATCATAACCATCTATACTTGGTAACCTGTGGCCGTACCCATTAGTATCGACCCCCAGACGCCCCGTCGAATGCTCCAAGTGGGAAACCACTTCCACGGTCGTACCCATTAGTATCGGCCTCCAGACGCCCTGTCGAACGCTCCGGGTGGAAGAGTAACAACTCACACACACAATATCATAACTCATCATTCGTACCACAGCTGTAACACACATAACGAAATGTAATACATGTACTTGCCTTGAATAAAATGACGTGAAGGAAATGGCGCCATGTGTCACCGTAGATCTTCAACCATATCCACACATTCACACAAATAACATATCACATCAAGGATATTCAAACAATTCGCCAAGAGGCATCAAACACTTAGCAAAACACCACGTCAAACCACAACGCACCGAAATGAAATAATATACTCCCACATGCAATACCAAGTGCAACATCAACACCAAACATATCCATAGAGTTCACATAGTCATTCTCAAACTACACCATTCACAAAACACACGCGTTTTGAAAGCAACCCTTTAACAAGGCTAAACCGAATCTTTTGAAAGTTCGAAACACACGATCAAATAAACACATAGAGACGGTTACTAATTATCATATCCACAAAACAAGAATTGTATGGACAAGGTACTGAGGATTTGATCCTCAGGGACGATTGGTTGGATCGTCATGGTGCTATCATGAACTATCAGACTAGTACTATCTCGATAGTGGCCGAGGATGACACAGAGCATACTCTCGTCGGTTGTAAGTCGGGTAGATCGGGAAATGTGATTAGTGCCTTGAACGAGATGAAACTTCTGAACCATGGTTATGTAGGCTACTGGTGTTAAGCTCTGAAGGTGGAAGATGGGGGAGTTGACACGTCGTCGATTCCAGTTGTGAATGAGTATCCTGACGTATTTCCGGATGAATTGCCGGGATTACCACCGCAGCGGGAGGTTGAGTTTCCTATTGATCTGGAGCCGAATGCAGCTCTTATTATTTGAGAACCGTACCGTATGGCACCATCGGAGATGTTGGAGTTGAAGAAACAGTTGGGGGAATTGTCAGATAAAGGGTATATTCGACCGAGCGCATTACCTTGGGGTGCGCCTATGCTTTTTGTGAAGAAGAAGGATGGATCGCTTCGTTTATGCATCAACTATCGAGAATTAAACAAGTTGACCATAAAAAACAAGTACCCTTTGCATCGGATTGACGACTTGTTTGACCAACTTTAGGGAATGAGATATGGCCATTACGAGTTTGTGGTTATGCCTTTCGGGCTAACTAATGCCCGAGAAGTGTTCATGCAGTTGATGAACAAAGTTTTTATTGAGTATCTGGACAAATTCATAGTCGTCTTAATCGATGACATTCTTATCTATTCCCGGAGTCAGGAGGAGCACACTTCACATCTCCGGATTGTGTTGACATTTTGTGAGCTGAACAATTATATGCAAATTTCTCTAAGTGTGAGTTTTGGCTCAAGAAAGTGATATTCCTCGGGCATGTGATTTCTACGGAGGGATTTCGGGTAGATCCGCAGAAGATAGAGGCAGTGATGGCATGGGAACTGCCTAAGAATGTGAAGGGAGTAAGGAGTTTTCTAGGACTTGGGGGCTATTACCGCAGGTTTTTTGAAGGATTTTCTAAGATCTCTAGACCACGCACTCAGTTACTCCAAAAGACTCAGAAGTTCGAGTGGGATGCAGATAGACAGAATAGCTTTGATGAGTTGAAGAGACGGTTGACTACCGCACCAGTTTTAGCTTTGCTTCAGGGGAACGAGGATATTGTGGTGTATAGTGATGCTTCAGGCCTCGGGCTCAGATGTGTTTTGATGCAGAGAGATAGGGTTATTGCTTATGCATCCCGTCAGTTGAAACCTTATGAAGCAAATTACCCTACGCATGATTTAGAGTTAGCTGCGGTTGTCTTCGCTTTAAAAATTTGGAGGAATTATATCTATGGGTCGTCGTGTAAGATTTACACGGATTATAAGAGTCTGAAGTATATCTTCAGTCAGAAAGAGTTGAACATGAGACAGCGTAGGTGGTTAGAGTTAATTAAAAATTACGATCTCGAGATCCTTTATTATCCGGGCAAGGCCAATGTTGTGGCAGATGCGTTGAGCGTAAGCCGATGGCACTACCGATGTTAGAGGTACTTATGCCTCAAAGAAGGATCCAGCGGTATTTGATTTGTCAGGATATCGAAGTTTGGGTTCAGAGAGTTCAGGGTCAGTTATGTGCATTAGAAATCACTTCGTCTTTGGTTGATGATATCAAGGCGAGACAGTATGATGATCCATTTTTAGTCCAATTGAGGGAGGACGTGAAGAAGGGGAAAACCCCTGGATTTGTGGTCCAGGATGATGGAATTTTGAGATTTCGCAGCATATTATGTGTAGCGAGTGATATTTAGTTGAGACAGAAGATCTTGAGTGAAGCTCATACTATGCCTTATTCCATAAATCCTGGTACGAGAAAAATGTACAAGGATGTAAGGAGTAACTACTGGTGGAGCAATTTGAAGATGGATGTTAGCAAGTTTGTGGCAAAGTGTTTGACCTGTCAGCAGGTTAATATCGACCATCAGCAACCCGTGGGGTATTACGACCACTTCCCATTCCGGAGTGGAAGTGGGAGGACATTTCTATGGATTTCGTTACCGATATTCCTAGGACTCGGACTGGAATGAACATGATTTGGGTTATTGTCGATCGACTGACCAAATCAGCTCATTTTCTGGGAATTAAGGACACTTGGGGGCCAAAGAGACTAGCCCGAGTGTTTATTGTAGAGATCATGAGGTTGCATGGGACTCCTAAGAGTATTGTTTCGGATCGAGATGGTCGGTTTATATCACATTTTTGGCAGGATGTTCACCGAGCTTTGGGAACTGAGTTGAGACTCAGTACATCCTACCATCCTCAGACAGACGGATAGTCGGAGCGGACGATACTGATGCTGGAGGATATGTTGAGAGCCTGTGCTTTAGACTGGAAAGATGATTGGGAGTCGCACTTGCCGTTGATCGAGTTCACGTACAACAATAGTTGGCACACCTCGATCAAAATGGCACCATTTGAGGCATTGTATGGAAGGAGGTGCATATCACCGTTGTGTTGGGATGATGCATCCGAGTTGACTGGAACTGAACCAGATATGGTGGTTCAGACAAGAGAGAAGATTGTTTTGATTCGTGACAGGTTGGCCTAGAGTCAACAGAAGTCTTATGCCGGCGACCGTTGGAGTTTGAGGTGGGAGACCATGTGTTGATTAAGGTGTCGCCGACACGGGGAGTTTACCGCTTCGGCCGGAAGGGTAAACTTAGTCCGAGATATATTGGACCGTTCGAGATTTTAGAGAGAATTGGAGAGCTTGCATATCGATTATGATTGCCGCCGTCCTTAAGTCACGTGCATAACGTGTTTCATGTTTCCCAGCTTAGGAAGTATGTATTGGACCCTAGCCATATTATTGATTTTGGAGAGATTGGGTTGGGTCCCGACATTACCTTTGAAGAGAGACCGATTCAGATTTTGGAGCGTCGTGTGAAGCAACTTAGGCACAAAACCATTCCTTTGGTTAAAGTGAAATGATCGAGACATGGATCAGAGGAAGCCACGTGGGATACGGAAGAGAATATGAAGTCGAGGTACCCTGAGTTATTCGCTTTGTAAGTTTCGGGACAAAGCTTATTTTTAGGGGTAGAGAATGTAATATCCGCACTTTCTATTTTTAGTATATTTTCATTTCAGACGACTCGCTTGTCATTGTTTTGGAATTCTGAAACTATTTTGTTCTGTGTCCATGACCATCCGGACGAGTTTCAGAGTTGTTTTTTTACAAGATTTTACTTATTGTGTAACTTTTCCGCATTGAGGCTCGATTCTCATAAATCCCATTCCATACTGACATTTCATTACTTCTTCAAGTTCCTTTAATGATTCTGGATATGTTACAACTTTCTGAGTTGTCGTTCAGGTCTCGAGTTTAGATTTTCGAATGTTAGGGTCATTTTTGTAAATTCTTATTATTTTGAGTGTTGATGTTAATACTCGTTTATTCCGACCTTCGGGTGGTCGGAGGCATGTGATGGTTGTTATGCTTAACTCGTCATTAGGGAACTTTAGTATATCCGGTGGACCTACTCTTGTATTTTCATTTCCGGTGGTTGTCGAGCCATTATTTTTTCACAATGCAAGTCTAACCAACTTTCAGGTCCAAGTTACGGCCGTAAGGACACATGTATTATGGTCGTAAGTATCCATGCATTACGGCCGTAATGCCACCTTCGTAATGGCCGTAATGATTGCGTGAAATTGGTCCAGTGGGTTCTGGAGCACCACATGTTACGGCCGTCACACTGCCCAGTATATTAAACTGGGCAGCGGTTTTCTCCTTCATTTTTCATCCTTCTCTTCTTCTCTTCGCGACGGGAGTGATTTCCAAGTATAGGGTTCGTCCGATTTCACCCAAACTCTGTTGGGGAGGTATATCCAGGCATCATTTCATCATTCTAGCATCAAATCATCCGTTGTTCATCTTCAAATCGAGGTATATTCCTAGAACCCTAGTTTTTGGGGGATTTCAGGATTTTGGCATGATTTTACCCTTTGAACCCGATTTAGCTTCAATAAGTTGTTAGATTACGATTGTGTAATCATAATCCCTTGCTTTCGTTATAGTTTATCGGATTAAACTTCAAGGTTTTTCACCGTTAATAGATTAGAATCGATTATGACCTCGTTGTGACCGATGAATTGTCCCAACAGGTAGAACTAGGATGAATTCCTACGTTTCCACAATATTGAGATTGTTTATATATAATTATTGTGATAGGAGCGGATTTGTGAAGATTATTCGGACCGAAACCTTTCCTTTCACCATTTTCTTCACGTCATTTTATTCAAGGCAAGTACATGTATTACATTTCATTATGTGTGTTAAGGTTGTGATACGAATGATGAATTATGATATTGTGTGTGTGAGTTTTTTCTCTTCCACCCGGAGCGTTCGACGGGGCATTTGGGGGCCGATACTAAGGGGTACAACCGCGGAAGTGGTTTCCCACCCAGAGCATTCGACGGGGCGTCTGGGGGTCGATACTAAGGGGTACGGCCACGGGTTACCAAGTGTGGATGGTTATGATATTGATATGAGATGATTTACTGTTTGATGTTAATAGTATATTCCGGAATATGATTTAAAAATGTTTTCTGAATGAGATGACTGTGTTGAATCGTATCTGTATATAATGTAGTGTAATTGTGTACTTGCACTAGCTATTCAAATGCTAACCCCTTAAATGTGGGAAATGCGTTTTATGCCTTTCAGGTATCGGCCGAGATGAGGAGCTGGCACGGGATATGCATGCAAAGGATGGCCCAGCATGATGATGAGGCTCGAGTCTATGTTAGATGTTTTGTTATTGTATTTACTTGGGTGTTGGAGTTAGATTGGTTGATTTACAAATATGGTTAAAGTCCCCTGCGTGGGCAATGAACTTGTGTTGACTTATAATTTATGATGTTTGATTAAAATGTTTTGGCCGAGACCACGGCCCTATTTTACATTATTAATGTGTCTTACGGGATTTCATTTGTGGATTATGTGTCATGTGTTAGCCTGGTAGACATGTTGAAGGTTCTACGGCGTGTAATGTCCCTTAAGAGATTTGGGGTGTTACAAAGTAGACAAGGCAACTGAAACTCCTAGGTAAAATAGATGCAGACTGCAGAAGTAGCAAGGTATAAGCAGTGCACTAAAATATATTAGTCATTATGTGAAGCAGCTATCAGCTCTTACAAATAAAGTTGAGTGCAAATTGATATTTCCAACCACAAACACAATAATGAAGTTCATCCTTTGAATATAAGCACAAAATATCAGCTAATAATGGAGGAATTCTACTCTACATAGAGAAGCTGATACGAGTCTCTATCGGACGCTGCGGAAGGAGATTTCACGAGCGGAAACTAACAGCAACCTGTCTAGTGATATCGAACAGCAACGTCAATAACAAACAGCAACACGCACCCGCCAACAACAGTAACAAACAACAACACGCACCCGGCAACAGCAGTAACAAACAGCAACACACACCTGCCAACAGCAGTAACAAACAGCAACAAACAGTCATAACAAACGAATCATGGTCGGATGAATTGGAAACAGGAATCACGCTCAGATGACGAACAACAACTACGAACAAGACGATCCAAACGTGTGAGAGCAGATATGATATGAATCACGATCAATTATGAATCACGATTTATACGAAGCGGAAGTAGATTTCACGAACAAACGGCAAACAGACAGCACTCCGATGAACAATACCATGAACAAATTGGCCGATCAAAAACGATCCCGATCGGACGAACATAAAAACAATGAAATTTGACGAGCTAGACCTATAACTCGTCAAATATGATCTCTTCCCAAGACATGTTGAGAACTGATCGGATTAGAATTCGAGAACACGTCGAACAATAATCAAGAATTTGTGTTTGAAACTCGTCAAACAATTAGAACTCAAAGAGAGCAAAAAATCAACTTGTGTATACCATAATCATCCAAATCGGCCTAGCTATAGGAGATATATATAGCCTCCTAACCCTAGTAACATAAATAAAGGCTATTCCCTAAAGCGCCCTTAAACAAGTTCGGGCTACTACCGTTTAAGGAAAATACTAAACGAACAAAGCAAAGCAAAATAGGGCTGCACATGTCGCACCCTTATTAAATACATCCTACTATGAAATAATAAAAAAAATGATAAACTAAGTTATCCCGAGCCCGACCACCAAAGTCACTCCAAGCCTCGTGTCTGTTTTCTCGCCCAAGTACGTAGCTGCATGCGCATTGCAGGCTGGATGGCCGCTTACGTTGATCATCACCTCGTCTTCTTCCCTCTAACTCATCAATCCCGTATCATCCCCTCCCCCTTTAAAAAGAATTGTCCTCAATTCAGCAATCCCGTCGTCATCAAGATAAGGAGAAAGATCACCTACATTTAAGGTAGCATGCACACCATAATCCCCCGGAAGCTCTACCTTGTATGCATTATTGTTCACTTTAGCAACTACCTTGAAGGGACCCTCGGCTCGTGGCATAAAATTATTTTTACGCTTACTCAAAAATCGTTCCTTCCTCAAATGCACCCAAACCAAATCGCCAACTTCAGATAATCTCGGATTCCTTTGCTTGTTAGACTTTCGCTTGTAAGCATCATTTACTTCTTTAATTCGATCACGTACTTGCTCATGTAACTTCATCATCGACTTCAGATTAGACTCTGCATCCTTGTGTACTAACTCATCACTCGGCAAGGGAATAAGATCCAATGGCATGTATGGGTTCAGTCCATAAATGACTTCAAAAGGATAGTGAGCCGTGGCATGAGTAGGAGAATGATTGTACGCAAATTCAGCATGTGCAAGCTTCAAATCCCAATCTTTTTGCGTCTTGCTTACAGGACCACGTAATAAGGTACCCAAAGTTCGATTAGTTACCTCGGTTTGGCCGTCGGTTTGAGGATGATGCGAAGTACTAAACAAAATCTTGGTTCCCACCTTTATCCACAATGTGTTCCAAAAGTAGCTAAGAAACTTCGAGTCCCGATCCGAAACAATAGTCTTTAGAACTCCATGCAAACATACCACCTCTCGGAAATACAAATAAGCAACATTACTCGCATCATCGGTCTTGTGACAAGCAACAAAATGAGCCATCTTCGAAAAACGATCGACAACAACCATAATTGCATCCTTACCTCGTTGGGTATGAGGCAAAGCAACAATAAAATCCATCGAGACATCCTCCCATGGCCTTTCCGGAACCGGTAGATGCATATACACGCCCGTCTTGAATGAGCTCTTTGCAATATGACATGTTACGCACTTACCAACGATATCATTCACATCCCCTTGCATTTTCGGCCAATAAAAATGCTCCTTGAGCACCCCCCATGGTCTTAGCCACACCAAAGTGGCCAGCCAAGCCCCCTCCACGAGCCTCACGAACCAAAAACTCCCGAACATCATGTTTAGGTAAACAAAGCCGATTCCCCTGAAAGAGAAACCCATCTTGTACAACAAATTTCCCAAACGGACCAGATTTACAACGACAAAGATCTCCCCAAAATCAGCATCCTTAACATAATAGTCTTTCAACGTTTCGAACCCCAACAAATGAACATCAAGAGTAGAGAGCAAGGCATACCGTCTAGACAACGCATCAGCCACCACATTGCTCTTACCGTCCTTATACTTTGATGAAAGGTGAAATGATTGCAAGAACTCCTCCCGCTTAGCATGCCTCAGACTTAACTTTTGCTGCCCATTAATATACTTCAAAGATTCATGGTCCGAGTGTAGAATAAAGTGTTTCGGCCAAAGGTAATGACTCCAATGATCAAGAGCTCTCACAATGGCATAGAACTCCTTATCGTAAGTACAATAGTTGAGCTGAGCCCTACTCAATTTCTCCAAGAAATATATAATAGGCCGTTTACCTTGGATGAGGACCGCCCCAATACTAACTCGACTAGCATCGTATTCCACTTCGAACAGTTGTGTAAAATCGGGTAACGCTAAGATAGATGCCTCACACAACCTTGGCTTCAACTTTTCAAACGCCCCTTGGGCCGCCCCGCTCCACACAAACGGACCCTTCTTCAAGCACTCCGTTATCGGACTCGTTATGGTGCTAAAATCTCGAAAAAAACTCCGATAAAAAGAGGCAAGACCGTGGACTGATCTAACTTCAGTCACGGTTTTAGGAGTAGGCCACGACTTAATCGCCTCAATTTTAGTTTGATCAACTGAAACTCCGTCCCTCGAAACAACATAGCCAAGAAAAACTATGCTCTCGAGCAGAAACGCGCACTTCTCCTTCTTTCCATAGAGCCTTTGGGCCCTAAGAGTCTCGAATACTTGACATAGATGGCTGAGAAGCTCCTGCAACGATCGACTATAGACCAAAATATCATCCAAATAAACAACCACAAATATACCCAAAAATGCCTTAAGTACTTCGTTCATCAAATGCAGGAAAGTACTCAGAGCATTCGTAAGCCCAAACGGCATGACGGTCCATTCATACATCCCATTCTTAGTTTTGAAAGCCACTTTCCATTCATCCCCCTCTCGTATATGAATCTGGTGATAGCCACTTCGCAAATCGACTTTAGAAAAGGCCACTGAGCCGTGTAGCTCATCCAACATATCATCAAGCCTCGGAATCGGGAATCGATATTTGATTGTTATATTATTCAGGGCCCGACTATCAATACACATAGGCCACGATCCATCCTTCTTAGGAACAAGCAAAACCGGAACCGCACGAGGACTCAAACTTTCTCGAACATACCCTCGGTTCATTAGCTTTTCGATCTGTTTCTATAGTTCTTTAGTTTTCTCGGGATTACATCTATAGGCAGCCTTATTAGGACGATACACACCCAGTATAAGGTTGATTTGATGCTCAATTCCACGAATAGGCGGCAAACCAGGCGTCAAATCTTCGGGAAAAACATCAGCAAATTCGCGCAATAAATCAGCCATCTCTCCTTCGTTTTGCCCAACCACGCCATCATCCCGAGTCTCCTTAACCACCAGCATGTATACACGTTCACCCTCATTAATAGCATGCTCAATTTCCTACTCACTAGCAAACATGGTCAGATTCGGCTTCTCACCTCGGCCAGAACTCATCGAATGAATAGATTGAGGTGACATTGGTTTCAACAGTATCCTCTTGCCCTTATATCACAACTCATACTCGTTACTCCTACCACGGTGTAAAACATCTCTATCAAACAACCACGGACGTCCCAAAACCACATGACAAGCATCCATAGGAATTACATCACACAGTACTTCATCACAATACGAACCCATAGTCAAACCGACGCGCACCTATTTTGCAACCTTTACTTTACTCCCGTCATCGAGCCAATGCAAAGCGTAAGGCCTTGGGTGATCCGTAGTGGTCAGCCCAAGTTTAGACACCATCTCACTCGAAGCTACGTTAGTGCAACTTCCTCCATCAATGATGAAACTACACCACTTGTCCCCAACTCAACATTTCGTAAGAAATATTTGATCCCGCTGCTCCGAATCACCCGAAACGGATTTGGCTTGTAAAGTATGAAGGACCAAGGTTGTGTCATAATTTGGAGCATCATAAGCCTCACACTCTTCCTCCTCTTCATCTCCCTCATTAAAATTGAACACATCACGTAGTCTTTCTCTTTCTTTCTCGCCCAACAACTCATCGGGGGCAGTAAGAGCCTCCCTTAATGTCACAACTCGTTTATTCGGACAAGCGTTTTGATAATGACCAAACCCTTGACATTTAAAATAGTGCACCTTCGATAAACTCGTCTCCTTAGTCACATTGGGAGCCTTAGGAACTGTAATAGGGGCTGGTGTTGGTACATTTTTGGTAGCCGAGTTAGCGCCTCCACTCGTAGTTCTGAATTTTGATGAAAACTCGGCTTTAGGCCACCCGCTCGACTTGCTATACTCCGTATTCAAACCTCCAAACTTCGGCCTATTTTGAGCCTCAATTTTCAAATATAGTCCACACAAGGTATTAAAATCGGCGTATGGGTACAACTCCACCGAATTAGCTAAATTCCGATTCAAACCACGCAAAAATGAGACATCTTTTGCTCCTCATTCTCCTCTAATTCTCCCATCAAAGCCAAACTTTCGAACTCATCAATATATTCACTAATACTCAACTTTCCTTGCACAAAATGGGCAATCTTACGGTACAAGGTCAATTTATGCGACGTTTACATACCTTTTGTGGAGTTTTCATTTCAACGAGTTTCAAGAAGTAATCTTTTCTTTCCCCGCACGATACCTTTGCACTTTCACCCCCTCGAACCAAAGAGAAGCACCCTTACCCAACTTAAGAATCACATACTTGCAACGTTTCTCATCGTCAAGATCTTTAAACTCAAACATGCAATCATTCTTACGTTCCCATTCCAAGTAAACTTCAGGATCTGTCCCGCCAACGAACTCCAGAAGTTCGTTAACATTGAACTCGTCGACATGGCGCGGGGGACGTTCATAATCACCACGCCTAGGTTGCCAACACTGGTCGCGTTGTTCCGGTATGTCACGTAACGCGTCGCGAAGTTTCGCCAAGAAATCAGCATCGTTGAAATCCATAACGCCAAAAGATCAAGAACCGGGTCTCTAATGCCACTAATGATATGAGTATCTATCGGACACCGCAGAAGGAAATTTCACGAGCGGAAACTAATAGCAACAAACAGTCACAACAAATGAATCAGGGTCGGATGAAGCGGGAACAGTAATCACACTCGGACGACGAACAACAACTACGAACAAGACGATCCAAACATGTGACAGCAGATATGATACGAATCACGATCAGTTATGAATCACGATTTATATGAAGCGGAAGTATATTTCACGAACAAACGGCAAACGAATATCACTCCAATGAACAACACCACGAACGAATCGGCCGATCAAAGACGGTCCCGATCGGACGAACATAAAAACAATGAAATTTGACGAGCTAGACCTATAACTCATCAAAGATGATCTCTTCCCAAGACCTATTGAGAATTGATCGGATTAGAATTGGAGAACGCGTCGAACAATAATCAAGAATTTGTGTTTGAAAATCGTCAAACAATTAGAACTTAAAGAGAGCAAAAAAATCAACTTGTGTATTCCATAATCATTCAAATCGGCCGAGCTATAGGAGATATATATAGCCTCCTAACCCTAGTAACATAAATAAAGGCTATTCCCTAAAACGCCCTTAAACAAGTTCGGGCTACTATCGTTTAAGGAAAATACTAAACGAACAAAGCAAAGCAAAATAGAGCTGCACATGTCGCACCCTTATTAAATACGTCCTACTACGAAATAAAAAAAACAATAAATTAAGTTATCCCGAGCCCGACCACCAAAGTCACTCCAAGCCTCGTGTCTGTTTTCTCGCCCAAGTACGTAGTTGCATGCGCATTGGGGGCTGCATGGCCGCTTACGTCGATCATCACCTCGTCTTCTTCCCTCGGACTCATCAATCCCGTATCAAAAGCTCTCTACAAACAAACAGAGACCTAAACTAATGTCAGAAAAACAACAAACACTTTGCCTATATATCATCATAAATTCAACCAAACTTTACCCCCGACAACCACCTGATATGAACTAAAAGATCAAACAAAAGTTTAAGACATTTGAAGAAGATATATATAGAGATAGTTTCGGACCTTTAGCACCTCCAAGATGCTGAAGGGAGCCGATGAACCGGCGATGCAATTCCGGCTACCAACACTGCTTTTGCTTTGTAGCAGATTGATGGTGTCTAGTCGTGAGATTTGATTGAAAATTATAGTTACACAAGGGGATCCCAATCTGGTAGAACATTATTGTGGGAATGAAGGAGGACGTGTAGGGCAAAGAGGAAAGATGAAACACACCGCTGGAAGCAAAGCGGTGAGGTAAGAGACGGGCGACAGTGAAGCGAACCCCAGCGAAGCATGAACTGAGTGTACAAGAAAAAGAAAGAAATAAAAAACGAAGAGAAGACTACGCAAAGAAGAGGAATGAAGGAGGTGTTTTCACGTGGACCGTCGAAACAGATAGGTTGCGAGGCAAGGAGGTGAAGAAGACAGGGCAAACAGAAGGCGGGCGATGAAAGATCGCCTCTTCTTACTTATGCTACAATTAATAAAAGTAAATTTAATAGAATGCGATGTCCTTATAGAAAGAATGATCAGAATGCCTGCATCTCAAGTGTAAGTGCCAAAAATGCCCGCGCTGGAAATGTTCCGCCCAAAATACCCACGGGATACGCATCTCCCACATGTGCATCCCGTACTGTTCATCGTTCTCCCTTCAGTTCTCTCTCTCACTCTCGGCGACCTCTCCCTCCTCTTGCATCTCGCATCTTTCCTTCACCAACACTCATCCGGCCACCAAAGCTCTAACAAAACTGTTGATTTTCTGTGTTACAAACTTGCTGGGCGGAAAAAGAAATTACAACTGGAATACAAAAAAAAGTACAACTCGAAAAACAGAAACTACAAACTCGTACGGAAATGAAAATACAAAACTCGAAACAGAATTGAAAATAGAAGAAAATAAATTATAAAACCGTAAACTAATGTCGAGTCGAGGAATCCTCTATCCGCAAGATGAAATACGCCCTGGTAGTGCTCTCGGTTTTGACGTATCGCCCCCAAAGATAAAATGGCAACGTCTCGAAGGTAGTAGCACCACAAGACCTACGAGCTTCGGCGAACTTGAACAAGGCGAGGACGAAGCTGATACTATGAACTATGAACTATATGCTTTATGCTGGAGTTTCGAAAATTGCATGTACAAAAGCAAAGGAATGCATGCCTATTTATAGGCCATTCACACCTGCAGGGGGGTTTAAACACAGCCCTTATGGCTGTCATAATACAGGTATTCATGCCTGCATTAAACACAGGAGTTTCGAATTTCAAAAGTTGGCAGGAGTTACAGAATTCAGACCTGCCAATTACTCCTCCTCATAACACCTGGGAGGTTACTTAGGGTTGATCAATTTGAACACCTGACGCACTGACCGTATTGACTTCTTAACCATTTGACGGATGTACCTGGACATCCTTATTTGCACATACGAGCCCAACTACGTTGTTGAGCTTGTCCAAAAAATTCTTTAAGCTAGCCCAAGGCCTAGCTCACGGCCAAGCCCACGAACCGGCCCAAAGACCAGTCCAAAGACCAATTGCCAAGATCCAAGATCCAAGTCCAAGATCAAGATTATGGCCAAGGTCCACGGTCCACAGCACGCGGCACGCGGCTCGCGGCCGCGGCCGAGGCCGAGGCGAGGCAGGCGGGCGGCAGCGACAGCGCGCGCGTGTGTGCGCGTGTGGGCTTTAAGCCCATACACATGTTCCATTAATTATTACATGCATAAAGGTAACTCCTTATATACTAGAATAGGGTTATTATACAAACATGTCACTAAAGTTTACCAAAAAATGCAATTTTGTTACTAAAGTTTTTTTTGTTACAACCAGGTTACTAAAGTAAACGTGTTTGTCATCTGGGTAACTATAGTATTAAAATATTACAGAAATGTTATCGCGAGAGTGGGCTACCGGCTAATAGCCGATTTCATTATCCACGTCAGATTTATGACCGTTGCTTGTTTTTTTTTGGATTATTTATATGCAAAACGGGTTTATCCCGTTTCTTTCTTCTTCCCCAAACCCACCCAAATCCAATTCTTCAAAATCCACCCTGGTAGAAGGTTTCTTGGCTGTGGTGAAATAGCAAGGTGTCGATTCTTCAAAATCCAAACACAATGTCGATTCTTTGTGGCTGTGGTGAAATAGCAAGGTGTCGTACATCTTGGACTCAAAACAACCCTGGTAGAAGGTTTCTTGGCTGTCCTAACTTCATGGATCCAACAAGAAATTGCAACTACTTTAGGTGGGTTGATGTCCCCTTACCAAATCGTTGGTATCAAGCTACTATGTTTCAGCAACATGTTAATTTGGTCAATGCCCAAGCTCAAATTGCTCAAAGCTCTCGAACTGCATTCTACAACAGGCTTTTGATTGTTGTCATGGTTGTGATGTTCATTGTTAGGTTTATTTAGGTGATGTAGTGTTAGATTGTTGGGTTGTAATGATTGTTGTCATTGTTGTGATGTTCATTGTTAGGTTTATTTAGGTGATGATGTAGTGTTAGATTGTTGGGTTGTAATGATTGTTGTCATGGTTGTGATGTTCATTGTTAGGTTTATTTAGTTGATGATGTAGTGTTAGATTGTTGGGTTGTAATCTTTGTTGTCATGGTTTCTTTTGTATCCAATGAAATGGATAGATTGTAAGTGTTTTAACTATGTAATGAAATGAATTAGTTTACATATGATTTACAATATTGGAGTACATGAGGTAGTATGGATTCGCAAATACATAAGTTGCATTAAAATGTGGTAGTTTACAAGGCAAAATTGGACCAAATGAAACTAATATGCATACCGCATATACGAACATTAAAAGTTGAACAAAGTGTTTACATATGGCAAATTTACAAAACGACCTCACTAGTGGCTTGCCATACAAACTTAGTTGCGGTTATACCGCATATTATCCGGAGTTAACCACGGAACTTAAGCCGCTTGATCCTCTCGATTCCCTCCTTATGAACACCGGTGGTGCACCCTTTCTTCTTTGCACTTGTTGATTGTGCAGACCCTTTCTTCTTTGCACTTGTTGATTCTTGAGCCTTTTTGGGGACACTTTCTTTGATTATGACCAGCTTCTTTCTGATTGTACATTGGTTTTTGAAGGTCCTTCTTTTCCATTTGTGGGATGACTTCTTTGATTATGCCCAGCTTTCTTTACAAATCTTACAATGATTTGCCGCCCTTTTCTACTAATCTCGGACCTATTTCCACCATCTCCCTTCTCAAATGCATCCCTCTTTCTCTTATATCCTGGTCTTCCAGGCATCCTTCTTTTTATTGGTGGTAATGGCTTCTGATACTCCGTTGAAGGCCATTGATCCATTCCATTCATACTTTCAATGAACTTACTATAAGCAGCCACATACTTATCCTTACTATACCAATCAGATACATAATCTTCTGGATCTTTGTGAAGAAAATATATTGCTGCAAAACCATGTTCACATGGATACCCATTCAGTTGCCAACCCCTACAACTACAAGTCCTCAACCTTTCATCCACTTTAAAACCTTCATAACCACTCCTAACCTCAAACCTACTCTCACCACTTGCAACTACTTTCCAATTCCTACAATTAAATACCAAACATTTCAGACATTTGATATATTAAAATTATAAGGAATAAATGAAATTAGAAATATGTTATGAGAGATACCTGTGTTTATCCTTTAGAAGTTCAAACTTTTTCCTAATGTTAGGACAGATAGTATCAGACCACTTGGTATGTTTTTCCCTCATCTTTTGCAGTCTTTCCATCATACCCACTCTGATGTCCTCCAACATATTGATGATAGGCTTTCTTCTAGCCTCAACAATCATTGAATTGAAGCACTCACTTATCCCATTTTCAACTGCATCACAACACCTATCTGTCTTAAAAAAGGCTCTGCTCCAGCTTTCAGGGTTTCTGTCCATTAGATGTTTGTGTGCTTCTTTGCTGTTCTGTTTGATACATGTCATAACTTGTTGAAACTTAGCAGGATATGATGCCTTGTATGCTTTCCAGAACAGGTTCCTAAATAGCACACCTGTGAACTTCTTCTGAAGTTAGCATATATGTGCCTTGCACATTGCCTATGCTCGCCAAAGGCATCACATCATTCTGACTTCTATAATTCCTGAAAAAACAATATAAAAGCAATATTTCAATAGACAAAACATTAAATGATAAAATTAAAATGAGGATGAGAATACCTTATGTTGATCTGATATGATTGTCAAACCTTCACCAGCTTCCATTCCTAAATCCTCAATAAGACATTGCATAAACCAACTCCAATTCTCCTTGTTTTCTATACTCACCACATTGCAATTGGAAATATCTGATTATTTCCATCTCTACCAACTGCTGATAACAACTCTCCTTTGCATATTGTTTTTAGAAAACAGCCATCAAGACCAATTATTCTCCTACACCCTGCTAACCATCCTTCTTTCAGACCTTTAAAGCATACATAGAAGCAATTAAAATAGTTCTTCCCATCAGGCATTGGTGTTACACCAACCCTACAAGTAGATCCCTCATTTGAACTTAGAATCTCAGCTGCATAAGACCAACACCTTCCATAGTGATCTTCTAAACAGGTCTCATATTGCTTTAAAGCTTTGATTTTTCCCCTTCTAGCTAGACTAATAGAAACTTTGCATTTATATTTTTTAAGTACTAAAGCCACAATCTCCCTAGGTTTTATACCAGGATTAACCAAAATCCTTTTTGCAAAATTTCTTGCAATCCAGTTACTTGTTACCAATGTACCATATTCATATGTCCTAGAGCACACATGTTGATCATTCAGTGTTTTGATCTGAAATGATTGTTCTTCTTGCATCCAAGATGCCCACAACCTAAATGGACATTTTTTTCCTTGATCATCTCTTGAACATTTAGCTAGGAGTCTCTTATGGTTATTAACTTCAAAAAATATCTTATAACCATTTGCCAATGCATAGAAAGTCAGTGCTCTTTTTAGTTGGTCAGGATCCTCAAACCTTTCACCTAACTGTGGTCTCATGGACTTCCATTTGAGATTAGGATCATGGATAGGCCAGTGATCACCTAACCTATCTTGATCATCTTTAGGGTCAACATGCACAACTTCTTTTTCAACAAAATCATCCCTAGGCAACCCATTGAGAACACTAGTCAAAAAATTCTCATCAAACATCTTAGAGGCTTTTTTCTTAGGTGCAGGGGCTGTTCTCCTAATCCTAGAAGCTAAGAGTTCTTCCTCACCTTCAGACAAATGGTCAACAGATGCAGTATCACTTTCACTCTCACTACAATAATCATACAGATTATAATCATCATCCTCTAACTCACTATCACTATCAGATAAAGGGTCATTGTGCTCAGTAGTTGTTGCATTCAGTTCAAAGAGAGTATGTGTTGCATATATGTGCAAAACATGGTCATTCTGTACACCACATTGGACACAATCATCAAAGTCACTTTCAGATTTTATAGCTTTCAATCCTAAGTGAAATTCTAAGCGAGGGACCAAATAAAACAGACTTGATGAATCCAAGACATTCACTTTGCAAAAGTTTTATGAAACCAGGTAAATCTAATGAAACTAAATCAACATTAGGTATTTCGGTAAGGATTTCATAGTCATATGAAAGAGGATCTCTTGCAAAAACACCACCCCGATGATACTTTATCAAAAAGAGGAAGATGGTGATTCCAATTCCATACGAAACAAAACCAAACATCAAAATAATATTAATTTTAATGTTACCCTAAATTTATAAAACCCTAATTATTTGTTACAATTAAACAATGACTGGATAACTGAAAAAAAGATTAATGAATCATAAATAATAACCTTTTACAACAGGAAGAAATCGATTGGGGGTTTGTTGTTTTTCGGGTTAAGAAATCGATTTGGGGAGAGAGTTTTGTTGCCGGGTGAAAGTGAAATGAGTAAAGGATTTGGAAATGTAACCGGTATCAATGGGTAAAAATATCTTTAGTTACTTAAGTAACCGGTTACAAAACTTTAGTAACCTGGTTGTAACAAAAAAAACTTTAGTAACAAAATTGCATTTTTTGGTAAACTTTAGTGACATGTTTGTATAATAACCCTACTAGAATAATGATGGTTCATTATTCAATGTGGGATTCCATCCCTTATTAATTCACAATTAAGTGACAAAATTTAATTCACTATTTGTCACTCACTGGGAATCGGTTTAGAGAAAGTGAATATACCACGATCATCTACTCAGAATGTAGATCGATCTTATAATATTTAATTTTAAAAAATAAAATTAAAATCATTAACGATTCCAACAATCCCCCACATGAGTGAAAATAGCCCAAACGTAATATGCAGACTCAAGCTCAGTCCTCAAGAGGCGTTAAAGTACAAGGATCGGTAGTTCGTGACTTTGAACCTTCCATAGTTAACATCATCGGGTATACATGTGGATTAGTGGCTTGATGCTTTGAACTATTCCCCCACAACGTGCACCGAGACAATGGTGCTAACACTTGAACACCTCAACATCATCCGTTCTCACGTTTTGTGTCCTTTGAGGGCCTTGGACACTCATTTGGATTCATAAGTGTATTTCATGAAGCGGCCCCCACTTCCTAATTATATAGGTGATTCTTTACTGAGTATCTTGCCATACTTAACCTCCTCGAGATCTTTAGGAATCATTAAAAGTCATAGACTTAACCTCACCACTAGGCAAGCTTTCAACACTCAATTTCTCTATAGGGAATAAACTTAGATGAGTGTTTCACACGAACTCTCATAGCTTAGTTCTCCCATTGAACCAAGTTCTTGGGATCTCCAGTCATCTTGGTTGGGTTACCACTATGATAATTCTCAATTTGTGAATTTTAAACCCGTTCCCTCTAGCAATTTATCATTTGATCACGGTTTAACCCTTTGGTTAGCGGATCAACTAGATTATCCAATGACCTCACATAGTCAATAGAGATAACCCCACTTTTGATCAAATGTCTCACGGTATTATGGTGTCGACGAATATGTCGAGACTTTCCTTTATACATGTTACTTCTCGCCCTACCAATAGCAGCTTGGCTATCACAGTGAATCATCACTGCAGGCACTGGCTTGGACCAACATGGAATATCTTCTAAAAAGTTTCTGAGCCATTCGGATTCTTCACCAGCTTTGTCCAAAGCTATGAATTCCGATTCCATGGTGGATTGGGCTATACACATTTGTTTCACGGACTTCCACGAGACAGTTCCACCCCCAATGGTAAACACGTAACCACTTGTAGAAAATGAACTTTTCGTATCGGATATCCAATTCGCATCACAGTATCCTTCAAGTACCGGGGATATCTCGAATAGTGTAGCCCAAGGTTTTGAGTATACTTTAAGTACCCCAAAACTCTAACGAGAGCTTTCCAATGCTCTTTTGCTTGGATTGCTCGTGTAACGACTCAATTGTTCACAACGCAAGCTAAATCGGGCCGAGTGCAATTTGTAAGATACATTAAACACCCAATGACTCGTGCATATTCTTCTTGTGCAATGGGGTCCCCTCGATTTTTGCTCAAGTGATCATTTAAATCTATTGGGGTCTTAGCCGGCAAGCTATCAAAAGCATTAAACTTCTTGAGAACTTTCTTGGCATAGTGAGATTATGTCAAGATGATTCCATCTGATTTTCTCAAAATTTTCATTCCAAGAATCACATCGGCTAGCCCCATGTCTTTCATGTCAAAATTTCTTTTTAACATGTTCTTAGTATCGTTAATCACGTGTATATTGTTACCCATGATTAACATGTCATCTATATAAAGACACACAATAACATAACTGTTATTAGTGTTCTTAATATAAACACATTTATCACACTCGTTTATTTTAAAACCATTTGATAACATTACATTATCAAATTTCAAGTGCCACTGTAGTGGAGCTTGTTTCAATCCATATAGAGACTTAACCAGTTTGCATACCTTTTTCTCTTGTCCAGGTACTACACACCCTTCAGGTTGTTCCATATAGATCCCTTCATCCAGATCACCGTTCAGAAAAGCAGTCTTAACATCCATTTGATGAATCTCAAGATCGTGCAAAGCAGCAATCGCGAGAAGCACTCGAATAGATGTAATTCTCATTACAGGTGAATAGGTATCGAAAAAATCATACCCTTCCTTCTGTTTGAAACCTTTGACTAATAAACGAGCTTTATACTTGGCAATTGACCCATTAGCCTTGTACTTTGTTTTAAGGATCCATTTGCATCCTAAGGGCTTACAACCTTCAGGTAAATCAACCAAAACCCAAGTTTGGTTTTGTAAAATTGAGTCAATTTCACTCTGAACAGCTTCTTTCCAGAGCAACTCGTCTGGTCTGGCATAAGGTACTTTGATCGATGTTGGTTCTTCATCCAACATGAATGCTATGTAGTCAGGTCCAAATGTCTTTGGTGTCCTAACTCTACTACCATATCTTGGTTCTACATCTCCCAGATTAGATCTCGATCGCTTGCGTGACTTTGGATCTACATCCACAGGTTTTGAACTTGTTCCTTCATCTTTAACTCTATTGCTAGAATTGTTCTCAACTTTATCATTATCCTTACAAGGATATATGTTTTCAAAGAATACAACATTCTTTGATTCAATTGTTGTTCCTACAGTCGTTTCAGGAACTTCTGACTTGTGGATAACAAACCAATAGGCACTACTGTTTAGTGCATACCCAATAAAGATACAATCGACCGTCTTAGGTCCGATTTTAACTTGTTTAGGTAGAGGTACCTCAACCTTAGCCACACACCCCCACACTTTGAGATATTTGTATGAAGGTTTTCTACCTTTCCACAACTCATAAGGGGTAATATCCTTACCTTTACGTGGAATCTTATTCAATATGTAGTTGGCTGTCAGGACAGCTTCCCCCCACATGTTCTGGGGCAACCCTGAACTAATCAATAAGGCATTCATCATATCTTTAAGGGTTCGATTCTTACATTCAGCAACGCCATTAGATTGTGGTGCATATGGAGCTGTTGTTTGATGAATTATACCACTTTCGTTGCATAATTCCTCAAACGGGGCTACATATTCGCCACCTCTATCGCTTCGAACCATCTTAATATGATAGCTTAATTGATTCTCGACTTCATTCTTGAAGTTCTTAAAAACTTCAATAGCCTCATCTTTACTTCTCAAAAGATAAAGATAACAATATCTTGTGCAGTCATCTATAAAAGTGATAAAGTACTTCTTACCACCTCTAGTTTGCACAAACTTTAAATCACATACATCTGTGTGAATTAATTCAAGGGGTTTTGTGTTTCGTTTTACCGAATGAAACGGAAGTTTTGTCATTTTTGCCTCAACACAAATCTCACAATTGTTTTGAGTATTGACTTCATTTAATTTTAGTAAATCTAAGTTTACTAATCTTTTTATAGCATTTAGATTCACATGACCTAATCTACAATGCCATAAATTAGAACACTCAGTCAAGTAAGAGGAAGCAGTAGCATTTTCATTAGCATTACTGGACTTGGTTACATGGCGTTTAGCCAAAGCATTAAGTTTAAAGAGTCCCTCCGTGAGGTAACCCTTACCAAGAAACCTATCAAATGTTTTTATGATAATTCTATCCGACTCAAACACTAGTTTAAACCCCTTTTTAACTAGTATAGAGCCTGAGATCAAATTCTTCCTCATATCCGGAACATGAAGCACATTCTTCAAGGTGAGTGTCTGTTCGGACGTAAGTTTGAGGTCCACTTCTCCAACTCCAATAATTTCAGATGAAGCTGGATTCCCCATGTTGAGCTTCCTCCCCTCAACAGCTTGATAGTTCTTAAACTGGCTCCTATCGGCACCAACGTGGGCGGTCGCACCAGTGTCGACGTACCAACCACCTTGGTTCTCATCGTAGTTGACTTCTTCGGTGACCACAGCAGCAAGGTCATCCTCTTTCCATCTGCCGTTAGTCTCAGCGATGTTGGCAACATGTTTCTTTTTCTTGTTGGCCTTCGGCTTTCGACAGTCTTTCGCCGTGTGCCCATGTTTGCCACAGTTGAAGCAATCGCCATCAAAATTCTTGACTGGTTGTTTCCCTTTGCTCTTGTTTTGGACAATTGGACGAGCTCTTTTATTAGTGGGACCGCCATGCTCCAACAGATTGGCCTTAGCATCTATCAGGCCTTTTAGTTTGTGGTCATTTTTGCGCACGTCTGACTCGATGCGCAGTTTCACAATCAAGTCTTCAAGAGTCATCTCCTTTGTCTTGTGCTTGAGATAGCTCTTGAAGTCTTTCCAACCGGGGGGCAACTTCTCGATCACAGTTGCAACAGTGAAAGCGTCCGGCAGGACCATTCTCTCGGCATTGACATCATGAATGATGAGTTGGAACTCTTACACTTGTTCCATGATTGGCCTTGAGTCAACCATCTTGTAGTCCAGATACTTGGCGACTACAAACTTCTTTGTACCTGCATTATCACTACGGTACTTCTTTTCAAGTGCTTCCCACATCTCTTTTGATGTGTTTACAACAGAATAAACATTGTACAAACTATCTTCTAAGGAATTTAGAATAAAGTTTTTACAAAGATAGTCTCCATTATGCCAATTGTCATAGGCAGCTCGGACTGTGAAACTAGTCTCTTGAGCACTTGGCACCGGTGGCGCATCTTCCTTAAGGAACTTCGCAAAGCCCAATGTTGTCAAATAGAACAACATATTCTGTTGCCACCTTTTAAAGTCGGCTCCACCAAACTTTGGCGGCTTCTCGGCGGCAGGCATCATCCTTGGCCCCGAGGTTGTTCCAAAAAGGAACCACTCGTGTTGGACCCGTAGACTCCAACACTAGATCCTAACATGGACCCAACGGTACCACTAAAAGTGGAACCTACGGTGCCACTTGAGGTGGATCTACCGGTAGTTAGAAAAGGGTTCGAAAATACCCATGGAGTTGTTGATGAGGTAGTTGAGCTCATCATGCTGGACATGGTTGCGGCAATGGTGTTTGCCACGTTCGAAGCAGTGGTCGCGGAGGCAAAGGCAGCGGTGGTGTTGGAGTCGGTGGAAGCAGCGGTTGTCATCTCCAGTTGTAGGATTTAGCAAGTAACTATTTCGTCTTGCGCTTGTTGATTTTATGTGTTACAAACTTGCTGGGCGGAAAAAGAAATTACAACTGGAATACAAAAAAAATTACAACTCGAAAAACAGAAACTACAGACTCGTACGGAAATGAAAATACAAAACTCAAAACAGAATTGAAAATACAAGAAAATAAATTATAAAACCGTAAACTAATGCCGAGTCGTGGAATCCTCTATCCGCAAGACGAAATACTCCCCGGTAGTGCTCTCGGTTTTAACGTATCGCCCCTAAAGATAAAACGGCAACGTCTCGAAGGTAGTAGCACCACAAGACCTACGAGCTTCGACGAACTTCAACAAGGCGAGGACGAAGCTGATACTATGAACTATGAACTGTATGCTCTATGCTGGAGTTTCGAAAATTGCATGTACAGAAGCAAAGGAATGCATGCCTATTTATAGGCCATTCACACCTGCAGGGGGGTTTAAACACAGTCCTTATGGCTGTCATAATACAGACATTCATGCCTGCATTAAACATAGGAGTTTCGAATTTCAAAAGTCGGCAGGAGTTACAGAATTCAGACCTACCAATTACTCCTCCTCATAACACCTAGGAGGTTACTTCCGGGTTGGACTGAATTTGAACAGTCAGGACGCACCTGGACTGTATTCAGCTTCTTAACCATTTGACGGATGTACCTGGACATCCTTATGTGCACATACGAGCCCAACTACATTGTTGAGCTTGTCCAAGAAATTCTTTAAGCTAGCCCAAGGCCTAGCTCACGGCCAAGCCCAAAGACCAGCACAAAGACCAAGATCCAAGATCCACGATCCAAGGCCAAGGCCAAGGTCCAAGTTTCACGTCATGCGGCACGCGGCTTGCGGCCGCGGCCGAGGCCGAGGCGAGGCGGGCGGGCGGCGGCGGTGGCGCGCGCGTGTGGGCTTTAAGCCCATACACATGTGCCATTAATTATTACATGCATAAAGGTAACTCCTTATATACTAGAATAATGATGGTTCATTATTCAATGTGGGATTCCATCCCTTACTAATTCACAATTAAGTGACAAACTTTAATTCACTATTTCTCACTCACCGGGAATCGATTTAGAGAAAGTGAATATACCTCGATCATCTAATCGGAATGTAGATCGATCCTATGATATTTAATTTTACAAAATAAAATTAAAATCATTAACGATTCCAACAAAAACACCACAGAATAATCTCCATCTCATCTTATTCATCTTCCATGTATCTATTTCTCTCCCCCGACCCCGCAGGGGCCTGTACAAGCTTCATCGGAAAACGATGAAGAAATTTGGATTTGATTTGGGTTTTTCAAATCCATCAGTAAAAATGGATTAGAAAGAACATAGGTTTGTAGAGGATTCAATTGGGAGTCGATTGGTATATAGATTAAACCAAACGTATCCAGATTTTCCCACTTATCGCAGGATCTGGGAAAGGTATGATGTACACAGTCTTGCCTTCATTCAAAAGAATGAAGAGGCTATTTCCAGAAAGACCCCGGCTTGTGTGTCTATATGTGTAACAAATATAAATTAATACTCTAAATGTGGAATCTGATACAGTAATATCAATAGTGACCGTTGTAAGTCACTTATATTCCTCTGTATATCCACACCACTTGACATGTTGCCCACTATTCTTAAATCACATGCCTTCCTGCCCAAAAGAATTCAAAGAAAACACAACATATGGATTGAATATATATATATATATATATCACATTGACTTTCAAAACATTTTTGGGCTCCCCGAAGGTTTTCGAAACAATTTCACAATAATTTAATTTTTATTGAAATTCATTGATTTTCATGAAACATATTTAACAAAACCCCGAGTAGTTTTCGAAAAACATTTTCGTTGAATGTTTACATCAAAATTTTATTAAAATCCTTTTTGGATTCGCGGCCCCATAACTGTTTTCACAACCCGGAGAGGAGTTACATTTCTACTGGGATTCAAGGTCCCACAAAATCAGATATTTATAAACTGTTAGGGTCCATGGCCCAAGTCAATCACTTTCATCAAAATGAGGATCCGCGAACCAAATTATCTTTCATAATTGGTCCCAAGGTCATCCCTCAATCGCTCTTATAGGTTCGCCACTCATCGCACCCGTGGTTGCATGGTATATAGGGAATCCCCATGCCTCGAACAATCTCACCTAGTAGGATGATCCTTGGCTCCAACTGTCTTGATACCAATCCTTTCAAGAAGAAGGGGCTTCAAGTGTGTCATACACATATGGTTGGTATCAGTGACTCAGCACATAATAAGTATCCTTAGTCGAGAAGCGCACCAGAGCAGCTCACTTGGTCACCGCAAAACTGACGTTCACTACAAGCCAGAAGTCGTCCCTTGAACATGTCCACCACGTTTCCCGTGCATGGATGGTAGCACCGGACGTACACTCTGGACAAGATCCACACATGGCAGCGTAACATGATCCGAAAACACTCCCGCCCTCATCGACTTCGGATACCTCTCGACAGAAATACATAGTTCACACAAGTCACGTAATCTACATAATTCACGTAGGTTATCCATTAAGATTAGTCAATCAATATTAATACAAACTATGTGCTATAAAATGAAACCTAATTATAATACATACGTACCTTATTTAGCGTAATGCATATCATACTTATATACTTAACCACCTTACTAGGGGAATAACCCTAACAATCACGAATCTCTTGATGATATACAGCTATTCGCAACATTAGAGTTAGCAGAATTACAACAATCTGACGCGTACTTACTAAATAGCTTACTTTCTATAGACTCATACTGTAAGTATACAGTGCATGATCAATATAACTGAAGTAAAGTATAAGAAATGTGATCATAGAACTTGCATGTCAAGCTAGGGAATCGGGACAGTTCAGTGGATTCGTGAATGTAGCTCTGGGCCACTCGATTCAGACCCTCAATACTGAATAAAGTTGGTGAATTCGATTGAAATGGACTTCCTAGAATGACTCCCCAATGTTAAACGAATGTTTGGTGCCTCAAAATAGGATCAAGTTCAAGTTTATAAGGAGAGGGACGAAGTTGGATAGGAGAACGGAGGGAAAATCAAGAAGGAGGTCCCAAACACCTCTATATATACTAAACCCCGTCCCTAGGTTGGCATGGCCATAACGGCCGCTACCAAGGGTTCTTAGATGCCGCTATCATGGCAGCACTTCAGTTGCGACTTATAGATGCTTATCGTGGCCGATCTAAACTTTCTGGACACTTCGTTCGACCGACCTCATAGCGGCTGTAATATACTACTCATTACGCCCGTAAGGACTCATTCCTTTAGTTATGTTACACTTGTCTTCTACTGTAATGTCCGCAAATTCGATTTCCGGTAATTTTCTTTTTTTGGCGAGAGTTCGTTTTGACGACTCGCTTGGGACCGTTTCATCATTATGAGAAAGATTAATTCTGCACTTTTTGACATCCGAGTTCGTTTCGGTGCCATTTTGTTGAGTTCCGTGCTTTTTGGCGACTTTTCCGCACTTGAGTTCGATTCTTGCGAATCTCGTTCGAAACTGCTGTTTCGAGTTTCCCGTAAGTCTGTTTAACTTTGTTATACGTGTTGTAAACTTCAGTTTGGTTATTCGATCACGTATCGTGATGGGCCATTTTATAATTTACCCAAAGTTGTGGGTATCCGCATTCGTAATTGTTGTCTTGACCCTTTTTCTTGGTCGGGTGCGATTAATTGTTGCATGGTATTTCATTTCGGGTCGATGTAGTTGTCCGCGAGCATTTCGTCGTGTTCGTTCCGTGCGTTTTTGGAAATTGAGTTGTCGGATCATGACGGCTGAGCACTGGCCGGACAGGTGTGGCATGCACTGTCGGAAGTGCTGGGCACTGGCCGGGCATGCGCGGCAGGAACCGGCATAGCGTGCGCTACTGCCGGAAGGCTGCGCACGCTAGCTCGGCAGGTGTAGCGCATGCTGCCGACCGGGTAGCGTACGCTATCGGGCTGGGCAGAGGGGTTACTGGAGTACTGGACTCGGGGAGGATCGGCAGGTAGCGCACGCTACTGTCGGTCGTGGCGTGTGCTAATCGAAATGTGTAGCGCACGCTGCCGGCCGACTAGTGTACGTTACTTGGCCGAGCAGTTTGGTTCAGAGGGTTCTGGACAGGTTGGCTAGCGCGCACTAGCGTCCGCACAGTGCACGCTATCGGGGTCGGGCGGGCAGGTCTCAGTAGGCAGGTTTTGTCAGCAGCGTCGGGTTGCGTGGGCCCCGGCCGAAGGTGCTCGGCCGAAGCTGCCCATTAGCGCACGCTACCCGGAAGGCTTAGCGCACGCTAATGCCTACTTCTATAAATGTGACAGAGCAGTCGCATTTTCACTCGTTTTTTATTTCCTTTCTTTTCTGTCTGTGGCTGGGGTTTCGGAGGAGGCGAAGCTATATTGTTAAATAACAAATCCACGAAGTTCTTGAGTTCATATCATTGATTGATCATCCTATATCATCCTTTGATCCAGCGAATCAAGGTGAGATTTCCTAGAACCCCATTTTGAGAAATTTTGGGGTTTTTGCGTTTTTGTCCGATTCGTTTCGTATTGTTGATTAATCCATGATGGGTATGATTAATCCTAGTAGTATTCTTGTGTTTAACATCATTTAATCTATTGTTCTTCGTCGAGTCAAGGTATATTTCTTGATTTCCTTCGAGTTGACTTTTGGGGGGATTTGTTCTTGATTTCATTTTCCATCCATTTTTGATGAACCGATTGTTGTAAAATGATGTTTTTAAACATATCCTATGGATTGAATATCCATATTTCGGTTGGGAAGTCCATTTTCATGTTTTGTCGGGTCAATTCGTGTTCTTGGCCGTTTTGGGGGAAACCCTTGAACTTTTGTCGTTTGTTCCTTGAATTCAACGGCTTTAAGTCGTGTTATGGAATTCATTTTCATTGTTGTTATTGTCCTTCGTAATTTATTATCGCGAGTTAGTGTTCGGTGGAGTCGGCGGGTTCGTAGTCGGTTCGTGCCAACCTACTTCGGTCGATTCTCTGCATTGTTCTTATTCGAGGCAAGTACCTTGTCCATACATTTCTTGTTTTGTGGATATGATGATTGGTGATCATCTTGGTATGTTTGTTTGTTTGTTTGAAATGAGTTTTCAAAAGATTCGGCTAGCCTCGTTAAAGGCTCACTTTCAAAACGCGTGTGTTTTGTAAATTGTATGGGTTGTAAGTGACTAAGTGAATCCTTTGGATATGTTTGGTGTTGATGTTGCGCTTGATAATGCGTGTGTACGTATATTGCTTCTTTCCGTCGCGTTATGGTTGACGTGGTGTTTTGCTAAGTGTTTGATGCCTCTGGGTGAATTGTTTGGATATCCTTGGTGTGATATGTTATTTGTGCATGATTGCTTCGCTCACCTCGGGAGGGTCCGACGGGGCCACGGATGTAACACCCCCAATTCGCTCAGGGATATTACACGCCGTAGAACTTTTCCTCAAGGATCTACCAGGCTGGTAACAACATAGAACGTCTCAACAATGCCTTTAAGGCTAAAATGACTCAGTAGACTGATTTGGTCTTTCAGTAAATACATACAACTCATTACATGCCCACACAGGGGTCGAATACAACACACTCCCGTACAACGGGAAAGAATACTACAGCGGAAAAATAAAATATAACTAAACCAAAGACATCATACGGATCCTCGTGTGATTAGTATCGTTCATGTTTCATCATCCTTCGTGCCGACCCTGTGTTATGCTCCCAAACCTGAATGCAAAAACAGACATCCAGCCCCTGAATACTCGGGTGTTAGTAAAACTCCACTGTTTTGCTAGTGCAAGAACAAAGTGCAAATACGAGCCATACAATTGATATTCCACGAATAACAATAACCAGGAATCCTCAAAGATCCAAACGTAACGAAAAGTACTTCCCGAGGCAAAAGTTTGGGTAAAACATTTCAAAACCGAAAGATCACAAATAAAGGGAAATAATTTGTAAAACAGTTTAAAATGCCATCGAGAGTTTTAATAGAAAACAATTTAGGATTACCGAATTATCTTTCCAAAATCAACAGAGGTCACAGCCCAAAGGTTTTGGTTTCGCAAATAGAAAACCGACAACAATTCACAGGGCCAGAGCCCAACATCACGTGTCCTCAACGGACATAAAAATCAACAAAACATAATAGCGCACGCGCATCGCCTAGGATCGGGACGAAGCCACAAATCCCACTCGAGGCCTCGAAGGACCCTCCCGAGCTGGCTAGCGAAACAAATCACACACATCTCACGGTTGGATCAATCACTTGTTGCATCCTGGCCACATGATCACATGCCATGTGCCACCGTAGATTATCTTTGGCGCTCACGGTTGGATCAATCACTTGTTGCATCCTGGCCACATGATCGCATGCCATGTGCCACCGTAGTTTTTATTAGGCTCTAACGGTTGGACCAATCACTTGTTGCATCCTGGACACATGATCGCATTCCATGTGCCACCGTAGGCCCCGCCCACATCCATACATTCACACACAGCACAATACAACACATATATTCAAACAATTCACCCATAGGCATCAAACACTTAGCAAAACACCACGTCAAACCACAACGCACCGAAATGAAATAATATACGTCCACACGCAATACCAAGTGTAACATCAACACCAAACATATCCATAGAGTTCACATAGTCATTCTCAAACCACACCATTCATAAAACAAATGCGTTTTGAAAGCAAGCCTTTAACAAGGCTAAACCGAATCTTTTGAAAGTTCGATTCAAACGACTAAACAACCACATTTACACGATCACTAATTATCGTATCCACAAAACATGAATTATATGGACAAGGTACTTGCCTCGAAACCACGATCGCAACAAGACAACGGATGAAATACGGTCGAACAGCCCCGAACTCCCGAACACTATCAAGAACATGATAACACCGCAATTACTACGAGAATAACACCACACGAATCATCAATCACTAACGGAATTCAACATCGGAATCATCGAGCACCTATAATCCTCTGTAAGGAATAATAAAACATGATTACGACGAGAATCAAGGCCAAAAACAATGGAAATCTCAACAAACTATCAACGAGAACTCATTCGGACATTTAATCGAACATTCAATGTTCGATAATTCCCAAGAACACTCGAATCATCAATCGAGTTGAACAAATCTGAAATATGGATATACAACCCATAGAACACGATTAATAAGGTTCAATAACATCAACAAAATCATCGAAATCAGACGAACAACAAAGATTAAAAAGAAATCTTGAAAGTCAACCCTAGGAGATTTCAAGAGATTACCTCGATTCGACGAAGAACACGGATTGGATGATGATATAATTTACAAGAATCTTCCAAAACGCCTTGGAATTGAGTAGAACCAACCAAGAACTCGAACCCTAGCCTCACCCATCCGACATCCGCGAAGAGAAGAGAAGAAGGGGAGAAAATGGGGTGAGAAACCCGTCTGTCCCCTTATATACACCAGCGACGCATGACCATAACGCACGACCAAGTGCTCGTATGTTTGGTCGTGCGCTAGGCCACTGCCCAGCCATTGACACCACGCACGAGAAACGCGTATGAGTGGTTGCTCATGGGTCCTTCTCGTGCATCCCTGGAGCTCATTGTCGAGCGCTGGATAGCGCATAAGCGCCACGCACGACCACGTGCTCACGTAGCCTGCTCGTGTGATACAATATGAGGCCAATATCGAGCCCGACGCGACCCCGAAACCCGAACCTGAATATGAATCGAAGATACGGTTACGAAGTACTCGCAAAGAAGAAACCAAGCACTAAGAGAACACACGATTCCGACCACCCGAAGGCTCGAAATTCAACAACGGAAAGTAATTACCCCAAACTTTGGGAAATTACGAAAACGTCCCAAAATGTCTGAAATACACGATACACGATCGAAACACCAAACCAAAGCTCGAAAAATGAATAATAACATTCAATGAACTTACAAGAAACTCGAAACAATAGTTTCGGACGAGATTCGCAAGAATCAAACTCAAGTACGAAAAAGCCGCTTAAGAACACGGAACTCAACAAAACGATACCGAAACGAACTCGGATGACAAAAAGTGCAGAATTAAATATTCTCGGATTGTCTAAATGGTCATGAGTGAGTCATCAAAACGGACTCCCGCTAAAAAAAAGAAAATCACTGAAATCCGAAATTGCGGGTATTACATTCTACCTTGCTTAAAAGAAGTTTCGTTCCGAAACTTAAAACAAGTAGGGATAAGAAGTATACCACCAGGAATCTTTCAATGAGATACACAAGAATGCGTAACTAACGCCCAATGGCGAAATGTTACAAACAATGCAAAGGAATATACGGTGTGAAAACACGCTCCACGACGACCAAAACGCCACCGGTAGAGACATAATAAAACCAACAAGTGACAAGCGTCATCAAATAGATAATACAATCTATTCGATTATCCGAACAATCACAAAACACAACGAACGAAAATCAACACGATTGACCAACCTAACGGTACATCAATCAACACGCGAGCCAATCGCTGAACAAATACGGAATTCCACCGCTCAAGGGTTGGAAGATCAAAAACGATACTAATTTCCCGAACATAAGGAAATTAGGAAGGAGTCTGAACGCTCAACAATCACGAAACGGGGTCAACAAAAACTGAACAATCAATGATCGAACCACAACGATCGAGACAACAAAAATCGAACAATCATGTTCGGATCACGAAGAACAATAGGGTTCAACCGACAACTCCAAGGTTCACATCTCGACTCGATATGATCTGGTGAAAACAACAAGATGTGCATTCACATAAGATCCACATGAAAGGGAATAGCAATTGAAAAGTCACAACGACAAACGAGTTATTCTGAAACAATACCACACTCATTCGATCAACAAAAACAAGGGATAGGACAAGCTTAGAAAATGTCAACGAATATAAACGAGTCGACAGAGTCGAGAATACAGAAGTTCAAAATCCGATCCCCTTCGAATAAAAGAACTTAATCTTCGAAATTCGAAATAACATGGCAAGGAAATAACATAACATACAACTGATAGGCCACGTCCCTCAGGGACTCCTCGGAGTCGGTCCTGATATCAGGGCTCAAGTCCGTGCCTCGGAAGGCTCGGTGACCAACTCGAAAAATTGAACATGACGTCCCTCAAGTCCGCACTTAAAACGCATCACAGGCGAGGAAGGACAAATTGCACGTACATTCCCCCCGGCACATCATGGTTGAAATGCCTCGGCTCGACATACCAAAACTACAGATGCTAGATACAATGGAACATAACACCGCAAAACAACATACCGGAGATGCCAACTCAGCATAACATATCAACGCATACAAAAAATCACAACAACAACGGCACCGTTCGATGATTACAACAGCCCGAACGATAGCCAACACACAATCACAAACATCATGAAACAATCACCCATGTGCATAAACGCACAAAAATCTATGCTTTAACAACTCACATTAGTGCGACAACACGCAAATCACCACGAGGCGATAAACAGTAAACACCAGTTCACACCTCTCACAGAGGGCTAGTACAACAAATGCGTGGCAACGCCTCGACGTTCATGCCACCAATTCGATCATACTCGGGAGCAAACATCATAATGACAACGCGAACATCGTATATACATACCCATCCCTCAAACGGGAATGGATAGGTTTTGAAAACGAAAACCTCCTTTGGAAAATAATTTAGAAAAACACCGATCGATCTTGAGTATCACCTTTAAAAAAAATACAAACGTGAAACATCGTTATCGAGACTTTGAAAATCATCTTGCGTTTGAACAAAAATGAGGACACTTTTCTTTTAGTGAAAAACTTTCAAAATATTCGACCCTCGGGTCTAAGTAAAAGTGTTTCTAAAACAATGAAAATATATCAAAACATTTTGGTCCTCGAGGTAGAAGCATTTTGAAACATATTGTGTCACCTTGGATGTACCACGAAAAAATAATTCATTTTAAAAGTACGTCTCGAAATTTATTTTCTAAGATACTCAAGGTTTTCAAAGATAATTCAATGGGCTAGAATGCCCAAAAATTTCAGGTAATTACACAGAACATTATAACGCCGTGGGTTCCACAACGGAACCCACCAGACTAAAAACCATTTACAAAAACGCCAAAAAGGCCGATGACGGTAATATTTCAAAACCTCACAAAAGCCATTTACAAAATACTAAATACCGTCACAAGAATTTCGCCAAAACGATCAAGGCCATAATGCCAAAAACTCGGTTAAGGGAATCGGTTTTCGAAATAAAACTCAGTCGGTAAAATACCGAAAGCCATTACAAAAGAACTCACGCAGTGGGCAAAAGAAATACAGTCAAACATGCACAATCCAGCAACACTACTCCTCATATGAACGAAATATGAGAGTCAAATAACCACATATCACGAAATCAAAATCCGTAAGAGGATTCCGTCAATTAACTCATAATCATACCTGTAACTCGCATCAGACGAGGCAAAAACACAAAGAAGGGAGACTTACATCCACAGGTCGCACGAAGATGATGATCGCCCCACGATACTAATCACGGCCAACAAACTCAGACGACGCGTCGCGACACGACTCAGTCAGACAAAATCCGACGAGACAAAAACTCAACAGACACCACTGACCCGACAGCGTAGGTTTCCGCAACCTAAGCTCTTATACCATTTATGTAACACCCCCAATCCGCTCAGGTATATTACACGCCGTAGAACCTTTCCTCAAGGATCTACCAGGCTGGTAACAACATAGAACGTCTCAACAATGCCTTTAAGTCTAAAATGACTCGGTAGACCGATTTGGTCTTTCAGTAAATATATACAACTCATTACATGCCCACGCAGGGGTCGAATACAACACACTCCCGTACAACGGGAAAGAATACCGCAGCAGAAAAATAAACTATAACTAAACCAAAGATATCATACGGATCCTCGTGTGATTAGTATCGTTCATCTTTCATCATCCTTCGTGCCGAACCTGTGTTATGCTCCCAAACCTGAATGCTAAAACAGACATCCACCCCCCGAATACTCGGGGGTTAGCAAAACTCCACTGTTTTGCTACTGCAAGAACAAAGTGCAAATACGAGCTATACAATTCATATTCCACGAATAACAATAACCAGGAATCCTTAAAGATCCAAACGTAACGAAAGTACTTCCCGAGGCAAGAGTTTGGGTAAAACATTCCAAAACTGAAAGATCACAAATAAAGGGAAACAATTTGTAAAACATTTTAAAATTCCATCGAGAGTTTTAATAGAAAACAATTTAGGATTACCGAATCCTTATCTTTCCAAAATCAACAGGGGTCACAGCCCAAAGGTTTTGTTTTCGCAAATAGAAAACCGACAACAATTCACAGGGCCATAGCCCAATATCACGTGTCCTCGACGGACATAAAAATCAACAAAACATAATCGCGCACGCGCATCGCCTAGGACAGGGACGAAGCCACAAATCCCACCCGAGGCCTCGAAGGACCCTCCCGAACTGGATAGCGAAACAAATCACACACATATCATGGTTGGATCAATCGCTTGTTGCATCCTGACCACATGATCGCATGCCATGTGCCACCATAGATTATCTTTGGTGCTCACGGTTGGATCAATCACTTGTTGCATCCTGGCCACATGATCGCATGCCATGTGCCACCGTAGTTTTTATTAGGCTCTCACGGTTGGATCAATCACTTGTTGCATCCTGGCCACATGATCGCATGCCATGTGCCACCATAGGCCCCGCCCACATCCATACATTCACACATATCACAATACAACACATATATTCAAACAATTCACCCAGAGGCATCAAACACTTAGCAAAACACCACGTCAAACAACAACGCACCGAAATGAAATAATATACGTCCACACGCAATACCAAGTGCAACATCAACACCAAACATATCCATAGAGTTCACATAGTCATTCTCAAACCACACCATTCACAAAACAAATGCGTTTTGAAAGCAGGCCTTTAACAAGGCTAAACCAAATCCTTTGAAAGTTCGATTCAAACGACTAAACAACCACATTTAGACGATCACTAATTATCGTATCCACAAAACATGAATTATATGGACAAGGTACTTGCCTCGAAACCACGATCGCAACAAGACGACGGATGAAATACGGTCGAACGGCCTCGAACTCCCGAACACTATCAAGAACGCGATAACACCGCAATTACTACGAGAATAACACCACACGAATCATCAATCACTAACGGAATTCAAAATCGGAATCATCGAGCACCTATAATCCTCCGTAAGGAACAATAAAACATGATTAGGACGAGAATCAAGACCGAAAACAACGGAAATCCCAACAAACTATCAAAGGGAACTCATTCGGACATTTAATCGAACATTCAATGTTCGATAATTCCCAAGAACACTCGAATCATCAATCGAGTTGAACAAATCCGAAATATGGATATACAACCCATAGAAAACGATTAATAAGGTTCAATAAAATCAACCAAATCATCTAAATCGGATGAACAACAAAGATTAAAAAGAAATCTCGAAAGTCAACCCTAGGAGATTTCAAGAGATTACCTCGATTCGACGAAGAACACGGATTGGATGATGATATAATTAACAAGAATCCTCCAAAACACCTTGGAATTGAGTAGAACCGAACAAGAACTCGAACCCTAGCCTCACCCATCCGACAGCCGCAAAGAGAAGAGAAGAAGGGGAGAAAATGGGGTGAGAAACCCGTCTGTCCCCTTATATACACCAGCGACGCACGACCATAATGCAAGACCAAGTGCTCGTGTGTTTGGTCGTGCGCTAGGCCACTGCCCAGCCACTGACACCACGCACGAGCAACGCGCACGAGTAGTTTCTTGTATGTCCTGCTCGTGCATCCCTGGAGCTCACTGCCGAGCGTTGGATAGCGCACGAGCGCCATGCACGACCACGTGCTCGTGTGGCCTGCTCGTGTGATACAATAGCAGGCCAATATCGAGCCTGACGCGGCCCCGAAACCGGAACCTGAATATGAATCGAAGATACAGTTACGAAGTACTCGCAAAGACGAAACCAAGCGCTAAGAGAACACATGATTCCGGCCACCCGAAGGCTCGAAATTCGACAACGGAAAGTAATTACCCTAAACTCTAGGAAATTACGAAAACGTCCCAAAACGTCCGAAATACACGATACACAATCGAAACACCAATGAACTTATGAGAAACTCGAAACAATAGTTTCGGACGAGATTCGCTAGAATCGAACTCAAGTACGAAAAAGCCGCTTAAGAACACGGAACTCAACAAAACGATACCGAAACGAACTCGGATGACAAAAAGTGCAGAATTAAATATTCTGGAATGTCAAAATGGTCATGAGAGAGTCATCAAAACGGACTCCCGCCGAAAAAAGAAAATCACTGAAATCCGAAATTACGGGTATTACAACGGAGGGAGTCCAATGGGACAGCCCTGGATTCACGAGTGGTGAATAAATTTTACTCACCTTGGGTAGGTTCGACGGGGCCTCGAAGGGAGTCCAATGGGAGAGCCCTGGATTCAAGAGTAAAAACTTCACGAGTTGTGTGTATGTTTGGTGAATGTATTTGCTCACCTCGGGAGGGTTCGACGGGGCCACGGAGGGAGTCCAATGGGAGAGCCCTGGATTCACGAGTAAAAACTTCACGAGTTGGTATTGATTGTTATGTCCGTCGAGGACACGTGACGTGGGTTTTAACCTTGTGAATTGTTGTCGGTTTTCTATTTGCGAAAACAAAACCTTTGGGCTGTGACCCTGTTGATTTTTGGAAAGAGAAGGATTTGATAATCCTAAGTTGTTTTCTATTAAAACTCTCGATGTCATTTTTAAACTGTTTTATAAATTGTTTCCCTTGATTTGTGATCTTTCAGTTTTGGAACGTTTCACCCAAACTATTGCCTCGGGGAGTACTTTTCGTTATGTTTGGATCTTTGAGGATTCCTGGTTATTGTTATTCGTGGAAATGTGAATTGTATGGCTCGTATTTTGCACTTTGTTCTTGCACTAGCAAAACAGTGGAGTTTTGCTAACTCCCGAGTATTCGGGGGGTGGATGTCTGTTTTTGCATTCAGGTTTGGGAGCATAACATAGGGTCGGCACGAAGGATGATGAAAGGCGATCGATACTAATCACATGAGGACCCATACATTGTTGTATTGGTTCAGTTGTATTTTATTTCCGCTGCGGTATTCTTTCCCCGTTGTACGGGAGTATGTTGTATTCGACCCCTGCGTGGGCATGTATTGTGTTTGAGTTATATGTATTTATTGAAAGACCAAATCGGTCTACTGAGTCATTTTAGCCTTAAAGGCATTTTGAGTTATTCGATGTATTTATTAGCCTGGTAGATCCTTGATGAAGGGTTCTACGGCGTGTAATATCCTCGAGTGGATTGGGGGTGTTACATAAATGGTATCGGAGACAGGTTGAGGAAACCTAGGCTGTCGGGTTTAGTGGTGTGTGTTGAGTTTTGTCTCGTCAGATTTTATCTTACTGAGTCGTGTCGCGACGCGTCGTCTGAGTCTGTTGGTCGTGATTAGTATCGTGGAGCGATCATCATCTTCGTGCGACCTGTGGACGTAAGTCTCCCTTCTTTGTGATTGTGCCTCGTCTGATGCGAGTTACTCGTATGATTATGTGTTAAGTGACGGAATCTTTATGTAGATTTTTGGTTTCGTGATGCATTTATGTGACTTCATATTTCGTTTATATGAGGAGTGTTGTTATTATTTATGTCCTTTCGACTGTTGCATCCGGTAAAATACAAGTGTTGCCTTGATTTTAAGCGAGTTGATGCGTACATTATGATGTGTGTAACCGAATGTTGATACGTGCGAGTTTTTGGGCATTCTAGCCTAATAGATTTTCAAAAACCTTGAGTATCTTAGAAAATAAATTTCGAGACGTACTTTTAAAATGAATTATTTTCTCGCGGTACTTTCAAGGTGCTTTCTAGTGCCGCAATATGTTTCAAAATTATTCCAGTTAAGGGCCAAAGTATTTTGAGATATTTTCAAACTATTTAGAAATGTTTTGCTTAGACCCGAGGGTTAAATATTTTTAAAAGTTTTTCACTAGAAGAAAAGTGTCCTCATTTTTGTTCAAATGCAAGATGATTTTCAAAGTCTCGATAATGGTGTTTGTACTACTTTTTGAAAGGTGATACTCAAGATCAACTAGTGTTTCCAAAATCTTTCTTTTTCAAAGGTGGTTTTCGTTTTTAAAACCTTTCGTTCCTGTTTGCGGTCCGAGAATGTATGTATAATGTTTGCACTTTCGTTTGGGGTGTTAACCCCCGAGTTGTGATTGAATTGGTGGTGTGAGCGCTGATTGTTCGCCACACAATTGTTGTATTAGCCCTCAGTGAGAGGTGTGATGTTGATCTTTAACATTGTCATTTCGTGGTGATTGGCATGCTATCGCAGATGTGCGAGCTGTTAAAGCTGGGGTTTGTACATTTGTGTAAATGTGTGATTGTTCATGATGTTTTGTGATTGTGTGCTGGCTATCGTTCGGGCTGTTGTAATCGTCAAGCGATGCCGTTGTTGTTGTGATTTTTGTATGTGTTGATATGTTATGCTGAGTTGGCATCCCCACTATGTTGTTTTGCGATGTTACGTTCCGTTGTATCTAACATTTATATATTCGGTACGCCGATCCGAGGCATTTCAACCGTGATGTGCCGGGGGCATGCACGTGCAATTATCTTTCTCGTCGGTAACACGCTTCAACTGTGGATTCGAAGGACACATAATTCAGTTTTGCGAATTGGTTACCGAGACTTACGGAGTTCGCGCTTTAGAACAGTTATCAGGATCGGCTTTGAGAGGCCTTTGAAAGATGTTTCTGTCAGTTGCTTGTTGTGTTGTCACCTTGCTTCCGTTGTTGTGAGTTGCGGGGGCGACATTTCTTTTATAAGAGGTCGATTGTAATATCCGTATTATTTTTGACTTCTGCACTTTCTCCTTCTAAATTCTATCGACTTGCTCGTGTTCGTTGATAGTTTTTGAACTTGTTTGGTATTCCGGTTGTCATCATTCGAATGGGTTGTGACCTTGTTTCGGATCGATCTGTTTATCGTTGTGACTTTTCCGAGTTCGGTTCGAGTTTTGTGAACCTTGTTCGGAAGTAACATCTTTTAGTTTCTACCAGCTCTTTAATGTCTTGAGTTGAAGTGTGGACCTTGGAGTCATTGTTCGACCGTTGTCATTCGATCGTTGTTACTCGATCATCGTTTTTCGATCGTTGTTGTTCGATCATTGTTTTTCTGTTGTTGTTGTTTGATCATTGTTATTTGATCATTGTTATTCGATCGTTGTTGTTCGATCGTTGCTGTTCGATCGGGGTTGTCCGACTGTTGTTGCCTGATCTCGTACCGCGAAGAATTGTCGTTCACCGTTAGTCAGCTATTTCTAGTGTGGCCAGATGGGTCACCGAGCCGTGCATTGCGAGACGATAGCTGAAGTTTTTTTTTTCTTGAGGATTTCGGCGTAGTCCGAATTGTTTGTGATTGCCCTTGTGGACTGTTTTGTGTTTAATTGCTGTTTTCTCGACTGTGCGTGTTTCTTGTAATAGGTGCTTAGTGTTTTGTGATTGTTTGGATAATTGACTTGACTGTATTATACGTTTGATGACGCTTGTCACTTGTTGGTTTTATTATATCCCTAACGACGACATTGTGTTGGTCGTCGTGGAGCGTGTTTTCACGCCGTATATTCCTTTGTGTTGCTTGTAACGTTTTGCCGTTGGGCGTAAGTTACGCGTTTCTTGTGTATCTCGTTGAGTTTTCCTGGAGGGAGATTGCTTCTCCCTACTTGTCTTAAGTTTCGAGACGAAACTTCTTTTAAGGAGGGTAGTATGTAATATCCGCAAATTCAATTTCCGGTCATTTTATTTTTTTTGGAGAGAGTCCGTTTTGACGACTCGCTTGGACCATTTCATCATTCTGAGAATGATTAATTCTGCACTTTTTGACATCCGAGTTCGTTTCGGTGCCGTTTTGTTGAGTTCCGTGCTTTTTGGTGACTTTTCCGCACTTGAGTTCGATTCTTGCGAATCTCGTTCGAAACTGCTGTTTCGAGTTTCCCGTAAGTCCGTTTAACTTTGTTATACGTGTTTTGAACTTCGGTTTGGTTATCCGATCACGTATCGTGATTTTCGGGCATTTTGGGCCATTTTGTAATTTACCCAAAGTTGTGGGTATCTGCATTCGTAATTGTTGTCTTGACCCTTTTTCTTGGTCGCGTGCGATTAATTATTGCATGGTATTTCATTTCGGGTCGATGTAGTTGTCCGCGAGCATTTCGTCGTGTTCGTTCCATGCGTTTTCGGAAATCGAGTCGTCGGATCATGACGGCTGAGCACTGGCCGACAAAGCGGCAGTAATCGCCGGAAGCCGGGCAATCGCCGGCAAAGCGCGGCAGAACCGGCGAAGACGCGCCATCGCCGGAAGGTCACAAGACGCTTAGCGCGGCAGTGCATAAGACGCTGCCGACCGGCTAGCGTACGCTATCGGGCTGGGCAAAGGTGGTACTAGAGTACTGGACTCGGGAAGGATCGACAGGTAGCGCATGCTACTGTCGGTCGTGGCGCACGCTAATCAGCATGTGTAGCGCACGCTGCCGGCCGACTAGCGTACGTTACCTGGCCGAGCAGTTTGGTCTAGACGGTTCTGGACAGGTTGGCTAGCGCGCTCTAGCGTCTGCGCAGCGCACGCTATCGGGGTCGGGCGGGCAGGCCTCGGTCAGCAGGTTTTGTCAGTAGTGTCGGGTTGCGCGGGCCCCGGCCGAAGGTGCTCGGCCGAGGCTGCCCATTAGCGCACGCTACCCGAAAGGCTTAGTGCACGCTAATGCCTACTTTTATAAATGTGACAGAGCAGTCGCATTTTCACTCGTTTTTCATTTCCTTTCTTTTCTGTCCGCGGCTGGGGTTTCGGAGGAGGCGAAGCCATGTTGTTAAACAACAAATCCATGAAGTTTTTGAGTTCATATCATTGATTGATCATCCTATATCATCCTTTGATCCACCGAATCAAGGTGAGATTTCCTAGAACCGTATTTTGAGAAATTTTGGGGGTTTTGCGTTTTTGTCCGATTCGTTTCGTATTGTTGATTAATCCATGATGGGTATGATTAATCTTAGTAGTATTATTGTGTTTGACATCATTTAATCCATTTTTCTTCATCGAATCAAGGTATATTTCTTGATTTCCTTCGAGTTGACTTTTGGGGGGATTTGTTCTTGATTTCGTTTTCCATCCATTTTTGATGAACCGATTGTTGTAAAATAATGTTTTTAAACATATCCTATGGATTGAATATCCATATTTCGGTTGGGAAGTCCATTTTCATGTTTTGTCGGGTCAATTCGTGTTCTTGGCCATTTTGGGGGAAACCCTTGAACTTTCGTCGTTTGTTCCTTGAATTCAACCGATTTAAGTCGTGCTATGGAATTCATTTTCATTGTTGTTATTGTCCTTCGTATTTTATTATCGCGAGTTGGCATTTGGCGGAGTCGGCGGGTTCCTAGTCGGTTCGTGCCAACCTACTTCGGTCGATTCTCCGCATTGTTCTTATTCGAGGCAAGTACCTTGTCCATACATTTCTCGTTTTGTGCATATGATGATTGGTGATCGTCTTAGTATGTTTGTTTGTTTGTTTGTTTGAAATGAGTTTTCAAAAGATTCGGCTAGCCTCGTTAAAGGCTCACTTTCAAAACGTGTGTGTTTTGTAAATTGTGTGGGTTGTAAGTGACTAAGTGAATCCTTTGGATATGTTTTGTGTTGATGTTGCGCTTGATAATGCGTGTGTACGTATATTGCTTCTTTTCGTCGCGTTATGGTTGACGTGGTGTTTTACTAAGTGTTTGATGCCTCTAGGTGAATTGTTTGGATATCCTTGGTGTGATATGTTATTTGTGCATGATTTCTTCGCTCACGTCGGGAGGGTCCGACGGGTCCAGGGAGGGAGTCCAATGAGAGAGCCCTATATTCACGAGTGGTGAATGTATTTTACTCACCTTGGGTAGGTTCGACGGGGCCTCGAAGGGAGTCCAATGGGAGAGCCCTGGATTCACGAGTGGTGTGTATGTTTGGTGAATGTATTTGCTCACCTCGGGAGGGTTCGATGGGTCCACGGAGGGAGTACAATGGGAGAGCCCTGGATTCCCGAGTAAAAACTTCACGAGTTGGTATGGATTGTTATGTTCGTCGAGGACACGTGACGTGGGTTTTAACCCTGTGAATTGTTGTCGATTTTCTATTTGCGAAAACAAAACCTTTAGGCTGTGACCCTGTTGATTTTTGGAAAGAGAAGGATTTGATAATCCTATGTTGTTTTCTATTAAAACTCTCGATGGCATTTTTAAACTATTTTATAAATTGTTTCCCTTGATTTGTGATCTTTCGGTTTTGGAACGTTTCACCCAAACTCTTGCCTCGGGGAGTACTTTTCGTTATGTTCAGATCTTTGAGGATTCCTGGTTATTGTTATTCGTGGAAATGTGAATTGTATGGCTCGTATTTTGCACTTCGTTCTTGCACTACCAAAACAGTGGAGTTGTGCTAACCCCCGAGTATTCGAGGGGTGGATGTCTGTTTTTGCATTCAGGTTTGGGAGCATAACACAGGATCGGCACGAAGGATGATGAAAAATGATCGATACTAATCACATGAGGACCCGTACATTTTTTTATTGGTTCAGTTGTATTTTATTTCCGCTGCGGTATTCTTTCCCTGTTGTATGGGAGTATGTTGTATTCGACCCCTCCGTGGGCATGTATTGTGTTTGAGTTGTATGTATTTATTGAAAGACCAAATCGGTCTACTGAGTCATTTTAGCCTCAAAGGCATTTTGAGTTGTTCGATGTATTTACCAGCCTGGTAGATCCTTGAGGAAGGGTTCTACGACGTGTAATATCCTCGAGCGGATTGGGGGTGTTACATCTACAGTCATAACTTTCCTCTGGTTGCGGCCGTAACATCGTTCCCGACGCGGTCGTGCCATGCAAGCCATTGGAGTAATATCGTTGTTAACTCTCTCAGCCATACTCGATGTCCTTGTCCATGCATAAAGGTGTGGGCTGGGGTCGTGCTTTGTTCTATATCCCTCAACCGTCGGATTCTTCCTTCTACGGTTACTGACCATAAGCCCATTTAAGACGTATTGTTTGGGAATAATTCTTGCCGACACAACTGCAATTGCCTTATAATAAGTCAGCTGACTAGACGTGGTTATAAACGTGACATTAGATAAGGGTTGTTATGCCAATTAACGGGACAACTATTAATCATGCCTATTGTTTAATATTATAGGAATCAAAACTATGGGTGTTACATCATTCCCCCTTAAAAGAAGTTTCGTCCCCAAAACTTAGAACATAATGGAATATGTTAAACATATTAAAATTATGATTCGTCATGCACTTGCTGGCTAACGGTTAGCGTACTGTGACCTTGGTTATGGTCACAATTAATTTTCTTATCCTCTTGCAAGTTATACATGTATATGAAATTTGATTATAATATTTACAAGAAGGGGGATTTATCCTTGAACCATAGCTGCGAGGACTATTACATTGGTACATCGTCGGCGACAAACTTTGAGAAATATTTATATCTACGTCTGTTGTACCCATGTTATGCGTTGCTAGACATACTTTATGGCTTTATGACGACTGGATCTTCCTAAGTCTCTTCTTTGGGATCTTCTCCAAGATCTTCCTCAGGGTCCTGTTCAACTTCTGCAACTTCTTGTTCCACTACCGGGATGGCATTGCTGGGATGACAACAATAATTTCTTCTTGCATTTGCTCGTATCATCGCCTTCTCTAGATGGATCTGATCTTGAAACGCCTTTCTTGCTTGATTGTACTGGACCTCTCTTTCTTGAAGAGTGTACTGCACTGTAGCCAGTTGGGTTTCTAGCTGCACAACACACTCGTGTTCCCGTGCAGCTGCCTCTCGTGCAGCCTAATTTGCCTCCCGATGATATCGCGCTAGTTTTTCTGAATAGCTAATATGTTATTGGCAGCGGATATGTATGGTAGGATCCATACGTATAAGACTACTCAATTGTTTCTTTTCAGCTCAAGTTTTAACCGAGGAGGAGAGGTTTGGTTTAAGGATTACCCTTTAGGGTCTTATATAGATGTTGAGCCATCATTAAGTGGTGGTCTAATGGCGGCTATAAAGGATTCCTATTGGCCACTATTATGACGATTCCATGGGTCAAATTCGGTCAGCCATTGCAGCTGCGATGAAAACCTCTTGGCAGCCTCTATCATGGAGGTCTTAGTGACCGAAGGTTTGTTTTAAACCTCATATTAGTTATGGCCATTAATGGTCGCCATACATGGTCGGGTCATCACCATAATGCCACAACTTAATAGGCGTAAAGTTTATTCGGACCTCGAGGTAAATTTGATCTGCACGACGTATGTTATATGAAGGTTCTTGTACGTCGTGAATTCTCCCTATACGTATACTATGAAGATTCCCATATGGCTATCACTCAACGGTCCCCCGGTCAAAGATTCTCCCGGTTGTTGCACTTAACCTAATCGTTTGAAGGTATGGAATCGAATCCCGAAAGTCAGGTGATTTATCTCGAAGCATCTAGAATGAACGTACTTGGATTGTCATTATAACAGTAACCCGTGGTGTTACTGCATCTCGATTTTGTTATATTACTCCAAGTCGAGGCAAGGCATAACATATGGACAATAGACATAAATATGGGATAGAATCAGGACACTTCATTCGACCAACCTAATATCGGTCGTAATCTACTACTCCTTACATTCGTAAGGCCACCTTCATTGAATAATGTTTCACTTGTCTTCTACGGCCGTAACGTTCCTCAGGTTGCAGCTGTAACATCATTCTGTTCGCGGTCGTGCCATGCAAGCCCTTGTGGTTATATCATTGCTAATTCTCCCAGCTATACTCGATGTCCTTGTCAGTACATAATGATGGGGGTTGGAGTCGTGCTTTGTTCTATATTCTCGATGGTCTAATTCTTCCTTCGATGGTTATTGACCATAATCCCGTTCAAGACGTATTGTTTGGGATTAATTCTTGCCGGCACAACTGCAGTTGCCTAATAAGTCAACTGACTAAATGTGGTTATAAACGCGACATTAAATAAGGTTTATTATGTGAATTAACATGACGACGAGGAATCATGCCTATTGTTCAATATTATAGGAAATGTAACTACGGGCCTTACAACCACATTTCAAGGATATATTTCGATGGCTACGACATATTGAGGAATTAAAGTAACAAGTGCCTTACATTTTCCCACTATTAGAACCAGTGTTATAGCGGGTTTAACTGGATCCATGCTTCAAGCACAGGCTATGCATGATAACATGATATATATGGTGAATAATAGTGGTGTTTTATTTTTCTTCTATAGGTGGATATGGCACACTCAGTGACATATTCAGTATCACATCATGGGTTGATTGAGACTTTCAAACCAAATCTATAGGTTGGTTGAATAATAAAAAATTCTTCAATGGTTTGCTTGCTCTATTATATCAAGTAGTAGATCATAAGTTTATCTATCATCAAGCGAAAGAACTTATATCTGCCAACGCAGTTGCTTATTATAAAGTTTCATGCATATATTTCGGTTCAGAATTTGAAAATCAAAGCTCATCGACCTCAGGAAATTGGTGTCAAGCGAAAACGAAATCTAGATCCATTAGTTCTCTCTTATGAACCCTAATGCCAGGTTGGGGGGCAGAGTTACGGAGTTCTGTACCCTCGAGACGCACCCATTCTTTATGGATTTCATATGTATTTTCTTTTCGCATATTGTCGAGTGTTTACTGCCATTTCATCTAGTTTCTATATTTTCCACTTTGACTGTTTTGTACTCCTTGCAGAGCAATAACAAGATTAGTTTGCCTTTATCCATATATATTTATCCTACAATTGATATGTTTATGGCATATGCTTCTCCGTGAGCATTTTATATCAACATAATTTCATATGATCCCACCATGTGATGTAATCAACATGTTAGCAATTATTTTCCACTGATAGTTTTCCATCTCACTCGTCCGATAATCCTACTAGGGATATGATCAGCATGGAATTTTCATAATTAACTGGTGATATCTTCTGATATCACTTTCTCATTTTTCTTCGTTTGTACTCAATAATCATGGAGACTGGATAGTATTTCCATCAACTGCTTCTTCGTGAGCATGATTTTGAATAACTAATCAACTACTTCTCCATAGTAGGATCAATTAACCATTCGTGTTGTAGAACCAACCATGATGATGATATATAATATTAAATATATAAATAAACAAAATCATCCATCTTGTGATAATTGAACTCATCATATGGGATTGTAATATTTAAATTATAGAAATAAACTCAACAAGTGTGTGGTTTTAACCACCATTTGAGGATAAATAAAATACTAAAATTAAATTACAAAATAATTAACTATTTTATTATAGCAGGATTGTCCAACTATCATCAAGGTATATGATTATAGGTCGATTTATTGATCATCATTGTCAGAATTCGGCAGTAATGCCGGTTGAGAAAAATAATATCCTAAGTATTTTGGTAAATGCGCCGTATATTCTGTCCATACAGCGAACTTCATATAGTACCCAAAAGCTGTTTCCTACATCCAAATGAAGGTTCCAGCGTACAACATGAAGATTGTTGGCTACAACATAGAAGTTGTAGGTGTTTTACTTAAAAAAATTAAAACACAATCCAATTGGATTTAGAATTGCACCTTTAAACCATCATGAGATAAACTTTTTTTTATTCAAAAAGTTTTCACAGTTTCAAAGAGCATTTAATGCTGATCCGGCAACAGTAATACAGCCGAAAAGGCTGTAGACTAAAGAGCATATAAAGCTGATAAAACAATGTCTGAAGCATTAAATGTGGATATCTTTAATTCAAACATTCTGCAATCCACAAATCCAATATGTCCATATCTCACCAACTAGCCAACGACTATATTTATAACGGATCTGTTTTCAATGTTATAAATAGCCCAAGCAAGAGGACATTGCTCACATACTGATTGATTAAGAATCTGAAGCATTCATTATCCAAGTGAAATCTATTTCTTCAAACATACATCTTATATCCTTGAGTGAGGAAATACTAAGTCCTCAACAAATAGCAACATAACTACAATGAAGACTTACAAAGCCTACATCTGCTGTTTTGATTCGTGTGATCCCAAACCTTACTGTTGAGTCCTTTAGCCCTGCGTGGACTAAGATTGAACTATTCCGGCCTGTGTAGGAAGAAGAGTGTTCAAAGATGAAACTTTAATCTATGTGAGAAGAAGCAAGTCAAAGAAGCCTACAACCAATATGTGCGAATGGCTCAAGCTACAGTCGGTTGTATCAATATGTGTAAATAATAAAGCCATGGGTTTAGTTAAAATCATACAGTGTACGCCTTGATTTTAATAAACTATTTACTCATGTGTGGAGGACCTGTGGACATAGAGGAGTGGGTTTACAATAAACATGTGTGGTATCAATTCCCGTAATTATAGTTTCATACAGTGTCTGTGATTTATAGTATACTTACTCTGAAAACCCTATGAGCACCAAGCTATAGGAGATTGTCTAGTTGCTGTATTTATAGAAACTTTGTTTAAGACTTCCACTATGCATAACAAACTTTGAAAAAGTGTAACCCTCCCCTCCCCATAGAAGGTGCAAGTTAAGTACACAATGACCAACAAGTGGTATCGGAGAGGCTGATTCTATAATGAATCAATTGATTTTCAACTTGAATCAAATCCTAATCACTCACTTTTGAAAACTTTATTTCTTACTTATTTCATTCATCATATACCATTGTTATGAATACACCAATAATCAATAAAGTTCTTATGTTCTCTATTGAAGTTTGATGACTGGAGAATCGGGATGGAAGCCCATGTTGCCACTATGCTGTTAGGAGTATGCCCTCGAATGCCACTCAGAGGATGTTGAGTGAGGGCATTGTACTTGTTATTATGTAATCATTATTATAAGGCAATGAATGTTTCTTTAGTTACTGGTAGTTACTGGCATTCCTAACTCGTAAATATACATATATAAACAAGTCTGTGTATTTGAGAGCAAAGTGTTCCAATCCTTATTGGATAAGGGTGTCGGCACTGGAAAGATTTATAGCTCAAATACTTAATTGTTCGCAAGTCGATCAAACGTGACTGGGCGTTAAGTTTATGTGAAGACTTGTATGACGTGTTCTTTGACATGGAGAGTGCCTGTCGAACACTAATAGTTAGTGGGAGCACACGTTATAGGTATGCAAATTGGATTAGTATACTCAAACTGACTCACCCTCAATTCGTCATACGGATTTCACTCTGGGACAGTCAATGACGGAATCGAAAGGTTGTGATATGTATTCGTGAACCTTCGACTTGAGAATTTAGTAGGGATGTGCTTGTGACGTCAAGATTTTCATTAGAGTAGTTCGACCCTGTAAACCGGAAGGCGGGGGTCAACCTCGACATGCATCTTGATGGGCAAGTAGAAGGTCTTACTGAATACCAAGATAGAATTCTTTCTCCTGTTAGTGAACGGGTTATATGTCCTATGCGGTTATTGGCAGATGAGATCATAAGTCCTTGTCCAAAGCATTGGAGCTAGTTGTATTGGATACATGAAAGCTCGATGATATTGATTTGCATTAACGCATGCATAACGTCAAGTACAGATAGGGTTTGACTGACTGTGACCCTATAACTTGATCGGGACATTTGAAAGAAGGGTTTATACGTATACTGGTATTCACGACATAATTGTTCTTGAATGATCCCAATCATTCGTTCTCAGTTGGGGTATAGTGTAGGCCGTCAGGTTGGCTAGGTGGTTCTACTACTCTTTGGTTTCTCCCATTGCTGACTGAGACAGACCTACCGAGTCGCGCAATATGATTGACGACAGTATGTATCAAGCTTATTCTCTCATTATGAATATTAGATATTGGATATCTAATTTTGGGACATTGGATGTGTAAATCGATTTATTGGATAAATTGATTTACGGCCTAATGAATTAAATAAATTACTAGGTGATTAATTTAATTCATAAACATAATTATTTCTTAGAGAAATTAATTATGTTATTTTGTATTTGATATGATTAATTAATTGGATTAATTAATTGGTATAAATACATCGGAACGGAATTGGCGTTTATCTGTTTGGACTCACGAGAGTCCGGAACGAATCGAACTCGTCCGATTTCTTCATCATGGTCGCCCCCCCTTCCACCTACTTTCTAATTAGTCTTTGTTTCTATTTTAAATGGAAGACTAGGACTTTTTGTGGGGCAATGATTCATGTGATGTGAGTTGTTACCATGTGGGTGGAAATAGAATAAGAAGTGAAGACTTTCATCATTCTCAATCACAACCATTGAACCATACGGTTCTTGTGAAGTAAAGAGAGAGAAAAGTTCTTTCTCAAAGTCTTCTTCTTTATTTCATTACATGTTCTTGATTTTTTTTGGAGGAATATTGAGAGATATAAAAGAGAGATTATGAGTTATACACTTAGAGTGTGATAATCACAAATAAAGCTTCATCATCCTAGCTCTAGCCATATCCTCGGAGGATAGCAAGGTGATCGTAGTTCCGTTCATTTCTTCGGTGCGTGGCAAGTAGAGGCGCGGTGCTTTCGGTGTTGGATCATCCAAGAGCTTGGAGCGGATTGGATCGTAGGGAAAGCAATCTAGAGCTTGGGGAATAGCTCAAGAGAAGGACACCATTTAATCAACGACTACAAGGGTATGTTTTCTCGTATCTCCTGTGTTTCGTATAATATTCGTATATACGTAGATCGATCGATCCTCGTAGGGATTCGTATCGAATTAATTTTCGTTTTACCGCTTCCGTTGGGCCTTCGTTTTTAGACACAAAATCCCAACAGTGGTATCGGAGCGTAGGTCTTGCGATCATATATACGATATTGGCATTTGGAATGCTCGATTAGATGGTGAATGATTTGGTATCGTGGTATATGTTTTTTGTTCGTAATAGTTGTATTTTTCGTAAGTTTATGTCTAAATATAAATCTTAAATTTCTGGGAAATATGATTTATATTGAAGATATGAAAGTCGGGAAATATTGATATTGGATATCTGATCGAAAATCTAGCTCCAAATCGTCGTCGGACGACTTTTCGGACAAAAGGCAAGAAGCTGCCAGGGTGACTCGGCTGTGTCTTGTTTGACATGGGCTGTGTCCGTTAGTTCCCAGGCCACTGCCAGGCAGACCCGGCCGTGTCTGGCGACACGGGCCGTGCCAAGCAGCACGACCCTAGTGTGTCAGGCAACACGGGCCGTACCGGGCCGGCAGGCTGTCGAGCGTGACTAAACCCTGCCTTTCGGGACGAGGCGTGTCTGCCGGTAGATTGCCGAGGGTGACTCGGCCAAGCAGGCCAGTTTTTGCCCCGGCTCAATTTTTTCGTGTATTCCATAAAATCAATCTCCCACATGTTAAATTGGATTTAATATGATTAAAATGATTTGTGGTATTTCATTTTACAAGGGAAATTTGATTAATTGGAATATTTATGGGTGACCGAATTATTTGAATGTTTTTCATATTACCAGTTGTGTGAATCGATTGGATCGGTTCGTATTGTTGATTGGATCAATGTATCTCTACGCTTTCCATTTATATAGTATTTATTGGATGAATGCTTTTGAATGGGGATGTGGTTTGTGGACTTAGTTTTTGAATCGTTCGTTTTATTCGATTGGTTTGTAAAGGCTGTTTTGAGACTATTTATTTTACTAGAAATATTTGTATCTAGGATGCAACTTTCAATGTAAAATTTATATGTAATGACGAAGACCGGAGCAAGATATATTTCTAGAAGACGAAGATTCAAGACGAAGACTTGTAATTAGATTACAGAGTTTTTGTTTTCTAGGAACGTTCCATGAACCACATGTTGGTAGCAACTAGGTTGTAAATGGTTGTTTCATATTGTATGAATGCCACAAATGCGCTTAATTGAATTAATGTGCAAATTTTAACATTAATCGCGATAATTCTCCCAAAACAAATTATTAAGTTTATAAGGTTTCAAGGTTTTCCTTCCCTCCATCGAGCTTTCGGGAAATTGAAATCCAAACCGAATGTGCTATGCTTCCGAGTTATTAGGGTAGTCGTTCGGGGAGGACGGATAAATTACCAGGAGCGTATTGGATGCTTTCGGTTGGAGCAAATTTTATCCCTAGAAACCTGATAGGTTGCCGGATAAGATTCAGTTTTGAAACTGATTTGTGTCGATGGTATAAACTTAACTTGTTCACGAACCATAGAAATCGTATAGGTTGAGAGGAGTGAACAAGGGGAAAAGAAGATCGGATCATCCATTATATGGGTTGGTGTTGGACACCACTTTATGAAAATTAATAGACTAGAAACCTGTTCCGTTGCCATCTATTAAGATTTATAAAGAACTTGATCGCCACTATGAAGTAGAGCGAATGATACTTCCGGATTTCACATGGAAGTGTGTTATTCCGATAAAAATAGTGGGAACTGGGTAACAAGAATAGAAAAGACCTTAATTCTATACTCAGATCATAATTGAACGAGTCACTAATTAATCTGTCGTACTTAAATGCAAACATAACTCTCAATATGACAATGAACCCACTCGCAATTCTACTCGAAAGGAACACCTTGATCGGACCTAACTTTGTGGATTGGCTCCGCAATCTGATGATAGTCCTCAGTATAGAAGCACTGGGATACGTCTTGGAGACGGACATTCCAACGCCTACAGTGCGGACAAGAGTCAATCAGGAAGAGATTGAAAACCACGAAAAGTGGGTTAAGGATGACGTAAAAGTCCGTGCTTTCATAATGGCTTCTATGTCTAATGAGCTTCAGAGAGCTCATGAGAAAATGACTTCTGCTAGGCACGTTCTATCTCACTTAACCGAGCTATATGGTGAGCACAGTCGTACTGCTATATATGATATATCCAAGCAACTGTTCGGTGCAAGGATGAAGGAAGGTGAGAAGGTTGGGGACTACGTCCTCAAAATGCTATCCAAGATCGAGAGATTGCAGGATCTTGATTTTAAGATGGATACTTCTCTTCAGACCAACCTTATCCTACAATCTCTTCGTGATTCCTTCTCACAGTTTGTTATGAATTTCAACTGCAATGAGATTTCGTGCAACTTAGCACATCTAATGAACAAACTAGTGACCGCTCAGTCTCAGATAAAGACTCCGCGGATGAAGGAGTCCGCCCTTGTGATTTCTTCTGGAACTCAGAGGTCCAAGAATAAGAAGACAAAGACCAAGAAGCAGACGAGACCACAAGTAAAGGACCTTAAGGGTAACAGCAAGTCCCTGGTGGTTCCGAAGAGCAAGAAGAAGGACGCTTGTCTCAAGTGCGGTGAGCTGGGCCACTGGGCTAGAGACTGTCCGATTCGTCATGGCACTTCACGTACAGAACTTTTAGTTTTGGAAACTAATTGTTCTGCTACTGTATTTTCTACTCCCTGGATACTGGATTCTGGTGCTAGTTCTCATATTTGTACCGTGAATCAGGATCTAGAACAAAGTAGGAAGCTTGGAGCTAGAGAAGTAATGATCACTGTCGTAAGTAGGCATAGTGTCGAGGCAACCGACATAGGATCACTTCTTTTGGATTTAGAATCCGTCTTTGTTTTAACTTTAGAATATGTACTTGTTTTGCCCAAGGGGAATAAGAACATTGTATCCATTTCGGTCATGGATCGGAAAGGCTTTTCATTTTTCATTTGTAATGGTTCCTACAAAATTTATTTTAGAAATAAACTAGTGGGCACTGCTACATTGTTAAATGGACTGTATCATCTAAACCTCAGTAACAAAGTCATTGTGAATACTATGACTAGGAAGCGTGGTAGGGATGAAACCAATCAAGTTTGAAATGGCATCTTAGACTTGGTCATGTTGGTAAGACCAAGGTTAACAAAATGGAAAAAGATGGACTTATGGGTCCATTGGGATCGGATCCCTTTCCTGCTTGTGAATCTTGTCTTAAAGGCAAAATGACTAAGTCCCCCCTTCACAGGGACTTTTGAAAGAGCCACTGATAAACTGGGATTAATCAATACCGACGTATGTGGTGCTTTGGAAGCAGCACGTGACAGATATCAATACTTCATTACGTTTATAGATGATCATATTAGGTATGGTTATGTATACTTTATGAAACATAAATCCGAGGCCTTTGTGAAATTCCAGGAATTTAAGGTCCTAGTCGAGAAACAAACTGGAAATCATATGAAAGCACTTTGGTCGGTCCGAGGTAGCGAGGATATGAGTATAGAGTTTAACAAGTTCCTGAAGGAACTTGGAATAGTATTACAACTAACACCTCCACGCACTCCTCAATTAAATGGTGTGTCAGAAAGAAGGAACCAGACCTTGTTAGATATGATCCATTTCATGCAAGGCTATACTGACTTACCGATTTACCTGTGGGGGTATACACTCCTGACTGCTGCATATATCTTGAACATGTGTCCTTCCAAATCCATTACTAAAACTCCACATGAGATGTGGGAGGGCAGGAAACCAAGTCTTAATCACATTAGGATTTGGGAATGTCCCGCCTATGTCAAGAAGACTAAGGTGGACAAAATGGAAGCGAGGTCCGTGAGGAGACATTTCATTGGATTCCCATCTGAGGCGATGGGTTATCTATTCAACATGCCCAAAGATGGAAAGATCGTTGTTGCTTTGCATGCAGACTTCCTGGAAGAAGAGTTCATTCAGGAAGACGGAGCAGGTAGAAATATTTCTTTGGAAGAATACAATGAAACTCCTCAGGAGACACATGTGCAAGAAATTGGAACCGAACCTTCTGAAACACAAGCACAACCAGCTCATTGGTCTAACAGGGTGTCTCATTTACCTGAGAGGTATGGCCTTGTGAACTTGAAGGAGCTGGGTCTCCATGAGGTTCCAAGTGATAGCCAAGAAACTGACCCAACGACCTATGACCAAGCGATGGTGGATGTAGACTCAATGAAATGGACTGTAGAAGTCTTCATGTAGTTGGGATCTTCGTTTTGACGAGGCAGTCAAAAATTTTGACTTCGTGCAAAATGAAGAGGAACCTTGTGTATACAAGAGGGTTAGTGGGAGCAAAACCGCATTCTTAGTACTATATGTAGATGGCATTCTACTCATAGGAAATGATGTGGGAATGCTCAGTTCTGTGAAAGCTTGGATTTCGAGTAATTTCTCCATGAAAGACTTGGGAGAAGCCACCTATATTCTTGGTATTCGGCTCTATGGGGATAGAGCGAAGAGAACTATAGGTCTTTCCCAAGCCCTCTATATAGATAAAATCTTAAAGCGATTTAAGATGGATGATTCTAAAAGAGGTTTCCTTCCGATGCGACATGGAATATAACTCTCCTCCAAAATGGGGAACAATGAAAGGAAATAAGTAATATACCATATGCTTCGGATTGGTTAGCCTAATATATACTTTATTATGTACAAGACCTGGCATTGCGCATGTTCGAAGCGTGGTAAGTAGGTTTCGGGCTAACCCAGTTGGGGAACATTAGACCGCCATAAAGAACATTCTCAAGTACTTTAGAAGGACTAGAGATCTGGTTCTTAAATATGGTGGTGGAGAACTGAATGTGGTGGGATTCACTTAATTGGAATTCCAAGGACAGAAAGACGATTCAATGTCTACTTCTGGCTACATATTTACCCTTAATGGAGGAGCAGTAACTTGGCACAATGCCAAGCATAACGCGACTGCTAATTCCACCTGTTAGGCTGAGTATAAAGCGGCCTCGGAGGCCTCCAAAGGAAAGATTTAGAAGTTACTGGGTAAACTTCACATGACATCTTGTGCTGCGCTGCCAGAGCAGTAGCACAGGCCTAGGATCCGAGGTTTCATAATAGTACCAAACATATTGAGAGACAGTATCATCTCGTAAGAGAATTTGTTCACAAAGAGATACATTATGCAGCATAGAGTAGAGTCAGTCGACTACGTCGCTGATCCACTGACCAAGCCACTTTCTCAGATTAGCTTAGAGCGTCATCTGGAGAACATGTGTATTAGATACCATAGTGTGTGGCATTGAGTGAAAGTGGGAGATTGTTAGGAGTTTGCCCTCGAATGCCACTCAGAGTATGTTGAGTGAGGGCATTGTACTTGTTATTATGTAAATCATTATCATAAGGCAATGAATGTTTCTTTATTTACTGGTAGTTACTGGCATTCCAAACTCGTAAATATACATATGGAAACAAGTCTGTGTATTTGAGAGCAAAATGTTCCACTCCTTATTGGATAAGGGGGTCGGCACTGGAAAGGTTTATAGCTCAAATACTTAATCATTCGCAGGTCGATGAAACTTAACTGGGTGTTAAGTTTATGTGAAGACTTGTATAACGTGTTCTTTAACATGGAGAGTGCCTGTCGAACGCTAATAGTTAGTGTGAGTACACGTTATAGGTATGCTAATTGGATTAGTATACTCGAACCGACTCACCCTCGATTCGTCACACGGATTTCACTCTAGGACAGTCAATGACGGAATCGAAAGGTTGTGATAGGTACTCGTGAACCTTCGACTTGAGGATTTAGTAGGGATGTGCTTGTGACGTCAAGATTTTCATTAGAGTAGTTCGACCCTGTAAACCAGAAGGCGGGGGTCAACCTCGACGTGCATCTTGATGGGCAAGTAGCAGGTCTTACTGAATACCAAGATAGAATTCTTTCTCCTGTTAGTGAACGGGTTATATGTCCTATGAGGTTATTGGCAGATGAGATCATAAGTCTTTGGCCAAAGCAATGGAGCTAGTTGTATTGGATACAAGAGAGCTTGATGATCTCGATTTGCATTAACACATGCATAGCGTCAAGTATAGATAGAGTTTGACTGACCGTGACCCTATAACTTGATCGAGACATTTGAAAGAAGGGTCTATACGTATACTGGTATTCACGACATAATGGTTCTTGAATGATCCTAATCATTCTTTCTCAGTTGGGGTACAGTGTAGGCTGCCAGGATGGCTAGGTGGAGCTACTACTCTTTGGTTCCTCCCATTGCTGACTGAGACGGACCTACTGAGTCGCGCAATAGGATTGACGACGATATGAATCAATCTTATTCTCTCATTATGAATATTAGATATTGGATATCTAATTTTGGGACATTGGTGTCTAAATCGATTTATTGGATAAATTGATTTACGGCCTAATGACTTAAATAAATTATTAGGTGATTAATTTAATTCATAAACATAATTATTTCTTGGAGAAATTAATTATGTTATTTTGTATTTGATATGATTAATTAATTGGATTAATTAATTGATATAAATACATCGGAACGGAATCGGAGTTTATTTGTTTGGACTCACGGGAGTCTGTAACGAACCGAACTCATCCGATTTCTTCATCATGCCCCCCCTTCCACCTACTTTCTAATTATTCTTTGTTTCTATTTTAAATGCAAGACAAGGAATTTTTGTGGGGCAATGATTCATGTGATGTGAGTTGTTACCATGTGGGTGGAAATAGAATAAGAAGTAAAGACTTCCATCATTCTCAATCACAACCATTGAACCATATGGTTCTTGTGAAGGAAAGAGAGAGAAAAGTTCTTTCTCAAAGTCGTCTTCTTCATTTCATTTCATGTTCTTGATTTTTCTTGGAGGAAAATTGAAAGATATAAAAGAGAGATTGTGAGTTATACACTTAGAGTGTGATAATCACATAGAAAGCTTCATCATCCTAGCTCTAGCCGTATCCTCGGAGGATAGCAAGGTGATCGTCGTTCTGTTCATTTCTCCGGCGCGTGACAAGTAGAGACGCGGTGCTTTCGGCGTTGGATCATCAATGAGCTTGGAGCGGATTGGGTCGTAGGGAAAGCAATCTAAAGCTTGGGGAATAGCTCAAGAGAAGGACACCATTTAATCAAAAACTACAAGGGTATGTTTTCTCGTATCTCTTGTGTTTCGGATAATATTCGTATATACGTAGCTCGATCGATCCTCATAGGGATTCAGATCGAATTAATTTTCATTTTACCGCTTCCACTGGGCCTTCGTTTTTAGGCACCGAATCCCAACACATGCATGAAGAAATAATTTACGTAATACAGGAAGGACCTATCACCATCATGAAGGTCAACCCATCTGCAAGGATAGAAGTCCAACCCCGTGCAAAAATGCTCGAGAAAGAAAGATAAAAATGGACAACCGATGAACACAAGCATGCAAATCTGGACAACGTCGCCAAGAATGCGCTATTTGTCACTCTCGACAAAGGCATAACCTCGGAGATAAGGAGTTGTAAAACAGCAAAGAAATCTAGAAAAAACTCGAGTTAATTTGTGAAGGAACTGATCTCTCTCAAAAAAAATTCAAAACTCACTCCGTACTTTGAATCGTTCGAAAACACTTGAGGAACTTGACCTTAGATTTACTAGTATTGTCAGTGTAGTTGAATGTTTAGGCAAAGTGTACACCCAAAAGGAGAAGAATCTCAAAATATATAGATCACTTCCTGTCCGATGGGACATTGAGACCACAACTATGTGTGTGTGTTGCCACCTAAATGATATATCTACTTTTGACCTCTTCTCTAATTTCAAAGATTTTGAGTATGACAATGACATGAGAGAAAAGACTAAAGAGTCACCTGCAAACACTACAACACTTTTAACACCCCCAAAATATTCAGGGTATATTATAGCGTCGTGGACCCCTACATAGGACCCACCAAGCTAAATAAGAAATACCACTCATCTAACCACCTCGGTTATCCAGAAAACACACACACCAGGACGCAAATTACATGAAACGCCCGGTATAACCGACAAAACAGACATCACAGACAATCATAAATAACATTTAATAATACAAACCATAATCCAAGTAGAAATGTCTAAGTACTCGCGAGTACTATCTATAAGTTCACAAGTTTGGAAAACAACCACATCAAAATGGACAACGGAAATAAGGGGACTCATTTGCACATGTCAACAACCCTGGCCAGCATCCTCGTACTCCCCTAGTGCCCGCTCGTCTGGCTGAACATAACCTGAAATTCATAACACGAATTTCCCCAAATCGGGTCCCCACAAGGGGTTAGCAATTATGCTAGTACATGTAATCAAGGCAAATCAATCGCTTACACATTTCATAGTACATGCATCAATTCATTTCAGAAACCAATACCAGACATGTCTTTTCTGGAAAACAACAGTCAATAATCAATTTGCCTAGGATCGGGGTGAAGCCACTGGTCCCATTCGAGGCCTCTAAGGACCCTCCCGAACTGGACATACTCATAAATCAAATCACGCACAAGCATCGCCTAGGACCTTAGTGAAGCCACTGGTCCCATTCGAGGCCTCTAAGGACCCTCTCGAACTAGCTAGCGAACAAGCTCGGGAATCCGGAGTGAAGTCACAGATTCCCCCGAGGCCTCGTCAGACTCTTCCGGAGTGATCAAAACGCACACACACACACACACACACACACACACACACACACACACACATATATATATATATATATATATATATATATGCATCACCATTTCATGTTAAGCATAAAGGTTTCACAAGAATACTTGCCTTAAGTAATTGACGACAACACAAACGGAAAGGAAAATCAACCACGATCGCTAGGAACCGACAAACCCGAACCAAACGATTCGAATAATATAATCACAACCATTTCTAAATGAGTACGGAAATGGAATACACCCGGAAGCCCACCTACGATTCATGTAATTTCTTACAAAAACAACGACGAGGGTGGATCTCAACCGAACCCTCTCGATTTCACAAATACCACGAAACTTACCATGAACTCGAGGGAAAACAAGAATACCACCAAGATTAATCATATATATCATGGATTAATCAATAATATGGAATGAATCGTACAAAAACTCAACAACCCCCAAATTTCACAAAAGTAGGGTTCTAAGAGATTTTACCTTGATTCAATCGGTAAAAGATGTTTAGATGATGATAACTTGGTGCTAGGAACTCAAAACTGTGGATGGATGATGATATACGACCAAGATCTAAGCTTCAAAAATCCCCACGCCGCTTAACCCTCGGAGAAAAAAGAAGGAAAAAATGACACCGAAAAACGCGATTGTCCCCTTATATACATTAGGGATGCACGACCACCACGCATGACCAAGTGCTCGTGCGTATGGTCGTGCCCTAGACACCGCTTTCGAATATTGACATCACGCGCAATCACTGCGACGAGCAACCGCTCGTGCGTCCCGCTCGGCGTCCACGAGTTGCCGAATATCGATTTAACAAGATGCATGCGACCAAGTGTTCGGGTGCATAGTCATGTGCTAGGCCGCGCTTCTGTCCAACACGCACGAGCAACGCGCACGAGCACCCGCTCACGCATCTCGCTCGTGCCTCCTTGGAGTCCACTGCTGAGCACCCGTCGCGCACGGCGCCACGCACGATCAAGAGCTCGTGCGGCTGCTCGTGTGCTAGGATCAAAGGCTAACATCGAGCCCGACACGACTCCGAAAGTACCCAGAACATAACCAACTCGAAAGGGCATGATAACAAGAGTTCGCAACGTCCTCAAATAGGCAAAACGACAACGAAAAATCTCGGGTATTACATTCTACCCTCCTTAAAAGAAGTTTCGTCCCGAAACTTAGGGGATAAGAAGTTTGGGTCTAATCAACAAAACACATTCATGAACATGATGAATCAAAGTTAGGAAAACACGAAACGACCCAAAACATCTTAAATACATACACAATCAAAACACCAAATGAAAACTCACAACCTGCATAATAACATAAGACGGATTTATAGAAACCCAAAGCGGTGGGTCCGAACAACGATTACGAGCATCGAACCAAATAGCGACGGAAATGACCATAAACGTGGAATTGAGCAGAATAAGTCCGAACAAGTTCGAAATACAAAGGCCCCGTATTAAATGTTCTTGAAATATCAATACGGTTACAAGCGAGTCACTAAAAATGAAAAATACCGAAAAAAAGGAAAATACATATATTACATTCTACACCTCTAAAAATAAGTTTCGTCCCGAAACCTAAGAAACAAACAACTCGGGGTACCTAGCATGTATGCTATCCTCGGTTTCCCAAATTGCCTCCTCGACACCATGCCTCGACCACTGCACCTTGACCAAAGGAATGGTCTTATGCCTCAGTCGTTTCTCACGGTGCTCCAAAATCTTCAAAGGACGCTCCTCGAAGGTAATATCCTCAGCGATATCGATCTCACCATAGTCGATGACGTGACTAGGATCCAGAACATATTTCCTCAGTTAGGAAAGATGGAAAACGCCATGGACATGACTCAAAGACGGAGGCAACACCAAACGATACGCCAACTTGCCGACCCTTTCTAAAATCTCAAAGGGCCGAATGAATCTCGGACTCAACTTTCCGTTCTTTCCGAAGCGGAAAACTCCCCTCGTCGGCGACACCTTTAGAAAAACGTGGTCTCCCACCTCGAATTCTAAAGGTCGACAACGAACTTCAACATAGGATTTCTGTCGACTCTGAGCAGTCAACATCCTCTCCCGAATAATTTCCACCTTCCGCCTCGTCTCCAAGGCAATATCCGGATTGGTTCCGACCAAATCGGACGCCTCAATCCAGCAAATTGGTGATCGAAATCACCGCCCATAAAGCGCCTCATACGGTGCCATCTAAATCGATGCATGACAACTATTGTTGTACGTAAACTCGATCAACGGCAAATGCTCCTCCCAGTCACTGCTCCAATCGAAAGCACAGGCGCACAACATATCCTCAAATGTATGGATAGTGCGCTCCGACTGCCCATCCATCTGAGAATGAAAAGAAGTACTCAGACGCAAACGGGTACCCAACGCCTTATGTACCGCCTGCCAAAAGTGTGATAAAAACGGCCATTACGATCCGAAACAATAGACTTCGGAGTACTGTGAAGCCTCACGAATTGCGCAATAAATACATGAGCCAACTTTTCCGGGCCCCAAGTATCCTTGATGCCCAGAAAATGTGCCGACTTGGTCAGACGATCCACAATCACCCAAACCATATTCATACCAGACTTCGATCTCGGCAAGCTCGTTACGAAGTCCATCGAAATATCTTCCCATTTCCATTTCGGAAGGGGAAGCGACTGCAATAACCCGACTGGTCACTGATGCTCGATTTTGACCTGCTGGCAAGTCAAACATCTCGCTAAAAACTGTGTGACCTCCTCCTTCATGTCGTTCCACCAAAAGTTCCTCCTTAGGTCCTTGTACATCTTACTCGAACCAGGATGAACCGATTAAGGCGTAGCATGGGCCTCACGCAAAATACTCTACCTCAATTCCAAGTCGTTCGGTACACAAAGCCTTAAGTAATTGACGACAACACAAACGGAAAGGAAAATCAACCACGATCGCTAGGAACCGACAAACCCGAACCAAACGATTCGAATAATATAATCACAACCATTTCTAAATGAGTACGGAAATGGAATACACCCGGAAGCCCACCTACGATTCATGTAATTTCTTACAAAAACAACGACGAGGGTGGATCTCAACCGAACCCTCTCGATTTCACAAATACCACGAAACTTACCATGAACTCGAGGGAAAACAAGAATACCACCAAGATTAATCATATATATCATGGATTAATCAATAATATGGAATGAATCGTACAAAAACTCAACAACCCCCAAATTTCACAAAAGTAGGGTTCTAAGAGATTTTACCTTGATTCAATCGGTAAAAGATGTTTAGATGATGATAACTTGGTGCTAGGAACTCAAAACTGTGGATGGATGATGATATACGACCAAGATCTAAGCTTCAAAAATCCCCACGCCGCTTAACCCTCGGAGAAAAAAGAAGAAGGAAAAAAATGACACTGAAAAACGCGATTGTCCCCTTATATACATTAGGGATGCACGACCACCACGCATGACCAAGTGCTCGTGCGTATGGTCGTGCCCTAGGACACTGCTCGAATATTGACATCACGCGCAATCACTGCGCACGAGCAACCGCTCGTGCGTCCTGCTCGTGCGTCCCTGGGAGTTACTGCCGAATATCAGTTGCGCACGAACAGCATGCACGACCAAGTGTTCGGGTGCATAGTCATGTGCTAGGCCACTGCTTCTGTCCAACACGCACGAGCAACGCGCACGAGCACCCGCTCCTGCATCCTGCTCGTGCCTCCTTGGAGTCCACTGCCGAGCACCAGTCGCGCACGAGCGCCACGCACGATCAAGAGCTCGTGCGGCCTGCTCGTGTGCTAGGATCAAAGGCTAACATCGAGCCCGACACGACTCCGAAAGTACCCAGAACATAACCAACTCGAAAGGGCATGATAACAAGAGTTCGCAACGTCCTCAAATAGGCAAAACGACAACGAAAAATCTCGGGTATTACATTCTACCCTCCTTAAAAGAAGTTTCGTCCCGAAACTTAGGGGATAAGAAGTTTGGGTCTAATCAACAAAACACATTCATGAACATGATGAATCAAAGTTAGGAAAACACGAAACAGCCCAAAACATCTTAAATACATACACAATCAAAACACCAAATGAAAACTCACAACCTGCATAATAACATAAGACGGATTTATAGAAACCCCGAAACGGTGGGTCCGAACAACGATTACGAGCATCGAACCAAATAGCGACGGAAATGACCATAAACGTGGAATTGAGCAGAATAAGTCCGAACAAGTTCGAAATACAAAGGCCCCGTATTAAATGTTCTTGAAATATCAATACGGTTACAAGCGAGTCACTAAAAATGAAAAATACCGAAAAAAAGGAAAATACATATATTACATTCTACACCTCTAAAAATAAGTTTCGTCCCGAAACCTAAGAAACAAACAACTCGGGGTACCTAGCATGTATGCTATCCTCGGTTTCCCAAATTGCCTCCTCGACACCATGCCTCGACCACTGCACCTTGACCAAAGGAATGGTCTTATGCCTCAGTCGTTTCTCACGGTGCTCCAAAATCTTCAAAGGACGCTCCTCGAAGGTAATATCCTCAGCGATATCGATCTCACCATAGTCGATGACGTGACTAGGATCCAGAACATATTTCCTCAGTTAGGAAAGATGGAAAACGCCATGGACATGACTCAAAGACGGAGGCAACACCAAACGATACGCCAACTTGCCGACCCTTTCTAAAATCTCAAAGGGCCGAATGAATCTCGGACTCAACTTTCCGTTCTTTCCGAAGCGGAAAACTCCCCTCGTCGGCGACACCTTTAGAAAAACGTGGTCTCCCACCTCGAATTCTAAAGGTCGACAACGAACTTCAACATAGGATTTCTGTCGACTCTGAGCAGTCAACATCCTCTCCCGAATAATTTCCACCTTCCGCCTCGTCTCCAAGGCAATATCCGGATTGGTTCCGACCAAATCGGACGCCTCAATCCAGCAAATTGGTGATCGAAATCACCGCCCATAAAGCGCCTCATACGGTGCCATCTAAATCGATGCATGACAACTATTGTTGTACGTAAACTCGATCAACGGCAAATGCTCCTCCCAGTCACTGCTCCAATCGAAAGCACAGGCGCACAACATATCCTCAAATGTATGGATAGTGCGCTCCGACTGCCCATCCATCTGAGAATGAAAAGAAGTACTCAGACGCAAACGGGTACCCAACGCCTTATGTACCGCCTGCCAAAAGTGTGATAAAAACGGCCATTACGATCCGAAACAATAGACTTCGGAGTACTGTGAAGCCTCACGAATTGCGCAATAAATACATGAGCCAACTTTTCCGGGCCCCAAGTATCCTTGATGCCCAGAAAATGTGCCGACTTGGTCAGACGATCCACAATCACCCAAACCATATTCATACCAGACTTCGATCTCGGCAAGCTCGTTACGAAGTCCATCGAAATATCTTCCCATTTCCATTTCGGAAGGGGAAGCGACTGCAATAACCCGACTGGTCACTGATGCTCGATTTTGACCTGCTGGCAAGTCAAACATCTCGCTAAAAACTGTGTGACCTCCTCCTTCATGTCGTTCCACCAAAAGTTCCTCCTTAGGTCCTTGTACATCTTACTCGAACCAGGATGAACCGATTAAGGCGTAGCATGGGCCTCACGCAAAATACTCTACCTCAATTCCAAGTCGTTCGTTCAACACACCATCCTCGTGAATCACAAACCCAGGAGACTTTCTCTTAAGAATATTCTCTCGGATTTGAGTAATCATCAGATCCTACAACTACTTCAGTTTGATATCATCGATCAGCGACGACGAAATCCTAAAGCGCAAAGTTGCCCAACAGCTCCTGGCAACAAAATCTCAACACTCAACTCGATCAAATCCCGTTGAAGCTCAGATCGAAATGTAAGTATCTCAAGCGTCCGCAACGCAACCGGTTTCCGACTCAAGGCATCTTCCACGACATTCGTCTTGCCCGGATGATAAAGGATTTCGAGGTCATAATCCTTAATCAATTCCAACCACCTCCTATGCCTCATATTCAACTCCCGCTGAGTAAATATGTACTTCAGACTTTTATGATCGGTAAAAATCTTAGATGCAGGGCCAAAAAGATAGTAGCGCCAAATTTAGAGCGCAAAAACAACTGCCGCTAACTCCAAATTATGAGTAGGGTAGTTGAGCTCATACGGCCTCAATTGTCTCGAGGCATATGCAATAGTCTTGTTGTGCTGCAACAACACGCACTCAAGACTCTGACCCGAATCATCGCTAAGCAGCAAAACCCTTGTTGCCAGATGGCAACGCTAGAATTGGGGCTGAAGTCAAACGCCTCTTCAGCTCCTCAAAACTCGACTGTCTTTCGTCATTCCAGACGAACTTCTCAGACTTCTGAAGCAACTGTGTAAGTGGCCGAGCCAGTTTCGAGAACCCCTCGACGAACCTACGATAGTAGCCAGCCAAACCCAAGAAACTATGGACCTCCTTCACATTCTTAGGCGGTGCCCAATCCAGCACTGCCTCAATCTTCTGTGGATCCACACGGACCACTCGGCTGAAATCACGTGATCCAGAAACATCACTTCCTTCAGCCAGAACTCACATTTCGAGAACTTCGTATAGAGTCGCTCGACCCTCAAAATGTCTAATGCCACACGCAGATGTTGCGAATGCTCCTCTTCATTCTTTGAATAGATAAAGATATCGTCAATGAAGACGACGACACACTTATCCAAATACTCAATGAAAACCTTGTTCATCAACTGCATGAACACTGCTGGTGTGTTAGTTAGCCCGAAGGGCATAACCACAAACTCATAATGTCCGTATCTCATCTGAGAAGTTGCTCTTGGAACATTGGACTCCTTCACCCGAAGTTGATAGTATCCCGGTCTTAAGTCGATCTTCGAGAATACCGCAGCTCCCTGTAGGGCTGTCGAACAGTTCGGTTCGGGTTAATTAGACCGAAATTTTCGGTTAACCGAAACCATAAATGTCCTAAAATAAGAACCGAAAACCGGACCGTATAAATTTTCGATTAACCGGAAGTAGACCAATTATTTTCGGTTCCGATTCGATTAACCACAAAAAATGTTTTTTAATTTCAATTTAAAAAATTGAAATAATATAATATAATTATAAAATATAGAAATATAATTTCACAAATAAAATCTGCTTTCGGTTCGGTTTTATAAAATATATTTATTAAATATTATTTTTTATTTTATAATAATATAATATAATTACAAAATATAATTTCATAAAAAAGTCTAATTTCCAATTTTAACTTACAAAAAATAAAATAATATAACATTATTATAAATAAAAAATAATATTTAATAAATATATTTTATAAAATCAATTTTTGGTTCGGAACCGAATGGTTATCGATTAGACCGAAAACCGAACAAATGATACACAATGGAACCGAAAACCGGACCGATAACCGAAATTGAAGTTCTCGGTTAACCAGAACCACGAGGTTTCGGTTCGATTCCGGTTCTAACCGATAACCGAGAACCATTTAGACAGCCCTAGCTCCCTGCAACTGATCAAACAAGTCATTAATCCTCGGCAAGGGATACTTGTTCTTGATGGTCACTTTGTTTAGCTCGCGATAATCGATACATAAACGCAGTGAACCATCCATCTTCCGCACAAACAGGACCGGTGCGCCCCAAGGTGAAGCGCTCGATCGAATATACCCCGACTTAAGAAGCTCACCCAACTCCTTCTTCAACTCGGCCATCTCTGAAGGTGCAATGCGATAGCGAATTGGTATTCAGGGTATATTACACACCCCCAAGATATTCAGGGTATATTACAGCGCCGTGGACCCCTACATGGGACCCACCAAGCTACATAAGAAAGACCACACGTCTAACCACCCCGGTTAGAGAGAAAACACACACCAGGATGAAAATTACATAAAACGCCCGGTATAACCAGCAAAACAGACATCACAAACAATCATAAATAATATTTAATAATACAAACCATAATCCAAGTTGAAATGCCTAAGTACTCGCGAGTACTATCTATAAGTTCACAAGTTTGGAAAACAACCACATCAAAATGGACAACGGAATTAAGGGGACTCATTTGCACACGTCAACAACCCTGGGCAGCATCCTCATACTGCCCCAGTGCCCACTCGTCCGGCTGAACATAACCTGAAATTCATAACACGAATTTCCCCAAAACGGGTCCCCACAATGGGTTAGCAATTACGCTAGTACAAGTAATCAAGGCAAACCAATACCTTACACATTTCATAGTACATGCATTAATTCATTTCAAAAACCAAAACCAGACATGTCTTTTTCCGGAAAACAACAGTCAATAATCAATTTGCCTAGGACCAGGGTGAAGCCACTGGTCCTATTCGAGGCCTCTAAGTACCCTCCCGAACTGGCCATAATCATAAATTAAATCACGCACAGGCATCGCCTAAGACCGGGGTGAAGCCACTGGTCCCATTCGAGGCCTCTAAGGACCCTCCCAAACTGACTAGCGTACAAGCTCGTGAATCCGGAGTGAAGTCACGGATTCCCCCGAGGCCTCGTCAGACTCTTTGGAGTGAGCAAAGCGCACACAAATATATATAAATCACCATTTCATGTTAAGCATAAAAGTTTCACAAGAATACTTGCCTTGAGTAATTGACGACGACACAAACGGAAAGGAAAATCAACCATGCTCGCTAGGAACCGACAAAACCAAACCTAACAATTCGAAAAATATAATCACAACCATTTATAAACGAGTACGGAAATGGAATACACCCGGAAACCCATATACGATTCATGTAATTTCGTACAAAAACAACGACGAGGGCGGATCGCAATCGAACCCTCTCAATTTCACAAATACCACGAAACTTACCATGAACTCGAAGGTAAAACAAGAATACCACCAATATTAATTATATACATCATGGATTAATCAACAATATAGAACGAATCGGACAAAAACTCAAAAACCCCCAAATTTCCCAAAAAGTAGGGTTCTACGAGATTTTACCTTGATTGAATCGGTAAAAGACGTTTAGATGATGATAACTTGGTCCTAGGAACTCAAAACCGTGGATAGATGATGATATACGACCAATATCTAAGCTTCCAAAAGCCCCACGCTGCCTAACCCTCGGAGAAGAAAGAAGAAGGAAAAAAATGACGCTGAAAAATGCGACTGTCCCCTTATATACATCAGGGACGCACGACCACCACGCACGACCAAGTGCTCGTGCATATGGTCATGCGCTAGGCCACTGCCCGACTGCTGACACCATGCACGAGCACCGTGCATGAGCAGCCGCTTGTGTGTCATGCTCGTGCGTCCCTGGGAGTTACTGCCGAACATCAGTTGCGCACGAGCAACATGCACAACCAAGTGTTTGGGTGCTTGGTCGTGCGCTAGGCCACTGCCCAGCTTCTGTCCAACACGCACGAGCAACGTGCACGAGTACCTGTTTGTGCGTCCTGCTCGTGCCTCCTTGGAGTCCACTACCGAGCACCGGTCGCGCACGAGTGCCACGCACGATCAAGAGCTCGTGCGGCCTGCTCGTTTGCTAGGATCAAAGGCTAACATCGAGCCCGACACGACTCCGAAAGTACCCAAAACATAACCAACTAGAAAGGGCATGATAACCAGAGTTCACAACGTCCTCAAAGAGTTAAACCGACAATGGAAAATCTCGAGTATTACAACACTGGCCGCTAAATCTGATAAGAGATACAGCTCTGTCCCAGCACATCCAAAGCTGCTGACGGCGATGATGACATCCTATCACAACACAAAATGGCTTTGCTCATGCACAAATTTCAGAATTTCATTAAGAAATTTGAAAAGTCTTCCTACAAGCCTAAACCCATCAACAAGGTAAGCTTTAGTTCACCATCTCCCGGAGACTAATCTATGCCATAACTGCAGGAAACCAATATACTATGCAAATAGATGTCCTCATCCTAAGGTACATAAGCTACCAGAGGCTGAGGAACAAAAAAAGGATGAGAAAAGGAATGTGTGGAGAAATAAGCTGAAGGCACTGATCAGGTAATCAGAATCCATGCCTACAGCTATCAAAATAGAGGAATCCCTAAGGGATGTCACCGACAGTGACTCCTCCGATGATGAAATGAAGATCAAGCCTTTATGTGCTTTATGGCAAAGGAAGAGGATGATAATGACAGTGATGATGATATAAGCTCAACCTCAGTTAACAATATAAATGCATTTAATACCTTTAAAACATGATGAGTATGTTTCGGACCACTCAAAAAGCCTATGAAATGCTTAAACAAGAAAACCTACAACTCTTATTCTAATCAAGATCCGAAATGACCTGCTGAAAAACATTTATGAAAATATGTCTTTAGATTGCGAAAATAGCAAGGTCACTCGTAAAAAACTCATGAAATGCAATCATCAACTTACAACTGTAAGTGAGATAAAATTCCATAATCAATGTAAGACAAATAATTACACTGGAATCCAAGATATAGCTTCTCGAGAAGAGAGAAGGAGAACTCGAGACCATCCTCAAATCATTTGAGAAATCATCTAAGAGGATGGAAGACATCATAAGCACTGGACAGCATATCTATGACAAACGTGGCTTAGGAAACAATTCGTTCTCCAACAATAGCACAGCTATTAAAGTATTTGCCAAATGGGTGTAAAGTGTCTCTAAAACTAAGGAATCTCCAAAGGTTTCACTTGTAGACATAGGAAAGGCTACAGCTATCCCTTCTCAGAAATCAAAGGCTGTTATTTCGCCACCAAGCTCTTATCACAAGCAGCGGACATCACAGCATTACAAGCCTATATGACGCAATGCTCAATATCAACAGTATGCTCTTCAAGCATACCAACAGCATTATCAGCAAAAAAAAGGAAGGTTGTACCCAAATACCATCAACAACATGTGCCTCAGTACTATCAACAATACACTGCTCCTCAATATTGGGTACAGGAACCCATGTATCTCTCTCCTAAGCAAGCTGCCACGCAGTTCTACCAACAATAGATCTGGGAATTCAACTGGAAACCCAGAATACAATCTAGAAGGCATAGAGATACGGGGAATGGTCAGAGGCTTACCCTATGTTTCATTCCATAAGAACAGTGTCTCTGGACCCAATCATAAAGGCAAGCAAGTCAAGATATATCAAAAGAGCAAATCATATCTCTCAACCCACAGGGTCCTGGAGTTACTCCACATGGATCTTTATGGACTATCCTAGGAGGTAAGAAATATTGTCTTGTTCTCGTTGATGATTTCTCTAGGTATTTTTGGACTATATTCCTGGGGAAGAAAGAGACAACCACAAGATTGCCGGAGCAGCTTAAAAAGCTTTAGAATGAGAAAAGGCTGAGCATAGTGTCCATTCGGTCCGATAGAGGCATAGAATTCACAAACCTTCATAGAGTAGTACTGTGCGGACAATGGGATACAACACGAATACGCAGTAGCCAGAATTCCTCAACAAAATGGTGTTGCCGAGTGAAAGAACAGAATGCTGAAGGAGGCAACAAAAATAATGATAGCTGCAAGCAAGTTGCCATAGAATTTCTGGAAGAAACAAATACAGCATATTATACACAAAATTGTTGTATCATCAACAAGCACCACAACAAAAACACATATGAGGTATGGAATAATAAAAGTCCTATTAGTTGTGTACTTTCACATTTTCTTATGCAGGTGTTACGTTCTTAATAATGGGAAAGATCAGCTCAAGAACTTTGATGAGAAATCCGATGAGGGTATATTTGTTATATTCTCCTCTATTAGCAAGGCATTCAGTATTTTCAACAAAAGGAAACTGACTATAGAGGAGTGAGTCTATGTGGTCTTTGATGAACCCCATTGCGATCCTACGGGAATAGATAACCTATCCCAAGATGCTCAAACTTTATCTCTTGAGGAAATCCCACAACCTGAGAGAACATGTCGCTAGTTTAGAAATCAATCCAGCTATTATAAGAACATATGAGATAGTTGAAGATGATGTTGTGGAAGCTGAAGCTGATCCTATTGACCAACAGGACACAACAAGGGATGCTGAATTAGAAACTAACAAAAGGTGGTTAAGAGATCACCCTCATGAGTTAATAATGGGTGATATTGATGCTGGTGTTTCCACCAAAATAAAAATACAGAGTACAAAGAACTGTACTCTGTACATAAGAGGAAACAGAATCCAGATCTAAACAGTATCCATTCCCTATATGGAAGTCCAAAGCTAAACTTTAGAGATTTGTCATGTGCGCATTAGCTGTATTCTTAGCACAGTATGAACCCGTTGTTGTGTGAAGAATTAACACTCTCCGACCGGCGATCGCCTCAGAGATTGGGCGACCGAGTCACTGCCGAGCAGCCAAGGCAGAACTGCCGATCAGCGACCAGGCGGCCTAGCCTTAGCCCAGCGGACAAGCTGAATCGGCCAACCGAAGGTCCCAGGGCAAGTCCCGGTACCGAGCGATCGACCTCAGATACGATCGTCACTCGGTACTCGGCGACCGACTACTGGCGACCGACGAGCGGGCAATCATCTCTCGGCACTTGCCGACCGACCCTTGGTGGCCGACCAATGCCGACCCTCAGCAACTGGCCGATGGCGACCTCTGATGACCAGCTAGAGACGACCGCCTCATGTCGATCAGCGCCGATGGCCATCCAGTCGGCAAAGGCCGAGCCTCAAGACTGGCACCACGTGCAAGATCCGAGACAAGATCCGCATATCACGGATCGTTGACCACAGCCTGGCAGAATCTTTCCACCAGCCGACAAGCCGCCGAAAGCTGTCAGTAGGGCCGCATGTGACAGTGATTCCGCCGAAAGCTGTCAGTAGGGCCGCATGTGACAGTGACTCCGGACGCGTGCTGGCTCCCCATTGGACCGCCCAGCTAGCGCCGGCACCTACCTTGGACTTTAGCCCGACATCCCGGGTGATCGCCCCATTATAATATTGGCCGGCGGACGATCGCCCCATTATTATAATGGCCGGAAGGCGATCGCCCACCAAAGGACAAGACCCGACTGCCACTATAAATACACGGCTCCCTACACTTGTCCAAAGGGACCGAGATTTTGGCACACAAAACACTCTCAGGCATTCTCGCACTTCAACTTCCTTCGGATTTCACACTAGACAGAAGCAAAACACCCAGCACTTGGCTATCTCCAACTCTTGGCAACAGCTATCATTTGGTCCTTCTTCTCCCGACCTCTCTCATCAAGCAGACGATCGGCAGGGACGAAGAACACCGAGCTTCGCTCAAGAGCCGGATTAACAGAGTCTTTTTACACTCATTGTATTTAGATTTCTCTCATTAATACTTGTATCCACGAATATTTGTATTAATATCATCTCGCGAGAGCATTCAAGCCCGGGCCTAACAAACTCGGCAAATCTTGTATTATTTATCTTCTCTCGGAAGTGCTCCCGCAAATTGTTGTTTGTTGTCCGTCTTCCAGCAGTATTAATCTTCAGATAAATATTTTGGGCAACAACAATTGGCGCTAGAAGGAGGGCATCCAACCCTCAAATTTTCACACCTACCGTCCCGAAGAACACTCACTGTTCTCGGGGCAGATACTTGAAGTGACACTCACTGCAATTCAAAGAAATCTTTCAGAAATCATGTCTTCCGCCTCCGCATCGAAGAAAGCCGACGGCCCGGCGGACCCCGTTCCGTCCCGGTCGAGCCGCGGCCGATGGTGGAAGGCGCCGCTTGATTAGAGACGCTCGATCCCATCCCTGGACGGCGGCCCAAGCCTCTCGCTCGATCAGCTCCGAACCAAGGAACAGATCGACGAGGTCATGGCCGTCCTACAGGAGCGACGGAGTGCTCTCGACGCGCCTCCTGCTATCACCCCATCGGTCGCCCGCTGGAAGTCCAAGCGGAAGCTCAAGGCGTTACTGGCCGAGCGATCGCCAGGAGGCTCTCGTCTGCATGAAGAGGCGCTCGCCAGCTGGGGCACCTCTGTCTTCGATCGCCTGGGCAGTGACCCGACCTGGCGACCGGGGAAGTCCGGCCCCAGCTACGAGACGACGGAGTTTGAGTCCGTCACCAGGAGCTCGGCCTACCCGGCTCCCAGAAGTCAGCCCAGCCGTCTGGCTCCCCCTCGCCAAATTGCCGAGGTCGGCAGCAGTGGAGTCCGGAGATCGGTACACGATCGCCTCGGCTCCTGCTCCCAAAGCCGATCCGCAAGCAACCGAGCCACGACGATTGCCGCATTTCAACGTCAGCTCGACGACGTGAAAGCGCTCCTGCAATCCAGGGCAGGCGCCATAAAGACGATCGCCGAGCCAAGCGAGCCGCTCGCGGTCGACATCGAGCTCGCCCCCGTGCAGCACAGGATCGCTCCCCCGCAAACACCCGTGTACGAGGGGCGATCGGACCCCCAAACGCACCTGAGGAAGTTCAACATCTACATGACCGGGTGTGGGGCATCTGACGCGACCAGGTGCCGAATGTTCCCTATGACGCTGGATGACCTCGCCCACCGGTGGTACACCTCATTGCCACCTCGGTCCATTGGCTCCTTTAACGAGCTGGCGCATGTCTTCACGGAATACTTTGCCACCAGGGTCGTCCGGCCAGAAGGTCGCCTTCGCATGATGCAAATCAAGCAGGGAGAAGAAGAGTCCGACTCGGACTACATCGACCGGGTAGACGTGATCATCCTCAACGGCGAGCCCATAAGCGATGAGACCGCCCTCTACGCGGTCCTAGGAGGATTTCAAGGTTTTTCGCCTATGTTCAGGCATCTCACGAAGAACCAACCTACAACCTACGCAGCCTTCCGGGCTAGAGCCACAGATTTTATGGCCAGGCAAAGGTTCCTTCTTAGCCTGTGAGCAGCGCGATCGGCACCTGGACGACGATCTCCCGCCCGATCGCCGATATCGACCTACGAATAAAGCGATCGGCAGCCGAGCGACGATCGCCAGTCTTCCAGCCCGATCGCCGATCATCACGCCACATGATCAACAACCCGGAGGACACGATCGCCATCTACAGTCCAGCATTTAACATGAGGGACTAAGGCTCGCGATCGCCTCCACCGCACATCATAAAGACATGGTCCTGGTAGTCAATGGAACCGGCTGCTTCGGCCATGCAAGGTCCCTTTCGGCCGAGATCGCCCGCCCTTCGTTTAAATACGAGGCCGGCGTAGTCTAAGGGCTCTCCAAATTTAATCAGTGGACACGTGCCACTACCCCCGTCTCAACGTACACCGTCGAGGTCGGCCATCTCCATGGCTGGCCGAGGTGGAAGCAGAGCTAACAAGCCGCGGGCGTGGAGTTGATTCATCCGACGCTGCCCCGCGCAAGGACTCCTCTAGACCGAGACCGCACGCCCTTCGTTTAAATACGAGGCGAGGCGCGGCTAGAGAGGACCCTCATAATAAAGTGAGTCACGAGACACTCAATGTCTTCGCGCACCAAGACACGGTCATGGAGTCGGTCCATCGAACTCCGCGACTGTGCACGATTCCTCAAACAAGTGAAACCACCAAGTTTCCGAGGGGGATCGGCCAATGTTGTTTTTGCAGGTACAAGACCGAAAGATAGCTAGCCAATCGACCATGATAGCCCAAGTCCGAATCCTAAGTCAGCTCAGCAAAGATCGCCCGTCCTCATCCATACACGATCGCGAGCAAGAACCACCTCGCCCCATGTCTTCAACATGGGAGCAAGCTGGGGGGCAATTGTTGTGTCAAGAATTAACACTCTCCGACCGACGATCGCCTCGGAGATTGGGCGACCGAGTCACTGCCGAGCAGCCAAGGCAGAACTGCTGATCAGCGACCAGGCGGCCTAGCCTTAGCCCAGCGGACAAGCTGAATCGGCCAACCGAAGGTCCCAGGGCAAGTCCCGGTACCGAGCGATCGACCTCAGATACGATCGTCACTCGGTACTCGGCGACCGACTACTGGCGACCGACGAGCGGGCAATCATCTCTCGGCACTTTCCGACCGACCCTTGGTGGCCGACCAATGCCGACCCTCAGCAACTGGCCGATGGCGACCTCTGATGACCAGCTAGAGACGACCGCCTCATGTCGATCAGCGCCGATGGACATCCAGTCGGCAAAGGCCGAGCCTCAAGACTCGCACCACGTGCAAGATCCGAGACAAGATCCGCATATCACGGATCGTTGACCACAGCCTGGCAGAATCTTTCCACCAGCCGACAAGCCGCCGAAAGCTGTCAGTAGGGCCGCATGTGACAGTGATTCCACCGAAAGCTGTCAGTAGGGCCGCATGTGATGATGACTCGACGCGTCTTGGCTCCCCATCGACCGCCAGTGGCGCACCTACCTTGGACTTTAGCCCGACAGCCCGAGTGATCGCCCCATTATAATATTGGCCGGCGGACGATCGCCCCATTATCATAATGGCCGGAAGGCGATCGCCCACCAAAGGACAAGACCCGGCTGCCACTATAAATACACGGATCCCTACACTTGTCCAAAGGGACCGAGATTTTGGCACACAAAACACTCTCTGGCATTCTCGCACTTCAACTTCCTTCGGATTTCACACTAGACAGAAGCAAAACACCCAGCACTTGGCTATCTCCAACTCTTGGCAACAGCTATCATTCGGTCCTTCTTCTCCCGGCCTCTCTCATCAAGCAGACGATCAGCAGGGACGAAGAACACCGAGCTTCGCTCAAGAGCCGGATTAACAGAGTCTTTTTACACTCATTGTATTTAGATTTCTCTCATTAATACTTGTATCCACGAATATTTGTATTAATATCATCTCGCGAGAGCATTCAAGCCCGGGCCTAACAAACCCGGCAAATCTTGTATTATTTATCTTCTCTCGGAAGTGCTCCCACAAATTGTTATTTGTTGTCCGTCTTCCAGCAGTATTAATCTTTGGATAAATATTTTGGGCAACAACACCCGTATCGACCAATGAAGCTCTCAACATTTCTCACTGGATCTCATCTATGGAATAAGAGCTAAATGGTTTCGAAAGGAATAATATTTGGTACCTTGTGCCAGGACCAACCCATCAATCTATAATTTGAACCAAATGGGTATTTCGAAACCAGAAGGACAAAAATGGCCTTGTCATAAGGAACAAGTCCAGACTAGTTTGGCAAGGCTACAGATAGGAATAAGGTATAGACGATGATAAGACATTTGCACCTGTAGCCAGACTAGAAGCCATTAGGATATTCTTAGCTTTTGTTGCTTATAAGAACTTTATCGTACATCAAATGGACGTTAAGAGAGCATTTCTTAATGGAGATATTGATGAAGAAGCGTATGTTGAACAACCTCTAGGGTTTGCCAAAATGGAGAAAGCAAATCTTGTATACAGGCTAAGAAAAGCAGTGTATGGTCTCAAGCAAGCACCTAGAGCATGGTACGGAACTTTGTTGCTGTATCTTATTAAAAGTGAATTTGAGAAAGGTGTTGTTGACAAAACCCTCTTCAAAATACAGGAAGGTGATGATCACCTTATGGTATAAATTTATGTGGATGATATTATTTTTAGTTAAAATAACCTTGATATGCGTAAGAAATTCTCTCATCTCATGCAAAGTAAATTTGAAATGAGTATGGTGGGAGAACTTAGCTATTTCTTAGGATTGGAGGTTAAACAAGTACCTACAGGTATATCATTAACCAAGAGAAATAAAGAAAGGAACTGCTCAACAAATTCGGGATGAACACTTCAAATTCATCATCTACCCCCATGAGCACTTCCACACTGATAAGTGTTGACAAAGCTGGAAAAATAGTTAATCAATCACTCTACAAGAAGCTCATAGGCTCACTCCTATACCTAACAACCAGCAGGTCCGATATCCAGTTTGATGTAGGAGTGTGTGCTAGATATCAGGTTGCACCTAATGAGTCACACTTCATCACATCCAAACGAATCCTTAAGTACGTCAAAGGAACAATCAATGTAGGATTATGGTATCCTAAGATAGGAGGATTGAATTTGGTAGGCTACAATGACTCAGATCTTGGTGGCTGCAAGTTGGATAGGAAGAGTACAAGTGGAACTTGTCGCTTCATTGGACCTAGACTTGTATCATGGTTTAGTAAGCAGCAATTGGCCAACTCGCTTTCTACAGCTGAATCGGTATATTATGTTGTTGGAAGTTGTTACATGCAGATCCTATGATGTGCGACAGCACGAGTGCAATTGCAATCACGCACAATCCTGTATTGCACTCTAGGACAAAGCACATCGATATGAAGCATCACTTCATCAGAAATTTTGTAGAGAATAAAGATGTTTGGATCGAGAAAGTCCATACAAACTTTCAGATAGCCGATATCTTCACAAAGCTTCTCAGCACAATAAGGTTCTGTATGCTCCACCAAGAATTCAGAATGCTACAGCTTGATTGAAATTCCTGTAAGTTTTTAATTTTACTCATCAACTGAGGGAGAAAGCTGTAAGACCCATGAATACAATGTCCACGCTTATTAATCATAAACTCAGAACTCTCGGACATATTTGTATAGTAGGAATAAGAAGGTACAATTATCTTCCTACAACTCAACTGTGCATCAATTAAGGGGGAAGAAAGTAGGACCCTACAATATAGTATTAATCATCGATTGCTGTAAGAATTGAATAATATATGCACCTTTTAAGGGGGAATACTGTAAATATACAACATAAATATTGTAAGATGTCAATTAATATTTAAATCGTATCCAATTCCATACACTTAACCTTTTCAAAACAAGTTTTAGTCCACGTGCAGCGTCTGAATTTAAAATGATTTAACTTTCAATACTGAAACAACATCTTGACTTTAAAGCCTTGAAACCCGCATTTTTAAAATATAAACTGCTTGAACGTGCAATAGTGGAGGATGTAATGTGTCGAATATGGGACCGGGCATTAAATTCAAAATTGATGGATTAGACATACCAGTTACATCCGGATTCATCTTGTACGTTTATTTAGGAACGGTTCACATATCCTAAATCTGACTGTTCAATGTAACCTAGCCTCTCTGCACGCTATAAAGGGCCCAGTACGCTAATCAAAGGACTCTTTACATTTTTTGGAAATTAAACGAGCCTACAGCATACAACCTAAATACTTAAAACTTTTTCTGGGAAGTTTTTAATTCTTACTTTTCATCTATCTCTCTGCAAAAATGACTTCATCACAGAATTCGTCATTGTCCTTGAAAAAGAAAGAAAATATCATCGACCGAAGGATCTTTGCTCTCTATGTGCTTCAAGAGCATATAATCTCTGAAAACAAAGACATGGCCGGGTTTAAATCTGGTGATTTACCATGTCAAACAACAAGGGCTCTACAGATTGGGTAGTCTTCGCCAAGAAAATTATAATGAACAGACTGTTGACGCAGTGTTTAAGTATGTGTTGGAAAAGAATGGTGCTCCCATCTTTGAAATTGTGAGCACCGTGTAGGAAAAGGAGATCTCTAATAATAGGGATCTTCTGGGAAAAATGTATTAACTGCTATCTAACGGCCTGACACTGGAGGTTCTGGAGAATTTTGGGTCCGAAAGTATGCTTTAAGCATACTAGAATCTATTCACTAGGAACTCCAAAGCCACAAATATCCATCCATCATGCCACAAGAAGATTTTCACTCTCTCCTACTTCTAATTGCATGAATTCTGGTGCCGGGTCGTGGAGAACAGAACCGGAGCATTTAAAATGTGCACGAACTTAAGGTTTAGAATGATGGTGGCCATCATGAGTGGAGAGAAGGTGAACTGGTGCCAGGTGATTATGAAGCGCCTACCGGGGGAGGATGCCAAGCAAGAAATGGCAAGGAAGTCCTTCGGCCTGATGCTAAATCACATCCTGACAAGTTGTGGCATCCATCACTGCAGCCAAGAAGATTTTAGCTCAGAAGTTTTTGGGTGGCTCTAAACCCACTGTAACACCCCCGTGATTTACAGAGATATTACAGCGCCGTAGATTCTTCTTGTAGAACCTACCACGCTTAGACCAACACAAAACACATTAACAATTAACCAAACCCAGACATTCACACCTTAAAACCAACATCAACTTCAATACGACAAACATCACCAAAATAGTCCAATACATGGTCCTGTTGGATCACAACAGATACAACCCTCATAACAGATCCAACAACATCACAAAAACTAAACCCATATATGACAGTACCCGCGTGAGTACAAAACCAAAACATGACTTTGACCATGATAAAATGACCTCCGACTCAAAATAGTACATGATATCACCATTGCTCGCCATCCTCGTGCCCTTCCTGCGCCGGTTCGCCACTAAGACCCGTACCTGAATACAAAACAAGTATATTCACCCCCTAAGGGGTCAGCAAACAGCCGGTGCAAGTAAAACGATGCATGAATATGTACTACAAGTGAATAAACAACCAAATCACAATGCCATCACATATATTCCGGAATACAATACCACAATCATCATTATTGTACGTGCAATGCAATGCAATTCCCATGCATGCAATGACTCACGCACACAGGCCCATTTCTCTCTTCTCTTTTGGCCAACCCAAGTCGCTTACTTGGATTTTTCGCTTTTCGATTTGCAATGCATGTTTATGACATAATATTTCATGTCAATGCGCAATGATATTGAGTATTCTCAAATTCACTTTTCAGATAATCACACATGTCACAAATATCGCATTGGTACACTTTAAAATGTAAAATTACACAATTTAAATTTCTCGTCAATTCCCCACCAGGTGATCCGCAGATACTCGCATTCTAACGGATCCCAGGGGAATTTTGCTGGTTTTAACTTGGTTCACACACACTCAGGAACCACATTTTCCGAAATTACCACTTTTCACAAATCATATTTTTCACATATACACACGAAGTACATTAAACGCAATCAAAGTACTTGTCTGGCATTCCAACGAATGGAAAAGGTTCGATGGACAAGGAAAATGGACTGAGCGATTAGCCAACCCTTCAACTTAAAACGGATCATATTATATAATTAACGGGTTAAGGTTTATATAAACATTAGAACTCTACCTTCTAATTTAGCCGAGTTTGGGTGAGACATAGTTACGGACACACTCGCGGGTTATCGGGGTGTATGAATGTTGTGTTTTGAATTAGGGGCCATTTGGAAGTCGTTTGATCCATTTTGGATTGAAACCAAGAAGGTTATACACTTTTTAAAGAAAATATTAAAGTTTAGGGTCAAATTGAAGATTTAGAAAACTTCAATCATGTTCAACTTTATTTCTAATTCCCAAATGGCATAGCCCTAGGCTTTCAAAATTTATGTTTTCCAACCCAAAACTTTATATGACTATCTAACAGTCGTTTTAACGTCTCCCGGCGAGCGTAACCTCACCGGGAGCTTCTTTAACATTGACTAGCAATATTTTTACATGTAAAACACACTGATACCCCATTTCGGCAAGGCCGTATCTACACCCATTTCCTTTACACACACCAGTACACCCACAACAACACACACCAGCACACAACACACACGCACACACACAAACACACACCAGCATACACAACACATACACTAGGGCACACAACACACATGCAAACCAGAGCACACAACACCCACACACCAGCACACACCAGCACACACACCCGCACACACAAACACACACACACACACATATACAAGCGCACATAAACACACACAAACACACACATACACGCACAGCACACACATATACTACACGCACAGCACACACGCATGCCATAATACTCGACCGAATCCAGAAACTAAAACTAAAAGGATGAAGCTCGTCAAGAGGGCTTCCTAAAGGTGTAAAAGGTTTCAAGTTCTGGCAGCCCGAATGGCCATACGGGGGCCCGACATCGAGCAGCAATTTCAGACCCATTCCAGCTATTCTGGCCTCGGTTTGTGAAACTCGATGGATATTTGTGACCTGCTCGCTGAAACAATCAAAGCGGTATGTAGATTGCGAGATTTTACCAGAAATATCTTCCTTGGCGGTGGAACCCTTCTCGGGTCTCTCTTCTCTCCTGCTCCTTCTCTCTCTCTTTTTTTGTTTCTTCTTGGACATTCACACGGCAGGTGATAATCCCTGCCTTTCTCCCCTTTTTTATTTTTATGTAGGGCGGTGCAACTATTTGGCACCATATAGGTATACATATCAGTATAATTGGTATGATTATTATTATTATTATTACTATCTTTCGTCCCGATAATTCGTCAATAAGACGGCGACGTATAAAATGTTATATGTAAATATATAGTAACACTCCGCAATTACATAAATTCAAGTTCGTCGCTCTAAACAACACAGGCGACATAGTTCTCAACTCCGACATAATAACCGAATTTATCCGACAGTTCACAAAATATAAAATCACCCGGTTTGTTTACTACGGGATATTACACCCTTTCCCCCTAATAAAAATTTTCGTCCTCGAAACTTGAAACGGAAAGGATATTAATGAAATACATTCGGGTTATAGATCACCTCCATGAATAATTTCATTTTTAAATCGCAAATATAACACTAATACATATTTTTGAGTAAACATCAATACATAGTATGCCCAGTTAAGCATATCTCACGGGTTGACGATGACAGGGTCTTCTTCGTTCGCTTCTTCAGGGTCCTCTTCAGGATCTTCTTCGGGATCCTCTTCGGCCTCTGCGACTTCTCGACCCATGACCGGAATTGGGGTGCTGGGAGGATAGCAAGGATCTCCTCAGCGTTGGCCCGTATCATCGCCCTCGCTTGCTGGACTTGATCCTGGAGGGCCTCTCTCGCTTGAGTGTACTGTGCCTCCCTCTATCCAAGAGTGTATCGTATTACATCTAGCTGAGCTTCTAGCTGCACAGCATGCTCGCGTTCTCTTGCAGCTGCCTCCTGCACAATCTGACTGGCATCCCGATGAAATTATGCTACGGCCTCTAGATAACTGATATGCTCCAAGCAACGGGTATGCTTAGTAGGATCCATACTTACAAGACTACTCTACTATTTCCTTTCGGTTAAAGTCTTAAGTCTACTCACTACAAAAAAAACAGTATTTACCGACGCCAAATTCCGTCGGCAAAATAAGCAAGGGGCGTCGGTAAACTGAATACCGACGCCAAAAGGGCGTTGGAAAACTGATCGACGGTAAAAAATTACCGACGCCATTTTGTGGTGTTGTTATATTACCGACGGCTTCCCGACGCCGTTGGTGTCGGGCAATCCCCGGGTGACCTGAAACTGGGACGATTTTTCCAACGGATACCGACGCCACTACTGACGCCATGGCCGACGGAATTTACGACGCCGTGTTGCCGTCGTTAGTTTTGCAATAACGACACCGGGCCTGGTGTTGTTAAACGGAACAATGACGACGCCTTTGCCGACGGAATGTAGCCGTCGCTAATTTGCTATTGCCGACGGCCTCGCAGCCGTTGGTAAAACTGTAAATCCCGACGCGTTTTACCGACGGTAAAAGGGCGTCAGTAATTTTTCAACTGCAGTTTTTCCGTCGGTAATGCCGTCGGTATTTTTTGTTTTTGCCCAATATTCTGAATTTTTAATTATTTTCATTACCTGCTTTCAATTTCTGAATAATCAAACAAACTAGTCATAAATATCAAAAACGTCTCAATGTTACACAATCGTCATAGTTATATCGTCGTACACAATCAAGAGTTGTCATCATTTCATCGTACTGGCAAAAAAGAAATAAGTAGTCTAAATCAAGGTGAAGTAGAAGGGCGACTCGGAGGTGGAAGATTTTGTTGTGTTAGCATTTCTTGAATAGTTTGCAACTGTTCCTCAAGGCGCTGTCTCTTCACGCGCTCTTCTTCAATCACCTTTGCCTGCTCTTCTCTCAGTCTGCGCTCCTCTATCAGCTGCTCCTCTAAGGATGTGAATCGAGTGTGGATCTCTTCAGATGTGTGAAACTGTGAGGTCGTTGATCCACCGCCCCTAGAGCCTGTGCTTATGATGCTGGGAGCTAGACTGCCAGTGCCATACATCCTGTTTTTCTTGACATATTCTTTGGCGGCCTTCTTCTCCTGCAGTACAGTCTTATAGATCATATTTAAATCTGCTCCCTCTCCTTGCTCTGCAGCAAGCTGCTTAACCCTAGCCTGAGAAGAAAAACATGCTCAATGAGAAAAACATTCCAAATGAATACAACTTTACAGAAATAAATATTTTAATTGCATTTAAGCAGCAACAAGGAAAAAACGGAATAATCATATATGAATTCTAATTACATTTGAGCAGCAAAGTCGGAAAAAAACCTAGAATAATCATATATGAACTGTCAGCATCACATCTCATAATCTGTTCTAGTTGTTACTATTTTTTTATAAGAGAAAACCTATTCTTCACAACACTAATCTCCAAATACATAAATGAACAGAACATGAAGATTCAACTATATATATCATGTAAAAATTATAATTAATAAATGAATAATCATTACCAATTGGTTTCAGTTCGAATTCTGTTTTACAAACTCAAAACCCACATTTCCAACTCCGGTTCGGTTTTATACAAAACGACCCGAACCACTTAATGCCCACCGAAGTTCTCACAGGTCGGCCGGCTCATACCAGTGACTAGCGGCTGGTTCATACAAAGAATATAGCTTAGATCCATAGGGCAGTTAAGGATAATTGTCGGCATTAGCGGTTTCTGCAATCCTATATAAAAGAAGTCTCGTGCACGAGCAATCTGCATATATTTGGGGCAATACTAATTTCTCAACAGGTTAGCAAACTCAAGCCAACCAACAACTCTCCCCTCGGGCTTGTATGTCCTCCACAAACAGTCAGCAGTATCACATAGCTGACTAAGGCCCAGTGGGGCCTTTTAGTTTTCTGGACATCATACTTCTACATCTGCCCAGCCCGGCGCATAGCACTATTGAGAAATTCTCAAGTTTGATCTAAATCATTTCATGACACTAACGAGTTTTCTTAAATAATCTACAATCAGCAATATCACTTCTACATCTGCCATACAAAGGACATCAATCATCAAACTAATGCTGGTCCGCAAAAACTTTACTGTCCATAATGTAAATGAAGACGAACCAAAGCCAATTTACACATACATTCAGCTTATACACCTACTACATGCGGAACTCTGGCAGCCTAGCATTTTTTTTTACCAGAGTTGATTTTTGAAAAGTGAAAATGGAGGAAAGTCATTCAGGCACCAGTAGGAGATCATGGCCGAAAGATCAGTTCATAGATTTGGTATTTTCATGGTCTATTCAAGAAATTTTTGATGAGAATCTGCACAAAAAATAGGTAATTTTCCTTTTTAATATCAGTTATAACATACATGTTCAGTGTTCACTTTCTGCAGTGATGAGAGTACTGAAGGTGAGACATTTTTCTACAATACTAAAGTTGATTATTGGAGAAATAGACACACTGTTTCCATGACAATCAAAACAACAAGTGTGAATCGAATGTATTCCAAAATACCGTAGATGAATCGAATGCATATATACTTACATCAATATCCGCATCCTTCTGTGTCGTAAAAGTTTCATCTTTTTTCATGTGGATAGCTCGAAAAGAGGCATAAACACACTGCTCTAATGGAAGATTGTTCTTCGTTGCCTATTTATTAAAAAAACTTCGAAATTATTATGATGCACACTTACATATACAAGCAAAAATAATTAGATAATTACTAACCAACTCTCGAGCAAGTACGCTAACAGACTTAGAGCCTCCACTGTGCTTGCTTATCCCGTGCAGTGGCCATCCACTTGACCATTCGGTTGCCTCTCGCCTCGTAGATACATCTCTCACCTCGGGAGTATCCCAATAAGCACACAAACCTTCCCACCAATCAAGAGGGATGTGTTTCGCCTCCTTGATCCCTTTACTTTTTGCATCATTTAGGAAATTCTCGAACCTAACCTGCACGAGACTCCCAAAATCATAGACTTCTTGTTCCCACTCAACAGCCACGTGAAAATTTCTATGAAATATTGCATATCAAGTTAATAAAACTAACTTTCCAATTGAATATAATTAGTTTACATAATGATTACAAATTACCTTAAAGAAGGTATAGTAATCGGGCCTTTACGCTATTAGGAGTATCTTTCCAGTTGAAGCACAGTCGGATTGGGAACTCTTTTAAAACTCCTCGTGCACACCCTGGAAATCTGGGGATGAATCACTATATCTCTGTAACCAAAACCAAATTAATCATTTAGATCATCACAATACTAAGTTATAGCATTTAATCAACATTTGTTTTCTATGTTTTAGTACTTGGTTTCTTCTTTAAAGATCAGTTAAAGGGAACGTATGAAAGTCTTACACAAGTTTGGGAAGCAATTTTTGAAATAGAAGCAACTGTGAAGGTGGTATTTGCAAATTTGTAAGATTACTTTTCTTTTTGTAATTATTCGGAAATACTTTTATACCAATTAAACAGTAAATAACTAACCCGGTTTTAGTATCTCTTTCAAGAGCAATCTTTCTACAGGAAAAAACACTTGAGGCTGCCTCAGAAGCTATTATCTCCCGATCCTCATCTTCAGAAATGTGTGCACTAGTCTCCTCGTCTGCCCTGTCTCGGAGTAGAACAATCGGCGGAGTCTCGGGTAGAGCAGACGAAGACCTAACAGGACCTTCTCGTGGGGAGTCCGTAGCTGGTGAAGAGTGTCCGGGAGCTGCTCGTGAGGAGCCCGTGCTACTGCGGCGCCCGCCACCACCTCTCCTCATCGAGAACATCTAAAATTGCTTGTGTAGAAATTAAAATAAAATCAAATAAACATATAATTGAAAATTTTCCTCAACATAGATATGATGCAAATCCGGTAAGCAGTACAGATTTTAAAATTGTTATACTGTGACTGTCAGCGTTACGGTACACATGATTCCCATATCACTACATGAAATTCAAATAAATTACTGAGAACACAATCAAGAATACGGTGATTATCATGACATCAAATGTTGGAGCAGATCATCTCATTAAGGGTTCGATTGCTGGTGCTTCTGGTAAAGTAATTAATGAGGTAATGATATTTTACAGTAAACTAATACTGTGAAAAAAGGAAAAAAAGGTTGAGAGACGACCCAAACCAAGCATAGAACTCTTCATAAAATGTAGTTGATAAGAGATTGAATAAACATTAGCTCACCTCACATGGCAGCTTGATCTGTTAAAGCATGATTATCTTCATATTCTAAAGCCTCATACATAAGTCACATCCAACACATTTATTTCCCATAACTATGAAGTGAATAGCCAGCAATTTCATGCCAAAGACAGATGCAGACAAAGACCTTTGTTTATCATAAATTCATTTTCACTCGACTATCTGGCTATAGAAATGGTCCAGCAAAAAAGTAAATTAAACATGACAACATAAAGACTAGGAGCAGGTCAGATTTCACATATCCTACTCTAAAAAAGAATTCTAAAAAACTGATGCAAACTGTTGAAACTTGTCTCCACCTAAGGCTCAAAATCAACTGAAAGGGTTACCCAAAAGAATTCCTATTCGTGTTTTTATGTGCTTACTCTGGAAAATTACTTTGTTTTGCTACTGCATTTCGTAATTATGCACAATGTTTCTCTTTTGATTTCTGTTTGTACATTTTCCATTCAGCAATGAAGTAATAAATAATTGAGAGCTTGTGTAATAGAAACATTTAGAATTTGTTTTTGCTATTATATATATGTGTTTTTTCATAAAGTTTTCTTTTTTGTTTTGGTTCATTGGTGATTTTTTAGCTAAATACCGAGTTTCGGGGCGTGATAAACGTGGCAGCAGAACATTCTACGCGTATGACAGCTGCAAAAAGTCAAACACAACAGACTTCTACTCCCTCTAATGTGCTTGCACTTCCAGGTACTGCAAGTGTTGCCAATTATGAAACCTTAAAGCTATTAGTGTGTTGATATGCAAGTTTTTGTTTTCATCCTTATTAAAACTCTTAAATTTGTGAAACCTTTCGTATCCTGTGTGGACATACCAAGACTTCATCTGAATATTTTCCATCTCATGTGTGGACGTACCAAAACTTCATCCGAGTTCTTTTCTCTTATCCTCCTTAATTGATCAGGAATATTTCTACTTTGTGCAGGCCCTGAACAATCAAATGATATGCAGAAGGGAGGGCTGCAGAAGGATTTGGTGATTAATGCAACAGGGCCCTTCGTATGTATCACTATTTATTTGTCTTTCCTTATTGAATGTTTGTTTTCTCAATCATTAGCTGATGAATCAAACCCTTTCTTAGGAAGGTAATGGTAGAGACGTGAACTTTGAAATTAAACATGAGTCACATGATCGATACGTGTTTGGGTAACATGAATCACATTTTTTAACTTTCAGTTTTTATGCTATTTGTGGAGCTAGCCTCTTCGTTACGAAATCAATGCTCCGGAGGGCCTAATGAGTTAAGCGAGTTCATTTTTTATTTTTTCAAAGGCATTTCAAAGCCTAACTAGTTACTTTGAGTGAAGAAACTAGTGAAACTCAGATTAGAACATCAAGTATTACAAGGACAGGATGTATGGAAAATGAGTAGAGTACAAGTTACAGACAAAGCAAATGAGTAGAGTACAAGTTAAGCAAAAATCAACATGTACACAGCACACATTGCGACAATACATCAAATAAAAATCTACATAAAATCATCAAGGCAACATCGTATAAATAAAGATCGAAAGAAGAGGAAGAATAAACCAAACTGTCCACAATCTAAATCAAATTTTCAAGTGCACTTCACATAACAATCTAAAACAGAATATTCATTAGCTTGAAAATCACAATATTGACATGATCGTAAAGACTATAACATATGATCAGAATCATCATCATCATTACTATCTTCCTCATCTGACGTTATTATATATCCATCATCTGATGCCTCATCCACATCATCAATATCAATAAGTATACCTCGTGGATGCGATATTGATATCTCATCATCTACAGTAGCTTGACTACCTCTAGTCCTCATGACCTCGGCATCCTCTTGAAACGGTTGATGTAATGACGAGGCGGATGGTTCACAAGCTACTTCAACTCTAGATCTAGGTGTGACCTTGCACACTCCCCACCAATCCTTCTTAGCTTGATTCATACTAGGATAGGAAGCATAATACACTTGAGTAGCTTGATTTGATAACAAAAAAGGTTCGTACTTCTTGTATTTACGGGTGTGGTTTACTGAAACCAAATTGAAATCTGTATTCACCGAAGTCCCTAGAGGTGATAAGTCAAACCACTCACACTTGAATAACACAATTGTTTTAGTAGGTTCACCATTATACTCTACCACACACACCTCCATTAATCGCCCGCAAAAATCCTGCTCATCACTATTATAAACCTCGCCCTTTATGCAGACACCACTATTCATAGTACTTTTATCTGACCCATGGTCAACCGTGTGGAACCTGTATCCATTAACTAAACACCCAGAATAAATTTGAACCCCGTACAATGGCCCTTCTGCAAGGTCCTTAATGCATTGGCTTGCATTACTTGAAGGATCATTAACCTATGACAATTATTAAGTATGTTAGTTATGTAACTTTCTACATATGAAATTAGTCTATAAATAATTTGATATGAGACCCCACACTTACATATGTTTTGAACCAACTTGCAAACTCCTTTTCTACTCTTGTTTGTAAGTCATTTTCCGTTATCTCCGGATTAGTTGCTCGAATTTGATCTTCAAACAATCTTCAAAAAACACACGAGTTATTATATATTTAATGAATGAATATATTCTTCATTAAATAAAATATCACGAGGGTACTCACGTCAAGTATGTCTCTGAAACCTCGGCACAATTGGATAAAATATATATATGTGCTGCATTATACTCTTTGGCATCAAAATATCGTGAAGGCATTTTTCCAAAAGGACGGCCATTCAATTTGAAAATTGAGAGCATATTCGGATCATCATTTTCATCGGCTCCCCCCTCATCATTTCGAGGCACACTTCTAATCTTCGTAGTCACCCAATCTTCAAAGTAGTATGAGCTAAATGTTGATGCCTCTTTCATTAAGTAGGCATTGGTGATGGATCCTTCAACTTTGGCTTTGTTCTTTACAAAATCTTTCAATGTCTTCATATACCTCTCAAATGGATACATCCATCGATATTATCTTGGACCAATTCGGGCTTCACACCGGATGGATAACAAGATGCTCCATTGAATCAAAGAAGCTAGGCGGAAAGATACGCTCAAGTTCGCACAAAGTAACTGGAATTGTTTCATGAAGTCTACACATGTCCTCTATTTTTATTGTCCGAGATGTCAAGTCTTTAAAGAAGATACTCAACTCTGTAATTGCCTTCCAAACAGCTTGAGGAAGAAGTTCACGAAACGCAATAGGTAACAAGCGTTGCATGAACATATGGCAGTCATGACTTTTCATCCCTCTCATCTTTAGTTGTTTCTTATCCACGCATCAACTAATATTGGACATGTAGCCATCAGGAAATTTAAGACGAGATATCCATTCACATATTACTCTCTTTTCATCTCTATCAAGTGAGTAACAAGCTTTCGGATACTTTCCTGTCGTCTCATTTTTCTTCAATTCAGGTCTGATGCAGAGCAATTGCAACTCGTCTCTAGACTTGGTGGTATCCTTGGTATTTCCCGGCACATTAAGCACAGTGTTGAACACATTGTCAAACACATTTTTTTCAATGTGCATGACATCCAAATTGTGATGAATCAGAAGTTCTTTCCAATATGGGAGATCCCAAAAGATGCTTCTTTTCTTCCACCCGCTCCTAGAATTCTTGGATATCTCTTTGTTTGTGTCATTGTAGTCCTCTGTCACTTTCACAAGACCTAGTGCATCTATTTGATTCAAGATCTCAGCGCCCGACCTTTTCTCAGGTGTAGGTACTTCACATGTCATATTCTTTCTAAATACTCGTCGGTTCCTCCTAAACATGTGATCCGGCTCTAAGAATTTCCGACTACAATCGAACCATGTTTGTTTACCACTCTTAGGAAGAGTAAACGCTTCAGTCTCATCCATGCAATGAGGGCATGCCAATCTTCCAGCAGTACTCCATCCAGACAACATTGAATACGCTGGAAAATCACTAATAGTCCACAACAACAGTGCTCGCATTTGAAAATTTTGCTTCAATGAGATGTCAAATGTTGGAACACCCTCTTCCCACAAATTCGTCAACTCCTTTATGAGCGGCTGAAGAAACACATCCAATTGCATCTTAGGATTGCGTGGCCCTGGTATTAAGATTGTTAGGAACATGAATTGTTCCTTCATACAGAGCCAAGGTGGTAAGTTATAGGGTGTGACTATAATCGCCACGATGAATATTGTCGCCCGATTGTGCAAAAGGTGCAAAACCATCAAGAAAGACCTAATCTCACATTTCTAGCCTCCACAAAGAAAACTGATAAATAGTGTCCAGGTGCTTCCATGCTGGAGAGTCTGCAGGATGACGCATAATTCCATCATTTGAACCAGAACATGAAGCATGCCACCTCATATCTGCCGCGGTAGCATTTGACATGTATAGCCTTTGCAGTCGGGGAATAAGAGGAAAGTAGTACATCTTCATAGCTGCCACTTTTTTCCTCCTACGGCTTCCTGAGGCACGACACATATCTTTGTAGCGTGATGTACTACATAATATACAAATCTCACTGTCTTTGTAATGGTCCCAATAAAGCATGCAGCTGTTTGGACAACAATCAATCTTCTCTACAGGTAATCCCAACCCACGCAATAATTTCTTTGTACTATAGAAGTTATCGGGACATAGATTCCCTTTTGGATAACTGTCTTTCATGAACTCTGCAAACTGATTAAAACACTTTTCTGATAAGTGGTTCTCTGCTTTCAAACTCATGAAACGAGTCATATAAGACAATTGGGAGTAATTAGCACAACCAGGCCACAACTCTTTGTCTCCAGCATTCAACATGTCATATATTCGTTTTGCTTCAGGATTTGGTGGTTCTTCCATATTCTCAACATTAAATTGTGGCCCGACATGCTCCATGACCATCGTACGGTACGAATTGGATCCCAACTCATTGGTATCTATATTCACATCTTCATCCATATCTTCACATCCCTCATCCATTTCAATTTCGCCGTGAAAAATCCAAGTTTTATACTCCCTAATGAACCCAAATTTCCCAATGTGATACTTAACTTTTTCTGTATCATGAAACTGTATATTATCACATTTTTTACATGGACATCTTATTTGGTCACCCGACATGCAGTGCGGATGACTACTTGCATACTCAATAAAGTTGTTAAGTCCAGAGAGGAATGCAGGATTCCAAGAGCCATCAAGTTTCCGGCGATACATCCACTCACGGTTGTCACCCATTCTAAAAATTGTAACAAAATGATCAAAAAAAACTCAAGGTTTTTTTCATCTTATGAAGAACATTATGAAAACAAACCCTTACAGTCATAAAACTCTTACAGTTACCACCCTTTAATTTACAGACTACAAAACTCAAGGTTTTTTTCGTAACTATGGAACTTCTCTAGGGGGTTTCGTGATTACAGAAACCTCAAGGGTAGATTTTGTGATTATCCCAAACAAATTCATCAGATTTAGTCTAATCACAAATTTAAAAAAAAATGGTTATCTTTAAGGATTACAGAGATCTCATAATAGCCACAAATGAGCAGTCCCTAACAAGAAGTTGTCCTATATAGCCAACAAAGCTGTCCTATATAAGGTAATGTGATTAACTCAAATAGCCACAAAGTCATCTATATAGCCAACAAAGTCATCTATATAGCCAACAAAGCAATCACAGTTAACTCAAATCACGATTAACTCAAAGTCATCTATATAGACAAGAAGTCATCTATATAACTCAAATCATGATTAACTCAAATAGCCACAAAGTCATCTCTATATAGACAAGAAGCTGTCCTATATAGCCAACAAAGCAATCACAGTTAATCAAATAGCCACAAAGCTGTCCTATATAGCCAACAAGCTCAAGCTCATCTAACTCTACCCTAACAAGAAGTACAAGGTAAAGACAATCCCACAAACAAATTTTTTTAAAAAAAAAAAGCCAAAATGTTCAACATAAATAAACAAGGAACCCAAAAGTGTCCGGAAAACAATCAAAAATGGAAAGGAAACGGAGATGTTACCTGAATTGGGAAATGGAAAGAGGATAGCGTGATATCTCCGTCGGGGATTTTAGGTCGCCGATTGGGGGTGTTTTGCGGAGGTGCGCCGGAGGAAGAAATCGCAGATATCTCCGTCGGGGATTTTAGGTCGCCGGGGAGAGAGGCGTTTTGCACGGGGAGAGAGGCGTTTTGCAGAGAGGTGCGGGGAGAGAGGGGTTTTTCATAGGTGTGGGAGGTGAATTAGAATGATTTTAGGTCGAACCAGAATAGGCAGAGGGTTGAGAATGTATTAAAATTTACCGACGCCAACGGGCCGTCGGTAATGGCGTTGTAAAATTTGGCAGACAACTTGGCGTCGGTAAAGGCGTTGTTAAATTTAAAAAATACCGACGGAGGGAGTGGCATCGTTAATTCATGTAAGTCATGCCATTTAACGATGGCAAAAGTGCCGTCAGTATATTTCCGACGACTTCCGGCGTCGGTACTGGCGTCGGCAAATTTCGCGGGAAGACACCCGCGCTATGGCGTCGTTAAAGCCGTCGGGGATCGTCCAAATTCACGGGTGTCTGTAACGGCGTCGTTAAATGCCAAAAAATACCAACGCCTTTACTGGCGTCGGTAAATACTGTTTTTTTTGTAGTGACTATGGGAATACCTCTCAAGGCCTTATATACACATCAAATCGACTTTAAGTCGGCGGTCCTAGTGGCGCTATAGTTGTTTCTTAGCAGCCGCTATTATGGCGGAGCCATCAGTCAGTGTAAATTATCTCTCACCGCCAAACAATGATAATATTAATAATAAAATCTTAGCCATAGACTCGCTGGGATACCTGATAAGGATCGAGTTAACCAATACGAATACGACCAAAATATTGGTCAAGCTAAAAGATACAATCATGGACTCTCGGTACTCCCACTTGATGTCAAGACATGATGACCATCTCTCATATGTTGATCGTCGAGACTAGCGAACCGAAGAAATGAAAATAGATCAAAAGAAAAGGAACTAACACGGAAATAAAAGTATTACATCCCACCCTTTTGAAATAAGTTTCGTCCCAAAACTTAGGACATGAAACAATAAAGGCAAGGCAAACTTTATATGACACCCGTTATATGATGCCAACAACGGACACAAAACTCCATGTCATATAGAGGTGTTGCGGTCCGATTCAATACGCAAGAATATTTACGATCATGAATCACTACGCTTGATAATCCAAATAGTACAATCAAAATGCGAGCTTAACGCTGAACAAGCATATAATTCCGACAACCTCAAAGGTTTGGAAGATCACATATTGGGACAAGTACCCGAATCTTAAGGAAATCAGATGCTCGATAATCACGATGCGAGATCGAGAACAATCGAACCAAAATGATCGAATATCATTGATCTAACAACAATGATAGGACGAAAAAATAAAACAACTCCAAACTTCACGCCTCAACTCAAGACATTAAGTGGGCTTGTAAAAATTACAAGACATTTACTTTGCATAGGACTCATGAAATTTGAACTGAACTTGGAAAAGTCACAACGGTAAACAGATTCATCCGAAATAATGTCACCAACTCATTCGAATGAAAAAAAACCGAAGAACAGAACAAATTCAGAAGGTATCATCGAACATAAGCGAGTCGATAGGATGGAAAAATACATAAGTCAAAAACTCGGGTGTCACGATCCACTTTAAATAAAAGAAGTTTGTCCCCAAAATTTAGAACAACGAAAACAAAGTAATAACGTAACAAGCAACTTCATAAGGTCGGATGACCAAATATCTAAGCATTCTGACGAATGCGGAATGACTACTAACATCACGAGAATTTCTCGATAGTGACGTGATTCAATTAACGGCACAAGTTGAAATCAAAATAAAGCACAACACAATTAGATATGGTTTGCTCGGGTGGAATCATAAGTTACCAAAGGAAATATGGTCCAATATTCAACAACAATGGGGTTATACAACGAGATCTTGAAACCAGTACATGACGGAAACTATAATTACGATAAGCTCAGACATCAAGCCAATCATCGCAGTACCACCGAACTTGCAAGTTCTGCAGTGTGACAATAGATTCAAACATAAGGGTTCAAGGCCCTAAATTGTACAAGCGCAAGAATCCTGATTATTATACTCTTCTCCCCTCAAAGGGAGTTTTGTCCTCAATATGTAGAACTACCAAGTTAGAGATGGAAAGCTAGAAGATAAAGAGAATCAAAGCCACAATTGTCGGGAGCATCAGCAATTCAGACGTATTATGAAAGCATCACTTGCCATCATCTGGGATACGAGGATGCCCATTGATCGTTTGCTTTGGTCACCGATAGTTTACGGGCATTTGATCGAACGTTAATTGTTCACGGTTCCTCAGAATCCTTAGAATCATCAACCGAGTTGAACAAGTCAGAATTATGGATATACGATTCATATAACATGACCAACAACATCATTTAACATCAATTAATTCATCAAAATCGGGTTGTCAATGATATCAAGAACAAAACCTACAAAATGGTTAACTCAAGAAAAATCTTGGAATTGCCTCGATCCGATGAAGAACAATAGATACGATGATGTTATACTCCAAAACACCTTTGAACGGAACAAAATCGACCAAGATCACGAACCCTAGTCTTTACGATGATGTTATACTCCAAAACACCTTTGAACGGAACAAAATCGGCTAAGAGCACGAACCCTAGTCGCCTTCGATTCACACTTTGGTGTCACCCGTGTAGAAAAAGGAAAAAGTGGAAATGATGAATCACGATTGCTATCCGGTTTATATGCCGGAAAGATTAGCGTGCGCTAACTACAAGAGTTAACGTGCACTAACGAGACCACCAGCCCCAGTCCCGTAGCTTCTGGGCTGCACCCGAACTACCAGTTAGCGCGTGTTACCCTCCCTGTAGCGTGCGCTAACTGCTGCACCTTAGCGTGCGCTATATAATTGCATAGCGTGCGCTGTCGAACTCTCAATTGAATGCAGTAGTTTCTGCATCTCGTGTTAGCATGCGCTATCCATAAGGTAGCGTGTGCTAATTCTGCATAGTAGCGCGCTACACCTATATCGAACCAGAATTCATCACCACAATGATACTCCCCATCGGGACAACAAACACGCAACGATCTGAATCGCAACCAAACACGTGTCCAAATATGACACACGATCCCAAAACTATACGATTATGGTGCCAGCACTTTATAAAAATAATCTTTTTGAAAATAAGAGGGCGAACCATGTTTCGCCAAAACTTATAATTACTTTACCTTTATTGGAAAATGAGGTTTTATATTGCACGTCGATATTTGAATTCATTTTTAGATAATGCACAAAAAAAATATATTTTTAAAATTTTTGAAGACGTCTATAGTCCGAAATGTTTCAAAAATTTACTTAGAACTTAGTTAAAATAAAGATCCTTCCTCTTCTACTAAATGTTTAATCGGAAAAAAAAAAGATTTTTCCACCGAATACATACTCATTAGATATATCGATATTAAATCGTAGGTTTTCATCATTTGAAAGAGTTTCAAAAACCAATTTAAAAATACTCCCGCAGCGGTTAAAATTGATACCTAAAAATCTCTTTGTTAAAAGAATATAGGAATTGATAATAGTCCCAATTTTCTGAAATACACTGTATAACTATTTTCACCCGGACCGTATACGCATTGTACATCCCAAAACCCTAATACCACCAACAAGTTCTAGCCCCTCTACCAAGGTTGATTGAATCAACACCACACAATCACCGCACCACGAAGAGGGGACTTATGATCGAAAGATTTACCATCTCCGTATGCCAGTATGCTCAAGTTTCACAAACATATACATGAAGGAAAAATAATGGACACAGTTCGAAGAAATACAAACAGATTACTCTGCTTTCCCGCGGGTTTCTGGTAAGATCAGAAGTCAATGAACACAGCCCCAATGGAATACAGCTCACAAAAATGACTTAAAGTCCATATGTTCAGGACAAACAATTTGGAAAAAGAGATCGGGGATCAGAAAAACTTACAGCGCAGGTCACACGAGGTAGCAGCAACCCAGTGATATCATAAACAGACGATCGACTCAATTTTGACAGACCCAAAACACCAACAGCCTAGGTATCCATAAACCTAAGCTCTGATACCATGTTTTGTAACACCCCCGTGATTTACAGAGATATTACAACGCCGTAGATTCTTCTCGGAGAACCTACCAGGTTTAGACCAATATAAAACACATTAACAATTAACAAAACCGAGACATTCACACCTTAAAACCAACATCAACTTCAATATGACATACATCACCAAAATAGTCCAATACATGGTCCTGTTGGATCATAATAGATACAACAACTCACAACTGATCCAGCAACATCAACAACAACTAACCCCAACATATTAAACAATATATGACAGTACCCACGCGAGTACAAAACCAAAATATGACTTTGACCATGATAAAATAACCTCCGACTCTAAATAGTACATGATATCAGTGTTGCTAGCCATCCTCGTGCCCTTCCTGCGCCAGTTCGCCACTAAGACCTGTACCTGAATACACAACAAGTATATTCACCCCTGAAGGGGTCAGCAAACAGCCGGTGCAAGTACAACAATTCATGAATATGTACTATAAGTGAATAAACAACCAAATCACAGTGCCATCACATATATTCCCGAATACAATACCACAATCATTATTATTTTACGTGCAATGCAATGCAATTCCCATGCACGCAATGACTCACGCACACAGGCCCATTTCGCTCGGCTCTTTTGGCCAACCCAAGTAGCTTACTTGGATTTTTTGCTTTTTGCTTCGCAATGCATGTTTATGACATAATATTTCATGTCAATGCGCATTGATATTGAGTATTCGCAAATTCACTTTTCATCTAATCACACATGTCACAAATATCGCACTGGTACACTTTAAAGTGTAAAAATTACACAATTTAAATTTCTAGTAAATTCTCCACTGAGTGATCCGCAGATACTCGCAGTCTAACGGATCCCAGGGGACCCTCTCTGGTTTTAATTCGGTTCACACACACTCAGTAACCACATGGCAAAAACCACAATTTTTCTAAATTACCACTTTTCACAAATCACATTTTTCACATATTTACACGAAGTATATTAAACACAATCAAAGTACTTGCCTGACATTCCAGCTAATGGAAAAGGTTCGATTGACAAGGAAAATAGACTGAGCAATTAGCCAACCCTTCAACCTAAAACGGATCATATTATATAATCAACGGGTTGAGATTTATATAACCATTAGAACTCTACTTTCTAATTTAGCCGAGTTTGGGTGAGACATAGTTACGGACACACTCCGTGCATTATCGGGGTGTATGAATATTGTGTTTCGAATTAGGAGCCATTTGGAAGTCGTTTGATCCATTTTGGATTGAAACCAAGAAGGTTATACATTTTTTGAAGAAAATATTAAAGTTTAGGGTCAAATTGAAGATTTAGAAAACTTCAATCAAGTCTAACTTTATTTCTAATTCCCAAATGGCATAGCCCTAGGCTTTCAAAATTTATATTTTCCACCCAAAAACTTTATATGATTATCTAACAGTCGTTTTAACGTCTCCCGGCTATCGTAACCTCACCGGGAGCTTCTTTAACATCGACTAACAATATTTTTACACGTAAAAACACACGGATACCTTACATCGGCAAGGCCCGTATCCACACCCATTTCTTTTACACACAACAGTACACCCACAACAACACACACCAGCACCCAACACACACACACACAGACACACACCAGCACACACAACACATACACCAGGGCACACAACACACACACCAGGGCACACAACACCCACACACCAGCACACACAAACACACAGACCCGCACACACAAATACACACACACACACACACCAGTGCACTCAACACACACACGAGCACACACGAACACACACACACACAACCGCACACAAACACACATACACGCACAGCACACACATAACGCACATACACTACACTCACAGCACACACGCACGCCATAATACTCGACCGAATCCAGAAACAAGAACTACAAGGATGAAACTCGTCAAGAGGACTTCCTAACGGTGTAAAAAGTTTCAAGTTCTGGCAGCCCGAATGGCCGTACGGGGCCCAACATCGAGCGGCAATTTCGGCCCCGTTCCAGCTATTCTGACCTCGGTTTTTAAAACTCGACGGACATTTGTGACCTACTCGATCAAACGATCTTTTACCGAAAAAATCTTCCTTGGTGGCAGAACCCTTCTCGGGTCTCTCTTCTCTCTTGCTCCTTCTCTCTCTCTTTTTTTTTTTTTTGTTTCTTCTGAGACATTCACACGGCAGGTGATAATCCCTGCCTTTCTCCCCTTTTTTATTTTTATGTAGGGTGGTGCAACTTATGTATATATATTAAATTATTTTTATAATAATAATTTGGCACCATATAGGCATACATATTAGTATAATTGGTACGATTATTACTATTATTACTATCTTTCGTCCCGATAATTCGTCAATAAGACGGCGATGTACAAAATGTTATATGTATAAAACATATAGTAACACTCCGCAATTACAGAAATTCAAGTTCGTCGCTCTAAACAACACGGGCGACATAGTTCTCAACTCTGACATAATAACCGAATTTATCCAACGGTTCACAAAATATAAAATCACCCGGTTTATTTACTACGAGGTAGCACACACACTGTTAACAAAGTCATGCTTATTGCCAACATGCATAATCCTTATTCAATGCCAACATCGAGTGATCCCAAAGATGTCAACGGTCACTCCTCAAAGGCTAAAGCTGGTGACACCGATAAAAAAAGGGACCTATTCGCAAGAAAGGGGAAATCCAGAACAGCCGCTCTCCCTCGACTGTCGAGAAGAAGAAGAAAAGTCAGAAGACTAAGGAGCCTTCAAAGTTGAAAGCTATTCTTAGAGCACCTCAGCCGACTACAGCAATCACTGAGGCAGTTCCGCCTACTACATCCACTCCTGCAGCAGTCCAATAACTAGAAGTCACTTCTACAGAAGAAACTGTAATATCCCGAATTTTTGAAATAATATTTATCGATGATTGGAATATTGATGTGGTGATTTATTTGGCAGTTTTGAGTAAATGAGATTTAAAATGTCTGATAGTATTTTCTACTCCCATCGAATAATCCTTGGAAGAATGCAGTGGTGTACAATGTTGTATATCCGATAAATTATTCATCCAATATTAGAGAAATTATCCAGACTAAGTTTTGGACTCATAGTTGTCATAAATGTATTGGAGATGCAATTATAACTTGGACCATCTAAAATATGAAGAAAATATTGAAAGCTTTAGTGGAAATAAAATTGGACATTTTATGGAATGTGTTGTCTACAAGGTTCGACTTTGAAAAATTTCCATGGACTTTGAGAAGTTCAAAAATTCTAAAAATTAACTGTGAGTTAATTTTCCAACGGCTCAAACGGTGAGTCAATCGGAGTTCGGACGAAAAAGTTATGATCAAATTAGTGGAGATAGCTAGCTATTGAGCACCCACGCGGATATCGCGTGTCAACACGCCCGACAGGCGTCGAGGAATCCCACGCGCGCGAGGCACGGGACTTCACGTATGATGCCCAATCAGGATGTGGAATTTGACTAACTAGCCGAATGAGAAGCTATAAAGAGCGGTCCTATCTTTCAAATGGTCTCATCCCGTTTGACAACATCGGTAGACAATATACCCCTATTCAACAACATATTTTTACTCCAACACGCTCAAAGTCCCAATGAGTCTGAGCAGCCTACTCCAGGCAATGTGCGGTAGGTGTTTGATGAAATTTCCCAGCGAGTCTGAGAATTCCAGACTGGGTTGCATTCTTTGAACTTGATTATCTCACAAGTTGTAAGTTACTTTACAAATAAATCTCGAGCACTTTGTAAATAAAATACTTGTAAGTACGAATGCAGTTTGTACCATCTACATTGAGTCAGAATATATGAACAAAACGAGCTATTTTACAGCGAGTCGGTCCTGTTATTACCAGTCATTATTTCTTTTAAAAGTTGATCGAGTTGTCTAACTTGAACACGTTATGTTTGAACCTGAACATAGACTTTCGATACTGTTTCATGAAATTTTTAGTAACGATACTTGTTAATATAAATTAGTTTTAGTTTTATTTTTCTCAGCTGCTAAGATTTATGTATTTATCAATCTATTATCGAATCAACCCTAGTTTTTCGTATTACAAATCTGGATATGTCGAGCGGGTTGAATACTCTATATTTGTATTCAAGGCTGGAAAATTTAGTAAAGCTGAGTATTAATATTTTTCATATGAAGAACATGAGTTTTCAAAAATGATGATTTTGGGAATAATTTCCATAATAAATTAATATGGAGTAAGATGCAAACATAGTTTACACCGTTATTTCACTACCGAAATTATTAAATATTATTTTCAAGAACAATATTGCAAAAAATTATTAACAAGATGTTGATTTTCGGACATTATTCAAATAGCCATTAATTATGGAAATCGGAGGTCGTGGCAATATCACAATAATAAGTGATTGATAGCAGAATATTAATACCTTGATTAGGTGTGGAAACAGAACCTCGGAGACTCTAGTGGATTTGCTTTACCGACTCAGCTATTTGAGTCAAGTTATTGTTGGAATATAAAACGCAGCGGAAGCGAGATTGATGAATTGAATAGATTTGGTTTTATAAACTTAACCAACAAAATTGCGGATCTATTTAGGCTTGTCAATTAATTAATTAAACAGACTAATTAACAATTTAAATATATGTATTTATGCAGTAGAATTGGTAATTCGTACCTTTGAAGCGAAGTGGTAGAAAATCTCTTCTTGGGTCGATCGAACTCCCCTTCGTACTCCTCCTTGATCTTCTTGTATTTCCACCTCAAGATCTTCTAGAGTATATCCCGCCTAAGATCCAGATATCGTGTGGGCAATAATCTACCAGATCAAACTTGGACTTGCAGTATGGGATCGGCCGAAATTTCTTCAAGAAATACCTCACGAAATTTTCTATCTATTTTTCTTGAATATTTGTGTATTTAGAAAAATATTGTGTTAGCTAAATTATGGAATCCAAGACACAAGTCAATATCCACAATTAAATACAAAATTAGAAGAAAAAATGAAAATTTCTTGTTCCAAAATCATGTAAAAAATTGGCCACCCCTTAAGTCCTATTTATAGGTGTTATGGGCTACTTTAGGGACCTCAAGGAGGATAAAGTAAGGACTCCTAATAGATTTCATCTTACCAATATTAGGACTCTTCCTAATATAATGAATCTATTAATATCAACTTAGTCCACTAAAAGGTTGATATTGCACATCCTACCAAAATCCCAAATTACGAAATTGGGCTCCCTTTTGAATTAATTATTTTCCGTGTTTAAGATATCACATGTCTATTAATTAATTTAAGCTACTGACAGCTTTTAATTAAATAATATGTTATATATGAGTATACCACTCGATCTTTATTATTATATCAGAAAATTAATTCCACCTGTAGGGTTTAATATAATAATCCTTTCGAGTGCCTCAATGGACATGATCGGACCGACTGGTCGGGATACGATTTCTAGCTATAATATTAATTATCATATAAATAACAATATTGCCCAAAATATCGAGCACATTGAGTCAATCATTTTGGCTCTCACCCATGACAAATCAAAGCAATAAAAATATTAATTACTAGAATAAAGAAATAATAATTGTCCGAGACGTACGTTCTTCTTATAGTCAGTACAGAAGTATCTATCTCACCTCGATCATGTTCAACGTATACCGAATATGCTAATATATGCTAATGGTCAAGACCAACCAATGTCAAGCATATATTACAATCTCTCACATAACGGTCTAATGTTATATAGGTTGTGAACTAATTATTACTATATAAGTGACCGATAATGTGATCTTCTGTGTGACTCGACACACCACATTATCTACACATAAAGTAATTCAGACAACATTTGCATAACCATAATATGAATAAATGTGCAAAACATGTGACAAATGAATTAAATATTCTCATAGATAAAGACCGGGAAATTAGGTAATTCAAGCATAAAGTATGCTTTGATGTATACAACCCTAACAATCTCCCACTTATACTCAAAGCATTCTTTTGAAGTACACTATCTAGACTATGTCTATCTATCTCCCACTTATACTCAAAGCAATGGTGCCATACATCTCAACCCCATTCCTTCCACATGCCCTTCAAATGACTTTGAGGGCAACCCTTTTGTGAAAGGATCAGCTAGGTTGTCTTCAGATGATATCTTGGAGACAATAATCTTCCCTCTCTTCACAAAATCTCGAATGAGATGATATTTGCGCTTGATATATTTGCTTGCTTTGTGGGCCCATGGTTCCTTTGAATTTTCAACAGCACCGGCATTATCACAATAAAATGTAATACTCCTAGGCAAATTAGGAATCACACCTAAATCATTTAGGAAGTACTTGAGCCATACCGCCTTTTTAGCTGCCTCTGAGGCTGCTACATATTCGGCTTCCATGGTAGAGTCCGCTATGTATTTATGATTCACACTCCTCCAACTGGTGGTTCCACCTCCCAAAGTGAAAACATATCCGGAAGTTGATTTTGACTTTTCTTTGTCCAAACTGAAATCTGAGTCAGTGTAACCCAAAGGACAAAGTGTATTCGATTGATATGCAAAGCATATGCTCCATAGTCCTTCTCAGGTACTTGAGTATATGCTTGATAGCAATCCAATGTCCCAGTCCTGGGTTCGACTGATATCACGCCACCATGCCTACAGCATGACAGATATCAGGCCTAGTGCAAAGCATAGCATATATGAGGCTTCCTACTGCCGAAGCATAAGGGACCAGATCATCTATCTTCCTCTGTGTCCTAGGAAACATAGCCTTAGATAGCTGAATTCCATGTCTGTAAGGTAAGAAACCTTTCTTGGAATTCTCCATACTAAACCACTTTAGCACCGTATCGATATAGGATGCCTGAGATAAGCACAACATCCTTTTCTTGCGATCTCGAAATATCTTAATACCAAGGATGTACCCAGCTTCTCCCAAATACTTCATATCGAATTGCTCAGACAGCCATACCCTTACGTCTGATAATACCTTCACATTGTTTCCAATTAGAAGTATATCATCTACGTATAGTACAAGAAACACCAGCACGTTTCCATCGCACTTTTTGTATACACAAACCTCACTAGGACACTGTTCAAAACCATACGATTGAATGACCTCATAAAATCGCATCTTCCAAGACCTTGATGCTTGCTTGAGACCATAAATGGCTCAGTTAAGCTTGCACACTAAGTGCTCCTCTCCTTCAGCAATGAATCCATCAGGTTGGCGCATATAGATTTCCTTATTAAGACTCTTGTTCAAGAATTCAGTCTTGACATTCATCTGCAAAATCTCTATATCCAAATGTGCAGCTATAGCTAAGAGAATCCGGATCAATTTAAGCATGGCTACTGGCGAAAAGGTCTCATCGTAGTTGATGCCCTCCTTCTGAGTGTAACCTTTCGCAACTAGTCTTTCTTTGAAGGTTTCAACCTTCCATTTCGATCCTCTATTACTCTTGTAGACCCATTTACTTCCAATGAGTTTTACCCCATTGGGTAGCTCTACTAGCTCCCACACTTGATTAGAATCCATAGATCCCATTTCGAATTCCATTGTTGTTTGCCAGAATTTAGCATCATTATCTTGAAGTGCCTGCCTATACGACATGCATGGATCCATTTCATCCTGGTCCGGTGAGTGGTCCGAAGATGCTCGCATGCCAATGAAATGATCAGGTTGACGAACAACCCTCCCACTACGACGAGGCATGTCCTTGGTTTGCGTATCCACAATAGTGTCGATATGTGGTTCATTGGGTGTTTGTACAGTTGGTATTGTTGGAATCTCGCCCCTAAGTTCCTCTAAAATGACCTCACTCCTAGGCTTGTAGCTTATTACATAGTCCTCCTCTAAGAACCGGGCATTGGTGCTAATAATGACCTTCTGATCTTTATGACTGTAGAATAAGCCACCCTTCGTTCCCTTCAGATATCCTACAAACACTCGTACTTATGTATGAGATGCCAACTTATCAGCTTCCTTGTTCAGCACATGTCCTGGTGAATCCCAAATCCGAACATGTCCCAGACTGGGCTTGCGCCCATTCCACATTCCAGTGGGTGTTTTTGGAACTGATTTCGAAGGCACTAAGTTTAGAATGTACGCCGCTGTTTCCAAGGCGTACCCCAAAACGAAATAGGCAAATCAGAATAACTCATCATTGACCTAACCATCTCTAATAAAGTATGATTCCTTCGTTCAGCAACACCATTTTATTGTTGTGTACTAGGCACAGTGAGTTGGGAAGTAATCCCCTCATGTGCCAAGAAATCCAAAAACTCTCTACTAAGATATTCGCCACCACGATCAGATCATAGTGACTTGATACTCTGTCCATGACGATTCTCCATTTCAGCCTTGAATTCTTTGAACTTATCAAAAGATTCAGACTTATGTCACATCAAATAGATGTATCCATATCTCGAATAATCATCTATAAACGTGATGAAGTATTCGCCACCCTTAGCCTGGATGTTCATTGGACCACATACATCGATGTGTACCAATTCCAATACACTTTGTGCACGATTTTCTTTGCTTTGGAAAGCCCTTTTAGTCATTTTCCTTCCAGACAGGATTCGCAGATTAGAAATGACTCAACTTGGAGTGAATCCATTGGGCCACCGCTTACTAATCTTTGAATCCTTCTAAGGTTAATATGACCCAATCGTAAATGCCACAAAGATGTTTGATTTGTGCTCGAAGGTTCTTTTCTTTTATTTAATTATGCAAGGGAGTTGGTGCAGCATTAATTATATAAAGTCCTTCATTATAAGTACTCATGTAAATATATTCACCATTTCATTTAATAATTGCATTATCTCCAAAAGAAACTGAATATCCATCACAACACAATTTAGAAACTGAAATTAAATTCATTCTAAAATCAGGTACTAATAATATATTATTTAAGACTAGAATTATATCATTAACTTTTAACTGCATGACTCCCGCTGCATGACTCCCACTGCAACGGTCTGTGCAAATGCCGTCGGCTAAAGTCCAGTAAAAAAAATTCAGATTTTGGAATCCCCAAACCTGTTCAGATAACTTGTTATTCCAAATGTACAATACACCACCACACATCACAATCAATATAAATAAATGCACGAAAAGCATAATTTAAATACCAACAATATAAAAATCACACCATATCAACATGTCATGTAGCAACATCAACAAAATTACTATAAACACCAATGTTAACGAACACGAGTCTAAATAAAAAATATTTAGCAAAAGAACTACTACAATGAGAACTAAAATCCTCAAATATCCGTAAAATATTTAAAGATAGAAGAAGGATTACTACCGTCTTGCATGTCGTCGTTCCGAGGCTGTGAAGAAGATGGAGGTATTTGTGAATCAAAGAATTGAGGTGGTGGTGGTACCGGAATTCCCGACTGAGCCACGGTCTGAGTAAAGGATATCATATACTGCATCATGGCTTGTTGAACCTTCCTTTGTTCCTCTTGGAATTTCTAAAACTCGTCTTGAGACTTCCTTTTACGAAAAGCTGCTAATATAACTAGAATACATGTCAGCAAATTATAAAATATAGGAGTTACGATAATCATAAGCTACATGGAGTCTAATTTTCTTAATTCTTTCATATCTTCTCGGCTTATTACAAAAACAGCTTTGATTTGTTGAAAATCAGTGCCAAAAGCTACTTAAAGAAAAAACTCCCTTACCTAGGTACACACACACAGAGGGAAACAAATGCAAGCAACAGCCAAAATTACGTTTAGAGAGAAAAGCATGAAGTTGAAATGAGCAAAGACGGGGCCTTTTCAAAAATATTTTCAGGCAAATCAATAAAGAAATGTATATCATAGCTACTAATAAAGCTAATCTTTCAACAGATTTTAGCATATTGCATCAAACACTATCAAATCATCATGCTAAGTTCCCCTGTGCACACCACTACTCTAACAAAAATTAATAATGCCGAAAAGATTTAGATCCCGGACATCAGTGAACCTCAAGCTGGATACGACACGATGAAGACACTAACCTTGACAGTATTCTCTGCACTGAAGTGATTAATTAGTGCAACTAGTGTAATGCCTGGTTGTAAATTCATTAATTATCATTCAGTATATTGTCACTCAGTAATTTTCACTGAGTAATAGTCATTCATCATTTACATTCATTCATTGTATTCACCGTTTGGATTTGTATCGTGTATAAGTTATTATTCATCATTCAACCTGGTTGGAGAATCGGGCCGAGCATATCATCATTGTCATCTTTGTAGTGGGCTGTGTGTGAAGAGTAGCGCGCGCTACGTACTCTCGTTAGCGCGTGCTAATTGAGTACGGGTAGCGCACGCTAACTCTCAGCATTAGCGCATGCTAATGTGGTTCAGGCAGACAGTCCAGAAGGCACTGGACTGGATTGGTGTGATTCATAGCGCACGCTACGATCGGAGTATAGCGTACGCTAATGGTGTTTGTAGCGCATGCTATCGGAATCCATCAGCGCGCTCTAGCATATTGGAACAGACAGTACAGTGGGTACTGGACTGAGATGGGAGATAATTAACGCACACTAGGGGTGGTGGTAGCGTATGCTAGTTGTATTGATAGCGCAGGCTAAGCCATCAGTGTAGCGCGCGCTACACCTCAATCAGACTAGAGGACAGTAGGTTCTGGACTCTAGTTTCTGGACACTAACCATCAGGTAGCGCACGCTAACACAAGGTTAACGCATGCTAAGAAGGGACGTTAGCGCACGCTACCAAGGTACGTAGCGCACGCTAACGATGAAGACAGCGGGTACTGGACTACCCGGTAAACCCGCTAGCGCATGCTAAGCACAGGAGATAGCGCGCGCTAAGCTGGGTTTACTAGATATTGGACAGTTTAGCCCCATTTCGTCATTTCTTCATCTCTCTTCCTCATCCCGTCGGTTTTGGGTGCTTTTGGGCATTTTGTGAAGTTTTCTTCGAGCTACATTCAACTATTGACAACTCGAAGCTTCTAGTTCGGATTAATCATCATTTAATCCTCTCCAACACACCAAATCAAGGTACACATTTCTTGAATCTAGAATTTCGGGATTGAGTGTTTTCCTTCCGATCTCTTTAAGTTAGCTTTCTATTATGTTGGAATATGATGAATATGGTGTACCTGCCTTGGATATATATGTTTCCTACGGATTTATTGGTGTTTTTCGGATTTGTTGAGTAATTGGGGAAATTATTCAAGAACCCTTGAAAGTTGACTTGGGTATTTTTGGGGGTTTTGTAATCTCAGTTGTGCATCCCTAATGGGTTATCAATGTCATTGAAGGTGTTTTATAGGATTAAACCACTCGTTGGGAGGTTGGTGTTGGATATATTTGAGACCAATCGTAAGCAATAGGGGGTTGTTTACAACGTATTTGTTAGAATGCCCCAATGAGTTTGGATATTGTTGTATCGACTCCTTGAGTTGGTTGTGATCATGTTTGATTCGTATTTTAAGCGAGTTGTTGGTAATTGTGTTATTCAAGGTTATTCGAGCGACCGATTATTCCACTTAGGATGTTTGTTCGAGGAAAGACTCTCCTCACCGGTATTTGAGTATGTTGATTCTTACTCGGTTAAAAGGATACTCATTCCTTTTGTTATTGCTCATTCATACATATAATTCATTCATAATATATCAATCATTTTGAGACTTGTAATTATCAAACTAATCATTTAATTCACGAGGAACGACGGTTCCAATCATTTCATTTGAAGATATCTTTCATTGCATCATTATTTCATCTCGGTAAGTCATTCTTGACCCTTGTCGGATTTTTATCCATTATTCCTCATCTCGGTCGATTTTTGTTCTTGTGACCTTCCGGGATTGTATTGCGTTGCCGGCTGGTGTATGTGTGGAATTTTTAGTCGGGCAAACTATGGTCATGTGTATATGCTGGACTCTGGACACATTGGACTGTGCACACGGTAACGTGCCTCCGTGAGACTAATTAGGCCAAGTTGCGGGTGTATATGCGGGACTCCGGACACTCAGCTACTTGTGCACTTTCACATTCCATTCGGGCGTACTATGATGCCCATCATTCAACTCAGTTTCTTAACTCATTCATGTGATTATTGTATTTTGTTCAACTCTTGAGGATTGTTGTTCTGTGTAACTGACCCCGTTGGGGATGTTTTTCGGTCATGACAAGGCAAAAGCACGGGAAGAGAACATTGACGGAGAGGATTCCCAGTGATACTAGTAGGGGGCCCCAGTTTATTCATTTATTCATATTTCGTTGATGTGTATTTCCGCTGCAAATTCCGTTTGGATTTCATTTCATTCAGTGATGTATATTTTATCTTCATATGAAATATACATGTATTCCGTGTTTCCTGGGTGTGCTGTACTGAAAACTCCTCATCGGAGTAATTGATATTATAATGTGGTTCGGTACTACATTTATGTTATTTAATTCACTAATTTTCATTCGCCTGGTGGGTCCCAGTTGGGAGTCCACGGCACTGTAATATTTGTCTAGTTTGGGGTGTTACAGAGTTGGTATCAGAGCGTGGTCTTGAATACTACCTTCCGAGTCATGTCTCATTTGAAGTCATCGTTCATCAGACTAGTATCATTGGACCTTCGCATCACGTGTGACATGTGCAAGCGCCAGGCCCCTCAGACCGAAAGAACTGTAAGATTTCTGACGCCATGATATAATTTCTGGAAATAAGAATCACTCATTCATCATTCATCCGTCAACAATTCTCAATCATCATTATCATTTTGATCATGTCGATCATGTTAACTCATTAATCATTCAGTTAATTTCATTGCTCAGTTGTTGATCTTGTGGATCGTATCATCAATCTTGTTAACTCGTTCAAGATGATCATTTCAATAATCTCATCAGATAATCATGTCACCTCAGTTGATCCTTCATGTAAACATCATGTTTGAATTAATTATTTCCCCTGTTTAAGATATCCCATGTCCATTAATTAATTTAAGCTACTGACAGCTTTTAATTAATTAATATTATATACATGAGTATACCACTCGATCTTTATTATTATATCAGAAAATTAATTCCACATGCAGGGTTTAATATAATAATCCTTTCGAGTGCCTCAAGGGACATGATCAGCCCAACTGGTCGGGACACGATTTCTAGCTATAATATCAATTATCATATAAATAACAATATTGCCCAAAATATCGAGCATATTGAGTCAATCATTTTGGCTCTCACCCATGATAAATCAAAGCAATAAATATTAAATATATATAATTAAATATTAATCACTAGAATTAAGAAATAATAATTTTTCGAGACGTATGATCTTCTTATAGTCAGTACAGAAGAATCTATTTTACCTCGATCCTATTTAACGTATAACGAATACATTAATATATGCTAATGGTTAAGACCAACCAATCTCAAGCATATATTACAACCTCTCACATAACGATCTAATGTTATATAGGTTGTGAACTAATTATTGTAATATCCGCAATTTTGATTTCCAATAATTTTCTTTTTTGGCGAGAGTCCATTTTTGACGAATCGCTTGTGACCGTTTCGTCATTTCGAGAATGATTAATTCTACACTTTTTGACATTCGAGTTCGTTTCAGTGTTGTTCTGCTGAATTCCGTGCTTCTTAGCGACTTTTCCGCACTTGAGTTTGATTCTTGTGAATCTCATTTGAAACTGTTGTTTCGAGTTTTCCGTAAGTCCGTTTAACTTTGTTAGACGTGTTGTGAACTTCGGTTTGGTTATTCAATCACGTATCGTGATTTTTGGGCATTTTGGGCCATTTTGTAATTTCCTAAAAGTTATGGGTATCCGTATCTGTATTTGTTGTCTCGACTCTTTTCTTGGTCGCGTATGATTAATTATTGCATTATGTTTTCATTTCGGGTCGTTGATACTGTCCGCGAGCATTTCGTCGTGTTCATTCCGTACGTTTTCGGGAATCGAGTCGTCGGGTCATGGCGGCTGAGCACTGGCCGGACAGGTGTGGCACTGTCGGAAATGCTGAGCATTGGCCGAGCAGGCACGGCAGGAACCGGCGTAGCGCACGCTACAGCCAGAAGGCTGCGCGCGCTAACTCGGCAGGTGTAGCGCACGCTGTCGATCGGCCCAGCGTACACTATCGGTTCTAGGCAGAGGGGTTCTGAGGGTTCTGGACTCGGGTAGAATCGGCAGGTAGCGCACGTTACTGTCGGTCGTGGCGCACGCTAACCGGCAGGTGTAGCGCACGCTGTTGGCCGACTAGCATACGTTACTTGGACGAGCTGTTTAGTCCAGAGGTTACTGGACAGGTCGGCTAGCGTGTGCTAGCGTCCGCGCAGCGCACGCTATCGGGGCCAGGCGGGCAGGTCACGGTCGGCAAGTTTTGTCGGCAGTGCCGAGTCGTGCGGACCCTGGCCGAGGGTTCTGGGCCGATACTGGCCGATAGCGCACGCTAGTCCGGGAAGGCTAGCGCACGCTAGTCCGGGAAGGCTAGCGCGCGCTAGTCCGGCCCAGTATATATATGACAGAGCAGCCTCATTTTCACTCGTTTTTCATTTCCTTTCTTTTCTGTCCGCAGCTGGAGGTTCGGAGGAGGCGAAGCCATGTTGTTAGACAACGAATCCACGAAGTTTTAGAGGTTATATAATTGATCAATCATCTTATAACATCCTTTGATCCAGCGAATCAAGGTTAGATCTCTAGAACCCTACTTTTGGGGAGATTTGGGGGTTTTCGCGTTTTTATCTGATTCGTTCCGTTTTGTTGATTAATTCATGATGAATATGATTAATCTTGTTGGTATTCTTAGTTTCCCTACGGATTCATGGTATATTTCGTGGTTTTTACAGAATCGAGAGGGTTTGGTTGTGGTCCACCCTCGTTGTTGTTTATATACGAATATACAGGAATCGTAGTCGGGTTTTCGGGTGTATTCCAATTCTGTATTCGTTTAGAAATGGTTGTGATTGTATTCTTCGAATTTTTAGGTTCGGTTTCGTTGGTTCCTAGCATTCGTCGGTGACTTTCCTTTCTGTTCGTTGCGTCATCAATTATTCAAGGCAAGTATTTTTGTAAACCTTTATGCTTAACGTGAAATGGTAATGTATATTGTGTGTGATTTGCTCACCTCGGGAGGGTCCGACGGGATCACGGAGGGAGTCCAATGGTTTGAGCCCTGGATTCATGAGTTTGTTTAGCTAGCCAGCTCGGGAGGGTCCTTAGAGGCCTCGAGTGGGATTTGTGGCTTCGTCCCGGTCCTAGGCAATGCACGTGCGTGATTTGTTTTATGATATGGTCAGCTCAGGAGGGTCCTTAGAGGCCTCGAGTGGGATTCGTGGCTTCATCCCGGTCCTAGGCAAATGTGATTGACTGTTTGTTTCCAGAAAAGACATGTCTGGTTTTGGTTTTGAAATGATTTGGTGCATTGTACTATGGAATGTGTAATCGATTGGTTTGCCTTGAATACTTGTACTAGCGTAATTGCTAACCCTTTGGGGACCCGTTTTGGGGAAATTCTTGTTATGGATTTCAGGTTACGTTCAGCCAGACGAGCGGGCGCTGGGACGGTACGAGGATGCCGGCCAAGGTTGTTGACATGTGCAATTGAGTCTTATTATTCCTACTGTCTCTTTTGATATGGTTGTTTTCCAAATTGTAAACTTATAGATTGTACTCGCGAGTACTTAGGCTTTTCCTTTCGGATTGTGATTGGTCTTCGTTGAAGTTACTATATTTGTCGGTTGATGTTTATTATGTTGGTTGTACCAGACGTGTTATTTTATGTTCTTGTTGTTAACAATTGTTTCCTTGCTAACCGAGACGGTTAGTCGAGTGGTGTTTTCTTGTTTTAGCCTGGTGGGTCCCATGTAGGGGTCCACGGCGCTGTAATACACCTCGAATATCTCGGGGGTGTTGCAATTATTACTATATAAGGGACCGATAATGTGATCTTCGGTATGACTCGACACACCACATTATCTATATTATAAAGTAATTTGACAACATTTGCATAACCATAGCGTGAATAAATGTGCAAAACATGTGACAAATGAATTAAATATTCTCATAGATAAAGACCGGGAAATTAGGTAATACAAGCATAAAGTATGCTTTGATGTATACAACCCTTACAGTTATTACGTGTTTAATTATAGTATTTCGATAAGTAATTTCATTTGCATTTCATAAGTACTTCATGTTGTATTGCATATTGATGAATGAATAAGTGACGTTCTATGAGAATCGAGTATATAGTTGGTGTTAATGAGATTTTGGATGTACTTGGTCGATGGTATAAATTTGGGTGGGATGCGTACCAAGGTATGTATTTGCGATTTAGTGTTGTTTATGGTATTCGGGTTATGTTGTTGTTTTAAGTATGGATTTACAGATCTAGCACTTATAAATCGTGATGATGATATGGAGATTGTTTGTGTTAATTAAGGAGGCTAAATCTAGCAAGTACTTTGATTTTATGTGTTATAGTTCCTTACATTGGAAGTTTTGAATTTCTGTGCGTGAGAGTGCATATATTCACTCTGGGAGAGTCCGACGTGCCCTCAGAGGGATCCGTGACTGGTTGGGTCAATGACCATTGGGGTTAACTGTAATATCCGGATAAATTGTTGGGTATTTTCATCCATATTTGAACCCTGTATTATTCGAATTTGTGATATCAATAATCGAAGTATGATCTTTCCCGTATTCGTATCCACATGCATGATCATATCAACCTTGTAAATTTATACATGCAACTACGTCGTAACGTACGCTAGCTATTAAGCGTAACGTACGTTACAGGCCACAGGTAGCGTACGCTATGAGCAAGTCATAGCGTACGTAAGGCAGTCAATTATTGATCAAGATTGGTCGGCACATGGGCCACCTCGGGACGGGGACAAAATAAGATTCCCTCTGTGGCCTGGATAGCTTTTTGAAAAAAGTAGGTCAACTGAGATTAACGTACGCTAAGGGATGGACATAGCGCACGCTAATCATGTTTATTACGTACATAACTTTGAGGATGTAACGTACAGAAGAGTGTACAGAAATGAGGCAATAAGCTATCAATGGACGATAGCGTACGCTAAGTATATCAGATAGCGTACGCTAAGTAGATAATGTACGTTATACACAAAGGCTAACGTACGTAAAGTCAGAATAATTATAAATGGACAACAACCCCATTTCATTTCACTTTGTCTCTTTCACTTGTCCTTCACCTCTTTCAAGTCCAGAGAGCCCTCCTTTCTACCTTTTTTTTTTTTTTTTTTTTTAAAAAAAAAAAACGAAATTTATTAACTGGACCAGAAATGTGGGGGGACGAGGCCCACTACACGCCCAAAGAGTTTGAGGGAGGACGAGCCCCTCTACACGCCCCAATTAACGACAATAACAGCCGAGGAGATTATTTAAACCTAACATATGGAAAATTATTTTTATCGAGCCTAATCAAGCCATTAATCTTCCCGGACAGATCAGACGGGCTATAAAGCTGAAAATTTCTGAACTTATAACCTTCATTAGCGAGGTGGTCCGCAATGGTGTTCCCTTCCCGATAAATGTGAGAGAATGAGATATCCATGACACGCCTGAATGATGCAATTTTGTGACAGATGTTTAGCACTTGCCAATTACCCTTGTTAGGCGAGTTGATTAGAGAAAGGGCAATGGCCGAGTCCATCTCAACCCAAACCTTACGAATGTTTCTGTCGTGGCAAAGGTCCAGCGCTCTCCAAATAGCAAAAAGTTCGGCAAAATTATTAGAATGGTTGCCGATAAATTCGTGAAAAGCAAAGATAGGTTCGCCCAAAAAATTCCTAGCAATCCCCCCCACAGCCGACTCCCCGGGGTTGCCTTTTGAGGCCCCGTCTGTGTTGATTTTGGTTGTCCCAGGAGTCGGCCTGACCCATCTCACTATGTAGATTTTTTTCTTTTTTTTGTTTTTACAATTACATGCAAAATTATTAATAAAATTGCAGGGGCAGAAATGAAGACCCAAAATATCTGAAAGAGCCGGGGCGCCTAGCCAGGCCCGCGGCGGAATGCATTTGTGGCCTTTAATCATGAACAGAAAGTCCCAAATTCGATCGCACACACGCTGAGCCGTGAACGGAATCTTCTTGACCCGCATGTCGTTCCTAGAGCACCAAATAAACCACAGAATGAGTATAGGAATGATGCGTAAAATGTGGATAGCACCCGAGGCTTTATTAAACCAATGGGACATAACTAAAGAAATAGATCTGGTTTGTAAAAGAGGGATGCCCAATAAGGTACAAAAGTTGGCCCAAACCGAAGATGCGATCGGGCCATTAAGAAAAAGATGGGGCAGGTCCTCGGTGCTATCACAACAAAAACAAGAATTATCAGCAATAATGCCCCTCGATCTAAGGCCGTCCGGAGTGGGAATCCATTTTTTCAAAAGTCTAACCATGAAAAACGACATAGTAGGGGTAATAATTTGATTCCAACAATGTTTTAAAATAAGATGAGTATCATGACGTTGGCGGATAGCCTCCCACGCACTTTTAAAGGAAAAACCGTGGGAGGTAAGTTTCGACGGCCTTATTAGCGATAAGGCCCGACTCAACATGAGTGGGAAAGGTCATAACATAATCCCCAAGATCCGAGGGAATGACGGAGAGAAGTTTGGATCGATCCCACCCGTGTGAAGTCCAAAAATGGTTAATGGTGGTGTTTAGTAGGGGTTAGAAGCCCATTGGGACAGCGGGCTAAAGTCACACCAATTGTCGTGCAAAAACGAGATATCGCCATCACCAATATACCAAAAATCCATTTATCGGCTAAGGAACGAATGTCACAAAGATTTTTCCATGTAGGAGAGTCATTGGGGTTGGATTTAACCACCATGGGGTGGAGACGTTTACAATACTTAGCCTTCATGAATTGGGTCCAAATATTAGATGAGGTACGAAACCTCCACCAAAGTTTAATTTGAGCCGCTTTAATGATGTCCCCCAGACTCCTACAACCAAGACCACCTTCTTCCTTCGGGTAATGAGCCTAAGCCATGTCGCTATGAAGTCTCTTTCTATTGTCGTTGGAACCCCAAAGAAATTTGTTAAAAAGCCGTTCGAAGAAGATAATGACATTTTTAGGGGGTTTAAGGACTTGGAGACAATAGAAAGGAGTAGAGCTCAGGGTAGTTTTAATAAGTTCTAGTCTGCCACCCGAGGTAAGTAATAGGTGATTCCACGACTGGAATTTGGCGCTGGTTTTAGCAATAAGCTCACCATACATGTCAAAAGTTTGATTCCCTTTCCACAATGGGGCTCCCAAATAATTAATTGGGAGACTCATTTCAGAAAATCCAGTCGTTTGTTTCACCATACGAACCAACAAATTGTTCGGCTTGGCAAAAATAAAAGAACTTTTAGAGTTATTAATTTTTTGTCCTGATCTCGCGGTGTAGTGATCTAGGTAATTTTTGAGAATGAGGAGATTATTGTAGGAAGCATTGGTAAAGATTAACACATCGTCAGCATAAGCAAGGTGTGAAATCCGAACCTTCTTCCTGATTTTGAAAAACATATCGGGGTGCGCAAGAAAAGTTTTATCTAATAGTCTAGATAAATAGTCGGACGCAATCACAAAGAGAAGAGGCGACAGGGGGTCACCTTGTCTGATGCCCCTGTCGGATTTAAAAAAGCCCACAGGACTCCCATTAATGAGAATCGAAAACCAACAATTTGAAATGCAACGATAAATCATGGCAGCCCAAGCATCCGAGAAGCCGAAGGCTTTAAAATTTTTAATAGAAAAGCCCAGTTAAGCCTATCGTAGGCTTTTTCCATATCTAATTTAATCAAAACGTTTGAATCAGCTGTAGATATGTCATGACAAACTTCTTGGGCCGTTAAAATATTATCAGTAATGAGGCGGCCTTTAATGAAGCCAGATTGGGCTGGGCTGAGAATTTTCGGAAGAAGGCGGCCCAATCTGGTACTGAGGATTTTCGCAATGATTTTATAAGTGGTATTACAAAGGCTTATCGGCCTAAAATCCTTCCAAGCAAGGGGGGAGAGCATTTGGGGATAAGAGAAATAGTAGTACACGAAAAGGATTTGGGCATTGGGTTTCGGAGAAAAATCCCACACCGCCTCACATACATCAAGAGCAATAATGTCCCAAAGACTTATGAAAAATAAGGCATTAAAACCATCCGGGCCGGCCACACCGCCTGGATCAATACTAAAAACGACTTGTTTAATTTCATCCACATCGGCATGGCACACAAATTGTGGTTATCAACGTATTAATGAGACAGGGGATAATGTCGCTTAATATCACCGGAGTAAAATCGAACATTTAAAAAAGTAGAGAAGTAATTAACTCCGAATTTTGGATATCGACGGGTCCGTGATTTGGATGCCATCCATAATTTGAAAGATTTTGCCTTTGCTCCTTTTGGATTTGATAAGGTCATGAAAAATTTGGTGTTTCGTTCCCCTTCGAGGCACCATTTAAGATTGGTTTTTGTTTCAAAGTCCTCTTCCATAGCCATCGTAAGATTGAGATTGGCTCGTATTTTTAAAAAATAAGATTGTTTTCGGAAGGGTTATTATCAAACTTGATCTCAAGATCCGACACTAGCTCCCTAGCTTCAAAGAACTTTAGTGAAAATATCGCCAAAATGTGTTTTATTCCAATCTTTTAAAGAAAGTTTAACTCTCGAAAGTTTGTTCAAAAGTTTGGGCATACCCGACGAATGAACCGGGATCTGCCATGAATCTCTAACAATCCCCAGAAAATCTTTATGCTTGATCCACATATTTTGAAAACGAAACGAGGGTTTAGGTTTGAACTTGTTGTTACCAAAACTACATAAAATCGCCGAATGGTCCGAGTGAAGGCGGGATAGGTGTTTTACACTCGAATCCGGGAAGGTATCAAACCAAGCCGGAGAGTGTAAAACTCTATCGAGCCTTTGCCAAATAAAATTGCTATACCACGTAAACGGCGAACCAATGAAGCTAAAGTCAATAAGATTACAGTCAAAAAGAGCATCATGGAAGTCTTCCATCTCCGAAGGGGTAGGATACGCACCACCTTTTTTTTCATGGGAGTGTAAAATGATATTAAAGTCGCCTCCCACAATCCACGGCCCCTGATTATTGCTAACAGTAAGAAGGTCATCCCAAAGAGCCCTCCTTTCGACCCTAGTATTTTTCCCATATACAATGGTTAAATAATAGGGGACAGGAGAAGCATTTGAACTAACTTCCATGTGGAGCAAGTGAGCAGTGTTTTTCAAGATTTGAAAAGAAAAATTGTGATCAAAGAACACCCAAATGTGGTTACTTTGATTAGCAACCACTTTATCGAAACAGAGATATTTACAAAAGTAGGTCGCATTAAGTGAAATTTTAGGCTCAATTAGAGCCAAAATATTCACGTGGTGGTCTCTACTCAGGTTTTTAACATTCCGTTTAGCATCTTTCTTACCCATCCCCCTAACATTCCAAATGAGGGTGTTAATCATTAGAAACAGTAGGGGTTTTTGGATTCTAGCGCTTCTCCTCCTGCGCTCCGTGTTGTTGACGTCATTCGGGTCATGGTCTTTGGGTGGACCAACGAGGCCCTGGGCCTCCCTTTCCAACTGTCTCCCATATTCAATATCACGTAACCGCTGTTCATCCCTTTCACTCCGGGGGGGTTTCTGGGGTAGAGCCAGCACTACTTGCCCTGCAACACGATCAGAGTCAATATCAGGGCCAACGTCGGGGATGCCCAAGTCAGACTCAGCGTTGCCACAAGAATCAGATGAAGCAGAGTAAGTGCCCCGAGAAAAGTCACTATTCTCTACTTCGTTAGGTTTCTTGTGAGCACACTCAGAAATATCCTTGGGCACTCCTTCCGTCTTGGGGAGGGGATTACCGACATGTTTCGGGGGGAGTCCCTCCGGCTGGGCCAGTGCAAGTTCAGGGGAGAGTAAGTCTCTCCCAGGCATGTCTTGCTTGTCAGCCAGGGGAGGAGTCAAATAAACGTCCTGCAAACCATGTTCATCAGTAGGTTCAACCGAATCTAGCACAATAATTTCATCATTCTCAACATGATTCAGAACATGAAATGGGTTATTAGATAGAGCATCCTTAACCGGAAAGGCCTCTTCCTGCACACCACGAGATACAGTAGTTGTGTGCAAGTCAAGATCAATATTATCATTCTTTTTATGTTGAAATATTTGTTCTTCCTGTTCAATCAACAGTGGGGTTTTTTCAGTTTTTTTGTTATTTTTGGCAGCCTGATTGACGTGAGAAAGCTTTTCAGCAAGGCGTTTATTTTTTTCAGCAAAATTCGGCCTGAGTTTATGGTTCTTAATATAACAGTCCATTTCACGTGGCGATATGATTGCAAAAATGATGATATTTTGGCGTTCAAATTGAACATTTATATCAACAGATTTACCATTACAAGATATTTCAAATTTCTCGACCGGGGAGTTTCGGTTATTTCAACACAAAACGGGCATAGTTTAGACGAAATTTTGAAAGAGTAGCTTCACACCATGACAAATTCACCAAAAACACTGGCAATTGTTTTTAAACTCCGAACGTCGAACCATTGAATAGGGAGAGCAAATGCTTTAAGCCAAACCGGAACAACCGGTGGTTCATTTTTGAAATCAAAATCTGGTGTCCATTTCAAAACCCTCATCGGAAGTCCGGCTATCGGTATTTCACATTGAATACGGAGTTTAGCAAATTGTTCCTCATTAAAACATGTAATTAAAACATGGCGGATGTTGAGATACTGAACTTTACAAGGTTTATAACCGAGATTATGAAGGGTGGTTCGGATTACCTCATTAGCCGGTTTACCATAAGAGAACTTACCGACCACCGACAAACGGAAAGCTTCGGATGCCTTGTCACACTCCGGTTTCGAAAAAACCACTGTAGGAACCGCACCGGACCGGTCGATTGAGCCAAAAGCCCCCTGCAGGTGCTCCGCTCCGCCGGAAGTAGCAGCCGCATATGATTTAGCCGCCGGAATGATGGGAGGAATAAAAACACCTTCAGCGAGAGGTGCATTTTGATATTTTAGTGCAGGTAATCAAACAAAAATGCCCATGGGTTGGGATTTCGGATTCATAGAGATGTTTTGCCGGGAAGAGTGGTCACCTCTCTCAGGAGGGATGATTTCGCCAGGAGTTTGTTGAAGTTTTTGGGCCGCCTCTTCAGAAACGGCCGCAGCCACAAAGTCCAGGGAAGCTGGAGTCGGGAAGTCATCGAGAGAAACCGGGTTCCCTCCGATATTAATGGCCGAGAACTTTGCGACCGCCGGATATGTGGAAGGAGCGGTCTTCTTACCTTCGCCCGCAGGAAGATGATGCTCTTCATCTCGTAAGGATTGGGTTGCTGGATTAGGATTTCTAATCGGGATTACAGGGTCCGATGGCTTGTTGATGATGACAGAAGAAAAATTGAGGAAACTTGGCTGGGAAGATGGAGAAGAAGATAGGGAACGGGAATCTCCAGCCTTTTGTTTAGTATTATTTTGACTGATTTTTGGTGAGGTAGGTGGATGAATAAGGAGGTGGGTGGGGATATCTTGGTCCACGGGAGAGGAAAAGCCCAAATTCCCGGGTGGTGAAGAACGTGGTTCTTTATTAAATTGGCCGAGATGTTGACTGGCGGGGGGATTGAGATCCATATCACGTGAATTTGGAGGAAAAGCGGAGTCACTTGCTGGTGACCGCGATCTGTTTTTGGGGGATGTGGAAAGTTGACGGTCGGGAGGCCCCCCAGATTTTTTATTTTTTCTGCCATGAGGCAGAGAATTAATTGATGGACCGCCGCTCAAGGCGGCGGAAATTTGAAAAAATTGAACGTTATCAGATGAATGCCGATCGGAAAACTCAAAAATGCAAGGAAGGTGTATGAAGATTGTACAGAGAAGGAGGAGAAAAAATCTAGAGAGAGAGAGAGCATTCAGAATTCAATCTAATCCAGATTTGAAGATTGGATATCACCTACCTAAGCACCTTTAGATCATATATACTTGATCATTGAAGATTGGATATCACATATACTTGATCATTGAAGTTAAGAAACACCTTGGATTGGCACTCAAGCAACCGGAGTTGGATTCTACCTATTGCCTTGACGTTTTCTTCATATTAAGGTATGTTAATGCTATCTCTAACCTTTAATTCGTGTTCTTAAGGATGTTATGAACATACTACCGAGATTATTAAGCTCCATAGATGACTTTTAACCGAACATCATATTTTTGGAAGTTGGATTGTTTATGATTTAGTTACAATGGATAAGAACATTATAGTTTGAATCTTGTTATAACGAACAAGTAAGGGAAGTTTTCTGAGATTGATAAATCCATATTGAATGGTGTTTCCATAATGATCGTAGACTTGATATTAATATCATCTTGTTAGATGGACTTAAGAGAAGAATCATCAAAGGTTTTGTCATAATTCGTAAAAGTGGATTGGTTGTATATATATATTCTCAACGAAAGTTTAAAGGAAGTAATCATGTCAACCATAGATTTTCCGAACTACATTTGGAGATTTTTAATCGAGATTGGAGTAAAGTATTATGATGGCATGTTTATCCTGGAAATTCGAAGACATCAAACACTATAGGATCAGTCTTGTTCGCATGAGAAATGTATTTGTGAGTATAACGTATGTTAAGCATCATGCATTACGTACGTTATACCATGAGGCAAGACAGTCGTCTGATTAGAGAAGAAACTGTCAAATGCATGCTTAGCGTGCTAGGTTTCATAGCTTACGTACGCTAACGAGCAGACTTAACGTATGCTACGTTGGGTACGTAACATACGTTATGCAAATGAGGCAGGATACATTTTGTTGAACTTCCGATCATAGTTTAAGATGTTAGATGTTCGTACGTTAATTATATGACGTAAGATGAACTCTTTATTCATTTCTATTGTTTAAGGTTCGAGATTGCAACGTGATAGATTGAGGGGGTGACCTTCGAGTCTATTGATATCCGTCGAAGTATTATCCTTATCGTCAATTTGAGGCTACTATAATTATAGTTGTTCGTATTATGTCGGTTATTTATTTGTTGTAATGTGCATACGTGTAGTGATTAATTGTCCACCATGCATTGGTTCGACGGGATCATCATGGGGATCTATAGTTGTGTGCGCTAGATCGTTGGATAGGTAATTCTACCATGCGTTGGTCCGACAGGACCATCATGGGAATCTATAGTTGTGTGCTCTAGATCTTTGGAATACCATCAGTATGTTGAGATTGTCGTAATGTGTTATGTGTTGTTATTATTTCTCGTTGGAGAAACTTGTCATGATTATTGTTGAATAAATCATTGTTGCATAATTATCATACTTGTACTAGCATCGTTATGCTAACCCCTTCGGGGGTGAACATTTGTTTATGTTCAGGATCCAGGAGAGCAGGAAAACAACCACTGGAGTTGCATGACGACGAGGGTGCAGAGTGATGTTCCGGCCGGGTTTAATTGTCAGATGTTGTGTTGATTTAAATAAGTACTCGAGTACGTTGTATTTTGTGATGTTGGATTTGGTTATGTATTAATGTTCTTCGTTGGACGTTTGTATTTTCAGTACTGGTTCAGAACCGTTGTATTTCATTTCAGTTACTTTTATTTGATGGTATTTGTTATTATCTTCGTTTCATCAGCCTTGTAAATTCTTACGTAAAGGATTTATGGCGCTGTAATATTCCTGAATATATCCGGGGTGTTATAGAATATGGTATCAGAGACAGGTTACGGATATCCTGGCCGTTGGGTTAAAATAGGGGTCGTATATGTCTTTTGAGGTAACCGGCCGTGAATAACATCACTGTACTGCCTACGTCTTCGTGCGAGCGGTGGTTGTAAATTCCTAAACTCTATCTCGTCCTTTACATGTTATATCTCTCTATACTTGAACATTAGAACGATACTGTTACCTATATATTAAGTATTTAAGCTTATAGTATGTTGAGAGGAGGGCGTGGACGTGGTCGCGATCGCGGATGCGGACGAAGGAATGCTGATAGAGAAGCTTCACCTTCAAATCAGGCGAGCCACAAGAGTTTATTAACAACGAACCAGAACCTGCTGTTCCCGACATCCTTCGTCAGGTGGTCAACTCGATGACTCAATTTGCTCAGGTTGTGGACCGAATGTAAGTGGCAGTAGGATTGCAACAGGGAGAGAGACAGCAAGGCATCCCAGACTTGGGAAATCAAGGAGACCGGTGGCTCCAGGAGGTGGCGAAAATGCATCCGCCAAAGTTTGACGGTTTCTCGGAGACGCCGATGTGGGATCACTGGCTTAGAGAGTTGGAGAAAGTATTCGCAGGTATTAACTGCCCGGACAACCAGAGAGTTCCCATAGCCTAGTACTTTCTGACAGGGGAAGCGTCTGAGTGGTGGGAAGCCATCTGACCTATAGATCACGATGCCAACTGGGGAGAATTTAATTTGATGATGGAATCTCAGTACTGCCCTCGTCCAGTGAGGGAAGCTAAGGTTCGAGAGTTTTTCTCCGCGTAGCCTTCAGATGTGCCAGTATATCAGGCATATAAAACATTTAATCAGCAGCTGGCATTTGTTCGACACCTGGTCAGGACAGATGGAGAAAGGATGATCCACTTCGATATGAGAATGAAATCGGAGATACAGAGGTACATGTCTAGTTTTGAATGCACCACTCTCCGTCAGTATCAGGACAAAGCGTTGGCGTATGAGATTAAAGAAACATCGATGGAAAAATTCTCAGAATCCAAGAAACAGAAAGTGTCTGGTAATTTCACGGAGCACAAGAGCAGTGGGCCCCGCAAAGCCCAGTCATCCTATCATTCATTCATGAAACCTCCACATCCATCCAAGAGCAGAAAGAACTTCAGAGCGGTATCAACACCGACAGATGTGGTCAAGAGCTATTTTAATTGTGGTCGCCCAGGACACCTTTGGCGTGATTGTTTCCATTCCCCAGTAACATGTAATGATTTCGGACAGGAAGGGCATCATGCGATGTTCTGCAAGGATTCCACGAAGTTAAATGGAGCTCGTACATTGCAGCCGGCTCAGAAAAAAGCAAGTGTTCAGCAGACACGGCAGAGTGTCTAGCTACCCCAGAGTTTTGGTCGAGGACGAGGCAGAGGACAGTTCGAATGAAAGCGAGCATCGAGTGCCAGATCCGTTCCTCCATGTCTGTACGAGATGAGGAGGGCGGATGATCAGGATGCTGCTGTAGCATCAGGTACCGTTCAGATCCTTACACAACCAGTTAGCGTTTTATTCGATACAAGGGCTACGCATTCGTTTATATAATTGTCTTGTGTTAATTGTTTGAACATTTCTGGTTTTCATAATTGTGAGCCTTATGTTGTGGGTTTACCGAGTGGAGAGAGAATTGTGGGGAACTTAGAAACTAGAGATTTTCCTGTATCAATTGGAGGCAGAGAGTGGCCCTCAAATCTGATTGTGATAGAAATGCAAGGAGACGACCTGATTCTCGGAGATGATTGGCTTAATCGATATGGAGCTATTGTAAACTACCGGAAGAGGAATATATCGATGATAGCTGAAGATGGTTCCAAAATATTGTTCGAGAGATGGAGACCAGGAAGCTCAGGAAAAATGATCAAAGCAATGAAAGCTGTCAAACTGCTAAAATAGGGTTGTACTGGATACTGGTGTTACGCTATGAACAAGGAAGACGGAAAAGTAGAATTTTCATCCATTCCTGTGGTGAATGAATTCCCGGATGTGTTTCCTGACGAATTACTTGGACTACCTCCACGACGAGATGTAGAATTCACTATCGAGCTGGAACCAGGAGCTACACCGATTTCTAAGGTGCCTATCGTATGGCACCTACTGAGATGTATGAATTGAAGAAGCAACTGGAAGAGTTACTGGACAAAGGCTATATTCAGCCAAGCATTTTGCCTTGGGGTGCACTAGTTATTTTTGTCCGGAAGAAAGATGGATCGCTTCGATTATGTATTAACTATCGAGAGCTGAACAAGATGATGATCAAAAACAAGTATCCGTTGCCACGGATTGATGATTTTTTTGACCAGTTTCAAGGAGTGACAGTATTTTCTAATATCGATCTGAGATCAGGATATCATCAGTTGAGGATTAAAGAGTCCGATGTTCCAAAGTCAGCATTCAGAACTCGCTACGGACACTATGAGTTTGTAGTGATGCCGTTTGGTCTCACTAATGCACCTACCGTATGCATGCAGTTGATGAATCGAGTGTTCATAGAGTATTTGGGAAAATTCGTAGTGGTGTTTATTGATGACATTCTGGTTTATTCCAAGAGCCCGGAAGAACACGCGCAACATTTACAGATCGTATTGGACCTCTTGAGGAGCGAACAACTATATGCCAAACTGTCTAAGTGTGAATTCTGGCTAAAGGAAGTGATGTTCCTCGGTCATGTGGTATCAGCTGACGGAGTCCGAGTAGATCCCCAGAAAGTTGAAGCAATTATGGATTGGAAACCTCCTAGGAACGTGAAGGAAGTTAGAAGTTTCCTAGGACTTGCTGGGTACTATCGTCGGTTTGTGGAAGGGTTTTCTAAAATTACCCTCCCACTACATATAACCCAAAAGTTTGAGTGGAACGAGAAGTTTGAGTGGAACGAGATGTGCCAGACCAGCTTTGATGAATTGAAGAAGAGATTGATGACAGAACCGATTTTAACACTACCATAGGGAACTAGAGGATTCATAGTTTACAGTGACGCTTCAAACCAAGGCCTCGGGTGTGTACTGATGCAGAATGAGAAGGTGATTGCCTACGCGTCACGATAGTTGAAGCCCAATGAAGTAAATTATCTAACGCAGGATTTGGAGTTGGCAGCTGCGGTTTTCGCCTTGAAAATTTGTAGACATTATTTGTACGGGACTCACTGTCAGATCTTCATGGATCATAAGAGTCTCAAATACATCTTCAGTCATAAAGAGTTAAACATGCGGCAGAGGAGATGGCCGGAATTGATTAAGGACTATGACTTGGAGATTCTTTATCATCCAGGCAAAGCAAATGTAGTGGCCGATGCACTGAGCCGCAAACCTGTTTCTATTCGAATGCTGGAGACTCTTACCGCCCAGACCAGCATTCAACGAGAATTGATTCGCGAAGGAATTTAAGTATGGTTGCAAAGAGTCCAAGGACAACTGTGTGTGATGGAACTAACTTCATCATTAGCCTAAGAAATCAAATCTAAGCAATTGGATGATCCTCTGATGATTCGGTTATGTGATGAAGTGAGTAAGGGAAAGGCCCCAGGATTCGTAATTCATGATGATGGAGTTTTGAGATTCCAGAGCCGACTTTGTGTTCTCGATGTCGATGTTTTGAAGCAGACAATCATGAGGGAAGCTCACAGCACGCCCTATTCAATCCACCTGGGCACCAGTAAGATGTATAAGGATTTGAAGCAGAATTTCTGGTGGGGAAACATAAAGAAAGATGTAGCCTATTATCTTTCGAAATGTTTGATTTGTCAGCAGGTTAAGATCGAACATCAATGACCTACCGGAATGCTAAAGCCACATCCGATTCCTGAATAGAAAAGGGAAGATGTGTCGATGGACTTTATCACTAATATGCCGAGGACTAGGACAAGGATGAATATGATTAGGGTGATAGTTGATCATTTAACCAAATCTGCTCATTTTCTAGGCATTAAAGACACTTGGGGACCAGAGAAGTTGGCACAAGTGTTTATTGCAGAGATAGTCCGATTATATGGTACGCCGTAGACCATTATTTCTGACCGAGACAGTCGCTTCGTGTCTCATTTTTGGAAAGTAGTTCATAAGGCCTTGGGAATTGAGCTGAACTTAGCACAGCTTATCATCCGCAGACAGACGGACAGTCCGAGAGGACTATTCAAATAGTGGAAGACATGCTGAGAGCTTGTGTCTTAGATTGGTCGATTGAGTGGGAAGTTCATCTACCATTGATTGAATTCACTTACAATAATAGTTGGCATGCTTCCATCAAGATGACACCTTTCGAAGTATTATATGGGAGGAGATGTATATTGCCCCTATGTTGGGACGATTCATCGGACTTGATCGGGACGGAATCGGAGTTGATCGTACAGACGCAAGAGAAGATAGCCTTGATTCGTGAAAGACTTTTGACCGCCCAGAGTCGGCAGAAATATTATCCAGACGTGTGTTGTCGCCCGTTAGAGTTTGGTATTGGAGATCACGTGCTTTTAAATGTTTCTCATACTTGAGGAATTTTTCGTTTTGGGAAAAACGGAAAGCTGAGTCCGAGATATGTCGGACCGTTCGAGATTCTTGAAAGAGTTGGAGAGTTGGCATACAGGTTGGCCTTACTGCCGTCACTGAGTCACGTTCATAATGTGTTCCACGTGTCTCAGTTACGGAAGTACATATCTGATCCCAGTCATGTCATTAATTTGGCGAGATCGAAGTCGCTAAGGATAGCACGTTTGAAGAGAAACCTATCAAGATACTCGAAAGTCGAGTCAAATAATTGAGGAATAAACCAATCATTTTGGTTAAGGTTCAATGGTCGCGCCATGGAGTTGAGGAAGCCACTTGGGAAACAGAAGATAGTATGAAATCCAGATACCCAGAATTATTTTCGTCTTGAGTTTCGGGACGAAACTTCTTTTTAGAAGGAGAGTATGTGATATTCGGATAAATTGTTGGGTATTTTCATCCATATTTGAACCCTGTATTATTCGAATTTGTGATATTCAGTAATCGAAGTATGATCTTTCCCGTATTCGTATCCACATGCATGATCATATCAACCTTGTAAATTTATACATGCAACTACGTCGTAACGTACGCTAGCTAGTAAGCGTAACATACGTTACGGGCCATAGGTAGCGTACGCTATGAGCAAGGCATAGCATACGTAAGGCAGTCAATCATTGATCAAGATTGGTCGGCACATGGGCCACCTCGGGATGGGGACAAGATAAGATTACCCACGTAGCCCAGACAACTTTTTGAAAAAAGCAGGTCAACTGAGATTAACGTATGTTAAGGGATGGACATAGCGTACGCTAATCATGTTTATTACGTACGTAACTTTGAGGATGTAGCGTACGTAAGAGTGTACAGAAATGAGGCAGTATGCTATCAATGGACGATATCGTACGCCAAGTATATCAGATAACGTATGCTAAGTGGATAACGTATGTTATGCACGAAGGCTAACGTACGTAAAGTTAGAAAAATTATAAATGGGACAACACCCCATTTCATTTTACTTCGTCTCTTTCACTTGTCCACCTCTTTCAAGTCCAGAGAGCCCCCCTTTCTACCTAGACACCTTTAGATCACAGATACTTGATCATTGAAGATTGGATATCACATATACTTGATCATTGAAGTTAAGAAACACCTTGGATTGGCACTCAAGCAACCGGAGTTGGATTCTACCTATTTCCTTGACGTTTTCTTCATATTAAGGTATGTTAATGCTATCTCCAACCTTGAATTCGTGTTCTTAAGGATGTTATGAACATACTACCGAGATTATTAAGCTCCATAGATGACTTTTAACCGAACATCATGTTTTTGGAAGTTGGAATGTTTATGCTTTAGTTACCATGGTTAGGAACATTATAATTTGAATCTTGTTATAACGAACAAGTAAGGGAAGTTTTCTGAGATTGATAAATCCATATTGAATGGTGTTTCCATAATGATCGTATACTTGATATTAATATCACCTTGTTAGACGGACTTAAGAGAAGAATCATCAAAGGTTTTGTCATAATTCGTAAAAGTGGATTGGTTGGATATATATATATTATCAACGAAAGTTTAAAGGAAGTAACCGTATCAACCATAGAGTTTTTGAACTACATTTGGAGATTTTTAATCGAGATTGGAGTAAAGTATTATGATGGTATGTTTATCCTGGATATTCGAAGACATCAAACACTATAGGATCAGTCTTATTCGCATGAGAAATGTATTTGTGAGTATAACGTACGTAAAGAATCATGCATTACGTACGTTATACCATCAGGCAAGACAGTCATGTGATCAGAGAAGAAACTGTCAAATGCATGCTTAGCGTGCGCTAGATTTCATAGCTTACGTACACTAATGAGCAGACTTAACGTACGCTACGTTGGGTATGTAACGTACATTATACAAATCAGGCAGGATACGTTTTGTTGAACTTTCGGCATAGTTTAAGATGTTAGATGTTCATACGTTAGCTATATGACGTAAGATGAACTCTTTATTCATTTCTATTGTTTAAGGTTCGAGCTTGCAACGTGATAGATCGAGGGGGTGACCTTCGAGTATATTGATATCCGTTGAAGTATTATCCTTATCGTCAATTTGAGGCAAGTATTTTAATTATAGTTGTTCGTATTATGTCGGTTATGTATTTGTGGTAATGTGCATACATTTTGTGATTAATTGTCCACCATGCGTTGGTCCAACGGGATCATTATGGGAATCTATAGCTGTGTGTGCTGATTCGTTGGATAGGTAATTCCACCATGCGTTGGTCCGACAGGATCATCATGGGAATCTATAGCTGTGTGCGCTGGATCGTTGGAATACCATCAGTATGTTGAGATTGTCGTAATGTGTTGTGTGTTGTTATTATTTCTCGTTGGAGAAACTTGTCATGATTATTGTTAAATAAATCATTATTGCATAATTATCGTACTTGTACTAGCATCGTTGTGCTAACCCCTTCGGGGGTGAATATTTGTTTATGTTCAGGATCTAGGAGAGCAGGAAAACAACCACTGGAGTTGCATGACGACAAGGTTGTAGAGTGATGTTCCGGCCGGGTTTAATTGTCAGATGTTGTGTTGATTTAAATAAGTACTCGAGTACGTTGTCTTTTGTGATGTTGGATTTGGTTATGTATTAATGTTCTTCGTTGGACGTTTGTATTTTCAGTATTGGTTCAGAACCGTTGTATTTCATTTCAATTACTTTTATTTGTTGGTATTTGTTATTGTCTTTTGTTTCATCAGCCTTGTAAATTCTTACGTAAAGTATTTATGGCGCTGTAATATTCCTGAATATATCGGGGGTGTTACAGTAACCACTCTGAAAGGGCCCAACGGGGCCTCGGAGGGATCTACATCTGGTTGGATCCGTGGTTATTCACGAGTGATTTTCTAACTTATGTCATGATGAAATAATTGTGATACTTCCAGAATATCATAAGGTTTTGGCTTTTTGTTACATATTTATCAAAAGTACTTGGCTAGAAAGGCACTGGAATAATAAGATATTTTAGATTATTATATTGATGGCTTGAATATGGACTTTGGATCGAGGTATATTTCAACAATAGTTGTACTGGAGATCATGTATGAGGAAGTATCGGTATTTGAATATTGTACAGTAGTGCTGTAATGTTGAGATAATATTGATATATTGGCGAGAATCGAATTGCCGTTGGATTACCAAGAGTTGGTAATATTATATATTTGGTGATATCATTTTCATGATGCGTAACATATGAATACTTATGTTTATGTAATTTTAGTTATTTGTTGGGCATTATGGCTGATCCCGTCGCGGACTTTATTTTTAGGTACTTGGAGATCGATCTTGTAGCGGTCGTGAAAAAGATGAGCTTCCCGGATGATATTGGCTATGGCGTATAATTGGGAATCGTGTACTTTGACTATTCCGCTGTAAATTTATTTATACTGTGTTTATACCAACTGTGTGTGTATTTTAAAATGACATTTTGCTATTTTGCAAACTTGAGTTTATTTCATGGCCGGGCCTCAACCGGCGGGCCAAAAAGGCCCGATTTTTTTTGGGCCAAAAATATTAGGCCCAATGCCCGCCCAAAAACGGGCGGGCTGGCCCGGCCCGCGGGCCTGGGTCTATTTTGCCAGGTCTACTTTGATATGAGTGAACTCTTATCGAATATTCCTTATATACACTTGAGTGAAGAGTGACATCCACTGTGAGGGTATTGAATCTTTTTGCATTCGAATCTCAATGAAGTTGTTAGAATTTGGTGCAACATCCTATCTCACTTGGGCCATGATCACTTGTTTTATCTTGATATTGGTTTTACCATGAATTTTTCAGCATCCGAATATTATTACTCGGGTATAAGATTTGCCCGAGGACGTGCAAAAGATAAGTGTGGGGGAATTTATTTGGTATATTTTGAGTAATATTTTTATTAGTATTTTATGTATATAATTGTGTGTTTTGTGTGATAATTTATCATTTTTACCATATATTTATATTATTTCATTTTGTTAGAATTTTCTATAATTTTGTGTCATTTTTGGATAATTAATCAAGAAATAAATTATATCTGCAGGTTAACCAACCGGTACAAGACAGATCAATTGGTTCAAGGACGATATTTTTAAAAAAATCAAATATAGTCACGACTGGTCTCATTTTATCCGTATCATCAAGACGATCATTTAAAAAAAAAATTCATCCGAATCCGAGTTCGTATGAAGAAGTTATGACCATTCGAATGACAATTAAATAGACGGACCATATTGCGCCACATGTCAACACCGGACCAGAAATTCAACTATCTGCTGACGTCATCTATGACATCAGCACCCCTTGACAGCCGTGAATTATTGAAATAGTGGGATTTAAATATTTTTAAATTATTAGTTTATTAATTTTGAATTAGTATAAATTGGGATGAATGTGTAGTGTTTTGGAGAGGAGAAAAAAACAAAATAGAGAGAGTTATTGTATGAAAGAAAAATAAATGTATTGTGTAATAAAATTATATTTGAGTAATAATATTCTAAAATATTTATTTATTTGTGTTGTTATTATGAGTGAGTAATTGTAATACCCGTAATTTCGATTTCTGGTAATTTCTTTTTTTTTCGGCGGAAGTACGTTTTGACGACTCACTCATGACCGTTTCGTCATTCTGAGAATGATTAATTATGCACTTTTTGTCATCCGAGTTCGTTTCGGTGTCGTTTTGTTGAGTTCCGTGCTTTTTGGCGACTTTTCCGCACTTAGGTTCGATTCTTGCGAATCTCGTTCGAAACTGCTGTTTCAAGTTTCCCGTAAGTCCGTTTAACTTTGTTAGACGTGTTGTGAACTTCGGTTTGGTTATTCGATCACATATTGTGATTTTCGGGTGTTTTGGGCCATTTTATAATTTACCCAAAGTTACGGGTATCCGTATCTGTATTTGTTGTCTTGACCCCTTTTCATGGTCGTGTGTGATTAATTGTTGCATGATATTTCATTTCGGGTCGATGATGTTGCCCACGAGCGTTTTGTCGTGTTCATTCCGTGCGTTTTTGGATAATCGAGTCGTCGAGCCCTGGTGGTCGGGCACTGGCCGGACGGTTGCGGGACTGGCCGGACGGTTGCGGATTCTGGCCGGACGATTGCGGGCACCGATCAGACGGGTGCGGCAGGAATCGGCGTAGCGCATGCTACGGCTGGAAGGTAGCGCACGCTACGGCCGGGAGGCAGCGCACGCTACGACCGGTTGGCTGCGCGCGCTAACGGGCCGAGGCAGTAGGGCAGTGAGGTTCAGGACTCGGTGGATCGGCAGGTGGCGCACGCTACTGCCGGACACTGCGCACGCTGCGACCGGCAGGTAGCACACGCTACGTCCGGAAGGTTGCGCGCGCTACCTAGCCGAGCAGTGTCTCTGGATTGCGGCCTGGGCCGATAGCGTACGCTAGCTCGGCAGCCTAGCACACGCTAGGCTGCACCTGTATAAATGTGACAGAGCAGTCACATGTTCTCTCGTTTTTCATTTCCTCTCTTTCTCTTCCGCGGCTGGAGACTTGGAGATCATGGAGCCATGATGTTTGTCAACAAATCCATGAAGTTCTACAGTTCATATCATTGTTTGATCATCCTATATCATCCTTTAATCCAGCGAATCAAGGTAATCTCTTCTTAGAACCCTAAATTCTTGAATTTGGGGGTTTTTGCGTTTTTGTCCGATTCGTTCCGTATTGTTGATTAATTCATGATGGGTATGATTAATCTTGGTAGTATTCTTGTGTTTAACATCATTTAATCCATTGTTCTTCGTCGAATCGAAGTATATTTCTTGATTTCCTTCGAATCGATTTTTTGAGGGATTTGTTCTCGATCTCGTTTTCCATCTATTTTTGATGGATCAATTGTGGTTAAATGATGTTGTTAAATATATTCTATGGATTGTATATCCATATTTCGACTTGGAATTCCGTTTTCGTATTTTGTCGGGATGAATCGTGTTCTTGGCCGTTTTGGTGAAAACACTTGAACTTTCGTCATTCGTTCTTTGAATTCAACGGCTTTAAGTCGTGCTATGGAATTCATTTTCATTGTTGTTATTGTCCTTCGTAGTTTATTATCGCGAGTTGGCTTTTGGTGGAGTCGGCAGGTTCGTAGTCGGTTCGTGCCACCCTACTTTGGTCGATTCTCCGCGTTGTTCTTATTCGAGGCAAGTACCTTGCTCATACATTTCTTATTTTGTGGATATGATGATCGGTGATCGTCTTGGTGTGTTTGTTTGGTTGTTTGAAATGAAGTTTCAAAAGATTTCGGTTTGGCCTCGTTAAAGGGTCTCTTTCAAAATGCGTGTGTGTTTTGTGAACGGTGTGTTTTGGGAATTGATTATGATTTAATCATTTTGAACGTTGAAGGCTATGATGATATCCCTGTTGTTTAAAGTTATGGAATCGTGTATTCCGTGTTTAATCTTGTTATTGTGTTTTGAAGAGTTTGATAACAGCGTCGAGTAAGTGGCCATCTCTAGTAAGTATTCTTGATGAACTTACATTCTTAGCATATTAGTATTGCATGAGTAACGTGTGTGTGTGTGTGTATGCTCACTACGGGTTAGATCCGACGGGGTCTCGGTAGGGGTCCACGGAGGGGTGGATCCGCGAGTTTTGCTTTTAACCACTACGGGTTAGATCTGACGGGGTCTTGGTAGGGGTCTACGGAGGGGTGGATCCACGGTTAATTGTGGTGTATTTTACAAATGTGATTTGATTATGGCATTTCTGGAAATGAGTGCTTTTGAATGGTTTTCATGATTGCATCCATCGACTAAGTGTGTAAGAGGTAAGTTGTTCGTTTGGCTTACTTGGCTAGGATGGCACTAGAGTATTTTGTTGTTTGTGTTAAATCCTTTAATTGTGGATTTTGATGTTGAGAGACGAACCTTGTGGTCGTTCTTGTGTACTGTGAGTTGATGAGATTTGGGGCTAAAATCCCAACGGTTTGGTAAAGGTCATTTTACGGAAAGTAAACCTTTGGGGCGGTGACCCCTTTCGTCTTTTGGGTTTTGAAAAGTGGGATTTGATAATCTTAAATTGTTTTCTATTAAAACTCTCGATGGCATTCTAAACTGCTTTATAAATTATTTCCATTGATTTGTGATCTTTCGGTTTTGGAATATTTTTCTCAAACTCTTGCCTCGGGAAGTACTTTTCGTTTCGTTTGGATCTTTGAGGATTCCGGGTTATTGTTATTCGTGGAATGTGAATTGTATGACTCGTATTTTTGCACTTGTACTTGCACTAGCAAAACAGTGGAGTTTTGCTAACCCCCGAGTATTCGGGGGGTGGATGTTTGTATTGCATTCAGGTTTTGGAGCATAGCACAGGGTCGGCATGAAGGATGATGAAAGATGAACGATACTAATCACACGAGGACCGTTTGATGTTATATTGGGTTAGTTGTATTTTATTTCCCCTGCAGTATTCTTTCCCCGTTGTACGGGAGTGTGTTGTATTCGACCCCTGCGTGGGCAAGTATTGTAATCGAGTTGTATGTTTTTATTGAAAGACCAAATCGGTCTACTGAGTCATTTTAGCCTTAAAGGCATTGTTGAGATGTTCTATGTTGTTACCAGTCTGGTAGATCCTTGAGGAAAGGTTCTACGGCGTGTAATATCCCTGAGCGGATTGGGGGTGTTACAGTAATTTCCTTTTAGTGGGGTTATGATGAAACCATGTCTATATTATTACTAATATTTATATAATAATTCCAAATAAATATTTTTAACAATTATGATTTTCGCTTCAATAGGGGAATATTATTTAATCAATTATATCACGTATTTTTTATAGTTAAATTCCCCATTGCTTTTTGATTATTGACATTAGTTAATTTCTTTGATTATTTATTTTCCATTAAATTAGATACATATAATGCTTAGAAATTACATTTTCTAGCGAAGGAAAATCTGTATTTGAATTATAATTTTGTACTTATTGTTAAATCTATATAGAAAGAGTGAGATTGATTTCAGAATCTATTCCCTGAATTTCTTGGAATTAAAATATAAAATAAATAATAAATAGACATTGGTGGATTCTAAATCCTAGTAAATTATTTAAAATCAATTTATCTAAAATCTACTTAAAAATTATTGTTATTTAATGCAATTATTATAACCATTCAAAAATAAAATTATGGGACTAGGTTAGAATTTAATATAATTTAGTTCAAAACGATAGGAATATATTTACTTTACTATCATAGTCCTCCCTGTGGAATCGACCTTGCACCGCATATCTACATCGAACGAATCGTGCACTTGCGAGTATTAGACTAAAGAAATCAACAAACAACATATTCCACCCAGATGTGTTCTTACTTGATGGTCTGTTTCCTTTAGATTCTCCTCGGACTTCTTTTTCAACTTCCTTTATGGTATGCTCCAACAAGTTCCACATCGAATCAATATCCATCTCCGTGCAATCAGACCAAATACCACTATCAGCAATCTTAGTCACAAAAGTATGTCGACTCTCCCCTTGGAGCTTCCACCACTTAATTCGAGGGTCAACTTGTGGTCTTCTCTTTCTTAATTGCCTCTTACCTCGAAATTCAAGCACCACAACCCTATGCTGCGTTGCAGCACTCTCACCGGGTATCACCTTGCAATTAGTAAAACTTTTCCTCCAAACATTCCTTACTAAAAAGAAATCAATCTGAATTGCATTACCTCCGTTTCTATATGTCACCAAATGAGAGTCCCTTTTCTCGAACCAAGTGTTCATAATACCCAAGTCAAAAGCTAATGCGATATACCATTTCCTGCTTCATTCCTATCCCCAAAACCAAAGCCACCATGAACGCTCTCAAAGCCATCTCTGCTAACACCGACATGCCCATTGAGGTCACCACCAATGATCAATTTCTCACCCATAGGAATTCGTTCGACAACCTCTTCCAAATCTTTCCAGAATTCTTGTTTGATCGATGCATCCAATCCTACTTGTGGTGCATAAGCACTTATGATAGTTAGAAACTCATCTCTTATCACAAGCTTAATACTCATTATTCTATCGCTCTTTCTTGACACTTCCACCACATCATCAATGATTTCTTTATCAATGACGATACCTGTAACACCCCCATAGCCATACAGGAATACTACAGCGCCATGGACCCCAAAATGGAACCCACAAGGCTGAAGGAAATTTTTGCAAACATTTACAAACGCCTAAGAGGCGAACGACGATACTATCTTTAAAAACATTCGAAGACTTAATATAATCCATTTAACAAAACCGTCGTAAAATTTCATTTGAAATCACAAGGCCCGAAATACCAAAGCACAACAGTTTAAAAATATACGTTAAGCTATTGCTTACACGTATCAACAAAATAGTTTAGAAAATGATTGCCAAAGTAACCTAAGTTACCAGATACCCAAAGGCCATTTAAAATACTCACGCAGCGGAAAAAGACAAACAATTAAAATACTCTAGCAGCGGAATACAAGAACTGATCAGGAAACTCAAAACACAAATACATGTCCTTGCCAGTATCTTCCAGAAAGCTCATCTCTCCACAACCGCTACAAGCTTGATAACCCAAGAACCTAAAAAGAAAGCCCACGACGGGGTCAGCCATAATATCCAACAATGATAACCATCACATCTCGTCATTAATTACATATCAATGAAAATACTAAGTAAGAATACGACCAATGTAATCTTACCACCATAACTTTACCAATTCATGATAATATTTACCAAAGTTCACATCTCGTATCCTTTCAACAACACAATACGCTTATACCGAAATATCTGTATTGTATCTCAACAAGACCCAAGGTTCTCAAAACATTATCATAACTCACTGTACGAAATCTACTAACTCTGTCCAACCCAATCGCATATCAACACAAAAATCCACTGTCCATCAAAGACAAATACTAAAAGAAATACGGAACATACCTCAGGATATGAAATGCCATGACGAAATCATGTTAGTCTAATCCAAGATCAGATCAACACAACATACGGATATGGTCCTAACACAAGACCTATAAATGCATACTCATATGACAACGTCAATATGCTCACATCAATAACAACACTGTATACTTATGGCAAACCCATAATATACATATGCACAATAACAACATCACATATGGTAATCCAACGATCCAACGCACACAGCTATAGATCCCCATGATGATCCCATCGGACCAACGCATGGTGGCATTACCTGTCCAGCGATCTAGCGCACACAGCTATAGATATCCCATGTTGATCCCGTCGGGCCAACGCATGGTGGACATATGACAACAATGCACAACTGCACAAAACAACAGTACACAATGCACGACAACAACCGTGCACAAATGCATGACAACAATGATACACGAATGTATCACAACATGATCGACACAAAATGACAAAAATGATTAAAGTACTTGTCCCGAGTCCTTCGAGAGGAATCTCGATGTCCAAACCATCACGAACAATTATCCTCAATACTCGACGGTACAATATACCACGGACGATAAATAATCCACGTCTTCGTCTATACCACAATGTATCCTCGATACCAAGTATACCAACAATAAATGTAAATCATATACCTTATGATTTAATTCCCAAACTCGAATACAAACTATAATCCCAAATCCCCAGTGATTAAGATTATAAACATTGTTATACGAATTATAAACGAATGAAACTGAAACCATTCATTAAATATTATAAACTGAGCAAGGAATAACTTGCCTCGATACCGATGACGCCGTTACTTATTCCTTGCTGTCGCCTACATGCTCCTCGGTCCCGATCAATGCAATTCACAAATATCCTCGAACTCGACCGCAATATACGGTTATAATCACCAATCAATATTCTCAACCTATTATAATAATCGATAAACAACAAGTTCGACAACAATCAACAATCGATAAAATCAATTCACAAACCCAACGGCTCAACAATATCTCGGTTAACCACAAGTCTGATCAAACTAACTTAAACGATCATGAATTCATAACCGAAACAGAATATACTACCCTGCCTGTTGACTTAGCGCACGTTAATTACTTAACGTAGCGTCCGCTAAGTTGCTCCCGTTAGCGTGCGCTAGCCAGTAGGCTTAGTGTGCGCTAATGAGATGCAGTTGCATGTATTTCGGATACCGATCAATATATGGCGATTATCAAGAATACTAAGTGATTCTGAACCATGTTCAAAGCTATCAAAACAACGAAATCCGATATCCTTTAACATACAAACAATCATTCAACTTATAATCCAGGTCCTATATCCATATATCATCTTCCTCAATATCAACATCATGAACACCAAGAACCTTAACAACATTTACCTAATCTAACATTACAGAGATTAATCATCAACAATGACATCAACATCCGCAAAGGAGAAGAAGGATTAACCAACTTATCTCACGAAAACGAATTACACGATTCAAATCACACAAATCATATTAATATCATCATACTCTGGTAATCCATCTCATAATCATGCTTGTCAACTTGTTTATATGATAATCATTAACTCAAGAACATCAATCTTCATTCCAAAATGAAATCCAAAGGTGAAGAGTGATTACCTTGTATAGACGAACCATGAAGGAGAACAATCAACTTTATTCCAAGAATCATCAATAACTTCAAGAACAAGACTTTAATCCATGTTTCTCAGCTTAATCTTGTTAAAGATCATCATCTCTCTGTGTTTGGAACCTCAAACTTCTCTCTAAAAACTCTCTCTCGAAATAAAGGAAGGAATGGCCGAATGGACATAATTCACATCTGTAATCATATATATACTGACTGTTATTAGCGTGTGCTACTTTTCCTTAGTAACGTGCGCTATCGTGGTCCAGAGGCGACTGTTTTGCTTCGCACATCAGCTTACGTACGTAATGCCCATGCAGAACGTACGTAAATTACAATGTCTAGCGCACGCAATTTCTTAGACCTTAGCGTGCGCTAATCGTAGTTGACTTGCTACAGTCTGCACCTACCCCCGTGTCCCCACATGCCGAAAGCATTGACGAGGATAAGATTCCTTTTTGTCCATCTGCAATTAGCGTGCGCTAGTCCTTAGGTTTTTGCGTGCGTTAGTACTACATTACAACATCCGTTGATTCGTCGGCACATGCGCCGAAAGTGACCGGGTCCACACATATATTTCTTCTGGTCTGGTCTGTACTAGCATGCGCTATCCATTACCATTAGCGTGCGCTAAACCTGCCCGATAGCGTGCGCTAGGCATGTATATTAGCGTGCGCTAATAATGCTACACTTAGCTATTTTCAGCTACTCTTGTCCAACATCTCAACATGCAAAATACGAACATACGACATACTGAATACATAAACATCTTCCAACAATATTCTCGTACGATAAGCCCGACAAGCAATGTTTTCCAATACAACTGTCAACCAAGTGCAGTAATAATACTAATACAGATGTCTTAGTCCTTCATTTATTTTATCCATACTGTACAGATTCCACGCTGTACAAGATAACTCGGATAAAACAATATTAAACCACAGTAGTAGAAATTCCGGATATTACATACTACACCACTTAAAATAAGTTCTGTCATCGAAACTTGCAATCCGTCATAGAAAAAACCAACAAACCGTTCAACCAAAATATTCCGAAACCATCACGACAACGATCAATCATCATTATTAACGTATAACCAACACAGTATACTTACATATGCGCCAAGTCGACGATCTCCTGAGATACTAGCAAGTGAATTCACTGTAAAGCCTCAATGCGCTTACAATCACAATTCCATGAGTCTCAACAAAATATATCATCTTCGGATCAAATAATCTATCCGTGTTAAAACCTGTCTGCCTGATCGCACAATTAAGTCCCAATTCTGATACAATCAATAATATACGATACACTGAGAAACAACTGCCAAAAACAACGACATAAATCTCGAAACATCAACATAAAATTCGAACGCTCATACGATCATTAACAATGATCAATCAATAAATTAATTGAGAATATCATCGACATGATAAACTCCAATACGACCAATCCAAAGGTCGAAATACAACCGAGAATATCATCAACATGATAAACTCCAATATTAACAACGACGATCAACGATAATCAGGAATACCCTCACACGATAATCTCCATCATGATCAATATAGAACCGCAGAAACCGATATGCAAAAGAACAAAATTCTCAAAATATTAAACAAATCACATACAATGAATCTCAACGAAACACAACCGACTAGTGAACATTCCCCTCGGCATACGAACAACCAATCGCAAATCGACGAACATACCAATTCATACAAGGAGTGGGAACGACCACTCAATATCCAAAACAACCACCATGGGGTCACCATCCCCAAATCTACAGTGACAAAGAAATCATTCAAAGATCACTATGGTAAAACCGCGCTACTACCGTACCAATGGAATCACATAGAACATATGTCCTGGTTTCATAAAACCCATAGTTCCAAAATTACATTATTGTACCCGAACCTGCAACACGCAGCATATTTCTCTTATCCGATAAATCAACCGATCATCCCTGGATAACCAAACTACCATACTAACGTTCAAATCTCTTTCATCGTACCATACTGATGTACTATCCAGTTAGTGAGTCACACTCATAGCTTCACCATAATAGCATTATGCACTAAATGCGTATACATATCAATCACATTTTTCAAAACCAGTTGAAATCATATAGTCTCGTCAAGGAGACAATTTTCGAAAGTTCTTTCAAAATTTTCAAAACTCAAAACATAATTTTTCGAAAAGTTAAACTGGCTCGCTAATGCCAAGTATTCGATAACAGTTTCCTTCGAATCCACACGATTTCAAAGTTTTAAAATGAAAACTATGCAAATGATTGACCACATCCATACTCCTATATACCAATTCGGTTCGTCACCAATATCTACTGATATTCCATCGAAAAACCACACGATAGAGTTCCAAATCTCAATATATAAACTCCAACCAAAAACTCCTTTTCCACATATGACTCGCAACGTCAACCATTGACCCATCCTGGATCACTTCAATTATGCATTGACAAAACATGGAAACAAATCAACACAGCGAAAGACTTCCCGAGAAGTTTCATTTGAACAAGTAAACCAAAACCGCGAAAGGCAGAAACGAAATAGATAAACGATTGATAAAGTGTTTTACAATTCTCGGGAGTTTTAGAAAACATGAAAAAGTCCTTTTGAAACATTAGGGTCTCATCCCGCATCTCGTTCCTCATCACACAAAGTTTCAAAAGAAGAAAACCCTTTTTCGGACCCCAAGTCCTTAATTATAAGACTATTTCAAAAATCTATTGGGTCTCGGCCCAAAATCATTTTCCATAAAACATCCGCAAAACATTCATTTTGAAAAGTATCATTTTCAAAAATGCTCAAAAACAGTTCATATATCTCAAAATAAATTAACATGACTACATGTTCTCCTCAACCATCCACAACATTTCTCCCAAATGCACAACTCTGTTCTGAAATCTAACCGACATATTGATTTCCTAAATCATAACTTCTCAAGATCATCAATCGTCTCAACTCTATCACCTCATACTGTAATGCATAATATTCTGCTGAATCTCAAAACATGTCAACTTAGAACGGCAATAAATCTCAATACAATTTAAGAATCCAAATACTTACAGATCGTAAAGCCGACGATTCCCCGTGATACTGGCACATGTCTCAACTCTAGAAAATATTCCACACAGATATTTTCAAAACACACGTTTTCCAAACTCAGTTCAACTCGAGAATACAACACAGCTCTATCCGAAAAAAAAACACGCTAACACCATTTGAAAAATTTTTTACAACAACTCCAGTACCACACTGGTAAATCACATATCGCACAAGCTCGAATGAACAGCAAAAACCCAGAGCTCAAACACTTGTCAACCGACAACTCGAATGACACGACAATAGCACGACCCAACTCGACCCGACTGCCTAGGTTTTCACAACCTAAGCTCCGATACCATATTCTGTAACACCCCCATAGCCATCCAGGAATATTACAGCGTCGTGGGCCCCGAAATGGAACCCATAAGGCTGAAGGAAATTTTCGCAAACATTTACAAACGCCTAAGAGGCGAACGACGGTACTATCTTTAAAAACACTCGAAGACTTAATAATCCGTTTAACAAAACCGTCGTAAAATTTCATTTGAAATCACAGGGCCCGAAATGCCAAAGCACAACAGTTTAAAAACATACGTTAAGCTATTGCTTACACGTATCAACAAAATATTTTAGAAAACGATTGCCAAAGTAACCTAAGTTACATATACCAAAAGGCCACTTAAAATACTCACGCAGTGGAAAAATACAAACAATTAAAATACTCTAGCACTGGAATACAAGAACTGATCAGGAAAATCAAAACACAAATACATGTCCTAGCCAGTATCTTCCAGGAAGCTCATCTCTTCACGACCGCTACAAGCTTGATAACCCAAGAACCTAAAAAGAAAGCCCACGACGGGGTCAGCCATAATATCCAACAATGATAACCATCACATCTCATCATTAATTACATATCAATGAAAATACTAAGTAAGAATACGACCAATGTAATCTTACCACCATAACTTACCAATTCATGATAATATTTACCAAAGTTCACATCTCGTATCCTTTCAACAACACAATATACTTATACCGAAATATCTGTATTGTATCTCAACAATACCCAAGGTTCTCAAAAGATTATCATAACTCACTGTACGAAATCTACTAACTCTGTCCAACCCAATCGCATCTCAACACGAAAATCGAATGTCCATCAAAGACAAATACTAAAAGAAATACGGAACATACCTCGGGATATGAAATGCCATGACGAAATCATGTCAGTCTAATCCAAGATCAGATCAACACAACATACGGACATGGTCCTAACACAAGACCTATAAATGCATACTCATATGACAACGTCAATATGCTCACATCAATAACAACACTGTATTCTTATGGCAAACCCATAATATACATATGCACAATAACAACATCACATATTGTAATCCAACGATCCAGCGAACACAGCTATAGATCCGCATGATGATCCCGTCGGACCAACACATGGTGGCATTACCTGTCCAGCGATCCAGCGCACACAGCTATAGATATCCCATGTTGATCCCGTCGGGACAACGTATGGGGGACATATGACAACAATGCACAACTGCACAAAACAACAGTACACAATGCACGACAACAACCGTGCACAAATGCATGACAACAGCGATACACGAATGTATCACAACATGATCGATACAAAATGACAAAAATGATTAGAGTACTTGTTCCGAGTCCTTCAAGAGAAATCTCGATGTCCAAACCATCACGAACAATTATCCTCAATACTCGACGGTACAATATACCACGGACGATAAATAATTCACGTCTTCGTCTATACCACAATGTATCCTCGATACCAAGTATACCAACAATAAATGTAAATCATATACCTTATGATTTAATTCCCAAACTCTAATACAACCTATAATCCCAAATCCCATGTGATTACGATTATTAACATTGATATACGAATTATAAATGAATGAAACTGAAACCATTCATTAAATATTATAAACTGAGCAAGTAATAACTTGCCTCGATACCGATGACGCCGTTACCAATTGCTTGTCGTCGCCTACATGCTCCTCGGTCCCGATCAATGCAATTCACAAACATCCTCGAACTCGACCACAACATACGGTTATAATCACCAATCAATATTCTCAACCTATTACAATAATTGATAAACAATAAGTTCGACAACAATCAACAACCGATAAAACCAATTCACAAACCCAACAGCTCAACAATATCTCAGTTAACCACAAGTTTGATCAAACCAACTTAAACGATCATGAATTCATAACCAAAATAGAATATACTACCCTGCCTGTTGACTTAGCGCACGTTAATTACTTAACATAGCGTGCGCTTAGTTGCTCCCGTTAGCGTGGCTACAATCACAATCCTACTCAAACAGATCTAGAAACTAAGATACGGAAAAATTAATAAAAACCGTAAGGGATCCGTGGTCTTGTCGTCGCCCACAAATCTCTTCGTTTCTGCTCTTCTGGTGTTTCCACTCTATCTATCGATCTCCCCCGATGATCCTATTTTTCTGACCTTTAATGCTTATTTATAGCCGTCCTTAGCCTCCAAAACGCGTCTGTGGATTAGGTCGAGAACAGGCTTCAAAAACGGCCAAGAACCGCGGCCAACACATCAAAACTGCCTCGTGGGCCGCGGTTCATTTAATCTGTGCCGCGACCCCTACTGCTCAGCGCCCCACACTTAGGCAAATTATAAAGATCATCGAAATTTATGAAATGCCGGGGTCACGATAATCAAAGGAAAACATAATGAAAAAAATAAAAATAAAGAGACTAAAGAAAAAAACTTCAAATTAAAATTAGAGTGGCTTGATAATAATATTAGCGAAAAATCAGTCCCTGGCAACGGCACCAAAAACTTTATCGTTCCTCACAACATTGTTGTAGAATGAGTCGCATATCTGAGGCATTTGAATATGTCGTCTTCATCAACCGTTCACCCACCAACGAAAAATTCTAATGCTGTCATAAGTTCGTTCGTGAAAAAGGAGAATAAGTCGGAAGTGAAACGGGTGCGAAGTCGTGTGCAATATGGGTGTTTTGGAAAATTGTTTTTGTTTAAATCTTTTCGCAAAGAACATTGGATGTCCAAACCGAAAATCGAATTGTTAAAGGCCAATGGTCAAAAATTTAAAACACATATTAACGGTTTGACGGACGGGGCGGAGTTCAAATGGTCTTTGCAAAAAGCGAATTGATCTTCAAAAAGTCCGGTTGAAGACTATAAACTTAGCGCTTCTCGGGAGGCAACCCGAGTATTAGTTGTAAATTTTTGTGTTTCAGTATTTTCTTGCATTTTTGGATCTTTATTTTTCGTCATTTTAGCTTGGATATGCTTATCTCTCACGCTCTTGATGCTTTCTGTTGAAAATTTTGTGCAGAAATCACCCCAGGGGAAGAATTCATGCCTGAGCCGCGACATAAGGATAGCGAGCCGCGGCACACACAAGTGAAGAAATAAGGGCCAAACGAATTGTACTCTGTGCCGCAGCACGGACCAAATGAGCCATGACACACTAACATTCTGAGCCGCGGCACCCGTATGCTGAGCCGCGGCACATGGCGATGGAACAAAGAAGCCCTGGCAGGCTGTACTCTAGGCCGCGGCTCACTTAAGCTGTGCCGCGGCCCCTGCTACGAATTTGAACAACCCAGCAACCCTTTATAACTCAATCGGCCGAAAATTGTAAGTATTTTTCCCCTTCCTTCGCACAAGCACTCGGCCGACTCCCTCTCAACTTTTCTTCTTCTTGCATCCTTCAAGCAAAGCAAGGTAATTCTAAATTCCTAATCTTAATTGCTATATGAATTGAAAGGTGAGGTGTTGTTATTCATTCGAATCTTGAATATTTTGTTTTTTTTAGGTTCTATCAAAGGTTGAGTTAGGAATTTGAAGTTTTTGATTGATTATTGATGTTATCTGTCGATTATGAATGAATTGATTATGTTATATATCGTTTGTCATGATGATCGATTTGAGGATGTTATTTTTAGGGATTGAAATAAGCTATTACAATGCTTGTTCTTCATTTGAATTCACGCATTCAAGGTGTATGATGAAATACATAAATGAAAATTTTTCTTTGTTGAGTCAATGTTTTGAAACTAAGTGCAAACGAAATTGTTTATGGATTTACAGCACACCCCAACCCTTACGTCAAATTTAAACGTGAAAGCTCAATTTTAATTTTCTCTCATGACGGTGCACGCTCGTTCAACTCTTTAGTCACGTTTTTCATATCTTGAGTCAAACGCTGTCAAGTGGTGTCGTTTTCCTTACAGGTTAAGTACTTTCCGTTGTTTATCTTTTCAGGAACTCGCCATGGCCAGAAAGAGAAAGGTTAGCACAAGGGCTAGGACGCAATCGTCCCCCACACGAGGGGAAACTTCACAAAGCCGATCCGAGTTGGAGTCGCACCAATTCTATGACCCGGAAATCCATAAAATATTCAATGAAAATATTCGTCCTCGACCTTTGATTCCGGAGCGGGGATTCAATCCAGCCCCCCAGGACGGGGAGCTTCTGACGATGATCGATGAGATGGGGTGGGCCCGTTTCGCTGCGCCTTCCGAGTCGGCGGTGATTTCCATTATACAGGAGTTTTATGCTAGCGCTCTGCTGAAGCATATCCGAGCAGGGCAGATGATACCGCAGTCACATACTCGGACGCAGGTCGTTGTCCGAGGCATTACGGTGGATTTTTCAGTAGCTGCCATCTGGAGATTATTCGAGCTGCCTGTGGTTGACGATACAGCATATACGCGAGCTATGGATGGTCTCGCGAAGGAGGCCCTGCTCGAGGCACTCACACAGCCCGGGTCCATCTAGGAGATGCGCGCCCTGGGGTCCTCGGCCTTCTACTTTAAGAGCTCGCGCCTCAGTCGGCTCGGGCGAGCCTGGTTGTATTTCATTTGCGCTCGTGTAGATCCTACCTCACAGATTCGCTCTGTTTTACTCTCTCGTGCCCGTATACTATATGCCATCACTTTCGGGCTAAGATTTGATGTGGCCCCTCTTCTGGTCCGATCTATTCTGCTGTGTATTCAAGGAGGGGCCAAGACGGGGCTGCAGCACCCCTCTCTCATCTGCGCTCTATGCCGGCAGTCGGGCATGACGTGGTCGGATGATGAGCCGATGCTAGCCCCCAGGGTCCGATTGATCATCGCATCATTTCGCACTCGACCAGTGGGGTGAAGCGCCGACACACGCTCGGGGGCGAGGATTTCTTCTAGATGAGGCACACGAGCAGTCCCCCGAGCCTCTTCTTCTGACGCATGGGCAGGCAGAGTCCAGCCCGCCGCCCGACAGAGAGCACTTGCAGGCGATGTTCGACGGCCTGAGAGAGGAGATGAGGATAGAGAGGGAGATCCATCTGGCTGCCCTGAGTGCGGAGCTTCAGACGGAGAGAGAGAGAGAGAGAGCATCATCGTAGCCGTCCGAGATGAGATGAGAGAGCAGGCCCGCTGGGCCAACCGACATGAGACTAGGCGCCTGGCAGCGAGAGATGCTTACCACTAGGAGCACCTTGCTACATGGACGACCCACATTATGCACCCGGACGGGCCATTCATTCCACCCGTTCGGCCAGCCATGCCACCCTCCTCGCCGGACAATGCCGGCACCAGTTCATGAGCGGACACTAGGGGAGTACTTGACCTTTTCATTTATTGCATATTACATTTTGTGTACATTGAGGTCAATGTACGTCCTAAGTTTGGGGGGTTTTACTTTCTGTTGATGTACTTATTCGTTTGCATTTTTCATTATTTTTCGTTATTTTTTGTTGCTAGCCTTGCTTGTCGTGATATTATTTGCATTAGTGAATTTTTCGTGCTTCTTTTTGTGTAAAACTGATGTTACGATACCGATTTCTCTCTGAAGAAATAGTTGAGTTTTAGTCGAGTTGTAGTCAGCGATATCTGTTTCTGTTGAGTATTCATTTAGGTCCGAAATTTTTCGTTTTTGTAGAAATCTTAGCAGATAAGAAAGGAGACATACGTGTTTTCAAATCGCCGCCTATACGTTTGGTTATACTTTTCGGTTAGCTAGTCGTCCAGTAACATAAGTCGTGTGGGCACTTAAATTGAGTTTAGAATCGGACAGTTTTTCCCAAAAAGTCGAATATTATATGTTCTATGATGGGAAGTCTAGTAAGCGGGGGTATTCGCGTGACCCGTTGTTTACTCTCGCGTAAAACTACAACCCTGAATAGACTAATGGTTTAGAGATATCACATGTGCCGATGATGTGAAGCCTAATAACCAGGGGTATTCGCGTGACCCATTGTTTACTCTCGCGTAAAACACCGACCTTGAATCGGACATGCGGGAATGGCTATTCGAGTTGTTTCTCCGTTGTGGAGGGGAACTTAGTAACTAGAAGCATCCATGTGCCCCATGAGTGTCTTTTACGTCAAACGGTTCCCCAAGACATGAGAATGGAATTCCACCCTAGGATTATCCCGATGAAACATCCCGAGATCCGAACCTAGTGGTTAACTCGAATCATCTTATTGATCATATATAAGGGAATACTGTCTGAGGGTTATTTTTGATGATGAAACTCTTGAAATTTTTGCCACTAGACTGTGGTACTGGGCGAGTTGGCTCGTTTATTTTAACCCTTCATATTGGCGGTCGGTTAAATTCACGCTTGTTAATCTCTGAGCTTGATTTTCTTCATGAACGATTGATTAGGACTGAAATTGGTTACTTTGTGGAATCAGTGTCCTGGACGTGACTCACTATTAGGATACTTGTATTATTCTTTGAGATTTTCAGGGTAGTATTGATTAAGTTGAGCACTATGGAGTTGCACGATCATTCATGATATTCTTTTATTTGAAATCGATAATTTTTGCTTGAGGACAAGCAAAGGCTCAAGTTTGGGGGTATTTGTTGGGCGTATTTTTATACGCTTATTTATCATTATTCTTTATCCATTTTGTGTCTAAACCTACATAAATGAGCCTTTAATGCACTATTCTTTTATGTTTGGCAGGAAATTGGAGTCCGGAAGCTCGAACGATGAAAAACGGGCGAAAACGGCAAACTTTGGCTGGGGCCGCGGCACGAGGACTGAATTACTAACTATCGATTTATGAGTATTCTAATTTTATCTGAACTGTCGAAATTTTAGGTGCAAGAAATAATTAAAGAAAATTAATAAAAGCAAAGAATAGAAAAATCGATTATGCAAGGGAAGAAGATCAAATATGGAATCAATCTAGGATTGTGAATCCACCTCGGTTTATCCGAATTTACTCTCGATTATATGAATTAAATGATTTCCCAATTTATTGAAGGCGAAGGTTGCTAAAATACTCTACCGCCTCTCCCGAGGTCAATAGATTTTTCTAAGGCGAATAACACACTATATTCCTAGGTGGATTAATTCGACAATAGACAAAAGCACAAAATCTTCAGAAGGTCACACAGTTCCTATGAGTATATTCCTATCTCATAAGATAAAACAATTCTCACCAATTATTTTCCTCACCCACTCTCCTCTTCCGATTCGAGTTGCGTAATTAAAACAATTCAATTATAGCCCACACAATTGAAAGCAGTAAGAACAATTGGGAAAACTCAATAGAAAATGGAATTGAATTAATAATCAAAAGTTAATTCATCAAAACCTCGGTTTCATCAAAATCCTAGAACAGGGTTTTAGCCTGACATGCTAAAGAATAAAAATACAGAAATAAATAAAGAAAGCATAAAGATCAAACGCAGTCGAAGAGCTCAGATTCCTCCGTTCTCTAGCTTCCGCTCTCTGCTCCTCTGTGTTTTCTGCTTCTTCTCCTTGATGATGATCGATCCTCTCTCATGATAATCCCCCGATTATAACCTTCAATGCTTATTTATAACTCTCCTCAGCCTCCAAAACGCGTCCGTGTGATTAGGTCGAGAACAGGCTCCAAAACGGCCCAGAAACGCGGCAATTTCTATCAAAACCGCCCCGTGGGCCACGGCTCACTTAATTTGTGCCGCGGCTCACGGTGCTCAGCGCCTATGCCTGGGCGCGTGTTTTTCTTCCTGGGCCACGCCTCAGCATCCTTGTGCCGCGGCCCCCGGTACAGTCCACTCGGGGCTTGCTGGTCACCTACGTGTGCTGCGGCTCACTTGGTTCGTGCTGCGGCCCCAGGCCAAAATTTACCGTTTTCGCCCGTTTTTCATCGTTCGAGCTTCCGGACTCTAATTTCCTGCCAAACATAAAAGAATATTGCATTAAAGGCTCATTTATGCAGGTTTAGATACAAAATGGATAAAGAATAATGATAAATAAGCGTATAAAAATACGCCCAACAAATACCTCCAAACTTGAGCCTTTGCTTGTCCTCAAGCAAAAATTATCGATTTCAAATAAAAGAATATCATGAATGTGTTTTTTGATGAATTAACTTTTGATTGTTAATTCAATTCCCTTTTCTATTGAGTTTTCCCAATTGTTCTTAATGCTTTCAATTGTGTGGCCTATTATTGTCGTGAGATAGGGATATACTCATAGGAATTGTGAAGCCTATTTATTGTGGGGATTCATGAACTGTTTTAGCTATTAATTATCTAATTCGAATAGGGATATATCAAGTTAATAATTCTTAGTATTTTCTATCGACCTTGGGAAAGGCTTTAGAATAATTTAGGAATTTCTGGCTTACAATCAATTGAATAAAGGTGAATTGAATTAAATAAACATCACTCCTGATTGTTTGAGGTGAAAATCATAATCCTACGCCCTTATTATTATTATTATTATTTTTATTACTATTATTATTTATTTTTCTGCAATTAGTTTATAAACAAATTCTTTATAATTGTTCTTCAAATAAAATTTCGAGTCGGCTATATTTTGGTACTTAGTGAAATCAGTCCTCGAGGGAACGATATCTTACTTATCACTTTATTACTTGTTGACACCGTGCACTTGCGGCATAGTGTGTGGGATTTCCTCACAACAAGTTTTTGGCGCCATTGTCGGGGACTGATTTTTCGCTAATACCATTATCAAGCGACTCTAATTTTAATTTGAAGTTTTTTTATTTAGTCTCTTTATTTTTATTTTTTTCATTATGTTTTCCTTTGATTATCGTGACCCTTGGCATTTCATAAATTTCGATGATCTTAATAATTTGCCTAATAGGGTCAGTCAGCCCCCCCACCAAAACAAAAGACCATGCTTGAACATTGTGTAGACACTCTCAAAAATCCTGATAGTACCCCTCTTGAGTGAGAATGTGCAAGTCGTGGTCTTGAGATTCAGTATGGTTATTTTCCAGCTCATCGATTTAGTAGTGAAGTTGAGGGGGAGGTTGAAAAGAAAGACATGCTGAGTTTTAGGGTCGATCCCCCAGCACCTGATAATTACATAAAGTGTGATGAGCTTGTAGAAGAAGTTACCATTGATGATGTTTCCAAAGAAATTTCATTAATTGGTCATCAAACTTCGAATAATAAGGTGAACACTTTTGTGCCTAAAATTTTATTAACAGTGCCGCACATAATTTTTCCTAAATCCATATTGGGAGAGATTGACCCCATTACTTGTGATTTTGCTGAGGCTGATTCTTTGAGTTCTAATGAGGTTGTTCATGATATGTCTTTGTTATTTACCTATTCGAACTCTGCTTATTTTTACATACCTTATCATTATTATATTCTTCCACTATTTTTTGGTTGTCTGCATAATTATTCTTACTCATTATTTTTGGCAGCCAGGCATGAACCAAAGCCTCCCTTATGGAATAAGAGGCTTATAGATTGCAAGAAGGGGGTATTTGGAAATCTCCCTAGAAAGAAGCCACGTTAAATTTTGTTGCCACGTCGTGCTCAAGACGTAAAATAGAACGCTTGATTGGAGGCAACCCATCATTTTTACTTGCTTTCTAGTTAGTTGTTTTTATTTGATTTTTTATTAATAATTTTCTTTTCTTTTGTTTTGTTATTTCGTTTGGATTCGTGTATTCTTGTGGCCCTGATTTCTCTAATATCTTTTTTTAACCCCAATGAGTTATCATCCTTCATATTCTAGTCTTTCTTGACTTAATGTCTAAAGTTATTTCATGACTAGAGACTAAGTTTGGGGATATTTGTTAGGCGTATTTTTATGCGCTTATTTATCATTAGTTTATATCCATTTTGAGCCTAAAAATGCATAAATGAGCTTTTAATGCACTATCTTTATATGTTTTGCAGGAAATTAGAGTCCGGAAGCCTAAACGATGAAAAACGGGCGAAAACGGCAAATTTTGGCCTGGGGCCGCGGCACGAACCAAGTGAGCCGCGGCACACGCAGGTGACCAGCAAGCCCCGAGTGGACTGTACCGGGGGCCGCGACACAAGGATGCTGAGCCGCGGCCCAGGAAGAAAAATGCACGCCCAAGCATAGGCGCTGAGCACCGTGAGCCGCGGCACAGATTAAGTGAGCCGCGGCCCACGGGGCGGTTTTGATAGAAATTGCCGCGTTTCTGGGCTGTTTTGGAGCCTGTTCTCGACCTAATCACACGGACGCATTTTGGAGGCTGAGGAGAGTTATAAATAAGCATTGAAGGTCATAATTGAGGGAGGATCATCAGAGAGGATCGATCATCATCAAGGAGAAGAAGCAGAAAACACAGAGGAGCAGAGTGCGGAAGCTAGAGAACAGAGGAATCCGAGCTCTTCGACTGCATTTGATCTTTATGCTTTTTTTATTTATTTTTGTATTTTTATTCTTTAGCATGTCAGGCTAAAACTCTGTTCTAGGATTTTGATGAAACCGAGGTTTTGATGAATTAACTTTTGATTATTAATTCAATTCCCTTTTCTATTGAGTATTCCCAATTGTTCTTAATGCTTTCAATTGTGTGGCCTATAATTGAATTGTTTTAATTACGCAACTCGAATCGGGAGAGGAGAGTTGGTGAGGAAAATAATTGGTGAGAATCGTTTTATCTTATGAGATAGGAACATACTCATAGGAACTGCGTGGCCTTCTGAAGATTTTGTGCTTTTTGCCTATTGTCGAATTAATCCACCTAGGAATAGAGTGTGTTATTCACCTTAGAAAAATCTATTGACCTCGGGAGAGGCGGTAGAGTATTTTAGCAACCTTCGCCTTCAATAAATTGGGAAATCATTTAATTCATATAATCGAGAGTAAATTCGGATAAACCGAGGTGGATTCACAATCCTAGATTGATTCCATATTTGATCTTTTTCCCTTGCATAATCGATTTTTCTATTCTTTGCTTTTATTAATTTTCCTTAATTATTTCTTGCACCTAAAATTTCGACAGTTCAGATAAAATTAGAATACTCATAAATCGGTAGTTAGTAATTCAGTCCTCGTGGGAACGATATCTGACTTATCACTTTATTACTTGTTTACGATAACGTGCACTTCCGTTCAACGAAATTCGCAACAAGTTTTTGGCGCCGTTGTCGGGGACTGATTATTTTACTAATATCGATTTCAGTATTTCTAGTCTTAGTTTGAACATTTTTTTTAATTATTTTTGTGTAATTTTATTTACTTGTTTTTTCTTGCAGGAATTTCCGGTTGGTGCATGAGAAAATTCGGTAACGAAGGCCTACTACCTTTGGATACCGAACTCGAGTGCACTCTTCGGAGAAGCAAGAAGGAGAAACATGAGCTACCGACAACAGACACCATGGCCAATAATACCGAAAATCAAGGAGGAGATAATCTTGTGCAGCAAGCTCAACCGGCATTAGCACTCCGCGATTATGCTATGCCACAAATCAATGCGAACTTTTCGGGAATTCGGCGTCCAACCATCCAAGCCAACAACTTCGAAATCAAGCCGGCTATTATTCAGATGGTGCAAGCAACCCAGTTTTGTGGATTGCCGAACGATGACCCCAACGCATACATTGCTTCTTTTCTCGAGATTTGTGACACCTTAAAAAACAACGGTGTTACCGATGATGCTATCCGTCTAAGGCTTTTCCCTTTCTCTTTGAGGGACAAAGCCAAATTTTGGTTGAATTCTTTACCGCCGGGCTCTATCACGACGTGTGCGGAATTAGCGCAAGCCTTCCTGGACAAGTTCTTCCCACCATCAAAGATGGCGAGACTGAGGAATGAAATTACCACCTTCGGGCAATTTGATATGGAGTCGCTTCACGAAGCTTGGGAGCGATACAAGAATTTACTGAGGAGATGTCCACACCACGGCTTGCCGGACTGGCTACAGATCCAAATGTTCTATAATGGATTGAGTGCTTCTACACGCACTCTTGTTGATGCAGCCACCGGAGGAGCGTTAATGGGAAAAATGATGGCCGAAGCACACTCTTTATTGGAAGCAATGGACGCAAATGCTTATCAGTGGCCTTCTGAACGAGTAATCCCGAAGCGAGTTATGGAAATCTCAAATAACGATCCGATCTCTACATTATCAGCACAAGTCGCCGCCTTGACTCAGCAACTTCAAGCCTTTTCACATGCTCCTCCACCCGTTACCACTGAATCATGCAACTGGTGCAACGGATCTCATCCTAGCGTGGAATGCCAAGTCGGAAACCCTTTCGAGCAACCTCCGATGGAACAAGTCAGTTCGTGGGGAATAGGAATCGGCAAAACAATCTGTACTCCAACACTTATAATCCGGGGTGGCGTAATCATCCTAACTTTTCATGGAGAAACGGACAAAACTCAAATCAACCTCAATTTGCTCAACACCAACAACCTCCTCCTGCTCCAAAAATCTCTCTAGAGGAAGCAATGGCGAAATTGGCAGCAAATACGAGTCAGCTCATGACCCGTACGGAAGCCACCTTGCAAAACCATTCCGCTTCCATTCGCAACATGGAAGTCCAATTGGGGCAAATAGCTAATGTTTTAACAGCCCGACCGGAGGGCACCTTGCCAAGTACGATCGAGACGAACCCCATAGAAAGTATAAATGCCATCAGTTTGAGAAGCGGGAAGGAAGTGTGTGAGCAGCCCGGGCAAAACAAAAAAAGAGGTGATGATGAGGAGAATAAAAATGCGATGACTGAGGAATCACAAATTTCAAGGCCCTCGAAACTGTTTCCTGACATTCCGAAGGCATATGTACCACCCGTCCCGTTTCCACAGCGTTTGCAAAAACAAAAACTGGACAAACAATTCTCCAAGTTTCTTGACGTCTTCAAGAAACTACATATCAACATTCCATTTGCTGATGCCTTAGAACAAATGCCGAGCTATGTGAAGTTTATGAAGGAAATCTTATATAAGAAAAAGAAGCTCGAGGAATATGAAACAGTGGCACCGAATGACGAGTGCAGTGCAATTTTGCAGAGGAAGCTCCCGCCTAAATTGAAGGACCCAGGAAGCTTCACTATACCGTGCACTATTGGGAACTTGTCTTTTGATAGAGCATTATGTGACCTCGGCGCTAGCATTAATCTCATGCCTCTTTCTATTTTCAAGAAGCTAAGAATTGGGGAAGCCAAGCCGACGACTGTATCCTTGCAATTAGCTGATAGATCGATCAAATACCCGAGAGGGGTAATAGAAGATGTCTTGGTTAAGGTCGATAAATTCATTTTTCCTGCTGATTTCATTGTGCTGGATATGGAAGAAGACCATGAGATTCTGATTATATTGGGTAGACCGTTCTTAGCCACCGGAAGGACCCTTATTGATGTTCAGGAGGGGAAATTAATACTTCGGGTTGAAGATGAGCAAGTCACATTCAAGGTGTTTCGATCTCTCCCGTGTCCAAGCAAGGTCGAGAAGTGTTCACAAATTGACATCTTTGAGAAAGACACGCACCGGGGGAGTTGTCGGCCTAAATGTTCAGAATCCGTGTTAGTTGCTCCGACATCGAAGAAAATTGTAGAACAAGTCGCATATCTGAGGCATTTGAATATGTCGTCTTCATCAACCGTTCACCCACCAACGAAAAAGTATAATGCTGTCATAAGTTCGTTCGTGAAAAAGGAGAATAAGTCGGAAGTGAAATGGGTGCCAAGTCGTGTGCAATATGGGTATTTTGGAAAATTGTTTTTGTTTAAATCTTTTCGCAAAGAACATTGGATGTCCAAACCGAAAATCGAATTGTTAAAGGTCAATGGTCAAAAATTTAAAACACATATTAACGGTTTGACGGACGGGGCGGAGTTCAAATGGTCTTTGCGAAAAGCGAATTGATCTTGAAAAAGTCCGGCTGAAGACTATAAACTTAGCGCTTCTCGGGAGGCAACCCGAGTATTAGTTGTAGATTTTTGTGTTTCAGTATTTTCTTGCATTTTTGGATCTTTATTTTTCGTCATTTTAGCTTGGATATGCTTATCTCTCACGCTCTTGATGTTTACTGTTGAAAATTTTGTGCAGAAATCACCCCAGGGGAAGAATTCATGCCTGAGCCGCGGCACAAGGATAGCAAGCCGCGGCACACGTATGCTGAGCCGCGGCACCCGTATGCTGAGCCGCGGCACATGGCGATGGAACAAAGAAGCCCGGGCAGGCTGTACTCTGGGCCGCGGCTCACTTAAGCTGTGCCGCTGCCCCTGCTGCGAATTTGAACCGCCCAACAACCCTTTATAACTCAATCGGCCGAACATTGTAAGTATTTTTCCCCTTCCTTCGCACAAGCACTCGGCCGACTCCCTCTCAACTTTTCTTCTTCTTGCATCCTTCAAGCAAAGCAAGGTAATTCTAAATTCCTAATCTTAATTGCTATATGAATTGAAAGGTGAGGTGTTGTTATTCATTCGAATCTTGAATATGTTTTTTTTAGGTTCTATCAAAGGTTGAGTTGGGAATTTGAAGTTTTTGATTGATTATTGATGTTATCTGTCGATTATGAATGAATTGATTATGTTATATATCGTTTGCCATGATGATCAATTTGAGGATGTTATTTTTGGGGATTGAAATAAGCTATTACAATGCTTGTTCTTCATTTGAATTCACGCATTCAAGGTGTATGATGAAAGGCATAAATGAAATTTTTTCTTTGTTGAGTCAACGTTTTGAAACTAAGTGCAAATAAAATTGTTTATGGATTTACAGCACACCCCAACCCTTACGTCAAATTTAAACGTGAAAGCTCAATTTTAATTTTCTCTCATGACGGTGCACGCTCGTTCAACTCTTTAGTCACGTTTTACATATCTTGAGTCAAACGCAGTCAAGTGGTGTCGTTTTCCTTACAGCTTAAGTACTTTACGTTGTTTATCTTTTCAGGAACTCGCCATGGCCAGAAAGAGAAAGGTTAGCACAAGGGCTAGGACACAATTGTCCCCCACACGAGGGGATACTTCACAAAGCCGATCCGAGTTGGAGTCGCACCAATTCTCTGACCCGGAAATCTATAAAATATTCAATGAAAAGATTCGTCCTCGACCTTTGATTCTGGAGCGGGGATTCAATCCAGCCCCCCAGGACGGGGAGCTTCTGACGATGATCGATGAGATGGGGTGGGCCCGTTTCGCTGCGCCTCCCGAGCCGGCGGTGATTTCCATTATACAGGAGTTTTATGCTAGCGCTCTGCTGAAGCATATCCGATCAGGGCAGATGATACCGCAGTCAGATACTCGGACGCAGGTCGTTGTCCGAGGCATTATGGTGGATTTTTCAGTAGCTGCCATCCGGAGATTATTCGAGCTGTCTGTGGTTGACGATACAGCATATACGCGAGCTATGGGTGGTCTCACGAAGGAGGCCCTGCTCGAGGCACTCACACAGCCCGGCTCCGTCTGGGAGATGTGCGCCCCGGGGTCCTCGGCCTTCTACTTTAAGAGCTCGCGCCTCAGTCGGATTGGGCGAGCTTGGTTGTATTTCATCTGTGCTCGTGTAGATCCTACCTCGCAGATTCGCTCTGTTTTACTCTCTCGTGCCCGTACACTATATGCCATCACTTTCGGGCTAAGATTTGATGTGGCCCCTCTTCTGCTACGATCTATTCTGCTGTGTATTCAAGGAGGGGCCAAGATGGGACTGAAGCACCCCTATCTCATCTGCGCTCTATGCCGATAGTCAGGCATGACGTGGTCGGATGATGAGCCGATGCTAGCTCCCCAGGTTCAGATTGATCATTGCATCATTTCGCACTTCGACCAGTGGGGTGGAGCGCCGGCACACGCTCGGGGGTGAGGATTTCTTCTAGATGAGGTACACGAGCAGTCCCCCGAGCCCTTCTTCTGATGCATGGGCAGGCAGAGTCCAGCCCGCCGCCCGACAGAGAGCATTTGCAGGCGATGTTCGACGGCCTGAGAGAGGAGATGAGGAGAGAGAGAGAGAGTCACTTGACTGCTTGGAGAGAGGAGATGAGGAGAGAGAGGGAGAGCCATCTGGCTGCCCTGAGAGAGGAGCTTCAGATGGAGAGAGAGCATCATCGCAGCCGTCCGAGATGAGATGAGAGAGCAGGCCCGCTGGGCCAACCGACGTGATACGAGGCGCTTGGCAGCGAGAGATGCTTACCACCAGGAGCACCTTGCTGCATGGACGACCCACATTATGCACCCAGACGGGCCATTCATTCCACCCGTTCGTCCAGCCACGCCACCCTCCTCGCCGGACGACGCCGGCACCAGTTCATGAGCGGACACTAGGGGAGTACTTGACCTTTTCTTTTATTGCATATTACATTTTGTGTAAATTGAGGTCAATGTACGTCCTAAGTTTGGGGGGGTTTTACTTTCCGTTGCTGTACTTATTCGTTTGCATTTTTCATTATTTTTCGTTATTTTTTGTTGCTAGCCTTGCTTGTCGTGATATTATTTGTATTCGTGAATTTTTCGTGCTTCTTTTTGTCTAAAACTGATGTTACGATACCGATTTCTCTTTAAAGAAACAGTTGAGTTTTAGTCGAGTTGTAGTCAGCGATATCTGTTTCTGTTGAGTATTCATTTAGGTCCGAAATTTTCCGTTTTTGTAGAAATCTTAGCAGATAAGAAAGGAGACATACGTGTTTTCAAATCGCCGCCTATACGTTTGGTTATACTTTTCGGTTAGCTAGTCGTCTAGTAACATAAGTCGTGTGGGCACTTAAATTGAGTTTAGAATCGGACAGTTTTTCCCAAAAAGTCGAATATTATATGTTCTATGATGGGAAGTCTAGTAACCGGGGGTATTCGCGTGACCCGTTGTTTACTCTCGCGTAAAACGACAACCCTGATAGACTAATGGTTTAGAGATATCGCATGTGCCGATGATGTGAAGCCTAGTAACCGGGGGTATTTGCGTGACCCGTTGTTTACTCTCGCGTAAAACAGCGACCTTGAATCGGACATGCGGGAATGGCTATTCGAGTTGTTTCTCCGCTGTGGAGGGGAACTTAGTAACTAGAAGCATCCATATGCCCCATGAGTGTCTTTTACGTCAAACGGTTCCCCAAGACATGAGAATGGAATTCCACCCTAGGATTATCCCGATGAAACATCCCGAGATCCGAACCTAGTGGTTAACTCGAATCATCTTATTGATCATATATAAGGGAATACTGTCTGAGGGTTATTTTTGATGATGAAACTCTTGAAATTTTTGCCACTAGACTGTGGGACTGGGCGAGTTGGCTCGTTTATTTTAACCCTTCATATTGGCAGTCGGTTAAATTCTTGCTTGTTAATCTTTAAGCTTGATTTTCTTCATGAACGATTGATTAGGACTGAAATTGGTTACTTTGTGGAATCAGTGTCCTGGACGTGACTCACTATTACGATACTTGTATTATTCTTTGAGATTTTCAGGGTAGTATTGATTAAGTTGAATACTATGGAGTTGCACGATCATTCATGATATTCTTTTATTTGGAATCGATAATTTTTGCTTGAGGACAAATAAAGGCTCAAGTTTGGGGGTATTTGTTGGGCGTATTTTTATACGCTTATGTATCATTATTCTTTATCCATTTTGTGTTTAAACCTACATAAATGAGCCTTTAATGCACTATTCTTTTATGTTTGGTAGGAAGTTGGAGTCCGGAAGCTCGAACGATGAAAAACGGGCGAAAACGGCAAATTTTGGCCTGGGGCCGCGGCACGAACCAAGTGAGCCGCGGCACACGCAGGTGACCAGCAAGCCCCGAGTGGACTGTACCGGCGGCCGCGGCACAAGGATGCTGAGCCACGGCCTAGGAAGAAAAACGCGCGCCCAGGCATAGGCGCTGAGCACCGTGAGCCGCGGCACCACGGGGCAGTTTTGATAGAAATTGCCACGTTTCTGGGCGGTTTTGGAGCCTGTTCTCGACCTAATCACACGGTCGCGTTTTGGAGGCCGAGGAGAGTTATAAATAAGCATTGAAGGTCATAATTGAGGGAGGATCATCAGAGAGGATCGATCATCATCAAGGAGAAGAAGCAGAAAACACAGAGGAGCAGAGAGCGGAAGCTAGAGAGCGGAGGAATCCGAGCTCTTCGACTGCATTTGATCTTTATGCTTTCTTTATTTATTTCTGTATTTTTATTCTTTAGCATGTCAGGCTAAAACCCTGTTCTAGGATTTTGATGAAACCGAGGTTTTGATGAATTAACTTTTGATTATTAATTCAATTCCCTTTTCTATTGAGTTTTCCCAATTGTTCTTAATGCTTTCAATTGTGTGGCCTATAATTGAATTGTTTTAATTACGCAACTCGAATCGGGAGAGGAGAGTTGGTGAGGAAAATAATTGGTGAGAATCGTTTTATCTTATGAGATAGGAATATACTCATAGGAACTGCGTGGCCTTCTGAAGATTTTGTGCTTTTTGCCTATCGTCGAATTAATCCACCTAGGAATAGAGTGTGTTATTCGCCTTAGAAAAATCTATTGACCTCGGGAGAGGCGGTAGAGTATTTTAGCAACTTTCGCCTTCAATAAATTGGGAAATCATTTAATTCATATAATCGAGAGTAAATTCGGATAAACCGAGGTGGATTCACAATCCTAGATTGATTCCATATTTGATCTTTTTCCCTTGCATAATCGATTTTTCTATTCTTTGATTTTATTAATTTTCCTTAATTATTTCTTGCACAGTCCTCGTGGGAACGATATCTGACTTATCACTTTATTACTTGTTTATGATATCGTGCACTTGCGTTCAACGAAATTCGCAACACTAATGACATGCAGTTGCATGTATTTCGGATACCGATCAACATATGGCGATTATCAAGAACACTAAGTGATTCTGAACCATGTTCAAAGCTATCAAAACAACGAAATTCGATATCCTTTAACATACAAACAATCATTCAACTTATAATCCAAGTCCTATATCCATATATCATTTTCCTCAATATCAACATCATGAACACCAAGAACATTAACAACACTTCCCTAATCTAACATTACAGAGATTAATCATCAACAATGACAAAGGAGAAGAAGGTTTAACCAACTTATCTCACGAAAACGAAATACACGATTCAAATCACACGAATCATATTAATATCATCATACTCCGGTAATCCATCTCATAATCATGCTTGTCAACTTGTTTATATGATAATCATTAACTCAAGAACATCATCTTCATTCCAAAATGAAATCCAAAGGTGAAGAGTGATTACCTTGTATAGACGAACCATGAAGGAGAACAATCAACTTCATTCCAAGAATCATCAATAACTTCAAGAACAAGACTTTAATCCATGTTCCTCAGCTTAATCTTATTAAAAGATCATCATCTCTCAGTGTTTGGAACCTCAAACTTCTCTCTAAAAACTCTCTCTCTCGAAATAAAGGAAGGAATGGCCGAATAAACATAATTCACATCTGCAATCATATATATACTGACTGTTATTAGCGTGCGCTACTTTTCCTTAGTAGCGTGCGCTATCGTGGTCCAGAGGCGACTGTTTTGCTTCGCACATCAGCTTACGTACGTAATGTCCATGTAATAACGTACGTAAATCACACTGTCTAGCGCACGCAATTTCTTAGACCTTAGCGTGCGCTAATCGTAGTTGACTTGCTATAGTCTGCACCTACCCCCGTGTCCCCACATGCCGAAAGCACTGATGAGGATAAGATTCCTTTTTGTCCGATCTGCAATTAGCGTGCGCTAGTCCTTAGGTTTTAGCGTGCGTTAGTACTACATTACAACATCCGTTGACTCGTCGGCACATGCGCCGAAAGTGACCGTTCCACACATAGATTTCTTCTGATCTGGTCTGTACTAGCGTGCGCTATCCATTACCATTAGCGTGCGCTAAACCTGCACGATAGCGTGCACTAGGCATGTATATTAGCATGCGCTAATAATGCTATACTTAGCTATTTTCAGCTACTCTTGTCCAACATCTCAACATGCAAAATACGAACATACGACATACTGAATACATATACATCTTCCAACAATATTCTCGTACGATAAGCCCGACACGCAATGTTTTCCAATACAACTGTCAACCAAGTGCGGTAATAATACTAATACAGATGTCTTAGTCCTTCATTTATTTTATCCATAGTATACATATTCCACGCTGTACAACATAACTCGGATAAAACAATATTAAACCACAGTAGTAGAAATTCCGTATATTACAATACCCACTCCATTTCTACTTCTATCATTTCCAGAGTACCAAAGCTTGTTACCCCAAGGAGCTAACACTCTTGCCTTTTCGCCAACCCACTTAGTCTCTTGTAGACACATTATGTGAATCCTCCTCCTTTTCATAACCTCCCCCACTTCTGTTGATCTCCCCGTCAAAGAGCCAACGTTCCAAGTTCCAAACCGCACCTTACTACCCTTACTAGCCGCATAAACTAACTTCTCTGTCTGTCCCCGTCCACGCTACAAGGATCCTTGCACATTTGACACCACACCCATACTTCGAGGTGGCGCGCCGCTTCCGGGCGACGACCTAGCAACCCTTACATATTTTCCACTACACCCGGCCTATGAAGTGTAGCGCATTCTTGCTCATTTGACACCACCCTCAGATGTAAAGGTGGCGCGCCGCTTCTGGGCGACGACCTAGCAACCCACGTATACTTTTCACTGCACCCGGGCCTATGAAATGCAGCGCGTCGCTTCTGAGGAGACGCCCCAACGATTTTCAAAATTTGATTTATGTCCATAAAATGTGATGAGTTTTACGCTGACTGCCACTAACCTACCGCAACCCTCCTCTTTTATCCGGACTTGGGACCGACAATGAATGTCAAGAAGACACCCACTTGCACAGTGGGTGCCTAACATAAATATAAGAAAAAATAAAAGATAAAAAATCATTTTCGGAACAATAAGGGATGCAATAGATTTCTTTTAGAAAAAGCATAGACTCTATCCCCAATTTTGTTAACATTTTATATTATTTGGGTCAGAGCTTGAAAACTTTTACTCCGTATTTGTTTATTAATTTATTTTATCATTAAGTAGTTTTTGTTAGGTTCATCCTAAACTATTCTTCTAATTTCGCCTTGCTTATAGCACCTTCTGTTAACGTTCAAAGAAAGGATATCTTGAAATTCCGACAAAATTGTTAAAATAATTATTGATGGTTGATGCTTTAAGAAAACACTGTAATAAATCCTCTGCTCCTAGACAATGTGCTCCAGGAGTGTGCAAAAAAATCGATTAAAACTGCACCGCATCGTAAAAACTGTACCGAAAAAACTGATAAACCGCTTAAACCGACATATATGATTTTTATTTTTTATAAAACTGAAACTTCGGTAACGGTACGGTATTTGACTTAAATACTGAAAAAAACCGTATCGTACCGTTATTTATATTAAATATTTTTATGATAATATATCATATATATATATATATAGTAGTTACAAACTCACAAAAATATAGAAGTATAACAAATTTATTGAAGTTCAAGACACTTGTTTGTCTTTTTATTTTTATTTTTTTACTTTTTATCCTCCAAAATAGTTGGATGAAAATTTGAACATTAAATTAGTATTTTTTTAAAGAAAAAACGTCCAGTGTGGACCAGTGTGAATATTAAATTAGTTACTGTCTTAAGTTTAATGTGATTTTTTTGGTTTAGCTATTAATTTGGATCAGCTATTTATGATACCTTGTCGAATTAATTTATTTGAGTATTTTTGTCTTATTAATGCTATCAAGTATCAAGTAGAAAAACCGAAAAAATACCGTATCGATGTAAACCAAACCGAAATACCGAACTATCAAACCAAAAAAAATTGTATGTTTATAGTATTAAATCAAAATAAATCGAATATATTTGTACGATATCGATTTTACCCTAAAACCGTACCATACCGTACCATGAACACTCCTAATGTGCTCCAACAAAGGATGACTCACAAATTTAGTGGCTACCAAGTTTCAAAAACCGAGAACAGTAGAAAAAGGCACTCGATAACAGTGAGGGAGTGAGTCATGAATCCGATAGATTGGTGTATAACTGAGGTTTTCCATTAAAACATAACAAATCCAACAGATCATTAGTGGTGTATCATCAACTACTAGGGTGATACAGATAGAAGCGTGGTATTAGATACGACAAACGAATACTTTCGTTGAGTCAATGAATACTAAAAGCAAATGCATAATTAATCTGTTGATTCTCTAAAGAATACTAGAACACGATAAAAGAGATAAAACTCAATACTTTTTAATTCATTAAAACAACTCCCCTTACAATGATCTTGAGACTCATATTTATAATAGATAACTAGAGTTTTAGGCGTATAAGCCCTAAAAGCCCAAACCACTAATAAATAATTAAAACATAAGCCCTAAAAATATATAAAATGTGCATATTTATAAATAATTAAATACAATGTTATTTCCATCATTCTCTCCCTCTTCGAAGAGATTCGTCCTCGAATATGCAGTAATGTTATCTCCATCATTCTCTCCCTCCTCGAAAAGATTCGCTTTCGAATCGGACTCGATCTCGTCTCTAGAGGGATTAACCAACGCCTCTAAATACTTAACCTCGAAAATATCAGTCGTACGAATATGACTCAAGACCCTGAGGCGATAGGACGGAGGCGTCAGAGCTAGCAACAAAATAACATTCATTAGTAATAAAATAATTATAAATAATTTGTGACTCAAAGTCAACTTCACCATCGGGACATGGCGCATCGTAAGCCATATCGAATCCCCGAAACAATGTCTCATAACCATCGCAATCTGTTTCAAATTTTTTGCAAGCATCTTCTTCGAGCTCGATGTCATTTATGGGAAATATAGGATCACTAACATCATCATAAATAATTGACCCTTCATATTATTATTCAAAGTCTACATCAATTTTGTATACACATCAAAATCAAATGGGCCATCAAAAATAAAATGCTCATCAAAACAATGCTTGTAAATAAGCCAAGGCCAAACCACTAATAAATAATTAAAACACAAGTCCTAAAAATATATAAAATATGCATATTTATAAATAATTAAATACAATGTTATTTCCATCATTCTCTTCCTCTTCGAAGAGATTCGTCCTCGAATCTGCAGTAATGTTATCTCAATCATTCTCTCCTTCTTCAAAAAGATTTGCCCTCGAATCGGACTCGATCTCATCTCTAGATGGATTAACCAACGCCTCTAAATACTTAACCTCGAAAATATCAGCCGTACGAATATGACTCAAGACCCTGAGGCGATAGGACGGAGGCGTCAGAGAGCTAGCAACAAAATAACTATCATTAGTAATAAAATAATTATAAATATTTTGTGACTCAAAGTCAACTTTACCATCAGGACATGGCGCATCCTACGCCATATTGAATCCTCGAAAAAATATCTAATAACCATCGCAATCTGTTTCAATTTTTTTGCAAGCATCTTCTTCGGGCTCGATGTCATTTATGGAAAATATAGGATCACTGACATCATCATAAATAATTGGCCCCTCATAATCTTGTTCAAAGTCTACATCAATTTCTGTATACACATCAAAATCAAATGGGCCATCAAAAATAAAATGCTCATCAAAACAATGCTTGTAAATACTCCCATCATTAGTGGCAACATGAGCAGTCCGCACTAGGGGTGTTCAAAATCGGATATTCGGACTTTCGGATATCCGAAATTTCGGATATTCAAAAATTCGGATAGTAGATTTTGATATCCGATATCCGGATTCGAAATTTCGGATATCCAATTTTCGGATATCCGAAATTTCGGATACGGATATCGGATATCCGAATATCCGGAAAAAAATAAAAATTTTATTCGGATATCCTTATATTCGAAAAATATTCGGATTTGGATATCGGATATCCGAATATCCGAAAAAAACTTCCGATATGGATATTGGATATCCGAATATCCGAATACTTTTTATTATTTAAAATATAAAAAAATAAAAATTTAAGATTTTTCGGATATTTCGGATATCCGAATATCCGATTTTTCTGAAAACTACTATCCGATATCCGAATCCGAAGTTCCGGATAACCGAACTTCGGATATCCGAATTATCGAATATCCGAATTTTCGGATATCCAGAATTTCGAATTTTCGGATATTTCGGATCGGATATCGGATATTTTTGAACACCCATAGTCCACACATAATGAGAAAATGCATCATTAAGCCCATCATCACTAAGAGACATGCCATCCGGCCCAGTTATGGAGAAAGGCCCAAAAGAGAACAAGTCACTATCAGACAAAAATTTAAAGCAAGCAGGAAACTAGGTCATCCTCCTCTTGGCGATGGTGCCTCAAAATGCGACGGGCGGCACTAATTGCGACAGCAGGTGCAGTATTTGTAATACCCGAGATCTTTATTCCGGATTCGTTGGGTTTCCTGGGTTTTATCGGATTGTCATTATCCTCATCGTAGGAATTTCGTGCCATGTTTGGTTGTGTCTTGTTGGGACATGTGTTTGGAGGCATTTCGGATCACTTTGTGGGTTTTTGAGTTTTTGTGGTGTAGCGCACACTAATGCTTGTGGCATAGCGCACGCTACGGCGTTGTGGTTAGCGAACGCTACCGAATTTGTAGCGCACGCTAATCGGCGATCGAGGCGATCCGGTAGCTACCGGTCGGGATCGAGCTTTGTTAGCGCACGCTAAGGCCGATAGCTAGCGCACGCTATCGACCGCTTAGCGCACGCTCTCTCTTCTTTCTAGCGTCGCTACCGGTAGGTGCGATTACATCCGAGGAGCTCTTGGGTGGTTTTGTGACCCGTTAGCGCCGCTACGGCTTTTAGCTAGCGCACGCTAACTTTGTTATAGGCGGTTTCTGGAGCGTTGACCCGTTAGCGCACGCTAATGCGAGTGTTTAGCGCGCGCTAATAATCATCGATATAAATCTTGGACAACAGCATTAAGTCGTCATTTTCCCACTTTTCTTCATCCCTTCCGACGGGAGTGAGATCCAGAGGCGATTAGGACCGATCTTTTTCTTCTAGCTTCATCTTTGAGCGTATTTGTAGATGTTTAACAACATCTAATCGTCTTCTTGGTCCAAATCAAGGTAATCTCTTTTTAGAACCCTATTGTCTTAAATTTGGGGTTTTTGCTTGGATTTGTGATTCTTAACCGATCTCATCCGATCGGTTATTTCTTGTTTGTCTTGACCGTAATCTTCAGATGTTGTTAACCGTTCATCGATTTTTATATCCCGGATCAACGATTCTTGATTCCTTTGAGAACACTTAGATCCTTGTCGTTTTTAGGATCGTTTCGGATTTCGATTAGTGTTATTGATTCGTGGTGATGATATTTTCATAGTATTCGTTGGCTGTCGAAGTCTCGGTCATTTTTGGAAGTTCGAAGGTTGCCCGTTTGTCGTTTTGTCGCTCGTGATATCGAGGCAAGTATCTTGTCCATATGTTTCATGTTTCGTAGGCGTAATTATTGATAAATGATTATATGCGAAACCCAATGTTTAATGAACGTGAAAAGGGATCGGTATGTTCTCGATAAATGTTGTCTTTCAACGATAATTCGTGTGCTTCGTGAATATATGTGTTCTCGGAATATGTGTGTTGGTTTTGTATGTTGAAAAGATGTTATGATCACTTTGAGTGAGTTTAATAGACCGTAATTCTTTGCCGCGGATTACGTAATGCTATGTGTACTTGTTCGGTAAGAACATACTGTGTGTGGTATTAGTTGTTACTCCTTTGAAAGGAGGTTGTGATGTTTACGTGTTGCTTGGCTTGATGTTCTGCTCATTGTTATGTGATCGTTGAAAGTGATGTGCCTCCGGGTAGGATTGTTGAATCTCCGGGATCCGTACTTGCTAGTATGGGTCGGGCATGACCGTAGGGTTATCCAATCCGGGTATGTCTTGCGGGGACTCCGAGGTTCGGGGCTTGCTAGCTCAATGCCGGGATAACTCATGGGGGTTATCATCGGGTATGTCTTGCGGGGACTCCGAGGTTCGTGGCTTGTTAGCCCGATGCCGGGATAACTTATGGTTGTGGTTTGGAATAGTTCTGTGGCTGTTGTCACGAGGACATGTGGTTTGGTATGGTTTCCTATTGGGTTATTCACTCGGGTATGTTCTACGGGAGCATCTGAGGTTCGTGGCTTGTTAGCACGGGACGCGAATAATCCTTAGGAACATGTGTTATGTGATATGGGTCGTGGACCCTGTGGCTTATGATTTGGGTCTTAGGCCCCATGTGTTGTGAATTGGGTTGTGAACCCGAGTTTTATTATTGGAATCGTATTTTGGAAATATGATTTTGGGCCATGTCCCTAAGTGTTTTCGAAGGACTTGAGGATTCCTTTATTCCAAATGTTTTCAAACTCCCGAGATCATAAAATATTTTGTATGAGATTCATGGTTCTATTCCTACCTTTTACAAAACAAACCGTTTTGATTTAGTGAATTATCTCGGGAAATATATTCAAGATTTTTATATTTTTGGAGTATGTTGCGTATGGCTTGTATTTTCTGTTTTATACTTGCACTAGCAAAACAGTGGAGTTTTGCTAACCCCCGAGTATTCGGGGGGTGGATGTCTGTATTGCGTCCAGGTACTTGCAGGTAGCTGGGGAGCGAATCACAGGATCGATACGAAGGATGATGGGAGACGAAGATACTAATCACGTGAAGACCAATTGTAGAGTATTTGGTAGAGTCGTGTTGGTTATCCCTCCGATGTGTTGTTACCCCGATTTGTGAGAGTGTTATTGTATTTCAGCCCCTGCGTGGGAATAAGTTTTGGGAAAGAATCTTATACGTAATATTGTGTGTTGTGACAAAAGGCCAAATCGGTCTAATGGTCCTTTATGTAGCCATGTCGGCATGTGAAGTGATGCATTGTTTTGTATTTAGCCTGGTAGATCCTCGCGGAGAGGGTCTGCGGCGCTGTAATATTCCCGAGTGGTTTGGGGGTGTTACAGAATATGGTATCGGAGCTTAGGTTGAGGAAACCTAGGCTGTCGGGTTGAGTTGTGTGTTGTCGGGTCTTGTCTTGTCAGATTTGGTCTGACTGAGTGGTGTCGCGACGCGTCGTCTGAGTTGTCGGTCGTGATTAGTATCGAGGTGCAACCATCATCTTCGTGCGATCTGTGGATGTAAGTCTCCCTATTTTGTTGTGTCTCGTGTTATACGAGTTAATGTGATTCTGTGTTATTATGTGGAGTTTAATTGTGCCTCGTGAATACTTACTCCATACTTGTTTGATTCTCGTATTGTGTTGGAATAAAGAGTAGTACCGGTATGCATGTATATATGTATACATCTTTGTGTGAAGTTGTTTTTACAGGGATGATGTTTTGGACTGGTTAGTCAATAAAAGTTTATCAATGTGGTATTTTAAACTTCAAATGTTTTGGTCACGTAAATTCTATTTAAAAACATCCTTCGAGGAGGAAAAATGATTTGATTTTCGTATGATGACCTTGAGACCAAAGATTTTGAGAATTCAAACTACATATATTATATTTTCATCTTGCATTGGAAATTTTCAAAATTTGATTTTTAAATGCTTAAACGAGGTCTACCAATAGTTTACTTGAGACGTGACTTTCGCCTTCAACTTTTCGGTTAAACGATATGTAGTGAGAATGTAAAATGTTGGCGTTTGGATTCGTATGTTGTTGTTTATTTGTAACCTTCGACTTTTGGCATTATTTGGTATATGTTCATGAATATGTTGGTGGATGAGAATAGCTAGCGCGCGCTAACGTGGCATGGCTAGCGCACGCTAAGTCTCTGTTAAATTATACGCTAATCGGTCTGAGCAGAAGCTCAGAAACTACATTCTGGCCGTATGACTAACTTCTGCGATTGTTAGGCTGACCGGTTGAGACCATACTCTATGTGTGTCGTTCATGAATAACAATTGTTGTGTATGGTTATGTGCAATTTGAAATGTGTTCTTGTCCGCTATGTGTGTAAAGTCCAAAATGACTTTTTGGGTACTTTTACCAAATAGTGTGTGTTTTAAAATGACCTTTTGGGTTCGTAAATTTGAATTATTTCGTTGACCCCTTTTTCCTAACTCTTTTGTCGGGTGACTGAACGTTCATTTTGAAACTATTGAGTTTCCGCGTCTACGCCTTGTAATTTCAAATGGTATTTGATGAAGATATTTGGTATTTGGAAAATGACTTTTGGGGAGTATTTGGAAAGTATTACCGTCATCGGTCTTTTTGGCATTTTGGAACGTTTTTGAAAATGATTTTCAACTTGGTGAGTTCCGGCGCGGAAACCGGACAGAAAATGATTTTGATATAATGGATGATTTCAATTTCATTGCATTTATAAACCGCATAACAACGGCATTATAAATGAAGATTTTTGGTATAATAGTTTGTATATTGTGCTCTAGCTGGAATTAAATGGTAATATGTATATGATTTAATGATGTTGGATTAAAGACAGAGATGTGAATATCTTGCTATGAGTTATGATCTTTCGTTACCCTAGGTAGTTGTTGTTGTTAGTATGCCGAGGGGCAGAGGTCGTGGTCGTAACCGTAGTGCTGATGGCCATGGGGATCAGATGTGGAATCGAGAGAATGCCGCTGGGAATGATTTTAGTTTAGGTGTTGCTACTATATTGCAACAAGTAGCGACTCAGATGACTCAGTTGACCCAGGTGGTTCAACGTAGCATTGACGCGAGTCAGAACGTCGGTGTAAATCAATGGTTTCGCGAGGTAGTTCGTATGAATCCCCCTCGATTAGCCGGTGCTGCGGATGCGTTGGGCTGGGATGGTTGGGTTTTCCAGTTGGGAAAGATTTTCGAGGCTGTCGGATGTCCTGAAGAGCGAAAGGTACCTATCGCTCAGTACCTTCTCGACAAAGATGCCGCTAATTGGTGGGAAGCTGTTAAACCTAGTGATCGTGATGTCACGTGGGCGGAGTTCCAAGCACTTATGGAAGCTGAGTTATGTCCGAAACCGATTAGAGAGTAGAGGATTCACGAATTCTACTTGGCAGAACCGCAAGATATATCGGTGTCGCAGGCTATCATCGATTATAGCAAACAACTCAGTTATGTGCGAGATCGGGTGAGAACCGAGGAAGAGAGGATCCTTCACTTTGACAGACAGATGAAGCTGGATATCCGCGTATATATGTCAGGATTCAATTGCACTTCGTTGAGGGACTATCAAGATCGAGCATTAGCCCGTTGTTGGGAAAACAAGAACCCTGTATCGAAACAGCCGGGATATTCAATCCCTGTATCGAATGGTATTTAATAAAGAGGTTTTGACATATATGCCAATCCGCATACAGTAAAGGAAACTGTATCGAAGCATTAAGGCATTATCCTGTATCGAAGACCTGCCTCGAATCAGCATATTATGAAGCCCTTCAGTACAGCAAGAAGTCTTATAAAAGACCAAGTATGGAAACTGTCTCGAAACTCAAATACAGTTATCTTCCATCTGACTCACAAGGACAAAGAAGGAATCTCGAAGTCAAGTCCGTTGAATAAAGAAGTATTTAAATACTCAAGGATAAAGTATTTAAATACTGTCAGTCAACAGATCTTCAAAATCCCGCTAAATCCGGATCGTGTCATAATCCCGTTGGAACGAAATCTCACTCAAACGGATACATCTCAACGGATATATATTTCAAAGACTATATATATCTTATGAAGGCATTAAAGATCAGTCACGAAAAACCCAAGCTATCGAAATCATTATCAGAGCAAAACATATCTCCAAAGCTTACTGCAACTCAGATCAAAAGAGATATACAGTGCTCATAATTCTGAACAACACTTCATCAGCTGAAAGCTCTTAAAGTCAAAGTTGTTGTTCACCATCTGTTCTATACTTTGAACAAATAGCCCTGTGTGGACTGAACAATCTGTGCTTCTCCGGAACTGTGTGTGAAGAAGCAAGTCAAAGCATTAGCTCAAAACCAATCTGTGTGAATGGTTGAAGCTAAGATCTTTATATCAATCTGTGTGAACGATATATTGATTGTGTGTGTTGTTATAATTACTTAGTTGTGTATGTAGTAATTATAATAAACTTTTTACTCCTGTGTGGAGGACCAGTGGACGTAGAGGGTTTACCTCGAACCACTTTAATTACTGTGTTATTTACATTCAGTTTTTACTGTTTTAATTACTGTGATTAATTAAGTATACTCTATACATTTAGTTCTTTGTATCCACGGCAACCTCATATCAAGACTTCCGCTACGCACTCAGATTTAAAATTCATACAGTTTGTTGTTTAAACTATTTCCCAAACTGTATCCAGTACACTTAGTGGCCAACAAGTGGTATCGGAGCGGTTGATACTAAAAAGAATCAGTCGTATTTTTAACCGAATCAGATCCAAATCACTTATTTTCAAAACAGTCTCTTTCATTCCTGTATTATCACATGGATACTTCTATGATTAACAAAGTTCCTATGTTCTCTATTAACGAATTTGACGACTGGAGAATTAGAATGGAGGCTCATCTTGCAGCAATGCACGAAGAAATGATTTTTGTTATACAGGATGGTCCTATCAAGATCATGAAGGTGAACACGGCCGCAAGGATTAAAGGCCAAGCCCATGCGGAGATGCTCGAGAAGAATCGCGAGCAATGGACCACAGATGAAAGAAAGCGAGCAAACCTTGACAACGTAGCTAAGAACGCGTTATTTGTCACTCTTGACAAAGTCACATTCTCGAAGGTAAAGAGCTGCAAAACAGCCAAAGAAATCTGGGATAAACTCAAGTTGATTTGTGAGGCCAGGCTCTCAAAAGAAAACAAGATTTCAAAGCGGCTCAATTTGAATCTTTTGAAATGAAACCAACTGAGACACTTGAGGAACTTGACCTCAGATTCACTGGTATTGTCGGTGAACTTGAAGCGTTGGGCAAAATCTATACCCAAAAGGAGAAGAACTTAAAAATTTTCAGATCTCTCCCAGCCCGATGGGACATTAAGACCACAACTATGCGTGTATCTTGTAATCTTAATGAAATATCTACTTTTGATCTCTTCTCTGACCTCAAAGCTTTTGAGTATGATATTGACAGAAGAGAGAAAGCTGAAGAATCTCCTTCAAAGATCACAGCTCTAGCCGCTGTATCGAACCGTCGACACAGCATGCCCAGTTCGTCGAAGCCGAGTCACAAGAATGCTGACAGTGACGACGACATCCTGTCTCAAGATGAAATGGCGCTTCTCATGCATAAATTCAAAAAGTTCATCAAACAGTCTAGAAAGACTCCCTACAGGCCCAAACCTGTCCACAAGGTAAGTACCGAAGCATCATCTGGTGATGCTAACTTGTGCTATAATTGCAGGAAACCAGGGCATTATGCAAATAAATGTCCTCATCCAAAAGTCCAAAGATTGCCGGAGGCCGAGCAACAAGAGAGATGAAAGAAGACGTGCTTGGAAAGACAAGCTCAAGGCCCTGATTGGAGAATCAGAAGCCTCCCCCACACCATCCAAATCAGCAGAATGTCTTCAGGTGGTCACTGAAAGTGATTCATCTGACGATGAGTTCGATGATAAAGCATATATGTGCTTTATGGCCAAAGATGTTCCAGAAGGTGAAGACAGCGACGATGAGGTAAGTTCAACCTCAGCTATTCCGTCAAATGCATTTCATACTTTCGAAAACATGATGAATGAATTTAAAAACATTCAAAAGGCCCATGAGACTCTAAAAACTGAGAATATACAGCTTCAATTAACTAATTTAGAGCTGAAAGATGAAAATGACTTGTTGGAAATAAATTATGAAAATATGTCTCTTGATTGTGAAACCAGCAAGGTCGATTTTGAAAAACTCATGGAGAGCAATCATCAACTTGCTCATGAACTAAGTGAGGCTAAAACTCACAACAAGAGCAAGATAAATGATTTGGTTCTACTACAAGCCAAAATCACAACTCTCGAAAAGCAAGAAATTGAACTTGAGACCACTCTGAAATCGTTCGAGAAATCGTCCAAAATAATGGAAGAAATTCTGAGCACTGGGCAAAATGCTCATGATAAAAGTGGCTTAGGATATAGCTCATGTTCAAACAAAGGGAAAACTAGTACAGTGTTCATCAAGAGTGTGGAACACATTCCAGAATCGGAAGAAATCCCGAGTCCCGTGAAGGAACCTGCTGTACCGAAAAAACCGAAGGCTGCTATTCCGCCCCCGCAATCCTATTCCAGACAGCGGAATCATAAGCCATTCCAACCTGTGAGGCGCACTCAACAGCATGCTCCCAGAGCATATCAACAGCGCCAACAGCCGTTCACAAGGAAGGCTGTATCCAATCACCAAAGGCCAACACGGCAGTACTATCAGTACAGCACGCCGAGGTATTGGAAACAGGAGCCCCGTTATCCCTCGAGACAGCAGATGCCGGTTCAGTTTCAACAACAGCATTGGGAATCCAACTGGAGACCCAGAAGGCAAGCTATTAGGCCTAAGAAAATGGCTCCACCTCCAAGACGGCACTCGTACTAGATTAATAATAATAACCCTGAATTTTTCATGCATAATAATTATCATGGTTATAACAACTACGGATATGCCCCCCGTAGATATCAAAACACTGTACCGAGTATGTCCTACAGTAAACCAATTGCTGCCAGGAAAACTTGGGTACCAAGAGGAACTAACAATCATGGACCCAAAAATCAAAGGGGACCTAAATCTACTTAATCTTTTTGTTACAGGACATTCTAGAGGAGGATACCTGGTACTTTGATAGTGGATGCTCTCGACACATGACCGGAGATAGGAGCAAGCTATCAGATTTTGTAGAAGGTCGCGGTCCAAAAGTTTGCTTCGGTGATAAATCTAAAGGAAGAACAAGAGGTAAAGGAAACCTACTTGTCGGGAAATTCAAGGTCACCGATGTTGCATATGTTGAAGGCTTACAGTATAATCTACTTAGTATTAGCCAGTTCTGTGATAAACAGTTCTCGGTGAAGTTCTATATAGATCGCTGTAGAGTCAAGAACATCTAAACCAAGGAAGTTGTGCTTATAGGAAGCAGATCAGGTAATATGTATATTGCTGACTGGAAGCCTATGATCTCCTCAATTCCATGCTTTGTTGCCAAAGGCATTGCAGATCTTAGATGGTTATGGCACAAGAGGATGTCTCACGTCAACTTCAAGACATTCAACAAACTCTCAAGACAGGGAATGGTTAGAGGTTTGCCAAATGTGTCATTCAAGAAGGACAGCGTCTGCGGACCATGTCAGAAAGGCAAACAAATTAAGTCAACCCTGAAGAGCAAATCCTACCTTTCAACCCAAAGAGTGTTGGAAATGCTACACATGGATCTCTACGGTCCTGTAGACCCAGTAAGTTTGGGAGGTAAGAAATACTGCATGGTTGTTGTTGAAGATTATTCCAGGTATGCTTGGACAATCTTTCTTAGCAAGAAGAAAGAAACAACATCAAAGCTGCCCGAGCTCCTGAGAAAGTTGCAAAATGAAAAGGCATCGAGTATCGTGTGCATTTGTTCCGACAGAGGTACAGAATTTACTAACCGCTTTATAGAGCAATACTGTTCGGAGAATGGAATACAACACGAATACTCAGCTGCCCGTACACCTCAACAAAATGATGTTGCCGAGCGAAAGAATAGGACGTTGAAAGAAGCAACAAGGACAATGATTGCCGCAAGAAAATTGCCACAGCGTTTCTGGGGTGAAGCAACCAATACAGCATGCTACACTCAAAACCGCTGTATCATCAACAAGCACCACAACAAAACAGCATATGAGGTATGGAACAACAAAACTCCGTTAGTTTCGTATTTCCACATTTTTGGATGCAGGTGTTATCTATTGAATAATGGGAAAGACCAACTTAGAACCTTTGATGAGAAATCAGATGAAGGAATATTCGTAGGATACTCCTCCGTCAGCAAAGCTTTCAGAATCTTTAATAAAAGGAAGCTGACGATCGAGGAATCAGTTCATGTAGTGTTTGACAAACCACACCATGACTCTACAGGAGTAGATGATATCACTCAGAACATTCACCATCAATCTATCTTGGATCCTCCAACCCCCATAGAACCTGTAGTTGATTTAGAAATCAACCCCGCAGCTATAAGAATCGATATGGATGAAGCCGACGCTGTACAAGCAGAAGCTGTATCCACAGAATCTTTCAATACAGTACGGGATCCTGAATTAGAACCCGACCGAAGATGGTTGAGAGATCACCCGCAAGAGCTGATCATTGGAAACATAAATGCTGGTGTTTCTACTCGTAGGAGAATACAGAGTACACAAGGAAAAGTACTTTGTGCACAAGAAGAAACTAATGCTGAGACATCACAGTTTCCTGAATGGAAATCTCAATCCGAGCTTAGAAGACTCAATATGTGCACTATTGCTGTATTCTTAGCCCAATCCGAACCTGTTTCGACCATAGACGCTCTTAATAATTCTCATTGGATAACATCTATGGAAGAAGAGCTTAATGGTTTCGAAAGAAACAATGTATGGTATCTTGTACCCAGACCAACACATCAATCGGTTATAGGAACCAAATGGGTATTTCGAAACAAAAAGGATCGAAATGGAATTATCATAAGGAATAAATCCAGACTAGTCGCACAAGGCTATAGTCAGGAAGAAGGCATATAATATGATGAAACCTTCGCCCCTGTAGCGAGACTAGAAGCCATAAGGATATTTCTTGCCTTTGCTGCCCATAAGAGTTTTATTGTATACCAAATGGACGTCAAAAGTGCTTTCGTGAATGGAGATCTTGCAGAAGAAGTTTATGTTGAACAACCACCAGGGTTTGCCAACACAGACGATATTGATCTAGTTTACAGGCTAAGGAAAGCGCTGTATAGACTTAAACAAGCCCCTAGAGCCTGGTAAGAAACCCTGTCCCAGTATCTAACCAGCAACGGATTTGAGAAAGGTGCTGTGGACAAAACCTTGTTCAAGATACAGGAAGGTGATGACCTTCTTATGGTGCAAATCTATGTGGATGATATTATTTTTGGTTCAACTAACCTTGCTCTATGTCAAAGGTTCTCTCATCTCATGCAAAGTAAATTTGAAATGAGTATGATGGGGGAACTTAGTTATTTTCTAGGTTTGCAGGTAAAGCAGATGCCTACAGGTATTTTCATCAACCAAGAAAAATACAGCAAGGAGCTTCTCAACAAATTTGGAATGAACACTTCCAAATCCTCGCCAACCCCCATGAGCACTTCCGTGCAAATTAGTGCTGATGAATCCGGAAAGCCGTTTGACCAATCACTCTACAGGAAGCTCATTGGTTCGCTCCTGTACCTAACGGCTAGCAGGCCCGATATCCAGTTTGCTGTTGGAGTGTGTGCAAGATATCAAGTTGCACCTAAGGAATCACACTTCAATACATCTAAACGAATCCTGAAGTACGTTAAAGGAACAGTCGACGCAGGATTTTGGTATCCTAAGGAAGGCGAATTCGACTTAGTTGGATACAGCGACTCGGATCTCGGAGGCTGCAAGCTAGATAGGAAGAGTACAAGTAGAACTTGTCACTTTCTTGGACCTAGACTCGTTTCTTGGTTCAGTAAGAAGCAATTGGCTAATTCTCTTTCCCTTCTTGAATCAGTACTATCTGCTTTGGTAGTTCTTGTATGCGAGATCCTTTGGATGCGGCAACGGTTGTCGACTATGGAATTGATGCCGAGAGAGACTCAATCATGTGTGATAGCACGAGTGCAATTGCAATCACGCACAATCACATCCGCACTCGCGCACTAAGCATATCAACATGAAGCATCACTTCATAAGGAATCACGTCGAGAACAAGGATGTTCGCCTTGAAAAAGTTCATACAGACGTTCAGCTAGCCGACATCTTCACCAAACCGCTCGACACAGCAAGATTCAACATGCTCAGACAAGAGTTGGGAATGCTACAGCCAGACTCCCTATAAGTAAATTACTGTTTTTACTCAACAAATTGAGGGGCATTGTAAGACCCAAGAATACGGTATCAACGTTAATTATTTGTACACTCGGAATCGTCAATATAGCATCGTAGCGAGCGAAGATATATGAATCCTACGGTGACGTGTGCAATAATTAAGGGAATCTTGTAGGACCCATGAATACTGACATTAATCCTTAAGTTCTTTGTATGGAATTTAAAACCTATATGTACCTTTTTAAGGGGGAACGCTGTATCGACGCGGAAACAGCACATACTATAGGATTTCGATTCAGTATATATATATAATATTATATTATTTCTTTTTAAAATGATTTCTGTCCACGTGCCCTGTTTTTATGTCAAACGTCATGTACATTAAATGCCTTACACGACATCTGGACAACTGAATCTCAAAAGCCGCGATGTTTTTAAATTGTTTATTGCTTGAAAACCGCCGTTTTAGGCATTTAAGGTGACACAAATATCAGAAATGGGACCCGCTCTTTTTTTAAACATTTTAATGGATTAGCATACCAGTTACACTCAGTCCATCTTAACCGTTGATTTCAAAAACCGGTTCCCATCCCTTAAAATCTGACCATTCGTACTCTGCGAAACCCTATTTCGCCACCCAACTATAAAAGGACTGAATCTGCCATTAGAGACTCTTTACGCTTTCTGCAAATTCAAGAGTTCTCAAGCAAAAACAGCCTACATACTTTTCGGCATTTTGCTGCATATTTCGATTATTTTCTTGCACTTTTTCTTAAGTAATCACCAAATGGCTGGACAAACCTCTTCTCCTGCTCTGAAGAAGACTGCTAACATCATTGATGGCCGGATCTTTTCGAGATCTGTTATCATTGAGCGCATTCTGTCTGAAACCAACGATGCAGAACCCATGGAGTACATCATAACTCGACTTCGTCAACAAGGCCTTTATCGCTTTGGAAGTCAGACTGCTGATAAGTATGATGCACATTTGGTTGAGGAATTCTACCTCAACGCCGCCGTACGTTTTCTGTCATTGGCCCAAGTAGGTCATGTTGCCGATGTCACCGCTACTATCCAGGATGTTGAGATCTGTATTAATAACGATCTGTTCCAGAACATCTACAGGCTACCCGCTGATGGCCTGACTATGGAACAACTTGAGACATTTGGGTCTCAAGAGCTGATCACTAAATTTTATGGACTGTTCACAGGGTCCAAAGTTGTTGACATGGTTCAGACTACATGTCACAAGAAAATTTTTTGTCTCCCATATGTATATCTTCATGATTTTTGCTGCAGGATAATTGAGAATCGAACCGGTGCGTTCGAAATGTGTACCAACCTGAGGTTCAGGATCATGGTGGCTATTCTGACCTGTGAAAAGGTCAATTGGTGCCAAATAATCCTGAAACGCCTGCAAGAGGAGGTGTGCAAACCGGCCTCTCAGAAGAGATCTTTTGGTTTGATGTTAAACCATATCCTAACAAAATGCGGACTGTCGCAATCCGCCGATGCTAAGAAGAATAACCCCAGAATATATCTAGGAGGCGTAAAGCCTACTGCGTATAATCAAACCACGATGGTCTGCAACCAGCCAAAAACTGGAAGTATGCCCATTTCCGCAGATCCACGAGATGAATCCTTGAAGTTCCAGGAAGTGGAATCTTCAAAGAAAAGAAAGAGATCTCACAGCAAGAAACCCACTGCTGGTGGGAAACCCAAGAAGAGACTTAGGAGGCTTTCGAAAGTCAAATCTGCCAAGCCCACCGAAGAAGTCTCCCCCGTGGCTCAACCCACTGACGAAGAACCCCAGGGCCCAACCCCTGTGGAAGAGGTGTCTCCTACTGTATCGACAGTAGATCCTGAGCCTTTGGCGGCTAGGACGGATAATGAGACATCTGCCAACGAACAAGACTTTAGCGAGTTGGCTGCCCATTTGGAGCCAACAACTACTTCTCCTTTGCGGGATCCCACAGCCGTACAGGATCCATTTTCCTTCAGGGTACCATCCCCTGTAAGGAGTCCCACTTCCATACAGGATCCCATACCTGTACAGGAATCCCTCGCGACAGCGTCTCCAGACGTTGTACGTAGTCCCTCCCCCGACTCCATCATTCATAAGACCCTTCTTTCTGTTCAAATTGAACAGGCTTACAAAATATTTCTCACATGGAAAGGCTACAGGCTAGCTCCGTACGAAACATTGTACAACTGGAGCGATTGGAGCCAAGAAGAAAAATTTGTCTCAGAAGTGACAGACTCAATGGACATTGATGCCCTGATCCGATGGGAAAATGCTTTCTGCAAAGAGCTGATTGAAAGCCATCTGATGCAGAAATCTGACGCTAGAAGGAAAGGAAAGGACAAGTCAGAGGACTCTCCCGCAAATCCAAAAGACGATGACCATGACTCAGACGATGACGACGATGCTTTTCAAGCAGGTCTGAGGATGAGTCGTGAAGAGGCTGAAGCTAGAGATGCCTCTCCACCCAAAGGCGACGAAGGGCCATCAACCCAGAACAATCCCCCCTCACCGCAGCATGAGAACGTTCCAGACGAAGAGGAATCAGTCCCTTCAGTCGAGGAAGTTGAAGCAATTTTGGAACAGGCACCTGAGCCTGCTGCCACCGAAGAGATTGTACCCGAAAGACAACAGGAGGATTCAGTCCCTCCTGTATCCATGTCTACTGAAGATAATTCGCAATAGGAAGCCACTCAACCCCTTGTCGCCGAACCAGAACCAGCTGCTCCCGCCCCTTCAACCGTGGAATCCGAGGACGGTATCGAACCTGAGGATGTCCAACTTACTTCACGCCCATCTGTGAACGTAAGGAGGTTGAACAGCTCTGAAGACTTTGCTCAACCAGATTCTCCAATTTCTGCCGCTAGGAAAGAGCGCCTGCGCGCACTTGGTCTTCAAACTGTATTCATCCAGGATGCAGTGAATGCTCTGTCCTCCATTGAGAAAGCATTAAATTGGATGCATACTTCTGCTGTGGAGGAGATGACCACTCTCTAACATGAAGTATCTCGTGTTGTCGAGGCATTCATTCTTCTACCAGAAGTTTTCAAGCAAGCCTTGAAAATCATGGAAGACAAGCAGGAGCAACTCATGAAGGAAGAAGCAACAAAAACACAAATAGCTGAAGCCAAGACCGCATGTGCCATGATTGAAAACATCTCTCAACTGCGCGCCCACGACAAATGCATTAAGGATATGTCGCAAACACTTTCCTCCCTTGTGGAAAGAATGTCTAACATCGAGACAAAATAGGATGCTGCACTAGAAATCCTAAAAAGTCTTGATGAAGCCAAAAAGGGGGAAGAGGCAAGAGAAGCTGCTAGGAGAATCAGGCTACAGCAAGAAAGGGAATTTGAGACTGCTCAAGACAGCATCACTTCCGAGTTAAACAAGCTAGCCCCTCACTCCTAAAGTTTTAGGATTTCAGGCTCCCGACCTGAATTTCATGATCCAAATGTCCCTTGGCAAACTCTTATCCAGAGACCTTCTGAAATTCGTCTGCCGACCAACCGCAACCCTACTGCCGATGAAGTGAAGAAATGGAGGAAAAACGAACTGATGAGATACTTCGCAAAACTCTTCAGGGAATCCGCCATCTTCAAGAGCTATAAAACTTTAGCGGAGGCCGCAGAGAAATTCATGAAGATGCTAGAAGACGGAAAACTCCCTCTCCAGCTTGATATGAAGAGCAAACACAAAAGAGGAGACCGGATCACCCATCCAGAAGACTGGATTCTTGCCTTTGATCGATCCTATGAAGGAAGAGCTATATACCAGGATCGAGGCAATGATTCCCTACAGAACTGGTGGCGTGGTACCGAGAATGATCCAGGGAGAAAGCCGTGGAGACATGCAGATCACTATAGGAGCTGAAATCCTTGTATATTATTTTGTATATTATTTTTGTCTTTGTAATTTTTCCCTTCGAAACAGCAAACCATGTACTCAATTTATTTTGAATATCAATAAAAGTGTTTGTTTGTCTTGAAAGATTACAACTCGTAATCTACTGTGTTGATGTATGATTACTTAAATTGTTTGATAAACAAACTCAAGTTAGATAACTTGATTGAAAATAAAGCTGTACGAACTAGTCTACGAACAGTTCATGATTTCAGTTGTAAGCTTAGAATACATTGTAAGATTGTGCCTGCGCGCCAATCATAAGCTTAAGTTATAATAATCCTTAACTGTATCGAACTTGCCTGCGAGCAGTTCATCATTTAGACTAAGACAGACCTTTTGACGAAAGACCAAGAAATCTGCCAGAAGACATCAAAAGAAGATCGCTTCATGAAGAAGGTTTTGGCATCATCAAGAAGACTTGATAAGTTAAGAAAGCAAGTCTTGGCAAATTGTCAAAAAGGGGGAAATTGTTGGGAAAACAAGAACCCTGTATCGAAACAGCCGGGATATTCAATCCCTGTATCGAATGGTATTTAATAAAGAGGTTTTGACATATATGCCAATCCGCATACAGTAAAGGAAACTGTATCGAAGCATTGAGGCATTATCCTGTATCGAAGACCTGCCTCGAATCAGCATATTATGAAGCCCTTCAGTACAGCAAGAAGTCTTATAAAAGACCAAGTATGGAAACTGTCTCGAAACTCAAATACAGTTATCTTCCATACAGCTCACAACAGGACAAAGAAGGAATCTCCAGAAGTCAAGTCCCGTTGAATAAAGAAGTATTTAAATACTCAAGGATAAAGTATTTAAATACTGTCAGTCAACAGATCTTCAAAATCCCGCTAAATCCGGATCGTGTCATAATCCCGTTGGAACGAAATCTCACTCAAACGGATACATCTCAACGGATATATATTTCAAAGACTATATATATCTTATGAAGGCATTGAAGATCAGTCACCAAAAACCCAAGCTATCGAAATCATTATCAGAGCAAAACATATCTCCAAAGCTTACTGCAACTCAGATCAAAAGAGATATACAGTGCTCATCATTCTGAACAACACTTCATCAGCTGAAAGCTCTTAAAGACAAAGTTGTTGTTCACCATCTGTTCTATACTTTGAACAAACAGCCCTGTGTGGACTGAACAATCTGTGCTTATCCGGAATTGTGTGTGAAGGATTTGCATTGAAGAAGACGAAGCTTCAGAACTGTGTGTGAAGAAGCAAGTCAAAGCATTAGCTCAAAACCAATCTGTGTGAACGGTTGAAGCTAAGATCTTTATATCAATCTGTGTGAACGATATATTGATTGTGTGTGTTGTTATAATTACTTAGTTGTGTACGTAGTAATTATAATAAACTTTTTACTCCTGTGTGGAGGACCAGTGGACGTAGAGGGGTTTACCTCGAACCACTTTAATTACTGTGTTATTTACATTCAGTTTTTACTGTTTTAATTACTGTGATTAATTAAGTATACTCTATACATTTAGTTGCTGTATCCACAGCAACCTACTGTATCCAAGACTTCAGCTACGCACTTGACACGCTGTTAGTGTAACTATCGCAAGTGCACGATATCGTATCAAGTAGTAAAGTGGACTTTTTGAGTCCGGTTTATCGATCCCACAAGGAAGTTTTGTTATAATTTGAATTATACACTATTAGTATATTTTTATAGATACTTAAGATGAGTGAAACACACAATTAAAAAGTTTTGTTTAATAATTGCAAAGAAATTGCAATAATAGTTCTAATATTATAAGGAAATAAAAAGATTGCAATAATTATAGATTGATTAAACGATAAAATGAAATAGTTGGGATTACAAACTTAGTTCGTCATTAGTTATAAAAGATGTATTGGAGATCATAAGATGAATTTACTTATTATGTTGTGTAGATTCGATTTTCCTTAAAAAGACGGTTTCTCTTCGAACTATAAACGTCCCTTACATATTGAATCAATCCACTATATTTCTATGTTGATTGGCTTCAATACATAGCATTAGGATTTATGAAAATAACTCAAAGAATCATCTAAGGACTAGGGGTATATTTCTATCCCCTAGAACAACTTAGAGTGAAGATCATTTGATCTAATCAAACATATTTTCTTTCGAAACATATGAAGACCATAAATATCGTCATTTATTGGCCAAATAAATAAAGATTGTTAAAACAATGAAAATCACATACAATAATAAGTAATTCACAATAGATCTTTTATACAAACATAAATAACATGACTATCCTTGTTTATAATCCCAACTTAAGATTACTTAGCCCATGAAGGGTTTATTATACATGTTACAAGCTTTGGTGGTCATGTTTAGTTGAATCAAGAGAAAGAATTGATCCTAACTCCCTTAGTAGATAAAGGAGATAGAAACAATAAACTCTCTGAACAACATATGTTATACCACACTTACAAAGATCACTCAAGAACACAAGTGTGTTCTTCACACAAAAAGAAAAGTTTACAAGAAAATGGAAAATTATAAAATGAATGATGAATGATGAAGGATCTAAGGGGTCTATTTATACACCTAAAGTCATCTAATAGCTCCAAAACTCCAGCATTATTACATTAGATCGGATCAATGCCAGCCATCCCCTCAATAATACACAAAAGTATAAAAATTAGACAAATCATAGTAATGTCAAGAGTTACGGTAGTAACATTCGTGAGTTACGGCCGTAACTAGTGACTTACGGCCGTAACTCTGAATGTTACGGCCGTAACGGCTTCGTAAATTTGTTCACTTGAAGCTTTGATAGTTACGTTTTCAGCCTGAATTTCTCGGACTTTGCGTTTTTGCCCCAGATCTTCTTCGGATGATAACTTTTGATATATAACTCGATTTTGAATCCGGAAAGACCGCCGAATTCATCTCGGAAAGCCCTACAACATGAATATATCAAAATTCAATAAAGAGAATATTTATTAAACATGTTGTTTCTTGAGTAATTCAGTTATTTAATCCGATCATCATCCGATAAAAATAAAATTATTAAAACTAATAAATTAAAAGCAAAAAATGAGTAGACTAGCTCAATTATGGGTGAATTTTATCGATACAAACCATAGATAAGTGTACAAAACTGACACTTATCACACCCCCAAACTTGAATTCTTGCTAGTCCCGAGCAAGACTCTTTATTATTCACACTCTAAAAATAAAATAAAAAAATAAAACAAAAATAAGAAAATTAATACACACATAAATTAAAATATAAAAAGAGAAAAGGAGATCAAAATTCTATTAATAAACAACAACCAGCTTTATACAGTAGATAGAAATGAATCAAGATTCAAAATAAATCTACTAATGTTTTTGAAGTTAAAACACGATTTTTATTTTGTAATTCCAAAATGTAAGGTTTCCCCCAATAGGTTGATTATTTCTTTCCCACTCGTGATACACACGACTCCCTTTAATGGTTGCTCTCGATCACTCGTTTATTTTTCGACTCAATATGAAGAAGAATTTTATTGGCGTCATCAAATATTGTGATTTTCACAAAATTGAGTGTATTGAAATTCAGCTGCTAATTAATTCAAATCTGCTCATAAACTACATCCCTTTTAGTGATAGCTTTCACACCGTTATTTGCTAACGTGTAGCTCTTTTCACTAACACAATTTCTATCTCATTATTTTTCTTCGTAAAAAGGTGATAACTTTCACACCGTTATTTGCTAACGTGTAGCTCTTTTCACCAATTTTTCTGAGACGGCAGCTTCGCACCAACAATGGTTAGTCCTTTATTTTTCGCAAAATTTAAGACTTCCAAAATTAGGCACTATTCCGCTCAACACTTCTCCTTTTCGTCATTTATTTTTTAGGTGATAGCTTTCACACCGTTATTTGCTAACGTGTAGCTCTTTTCACCAATGACTCCTTTTTAGGGAATAGAATTTTTGCAGAAAATCATTTTTAGTTAAGCTTGAAAAATCAAAACTCCACAAATTAAGTAAATTTCGCTTTATTTTTCATCAACCAATTGATTCTTCTTTTCTCAAGGTACGAATGACTCGATTTTATATGATAATTACAAGGCTTGGAAGAGAGATTAAGGCTCAAAAAATTTTGGAATATACAATTTTTTTAGGTTAAAATGATTTTAGAAGTTTGTATATAGCTAATTTATTGGTGTTATGGCCAGATCTAGAAATCTCAAAAATCAAAATACTATATATATATATATATATAAATTAAGGCAAATAACCAAATCAATCAAAACACACCAAAATAATTAAACAAACCACACCAAAATTACAACACACCAAAATACTAAAATAAACCACCCCCAAACTTGAAAATAAAACTGTCCTCAGTAAAAAAAATTAAAAATCAATGCAGAAAAGCAGAATACTCCCTGTTAAGAAAGTTGATGTCTGAGCTAACATCTTTTAGAATCTGTAAGAGAATAAATATACGAGGCACACAACAAAAGAAAATAAAATATACTCGTAAGTATAACAAAATTTTTAAGATGCGCATCAAGAAAGTCCGTAGAGTCGCTTTACGCTGCCATCAAAGTTTTTATAAAAGCAAAACACGAAATAAAAATTACAGCAATACATAAATCGCGAATAAATGCGCGTCAAGAGATCAAGAAAAAACTCCTTAAGCTGCCATCATTTAGCACGATTATTACACACGACAGAAAGTAAAAAATACATGAGGGCCGACATGGGTTATCAAAGGGAGAGGAATGAATCCACTTTTCGTTTTCTCACGGTAAAATCTTCTACCCAGACAATTTTAGCTAGAGTTGGATCTGGTTGAGGAACAAATTCATTGAGTTTTTTGATTAGTTCTTCTGGTGTTGTTGCAACGACTATGATTCGTTTTGCACGCTCGGAAATAAACCCCTTTTCAGCGGAGTAGTCGATGAAAGACAGTAAACCATCAAAGAAACCATTGACATTAAGCACACCTATTGGTTTTTGATGGATATTTAGCTGGGCTCAGGTAACCACATGAAAAAGTTCCTCAAGGGCGATAAAGGCGCCAGAATTATTTATCATGTGAGTTATGCGATCTTGCATATTCACAGATCTAAACTCATCTCCAATAGTTGACCCGGTGATTTTACTTTCAGCCAGAGGTTTTGGGATTATTCCTAACACTCTTACTCCTTCCATATAGGCAGAAGCAGCAGCTCGTCCCCTTAATCCTAGACTTACTCCTCCGTAAACTACATGAATGCATTTTTCTCCTAAGGTACGACCCAAGTTGTGGGCTGCTTCAGTAAAGCATGCCTCTTTTCCAGAATTAGCTCCACCAAAAATGCATACTGTGTTAAATTTTTTTGTTGAAGATGATGACTCCATTTTTGAAAAGAAAATTTTTTTTAGAGAGAAACAGAGAAAAGTGCAAGTTTGAGGGATGAATGAAAGAAACCAGTAGAAAGTTTATTTATAGAAGAAAAAGAAGGTAAAAATTGTTTAACAAGTTTGTGATTGCGTTTGATTGTGCTTCAACTACTCAATAGAATAATGAAAGCTTTTATCGCGTATCACATTTTTTTATTCAGAAAATCTCACCACACGACAAAATTAAAAGATACTTACGCGTATGTACAGTAGTTGTGATTGTGGCTCACATCTTCCTCTGATTTTACGTTCAGAAATGGCCTAAACGCCTTTTATGAGTCGGGGAGAAGCTTCCCATCCAATTTTCTTACAAATTGGCAAACAGGGTCTTTTAACGTCAGATTTCCAAGACGTTGTTCATATTCTGGTTTGAATTTATTCCACAAACATTGAATTCCGTAATACACAAGTCCACTAGGATGCGTGTCAAGAGAAATTTCGATATTATCTAAATTCTCCTTATTCCGACCATCATTAATGAACTGAATTTTATCTTCTCTGTTTGTAGATGGAATTCCTAAAGATCGACATTTTGCATTACAGTTCCATCTAGCACATTTATAGCAAACGGCTAGAATCTTTGCTCGTCGTTTCTGGGCATATGAACTTTTTCCAAGCCCTGGTAAAAATCTAGTTGGTGTTTCTGTGAATTCACCTTCTATTCTTACTTTGGCTTCGATAATGAATCTTATGTCAAAAGGTATGCTTTTATTCGTAAGCAACATCATCCTTTCAAGCCTTGTCTTGTAAATTTTTAAAATTGCATTTTTGCTTAGAAAGGGAAATCTTTTTTCAATTTTAAACAATGTTTCGTCCATGATAAAAAAAACAAAAATAAAAAGACAATGAAAATAATTGAATAAAATATTTACAAATATCAGTTGTTGTGGGAAACTGAAAAATCCGACTTTAATAGTCACGGAGTACCGTTATCTGCCACTTGACCGGACAAACACAATTTAGTACTAAGTTACAACGTCGAGAAATTTGTACCTACAAAAATAGTTTACAATGTAAGATTTCAAATATAACTTATACTTCCCCGGCAACGACGCCAAAAACTTGACACGCTTTTAGTGTAACTATCGCAAGTGCACGATATCGTATCAAGTAGTAAAGTGGACTTTTTGAGTTCGGTTTATCGATCCCACAAGGAAGTTTTGTTATAATTTGAATTATACACTATCAGTCTATTTTTATAGATACTTAAGATGAGTGAAACACACAATTAAAAAGTTTTGTTTAATAATTGCAAAGAAATTGCAATAATAGTTCTAATATTATAAGGAAATAAAAAGATCGCAATAATTATAGATTGAGTAAACGATAAAATGAAATAGTTGGGATTACAAACTTAGTTCGTCATTAGTTATAAAATATGTATTGGAGATCATAAGATGAATTTACTTATTATGTTGTGTAGATTCGATTTTCCTTAAAAAGACGGTTTCTCTTTCGAACTATAAAACGTCCCTTACATATTGAATCAATCCACTATATTTCTATGTTGATTGGCTTCAATACATAGCATTAGGATTTATGAAAATAACTCAAAGAATCATCTAAGGACTAGGGATATATTTCTATCCCCTAGAACAACTTAGAGTGAAGATCATTTGATCTAATCAAAAATATTTTCTTTCGAAACATATGAAGACCATAAATATCGTCATTTATTGGCCAAATAAATAAAGATTGTTAAAACAATGAAAATCACACACAATAATAAGTAATTCACAATAGATCTTTTATACAAACATAAATAACATGACTAACCTTGTTTATAATCCCAACTTAAGATTCATTAGCCCATGAAGGGTTTATTATACATGTTACAAGCTTTGGTGGTCATGTCTAGTTGAATCAAGAGAAAGAATTGATCCTAACTCCCTTAGTAGATAAAGGAGATAGAAACAATAAACTCTCTAAACAACATATGTTATACCACACTTACAAAGATCACTCAAGAACACAAGTGTGTTCTTCACACAAAAAGAAAAGTTTACAAGAAAATGGAAAATTATAAGATGAATGATGAATGATGAATGATGAAGGATCTAAGGGGTCTATTGATACACCTAAAGTCATCTAATAGCTCCAAAACTCCAGCATTATTATATTAGATCGGATCAATGCCAGCCATCCCCTCAATAATACACAAAAAGTATAAAAAATTAGACAAATCATAGTAATCTGTCAAGAGTTACGGCCGTAACATTCAGTGAGTTACGGCCAGAACTAGGTGACTTACGGCCGTAACTCCTGAATGTTACGGCCGTAACGTGGCTTCGTAAATTTGTTCACTTGAAGCTTTGATAGTTACGTTTTCAGCCTGCAATTTCTCGGACTTTGCGTTTTTGCCCTGCATCTTCTTCGGATGATAACTTTTGATATATAACTCTGATTTTGAATCCGTAAAGACTGCCGAATTCGTCTCGGAAAGCCCTACAACATGAATATATCAAAATTCAATAAAGAGAATATTTATTAAACATGTTGTTTCTTGAGTAATTCAGTTATTTAATCCGATCATCATCCGATAAAAATAAAATTATTAAAACTAATAAATTAAAAGCAAAAAATGAGTAGACTAGCTCAATTATGGGTGAATTTTATCGATACAAACCATGGATAAGTGTACAAAACTGACACTTATCAGCACTCAGATTTAAAATTCATACAGTTTGTTGTTTAAACTATTTCCCAAACTGTATCCAGTATACTTAGTGGCCAACACCCGTGAACTAGCTTCGTTATCGTCGGAGCGTGTGCCCGAGTCGAAGAAGCAGAGGAAGTCCAATGACCGTGTGGATGGTGCAGGAGTTGGTGCTTCTAGTTTTCAATGTCGTAGCCTTTCCGCTATGAAGCCTCATCGCTCGATGTGTGGAACTGAGAGTTCCAAGTCGTCTGATCTGACTCCTGGTAAAGCCAGGAGATGTTTTAACTGTAATGTGGCGGGACATGTTTGCGCACATTGTCCTTCTCCGCCAGTAACGTGTTACAAGTGCGGACTCGAGGGACACCGTGTTCAGTTTTGCGATATGGTTACCGAGCCTTCTGAGGCACGGACTTGAGCATTGATAACAGGATCGACTCCGAGTAATTCCTGATGGGCGTGGTCTATCAGTTGTTTGTTATGTTAATTCCCTCGTTTTGTTGATTCGATGTTCCGGAGATTAACTTATTTTATTTGAATTGGATCGGATTTTGAACTCTGTACTTTCGACTCTGTCGAATCGTTTATGTTCGTTGATATTTTCTGAACTTGTCCTGTCTTGTGCTTTTGTTGATCGAACGAGTTGTGGTATTGTTTCAGATTAACCCGTTTGTCGTTATAACTCTCCAAATTGCTATTCCCTTTCCTGTGGATCTTATGTGAATGCACATCTTATTGTCTTCACCGGATCGTATATTGTCTCGAGTCGAGATGTGAACTTTGGGGTTGTTGTTCTGAGTATTATTGTTCGTCATGAATCGAACATGACTAATCGACTTTTGTGCCTCGATCGTTGTAATTCAATCATTTGATTGTTCGGTTTTTTGTTGATCTCGTTTCGTGATTGTTGAGCGTTAGGACTCCATCGTAATTTCCTTAAGTTCAGGAAATTAGTTTTGTGTTCGATCTTCCAACCCTTGGGCTATGAAATTTCGTATTGGTTCATCATATAGCTCGTGTTTTGGTTGATGTACTGTTGAATTGTTCAACCGTATTGATTTTCGTTCGTCGTGTTTTGTTATTTCGGCAATGGATATCGTGTGTTATCTGAGTTTGTTTTGCGTCGTTCGTTCTATGTTTCAAGTTTCGGGGACAAAACTTCTTTTAAGAGGGGTAGAATGTAATACCCGAGATCTTCATTACGGATTCGTTGGATTTCCTGGGTTTTATCGGAATGTCATTGTCCTCATCGTAGGAATTTCGTGCCATGTTTGGTTGTGTCTTGTTGGGACATGTGTTTGGAGGCATTTCCGATCACTTTGTGGGTTGTTGAGTTTTTGTGGTGTAGCGCACGCTAATGCTTGTGGCATAGCGCACGCTACGGCGTTGTGGTTAGCGCACGCTACCGAATTTGTAGCGCATGCTAACTGGCAGTCCATAGACAGTCCAGTAGCTACTGGACTGGGACTGGAGCTTTGTTAGCGCACGCTAAGGCCGATAGCTAGCGCACGCTATCGACTGCTTAGCGCACGCTCTCTCTTCTTTCTAGCGCACGCTACCCGGTAGGTGCAGTTCTGTCCAGGGGCTACTGGACTGGTTTTGTGACCCATTAGCGCACGCTACGACTTTTAGCTAGCGCACACTAACTTTGTTATAGGCGGTTTCTCTGGAGCGTTGACCCCGTTAGCGCACGCTAATGCAGGGTGTTTAGCGCGCGCTAATAACTGTCCAGTATAAATACTGGACAGCAGCATTAAGTCGTCATTTTCCCACTTTTCTTCATCCCTTCCGACGGGAGTGAGATCCAGAGATGATTAGGACCGATCTTTTTCTTCTAGCTTCATCTTTGAGCGTATTTGTAGATGTTTAACAACATCTAATCGTCTTCTTGGTCCAAATCAAGGTAATCTCTTTTTAGAACCCTATTTTCTTAAATTTGGGGTTTTTGCTTGGATTTGTGATTCTTAACCGATCTCATCCGATCGGTTATTTCTTGTTTATCTAGACCGTAATCTTCAGATGTTGTTAACCGTTCATCGATTTTATAGCCCGGATCAACGATTCTTGATTCCTTTGAGAACACTTAGATCCTTGTCGTTTTTAGGATCGTTTCGGATTTCGATTAGTGTTATTGATTCGTGGTGATGGTATTTTCGTAGTATTCGTTGGCTGTCAAAGTCTCGGACATTTTTGGAAGTTCGAAGGTTGCCCGATCGTGCCCGTTCGTCGTTTCTTCGCTCGTGATATCGAGGCATGTATCTTGTCCATACGTTTCATGTTTCGTAGGCGTAATTATTGATAAATGATTATATGCGAAACCCTATGTTTAATGAACGTAAAAAGGGATCGGTATGTTCTCGATAAATGTTGTCTTTCAACGATAATTCGTGTACTTCGTGAATATATGTGTTCTCGGAATATGTGTGTTGGTTTTGTATGTTGAAAAGATGTTATGATCACTTTGAGTGAGTTTAATAGACCGTAATCCTTTGCCGGGGATTACGTAATGCTATGTGTACTTGTTCGGTAAGAACATACTGTGTGTGGTATTAGTTGTTACTCCTTTGAAAGGAGGTTGTGATGTTTACGTGTTGCTTGGCTTGATGTTCTGCTCATTGTTATGTGATCGTTGAAAGTGATGTGCCTCCGGGTAGGATTGTTGAATCTCCGGGATCCGTACTTGCTAGTATGGGTCGGGCGTGACCGTAGGGTTATCCAATCCGGGTATGTCTTGCGGGGACTCCGAGGTTCGGGGCTTGCTAGCTCGATGCCGGGATAACTCATGGGGGTTATCATCGGGTATGTCTTGCGGGGACTCTGAGGTTTGTGGATTGTTAGCCCGATTCCGGGATAACTTATGGTTGTGGTTTGGAATAGTTCTGTGGCTGTTGTCACGAGGACATGTGGTTTGGTATGGTTTCCTATTGGGTTATTCACTCGGGTATGTTCTACGGGAGCATCTGAGGTTCGTGGCTTGTTAGCACGGGATGCGAATAATCCTTAGGAACATGTGTTATGTGATATGGGTCGTGGACCCTGTGGCTTATGATTTGGGTCTTAGGCCCCATGTGTTGTGAATTGGGTTGTGAACCCGCGTTTTATTATTGGAATCGTATTTTGGAAAGATGATTTTGGGCCATGTCCCTAAGTGTTTTCGAAAGACTTGAGGATTCCTTTATTCTAAATGTTTTCAAACTCCCGAGATCATAAAATATTTTGTATGAGATTCATGGTTCTATTACTACCTTTTACAGAACAAACCGTTTTGATTTAGTGAATTATCTCGGGAAATATATTCAAGATTTTTATATTTTTGGAGTATGTTACGTATGGCTTGTATTTTCTGTTTTATACTTGCACTAGCAAACCAGTGGAGTTTTGCTAACCCTCGAGTATTCGGGGGGTGGATGTCTGTATTGCGTCCAGGTACTTGCAAGTAGCTGGGGAGCGAATCACAGGATCGATACGAAGGATGATGGGAGACGAAGATACTAATCACGTGAAGACCAATTGTAGAGTATTTGGTAGAGTCGTGTTGGTTATCCCTCCGATGTGTTGTTACCCCGATTTGTGAGAGTGTTATTGTATTTCAGCCCCTGCGTGGGAATGAGTTTTGGGAAAGAATCTTATACGTAATGTTGTGTGTGTTGTGACAAAAGGCCAAATCGGTCTAATGGTCCTTTATGTAGCCATTTCGGCATGTGAAGTGAAGCATTGTTTTGTATTTAGCCTGGTAGATCCTCGCGGAGAGGGTCTGCGGCGCTGTAATATTCCCGAGTGGTTTGGGGGTGTTACAGAATATGGTATCGGAGCTTAGGTTGAGGAAACCTAGGCTGTCGGGTTGAGTTGTGTGTTGTCGGGTCTTGTCTTGTCAGATTTGGTCTGACTGAGTGGTGTTGCGACGCGTCGTCTGAGTTGTCGGTCGTGATTAGTATCGAGGTGCAACCATCATCTTCGTGCGATCTGTGGATGTAAGTCTCCCTATTTTGTTGTGTCTCGTGTTATACGAGTTAATGTGATTCTATGTTATTATGTGGAGTTTAATTGTGCCTCGTGAATACTTACTCCATACTTGTTTGATTCTCGTATTGTGTTGGAATAAAGAGTAGTACCGGTATGCATGTATATATGTACACATCTTTGTGTGAAGTTTTTACAGGGATGATGTTTTGGACTGGTTACTCAATAAAAGTTTATCAATGTGGTATTTTAAACTTCAAATGTTTTGGTCACGTAAATTCTATTTAAAAACATCCTTCGAGGAGGAAAAATGATTTGATTTTCGTATGATGACCTTGAGACCAAAGATTTTGAGAATTCAAACTACATATATTATATTTTCATCTTGCATTGGAAATTTTCAAAATTTGATTTTTAAATGCTTAAACGAGGTCTACCAATAGTTTACTTGAGACGTAACTTTCGCCTTCAACTCTTCGATTAAACGATATGTAGTGAGAATGTAAAATGTTGGCGTTTGGATTCGTATGTTGTTGTTTATTTGTAACCTTCGACTTTTGGCATTATTTGGTATATGTTCATGAATGTGTTGCTGGATGAGAATAGCTAGCGCGCGCTAACGTGGCATGGCTAGCGCACGCTAAGTCTCTGTTAAATTATACGCTAATCGGTTTGAGCAGAAGCTCAGAAACTACATTCTGGCCGTATGACTAACTTTTGCGATTGTTAGGCTGACCGGTTGAGACCGTACTCTATGTGTGTCGTTCATGAATAACAATTGTTGTGTGTGGTTATGTGCAATTTGAACTGTGTTCTTGTCCGCTGCGTGTGTAAAGTCCAAAATGACTTTTTGGGTACTTTTACCAAATAGTGTGTGTTTTAAAATGACCTTTCGGGTTCGTAAATTTGAATTATTTTGTTGACCCCTTTTTCCTAACTCTTTTGTCGGGTGACTGAACATTCATTTTGAAACTATTGAGTTTCTGCGTCTACGCCTTGTAATTTCAAATGGTATTTGATGAAGGTATTTGGTATTTGGAAAATGACTTTTGGGGAGTATTTGGAAAGTATTACCGTCATCGGTCTTTTTGGCATTTTGGAACGTTTTTGAAAATGATTTTCAACTTGGTGAGTTCCGGCGCGGAAACCGTACAGAAAATGATTTTGATATAATGGATGATTTCAATTTCATTGCATTTATAAACCGCATAACAACGGCATTATAAATGAAGATTTTTGGTATAATAGTTTGTATATTGTGCTCTAGCTGGAATTAAATGGTAATATGTATATGATTTAATGATGTTGGATTAAAGACAGAGATGTGAATATCTTGCTATGAGTTATGATCTTTCGTTACCCTAGGTTGTTGTTGTTGTTAGTATGCCGAGGGGCAGAGGTCGTGGTCGTAACCGTAGTGCTGATGGCCACGGGGATCAGATGCGGAATCAAGAGAATGCCACTGGGAATGATTTTAGTTTAGGTGTTGCTACTATATTGCAACAAGTAGCGACTCAGATGACTCAGTTGACCCAGGTGGTTCAACGTAGCATTGACGCGAGTCAGAACGTCGGTGTAAATCAATGGCTTCGCGAGGTAGTTCGCATGAATCCCCCTCGATTCGCCAGTGCTGCGGATGCGTTGGGCTGGGATGGTTGGATTTTCCAGTTGGGAAAGATTTTCGAGGCTGTCGGATGTCCTGAAGAGCGGAAGGTACCTATCGCTCAGTACCTTCTCGACAAAGATGCCGCTAATTGGTGGGAAGCTGTTAAACCTAGTGATCGTGATGTCACGTGGGCGGAGTTCCAAGCACTTATGGAAGCTGAGTTATGTTCGAAACCGATTAGAGAGCAGAGGATTCGCGAATTCTACTTGGCAGAACCGCAAGATATATCGGTTTCTCAGGCTATCATCGATTATAGCAAACAACTCGGTTATGTGCGAGATCGGGTGAGAACCGAGGAAGAGATGATCCTTCACTTTGACAGACGGATGAAGCCGGATATCCGCATGTATATGTCAGGATTCAATTGCACTTCGTTGAGGGACTATCAAGATCGAGCATTAGCCCGTGAACTAGCTTCGTTATCGTCGGAGCGTGTGCCCGAGTCGAAGAAGCAGAGGAAGTCCGATGACCGTGTGGACGGTGCAGGAGTTGGTGTTTCTAGTTTTCAATGTCGTAGCCTTTCCGCTATGAAGCCTCATCGCTCGATGTGTGGAACTGAGAGTTCCAAGTCGTCTGCTCTGACTCCTGGTAAAGCCAGGAGATGTTTTAACTGTAATGTGGCGGGACATGTTCACGCACATTGTCCTTCTCCGCGAGTAACGTGTTACAAGTGCGGACCCGAGGGACACCGGGTTCAGTTTTGCGAGATGGTTACCGAGCCTTCTGAGGCACGGACTTGAGCATTGATAACAGGATCGACTCCGAGTAATTCCTGATGGGCGTGGTCTATCAGTTGTTTGTTATGTTAATTCCCTCGTTTTGTTGTTTCGATGTTCCGGAGATTAACTTATTTTATTTGAAGTGGATCGGATTTTGAACTCTGTACTTTCGACTCTGTCGAATCGTTTATGTTCGTTGATATTTTCTGAACTTGTCCTGTCTTGTGCTTTTGTTGATCGAACGAGTTGTGGTATTGTTTCAAAATAACCCGTTTGTCGTTATGACTCTCCAAATTGCTATTCCCTTTCCTGTGGATCTTATGTGAATGCACATCTTGTTGTCTTCACCGGATCGTATATTGTCTCGAGTCGAGATGTGAACTTTGGGGTTGTTGTTCTGAGTATTATTGTTCGTCATGAATCGAACATGACTGATCGACTTTTGTGCCTCGATCGTTGTAATTCAATCGTTTGATTGTTTGGTTTTTTGTTGATCTCGTTTCGTGATTGTTGAGCGTTAGGACTCCATCGTAATTTCCTTAAGTTCAGGAAATTAGTTTTGTGTTCGATCTTCCAACCCTTGGGCTATGAAATTTCGTATTGGTTCAGCGTATAGCTCGTGTTTTGGTTGATGTACTGTTGAATTGTTCAACCGTATTGATTTTCGTTCGTCGTGTTTTGTTATTTCGGCAATGGATATCGTGTGTTATCTGAGTTTGTTTTGCGTTGTTCGTTCTATGTTTCAAGTTTCGGGGACAAAACTTCTTTTAAGAGGGGTAGAATGTAATACCCGAGATCTTTATTACGGATTCGTTGGATTTCCTGGGTTTTATCGGATTGTCATTGTCCTCATCGTAGGAATTTCGTGCCATGTTTGGTTGTGTCTTGTTGGGACATGTGTTTGGAGGCATTTCGGACCACTTTGTGGGTTGTTGAGTTTTTGTGGTGTAGCGCACGCTAATGCTTGTGGCATAGCGCACGCTACGACGTTGTGGTTAGCGCACGCTACCGAATTTGTAGCGCATGCTAACTGGCAGTCCATAGACAGTCCAGTAGCTACTGGACTGGGACTGGAGCTTTGTTAGCGCACGCTAAGGCCGATAGCTAGCGCACGCTATCGACTGCTTAGCGCACGCTCTCTCTTCTTTCTAGCGCACGCTACCCAGAGGGCGCGATTCGTCTGTGGGCTACTGGACTGGTTTTGTGACCCGTTAGCGCACGCTACGGCTTTTAGCTAGCGCACGCTAACTTTGTTATAGGCGGTTTCTCTAGAGCGTTGACCCCGTTAGCGCACGCTAATGCAGGGTGTTTAGCGCGCGCTAATAACTGTCCAGTATAAATACTGGACAGCAGCATTAAGTCATCATTTTCCCACTTTTCTTCATCCCTTCCGACGGGAGTGAGATCCAGAGACGATTATGTAATACCCGGTTCTAATTCAGTCATTATCATTCAGTAATTTCATTCGGTGATTGTCACTCAGTGGATTTTCACTCATTTATAATCATTCATCAATCATGTTCATTCACCCGTGTTCACCGTTCGTAGAAACTTCGAGTTGTGTATCGTTATTGTTCATTATTTCAACTTTCCTCATATGAGTTCGACTTTGTTAGATCACCATTAATTTTTGGTAACTCCAAAAATTCTAAATCTTTGCAATATTATAGAGCATCGAGTTAGCTTTCCAATGGTTCAAACGGTGAGTCAATCGGAGTCCGGACGAGAGAGTTATGGTCGTTTTAGCTCAACCGCTCATTTTTCAGTTATTGGCCGATCACTGCCGAACGAACTCGGCCGTGTCGTCCGACACGGCCCGTGCCGTACTCGTCCGGAAAATGCCGAGGTGTCTGCCTCAGGACCCGACCGTGTCGTCTGGCACGGCCGAGTCGAACCCTTCCGGATAAGCCAGAATCGTCTGCCCAGCACGCCCGACCGTGTCGTCTGGCACGGTCGAGTCATGCGAGTCGCTGTCGGACGGGTCACTGTCGGAAGGCCCTCCGCGCCGCGACCGTGTCAAGCAGGACACGGTCGAGTCCCTGTCGGCCAGCTGTCGGCCAGCTGTGCGACACGACCGTGCCGATCGGCACGGGCCGTGTCCGGCAGGGTAGTCAACCCCTATAAATTCATTTTTTCAGCATTTTCAGCCCATTTTTCTTCCTTTTCTTCACCTTAAACCGAGAGAGAAGGCTTGAGGGAGGGTTTTTCCTTCACAAATCATTTGGGTGTTTGATTTTCTTCATCTCCTTTCGATCGTGAAGCCCGGATAATCAATCTAACGCGTGTTCTTCGGATTAAAGTACTTGTATCTTCAAGAGGGAATTCTTTCAACACTTTGGACTTTGATTTTGTGTTGAGATATGATGTTTTGGACGTTATAATCATGTTATATGAAGGGATATGTTTATGATTATGAGTTTGTATAAGGACTCATTGGATTATTGAGGGATTATTCAAGAACACCTTGAATATCGAGTTGGAATTGGGGATTTTCGACTAATTGTTGTTATAATCACATTTTTGGATATTCATAACAAATTATTGATCGTATTGGAGATGTTTTGTTGGTTTGAAACACTTCTTGGGGGTTTTGATATTGGTATATTGCAGTTTGATTGTAAACCATCGGAGTTTGGACGCAACGTGTTTGTTTTAATGCCTCAATGGACTTAGTTTTATCGTATCGACGTTTTGAGTTCGTTATATTCGTGTTTGATTCGTATATTGATCGGATTGTCGGTAATTGTATTGAATTAAGGTTGTTCGTGCGACCGACACTTCATTTAGGACATTTATTCGTGGAAGGACTTTCTTCATCGGTATTTTGTAAGTTAATTCTTACTCGGTTAAAAGGATATTCATACCTTTTTGTTGTTGATCATTCATAATCATAACTCATTCATCATTGTATTAATCATATTAAAACTTGTTATTGTCAATTAATCACTTCAGTCATAAGGAACGACGGTTCCAATCTTTTCGTTGAGCTATCATTCATTTCATTATTACTCTCATCTCGGTGAGTCATTCTTGACTTTGTCAGATTATTATTTATTCATTGATATTCATTACGGTCATTCTCGTTCATATGACCTTCTGGGTTCATTTTGCGTGGCCGGGTGTGGCTGTGTGGAATTGTTAGTCGGGGACGGTAGGGCCTTGGATAGGGAGTGATACATTGGACTGTGCACACGGGAAAGCGTTACACCGTGAGACTAATTAGGTACAAGGACGGGTGTTTCCGGTCATTCGTCTTGTACACTCGCACAGAACATTACGGGCGTACTATGATACTCCTCTTCAGCGTAATTCGTAACTAAGGATATTTCATAATTTCAGTTAAATCATGATTGTGTATTTTTCAACCCTTGAGGATTGTTGTTCTTTGTAACTGACCCCGTTTGGGGATTTTGTTTTTCAGGTCATGGCAAGGCAAACGCACGGGAATAGCATGTTGATGTCGAGGAGTCCTAGTGATACTAGTAGGGGGCCCCGATCTTTCAGTTATTCATGTTATTGTCCTTTATTTTCCGCTGCAGACTTTCATTTGAATACTCCGTTTCATTCAGTGTTGTGTATTTTATCTTCATATAAAATACACTAGTATTCGGTATTGTCCTGGTGTGTTGTAACTAAACTCCTCATCGGAGTAATTATTGTTGTAATGTAGTTCGGTACTACATTTATCTTGTGTAATTCATTCATTTTCATTTGCCTGGTGGGTCCCAGTTGGGGATCTACGGCACTGTAATATCCGCCTAGTTTGGGGTGTTACAGAGTTGGTATCGGAGCGTGGTTTTGAATACTACCTTCCGAGTCATGTCTCATTTGAAATCATCGTCATCAGACTAGTATCATTGGACTTTCGCGTCACGTGTGACCTGTGCAAATGCCGAGCCAATCAGACCGGAAGAACTGTAAGATTTCTAACGCCATGGTATAATTTCTGGCAATAGTCATTCATTCATCATTCATCATTTAACAATCCTCAAACATCATCATTCATTATGATCAGGACGATCATATTAACTCATTAATCACTTAATTCATTTCATTACTCAGTTAATAATCAGGATGATCATGTTAACTCATTGATTACTCAATTCATTTCATTACTCAGTTGTCAATCTGGATGATCATATTATCAATCTTGTTAAGCTATTCAAGATAATCATTTTAAGAATTTCATCAGATAATCATGTAACTTCAGTAAATCATTCATATAATCACTAAGTTAGAGCATGTATACTCATTTTCATCATCTCATGACATAATCATAACATGCTAATCATGCGGGAAATATAATCATTATGCGACCTTCCTACTTCAGTATGGAGAGAACTGTCAGGGGATGCACGGGGAGAGGCCGCGGTGCGGGCCGAAACCCGGGAGATAATCACTCGCTGTCGGGAAATCGTGCCCAGGAATCGGCTCGATCAGGAGATGTTCGGGTTGATCCACTCACTTTTATGCAGGCCATGATGACCCATGTGCAGTTGCTCAATCATCATTGCGCCACTCTGGCCGGATTAATCGAGCGAACTCTTCCGTGTGAGACGGCTGCTAAGGAAAGTGCTGAACAACAACCTTCATCTGTCAGCAAGAAATCGACGAAGCGTAATCAACCCGAAGGTGGACAGTCAACCTTCAAGAAGCCTCGTGTGGGTCCTATCGTTTCTGAGCGACCTCCTACGGCGCATAATCGTGCGGGATCTCAATCCCGAGCGGCCAGTTCGGCCATCACCTGTTTCAACTGTGGAGAACAGGGTCATGTCAGTGCTAAGTGTCCGAGGCAGACTGTCTCATGCCATAACTGTGGAATTGCGGGGCATAGGGCCCGTTTTTGCCGAAGGAACTCCAAACCCACTCCGGCGGCATCTCAGGCCCCGAAGCAATCAGCCTTTCAGAATCAGACTGCTTTGTCGATGTCGTTTAAGACAATGGAAGCAAATAGAGTTGGGGCCCATATTTATCGACGGAGCATCCGGTTCGGAGGCCGGCAAGTCCTGCATTCATATGATGAGGAGAATCGACGATCCGGTGGCCCGAATGATTTCAGGTATACTCGTAATTTTATTTCAACTTGTGTGTGCCTTTTGATGCTGGTACACCGCATTCATTCATTTTCGAATCATGCTTGAATAGACTTATTTCGGGATAGTCCTATTGCTTGTGGACCTCATACCATCGGTCTACCTGACGATGGAAGAATTTTCGGAATCATACCGAATTAAGCGTAATGACCGCGATTGGTTGGTGGACCTAATCGTGGGGAATTTATCTTAGGACGATACAATTTTCGGTATTAGTTGGTTTAATCGTCTTGATACTATCCTCAGTGGTTGTTAGTGTTTGGTCGCTATCTTTCCGTCGTTGGTTGTCGAATGTGTGCTTCAGGGAAGTAATCCCCGTTGTTCCAGTAGAATTATTGTTATGGCAGAAGCAGAGAAATTCCGCAATCGAACTATCCAATCATTCATTGTATCATTTTCATCGATTGGCCTTTCTAAGGCAATCGAGTTATTCAATCATTCCTTGTATCATTTCCATCGATTGCCTTTTCTAAGACAATCGAGTCATTTAATCATTCATTGTATCATTTTCATCGATTGGCCTTTCTAAGGCAATCGAGTTATTCAATCATTCATTGTATTATTTTCATCGATTGGCCTTTCAAAGGCAATCGAGTTATTCAAACATTCATTGTATCTCTTTTTATCGATTGACCATTCTAGGGCAATCAAAATGTTCAATCATTCGTGGTATCATTGTCATCGATTGACGATGTATTTTCCAGACGAGTTATCTAGTTACCTTCACATAGAGTAGGGGAATTCAGGAGTGAGTGGGAGCCGGTACGTCCCATTCATCGAAGGCACCGTATCGGATGGCCCCGACCGAAATGCGAGAGTTGAAGAATCAACTTGAGGAATTGTTCGAGAAAGGTTATATCCAACCGAGTACGTCCCCGTGGGAGCACCAAAGCCGCTTTGTCAAGAAGAATGATAGTTCTTTTCGCTTGTGTATCGATTACCAGGAGTTGAACAGGGTGATGATCAAGAGTAGTATCCTTTACCCCGTATCGATGATCTTTTAGATCAACTTCAGGGAGCCTCAGTATTTTCCAGGATCGACTTAAGATCTGGATATCACCAGTTGCGTATTCGAAAGTCGGATATCGCGAGGACAGCATTTCATACACGCTATGGTCATTATGAGTTTGTAGTTATGCCGTTCGGGCTAACTATTGCACCTGTGGTATTCATGGGGTTAATGAATCGGGTTTTCATCGACTTTTTTTGATCAGTTTGTTGTTTTCTTCATCGACGACATTTTGATTTATTCTCGTAGCCGAGAGGAATACGAGGTCCATCTTCATCAGGTTCTCGACGTGTTGAGACGAGAGCAACTTTATGGAAAGTTTTCCAAATATGAATTCTGGAGGTCCGAAGTGACTTTTTCGGACATGTAATTTCATCTGACAGAGTTCGTGTCGACCCTCAGAAGTCGGAGACTATCCGAGATTGGCAACCTCCGAAGGATATTAATTAAATCCGATGTTTCCTCGGATTAGCTGGTTAATTACCCAACCCACGGACGGAGCTAACAACCGTGGTTTTCGCATTGGAAATTTGGCGTCGTTACCTTTATGGCATTACCTGTCAGATCTTCACCAATCACAAGAGTTGAAGTATATATTTACTCACAAGGAGTTAAAAATGCGACAGAGACGGTGGTTGGAACTACTCAAAGATTATGATATCAAGATCCTTTACCACCCGGGCAAGGCGAACATTGTCGCCGACGCCTTGAGTCGTAAGTCCGTTCAGGAGCAGATGCTTGCTCGTTTAACAGTTCAGAAGGAGCTTCAACAGGAATTCCTTAGACCCGAGATCGAGGTCTGGCTTCAGCGAATTCAGGGACAGCTTTGTATGTTAGAGATTTCATCGTCACTTGAGGAGGTAATCAGGGAGAATCAGGGTTCAGACCCAGCATTGTTGCGCGTTCGTGAGGCTGTGGTTCAGGGGAAAGCCCCTGGATGCGTGATCCACAAGGATGGACTTTTGATATTTAAGAACCGGTTGTGCGTACCGGCGAATGACGAGTTGAAAAATTCTATTTTGAGAGAAGCTCATGCTACCCCTTATTCTGTTCACCCGGGGTCTAGCAAGATGTATAAAGACTTGAAACAAAATTACTGGTGGAGTAATATGAAGCGAGAAGTCGCGGAATTTGTTTCGAGATGCTTAACCTGTCAACAAGTTAAGATTGAACATCAGCGACCGGCGGGTATACTGAAAACCTCTCCCTTTTCCGGAGTGGAAGTGCGAAGACATTTCTATGGCTTTCATCACGAGCTTGCCGACGAGTCGTCGTGGCATGAATACGATCTGGGTGATTGTGGACTTCTTAACTAAATCAACTCATTTCCTTGAGATCAAGGATACGTGGGGTCCTGAGAGACTGGCTCAGTTGTTCATCAAAGAGATAGTGAGACTGCACGGAATTCCTAAAGTATCGTTTCCGATCGTGACGGACGATTTGTGTCTCATTTTTGGAAATCAGTTCATCGTGCTATGGGAACTCAGCTTAATCTCAGTACTGCCTTTCATCCTCAGTCCGACGGACAATCAGAGAGGACTATTCAGACATTAGAGGACATGTTGAGAGCTTGCGTCCTCGATTGGAAGGACGATTGGGAAGCCCAACTACCGCTGATCGAGTTCACGTATAATAATAGTTGGCATGCCTCCATTAAGATGGCACCTTACGAGGCCTTGTACGGTCGTCGTTGTCGATCTCCCTTGTGTTGGGATGACTTGTCAGAATCAATCGGCACCGAACCCGATATGCTTATAGCCGCCCGGGAGAAGGTAGCTTTGATCAAGAGTCGTATGTTGACAGCTCAGAGTCGACAGAAATCATATGCAGATAATCGTCGTCGACCACTGGAGTTCGAGACGGGTGATCATGTTTTGGTCAAGGTATCCCCGAGTCGAGGTATTTTCCGTTTCGGAAAACGGGGGAAGTTGAGTCCGAGATTCATTGGACCGTTTGAAATTTTGGATCGAGTAGGCGAGTTAGCTTATCGACATGCTACCTCCGCTGAGCCGAATTCATAATGTGTTTCGTGGTTCTCGCCATGGAAGTATGTTGCCGACCCGAGCCACATACTTCAGTTCGACGAAATCGAGATCGCGGATGATCATTCGTACGAGGAGCGTCCTGTACGAGTGTTGGAGCGGCGAATCAAACAATTGAGGAATAAGACGATTCCTTCTGTCAAGATTCAGTGGTCTAGACACGGAGTCGAAGAGGCTACTTGGGAAACCGAGGATAGTATGCGGGAGGGTTATCCCGAGTTGTTTGACCCTTAGTTTCGGGGACGAAACTCTTTTAAGGGGGGTGTATGTAATACCCGGTTCTAATTCAGTCATTATCATTCAGTAATTTCATTCGGTGATTGTCACTCAGTGGATTTTCACTCATTTATAATCATTCATCAATCATGTTCATTCACCCGTGTTCACCGTTCGTAGAAACTTCGAGTTGTGTATCGTTATTGTTCATTATTTCAACTTTCCTCATATGAGTTCGACTTTGTTAGATCACCATTAATTTTTGGTAACTCCAAAAATTATAAATCTTTGCAATACATCGAGTTAGCTTTCCAATGGTTCAAACGGTGAGTCAATCGGAGTCCGGACGAGAGAGTTATGGTCGTTTTAGCTCAACCGCTCATTTTTCAGTTATTGGCCGATCACTGCCGAACGAACTCGGCCGTGTCGTCCGACACGGCCCGTGCCGCATTTCGTCCGAAAATGCCGAGGTGTTCGCCAGACCCGACCGTGTCGCCTGCACGGCCGAGTCGAACCCTTCCGGATAAGCTGTAATCGTCGCCAAAGACGCCCGACCGTGTCGCCCGCACGGCCGAGTCATGCCGAAGTCGCCGCTTGACGGGTCATCGCCGGAAGGCCCTTCGCGCCGCGACCGTGTCAAGCGTGACACGGCCGAGTCCTCGCCGCCACCGCCGGCCACCAGGCGACACGACCGTGCCGATCGGCACGGGCCGTGTCCGGCAGGGTAGTCAACCCCTATAAATTCATTTTTTCAGCATTTTCAGCCCATTTTTATTCCTTTTCTTCACCTTAAACCGAGAGAGAAGGCTTGAGGGAGGGTTTTTCCTTCACAAATCATTTGGGTGTTTGATTTTCTTCATCTCCTTTCGATCGTGAAGCCCGGATAATCAATCTAACGCGTGTTCTTCGGATTAAAGTACTTGTATCTTCAAGAGGTAATTCTTTCAACACTTTGGACTTCGATTTTGTGTTGGGATATGATGTTTTGGACGTTATAATCATGTTATATGAAGGGATATGTATATGATTATGAGTTTGTATAAGGATTCATTGGATTATTGAGGGATTATTCAAGAACACCTTGAATATCGAGTTGGAATTGGGGATTTTCGACTAATTGTTGTTATAATCACATTTTTGGATATTCATAACGGATTATTGATCGTATTGGAGATGTTTTGTTAGTTTGAAACACTTCTTGGGGGTTTTGATATTGGTATATTGCAGTTTGATTGTAAACAATCGGAGTTTGGACGCAACGTGTTTGTTTTAATGCCTCAATGGACTTAGTTTTATCGTATCGACGTTTTGAGTTCGTTATATTCGTGTTTGATTCGTATATTGATCGGATTGTCGGTAATTGTATTGAATTAAGGTTGTTCGTGCGACCGACACTTCATTTAGAACATTTATTCGTGGAAGGACTTTCTTCATCGGTATTTTGTAAGTTAATTCTTACTCGGTTAAAAGGATATTCATACCTTTTTGTTGTTGATCATTCATAATCATAACTCATTCATCATTGTATTAATCATATTAAAACTTGTTATTGTCAATTAATCACTTCAGTCATAAGGAACGACGGTTCCAATCTTTTCGTTGAGCTATCATTCATTTCATTATTACTCTCATCTCGGTGAGTCATTCTTGACTTTGTCAGATTATTATTTATTCATTGATATTCATTACGGTCATTCTCGTTCATATGACCTTCTGGGTTCATATTGCGTGGCCGGTGTGGTCTGTGGAATTTTTAGTCGCACGTTATGGCCATGTATAGGAGTGATACATTGGATCGTGCACACGGAAAGCGTTACACCGTGAGACTAATTAGGTACAAGGACGGGTGTTTCCGGTCATTCGCCTTGTACACTCGCACGTAACATTACGGGCGCATTTATGATACTTCTCTTCAGCCGTAATTGTAACTAAGGATATTTAATAAAATCATTTAAATCATGATTGTGTATTTTTCAACCCTTGAGGATAGTTTTTCTTTGTAATCGACTCGCTTTGGGGATTTTGTTTTTCAGGTCATGGCAAGGCAAACGCACGGGAATAGCATGTTGATGTCGAGGAGTCCTAGTGATACTAGTAGGGGGCCCCGATCTTTCAGTTATTCATGTTATTGTCCTTTATTTTCCGCTGCAGACTTTCATTTGAATACTCCGTTTCATTCAGTGTTGTGTATTTTATCTTCATATAAAATACACTAGTATTCGGTATTGTCCTGGTGTGTTGTAACTAAACTCCTCATCGGAGTAATTATTGTTGTAATGTAGTTCGGTACTACATTTATCTTGTGTAATTCATTCATTTTCATTTGCCTGGTGGGTCCCAGTTGGGGATCTACGGCACTGTAATATCCGCCTAGTTTGGGGTGTTACAGATTAGGACCGATCTTTTTCTTCTAGCTTCATCTTTGAGCGTATTTGTAGATGTTTAACAACATCTAATCGTCTTCTTGGTCCAAATCAAGGTAATCTCTTTTTAGAACCCTATTTTCTTAAATTTGGGGTTTTTGCTTGGATTTGTGATTCTTAACCGATCTCATCCGATCGGTTATTTCTTGTTTGTCTTGACCGTAATCTTCAGATGTTGTTAACCGTTCATCGATTTTTATAGCCCGGATCAACGATTCTTGATTCCTTTGAGAACACTTAGATCCTTGTCATTTTTAGGATCGTTTCGGATTTTGATTAGTGTTATTGATTCGTGGTGATGTTATTTTCGTAGTATTCGTTGCCTGTCGAAGTCTCGGTCATTTTTGGAAGTTCAAAGGTTGTCCGATCGTGCCCGTTCGTCGTTTCATCGCTCGTGATATCGAGGCAAGTATCTTGTCCATACGTTTCATGTTTCGTAGGCGTAATTATTGATAAATGATTATATGCGAAACCCAATGTTTAATGAACGTAAAAAGGGATCGGTATGTTCTCGATAAATGTTGTCTTTCAACGATAATTCATGTACTTCGTGAATATATGTGTTTTCAGAATATGTGTTGGTTTTTTATGTTGAAAAGATGTTATGATCACTTTGAGTGAGTTTAATAGACCGTAATCCTTTGCCGGGGATTACGTAATGCTATGTGTACTTGTTCGGTAAGAACATACTGTCTGTGGTATTAGTTGTTACTCCTTTGAAAGGAGGTTGTGATGTTTACGTGTTGCTTGGCTTGATGTTCTGCTCATTGTTATGTGATCGTTGAAAGTGATGTGCCTCCGGGTAGGATTGTTGAATCTCCGGGATCCGTACTTGCTAGTATGGGTCGGGCGTGACCGGAGGGTTATCCAATCCGGGTATGTCTTACGGGGACTCCGAGGTTCGGGGCTTGCTAGCTCGATGCCGGGATAACTCATGGGGGTTATCATCGGGTATGTCTTGCGGGGACTCCGAGGTTCGTGGCTTGTTAGCCCGATGCCGGGATAACTTATAGTTGTGGTTTGGAATAGTTCTGTGGCTGTTGTCACGAGGACATGTGGTTTGGTATGGTTTCCTATTGGGTTATTCACTCGGGTATGTTCTACGGGAGCATCTGAGGTTCGTGGCTTGTTAGCACGGGACGCGAATAATCCTTAGGAACATGTGTTATGTGATATGGGTCGTGGACCCTGTGGCTTATGATTTGGGTCTTAGGCCCCATGTGTTGTGAATTGGGTTGTGAACCTGCGTTTTATTATTGGAATCGTGTTTTGGAAAGATGATTTTGGGCCATGTCCCTAAGTGTTTTCGAAGGACTTGAGGATTCCTTTATTCCAAATGTTTTCAAACTCCCGAGATCATAAAATATTTTGTATGAGATTCATGGTTCTATTCCTATCTTTTATAAATCAAACAGTTTTGATTTAGTGTATTATCTCGGGAAATATATTCAAGATTTTTATATTTTTGGAGTATGTTGCATATGGCTTGTATTTTCTGTTATATACTTGCACTAGCAAAACAGTGGAGTTTTGCTAACCCCCGAGTATTCGGGGGGTGGATGTCTGTATTGGGTCCAGGTACTTGCAGGTAGCTGTGGAGCGAATCACAAGATCGATACGAAGGATGATGGGAGACGAAGATACTAATCACGTGAAGACCAATTGTAGAGTATTTGGTAGAGTCGTGTTGGTTATCCCTCCGATGTGTTGTTACCCCAATTTATGGGAGTGTTATTGTATTTCAGCCCCTGTGTGGGAATGAGTTTTGGGAAAGAATCTTGTATGTAATGTTGTGTGTGTTGTGACAAACGGCCAAATCGGTCTAATGGTCCTTTATGTAGCCATGTCGGCATGTGAAGTGATGCATTGTTTTGTATTTAGCGTGGTAGATCCTCGCGGAGAGGGTCTGCGGCGCTGTAATATTCCCGAGTGGTTTGGGGGTGTTACAGTATTGGTAGTATGGAGATGTGGGTACGTGGAGAATTTGGGCGGCTCCACATCGGGGGCCGCGACCTTGCATAGGTCAAGCACTAGCGGCGCAACACGCACGGGGTCCCGTGCGGCTGGAGGATGGGATGCGACCGTGGGAGTAGGGGCACCGTGACGGCTATCTACGAGCGGTGGCGAGTATCTGCATCGCAATGTTGCACGGTTGAAGGCTGGCGGCTGTGGGGTGGGAATCGTCGGGTTAGTGGTGTGGTGGCGGCGAAGAGAGGGGGTGTTGCGGCTGTAGACTGGCGACGACGGTACTGGGGGTTGGATGTGTATGCCTGAATTTGTGGGGTGAATTTCCGAACGAAATGCTTTGTGATTTTTTGCCATACCTTCAGCTTGGGTTTATGCATACATAAAGGATTGGTTTTCAGATCCTGCCACCAGATGGCGGCGCAACCACGGAGGTTCTTTTTTGCTAACGAAACTTGGTTGTCCGATGGTATGTTGGCGGCGGTGAAGAATTTTTCACAAGCCTGGAGCCAAGCGATGCTGACCTCTGATTTTGAAGATCCATGAAACTCTGGTATGTCTTGGTGTTGGACCGGTTCGTGAGGCCTAGTGTTCCGTCGTGGAGGCATCACAAGAATTGTGACCGACTCTGGATAGAAACTGATGCATATAGAAGCGTGAGTATTAGATACGATAAACGAATACTTTTATTGATTCAATGAATACCAACTGAATACTTTCATTGATTCAATGAATACTTTCATTGATTCAGTGAATCTGTTGATTCTTTGAAGAATACCAGAAGAACACGATAAAATGGATAAAACCCAATATTTTTAATTCATCAAAGCAACTCCGCTTGGAGATAACATTACTACAGATTCGAGGACGATTCGAAGAGGGAGAGAATGATGGAGATAACATTGTATTTAATTATTTATAAAATATGCATACTTATAAATAATTAAATATTATCTTATCTCCGTCGTAAGGACCTCCATATGGTGTTCATTGATCTAGAGAAGGCTTATGATAGCATTACGCGCGATGTTATTTGGAGGAGTCTAGAAGAGATGAGGGTGTCGTTGCCGTTCGTTGGGCGATCCAAGACATGTACTCCCAAGCTAGTACTTGCGTTAGGACCCCAGTTGGTGACATCTAGTATTTCCCGGTTGAGATAGGGCTACACCAGGGGTCGGCGCTAAGCCCTCTTCTCTTCGCTCTAATCCTTGACGTCATCTCGTGGGGGATTCAGGATGACGTCCCGTGGTGCATGCTTTTTGCTGACGACATTGTGTTAGTGGCGGAGTCGAGGAGGGAGGTGAACTCGAAGTTGGAGCTATGCAGGTCTAAGTTAGAATCCCAGGACTTGCGTGTGAGCCGGTCTAAGACCGAGTATCTCTCGTGTAACTTTAGTGGTGAGGCCAACGAGGAAGAAGTAGAGGTAATGATTGCGGATCAGATCGTACCCCGTCCGGATAAGTTCAAGTATTTAGGTTCGATCATTCAGAAGGAAGGTGAGTGTGAAGATGATGTCACTCATCGTATCAAGACGGGGTGGCTAAGGTGGAGAGCAGCGGAAGGGGTCCTGTGCGACAAGAAAGTCCCTCTAAAATTGAAGGGTAAATTCTATAGAGCGGCAATCAAACCTGCAATGTTGTATGGCTCCGAATGTTGGGAGATGAAGAAGTCGCTTGAGAGCAAGTTGGAAGCGGCTGAAATGAGAATGTTACGTTGGTTGTATGGTCGCACAATGTTGGATAGAATCTAGAACGGGGTTTTCAGGAACGCGCTAGAAGTGGCGCCCATTTCATTGAAAGTTAGGGAAGGGAGATTGAAATGGTTTGGCCAAGTCCGCAGGAGGCACGCATCTGCTCCGGTGAGGAGGGTCGAGAGTTTATTGGTTACCGGTGAGAGGAGGAGAGGCAGACCGAGGAGGACGTGGGAGGAGCAGCTGAGATTAGATTTGAAGGCCTTAAACCTTTCCGAGACCTTGACTGTTGATAGGTGCTCTTGGAGGCGCTAGATCAGAGTTGCGGATTCTTTTGTAGGGCGCGGTGCTGCAGTTGAGAGCGTCAGGGTTGGGTTGTCTCGGTTAGGTTTGACCTAGAGAATTGCATTTTTTTTTACTTTTATTATATATTTTATCCTATTGCTTTTTGCGTGTAGTGTATTTTTGACAGGGAGATGTGCGCAAAGTCAACCTCTCTTCTGTTAGAGCAGCGTTCATCGAGAGTGCAGTTGCCAAAGTCCCCTTAGGTAAGTCTCATGTGAATTAATCCATGGGCTCAGGTAGGGTCTTAAGCTTTTTTTGTATCGTATGCTTCTTTGTATATATCACTCAATACTTTACTATGCACTAAGCTGGGGGTCTTTACGGAAACAGCCTCCCTACCGTAAAAAGTAGAGGCATGGTCTGCGTACACCTTACCCTCCCCAGACCCTGTCCTGAGCGGGATATACTGGGTATGTCTGGTTTGGTTTGATTTTCTTGTGTTTAACTTCATTGTTCACTGCCGATCGATAAGTCGTCGATTGTTCTCCGGTGAGATAGGAGTCGCTTTGTGACAACTCGGCATACATTTTCTCCCGCCAATTGCAATTTCCTTTTTGGCGGGACACGAAACAAATTCGCTGGTTAAGTTGGCGTTTTCGATAAGCTGGCTGCTGGTGTACGAGCAATGTTTATTAGTTTCAAATTTTTGGGCACATATTCCTAGGGGTGAGCATTCGGTTCGGTTAGCTAAAGACCGAACCGAAATATTTCGGTTCAGTATTCGGTAATGGTTTTTCTGCTTATTCGTTTTTCGGTAATTTTCGTTTTGTTACCGAAATAACCGAAATACCAAAATATTTAAAATTATATTTTATATTTTATATTTTATATTATATTCAATGATCCAACCGTACGGATATTTATATGTGATGTGCAGGGCCAATCGTGAGAGTTTGTCGAAATCTTGCATAAATCTTGAGCAATATTTGAAGCACAATGGGAATGCAGATATTATTGGAGATGATTTATGCACAGAATTATTGTGTTTACAGTCGTACTTTCAAGTGAAAAGTCGAGAGCAATAGATGTCCTCTTGAGCAATATTTGAAGCACAATTGGAATGCAGATATTATTGGAGATGATTTATGCACAGAATTATTGTGTTTACAGTCGTAGTTTCAAGTGAAAAGTCGAGCGCAATAGATGTCCTGTGCTATTTGAAGAGGGTGGATTGCTTCCCAAATGCTTATATTGCGTATAAGATTTCGTTAACCATTCCCGTTACGGTTGCACCAGCGGAAAGATCTTTCTCAAAGTTGAAGTTAATTAAGACCTATTTGAGATCAACAATGTTGCAAGATAGGTTAAACAGATTGGCTATGTTATCGATTGAAAGAAAACTGGTTGATGAGTTAGATTACAAGGACTTGATAAATATTTTTGCGTCTAAAACGGCTCGACGTGTTTTATTTAGATAAGGTAAAAAAATTTCTCCTTTTCAATTAATTCTCATTTGTTCCATTATTTTTTTTATTAGTTTATCTCTCGCTTATGAAGGGGCCCAATTTTTTCCTATCGCCTAGGACCTTGCGAAGCACAGGACCAGCCCTGGTGATGTCCATAGAAAATTAGAAAATTCCAAATTAACTTTATATGCTTTTATAATATAGCCACTGCTGCTGTAGACTGCTGGTGCAGTGGTGCGAGGATTAATGTATTACTTCCTCCTTCCATTTTATGTGACCTACTTTCTATTTTGGGATGTTCCAAAACTAATGAACCTACTATACTTACTATTTTTAAACAGTACTTTTCACTATTACACCCACTAACTTTACTCTTTTTTTTATTAAACAAATACTATAAATACTATTACACCCACTGCTTTTCTCTACCATCTCAATCTATTATTAAATATTAATAGGTCCCACTACTTTACCCACCTTTTATACAACTTTACTACTTTTTACTATCTTTTCTTAATCTCCGTGAAAGTCAAACAAGCCCACATAAAGTGGGAGTGAGGGAGCAGTGTTTAGTACTAACTACTAAACATCTCCGTTAAGTATTTAATGAATTGATGGTGCTGTTGTTGACCTGTTCCTCTTTGTCTTGATTGTTCCAAGCTATTGTAATAGTAAGATTTAAGAATTAAGAGTCGTGCATTAAGTCTGTTAACATTCAGATATTTGGTACCTCTGTTTTAAGTTTTCATTGGTCTTGTTTTGTACCATTTTATCTTTTTTTTTAAACAAAATGTAATTCGGTTTTTTAGTTCGGCATTCGGTTTTTACCGAAATATATATTTTGGTTCAGTAAAATAACCGAATTAAATTCAGTTTTTAATTCTGTATGGACATTTCACTCTATTCGGTATTCGATAACAGAAATATAATTCGGTTCGGATACCGTATTACCGAATGCACAGCCCTGCATATTTCATTGTAGATTGTAGGTTTAAAATTGTTATTTTTAAAAAGAATATTGTGAATGAAAAAATGTAAATAATATTATAATTCATAAAAGAAAAATTAAAAATAATAATTTATAATTTATAATTTATGTTCAAAGTGTAACACCCCCAAATCCACCTGGAAATATTACAGGCCGTAGACCATTCCCACGAGGATCTACTAGGCTAAACATAACCAAACGACCAACTGTTTGATAGGCTGGGAATCAAACAATATAACATAACGGACCATTAATGTCTAATACAAGTAAACTTCATGGACCGATGAGATCGCACAACTCAATTAAAAGGAAAATAACTCTTTACAACAATACTCACGCAGGGGTTGAAGTACATTACATCGGAAGACTAGTTACAACTTGACAGCACGACAAAACCAAATAAAACTCTCACTCTTGATTAGTATCACGGCCCATCATCTTCCATGCCGACCCTGTTACTACTCCCACGAACCAAGCATACCTGAAATGCATGAAACACATTTTCTCCATTTAAGGGGTTAACATTTGAAAAGCTAGTACAAGTATCAGATATACGAATTGTAACAAGCAAATGGCTACCACGAATAAGATACAACAATCAACTACCAAAACATTCCCGAGAGGTTTTAGTAAAAAAACAAGCTATGAAACATTTGAAAATAAAATCATCATCTCGGGAAATTTTTAGAATCACAAAGACTTTAGGACCTCGAGTCCTGGCTTTCAAAACCTTTTAGAATATCTTAGGGACTTAGCCCAAATCTCAATCCGTATATCAATAATTTACAGTATGAAAAATGTTTTCACAAATTTCGTGGGGCACGGCCCAACATTCTTTTCTTAAAAACATTCCTTTCAAAACTTTGATTGTCGAAACATATTCATGACACCGTGATCCACCGTCACGTGTCTCCGTATGTTCAACAACCCGCACGGATCTAACCACACATTAACCAAACTTAAACAATCTTGACACCGTGATCCACCATCACGTGTCTCCGTAGGTTCAACAACCCGCACGGATTAAACCAAACACAACAATAAACATAAACAATCATGACACCGTGATCCACCATCACGTGTCTCCGTAGGTTCAACAACCCACACGGACTAAGCCAAACACATAAACAACCAACAGTCCCGACTCCGTGATCCTCCATCACGTGTCATCGTAGGTCCCGTAGAACCCACACGGCTGGACGTACTGTGCCCTAAACCCATGATCCACTGACATGTGTTATCGTAGGCCTCGTCAGGCCTGTACGATTAGACCTCAGCACCTCACTAAGTTCTGATTCCGTGATCCTCTGCCACGAATCCTCGTAGGTCCCGTCAAGCCCACACGAGTTAACTTAGCGGCCACACACAACCTTAACATTCACGTTCACCAAGGCCACACAGTCAATCAATCATATTGATTACCATAACTGTACACACTCAACACACACAACAATCCAGCCATTAACATCAATAACACACAATCTGGCATAACTCATGATCGAAACACAACACATTGCACAACCACGTGTACAACCAACCAACAAGATTATCACAATCCTGCACACATAATACAACACACAATACACGTCCAAGCATAAAACCAATCCGTCACAATCTTCAAAATCATCATGATTCCTTGATCATGAACAATCAAGTACAACACAACCAACACGTAGTATTTACTACAATTAGTTTATGCTCATAACATAAGAAATATATATATATATATATATATATATATATATATATATATATATATTCACGGAGGTAAATCAACCATCGTAAATCTAACACGTAATCTCTATTCACAAGACATAAATCTTATAAACATGATACTTACCTCAATAATCAATACCGAACACTCCGACGAACACGGCTCGACCGGAAAACTATGAATACCTACAGCTTCCGCAAGACGCAATGAAAATACAATCACAACGAGGATCAAGACCAATAACAACGGGAATCATATCAAGCTGTCGAAGGAAAACTTACTCGAACATTTAATCAAACATTAAATGTTCACGATTCTTCAAGAACACCAAAATAACCTATCGGGTTGAACGAACCGAAGATATGGATCTACAATCCATAAAACATGATTAATAACATCATATAATATCACCGATTCATCAAAGTCGGACTAGAATCGAAATTAAGAACAAAACCCCCCAAAAAAGCAACTATAGGAAAATCAAGAAAAATACCTCGATCCGACGAAGAACAAGGATTAGAGGTTGATTAATCCACACTGGGAGCTCAAAAATATTGATGGATGATGATATCAGGCCAAAATCCATGCTTACACACCCTCAAGATCGCCCAAATTTCCAAAAATAAGAAAGGAGAGGAATAAATGACGAAAGTTGACCTCCGTAGTCCTATATATACTATCAACAATTAGAGCGCGCTATGGGCGTGTGTAACGTGTGCTATCGACTGAAAAACGCAGTCCAGAATCTTCTGCCAGTCTTTGTTAGTGCGCGCTAATCATTGCATTCGCGTGCGCAAATGAGGCAGTCCAGTAAAGGACAGAACGCTCTATCCCTAACAGTTAGCGCGTGCTAATAGATGCGTTAGCGTACGCTAATTATACACTATATGCTCACAGTGTATTCTTTGCTATTTCGACCATAACTCCTTCGTCCTGGCTCCGATTGACTCACGGTTTAAACCATTGGAAAGCTAACTTGATGCTCTATAACACTGTAAAGTTTCAGAATTTTGAGACTTGTCGATGGTGACCTTGCAAAGTCGACCCAAATGCACAACAATGATACTCCTCGACAAAACATCGATCATTCAACATGCAACGAAACACTAGCGGACAACACCAATGATCCAAATAAAAAACAAACAAATAAAAAAGCACGATATACGATCGCATGACTTACGCAACGACAAGTTGTACCCGACGAACACCACAACACGGTACATCATACCGTACACATCATAGGGAAAATTCCAATAATCATCAACGGAACAAAATAACCAGCACAACCAACAAATAATCCAAAGTAACCAGAAACGAAAATCACAGGTATTACATTCTCCCCACTAAAAATAAATTTCGTCCCAAAACTTAAACAAAACATCAAAACCCCACATAACAAGACAAATGCATTCAAGCAACAAAAATAATTCTGCACACAAGATTCAACCAACCAAACAATACACGCATCGTCCTTACCGGATACTGCTGGGCCCTCCGAGAGTAGGAGCGGAACCCCCGGTTCCCAGCCATACTAGCAACAGTCTCGCAATGCACCACTTGGTGCTCCACTGACCACACTCGAAATAATTAGCCAACGACTTCTTAAAGTTCGCACGAACGTGACTCGGAACATTATAGTTGAAACACCTCAGCAAACCACCGAGAATCAACGATACTGACTCGGAACTCTTTGATCCTCCGTCAAGGGAGAAAGTTCCACAAACGATCGACATCACATCTAAACCATACAGCACAATGTATCTTAACGCGCGCTAAGCCTACGATTGGCGTGCGTTAACTATATCATTTTGTCTGCCCATTCTAGTTAGCGTGCGGTAATTAGCACGTTAACGTGCGCTAACTGACATAATTCAAAAAGATTTATCCTCCACCCTTTTAGAAATTAAAATCACGTTTGATTTATAAATACAAAAATTTCAGGGTGTGAATGTTTTAAAATCATTCACTTGATCATTGGAAAATAGCACCAATACGCGAAAATTATTTTCTTAAAATTCTTTCAAACACGATAAAAGATTGTCAATGGTAACATTTTATAAAATGTCCCAAAATACTTTAAAACACAGCTTTCAAATACCGCCGCAAGGTTTTCATTTGAAAGAAGAAGAAAAAACACAAGGCCGACTTGTAAATTCATACCACTGTCAAAACCCACACTAAACTGCCATATGACTGCATCGTCAAAACATTTTTGAAAACTGATTTTCCATAATAGAATTACGTCTATGAAAGTTTTGTGATCCCATTAAAAAAACGCATGCAGCGGATACAATTATCAACAGGAATACGTCGGTTGCAAATAATAACAATTAGCCAGGCACAATCGATTTTCCAACACATGCCCATACGGCATTCAAAATCACCAGTTCAACAAGCGCAACTCGGGAACACTAATCTCAAACATATGTCAAACCATCTCTCCGAGTTTAACAGCATAACTAATGAACATCGATTCGAACACATGTAAAAACCGTCTATATGAGTTTCTCAAGAAACTCTATCGTCATTACGCTTCGAGGAACACATCAATGTTGAAGGTTTTCACATTATACTGCACCACTCGGTGTTCAAACCATCAATACATTTGGCTCAATACACATGTAGTACATAACAAGTACCGGAGACAGATTTCATCACACAACATGCACCTAAACGAAATCACGAAACATAAATATCTCATATAGAAGAGGAGACTTACGTCCACAGGTCGCACGAAGATAACGGTCACCCATGATACTAATCTCAACGATCAACATCGACAACACGGAGTTACAATGCGCAACTCAACTTGTCAATAGACAACTCAAACGATAGAGCAAAACGCGACTCGTCTCGATAGCCTAGGTTTCCACAACCTAAGATCCGATACCATAAATGTAACACCCCCAAATCCACTTGGGAATATTACACGTCGTAGACCCTTCCCACGAGGATCTACCAGGCTAAACATAACCAAACGACTAATTGTTTGACCAGCCGGGATCAAACAATATAACATAACGGACCATTAATGTGCAATACAAGTAAATTTCACGGGCCGATGAGGTCGCACAACTCAATTAAAAGGAAAATAACTCTTTACACAAATACCCACGCAGGGGTTGAAATACATTACAGCGGAAGACTAGTTAAAACTTGATAGAACGACAAAACCAAACCAAGCTCTCAGTCTTGATTAGTATCACATCCCATTATCTTCCATGCTGACCCTGTGACTGCTCCCACGAAGCAAGCATACCTGAGATGCATGAAACACATTTCCCCCATTTAAGGGGTTAGCATTTGAATGGCTATCACAGGCATCATGCTATATGAACTGTAACAAGCAAATATCTACCATGAATCAGATACGACAATCAACTACCAAAACATTTCCAAGAGGTTTTAGTAAAAGAAAACAAGCTATGAAACATTTGAACATAAAATCATCATCTCGGGAAATTTTTAGAATCACAAAGCCTTTAGGACCTCGAGTCCTGGATTTCAAAACCTTTTCGAAAATCTTAAGGACTTAGCCCAAATCTTAATCCGTATATCAATAATTTACAGTACAAAAATATTTTCACAAATTTCGTGGGGCTCGGACCAACATTCTTTTCTTAAAAACTTTCCTTTCAAAACTTTGATTGTCGAAACATAATCATGACACCGTGATCGACCGTCCCGTGTCTTCGTAGGTTCAACAACCCGCATGGATCAAACCACACATTAACCAAACTTAAACAATCTTGACACCGTGATCCACCATCACATGTCTCCGTAGGTTCAACAACCCGTACGGATTAAACCAAAAACAAAAATCAACATAAACAATCATGACACCGCTATCCACCGTCACGTGTCTCCGTAGGTTCAACAACTCGCACGGACTAACCCAAACACATAAACAACCAACAGTCCCGACTCCATGGTCCTCCGTCCCATGTCACCGTAGGTCCCGTCGAACCCACACGGCTGTACATACTGTGCCCTAAACCCATGATCCACTGCCATGTGTTATCGTAGGCCTCGTCAGACCCGCACGATTGGACCTCAGCACCTCACTAAGTTCTGATTCCGTGATCCTCTGCCACGAATCTTCGTAGGTCCCATCGAACCCACACGAGTGAACTTAGCGGCCACAGACAACCTTAACATTCACGTTCACCAAGGCCACACAGTCAATCAATCACATTGATTACCATAACTGTACACACTCAACACACACAACAATCCAACCATTAACATCAATAACACCCAATCAGGCATAACTCATGATCGAAACACAACACATTACACAACCACGTGTACAACCAACCAAGAAGATTATCACAATCCTACCCACATAATACAACACAATACATGTCCAAGCATAAAATCAATCCGGCACAATCTTCACAATCATCATGATTCCTTGATTATGAACAACGAAGTACAACACAACCAACACAGAGTATTTACTATAATTAGTTTATGCTTACAACATATGAAATATATATTCACGGAGGTAAATCAACCATCGTAAATCTAACACGTATTCTCTATTCACAAGACACAAATCATGTAAACATGATACTTACCTCAATAACCGATACCAAACACTCCGACAAACAAGGCTCGACCGAGAAACTCTTAATACCTACAACTTCCACAAGACAGAACGAAAACACGATCACAACGAGGATCAAGACCAATAACAATGGGAATCATATCAAACTGTCGAAGGAAAACTCACTCGAACATTTAATCAAACATTAAATGTTCACGATTCTTCAAGAACACCAAAATAACCCATTGGGTTGAACGAACCAAAGATATGGATATACAATCCATAAAACATGATTAGTAGCGTCATATAACATTAACCGATTCATCAAAATCGGACTAGAATCGAAATCAAGAACAAAACCCAAAAAAATCAACTTTAGGGAAATCAAGAAAAATACCTCGATCCGACGAAGAACAAGAATTAGAGGTTGATTAATCCACACTGGGAACTCAAAAATATTCATAGATGATGATATCAGGCGAAAATCCACGCTTACACACCCTCAAGATCGCCCAAATCGCCAGAAGGAAGAAAGGAGTGGTAGAAATGACGAATGTTGACCTATGCAGTCCTATATATATACTGTCAACAATTAACGCGCACTACGAGCGTGTGTAGCGTGCGCTATCGGCTAAAAAATGAAGTCCAGAACCTTCTGCCAGTCTCCGTTAGTGCACGCTAATCAAAGCATTAACGTGTGCAAATGAGACAGTCCAGTAAAGGACAGAACGCTCTGTCTCTAACAGTTAGCGCGCGCTAATAGATGCGCTAGCGTGTGCTAATTATACACTATATGCTCACAGTGTATTCTTTGCTATTTCGACCATAACTCCTTGGTCTGGACTCCGATTGACTCACCGTTTAAACCATTGGAAATCTAACTTGATGCTCTATAATAATGTAAAGTTTTAGAATTTTTAGACTTTATAAGTGCCGATGGTGATCTTGCAAAGTCGACCCAAATGCACAACAACGATACTCCTTGACAAAACATCGATCGTTCAACATGCAACGAAACACTAACGAACAACACCAACGATCCAAATAAAAAACAAACAAATAACAAAGCACGACATATGATCACATGACTTACGCAACGGCAAGTTGTACCCTACGAACACCACAACACGGTACATCATACCATACACATCATAGGGAAAATTCCAATAATCATCAACGAAATAAAATAACCGGCACAACCGACAAATAATCCAAAGTAACAGGAAACGAAAATCTCGGGTATTACACAAAGTACTTTAAAATATGTGCATATATTTTCATTGTCAAATATTTTACAACGGAGGAAATACTATAACTATAAAGGTTAAAATATTTTTAATTTTACTTAAATAACATTTTTTCTGTATAATTATCATGTTCGGTTTATGCCCGTCCCCTTCAAATTGTATTTATAAAAATCATTCAAATGCTAATATCAAATATCAAATAAATAAATCAAATATTGATCCTAAAAATATATAATTATACTTAAATAAAATTACATCTAAAAATATTGATATGCATATTTAATTATTTTTTCATTTTTTTTGTAAGATTAGTTTTTGTGATAATATAAAAAATATGTTTATTTCATATATTCATCATAATCATTATCATATCACATCGCACGGTGTGCCCATATATATTTATCGAGAGAATGATGATGCTTTCTCCTTTTGCCAAAGAAACATAACTGAACAGGAGAGCATTATTCTACTATGTAACATACAAAACATAGTGCAATAGACGTCATTTAGTTTGGACGTAACATACGAAAAAATATTTTACTATGTAGTACGAGAACACAATATGTGGATAATTATAATATATAAAATGAAAAACAACCTTTAATTGTTGCGAAAATGTTTAAATCTAGACCAACGAGATTATGAAGAGATGTGTGCTGGTTCATGAGATGTGAGGGTTTATGTAACATAAAAAATATAGTGTAACATTCGTCATTTAGTTTGAACGTAATATACTACACATTATTTGACTATGCAGTATATGTAATACAATGCAATTAAAAAGTTAATGTGGATAATTGTAATATAGAAAAATAAAACTCAACCATTGATTGTTGCGAGATAGTTTAAAGTTAGACTAACGAGATTATGAAAAGATGTGCGCTAGTTCGTGAGGCGTGGGGGTGTAGGGAATCATGTGACATATAATGCCATAGATACCAAATATGATGGAGGTGGTCAAGAAAGAAATTTTAAAGCTTTTAGCGTAGGGTTTGATCTATCCAGTTGCGGTTAGGGAATGGGTTCTTCACATACCTTTAGAAGAGGATAATGATAGGCCAAATATTTGGTGTATTCAACTCCAGTGATCCCCAGATTCCCATCATTGGTCGTGTGCTGCAATGAGCTCTAAGTAAACTCCATAGAAGTTGAGTAAAGTGTAGAGCAGAAAACAAAAAGTAAGAAACTGGAAATCCTAGTTATATAATAAGTCGGTCTAATACAAGTCAGTAAAGATAAAGGAGGTCTTGAATAAACCCCACATAGGTTGAGTAAAGTGTACAAGAGAGAAGAAAAATTAGGCAACTGAAAATTCAAGGATGAGAGCCCAAAGCTATACAAATTTACTTTGTTATGTTTATCTGCAGATTTAAAAAGTTCCCAAAGTTCTATTATTTATCTGACTTGAGGAACAATTTCAAAAACAGAACCAAACCAAGCCATACGAAACCAAACAAGTGGTGTCGACTATATGGATATGATATCTCCAATCAAGCTTACACTGGATCATCGCTTCTGTTAAGTTTATATGCTGCTTGTCCTTTCTAATAATTGCTCTCCAACTCTCCTCTCTTCTTTTTGTAATATCCGTGTTTTCTATTTTTTTGGCAATTTCTATTTTTGGTGTATGTTCGTTTCGGTCAACTCGCTTGACAGTGTTTTGGAATTCTGAATCTATTTTGTTCTTGGAGTTTCTCCGTTTGGACGAGTTTCGATGACCTTTTTACGTATTTTCGTCTTGAGTTATATTTTATCACATGTGTATCTGATTCTCGTAAAACTCGTTCGATTTCATCATTTTCTTATTTCCATGAGTTCGTATGGTTGGGTGGAGCATGTTGTGAGTTTCGGATTGTTAATCCGACGTCGTATTGTGATTTTCGGATGTTTCGGCCGTTTCGTAATTTCCTATAAGTTTAGGAAATTTGTTCCTTGTTCGACTTTGGTTGTGTACCTCAGACCGTTTCGGGTTATTGGATTGTTTCTCGTTGTGTGTAATTTTCTCGGACCATTGGGTCGGCATATCGTGTTTTGGTTTGCCGTCTTTTTCCGTTTTGGTAGCGTCGTCGAGTGTTAAGAGGCTGTCTAGCCTGACCTGTGCAAAACGGCGCAAGACCCGCGGCATTCTGCGCCGTGTGCAGGCGCCGTGTTGCCTGGTGCCTGGCCGCTTGCGAAACGGCGCAAGACCCGCCGCATTTTACGCCGTGTCTGTGCGCCGTGTCGCACAGGGGTCGCCCGCTGACCCGCAATACGGCGCTGAACACGGCGCTATTTAGACCGTTTATTGCGCCGTGTTCTGTCCAGTATATAAAGGACAGACGGGTGTTTTAACCCCATTTCTTCCTTTTTCTCCCATTTTTCCACTTCTCCTTGGCGATTTCGGGCGATCTCCCTTAGATATTACCTTCCATCATCTTATTACTCAGAATTGGACATTTTAGCACGAACCAATCATCTTCCTTCCACCATTCCATCGTTGAATTGAGGTAATTGGACATTATACCTAATTTTAGGGTTCTTGGCTATTATTCATTTTTCCTTTCATTTTTGCTTCGATTGTTGATGAATTATAGTTGGGTAACCGTGGTTTTATGTTTTCCTAGAACTTTAGCGGATCAATTCCAAGTTTTTCCCTTCGTTGATCGAATTTGAACCTTATGCCTTCATAGTGTTCGGCGTATTGTCCCTTAGGGTAGAATGCCGACTAATTCGTGATTTCTCAGTGGAATTGTAGTTGATTGAGTCTCTATTGTTGTTAGGATCAGATTTGTGAAGATTGTTCGGACCAAAACCTTTCCTTTCGCCATTTTCTTCGCATCGTGTCATCCAAGGCAAGTACATGTATTATATTTCATTATGTGTGTACGGTTTTGATGCGAATGATGTAAACTGGATTATTGAATGATTGTGATGGTTACTTTTCCACCCGGGGATGACATGTGGCCTCTGGGGGCCGATACTAATGGGTACGGCCATGGAAGTGGACTTGGGTGCGTGCGTTGATGTTCTTCCACCTGGGGATGGTTCGACGGGACCTCTGGGGGCCGATACTAATGGGTACGACCGCAGAAGTGGTTTCTCACCTGGGGACGGTCCGACGGGACCTCTGGGGGCCGATACTAATGGGTACAGTCGCGAGTTAGCAAGCGTGGATCTTTGTGATGTGGAAAACTTGATGATATACTGTTTTGATGTAAATGTGATATTCCAGAATATTGATTTTCAAAATTATTTTCCTAATGGTTTGTTTGCGTTGAATCGTGTATGTATATAATGTTGTGTAAGTGTGTACTTGCACTAGCTATTCGAATGCTAACCCCTTAAATGGAGGAAATGCGTCTTATGCATTTCAGGTACTGGTCGATCTGAGGAGCTGGCACGGGATGCGCACGCAAAGGATGGACCAGCATGATGATGAGCCTCGAGTCCATTTTATTTTTCTTTATTGGTTAAAGTCCCCTGCGTGGGCAGTGGATTTACTGTAGTTACATTTTTCGTTATTGGATTAAAATATTTTGGCCGAGGCCACGACCCTATTTTACTTGATGACCGTGTCATATGGGATTTCATATTCAGTTGGTGTGTTATGTGTTAGCCTGGTAGACCTCATGAAGGTTCTACGCCGTGTAATGTCCCATTTGTGATTTGGGGTGTTACATTTATGGTATCAGAGCCTAAGGTTTTGAATGCCTAGGCTGTCGGTTAATATTGGGTCTGTCGGTTGCGTCGTTAGAGTCAGTCGTTGATCCTAATATCATAATGCTACCGTCTTTTCGTGCGACCTGTGGCTGTAAGTCTCCTCAAACTCTTATACTTCTAGAATTCGTTTTCTTGCGTTGTTCGGAATTGAGAATTGTGATACCAACCTTGTAGATTGTGAATCTTTCTGATCGTGTTCTTTTCATATTTTTCTTCAGTATGTTGAGAGGTCGTGGTAGACCATCTAGGGGACGCGGCCGAGGCCGTGGTCGTGGTGCTAATAATGAGGAAGGATCACTTTCTCAGTCCTCTGCGGATTCGGCTTATTCAGTTCCGTCGGGTAATAATGCCGACGCCGGGGCTACTGCCGTACTTCAGCAGTTAGTAGCCCAGCTTGCTCAGATAGCTCAGGGTGGACGCCAGAATCCGCCCCCGACACCTGAAGAGGAAGCTAGTAAGTGGCTTCAGACGGTGACTAAGATGCACCCTCCTCGTTTCTCCGGATCTTCTGACTCCCTCGGTTGGGAGAATTGGCTCTTTCAGTTGTCCAGGACCTTTGATGCCGTAGCTTGTCCCGAAGACAGGAGGGTACATATTGCCCAGTACCTCCTGGATAAGGAAGCTGCGGAATGGTGGGAGGCTGTGGCGCCCAGAGACCGTCGAGCCACTTGGGAGGAATTCAGGGCTGCTATGGAAGCAGAATATTGTCCGCCGCCAGTCAAACAACGCAGGATTGTGGAGTTCTTCACTGCCACACCCCAGGATGTGCCGATTTCTCAGGCCATTATCTCTTACAATTAGCAGTTGGGTTTCGTGAAAGATCAGGTGAGGACTGAGGCTGACAAAATCCGTTACTTCAATATGCGCATGAAGCCGCATATCAGGCAGAGTATGGCACCGCTCATGTGTGCCACTTTGAAGAAATACCAGGATCGCGCTCTAGCGATCGAGATGGCTGCCCCGTAATCAGAGTCGATTTCAGAAGCTAGGAAGCAGAAGACTAATGGCGGATTCTCGGCCGGTAAGGGTGGTCAGTTTTCGAGGTCTCGATCTGCTCCTACATCTGGGAAGAGGCCGTTTCATCAGGCCGGTGGATCTCAGGGTAACCGTTCGGTCCAGTCTGTTGCACCTGGCGGGAGAGTTTGTTTTAATTGCAGTCAGCCCAAGCACGTGATGAAGGATTGCCCATTTTCGTTAGTTACTTGCTTTACTTGCGGACATACCAGGCATCGGGCAGGTCATTGTGAGAGGGCCACCAGGGCCGCTAGAGTTCCGACTACCACCGCCGATCAGAGGGAGCACAGCACCCCAGCTACTCATGTTCCGCAGAGTTCGGGCCGTGGTAGGGGTCGGGGTCAGCCGGATCGCCATACAGTGTCGAGTTCGGGTTCAGTTCACCCCCGATTGTATCAGATGAGGCGCATAGAGGAGGCAGACGTTATGGTGACGTCAGGTACCACTCAGATCCTTACTCATCCAGTTTCAGTGCTTTTTGATTCGGGTGCTACCCATTCCTTTATTGCTTCGGATTGTGTGAGTCGTATTGGCTTTGACTGCTTGTTTGAGTGTGAACCGTTTGTAGTGGGTACGCCCAGTGGGGATCGTATGGTTGGGGACCGGGAAGTTAGGGATTTCCCAATGAGGATCGGGAGCCGGGATTGGCCCTCGAATCTCATTGTTATAGACCTTAAGGGTGAGGATTTGATCCTCGGGGACGATTGGTTGGATCGTCACGGTGCTATCATGAACTATCGGACTCGTACCATTTCAATAGTGGCCGAGGACAGCACCGAGCATACTCTCGTCGATTGTAAGCCGGGTAGATCAGGGAGTGTGATTAGCGCCTTGAAGGCGATGAAACTTCTGAACCAGGGTTGTGTCGGCTACTGGTGTTATGCTCTAAAGGCGGAAGAGGGTGGAGTTGATTTGTCGTCAATTCAAATTGTTAGTGAATATCCCGACGTATTTCCGGATGACTTGCCGGGATTACCACCACAGTGAGAGGTGGAGTTTCCTATTGATCTAGAGCCGAATGCGGCCCCTATTTCTCGAGCGCCGTACCGTATGGCACCGTCGGAGATGTTAGAGTTGAAGAATCAGTTGGAAGAGTTGTTAGATAAAGGGTATATTCGACCGAGCGCATCGCCTTAGGGTGCGCCTGTACTTTTTGTTAAGAAGAAGGATGGATCGCTTCGTTTATGCATCGACTATCGAGAATTAAACAAATTAACCATCAAAAATAAATACCCTTTGCCCCAGATTGACGACTTGTTTGATCAGCTTCACGGGGCGACAGTCTTTTCGAAGATTGATTTGCGATCGGGCTACTACTAGTTGAGTATTCGGGACAACGATATACCGAAAGCTGCCTTTCGGACGAGATATGGCCATTACGAGTTTGTGGTTATGCCTTTCGGGCTAACAAATGCCCTAGCAGTGTTCATGCAATTGATGAACAAAGTTTTTATTGAGTATCTGGACAAATTCGTAGTCGTCTTTATCGATGACATTCTTATCTATTCACGGAGTCGGGAGGAGCGCGCCTTACATCTCCGGATAGTATTAGACATTTTGAGAGCTGAGCAGTTGTATGCGAAGTTCTCTAAGTGTGAGATTTGGCTCGAGGAAGTGATGTTCCTCGGGCATGTGATTTCAACAGAGGGAGTTCGGGTAGACCCGCAGAAGATAGAGGCAGTGATGGCTTTGGAGCCGCCTAAGAATGTGAAGGAGGTGAGGAGTTTTCTGGGTCTTGCCGGCTATTACCGTAGATTTGTTGAGGGATTTTCTAAGATTGCTAGACCGCTAACTCAGTTGCTCCAGAAGACTCAGAAATTAGAGTGGACCGCAGACAGACAGGGTAGTCTTTACGAGTTGAAGAGACGACTAACTACCGCACCCATGTTGGCATTGCCTCAGGGGAATGAAGATTTCGTGGTATATAGTGATGCTTCGGGTCTCAGGCTCGGATGTATTTGATGCAAAGAGATAGGGTTATTGCTTATGCGTTCCGCCAGTTGAAACCCTATGAGGTGAATTACCCCGCGCACGATTTGGAGTTAGCTGCGGTCGTTTTCGCCTTAAAGATCTGGAGGCATTATCTCTATGGGTCGTCGTGTAAGATATTTACGGATCACAAGAGTTTGAAGTATATCTTCAGTCAGAAAGAGTTGAATATGAGACAACATAGGTGGTTGGAGCTAATTAAAGATTACGACCTCGAGATACTTTATCATCCGGGTAAGGCTAACGTAGTGGCTGATGCGTTGAGCCGAAAGCCGATGGCGTTAAAAATGTTAGAGGTACTTACACCACAGAGTAGGATCCATCGAGATTTTATTTGTCAGAATATCGAGGTTTGGGTTCAGAGAGTTCAGGGTTAGTTATGTGCATTGGAGATCACTTCGTCCTTGACTGATGATATCAAGGCGAAACAGTATGATGATCTATTTTTAGTCCAGTTGAGGGAGGATGTGAGGAAGGGGAAAGCCCCTGGATTTGTGGTTCAGGACGATGGAGTTTTGAGATTTTGCGGTAGACTATGTGTACCGAGTGTTACTGAGCTGAGACAGAAGATCTTGAGTGAAGCTCATACCACACCTTACTCCATACATCCTGGTACGAGCAAAATGTACAAGGATGTGAGGAGTAACTACTGGTGGAGTAATTTGAAGACATATGTTAGCGAGTTTGTGTCGAGGTGTTTGACCTGTCAGTAGGTTAAGATCGAGCATCAGCGACCCGCGGGGCTTTTGCGATAACTTCCTATCCCGGAGTGGAAATGGGAGGATATTTCTATGGATTTCATTACCAGTATGCCTAAGACTCGGACTGGAATGAACATGATTTGGGTCGTTGTTGATCGACTGACCAAATCAGCTCATTTTCTGGGTATTAAGGACACTTGGGGGCCAGAGAGGCTATCAAGAGTGTTTATTACGGAGATTGTGAGGTTGCATGAGACCCCTAAGAGTATTGTTTCGGATCGTGATGGCCGGTTTATATCACATTTTTGGCAGGCTGTTCATAGATCCTTGGGGACCAAGTTGAGACTCAGTACATCCTACCATCCTCAGACAGATGGACAGTCTGAGCGGACAATACAGACGATGGAGGATATGTAGCGAGCCTGTGCTTTAGATTGGAAGGATGATTGGGAGTCGCACTTGCCATTGATTGAATTCACGTACAACAATAGTTGGCACGCCTCGATCAAAATGGCACCATTTGAGGCATTGTATGGTAGGAGGTGCAGGTCGCCGTTGTGTTGGGATGATGAATCCGAGCTAATTGGCACTGAGCCCGATATGGTAGTTGAGATGAGAGAGAAGATTTCTCTGATTCCCGATAGGTTGCTGACGGCCCAGAGTCGACAGAAGTCTTATGCCGATACACGTCGCTGGCCGTTGGAGTTTGAGGTGGGAGACCATGTGTTGCTTAAGGTGTCGCCGATATGGGGAGTTTACCGCTTCGGTCGGAAGGGTAAACTTAGTCCGAGATTTGTTGGGCCATTTGAGGTTATAGAGAGAGTTGGAGGGCTTGTATATCGGTTAGGCTTGCCGCCGTCCCTGAGCCACGTACATAACGTATTTCATGTTTCCCAACTTAGGAAGTACGTACCGGACCCTAGCCATATTATTGATTTTGGAGAGATCGAGTTGGGGCCCAACATTACCTTCGAGGAGAGGCCGATTCAGATCTTAGAGCGTCGGGTGAAGCAACTCAGGCACAAAACCATTCCTTTGGTTATAGTGCAATGGTTGAGGCATGGATCCGAGGAAGCCACGTGGGAGACGGAAGAGAGTATGAGGTCGAGATACCCCGAGTTAATCACGTTGTAAGTTTCGGGACGAAACTTATTTTTAGGGGGAGAGAATGTAATATCCGTGTTTCTATTTTTTTGGTAATTTCTATTTTTGGTGTATGTTCGTTTCGGTCAACTGGCTTGACACTGTTTTAGAATTCTGAATCTATTTTGTTTTTGGAGTTTCTCCGTTAGGACGAGTTTCGATGATGTTTTTACGTATTTTCATCTTGAGTTATATTTTATCGCATGTGTATTCGATTCTCGTAAAACTCGTTCGATTTCATCACTTTCTTATTTCCATGAGTTCGTATTGTTGGGTGGAGCATGTTGTGAGTTTTGGATTGTTAATCCGACGTCGTATTGTGATTTTCGGACGTTTGGGCCGTTTCGTAATTTCCTATAAGTTTAGGGAATTTGTTCCTTGTTCGACTTTGGTTGTGTACCTCGGACCGTTTTGGGTTATTAGATATTGTTTCTCGTTGCATGTAATTTTCTCGGACCATTGGGTCGGCATATCGTGTTTTGGTTTGTCGTCTTTTTCCGTTTTGGTAGCGTCGTCTGGTGTCAAGAGGCTGTCTGGCCTGACCTGTGCAAAACGGCGCAAGACCCGCGGCATTCTGCGCCGTGTCTGTGCCCCGTGTTTCCCAATGGTGCCCGCTGCCTTGCGAAACGGCGCAAGACCCGCGGCATTTTGCACCGTGTATGTGCGCCGTGTCGCACAGGGGTCACCCGCTGACCCGCAATACGGCGCTGAACACGGCGCTATTTGGACCGTTTGTTGCGCCGTGTTCTGTCCAGTATATAAAGGACAGACGGGTGTTTTAACCCCATTTCTTCCTTTTTCTCCCGTTTTTCTACTTCTCCTTGGCGATTTCGGGCGATCTCCCTCAGATATTACCTTCCATCATCTTATAACTCGGAATTGGGCATTCTAGCATGAATCAATCATCTTCCTTACACCATTCCATCGTTGAATTGAGGTAATTGGACATTATACCTAATTTTAGGATTCTTGGCTATTATTCATTTTTCCTTTCGTTTTTGCTTCGATTGTTGATGAATTATAGTTGGGTAACCGTGGTTTTATGTTTTCCTAGAACTTTAGCGGATCAATTCCAAGTTTTTCCCTTCATTGATCGAATTTGAACCTTATGCCTTCATAGTGTTCGACGTATTGTCCCTTAGGGTAGAATGCCGATTAATTCGTGATTTCTCAGTGGAATTGTAGTTGATTGAGTCTCTATTGTTGTTAGGATCAGATTTGCGAAGATTGTTCGGACCGAAACCTTTCCTTTCGCCGTTTTCTTCACATCGTGTCATCCAAGGAAAATACATGTATTATATTTCATTATGTGTGTACGGTTTTGATGCGAATGATGTAAACTGGATTATTGAATGATTGTGATGGTTACTCTTCCTCCCGGGGATGGCATGTGGCCTCTGGGGGCCGATACTAATGGGTACGGCCACAGAAGTGGACTTGGGTGCGTGTGTTGATGTTCTTCCACCTGGGGACGGTTCGACGGGACCTCTGGGGGCCGAAACTAATGGGTACGGCCGCGGAAGTGGTTTCTCACTTGGGGACGGTTCGACGGGACCTATGGGAGCCGATACTAATGGGTACGGCCGCGAGTTACCAAGCATGGATCTTTGTTATGTGGAAAACTTGATGATATACTGTTTTGATGTAAATGTGATATTTCGGAATATTGATTTTCAAAATGATTTTCCTAATGGCTTGTTTGCGTTGAATCGTGTATGTATATAATGTTGTGTAATTGTGTACTTGCACTAGCTATTCGAATGCTAACCCCTTAAATGGGAGAAATGCGTCTTATGCATTTCAGGTACTGGTCGAGCTGAGGAGCTGGCACGGGATGCGCACGCAAAGGATGGACCAGCATGATGATGAGGCTCGAGTCCATTTTATTTTTCTTTAATGGTTAAAGTCCCCTGCGTGGGCAATGGATTTACTGTAGTTATATTTTTCGTTACTGGATTAAAATGTTTTGGCCGACCCTATTTTACTTGATGATAGTGTCTTATGGGATTTCATATTCAGTTGGTGTGTTATGTGTTAGCCTGGTAGACCTCATGAAGGTTCTACGGCATGTAATGTCCCATTTGTGATTTGGGGTGTTACACTTTTGACCCTGAAACCATACATGGATATTTAGCAGAGGGCGAGATGTTGATTGATAAAATATTAAACAGAACATCAAATGGATATCAAGTGTTTTTGTTTGCGGCATTGTTACACCTACGCAGACCCGGGCTCCATTCAGAGACTTTGTAAGGCCATGTCAGGTTCGCAGTCGATAAACTCAAATATATAATATCATTAAAAGGCTATGTTTTTAATGAAACCAAGATATTCATATAACAGAAACACCCGAAATTATAGGGAGAACCTCAAATGAAATGCAGAAGCAATCAAAGCATATAGGTCAAATCCAAATAAAGAATACAGACATAAACAGAACCAAATCAGACAAGCTAAATACGAACTTGCATTCACCTTGAAAGAGAGACATAAATACTAAATACAAACCTAAATAAGTTAGTAGAGTTGATTCGTTTCTCTAAGCTGTTTTGTAACATGTTCCTCCACCGTAATGAAATTATAGCAACTAAATAAATAGTAAGAACATAAAAAGCTGGACAGATGGTTAGTATAGGTTTCCAAGCAAATTGAAATATGACCTAAAGTACATTACATATGAATGCAGATGCAGAAAAAATAACTGGGTGTACACAGTTCTGTTCGGCCAATTTCAAAAGGAGCACCCAAAAACAACACACTTTTTTAGGTGTGAGTCCTGTGGGCCCATGTCAAGTTGCGAGACGATAAACTCAAACATATAACATTTAAGTGGAACATCAAATAAATGTCATTGTTTTTGTTCGTGGCATTGTCACACCTACTTAGACCCAGGCTCTATTCAGAGATTTTATGGGGCCATGTCAGGTTTCCAGCCGATAAACTCAAACATATAACATCAATAGAGTGTCCATTTGGTTTTATGTACAGTACATCTAAGCATGAAACCAACGCCGACAAAAAAATCCTAAGTGGAATGTCAAATGAATGTCATTTGTTATTGTTCGTAGCATTGTTACACCTATTGAGACCCAGGTTCTAATCAGAGAATTTGTCGGGCCATGTCAGGTTTCTAGATGATAAACTCAAACATATAACATCATTAGAGTGTCCATTTGTCAACGCAATCTATTTATGCTCAATCATAATGGAAGCAATTGATTCATATAACAAAAAGCCTACATGCATGTAGTAACCTTGAAAGAGATAGTTAAATACTAAACACAGACCCTAACAAATTAATTGCATATCTAAAGTATAAATAGGTTGGGTCTGTAGGTAAAATAAATTTTTGTGAAGACAGAAATCAAGGAAATATTTCCTACCCTGAAAGATAAATGCAAGTTTAATATCAAAAGTTACTTGAAAATAGAGTAGCCAATCAGCTGTTGCTATCAGTGAAGAACACGAATCAAATGAAACTCAGCAAATTAATTGACGACTTGCTCATACATCTCGAGAGGCAGAACAAAGACTTTGTTTTTCGACAGTAGAAGTTATGTTCCTGTAGATGAATATAAATGATGAAACATATGATAATACAATTTATAAAAGAATGAGTTTTGTAATCACCCTGTTAAACATGTAATAACAGTATAAAAATCATTGTTTCAAAATCACATACCCCGTGACTAAATGTCAAGTTGCACGACTAATGCAAAAACCACACCCTCACTAAATACATCACAAAATATCTTACCAGCACAAACATTTGAAGAAATGTGAAATACTAACAAATAGTGGTAAATGAAATAATCTGCTCTTCATCTCCGCTAACATGGTAAATCTAAACTATATGTCAGGATATAGACAAACAAACTGATTAGACACTATTTTTGAGACCTACAAAAACAAGAAGAACAAAAATAATATTATAGAAATTCACACAAATTCACAAACACTAACCGAGCAGAAAACATAACCAAAACAATTGGAAAAGTAATCGATGTTGGGGCCTGTCCCCAGATGTGCAAAAATCATTCCTCCGTATAACAGCCTGTCACAAACATAAATACACACATATACCTAAACACACTACAAACTCCGCATACATATTTCATGTCATAGAATCAGAACATACAAGTACGTACACATAAAACCACAAAAGAAAGGCCAAAAGAAAGCACCACCTCATTTATAGCAGGTGAACATAATAAACTCGACCCACTGAATAAAGGGATAACAAATAGCAAACAAGAGATTTGTAAGAAATAAGACGCACAGACCCAAGCCTAAACCCTAAATCAAGCGGCCCCCAAATTAGGACAAACTAATCTCTGAAAAAAATAGCCTGCATGAATCTTTAGAAATCTCAGAAAATATTTACAACAAAATGGAAAACTAAGAAACAAATTTGCAACCCCAGAAAAATATCTGCACATGTATAGAGCCTAGATTGGCGAACCCCTTTGGCAGTACGGATATACCAAAGTAAAACACAAACGCACAAGCAAACATAACCATAAACAGAAGTAGAAAACAACCTGAGAAATGTTGAAAGAAGCAAATAGAAAGTTCCCAGTGGCAACGGTTCAAGGCGACGTCTACAGAATCAAAAGCTAAACCAGAAAATGAGGCAAACATAAAGAAATAAGAAGATGACTAAACAAAAAGAAGAAGAACGTTTCAGAAGCCAATTTAGGCAAACCTAACTGCCAACCAAAAACCTCACCAACCTGCACCGAAAGACCAGGAAGCATCAAAACATAGTTTAACACACAAAGAAATAACCACCGAGGTAACAGGACGAAATATAAAAATAAGCTCAATTAAACATGCACCTTATAACGGAAGTACGAAAAGAACACAAATCTGAAGAAGAAAACCAATAATAGTCAGTATAGACATCTACAAAAATATGATATGGATCCATTAATAATTTCAAGAATGATAGCAAAAACACATAATGTTAACAACAAAAAACAACCAAAACCGAAACCCCGAATAGATGCAACCAACAACTTTATATGCATACAATAAACACATGAAACAACACACATACACACTATAAACATTCAGCACAACACAAATCCATACCTACAAACATAAACACACACACACACACACACACACATATATATATATATATATATAACATGAACATACATACTACATATACACACAACACATGTTTTTAAACACCTTTAATAGGTAACCACAACTTTAATAGTTTGTAAAAATAATCTCTAGAAAGAAGTCCTCGGTCGTGCTGGGATTTCTTTCTACCAGCCAAGAAGACAAAGGTCCTCAACAATCTACCTTTTAAATTTTCACCTGGTTTTGATTCCCCTAATGATATTTCCTAAGAGATCATAAATACGTACAAAACAAATAAGTCAATAATAGATTCAGCACACTGAGTGTGAAAATCGCACAGGGAATAAAAAATGTTGAATATAAAAATTTCCCAGCAGAACAAGTTGAAAAGAAAATATTATAGGCAATAAGATAGCTACCAAGAATGAAAAAAAAATTAGACTGACCTAGGAAAACAGAGGTCGTAAGCATCAAAATCACGAAACATAATAAAGGGAAGGAAAAAGTTACTTGCAATAAAAAGAACAAGAAGAAATGAGAAATACATACAGTAGCAATATAAAAAAAGGGACTAAAGAACAAAAACCTAGATCGATCGAGGCCACAAAAGAGGCCACAAACATCAGAAAAAACTCCAAAGCGATCGAGGCAACACAACCCAATAGCCCCCCCAAAAAAAGAACCAAAAAACAAAACCCTAAATTGATCGACGACACAAATTAAGCAACAAAAGAGCAGAAAACATAACCAAAACATTTGGAAAAGTAATCGATGTTGGTGCCTGTCCCCAGATGTGGAAAAATCATTCCTCTGTATAATAGCCAGCGACAAACATAAACACACACATATACCTAAACATACTACAAACTCCGCAAATATATTTCATGTCATAGAATCAAGAGCACACGGACGGTACATAGTACACGATCCCTGAACACACAAGTACGCACACATAAAACCACAAAAGAAATGCCAAAATGAAGGACCACCTCATTTATAGGAAGAGAACATAATAAACTCGAGCAATAAATAAAGGAATAACAAATAGGAGACAAGAAATTTATAGGTTTGTTGTGCATTGAGCCTGCACAACAGTTTGGCAGGCCTCTGCGTACCTGCACCTGCACTTGGCAGGTATTGATACGGAGCCAAAATTGGATAAGACCTAGTCTCGGTAAGCACCCACCTCCAGAAGACACTCTTGGCAAAGAAAAAATGGTAACCGCAATTGCTACTAAAACTCAAGACCATAGTTGGCATCCTCCAACTTTTTGACCTGAAAATCTTTACTCTTCAAATCTTGTCCTAATTTTTCAACCTTCAATATTTTGAAATCATGAATTTTTTAAAGTAAGTTCGAGCCGATATAATGAACGAGAAGAAATATCCAGAACAACTAAAATGTCAAGAGGCTTTTAAACATGAGAATTTTCACTTGCTGCCATTACCATCTGTTTGTGTTTGAAGAGCTCAGCCTTGTCCTATTGCTTCTTTGTGGGACCCAACTCTATCCCGCGGACTCTGCTAGCGAGCAAATGGTCTCACTCAGATTGTTTTCGTTAGGACTGATTTGCACATACATCAAAGTCTTTGAATCTCCACCTGGAATTTAAAAGAGATCTTTATATTTTTAGCATTTACTTCTCGTGTCGATGGAAAGCACAATAAATATACGTAAGGCGAGTATATACCTAAAGAGTCTTGAAGCAAGTGGGTGAGTTTCGAGTTCCTACACCAAAATGAAAAGCAAAAATAAAAAAATTAGAAAGCAGAGTAGCAAATATAATTCTTTGTTGAAATATCAAACCACGAATGACTAATGATAAATGCCTTGGGTTATCTGTAATTTTAAATGAAAAGCGGGTCCTTTTGTAATTAGTTCAAACCTAAAAAGTTCTTATTTTTCCCTTCCTGTAATTATTAATATTCACTTTATTCACCTAAAATGAATGTGAGGGCTTCTAGTTGCAAGAGCCGATATCACGTCTCCGAGAGCTGAAAGTGATCTATTAATATTTTGAGTTTCTTTTAGTCTATCTCCTTGCACTTCTGTCCTAGCTACTCTCTCACTGCCAGCTAGGTCAACCAGTCACAACCTGCTTCTCATGCATTCTCCATTTATTAAGTTCTCTCCTTAAACTTTACACAATGCATGCTGCAATCAAGAAAGGGGAAAGAGAAACATATTTCCACATCAAACTACCTTCATTATGATAGCATAGAGTATATAGATTGTACTAATATGTAGGAGCGAAACTAATCAATGTGACCGGCTACCGTGTTCGTTCGAATTAGTCGATCCAACGGCTCTTAAATTACCGCCAGTCCGAAAGACTTCGCAAACCTCACTCACATTGTTCACGCGAGCTTCGACTAATCCCGGGACATGATGGCCTCCTTCGCCTACCTGTTTTATCTCGAGCCTGTATTTTTCCTCGATTTTTAGAGATCAAAAATAACATTCGCGCGAGTGTTACACATCAAGGGTGTGTGTGTAATTTTGAGAGATAGTTGGGTATCTTTTGTAATTACCAAAAATTATCATTATCAAAAAATTGATCTAAGCTTTTATTTTATACTACTGATCCAATACCTCTATGCACTTAAACCGGGCTGTGAATCCGAAACTAACAAATCCCTTATCTGCTCGTTGTAAACCTCCATCACACTCACCGACACTTCATATCGGAACATTTTCTTCCGTTCTTCGATAATGTCGAATAGCCTCTCGAGAGTTCTATAGTTAACCCCGCGTGCCTCATATGTTCCCTACATAGTGAAAGTCTTCCCAGTCCCCGTCTGCCCGTAGGCGAATATACAAATGATATATCCGGCCAGAACCGACATTGCAAGTGGCAACGTTTCCTCAAAAACATCAACTGGCACCAAGAAGCAAAACAGAAAGTAATGTGTATGTTAGTTGCATAGAGATAATTACATAACTGCACCTGAGGTTTATCCAGTTATCTTTCAATATCGCAAAAACCACCCTCCTGAGAAAGCAATACGTAAAAGATAAACAAATGACAAGGTAATAATTGTAATTTTGAAAGATAACTTTTTATTTTTTTATTTTTTTGGTAATTAGACTAAACCTTAGGGTTAATTTTTGTAAATTGATCCTACTATCGGTCAAGCATAGATAAAACCTCCGTCGCTTATTGATCCGATTCTCGTAATTGTTGTTCGGAACCGCCGTTTCGGGGTTGCCGTAAATCTATTATATATTATTATGCGTATTATGATGTTCCGTTTGATGTTTCGTTCGTGTTCCGTTGTTCCGGGACCGTTGTTATCGAGTGCCTAGCGCGCTATGTTCGTATTGTAGCACACGCTAAGTATACTTCAGTAGTGCACGATACACTTGTTGGTAGCGCGCGCTAGCGAGTCGAGCCCGGCAGTGGCAGTGAACCTGTTTCTGGTCTTTGTCCTCTGGACTAACAGATTAGCAAACGCTACGTTTTGTCTAGCGCACGTTGATGTTGAGGACTAGCACGCGCTAGGTGTCCAGTAGCGCGTGCTAACGCGATAGTCCAGTAGTGGGCAGTTTAATTCAGGACTTGGTCAGGTGTCCAGGTAGCGCACGCTATGGCCCGATAACGTGCGCTACCGAGAGGCTGTTAGCGCACACTAATTCTTGTTAGCACACGCTAACGGTCTAGAACTATAGGTTCTGGACTGGGGTGTTAACTTTCTGGACCCGGGGTATCAGACGATAGCGCACGCTAACTTTACATGTTAGCGCACGCTAATAACCTTCTAGTTATATAAACTAGAGAGTTGACCCGGAATAGTTCATTTCTTCTCCTTTTCTTTTCTCCGCCGAGAGTTGGGCAATTTGGGCGATTGGAAACTTGGAGTGGGGCAATTATCATTATTCTATTCAAGATCTTGAGTCTCTAACACCAGATTATCATCATTTAATCATCTTCTACCTCTTGAATCAAGGTAAATCTTCTAGAACACTATTTTGGGGGAGATTAGAGGGTTTTCACGTTTTCATCCAATTCGTTCCGTTTTGTGGGTTAATTCATGATGAATATGATTAATATTGTTGATATTCTTAGTTTTCCTACGGATTCATGGTATATTTCGTGGTTTTTGCGTAATCAAGAGGGTTTGGTTGTGGTCCGTCCTCGTTGTTGTTCTTGTACGAATATACATGAATCGTAGGCGAGTTTTCGGGTGTATTCCATTTCCGTATTCATTTAGAAATGGTTGTGATTATATTCTTCGAATCGTTAGGTTTGGTTTTGCTGGTTCCTTGCGGTCGTGTTTGATTCTTCCTTTCCGTTCATGTCACCATCTGTTGATCGAGGCAAGTACCCTTATAAACTTACAATCTTGACATGGTAGTATTGCATGAGAAATTGTGTGTGTGTGTGTGTGTATGCTCACTATGGGTTAGATCTGACGGGGTTTCGGTAGGGGTCCACGGAAGGGTGGATCCGCGAGCTTGCTTTTAACCACTACGGGTTAGACCCGACGGGGTCTCGGTAGGGGTCCACAGAGGGGTGGGTTCGCGGTTAATTGTGGTGCATTTTACAAATGTGTTTTGGATTATGTCGTTTCCGGAAATGTGTGTTTCAACTGATGTTTTCATGATTGCATGCATTGGCTATATGTGTAAGGTGTAAGTTGTTCAATTGGTTACTTGTACTAGCGTAATTGCTAACCCCTTTGGGGATCCGTTTTGGGGAAATTCGTTTTATGAATTTCAGGTCAGGTTCATCGAGACGAATGGGCGCTGGACCAGTACGCGGATGATGGCCGTGCGTGATGATTGTGCACGGGTGGTGTCTTATTGTTTTCTACCTTTTTTACCGTTTGTCAACTTGTAAACTAATAGAAGTACTCGAGTACTTAGGAGTTCCTGTTTGTTCAAATTGCAACATTATCTATTATGTTGTGTTGGATGGTTGTGTTGTGTTTGACCGGATGAACCGGGTGGATTATTTTATTTTGCGTCTTTATGACGAGGTGTTATTTTGTTGATTCCGCGAGTCGATGAGTATGTTGGACGTTTAGCCTGGTGGGTCCCATGTAGGGATTCACGGCGCTGTAATATACCTCGAATATCTTGGGGGTGTTACAGAAAATGGTATCAGAGCTCTAGGTTTATGGATACCTAGGCTTGTCAGTTTATTGAGTCTTGTTGTGTTTCGTTTTGCACATCGTCATCAAACTGCCATGATTCCGGTGCTTCGAGTGCTCGTAAGTTTTTCCTTACTCTGTTCCTTATTTCCTTGTATCGCACCTTTGATTCTCGATTTGTGATTGTTTTTCTTCTCGTACTTACCATCGTATGGCTTTTGCTACTTACTTAACACCAGTATGGATGCCGGAAGAGGCCGTGGTCTTGGTCGTGGTCGTGGACGTGGTCGGAGATGTGGGGCAGTCGGTGAGGCGGCCACGTCGCATTCTTCTGGAGTCGGCAGTACCGGTGACCATCATAGCCATGCTTCTACTCAGGATGGCGCCGACCTTGGTGTTGCGGCTGTTATGCAACAAATCGTGAATAAGATGGCGGCGATAGCTCAGGCAGTTCAGAACCCGAATCCGACCCATGCTGCTCGGGACGGAGCAGATCATTGGCTTCAGGATGTCATCAAGATGCATCCTCCTCAGTTTTTGGGAGCCTTAGACCCGATTGGCTAGGAGGGGTGGATCAAGGAGATATCCAAGGTTTTTATTGCCACCAACTGTCCCGAGGACCGTAAAGTCCCTATTGCCCAGTATTTTCTCACTGGAGATGCTACTGACTGGTGGGAGGCCGCTGAACCCAGGGACCGCGCTGCTACATGGGACAAGTTTAAGGATTTGATGGAGACCGAATACCGTCCATGGCCGCTCAAATAGGCTCGAGTCCATGCCTTCTTTGATGCTCAGCCTCAGGATATTCCTGTTTCTCAGGCTATTGCTGATTTCAACATGGAGTTGGGCTTCATGAAGGCCCAGGTTAGAGAAGAGTGCGACCAGATTTTCCATTTCTCCAGGCGGATGAAATTATCGATTCGTGACTACATGTCTGGGATCGTCTGCACTACCTTGAAGGATTATCAGAGTAGAGTCCTTGCTTACGATATGTCTGTGATGTCCAGCGAGGCAGTCTGCGAGAGCAAGAAGCAGAAATCCACCGGGAATTTTTCGGGCCACAAGGGTGGGGGTCAGCAGAAATCCCATTCTGCTAACTTTCTAGCTCGTTCTACTGGGGGTTTCCGGGGAATTACTAGTACTCCGTCTCGGTATGTGAAGTATTTTAACTGTGGCCAATCGGGCCACATCAGTCTTAATTGTCCGAGCCCTTTGCTGATGTGTAATCGGTGTGGCCAGCTGGGCCACAAAGCTGCTTTTTGTGCCGAGAGAGAGAATTCTTGGTGCCCGGGCTTTCTTCCCAGCGCCTAGGGAACCAAGTGTGAATCAAGGATCGTTTGCTTCTCAGTCTCCGTCGAGTGCTAGTCGTAAGGGGGGAGCTTCCAGTGTCGGCTCGGCCCATCCGCGTATGTACAAGACGAGGAGGGCTGATGACCCAGCCGCTACCGTTGCCACAGGTACCATTCACATTCATTCTCATCCTGTCAGTGTGCTTTTCGATTCCATCACTACGCATTCGTTTGTCTCTTTGGAATGCGTGCGCCGTTTGGGTTTTGATTGTTTGTCGCCCTGCGAGCCTTTCATCGTTAAACTTCCTAGCAGTGATAGGATCGTCGGTGATCGGGAGATCCGAGATTGTGCCGTGACTATTTGCGAGAGGGCTTGGCTCTATGATCTTATTGTTGTGGGTATTGATGGTGAGGATTTAATTCTTGGGGATGATTGGCTCAACTGGCATGGTGCGATCATGAACTACCGCACGAAAATCATAACTATGTAAGCCGAGGATGGCACCGAGCACTCTTTCGCAGGGCGAAAGAGGGGAAACCAGAAGTTCGTTATTAACGCTTTGAAGGCGATGAGACTCCTGCGGAAGGGATGTACTGGTTATTGGTGCTACACCTTGAAGGCAGCGAGTGGTGCAGTCGAGCTTTCATCTATTCCAGTTGTTAGTGAGTTTCCTGACGTTTTTCTTGACGAGTTACCTGTAATATCCACAGTTTCGATTTTTCGATAATTTTATTTTTTTGGCGGAAGTCCATCTTAGAGACTCCTTCGTGACCTTTTCGTCATTCCGAGAGTATTTAATTCTACACTTTTTGTCATCCGAGTTCATTTCGGTATCGCTTTGTTGAGTTCCGTGTTCTTAAACGGCTTTTCCGCACTTGAGTTCGATTCTTGCGAATCTCGTCCGAAACTGTTGGTTCGAGTTTCTCGTAAGTTCATTTAATGTTATTATTCATGTTGCGAGCTTTGGCTTGGTGTTTCGATCGTGTATCGTGTATTTCGGACGTTTTGGGCTATTTTCGTAATTTCCCAAAGTTTGGGGTAACTACTTTCCGTTGTTGAATTTCAAGCCTTCGGGTGGTCGGAATCGTGTATTCTCTTAGTGCTTGGATTCGTCTTTGCGAGTACTTCGTAACCGTATCTTCGATTCATATTCAGGTTCGGGTTTCGGGCTTGTCCGGGCCGTCGGGGTGGCCGAGTCACGCATTGCACAATCTTGGTAGTCTTGGCTTAGCCGATTACGGCCGTAAGGTGCGATTCTGGCCGTAAATGATCGGCGAGCATGGCACACGAATGCGGTTCTGGCCGTAAGGTCCGAGAGTTACGGCCGTCTGCGGGTGTCGGCGACTTAGGACGAATCTTTGGTTCTGGCCGTAAGGACTCAAGATGCGGCCGTAAGGGCCGAGTTACGGCCGTAAGGCCCTGCTGGTTACGGTCGTAAGTATGTCGGCCATATATAGGCCTGTGACCAGCCAGACCTCATTTTCATCACATTTCTTAACCCGGGTGGCGGCTGGCGATGGGAAAATCGAGGAGTGGAGTTTTTGGTCGATTCCACTCGATTTCTAAGCATTTTTGAGGATTCTTGTCGATTATAACAAATCAAATCCTTGTTCTTCGTCGGATCGAGGTAATTTCTTAAAATATCCTAGAATTTGATTTCTTGAACATGTAGTGTTCGATTAAATGTCTGAAAGAGTTTCCTTCGATCGTTATGTTGTTTTCGATTGATATTGTGTTATTGAATGAATTGTATTTAATTCAAGGTTGTTCGAGCGCTTGTATTTATCGGAGGACGTCGTTCGTTGTTCATGGAAGGAATTCACCGCCTTCGGTTGAGGCAAGTTTTATACTTGTACTAGTCAATATATTTGTATAAATGTGTTGTATCATTCCGAGACTTGGTCTCTTCATGAGTTCATTGATCGTTCGATACGATACTCTTCGGCAATTATGCCAAATGTTATTATTGTTCATTAATGTCCGGTTCAAGGCATTGGGATACTCGTTGTTAATGTTATTGTCGATAGCCAGTTCGAGGTATCGATGTATCGATTGTTGTTGTTAATATTGATGTCGATCTAAGACATTGTTGTAATCATTGTTATTAATGTTGGCATCCCGTCATTCATGTTGTATTCGCCGATTGAAGGCATTCGCGTATTCGTTCTCATCTATGTCATCGGTAACCGATTAAAGGTGCCGAGGCATTCATTGTATCATTGTTATCGATTGGCTGTTCTAAGGCAATTGAGGTGCTCAATCATTCATTGTATCATTGTTATCGATTGGCCGTTCTAAGGCAATCGAGGTACTCAATCATTCGTTGTATCATTGTTATCGATTGGCCATTTTAAGGCAATCGAGGTATTGAATCATCCGCTGCATCATTGTTATCGGTTAGCCATTCTAAGGCAATCGAGGTATTGAATTGGGGCTGTCGAGGATAGTTCCCATCCGTTGTGTCGTTGTTATCGATTGACCATTCTAAGGTAATCGAGGTATTGAATTGGGACCGCCGAGGACAGTACCCATCCGTGAGTCATTGTTATCGTGTTGGCCGACTCAAGGCTGCACACTATCATTCTCGTGAATTCGGTAATCTTGGGATCGTTGCCGTTCGTGATTAGTTGTGTTTTGGAGGCTAGTCTTGGCTAGTGCTCGATGGGTAAATTTGGGGAGTTTGAAACCTTCGCGGTTGACTTCCCAACACCTACAATCAGTAGGTCAATGGTCACTGGGTGATTTCATTATGGGTAAGTTTGGGGAGTTTGAAACCTTCGCGGTTGACTTCCCAACACCTACAATCAGTAGGTCAATGGCCATTTGATGGTTTCAATATGGGTAAGTTTGGTGGGGCCTGAACCTTCGCGGTTGTTTCCCCCAACACCTACAGCTCAGTAGGTCAACGTCCATTGGCTGGTTTCATTATGGGGTAAGTTTGGTGGGGCCTGAACCTTCGCGGTTGTTTCCCCCAACACCTACAGCTCAGTAGGTCAACGGCCATTGGATGGTTTCATTATGGTGTTCTATATCACTGATTTGCCATTGGGCACGTGTACTTTAACCTGTTGAGCAGGTATTGATCATATGCCGTGGGCATATTGTTTCACGAATGCTCGGTTCTTACCTTGGTTTGTGAGCATCTCGTATTATTATTATCATTGTACCGTTTCATTCTGCCTTTGGATGCATATCATGTTATACATGTATTTGATGTTCATTATCTGGATGACTGTCCCCGTAGGGGCGGAACATGTTTTCATGTTTTAGGTGCTTGCGAGTAGAGAGTTGAGACACAGGGGCATGATGATGGCGACAAGACATTCGAACGATACTAGTCCGAGTTATTCATGTTGGTGAGTCAGTTAGAGTGTACTAGAGTTTGTCAGTCATTGTCATTATGTATTACCCGAGCAAAGCTCGTGGGTGTGGTTGTATTTTCATTTTTGCCATGTAGGCCCATCATTGTCGTTAAAATTCCTCCTCGGAATATTATGTCGGATATCATGGTAGGGACTATGATTTTCCCTTGTTGTTTAATTTAGTGTATTTTAGTCATGTTGGCCCGGTGGATCTCCTGGCGTGGGGTCCACGGCACTCTAATCACACAATAAGATTTGGGGGTGTTACACAAGATGGTATCAGAGATTTGGGTTGTGAGATACCCTGATATGTGAGTTATGTGCTCTACCGGAGCGGTAGTAGTGGGACTGTCAGGTTATGACAATCTGGACAGTCGGGTTTTGTGAGTCTTAATATTAGTATGACTGCACGAGTCATTCATTCATCAAGTCGTCGTTAGTGAAGACTAGTATCGTGAGACCTCGAGGCTACGTATGACCTGTGTAAGGACTCGATTCTCTTTATGTTCATACATTCATTATGTCATTAATTATACATGCTTTTTTGAAACCTATATGTGATATTTGTGTTATGATTGATTCATGACATTGTTTTGGAGCATGTGTGACCTGTGTAAGCGTTAAGGATCAACTCATTCATTAGTTAATAATCCTCAATCATCATTTTGATCTTGTCGATCATGTTAATTCATTCATCTCTCAGTCAGTCTCATTATTCAGTTAATTCAGTCATCACTCAGTCAATCTCATTGTTCAGTTAATCCATTCATCACTCAGTCAATCTCATTGCTCAGTTAATTCATTCATCACTCAGTCAATCTCATTGTTCAGTTAATTCATTCATCACTCAGCCAATCTCATTGTTCAGTTAATTCATTCATCACTCAGTCAATCTCATTGTTCAGTTAATTCAATCATCACTCAGTCAATCTCATCGCTCAATTAATTCATTCACCACTCAGTCAATCTCATTGATTAGTTAATTCATTAATCATCCAGTCCATCTCACGGTTCAGTTGTTGATCTTGTGGATTGAATTTTCAACCTTGTTAACTTGTTCAAGGTAATCATTCCAAGAATTTCATCAGATAATCATGTTACCTCATTTGATTTTTCATGCGATCTTACATTATTCCGGCATCATATGGACGATCATTTTACCGCATTATTAATGCATCCATTATGTTAGAGCATGTATGCTCATTATCATCATTCCGTAACGTAATCATAATGCGATCTTCATACGGGATCTGTAATTATCATGTGGCTTTCCTGCCTCGGTATGGAAAGAGCTGTCAGAGGGACATCGGACTCCGACGTCCAAGAGATCATTTTCTAGTCATCTTCGTGCTGGGAGAGCATCTTCATCTCAGACGACGAGTTCGACTGTTGTTTGCTTTAACTGTGATACAATAGGACATTCATCACCGGTTTTGAGCAAGTTAATTTTTGCTCGGTAATAGGATGATCATTCATTTCGTTTGTCATTCATTCATTCACATAAGTCATTCATCATAACGTTGAGACTTATAATTATCAAACTAATTATTCACTTCGCGGGGAACAATGGTTCCAATCATTTCATTTGAGCTATCACTCATTACATTATCATTTCACCCCGGTGAGTCATTCTTGATCCTTGTTGGATTTTGATTCATTATCATTCATTGCGATCGTTCCTGTTCTTATGACCTTTCGGGGTCATATTGAGCGGTGAGTTCAGAATTTGGGTCTACCTTGAATCGATGGGACTAAGGAGATCGATGATATGGAAGATATTGACGTTGGGTACATTTGAGATGTACCCTTGTTTTTTTGAATGATTGTGTAACTCAATCCGTATTAATGTATCGTGTTTGTGGATCATTTATTGTTGATCTATTTTATAATGATTGTATTTGAGAATATTGAGATTTGGGTCATTTGATGCATTCTTTTTGTACTGTACCCGAGATTTTGTGATAATCTGAATAATTGTTCATTGTGATTCGAGACGTCAAGTCACGAGGACTTGGGCATGCAATTGATATGGTCCCTAGGACTATATGTGCGTTGTCGCTTTTCTTTTGAAGCGTGAGTCAGTGCTTATATGGGGTTGGTCCAGTTGTACAGGCAAAGTGGTTCGCGTTAAGGAGTATTCCTGGAGATGTCGTTTTCAGATTGTGATGGATAGTTCATATCCCGAGTTGTTTACCCTTAAGTTTAGGGACGAAACTTCTTTTAAGGAGGGTAGTATGTAATATCCGCAGTTTTGATTTTTCAGTAATTTTCTTTTTTGGCAGAAGTCCATCTTAGTGACTCCGTTCTGACCATTTCGTCATTCCGAGAGTATTTAATTCTGCACTTTTTGTCATCTGAGTTCGTTTTGGTATCGTTTTGTTGAGTTTCGTGTTCTTAAACGGCTTTTCCGCACTTGAGTTCGATTCTTGCGAATCTCGTCTGAAACTATTGGTTCGTGTTTCTTGTAAGTTCATTTAATGTTATTATTCATGTTGCGAGCTTTGGCTTGGTGTTTCGATCGTGTATCGTGTATTTCGGACGTTTTGGGCCATTTTCGTAATTTCCCAAAGTTTGGGGTAATTACTTTCCGTTGTCGAATTTTAAGCCTTCGGGTGGTCGGAATCATGTGTTCTCTTAGCGCTTGGATTCATCTTTGCGAGTACTTCATAACCGTATCTTCGATTCATATTCAGGTTCGGGTTTCGGGCTTGTCCCGGCCGTCGGGGTGGCCACGGCCGAGTCACGGCTGCACAGTCTTGAGCTGGTACTGGCCTGGCCGAGTTACGGCCATAAGGTGCCGGTTACGGCCGTAAGTGATCGGCAGGTATGGCCTTACGAATGCCGGTTACGGCCATAAGGGCCGAGAGTTACGACCGTACGGGCGCCAGGCAGCTTCCGGACGAATACCGTTTACGGCCGTACGGCCCTGCCGGTTACGGCCGTAAGTCTGTCGGCCATATATAGGCCTGTGACCGGCCAGATCTCATTTTCATCACATTTCTTCACCCGGGTGGCGGCTGGCGACGGGAAAATCGGGGAGTGGAGTTTTTGGTCGATTCCACTCGATTTCTAAGCGTTTTTGAGGATTCTTGTCGATTATAACAACATCAAATCCTTGTTCTTCGTCGGATCGAGGTAATTTCTTGAAATCTCCTAAAATTTGATTTTCGGGATTTCTTCCTGATTTTCATTGTTCATCCGAATTGATGAATCGGTTGATGCTAGTGGACATTATTAATCGTGTTCTATGGATTGTATATCCATATCTTCGATTCGTTCAACCCGATTGATGATTCTTAGGTTCTTGAGGAACTTTGAACATGTAGTGTTCGATTAAATGTATCAAAGAGTTTCCTTCGATCGTTATGTTGTTTTCGATTGATATTGTGTTATTGAATGAATTGTATTTCATTCAAGGTTGTTCGAGCACTTGTATTTATTGGAGGACGCCGTTCGTTGTTCGTGGAAGGAATTCATCGCCTTCGGTTGAGGTAAGTTTTATACTTGTACTAGTCAATGAGATTAATGTTATCATATATGTGTATAAATGTATTGTATCATTCCGAGACTTGGTCTCTTCATGAGTTCATTGATATTAGGGGATCGTTCGATACGATGCTCTTCGGCAATTATGCCAAATGTTATCATTGTTCATTAATGGCCGGTTCAAGGCATTGAGATACTCGTTGTTAATGTTATTGTCGATAGCCGGTTCGCGGTATCGATGTATCGATTGTTGTTGTTAATATTGATGTCGATCTAAGACATTGTTGTAATCATTGTTATTAATGTTGGCGTCCTGTCATTCATGTTGTATTGGCCGATTGAAGTCATTCGCGTATTCGTTCTCATCTTCGTCGTCGGTAACCGATTAAAGGTGCCGAGGCATTCATTGTATCATTGTTATCGATTGGCCGTTCTAAGGCAATCAAGGTGCTCAATCATTCATTATATCATTGTTATCGATTGGCCGTTCTAAGGCAATCGAGGTACTCAATTATTCGTTGTATCATTGTTATCGATTGGCCGTTTTAAGGTAATTGAGGTATTGAATCATCCGCTGCATCATTGTTATCGGTTAGCCATTCTAAGGCAATCGAGGTATTGAATTGGGGCTGTCGAGGATAGTTCCCATCTGTTGTGTCGTTGTTATCGATTGACCATTCTAAGGGAATCGAGCTATTGAATTGGGACCGCCGAGGACAGTACCCATACGTGAGTCATTGTTATCGTGTTGGCCGACTCAAGGCTGCACACTATCATTCTCGTGAATTCGGTAATCTTGGGATCGTTGCCGTTCGTGATTAGTTGTGTTTTGTAGGATAGTCTCGGCTAGTGCTCGATGGGTAAATTTGGGGAGTTTGAAACCTTCGCGGTTGACTTCCCAACACTTACAATCAGTAGGTCAATGGTCACTGGGTGATTTCATTATGGGTAAGTTTGGGGAGTTTGAAACCTTCGCGGTTGACTTCCCAACACCTACAATCAGTAGGTCAATAGCCATTTGATGGTTTCAATATGGGTAAGTTTGGTGGGGCCTGAACCTTCGCGGTTGTTTCCCCCAACACCTACAGCTCAGTAGGTCAACGTCCATTGGCTGGTTTCATTATGGGGTAAGTTTGGTGGGGCCTGAACCTTCGCGGTTGTTTCCCCCAACACCTACAGCTCAGTAGGTCAACGGCCATTGGATGGTTTCATTATGGTGTAAGTTTGGTGGGGCCTGAACCTTCGCGGTTGTTTCCCCCAACACCTACAGTTCAGTAGATCAACGACCATTGGATGGTTTCATTTTGATACGGATTCGTGCCGTGGCTTCGGCCTTCATTGTTATTGCTTCGGGCTGGTTTGGTTCATCTTCATGTAATTCATTGTGATTCATATTTAATTCAGTTCTGGTTCGGTTCATCTTCATGTAATTCATTGTGATTCATATTTAATTCAGTTCTGGTTTGGTTCATCTTCATGTAATTCATGGTGATTCATATTTAATTCAGTTTTGGTTCGGTTCATCTTCATGTAATTCATTATGATTCATATTTAATTCAGTTCTAGTTTGGTTCATCTTCACGTAATTCATCGTGATTCATATTTAATTCAGTTCCGGTTTGGTTCATCCTCGTGTAATTCATTGTGGTGTTCTATATCACTGATTTGCCATTGGGCACGTGTACTTTAACCTGTTGAGCAGGTATTGATCATATGCCGTGGGCATATTGTTTCACGAATGCTCGGTTCTTACCTTGGTTTGTGAGCATCTCGTATTATTATTATCATTGTACCGTTTCATTCTGCCTATGGATGCATATCATGTTATACATGTATTTGATGTTCATTATCTGGATGACTATCCCCGTAGGGGCGGAACATGTTTTCATGTTTTAGGTGCTTGCGAGGAGAGAGTTGAGACACAGGGGCATGATGATGGCGACAAGACATTCGAACGATACTAGTCCGAGTTGTTCATGTTGGTCAGTCAGTTAGAGTGTACTAGAGTTTGTCAGTCATTGTCATTATGTATTACCCGAGCAAAGCTCGTGGGTGTGGTTGTATTTTCATTTTTGCCATGTAGGCCCATCATTGTCGTTAAAATTCCTCCTCGGAATATTATGTCGGATATCATGGTAGGGACTATGATTTTCCCTTGTTGTTTAATTTAGTGTATTTTAGTCATGTTGGCCCGGTGGATCTCCTGGTGTGGGGTCTACGGCACTGTAATCACACAATAAGATTTGGGGGTGTTACACAAGATGGTATCAGAGATTTGGGTTGTGAGATACCCTGATATGTGAGTTATGTGCTCTACCGGAGCGGTAGTAGTGGGACTGTCAGGTTATGACAATCTGGACAGTCGGGTTTTGTGAGTCTTAATATTAGTATGACTACACGAGTCATTCATTCATCAAGTCGTCATTAGTGAAGACTAGTATCGTGAGACCTCGAAGCTACGTATGACCTGTGTAAGGACTCGATTCTCTTTATGTTCATACATTCATTATGTCATTAATTATACATGCTTTTTTGAAACCTATATGTGATATTAGTGTTATGATTGATTCATGACATTGTTTTGGAGCATGTGTGACCTGTGAAAGCGTTAAGGATCAACTCATTCATTAGTTAATAATCCTCAATCATCATTTTGATCTTTTCGATCATGTTAATTCATTCATCACTCAGTCAGTCTCATTAATCAGTTAATTCAGTCATCACTCAGTCAATCTCATTGTTCAGTTAATCCATTCATCACTCAGTCAATCTCATTGCTCAGTTAATTCATTCATCACTCAGTCAATCTCATTTTTCAGTTAATTCATTCATCACTCAGCCAATCTCATTGTTCAGTTAATTCATTCATCACTCAGTCAATCTCATTGTTCAGTTAATTCAATCATCACTCAGTCAATCTCATCGCTCAATTAATTCATTCACCACACAGTCAATCTCATTGATTAGTTAATTCATTAATCATCCAGTCCATCTCACGGTTCAGTTGTTGATCTTGTAGATTGAATTTTCAACCTTGTTAACTTGTTCAAGGTAATCATTCCAAGAATTTCATCAGATAATCATGTTACCTCATTTGATTTTTCATGCGATCTTACATTATTCCGGCATCATATGGACGATCATTTTACCGCATTATTAATGCATCCATTATGTTAGAGCATGTATGCTCATTATCATCATTCCGTAACGTAATCATAATGCGATCCTCATATGGGATCTGTAATTATCATGTGGCTTTCCTGCCTCGGTATGGAAAGAGCTGTCAGAGGGACATCGGACTTCGACGTCCAAGAGATCATTTTCTAGTCATCTTCGTGCTGGGAGAGCATCTTCATCTCAGACGACGAGTTCGACTGTTGTTTGCTTTAACTGTGATACAATAGGACATTCATCACCGGTTTTGAGCAAGTTAATTTTTGCTCGGTAATAGGATAATCATTCATTTCGTTTGTCATTCATTCATTCACATAAGTCATTCATCATAACGTTGAGACTTATAATTATCAAACTAATTATTCACTTCGCGGGGAACAATGGTTCCAATCATTTCATTTGAGCTATCACTCATTACATTATCATTTCACCCCGGTGAGTCATTCTTGATCCTTGTTGGATTTCGATTCATTATCATTCATTGCGATCGTTCCTGTTCTTATGACCTTTCGGGGTCATATTGAGCGGTGAGTTCAGAATTTGGGTCTACCTTGAATCGATGGGACTAAGGAGATCGATGATATGGAAGATATTGACGTTGGGTACATTTGAGATGTAGCCTTGTTTTTTTTGAATGATTGTGTAACTCAATCCGTATTAATGTATCGTGTTTGCGGATCATTTATTGTTGATCTATTTTATAATGATCGTATTTGAGAATCTTGAGATTTGGGTCATTTGATGCATTCTTTTTGTACTGTACCCGAGATTTTGTGATAATCTGGGTAATTGTTCATTGTGATTCGAGACGTCAAGTCACGAGGACTTGGGCATGCAATTGATATGGTCCCTAGGACTATATGTGCGTTGTCGCTTTTCTTTTGAAGCGTGAGTCAGTGCTTATATGGGGGTTGGTCCAGTTGTACAGGCAAAGTGGTTCGCATTAAGGAGTATTCCTGGAGATGTCGTTTTCAGATTGTGATGGATAGTTCATATCCCGAGTTGTTTACCCTTAAGTTTAGGGATGAAACTTCTTTTAAGGAGTGTAGTATGTAATATCCGCAGTTTCGATTTTTCGGTAATTTTCTTTTTTGGCAGAAGTCCATCTTAGTGACTCCGTTCTGACCATTTCGTCATTCCGAGAGTATTTAATTCTGCACTTTTTGTCATCTGAGTTCGTCTTGGTATCGTTTTGTTGAGTTTCGTGTTCTTAAACGGCTTTTCCGCACTTGAGTTCGATTCTTGCGAATCTTGTCCGAAACTGTTGGTTCGTGTTTCTCGTAAGTTCATTTAATGTTATTATTCATGTTGCGAGCTTTGGCTTGGTGTTTCGATCGTGTATCGTGTATTTCGGACGTTTTGGGCCATTTTCGTAATTTCCCAAAGTTTGGGGTAATTACTTTCCGTTGTCGAATTTTAAGCCTTCGGGTGGTCGGAATCATGTGTTCTCTTAGCGCTTGGATTCATCTTTGCGAGTACTTCATAACCGTATCTTCGATTCATATTCAGGTTCGGGTTTCGGGCTTGTCCGTCCGGTGGCTACGGCCAGTCACTACCACAGATCTTGAGTGATCGCTTTGGCGATTACGGCCATAAGGTGCCGGTTACGGCCGTAAGTGATCGGCAGGTATGGCCTTACGAATGCCGGTTACGGCCATAAGGGTCGAGAGTTACGGCCGTACGGGCGCCAGGCAGCTTCCGGACGAATACCGGTTACGGCCGTTCGGCCCTGCCGGTTACGGCCGTAAGTCTGTCGGCCATATATAGGCCTGTGACCGGCCAGATCTCATTTTCATCACATTTCTTCACCCGGGTGGCGGCTGGCGACGGGAAAATCGGGGAGTGGAGTTTTTGGTCGATTCCACTCGATTTCTAAGCATTTTTGAGGATTCTTGTCGATTATAACAACATCAAATCCTTGTTCTTCGTCGGATCGAGGTAATTTCTTGAAATCTCCTAGAATTTGATTTTCGGGATTTCTTCTTGATTTTCATTGTTCATCCGAATTGATGAATCGGTTGATGCTAGTGAACATTATTAATCGTGTTCTATGGATTGTATATCCATATCTTCGATTCGTTCAACCCGATTGATGATTCTTAGGTTCTTGAGGAACTTTGAACATGTAGTGTTCGATTAAATGTATCAAAGAGTTTCCTTCGATCATTATGTTGTTTTCGATTGATATTGTGTTATTGAATGAATTGTATATCATTCAAGGTTGTTCGAGCACTTGTATTTATTGGAGGACGCCGTTCGTTGTTCGTGGAAGGAATTCATCGCCTTCGGTTGAGGTAAGTTTTATACTTGTACTAGTCAATGAGATTAATGTTATCATATATGTGTATAAATGTATTGTATCATTCCGAGACTTGGTCTCTTCATGAGTTCATTGATATTAGGGGATCATTCGATACGATGCTCTTCGGCAATTATGCCAAATGTTATCATTGTTCATTAATGGCCGGTTCAAGGCATTGGGATACTCGTTGTTAATGTTATTGTCGATAGCCGGTTCGCGGTATCGATGTATCGATTGTTGTTGTTAATATTGATGTCGATCTAAGACATTGTTGTAATCATTGTTATTAATGTTGGCGTCCTGTCATTCATGTTGTATTGGCCGATTGAAGGCATTCGCGTATTCGTTCTCATCTTCGTCGTCGGTAATCGATTAAAGGTGCCGAGGCATTCATTGTATCATTGTTATCGATTGGCCGTTCTAAGGCAATCAAGGTGCTCAATCATTCATTATATTATTGTTAGCGATTGGCCGTTCTAAGGCAATCGAGGTACTCAATTATTCGTTGTATCATTGTTATCGATTGGCCGTTTTAAGGCAATCGAGGTATTGAATCCTCCGCTGCATCATTGTTATCGGTTGGCCATTCTAAGGCAATCGACGTATTGAATTGGGACTGTCGAGGATAGTTCCCATCCATTGTGTCGTTGTTATCGATTGACCATTCTAAGGTAATCAAGGTATTGAATTGGGACCTGTTAGGCGTATTTTTATACGCTTATTTATCATTATTTTGTAGTATTTTGGAGAGTGAAATCGTCTAAATGAGCTTTTAATGCCTTAATTTTGTATGATTGACAGGAAATTGAAGTCCGGAAGCTAAAACGAGGCAAAACGGGCGCAGCCAAATCTGGACTCGAGCCGCGGCACGGGAAGACACCGGCCAAGGCGAGTAACTGTACTGCGTGCGCGGCCCAGTGAGCCGCGGCCTGAAAGAATTAATTAACGCCTGAGCATTCGGCTAAAGCGTGTGCGCGGCACGAGTTTAGTGAGCCGCGGCACACTTAGCGGTTTTGTATGCCGCGCGGATTTTGAAATTTGGCTTGATTTTCAAGCCGACTAATACGGACGCGATTTAGAGGATATGTTGAGCTATAAATAGGGTTTAAGACCCTAATAAAATGATCTTTGGATCTTGAATATTTGAGAGCTTAAGCTTGGAGGCAGAGAAGAGAAGAGAGCGAGAAGACTTCAAGGGCGAAGGCGGAAGGCGAAGAACGGAGGAATCCGAGCTTCATCTGCGTTTGAATTTTATGCTTTCGTTTATTTATTACGTATTTTGAGTTTTTAGTATGTCGGGCTAAAGCCTAATCTAGGGTTTTGATGAAACCTTTGTTTTTACGAATTGATTGAGATTATCCAATTTATTACCTTTTTATTGAGTTTTCCCAATTATGTTTAATGCTTGCAATTATCTGGCCAATAGTTGTATTGATTTAATCATTCACTTCGAATCGGGAGAGGAGATTTGGTGAGGAACTATTGGTGAGGACCGTTTTATTCGTGAGATAGGAATATACTCATAGGAACTACGTGGCCGTTAGGAGATTTTATGCTTTTTGCCTATCGACGAATTAATTCACCTAGGGATAGAGTGCGTTATTCGCCCTTAGATAAATCTATTGACCTCGGGAGAGGCGGTAGAATATATTAGCAGTCTCCGCCTTCAATAAATTGGGAAAATTATTTATTACGGATAATCGAGAGTAAATTCGGATAAACTAAGGTGGATTCAGAACCCTAGACTTATTCATCATTTGATTTCTTTTATCCAAGATATTGTTTTCTACTAGTCTTTTAGTAATTCTTTTAGTTATTAATCGCAAATCCCAAATTCGATTGTTCAGATAAAATTGGAATACGAAAAAATCGGTAGTTAGAGATTCAGTCCTCGTGGGAACGATACTCTACTTATCACTTTATTACTTGTAAACGATGACGTGCACTTGCGTGTAAAGAAATATCGCAACAAGTTTTTGGCGCCGTTGCCGGGGACTTTAATTTTCTAATATCGATTTAAGTATTTCCAGTCTTAATTTGAACGTTTTATTTTTATTTTTGTGTATTTAATTTCGTTTATTTGTTTTTCCTTTCAGGACCTTTCGTGCAGTGCATGAGAAGACTCGGTAACGAAGGCCTACTACCTTTGGATACCGAGCTCGAGCGCACTATAAGAAGGAACAAAAAGGAGAAAAGAGAGTTGCAGACGACGGTCAACATGGCCGAAAATATCGAAGTCCAAGGAGGAGATAACCAAGTGCGGCAAGTTCAACCGGAACTAGCTCTTCGAGATTATGCCATGCCGCAGGTCAACGCTAATTTTTCGGGAATTCGGCGTCCCACTATCCAAGCTAATAATTTTGAGATCAAGCCCGCTATTATTCAGATGGTGCAGGCGAGCCAATTCTGTGGACTGCCGAATGACGACCCGAATGCCCATATTGCTTCTTTCCTTGAGATTTGCGACACGTTCAAGACTAATGGTGTCACCGACGATGCCATCCGATTGAGGCTTTTCCCTTTCTCTTTGAGGGATAAAGCAAAGTTTTGGTTAAATTCCTTACCGCCGGGGTCGATTACAACATGGGAGAGGTTAGCGCAAGCCTTCCTTGCCAAATTCTTCCCACCAGCTAAGACGACAAGGTTGAGGAACGAAATAACCACCTTTGGTCAGTACGATATGGAATCGCTCCACGAGGCGTGGGAGCGATATAAAGATTTGCTACGAAGATGCCCTCATCACGGCATTCCTGATTGGCTTCAGCTTCATACGTTCTATAATGGTTTGAGTGCTTCTACACGCACTCTCGTGGATGCGGCCTCTGGTGGGACCTTCATGGGAAAATATATGGCCGAGGCACACGTGCTTTTGGAAGATATGGCCGAAAACGCATACCAATGGCCATCGGAAAGATTGACACCGAAGAGAGTCATGGAAGTTTCAAGCAATGACCCGATTTCCACTTTGTCAGCTCAAGTCGCCGCTTTGACCCAACAACTCCAGGCATTCTCGCACGCACCTTCCCCCGTTACCATTGAGACATGCAATTGGTGTAACGGATCACACCCGAGCGCGGAATGTCAAGTTGGAAATCCGTTCGAGCAACATCAGATGGAGCAGGCTCAATTCGTGGGAAATGGAATCGGCCGAATAACCCGTACTCCAACACTTATAATCCGGGGTGGCGCAATCATCCCAACTTTTCATGGAGAAACGGACAGAACTCACACCAGCCCCCGTTCGCTCAGAATCAACAGCAGCCCCCTCCTGCTCCCAAAGTGTCTCTCGAAGATGCTCTTGCAAAATTAGCGGCAAATACGAGTCAATTTATGACTCGTACTGAAGCAACATTGCAAAATCATTCCGCTTCCATTCGGAATTTGGAGGTCCAGCTGGGCCAAATTGCTAATGTGTTGACAGCTCGTCCGGAGGGAGCACTGCCGAGTACAACAGAGACAAATCCTAGAGAGAGTCTAAACGCAATCAGCTTAAGAAGTGGGAAAGAGGTGCTGGATCAGCCCGAGCAGTGTGAAAAGAAGAAGGAAATTGAGGAAGAGAAGGATTTAAAGCCAGAGGAGTCGAAGGATTTGAAGCCGGACCTCTCGAAGACATGTGTGTCCCCCGTTCCGTTTCCGCAGAGATTACAGCAAAGAAGGGCGGACAAACAATTTTCTAAGTTCCTTGATGTGTTTAAAAAGCTTCACATAAACATTCCATTCGCCGACGCATTGGAACAGATGCCGAGTTACGTCAAGTTCATGAAAGAGATATTATCGAAGAAAAGAAAGCTTGAGGAGTTTGAAACGGTCGCCTTGACAGAGGAGTGCAGTGCAATTCTTCAAAAGAAGCTCCCACCTAAATTGAAAGATCCGGGAAGCTTCAACATACCGTGCACCATGGGGAATCTTTCGTTTAATAAGGCATTATGCGATCTTGGTGCGAGTATCAACCTCATGCCTCTATCGATTTTCAAAAAGCTGGATATTGGGGAAGCCAAGCCAACAACAGTCTCCTTACAATTGGCGGATCGATCGATAAAATATCCGAGGGGAGTGATCGAGGATGTATTAGTTAAGGTTGACAAGTTCATCTTTCCGGCCGATTTCATCGTACTCGACATGGAGGAAGATGAAAATATTCCAATCATCTTGGGACGACCATTTCTAGCGACGGGCCGAACCCTTATAGACGTGGAGAAGGGGGAGTTAACTCTGAGGGTCCAAGACGAGCAAGTTACTTTTCAAGTATTCAAATCGTTCCCATGTCCCGGAAGTGTTGATAAAGGGTCACAAATTGAAAGTGTGGATGTTGTTGAAAGAGGAACGCACCGAAAAAATAGTTGTTGGGAAAATTCAGATTTTGTGTTGAATGGTTCAAGTCTTAAGAAGGATGTAGACCGAGTGGCGTTCCTCGAGCATGAGAAAAAATCTGCTGCAGTCTTGAGTGCGTTTGTGAAGGAGGAGAGTGAGCCGAAAGCCAAGCGGACAATTAGTCATGGAAAAACCGGGTGTTTCGGGAAGTTATTCACGTCGAAACCTTTTCGCAAACAACATTTGATGACCGAACCGAAATTAGAATCGCTAATGACCAATGGTCATAATTTTAACAAAAATATGAATGGTTCGATGATCGGGGCGGAAACCAAATGGAGTTTGCGAAAAGCGAACTAACGTTGTCCAATAGGTCCGGCTGAAGACTATAAACTTAGCACTTCTCGGGAGGCAACCCGAGTTCGTTGTTGTAGATTTTTTGCGTTTCTTCATTTTTCTTGCATTCGTGATTCTTATTTTTCATCATTTTTGTGCTTCACTTTGCTTTTGCCTCTCACTTTTAGCGTGTTTTTCTCAAAATTTTGTGCAGAAAAGTCCCAGGGAGGAAACTGAAGTATGAGCCGCGGCACAGGTATTGTGAGCCGCGGCACACATCAATCGCAAGGGGAGGCTAAGCCAACTGTACCCTGTGCCGCGGCACGGCATAAATGAGCCGCGGCACACTTGAGCACTGAGCCGCGGCACACGAAATCTGTGCCGCGGCACACGACAAAACAAGAACACAGGTAAAAGGGACTGTACCCTGTGCCGCGGCTCACTTTAGCTGTGCCGCGGCACAATATGCGGAATCTGAAAAGGCCTGGTAGCTTATAATTCACAATCGGCCGAGCACCCAGGTATTATTCTCTTCCTTTCTCCTTCCCTCCCCAGCGCGCGAACCGGCCGACCAACTTCTTCCATTTTTTTCCTGCAATTTCTTCTTGCAATCTTCAAAAGGTACGTTTCAATCTTTAATCTTTAATCGCTTATGGTTTATATTTGGAAGTTGTTTATGCTTTGGATGAATGGAACATGCTTATTCTCCTTCGAAATTTCTAGGATGGGTTAGGGAATAACATGGTAGTTTTATCGAATTTTCATGGTTAAATCGGAATATCAATGAGTTGAATGTGTTGAGTTGATGATGATTGAATTATGTTTCGGTTTTTGGGGGTTGAATCGAGCGATAACTATGTTTATTCTTCAAGTAAACATGTGCCCTCAAGGTGTTTGATAAATTGCCTAAATGAAAAATTTTCTTTGGAAAAGCAATCGTTTTGAATTTTCGTGCAACGTATATGTTTTGAAGTTACAGCAAGCCCAACCCTGACATCCAGGTTATACGTTTAAATCCAATTTCATCCTTCTCTCACGTATGCGCTATTTTCTTAAATTCGGAATTTCTGGCTGGACATCCTTAGCCGAGCATAGATCATTGTTATTATTTTTGCGTGAATAAATCCTCGTGTTGTACTTTTCAGGACTGACTATGGAGCGAACAAAGAAGCTGAGCAAGCGAGCTAGGACCGAGTCATCCCCTACTCGAGGGGAGACCTCTCGTGGTCGGGCCGAGGCGGAGGGGCACCAATTTTCGGACCCCGAAATTCACAAGATATTTAATGAAAAGATCCGGCCACGACCACTTATTCCAGAGAGGGGTTTTACTCCAGCTCCTCAGGACGGGGAATTGCTCACTATGATTGACGAGATGGGTGGGCCAGATTTACCGCACCTCTCGAGCCAGCAGTTATCTCGATCGTCCAGGAGTTTTACGCCAGCGCACTGCTGAAGCACATTCGGGCAGGGCATACGTTGCCGTCTTTAGAGTCTCGGACTCAGGTCGACGTCCGAGGGGTTACAGTTGATTTCTCCACGGCCGCTATTCGGAGGCTTTTTGGGTTTCCGGTGGTTGACGAGTCAGCCTATGACCGAGTGATGACCAGCCTCACTAAGGAGGCCCTGCTTGAGACCATTGCACAGCCCGGTACCGACTGGGAGCAGCGAGCACAGAGTTCTTCCACTTTTCACTTCAGGAGCTCGCGCCTCAGCCGGCTCGGGCGTGCCTGGCTTTATTTTATCTGCGCACGCATTGACCCCACCTCCCAGATCCGTACAGTCTTTCTCTCCCACGCCCGGACACTTTTTGCTATCACTTCCGGGCTGCGTTTCGACGTGGCCCCCATCCTGGTCCGGTCTATCTTCCAGAGTATTTAGGGGGGGCCAAGACGGGGTTGAAACACCCCTCCCTCATCTGCGCTTTATGCCGGCAGTCGGGGCTGACTTGGTCAGACGACGAGCCGATGCTTGCCCCCCAGGCCCCGATCGACCACCGCATCATATCGCACTTTGACCAGTGGGGAGGAGCGCCAGCGCACGCTCGGGGGAGAGGATTTCTGCTAGAGGAGGCCCACGAGGGATCCCCCGAGCCGCTTTTGTTGACACATGGAGATGCTGGCCCGCCACCCGACAGAGCGAGGTTGCAGGAGTTGTTTGATGGGCTGAGGGAGGATTTGAGGAGACAGTGAGAGGAGCAGAGAGAGGATCTGAGGAGAGAGAGAGAGGAGCTGAGAGATGAGATGAGGAGAGAGAGAGAGAGAGCCTGATGGCTGCCATGCGGGAGGAGCAGCGGACGGAGCGGGAGAGCGTTGTAGCTGCCGTCAGAGCCGAGATGCGAGAGCGAGCCGCCGGGCAGTAGCGAGGCGAGGCGTCTTGCTGCGAGGGATGCTTATCATCAGGAGCACCTCGCCGCATGGACATCCCATATCCTGCATCCCGACGGGCCATTTATTGCGCCCGCCCGGCCAGCCACACCACCCTCCTCACCGGACGATGCCGGCACCAGCTCCTGAGCAGACTGGAGGGGAGTACTTGACCTTTTACGTTTATTGCATATCATTTTTGTCCATTGAGGTCAATGTACGTCCTAAGTTTGGGGGGGGGGGATTTACTTTCAGTTGCTACTTTAATTGCTGTACTTTATTTCGTTTCGTTGCACTTTTCATTACTTTGCGTGAATTTTTTTTTTTTTTTTTAGATAGCCTTGCTTGTCTTAGTTTTTCTTTATTCGTGAATTTTTCGTGCTTCTATTTGTGTGATACTGATGTTACGACACTGTTTTTCTCTCTGAAGAAACGGTCGAGTTTTAGTCGAGTTGTAGTCAGTTATTTCTGTTCTGCTTAGTATTCATTTAGGTCCAAAATTGTTCGTGATTGTAGAGGTCTTGGCAGATAAGAGACGATACATACTTGTTTTTAAATCACCGTCAATACGTTTGGTCACATTTTCCGGATAGTGAGTCGTACTTTTTCTTTAGTCGTTTTGGCACTTAGATTGAGTTTAGAGTCGGTCAGTTTTTCCCAAAAGTCGAGATAATGTGTTCTATGAAGGGAAGTCTAGTAACCGGGGGCATTCGCGTGACCCGTTGTTTACTCTCGCGTAAAACGACTCACCCTGATTAGACTAGTGATTTAGATATTTCACATGTGCCAATGATAGGGAGCCTAGTAACGGGGGGTATTCGCGTAACCCGCTGTTTACTCTCGCGTAAAACGGCGACCTTGATTCGGACATGCGGAAATTATATATTCGAGTTGTTTCTCCGCTGTAGACGGGAACTTAGTAACTAGAAGCATCCATGTGCCCCATGAGTGTCTTTTACGTCAAACGGTTTTCCAATACATGAGAATGGAGTTTCCACCCTAGGATTATCCCGATGAAACATCCCGAGATCCTAACCTAGTGGTCATCTCGAATCAAATTCTTGAGCATATATATATAAGGGAATACTGTCTGAGGTTTAATTGTTATGAAACTCGTGAAAATTGTGCCTTTCGACTGTGGAACGGGACGAACTAGCTTGGTTGTGTTAGCCTTTCATATTGACGGTCGATTTGACTCACGTTTTGTTAATCTTTGAGCTGGATTTTCTTCATGAACGAATGATTAGGACTGAACTTGATTACTTTGCGGAATCATTATTCTGAGTGCAGCTCGCTTTTACGACACTCGTATTTTTTAGAGAGAATTACAGGATAGTATTGATTAGGTTGAACACTATGAGTTGCACGATGATTCACGACATTCTTTTATTGAATTTAATTCTTTTTGCTTGAGGACAAGCAAAGGCTCAAGTTTGGGGGTATTTGTTAGGCGTATTTTTATACGCTTATTTATCATTATTTTGTAGTATTTTGGAGAGTGAAATCGTCTAAATGAGCTTTTAATGCCTTAATTTTGTATGATTGACAGGAAATTGAAGTCCAGAAGCTAAAACGAGGCAAAACAGGCGAAAACGGCAAATCTGGACTCTGAGCCGCGGCACAAGGAAGCTGAGCCGTGGCACAGGAAGACACCAGCCGAAGGCAGAGTAACATGTACTCTGTGCCGCGGCACAGCCCAGGTGAGCCGCGGCACAGAAGAATTAATTAACGCCCAGGCATTCAGCTAAAGGCGATGTGCCGCGGCACAGGTTTAGTGAGCCGCGGCACACTTAGCGGTTTTTGTATGCCCGCGCGGATTTTGGGCTGTTTCGAAGCCAGTTTTCGACCGACTAATACGGACGCGATTTAGAGGATATGTTGAGCTATAAATAGGGTTTAAGACCCTAATAAAATGATCTTTGGATCTTGAATATTTGAGAGCTTAAGCTTGGAGACGGCAGAAGAGAAGAGGGAAGCAGAAGACTTCAAGGGCAGAAGGCGGAAGCTGAAGAACGGAGGAATCCGAGCTTCATCTGCGTTTGAATTTTATGCTTTCGTTTATTTATTCTGTATTTTCAGTTTTTAGTATGTCAGACTAAAGCCCTAATCTAGGGTTTTGATGAAACCTTTGTTTTTACGAATTGATTGAGATTATCCAATTTATTACCTTTTTATTGAGTTTTCCCAATTATGTTTAATGCTTGCAATTATCTGGCCAATAGTTGTATTGATTTAATCATTCACTTCGAATCGGGAGAGGAGATTTGGTGAGGAACTATTGGTGAGGACCGTTTTATTCTGTGAGATAGGAATATACTCATAGGAACTACGTGGCCGTTAGGAGATTTTATGCTTTTTGCCTATCGACGAATTAATTCACCTAGGGATAGAGTGCGTTATTCCCCCTTAGATAAATCTATTGACCTCGGGAGAGGCGGTAGAATATATTAGCAGTCTCCGCCTTCAATAAATTGGGAAAATTATTTATTACGGATAATCGAGAGTAAATTCGGATAAACTAAGGTGGATTCAGAACCCTAGACTTATTCATCATTTGATTTCTTTTATCCAAGATATTGTTTTCTACTAGTCTTTTAGTAATTCTTTTAGTTATTAATCGCAAATCCCAAATTCGATTGTTCAGATAAAATTGGAATACGAAAAAATCGGTAGTTAGAGATTCAGTCCTCGTGGGAACGATACTCTACTTATCACTTTATTACTTGTAAACTATGACGTGCACTTGCGTGTAAAGAAATATCGCAACAGGACCGCCGAGGACAATACCCATCCGTGAGTCATTGTTGTCGTGTTGGCCGACTCAAGGCAACACACTATCATTCTCGTGAATTCGTTAATCTTGGGATCGTTGCCGTTTGTGATTAGTTGTGTTTTGGAGTCTAGTCTCGGCTAGTGCTCGATGGGTAAATTTGGGGAGTTTGAAACCTTCGCGGTTGACTTCCCAACACCTACAATCAGTAGGTCAATGGTCATTGGGTGATTTCATTATGGGTAAGTCTGGGGAGTTTGAAACCTTCGCAGTTGACTTCCCAACACCTACAATCAGTAGGTCAATGGCCATTGGATGGTTTCATTATGGGTAAGTTTGGTGGGGCTTGAACCTTCGCGGTTGTTTCGCCCAACACCTACAACTCAGTAGGTCAACGGCCATTGGATGGTTTCATTATGGGGTAAGTTTGGTGGGGCCTGAACCTTCGCGGTTGTTTCCCCCAACACCTCCATCTCAGTAGGTCAACGGCCATTGGATGGTTTCATTATGGGGTAAGTTTGGTGGGGCCTGAACCTTCGCGGTTGTTTCCCCAAACACCTACAGCTCAGTAGATCAACAACCATTGGATGGTTTCATTTTGATATGGCTTCATGCCGTGGCTTCGACCTTCATTGTTATTGCTTCGGGCTGGTTTGGTTCATCTTCATGTAATTCATTGTGATTCATATTTAATTCAGTTCTGGTTCGGTTCATCTTGATGTAATTCATTGTGATTCATATTTAATTCAGTTCTGGTTTGGTTCATCTTCATGTAATTCATGGTGATTCATATTTAATTCAGTTCTGGTTCGGTTCATCTTCATGTAATTCATTATGATTCATATTTAATTCAGTTCTGGTTTGGTTGATCTTCACATAATTCATTGTGATTCATATTTAATTCAGTTCCGGTTTGGTTCATCCTTATGTAATTCATTGTGGTGTTCTGTATCACTGATTTGCCGTTGGGCACGTGTACTTTAACCTGTTGAGCAGGTATTGATCATATGCCGTGGGAATATTGTTTCACGAATGCTCGGTTCTTACCTTTGTTTGTTAGCATCTCGTATTATTATTATTATCATTGTACCGTTTCATTCTTCATTTGGATGCATATCATGTTATACATGTATTTGATGTTCATTATCTGGATGACTGTCCCCGTAGGGGCGGAACATGTTTTCATGTTTTAGGTGGTTGCGAGGAGAGAGTTGAGACACAAGGTCATGATGATGCGACGAGGCATTCGAACGATACTAGTCCGAGTTGTTAATGTTGGTCAGTCAGTTGGAGTGTACTAGAGTTTGTCAGTCATTGTCATTATGTATTACCCGAGCAAAGCTCGTGGGTATGGATGTATTTTCATTTTGGCCATGTAGGCCCATCATTGTCGTTAAAATTCCTCCTCGGAATATTGTGTCGGATATCATGGTAGGGACTATGATTTTCCCTTGTTGTTTAATTTAATGTATTTTAGTCATGTTGGCCCGGTGGATCTCCTGGCGTGGGGTCCACGGCACTGTAATAACACAATAAGATTTGGGGGTGTTACAGAAGATAGTATCAGAGATTTGGGTTGTGAGATACCCTGATATGTGAGTTATGTGGCTCTACCGGCGCGGTAGTAGTGGGACTGTCAGGTTATGACAATCTGGACAGTCGGGTTTTGTGAGTCTTAATATTAGTATGACTGCACGAGTCATTCATTCATCGAGTCGTCGTCAGTGAAGACTAGTATCGCGAGACCTCGAAGCTTCGTATGACCTGTGTAAGGACTCTATTCTCTTTATGTTCATACATTCATTATGTCATTAATTATACATGCTTTTTTGAAACCTATATGTGATATTAGTGTTATGATTGATTCATGACTAATTGTCTTGGAGCATGTGTGACCTGTGTAAGCGTTAAGGATCAACTCATTCATTAGTTAATAATCCTCAATCATCATTTTGATCTTATCGATCATGTTAATTCATTCATCACTCAGTCAATCTCATTGTTCAGTTAAATCATTCATCACTCAGCCAATCTCATTGTTCAGTTAATCCATTCATCACTCAGTCAATCTCATTGCTCAGTTAATTCATTCATCACTCAGTCAATCTCATTGCTCAGTTAATTCATTCATCACTCAGTCAATCTCATTGTTCAGTTAATTCATTCATCACTCAGTCAATCTCATTGTTCAGTTAATTCATTAATCACTCAGTCAATCTCATTGCTCAGTTAATTCATTCACCACTCAGTCAATCTCATTGCTCAGTTAATTCATTAGTCATCCAGTCCATCTCACGGTTCAGTTGTTGATCTTGTGGATCGAATTTTCAACCTTGTTAACTTGTTCAAGGTAATCATTCCAAGAATTTCATCAAATAATCATGTTACCTCATTTGAGTTTTCATGCGATCTTATCATATTCCGGCATCATATGGACGATCATTTTACCGCATTATTAATGCATCCATTATGTTAGAGCATGTATGCTCATTATCATCATTCCGTAACGTAATCATAATGCGATCTTCATACGAAATCTGTAATTATCATGTGGCTTTCCTGTCTCGGTATGGAAAGAGCTGTCAGAGGGACATCAGACTCCGACGTCCAAGAGATCATTTTCTAGTCGTCTTCGTGCTGGGAGAGCATCTTCATCTCAGACGACGAGTTCGACTATTTTTTGCTTTAACTGTGATACAATAGGACATTCATCACCGGTTTTGAGCAAGTTAATTTTTGCTCGATAATAGGATAATCATTCATTTTGCTTGTCATTCATTCATTCACATAAGTCATTCATCATAACGTTGAGACTTATAATTATCAAACTAATCATTCACTTCGCGGGGAACAATGGTTCCAATCATTTCATTTGAGCTATCACTCATTATGTTATCATTTCACCCCGGTGAGTCATTCTTGATCCTTGTTGGATTTCGATTCATTATCATTTATTGCGATCGTTCCTGTTCTTGTGACCTTTCGGGGTCATATTGAGCGGTGAGTTCAGAATTTGGGTCTACCTTGAATCGATGGGACTAAGAAGATCGATGATATGGAAGATATCGACGTTGGGTACATTTGAGATATAGCCTTGTTTTTTTTGAATGATTGTGTAACTCAATCCGTATTAATGTATCGTGTTTGCGGATCATTTATTGTTGATCTATTTTATAATGATCGTATTTGAGAATCTTGAGATTTGGGTCATTGAATGCATTCTTTTTGTGCTGTACCCGAGATTTCATGATAATCTGGGTAATTGTTCATTGTGATTCGAGACGTCAAGTCACGAGGACTTGGGTGTGCAATTGATATGGTCCCTAGGACTATATGTGCGTTGTCGCTTTTCTTTTGAAGCGTGAGTCAGCGCTTATATGGGGGTTGGCCCAGTTGTACAGGCGAAGTGGTTCGCGTTAAGGAGTATTCCTGGAGATGTCGTTTTCAGATTGTGATGGATAGTTCATATCCCGAGTTATTTACCCTTAAGTTTCGGGACGAAACTTCTTTTAAGGAGGGTAGTATGTAATATCCGCAATTTCGATTTTTCGGTAATTTTCTTTTTTTGGCGGAAGTCCATCTTAGTGACTCCGTTCTGACCGTTTCGTCATTCCGATAGTATTTAATTCTGCACTTTTTGTCATCCGAGTTCGTTTTGGTATCATTTTGTTGAGTTCCGTGTTCTTAAATGGCTTTTCCGTACTTGAGTTCGATTCTTGCGAATCTCGTCCGAAACTGTTGGTACGTGTTTCTCGTAAGGTCATTTAATGTTATTATTCATGTTGCGAGCTTTGGCTTGATGTTTCGATCGTGTATCGTGTATTTCAGACGTTTTGGGCCATTTTCGTAATTTCCCAAAGTTTGGGGTAATTACTTTCCGTTGTCGAATTTCAAGCCTTCGGGTGGTCGGAATCGTGTGTTCTCTTAGCACTTATATTCGTCTTTGCGAGTACTTCGTAACCGTATCTTCGATTCATATTCAGGTTCGGGTTTCGGGCTTGTCCGGGCCGTCGGGGTGGCCACGGTCGAGTCACGGCCGCACAGTCTTGAGCTGGTACTGGCCTGGCCGAGTTACAGCCGTAAGGTGCCGGTTACGGCCGTAAGTGATCGGCAGGTATGGCCTGACGAATGAAGGTTACGGCCATAAGGGTCGAGAGTTACGGCCATTCGGGCGCCAGGCAGCTTCCGGACGAATACCGGTTACGGCCGTAAGGACCTGCCGGGTACGACCCTGCCGGTTACGGCCGTAAGTCTGTCGGCGATATATAGGCCTCCGACCGGACATATCTCATTTTCATCACATTTCTTCACCCGGGTGGCGGCTGGCGACGGGAAAAGCGGGGAGTGGAGTTTTTGGTCGATTCCACTCAATTTCTAAGCATTTTTGAGGATTCTTGTCGATTATAACAACATCAAATCCTTGTTCTTCGTCGGATCGAGGTAATTTCTTGAAATCTCCTAGAATTTGATTTTTGGGATTTCTTCTTGATTTTCATTGTTCATCCTAATTGATGAATCGGTTGATGTTAGTGAACATTTTTAATCGTGTTCTATGGATTGTATATTCATATCTTCGATTCGTTCAACCCGATTGATGATTCTTAGGTTCTTGAGGAACTTTGAACATGTAGTGTTCGATTAAATGTCTCAAAGAGTTTCCTTCGATCGTTATGTTGTTTTCGATTGATATTGTGTTATTGAATGAATTGTATTTCAGTCATGGTTGTTCGAGCGCTTGTATTTATTGGAGGACGCCGTTCGTTGTTCGTGGAAGGAATTCATCGCCTTCGGTTGAGGCAAGTTTTATACTTGTACTAGTCAATGAGATTAATGTTATTATATATGTTTATAAATGTGTTGTATCATTCCGAGACTTGGTCTCTTCATGAGTTCATTGATATTAGGGGATCGTTCGATACGATACTCTTCGGCAATTATGTCAAATGTTATTATTGTTCATTAATGGCCGGTTCAAGGCATTGGGATACTCGTTGTTAATGTTATTATCGATAGCCGGTTCGCGGTATCGATGTATCGATTGTTGTTGTTAATATTGATGTCGATCTAAGACATTGTTGTAATCATTGTTATTAATGTTGGCGTCCTGTCATTCATGTTGTATTGGCCGATTGAAGGCATTCGCGTATTCGTTCTCATCTTCGTCGTCGGTAATCGATTAAAGGTGCCGAGGCATTCATTGTATCATTGTTATCGATTGGCCGTTCTAAGGCAATCAAGGTGCTCAATCATTCATTATATCATTGTTATCGATTGGCCGTTCTAAGGCAATCGAGGTACTCAATTGTATCATTGTTATCGATTGGCCGTTTTAAGGCAATCGAGGTATTGAATCATCCGCTGCATCATTGTTTTCGGTTGTCCATTCTAAGGCAATCGAGGTATTGAATCACCCGCTGCATCATTGTTATCAGTTGGCCATTCTAAGGCAATCGAGGTATTGAATTGGGGCTGTCGAGGATAGCGGGGTATTAAATTGGGGCGGTCGAGGATAGTTCCCATCCGTCGTGTCGTTGTTATCGATTGACCAGTCTAAGGTAATCAAGGTATTGAATTGGTACCGCCGAGTATAGTACCCATCCGTGAGTCATTATTGTCGTGTTGGCCGACTCAAGGCAGCACACTATCATTCTCGTGAATTCGGTAATCTTGAGATCGTTGCCATTTGTGATTAGTTGTGTTTTGGAGGCTAGTCTCGGCTAGTGCTCGATGGGTAAGTTTGGGGAGTTTGAAACCTACCCAGTTGACTTCCTAACACCAACAATCAGTAGGTCAACGGTCACTGGGTGATTTCATTATGGGTAAGTTTGGGAAGTTTGAAACCTTCGCGGTTGACAACACCTACAATCACTAGGTCAACGGCCATTGGATGGTTTCATTATGGGGTAAGTTTGGTGGGGCCTGAACCTTCTTGGTTGTTTCCCCCAACACCTATAGCTCAATAGGTCAATGGCCATTGGATGGTTTCATTATGGGGTAAGTTTGGTGGGGCCTGAACCTTCACGGTTGTTTCCCCCAACACCTACAGCTCACTAGGTCAACGACCATTGGATAGTTTCATTATGGGGTAACTTTGGTGGGGCCTGAACCTTCGCGGTTGTTTCCCCCAACACCTACATCTCAGTAGGTCAACGACCATTGGATAGTTTCATTATGGGGTAACTTTGGTGGGGCCTGAACCTTCGCGGTTGTTTCCCCCAATACCTACATCTCAGTAGGTCAACGGCCATTGGATGGTTTCATTATGGGGTAAGTTTGGTGGGGCCTGAACCTTCGCGGTTGTTTCCCCCAACACCTACAGCTCAGTAGGTCAACGACCATTAGATGGTTTCATTCTGATACGGCTTCGTGTCGTGGCTTCGGCATTCATTGTTACAGCTTCGGGCTGGTTTGGTTCATCTTCATGTAATTCATTGTGATTCATATTTAATTCAGTTCTGGTTCGGTCCATATTCATGTAATTCATTGTGATTCATATTTAATTCAGTTCTGGTTTGGTTCATCTTCATGTAATTCATGGTGATTCATATTTAATTCAGTTCTGGTTTGGTTCATCTTCATGTAGTTCATTGTGATTCATATTTAATTCAGTTCTGGTTCGGTTCATCTTCACGTAATTCATTGTGATTCATATTTAATTCAGTTCCGGTTTGGTTCATCATCGTGTAATTCATTGTGGTGTTCTGTATCACTGATTTGCCGTTGGGCACGTATACTTTAACCTGTTGAGCAGGTATTGATCATATGCTGTGGGCATATTGTTTTACGAATGCTCGGGTCTTACCTTGGTTTGTGAGCATCTCGTATTATTATTATCATTATACGGTTTCATTCTGCCTTTGGATGCATATCATGTTATACATGTATTTGATGTTCATTATCTGGATGACTGACCCCGTGGGGGCGGAACATGTTTTCATGTTTTAGGTGCTTGCGAGGAGAGAGTTGAAACACAGGGGCATGATGATGGCGACAAGGCATTCGAACGATACTAGTCCGAGTTGTTTATGTTGGTCAGATAGTTGGAGTGTACTACAGTTTGTCAGTCATTGTCATTATGCATTACCCGAGCAAATCTCGTTGGTGTGGTTGTATTTTCATTTTGGCCATGTAGGCCCATCATTGTCGTTAAAATTCCTCCTCGGAATATTGTGTCGGATATCATGGTAGGGACTATGATTTTCCCTTTTTGTTTAATTTAATGTATTTTAGTCATGTTCGCCTAGTGGATCTCCTGGCGTGGGGTCCAGGGCACTGTAATAACACAATAAGATTTGGGGGTGCTACATTACCGGGTTTGCCACCGGACCGTGAGGTAGAGTTTGCTATCGAGTTAGAGCCGGGTGCGGCTCCAATTTCGAAGGCGCCGTATCGCATGGCACCTTCCGAGATGGCCGAGTTGAAGAAGCAGTTGAGTGAGCTTCTTGAGTCAGGGTATATTCGACCGAGCGCTTCGCCTTAGAGCGCACCAGTTCTGTTTGTGCGGAAGAAGGACGATTCACTGCGTTTGTGTATCGACTATCGCGAGCTAAACAAGGTGACCATCAAGAACAAGTATCCATTGCCGAGGATTGATGACTTGTTCGATCAGCTGTAGGGAGCTGCGGTATTCTCGAAGATCGACTTGAGATCGGGGTACTATCAGCTTCGGGTGATGGAGTCCGATGTGCCGAAAATAGCTTTCGGACGAGATACGGACAATATGAGTTTGTGGTCATGCCTTTCGGGTTGACCAATGCACCGGTGGTGTTCATGCAGTTGATGAACAAGGTCTTTATCGAGTATTTGGATAAGTGTGTCGTCGTCTTCATTGACGATATTCTTATTTATTCAAGGAGCGAGGAGGAGCACGCGCATCATCTGCGGGTAGTATTAGACATTCTGAGGACCGAGCAACTCTATGCAAAGTTCTCGAAATGTGAGTTCTGGCTGAAGGAAGTGATGTTTCTAGGTCACATGATTTTAGCCGAGGGAGTCCGTGTGGATCCGTAGAAGGTCGAGGCAGTGTTGGACTGGGCACCGCCTAAGTACGTGAAGGAGGTCCGTAGTTTCTTGGGTTTGGCGGGATACTACTGTAGGTTCGTCCAGGGTTTCTCGAAACTAGCTCGACCGCTTACGCAGTTGCTTCATAAGTCCGAGACGTTCGTCTTGAATGACGAGAGGCAGGCGAGTTTTGAGGAGCTGAAGAGGCGTTTAACTTCAACCCCAGTTTTGGCATTGCCGTGTGGCAATGAGGGTTTTGTTGTTTATAGTGACACTTCGGGTCAGGGTCTTGGGTGCGTATTGATGCAGCATGGCAAGAAAATTGCTTACGCGTCGAGACAGTTGAAGCCGTACGAGCTTAACTACCCTACTCAAGATTTGGAGTTAGCGGCAGTTGTCTTTGCGCTCAAGATTTGGTGTCACTATCTGTTTGGCTCCGCATGTCAGATTTTTACCGATCATAAAAGTCTGAAATATATATTTACTCAGCGGGAGTTGAATATGAGACAGAGGAGGTGGTTGGAGTTGATCAAGGATTATGACCTCAAAATCGTTTATCATTCCGGGAAGGCGAACGTTGTGGCCGACGCCTTGAGTCGGAAACCGGTTGCGTTGAGAACACTTGACATCCTTACATCTCAATCTGAGCTTCAGTGGGTCTTGATAGAGTTGGATGTTGAGATTTTATTGCCGGGAGAGGTCAGACAACTTTGTGCTTTAGAGATTTCGTCGTTGTTGGTCGATGAAATTAAACTAAAGTAATTAGAGGATCCGATGATTTCTCAGATTCGGGAAAATGTTCTCAAGGGGAAGTCTCCCGGGTTTGTGATTCATGAGGATGGTGTGTTGAGATTTCAGATTCGGCTCTGTGTACCGAACGACTTGGAATTGAGGCAGAGTATTTTGCGAGAGGCCATGATACGCCTTATTCCGTTCATCCTGGTTCGAGTAAGATGTACAAGGACCTGAGGAGGAATTTTTGGTGGAATGATATGAAGGAGGAGGTCGCAAGGTTTGTAGCGAGATGTTTGACTTGTCAGCAGGTCAAAATCGAGCATCAGCGACTGGCTGGGTTATTGCAGTCGCTTCCCATTCCGGAATGGAAATGGGAAGATATTTCGATGGACTTCGTCACGAGCTTGCCGAGATCGAGATCGGGCATGAATATAGTTTGGGTGATCGTGGATCGTCTGAACAAGTCGGCATATTTTCTGGGCATCAAGGATACTTGGGGTCCGGAAAAGATGGCTCGGGTGTTTATTGCGCAGATTGTGAGACTTCATGGTACTCCGAAGTCTATTATTTCGGATCGGGATGGCCGTTTCGTATCGCACTTTTAGCAGGCAGTGCATAAGGCGTTGGGTACTCGTTTACGTCTGAGCACTTCTTTTCATCCTCAGTCGGATGGGCAGTCGGAGCGCACTATGCAGACGTTTGAGGATATGTTGCGCGCTTATGCTCTCGATTGGAGCAGTGACTGGGAGGAGCATTTACCATTGATTGAGTTCACGTACAACAATAGTTGGCATGCGTCGATTCGCATGGCACCGTATGAGGCACTTTATGGGCGGCGTTGTCGATCACCAATTTGTTGGAATGAGGCATCTGATTTGGTTGGGACCGAACCGGATATCGTTATGGAGATGAGGTGGAAGGTGAAATTGATTCATGAGAGGATGTTGACTGCTCAGAGTCGACAGAAGTCGTATGCTGATGTTCGTCGTCGACCTTTTGAATTCCAGGTGGGGGACCACGTTTTGCTAAAGGTGTCGCCGACGAAGGGGGTTTTCTGCTTCGGGAAGAAGGGAAAATTGAGCCTGAGATTTATTGGGCCCTTTGAAATTCTCGAGAGAGTCGGTGAATTGGCATACCGTTTGGCGTTACCTCCGACCTTGAGTCACATTCATAGCGTTTTCTATGTTTCCCAGTTGAAGAAATAATGTCCAGATCCTAGTCACGTCATCGATTATGGTGAGATTGATATCGCGGAGGATATTACTTTCAAGGAGCACCCCTTGAAGATTTTGGAGCATCGTGAGAAGCGGCTGAGGTATAAGACCAATCCCTTGGTCAAGGTGCAGTGGTCGAGTCATGGGGTCGAGTAGGCAACTTGGGAACCGAGGATAGCGTACGTGCTAAGTACCCCGAGTTGTTTGTTTTTTAAGTTTCGAGACGAAACTTATTTTTAGAGGGATAGAATGTAATATCCGCATTTTTCTTTTGCCGATACTTTCTCGATTTGGTGTTTTTCTTGTCTTGGTGGCCGTGTGTAACCGTATGTGTATTTTGGGAATACTTATTTTCGAATTTATTTTACTCAATTCCGCAATTGTTGGCTTCTACGTCGCTTATTGATCCGATTCTCGTAATTATTGTTCGGAACCGCCGTTTCGGGGTTGCCGTAAATCTATTGTATGTTATTATGCGTATTGTGATGTTCCATTTGATGTTTCGGTTTTGTTCCGGTGTTCCGGGACCGTTGTTATCGTGTGCCTAGCACGCGCTATATTCGTATTGTAGCACACGCTAAGTATACTTCAGTAGCGTATGATACACTTGTTGGTAGCGCGCGCTAGCGAGTCGAGCCCGGCAGTGGCAGTGAACCTGTTTCTGGTCTCTGTCCTCTGGAGTAATAGATTAGCGCACGCTACGTTTTATATAGCGCACTTTGATGTTGAGGACTACCGCACGCTAGGTGTCCCATAGCGCGCGCTAACACGATAGTCCAGTACTGGGCAGTTTACTTCTGGACTTGGTCGGGTGTCCAGGTAGCGCACGCAATGGCCCGATAACACACGCTATCGAGAGGCTGTTAGCACACGCTAATTCCTGTTAGCGCACGCTAACGGTCCAGAACTATAGGTTCTGGACTGGGGTGTTAACTTTCCGGACCCGGGGTATCAGCCGATAGCGCACGCTAACTTTACATGTTAGCGCACGCTAATAACCCTCTGGTTATAAAAACCAGAGAGTTGACCTGGAATAGTTCATTTCTTCTCCTTTTCTTTTCTCCGCCGAGAGTTGGGCGATTGGAAACTTGGAGTGGGGCGATTATCATCATCTATTCAAGATCTTGAGTCTCTAACACCAGATTATCATCATTTAATCATCTTCTACCTCTTGAATCAAGGTAAATCGTCTAGAACCCTATTTTGGGGGAGATTTGGGGGTTTTCACGTTTTCGTCCGATTCGTTCCGTTTTGTGGGTTAATTCATGATGAATATGATTAATCTTGTTGATATTCTTAGTTTTCCTACTAATTCATGGTATATTTCATGGTATTTGCGTAATCGAGAGGGTTTGGTTGTGGTCCGCCCTCGTTGTTGTTCTTGTACCAATATACATGAATCGTAGGCGGGTTTTCGGGTGTATTCCATTTCCGTATTCGTTTAGAAATGCTTGTGATTGTATTCTTCGAATCGTTAGGTTCGGTTTCGCTGGTTCCTCGTGGTCATGTTTGATTCTTCCTTTCCGTTCATGTCACCGTCTTTTGATCGAGGCAAGTACCCTTATGAACTTACAATTTTGACATGGTAGTATTGCATGAGAAATTGTGTGTGTGTGTGTATGCTTACTATGGATTAGATCCGACGGGGTCTCGGTAGGGGTCCACGGAGGGGTGGATCCGCGAGCTCGCTTTTAACCACTACGGGTTAGATCTGACGGGGTCCCAGTAGGGGACTACGGAGGGGTTGGTCCGCGATTAATTGTGGTGCATTTTACAAATGTGTTTTGGATTATGGCGTTTCCGGAAATGTGTGTTTCAACCGATGTTTTCATGATTGCATGCATTGACTATATGTGTAAGGTGTAAGTTGTTCATTTGATTACTTGTAGTAGCGTAATTGCTAACCCCTTTGGGGACCTGTTTTGGGGAAATTCGTTTTATGAATTTCAGGTCAGGTTCATCGAGACGAACGGGCGTTGTACCAGTACGCGGATGATGGTCGTCTGTGATGATTGTACACGGGTGGTGTCTTATTGTTTTCTACCTTTTTTACTATTTGTCAACTTGTAAACTAATAGAAGTACTCGAGTACTTAGGAGTTCTTGTTTGTTCGGATTGCAACGTTATCTATTATGTTGTGTTGGATGATTTTGTTGTGTTTGACCGGTTGAAACGGGTGGATTATTTTGTTTTGTGTCTTTATGATGAGGTGTTATTTTGTTGAATTCACTAGTCGATGAATATGTTCGCCGATTAGCCTGGTGGGTCCTATGTAGGGATTCACGATGCTGTAATATACCTCGAATATCTTGGGGGTGTTACAGAAACAAAATCTGTTAATTTTACAGCCTTACTTGATATGAAAAAATCATTACTAACAAGTCCATCCCTTACCTTCAAATTTCAAGACTTTGTTATAAAGTTCATTTCTCTCCTTCACCTCTTGGAGGAACTTCATTTTAATATCTTCATGAAGTTGGTTGTGCTGATCTACTGCCAACATATACACTTATAAGTTAATAAAATAGTTAACTACAAAAACCACCCTCAAGGTTCAGTGTAATTACACAAAGAAAAAAAATCTTTCTTTCGAAATTAAAGTGCCATAAATTCAGAATCTTCAACAGATCAGAAATTCGAAAGAAGCCGGATATGACAATGGATCAAAAAAATCAGTTTGGACAGTGCCTCTTGAAAAATCATCCTGGTAGTGGTTTGATTCGCTCTAAAGCTCATGTCGAGGTAGCAACAATGTATTTATTAACTATCGGATGAGTGCGCAACATATGGAAAGAGGTAAACCAACTATCTTTGGGACTTCCGGTCCATTTTCAAAATAAGAAAAAAGTCATTAGTCGTAAAGAGAAAATGGTGTTCTTGAAAGATCAACCATCAGGAAAATGGCATCCAAGTTAAATGTAAGCAAGTCCTTATTTGGAGTATGGATCAAACACAAACTGATTAGCCCTTACATAAGTGCTATAGTATCTGCACTTTCTGAGGCAATTAAGCCTGACAGTCTCAAGTTTGCCTTGGGTCATTGAGATTTGATCATCAGGAAGGCCATGCAGTCAAGTTTCAAACAATGAAGAATACAATCCACATTGATGAAAAGTGGTTCTATATGACCAAAACAAGTGACAGATACTCTCAGAAGTTTAGAACATGAGTTACTTTCTTTATGGTCCGATAATTATCATTAACATTGGCAATCATATGCTAAAAAATGTCATTATTGCATACAAATCATTTTGATATTGCATTTCCATAAGATAGCAAGACCGTACCTCAGTATCTGTCTCCCCTTTAGTCGCAAAAGCGGTATGTCCTTCCTGGTAAAGAAACTCGCAACTCCTGCAAGATAACAAATTATCAACAATAAATTGAAGGGAAATGAATCTCTACTCAAGTATCATGACCGTGCCGGAAAATCGGCCAAAATATGAAACAAAAACATTATTAAAGACTAAGATTATGCATATGAATTAACCTAGTAAACCAAGTGACACCACCGACTATAAATTATGATACAATTAGACTGCAAACAATATGAACTGAAAAGTAAACAAAGCCATCACAATGAGAACACCTGATAAATGGGGTTGGGTTGCTGAAAAGTAAACAGAGCCATCACAATGAGAACACCACTGGTTAAACCGCAAAGGCAAGTCACGGTGCCCCCTGATCCACTTGGAAAAATATGGATACATGATAGTTTCGCTGGTTGGACGTACATCAATGGGCAATTTCAGCTCAGATTCTCCCGCCCTTGTAACCCATGCAATCTGAAAATCAGTTAGATGATGATGATGATGATAATAATAATAATAATTACTTATGAACATCACTCAGAGAACTCATGAAAAAAAACATCTAGTGAAGTATTTAAGAAAATATGAAGGACAAAGTATGTAATATCCGCACTTTCTATTTTTAGTAGTTTCTATTTTTAGTGTATTTTCATTTCGGACGACTCGCTTGTTATTGTTTTGGAATTCTGAAACTATTTTGTTCTGTGTCCTGTTAGGAATACTTGTTAGATTTTGATGATGTCATAAATTCAAATATTTATTACTTGGCAAAAATGTAAGGAAGAACCAAATGAGTATCTTCCATAGGCCAAATAATGTTAAGTATAAAACTTGGCAAAATGTAAAGAAGAACCAAATGAGTATCTTCTATAGGCCAAAAATAAGTTAGGCTAAAAATCGGCTAAGTACTAAAGAACAGCTAAGTTCATCAGAGAGGAACAGCCGAGTCATATCAGAGAAGTTCTGGTCAACAAAAATCATCAGTGATGTTTGACCAGACTGCAGTCAAGATACCTCAGACAAGTCATCTGATCAGACAAGTCCTAAACAGTGAACATCAGAGAGGTCCAGACTGCAGAGAAGTTAACTGCTCATCAGCCTAGTCGAGATCAGCCAAGTACTCTAAGTCCACGTAAGCATGCGTTGAAAAGTCAAGTATTACGGAAAGTCACATGCAACGTGAAGAGACAAATTGGAGAGATTCCCGCAGAAGATATGAATTAAATAATTCATCCAGACCCACCTTGAAGACTTTAAACGTAATATATTCAAAAGATTCGGTGCATCACATGCAGAGTCTTCACAACAGTCGGAAGATAGATTAAAATATGGGAATCCAGCCTTGCAACGTTCAGAAAAGAATAAACAAAAAAGTCTCCCTCCAACGGACTGATTTGTTACAGACTTGCAACGGCTATGAAGAAATTCTCATGGATCAACACCTATATATATCCAAAGATTTGAAGTTGAGCAACTACCGGTGCGAATATACTTTCAAGCGATCAAAGCATTCAAGAAATCTAAAAAGCGAAATACAGCATCGTGAAAAGAGAGGTTCTAATAAGTTCATATTTGAAGAAGCTCTTAGTTGGAGAAGACAAAAACACGTGTCTTAAATCCTGAGTTCGGGGTACTTCACTGGTTGAAGTTCGAGACTGTAAAGGCATCCAAGGATCGAGGATCAAGAGGTGCAAGGCAGTCAAGTGTGTTACAACGGCACGGAATTCCACTGGTTGGAAGCTGTTGTAGTTTGGTTGAATCATTGTAATATTTATCACTGGTTGAAAATTATAGTGAATTCATCTCCAACTGGTTTGGAGAAAAGTGGATTAGTAGAGGATTACCCCACCTCTGAGACCACTATAATTGCCTGCGTACTTTACTGTTTTATAGCATCATAGTTTAACTGTTGCATTCATTGTTAAGTGTTTCATTAGTTGTTTTGTATTCGTCATCAGCTGACTTCCGCACGTATTAAGAACAAACGACTCTAAGTCATTTGTTTATCTATCAGCTGAAGAAACTTACTCTTTGAGAAAAAGAGTTTAAGAGTTTCAATAAGTCTATTCATCCCCCTTCTAGACTTATTCCTGGACGACTTGTGACCTACAAGTGGTATCAGAGTGGTTGGTTCATTTATTTCACGAACCAGATCTATATCATAGATATATCTTTACTCTCATTTTATAATGGAACACATGCATTCTAGACTACCTGTGTTTTCAGTTGACGAGTATGATATTTGGAAGATAAGGATGCATGCACACTTATCTTCAATCCACGATGACATGTGGCGCATCATAGAGGACGGTCCATTCATCTTCGAAAAGGACAACACTCCAGAAGAAATCGCAGCAGGGAAGCCAGAGAAGATTGCAAAGAAAAGGACAGAGCTGACTCCTGAAGAAAGAAAGCTGGCCAATCTTGACAACCGGACCAGAGATGTGCTATATCAAACTCTTGACAAATCCACCATGGTCAAGATCAAGAATTGCAAGAATGCCAAAGAAATCTGGGATACATTAGCCCTAATGTGTGAAGGAATGGAGCTGATCAAAGAAAACAAGTTGTCAATTGCTATTCAAAAATTTGACAACTTCAAAATGAAGAATGGCGAATCTATAGACCAAGTGGACACAAGATTCACTGAGATTATCAATGAGATCAACTCCCTTGGCAAATCTTATGGCAATAGAGAAATGGCTCTGAAGGTACTAAGATCTCTCAATCCTGAATGGAGTATGAAGGCAGTGGCCATGAGAGAATCCAAAGACCTCAATAAGATAAAGATCCAAGAGTTGTTCTCTGATCTGAAGGCTTATGAGTTCGAGCTTCCAAGTTCATCCTCAACTGAGCCTACAGAGAAGGGAATAGCCTTTGAAGCCGAGTCCCCCGCCAAGAGCTTATCTGATGTGAAGCCTCCAAATCCATTAGATTTTGAGGAAGAAATGGCATTTATAATGCAAAGGTTCAGCAACTTCCGGAAAAACTACTCCAAATACAAGAAATATTATAAGGAGAATCCCAGAAGGAACCAGAAAGCCAGGAGCTGGAAGGTGGAGTGCTACAATTGTCACAAGACAGGACACATCCAAATCGACTGTCCTGAGCTTAAGAAGGACGAGAGCAAGAAGGAGGTGGGCAGAAAAGAAGATAGAAGGAAGGCCCTCATCGGAGAAGATCAGGAGCATGTAGAATCAAGCAACGGATTCTTTTATGATGATGATGAAGAGTATGACTGCCTGATGGCCAACCTAGCTGATGAAGAGGTAACATCAAAACCCTCTGGCTCAAATAATAGTTCAGCCATGTCACAAGATATGGATCTGCATGAATCTGTAAATCAGCTATTTAAAGATTTTGAAACACTTAAATCGCAAAACCAAGTCAGATCAATGAGAAGACTCAAATTGCAAGATGAGAATAGGCAAATGAAAAATGATTTTGAAAAACTCACCTAGAACTGAATAAGGTTGAGATAGCTGCGGTGACTTGAAAAACCAGGTGATGTATCTACAAATGAGATAAATCGACTAACCTGCTTTACTTAAAGAAAATCACCGCACATGCTCATGTCAAAGCTAAATTTACTAAGTCGACTGTGCAAATAAGACTCATGTAATACCCTATTGTAATTCATTCATTTTCATTCAAGAATTATCGATCAGTAATTGTCACTCAGTGTATTTTCACTCAATTATAATCATTCATCAATCATGTTCATTCACCGTGTTCACCGCTCGTAAAAACTTCGAGTTGAGTATCGTTATTGTTCATCGCTTCAACTTTCCTCATATGAGTTCGACTTTGTTAAATCACCATTAATTTTTGGTAACTCCAAAAATCTAAATCTTTGCAATATTATAGAGCATCAAATTAGCTTTCCAATGGTTCAAACGGTGAGTCAATCGGAGTCCGACGAGAGTTATGGTCGTTTCGATTTTGGCCGATCATCGCCGACCGACTCGGGCCGTGTCGTCCGACACGGCCCGTGCATTTCGTCCGGAAATGCGAAGTTTCTGCCGACCAGGCTCGACCGTGTCGCCCGACACGCCCGCGGCTGCATTACTCTTCCGGATAAGCTCGAACGATCGCTGACACGCCCGACCGTGTCCCGTGACACGGCCGAGTCATGCCGAAGCCGTCGCGTCGCTATCGGAAGGCCTCAGCCGCGACCGTGTCGATCCGACACGGCCGAGTCCCTCGCCGCCACTGTCGCCAATCAGGCGACACGACCGCGCCGATCGGCACGGCCGTGTCCGGCAGGTAGTCAACCCCTATAAATTCATTTTTTCAAAGATTTCACCCATTTTTCGCATTTTCTTCACCTTCAACCAAGAGATAAGGCTTGAGGGAGGGTTTTTCCTTCACAAATCATTTGGGTGTTTGATTTTCTTCATCTCCTTTCGATCGTGAAGCCCGGATAATCAATCTAACGCGTATTCTTCGGATTAAAGCACTTGATCATCAAGAGGTAATTCCTTCAACACTTTGACTTCGATTTTGTGTTGAAATAGGATGTTTGGACGTTATAATCATGATATATGAAGGGATATGTATATGATTATGAGTTTGTATAAGGATTCATTGGATTATTGAGGGATTATTCAAGAACACCTTGTAAATCGAGTTGGAATTGGGGATTTTCGACTAATTGTTGTTATAATCACATTTTGGATATTCATAACGGATTATTGATCGTATTGGAGATGTTTTGATGGTTTGAAACACTTCTTGGGGATTTTGATATTGGGATATCGAGGTTTGATTGTAAACAATCGGAGTTTGGATACAACGATTCGATATAATGCCCCAATGAACTTAGTTTAATCGTATCGACGTTTTGAGTTCGTTATATTCGTGTTTAATTCGTATATTGATCGGATTGTCGGTAATTGTATTGAATTAAGGTTGTTCGTGCGACCGACACTTCATTTAGGACGTTGTTCGTGGACGGATTTCTTCACCGGTGTTGTGTAAGTTAATTCTTACTCGGTTAAAAGGATATTCATACCTTTTGTTGTTGATCATTCATAATTATAATTCATTCATCATTGTATTAATCATATTAAAACTTGTTATTGTCAATTAATCACTTCAGTCATAAGGAACGACGGTTCCAATCTTTTCGTTGAGCTTTCATTCATTTCATTATTACTCTCATCTCGGTGAGTCATTCTTGACTTTGTCAGATTATTATTTATTCATTGATATTCATTACGGTCATTCTCGTTCATATGACCTTCTGGGTTCATATTGCGTGGCCGGGCGTGGCTGTGTGGAATTTTTAGTCGGGCACACGATGGTTATTGTATTGGGTTCACCAATACATTAGACCGTGCACACGGGAAAGCGTTACACCGTGAGACTAATTAGGTACACGGACGGATGTTGTACACTCGCACGTAACATTACGGGCGTACTATGATACTCTTCTTCACGTAATTCATAACTAAGGATATTTCATAACTTGCTTAAATCATGTTTGTTTTTTTTCAACCCTTGAGTATTGTTGTTATTTGTATCTGACCCCGTTTGGGGATTTTGTTTTTCAGGTCATGGCAAGGCAAACGCACGGGAATAGCATGTTGATGTCGAGGAGTCCTAGTGATACTAGTAGGGGCCCCGATCTTTCAGTTATTCATATTATTGTCCTTTATTTTCCGCTGCAGATTTTCATTTTGATACTCCGTTTCATTCAGTGTTGTGTATTTTATCTTCATATAAAATACACTAGTATTCGGTATTGTCCCGGTGTGTTGTAATTAAACTCCTCATCGGAGTAATTACCGTTGTAATGTGGTTCGGTACTACATTTATCTTGTGTAATTCATCCTTTTCATTCGCCCGGTGGGTCCTACTGGGGATTCACAGACCGTAATATCCGCCTAGTTTGGGGTGTTACAGAGTTGGTATCGGAGCGTGGTTTGAATACTACCTTCCGAGTCGTGTCTCATTTGAAATCATCGTCGACTAGTATCATTGGACTTTCGCGTCACGTGTGACTCCGTGCAAATGCCGAGCCAATCAGACCGGAAGAACTGTAAGATTTCTAACGCCATGATATAATTTCGCAATCGTCATTCATTCATCATTCATCATTTAACAATCCTCAACATCATCATTTATTATGATTAAGACGATCATGTTAACTCATTAATCACTTAATTCATTTCATTACTCGATTAATGATCGACGACCATGTTAATTCATTAATCACTTAATTCATTTCATTACTCGATTGCCGATCTAGATGATCATATTATAAATCTTGTTAATTCATTCAAAATAATCATTCCAAGAATTTCATCGATATTCATGTCACTTGACCAATCATTCATATAATCACTAAGTTAGAGCATGTATACTCATTTTCATCATCTCATGACGTAATCATAACGTGATAATCATGCGGTAATATAATCATTATGCGACCTTCCTACTTCAAGATGGAGAGAGTCTGTCAGGATGCACGGAAGAGGCGGTGCGGGCCGAAACCCGAGGAATAATCACTGCCGGGAAATCGTGCCTGGACTCGGCTCAATCAGAAGATGTTCGGGTTGATCCACTCACTTTAATGCAGGCGATGATGACCCATGTGCAGTTGCTCAATCATCATTGCGCCACTCTGGCTGGATTAATCGAGAGAACTCTCCCGTATGAACCAGCTGCTAAGGAGAGTGCTGAACAACAACCTTCATCTGTCAGCAGGAAATCAACGAAGCGTAATCAATCCGAAGGCGGTCAGTCAACCTTCAAGAAGCCTCGTGTGAGTCCTATCGTTTCTGAGCGACCTCCTACGGTGTATAGTTGTGCGGGATCTCAGTCCCGAGCGGCCCGGGCCGCCACTGCTTCAACCGTGAAGAACCGGGTCATTTCAGCACCAAATGTCCGGCGGACTGTCACGTGCCATAATCAGGGAATTGCCGGGCATAAGGCCCGCTTTTGCCGAAAGGACTCCAAGTCGGCCCGCGGTATCTCGTGCCCAAGCAACCAAGCGTAATCGATCGCTTTGTCATCGCTGCTTAAGACAATGGAAGCAAATAGAGTTGGAGTCAGATTTATCGACGGAGCGTCTGTTCGGGACCGCAAGTCCTGTGTTCATATGATGAGGAGGATCGACGATTCGGTGACCGAAGGATCCGAGGTATACTCATGATTTTATTTCAACTTGTGTGTACCTTTGATGCCGGTACACCGCATTCATTCATTTTCGATCATGCTTGAATAAACTTATTTCGGGATAGTCCTATTGCTTGTGGACCTCATACCATCGGTCTACTCGCGATGGAAGAATTTTCGAATCATACCGAATTAAGTTTAATGACCGCGATTGGTTGTTGGATCTAATCGTGGTGAACTTATCTTAGACGATGTAATTTTCGGATTAATTGGTTTAACCGCCTTGATACTATCCTCGGTTTGTTAGCGTTTGGTCGCTATCTTTCCGTCGTTGGTTGTCGAATGTGTGCTTCAGGAAGTAATCCCCGTTGTTCCAAAGAGAATTTCTATTATGGCGGAAGCAGAGAAATTCCACAGTCGAACTATTCAATCATTCATTGTTTTATTTTCATCGATTGGCCTTTCTAAGGCAATCGAGTCATTCAATCATTCATTGTTTCATTTTCATCGATTGTCCTTTCTAAGACAATCGAGTTATTCAATCATTCATTGCGTCATTTTCATCGATTGGCCTTTCTAAGGCAATCGAGTTATTCAATCATTCTTTGTATCATTCTCATCGATTGGCCTTTCTAGGACAATCGAGTCATTCAATCATTCCTTGTATCATCTTCATCGATTGGCCTTTCTAAGGCAATCGAGTTGTCCAATCATTATTGGTATCTCTTTTTATCAATTGACCATTTTAGGGCAATCGAAATGTTCAATCATTCGTGGTATCATTGTCATCGATTGACGATGTATTTCGAGGCGAGTTATCTGGTTGCCTTCACATAGAGTAAGGGAATTCAGGAGTGAGTTGGAGCCGGTACGTTCCCTTTATCGAAGGCACCGTATCGGATGGCCCCGACCAGAATGCAGGAGTTGAAGATTCAACTTGAGGAATGGTTCGAGGAAGGTTATCCCCGACCGATTGCGTCCCCGTGAGGAGCACCAGCAGGATCTCACAAGGAGAAGGATGGCTCGCCTCGTGTGTGTATTAATTACTAGGAGTCAACAGGTGATGATCAAGAGTAGTACCCTTTATCTCGTATTGATGATCTTTAAGATCAACTTCAGGGAGCTTCAAGATTTTCCAAGATCGACTTAAGATCTGGATATCACCGCCATGGATTCGAGAGTCGATATCGCGAGGACAGCTGCTGCACACGCTATGGTCATTATGAGTTCGTAGTTGCCGTCGGGCTAACTATTGCACTGCGTATTCATGGAGTTAATGAATCGGGTTTTCATCGACTTTTCGATCATTTTGTTGTTGTCTTCATCGATGACATTTTGGCTTATTCTCGTGATCGAGAGGAAAACGAGGTACATCTTCATCGTGTTCTCGACGTGTTGAGACGCGAGCAACTTCATGGTAAGCTTTCCAATTGTGAGTTCGGATGTCCGGTGATTTTCTCGGTATGTAATTTCACCGCCGAGACCGTGTCGACCCTCGAAGACGGAGGCCATCCGAGGTTGGCAACCTCCGAAAGGTGTTAAGTAAATCCAAGTTTCCTGATTAGCCGATTAATTATCCAACCCACGACCGTAGCTAGCAACCGTGGTTTTCGCTGGAATTTTGGCCGTTACCTTTATGGAATCACTTGTCGTGTCTTCACCAATCACAAGAGTTGAAGTATATATTTACTCACAAGGAGTTAAATATGCGACAGGACGGTGGTTGGAACTAATCAAAGATTTTGATATCGAGATCCTTTACCACCCGGCAAGGCGAACGTTGTCGCCGACGCCTTGAGTCGTAAGTCCGCTCAGAGCAGATGCTTGCTCGTTTAACAGCCTGTAAGGAGCTTCAACAGAATTCCTTAGACCCGAGATCGAGGTCCGCTCAGCGAGTTCAGTGGACAACTTTGTATGTTAGAGATTTCATCATCTCGAGGATGCAATCAGTGAGAATCGTGGTTCGACTCAGCATTGTTGCGCATTCGTGAAGATGTGGCTCGTGGGGAAAGCCCTGATTCGTGGTCCACGAGGATGGACTTTGAGGTTTAAGAACCGCTCACAGATCGGTGAATGTCGAGTTGAAAAACTCTATTTTGTGAGGAGCTCATGCTATCCCTTATTCTCGTTCATCCGGGTCCAAAGAAGATGTACAAGGACTTGAAACAAAATTACCGGTGGAGTAATATGAAGCGAGAAGTCGCAGAATTTGTTTCGAGATGCTTAACTGTCAACAAGTCAAGATGGAACCTCGGCGACCGGCGAGTATGCCGATACCGCTCCCTATTTCAGAATGGAAGTGGGAAGACATTTCTATGGAATTCATCACAATTTGCCGACGAGTCATCGTGGCATAAATATGATCTCGAGTGATCGCGACCGCTTAACTAAATCAACTCATTTCCTTGAGATCAAGGATTTGTGGAGTCCCAAGAGACTGGCCCATTGTTCATCAAGGAGATATTAAGACCGCACGGTACTCCTAAGAGTATCGTTTCCGATCGTGACGATTTGTGTCTCATTTTTGGAAATCAGTTCATCGTGCTATGGGAACTCGGCTTAATCTCGATCGCTTTTCATCCTCGGTCGACGGACAATCGAGAGGACTATTCGCATAAAGAGAGGACATGTTGAGGGCATGCGTCCTCGATTAGTAGACGATGGGGAAGCCAAATTACCGTTGTTTAAGTCCACGTACAAGATAGTTGGCATGCCTCCATTAAGATGGCACCTTACGAGGCCTTGTACGGTCGTCTTTGTCGATCTCCTTTGTGTTAGGATGACTTGTTAGAATCAATCGCACCGAGCCCGATATGCTTATAGCCGTCCGGGAGAAGGTAGCTTTGATCAAGAGTCGTATGTTGACATTTCAGTCGATGTAAATCGTATGCGGATAATCATCGTCGACCACTAGAGTTCGAGACGGTGACCATGTTTTGGTCAAGATATCCCAGTCGAGGTATTTTTCCCGCTTCGGAAAACGGGGAAGTTGAGTTCGAGATTCATCGACCGCTTGAAATTTTGGATCGAGTAAAGTAGTTAGCTTATCGATTGGCTTTACCTCCGGCTTTGAGCCGAATTCATAATGTGTTTCATGTCTCTCGGCCATGAAAGTATGAAGCCGACCCAACTCACATAATTCAATTCGACTATATCCGGATCGCAGAAGATCATTCGTACGAGGAGCGTCTGCACGAGTATTAGAGCGGCGAATCAAACAGTTGAGAAATAAGTCGATTCCTTTGGTCAAGATTCAGTGGTCCAGACATGGAGTCGAAGAGGCCACTTGGGAAACCGAGGAGATTATGCGGGAGGGTTATCCCGAGTTGTTTGACCCTTAGTTTCGGGGACGAAACTCTTTTTAAGGGGGGGGTATGTAATACCCGGTTGTAATTCATTCATTTTCATTCAGTAATTATCAGTCTGTAATTGTCACTCAGTGTATTTTCACTCAATTATAATCATTCATCAATCATGTTCATTCACCGTGTTCACCGTTCGTAAAAACTTCGAGTTGAGTATCGTTATTGTTCATCGTTTCAACTTTCCTCATATGAGTTCGACTTTGTTAAATCACCATTAATTTTTGGTAACTCCAAAAATTCTAAATCTTTGCAATATTATAGAGCATCGAATTAGCTTTCCAATGGTTCTAACGGTGAGTCAATCGGAGTCCGGACGAGAGAGTTATGGTCGTTTCAGTTTTTGGCCGATCATCGCCGACCGAACTTCGGCCGTGTCGTCCGACACGGCCCGCGTTGCATTTCGTCCGAAATGCAGTTTGCCGACTGAGCTCGACCGTGTCGTCCGACACGGCCCGTGCTGCACTCTTCCGGATAAGCTCGAACGATCGCCGACACGCCCGACCGTGTCCCAGACACGGCCGAGTCATGCCGAAGTCGCCGCCGGGCGGTCGCTATCGGAAGGCCTCGCCGCCGCGACCGTGTCGATCCGACACGGCCGAGTCTCGCTGCCAGCCGGCCAATCAGGCGACACGACTGCGCCGATCGCACGGCCGTGTCCGGCAGGTAGTCAACCCCTATAAATTCATTTTTTCAAAGATTTCACCCATTTTTCTCGCATTTTCTTCACCTTCAACCGAGAGATAAGGCTTGAGAGAGGGTTTTTCCTTCACAAATCATTTGGGTGTTTGATTTTCTTCATCTCCTTTCGATCGTGAAGCCCGATAATCAATCTAACGCGTATTCTTCGGATTAAAGCACTTGGATCATCAAGAGGTAATTCCTTCAACACTTTGGACTTCGATTTTGTGTTGAAATAGGATGTTTTGGACGTTATAATCATGATATATGAAGGGATATGTATATGATTATGAGTTTGTATAAGGATTCATTGGATTATTGAGGGATTATTCAAGAACACCTTGTAAATCGAGTTGAATTGGGGATTTTCGACTAATTGTTGTTATAATCACATTTTGGATATTCATAACGGATTATTGATCGTATTGGAGATGTTTTGATGGTTTGAAACACTTCTTGGGGATTTTGATATTGGGATATCGAGGTTTGATTGTAAACAATCGGAGTTTGATACAACGTATTCGATATAATGCCCCAATGAACTTAGTTTAATCGTATCGACGCTTTTGAGTTCGTTATATTCGTGTTTAATTCGTATATTGATCGGATTGTCGGTAATTGTATTGAATTAAGGTTGTTCGTATGACCGACACTTCATTTAGGACGTTGTTCGTGGACGGATTTCTTCACCTGTTGTGTAAGTTAATTCTTACTCGGTTAAAAGGATATTCATACCTTTTGTTGTTGATCATTCATAATTATAATTCATTCATCATTGTATTAATCATATTAAAACTTGTTATTGTCAATTAATCACTTGACCATAAGGAACGACGGTTCCAATCTTTTCGTTGAGCTTTCATTCATTTCATTATTACTCTCATCTCGGTGAGTCATTCTTGACTTTGTCGATTATTATTTATTCATTGATATTCATTACGGTCATTCTCGCTCATATGACCTTCTCGGGTTCATATTGCGTGGCCGGGCGTGGCTGTGGAATTTTTAGTCGGGCACACGATGGTTATTGTATTGGGTTCACCAATACATTAGACCGCACACGGAAAGCGTTACACCGTGAGACTAATTAGGTACACGGACGGATGTTGTACACTCGCACGTAACATTACGCGTACTATGATACTCTTCTTCACGTAATTCATAACTAAGGATATTTCATAACTTCGCTTAAATCATGTTTGTGTATTTTCAACCCTTGAGGATTGTTGTTCTTTGTAATCGACCCGTTTGGGGATTTTGTTTTTCGTGTCATGGCAAGGCAAACGCACGGGAATAGCATGTTGATGTCGAGGAGTCCTAGTGATACTAGTAGGGGCCCCGATCTTTCAGTTATTCATATTATTGTCCTTTATTTTCCGCTGCAGATTTTCATTTTGATACTCCGTTTCATTCAGTGTTGTGTATTTTATCTTCATATAAAATACACTAGTATTCGGTATTGTCCTGGTGTGTTGTAATTAAACTCCTCATCGGAGTAATTACTGTTGTAATGTGGTTCGGTACTACATTTATCTTGTGTAATTCATCCTTTTCATTCGCCTGGTGGGTCCCAGTCGGGGATTCACGGCACTGTAATATCCGCCTAGTTTGGGGTGTTACAACTCAGGCGCAGGAAATAACCTCCCTGAAGGCGTCTTCAACTCTGGATGAATTGTGTACTAATAAAAGGCCACTATATTCCAGATCAGGCCTTGGATATGATCCTCATACTCCCTCTAGTTCCAAAACCACTTTTGTCAAGGGAGAAACAATTGTCTCGACTGCTGAGCCTACATATAAACCGATATTTAAAAATAGGCAATAGCCAAGTCACAAGTCTAGGCTGCATCCAGGTTACACAAGGTAGCCACCTAGACAAGTGACTAGGCAATGGCCCAGGCAGAAGCAGCTGCCCAGACAACATGTCCACTATTATCAACAACTCCCTAAAAACAGATTTCAAAATGGGAGGGGCAGATGGAAACCTCAAGGTTATCCTAATTTCCAAAATGAAAAAGTGTGGAGACCTCAAAGATTTAATAAATGGTCTCAGCCAAGATTTAGAAATGGCCCACACTATCAATACTTTGAGGAATATCCAGTATACAATCCCAACAGGAGATTCAGACCTCGACCTTACACACCTAATAAGGGTTATAATAATAACAACTTTCACAATCCAAGGAGAAATCAATTCTCCAGTAAACCATCTAACCCGAGAGGACCCACACAGATTTGGGTACCTAAATCTCTGCTTGTTTGATTGCAGAAAAGGTGGAAGGACTAAAACCACATCTCCACAAATTCAATCTTTGGAGGTGAAGAATGGTTTGTAGATTCTGGATGCTCAAGGCACATGACCGGGAACAAGAAAATGCTGTCTAATTACACCAAAGAAAGAGGTCCTGATGTAACCTTTGGAGATAGCTCTAGAGGACAAACAAAAGGCTTTGGAGAGCTGCACCGAGGAAATATTGTGATATCCAAAGTTCACTATGTCAAAGGGCTCAAGTATAATCTCCTGAGCATAAGCCAGTTTTGCGATGAGAAGAATCTAGTAGTCTTCACCATTTGGAAATGTATGGTGATAGATATCCTATCTGGTGAAGTGAAGCCACAAGGATTCAGAAGGAGAGATGTCTACATGATAGATTGGAACACAGGAACACCTAACTCCTGTTTTCTATCCAAGACAGTAGCTGAGAATGGATGGCTGTGGCACAAAAGATTATGTCACCTGAACTTCAAAGCCATCAACAAGATTAGTTCTCAGAAGCTGGTCATAGGACTTCCAGATGAAGCATTCAAGAAGGAAGCGCTTTGTGATGCCTGTCAGAAAGGAAAGCAGACCAGAGCATCATTTAAGCCAGTCCAGCCTACAGCTCTCACAACAAGGATATTAGATCTACTCCACATGGATCTATTTGGTCCTATCAAGCCAAGGACTCTAAGCGGCCGAAAGCATGCACTTGTTATAGTAGATGATTATTCAAGGTACACTTGGATTATCTTTCTATATAAGAAAAGTAAAACCTTGACCAAGCTACCTGAGCTGCTGAGAAGGATCCAGAATGAGAAGTCCCTATCCATCATCAAGATTAGGTCAGATAGAGGAGGAGAGTTTCTCAACAAGGCGATCACTGATTACAGCGATCAGAATGGGATCCAACATGAGCTCTCTGCAGCCAGGACCCCCCAGCAGAATGGCGTTGCTGAAAGAAGAAACAGAACCCTGAAGGAAGCAGCAAGGTCCATGATTGCAGAAGAGGACCTGCCCAAGAGGTTCTGGGCTGAAGCTGTCAACACAGCTTGCCATACTCAGAATAGGAGTATGATAGTAGGGAGACATGGCAAAACTCCCTATGAGGTTTGGAATAATAGAACTCCTACTGTTGCTTACTTTCATGTTTTTGGTTGTATGTGTTTCATCCACAACAACGGTAAAACACAACTAAATGCCTTTGATGCTAAAACTGATGATGGTCTCTTTGTGGGATACTAACAAAGAAGCAAGGCATATAGAGTATTTAACAAAAGAACCTTAGTTGTGGAGGAAACACCCCATGTTGTTTTTGATGAATCTACTGTTGAGTACAGGAAGCAAGTTGAGCTAATTGAGAACAAGCTCAAATCAGCATCCCTTGAAGAAGTCATTGTACATGATACTGGATTGGTGGACTCACCTCTAGACCAGCCTGAAGATCCAACTGTAGCTGCTGAAGACCCAACTGTAGATCAGACAGGATCACCAAACCTATCTGATCTAGTTGCCGCTGATGGAGACCCAGCCGTAGCTGATAAAGACTCATCTGCAGATCAGATCCAACCTGCAGATGACAAGACGATAGCTGATCCAGCTGCAGACTAAGGAGACCAGAACCCAGCTGATGTAGAAATCCGCCCGAGCAATTCAACAGGGGGAATAGACCCAGAAGAAGACGATATTCCCAAGTGGATCAAAGACCATCCAATCCAACAAATCATCGGAAACCTGACTGATGGAGTTAAGACAAGACAGTCAACTCTACCCGCAGGAATGGCTATGTTCTCATGCTTTATGTCACAGATAGAACCTAAAACAACAGAACAAGCCTTGGAAGAGTATTCATGGATAAATGCCATGCAAGAGGAACTGGAGCAGATGGAAAGAAACAAAGTTTGGGAACTAACAGACAGACCTAATCACAAGAAGGTTATTGGCACCAAATAGGTGTACAAAAACAAGAGTGATGAAGATGGAGCTGTTGTTAGGAATAAAGCCAGACTCGTTGCAAAAGGTTATGCACAGTGTGAAGGAATAGATTTTGATGAAACCTATGCACCTGTTGCAAGATTAGAGGACATCGGACTATTCCTCGCATATGCTGCATTCAAAGATTTTGAAGTCTATCAGATGGATGTAAAGAGTGCTTTTCTAAATGGCATCCTAGAAGAAGAAGTCTATGTAGAGCAACCCCCAGGTTTTGTCAACGGAGACAAAGTCTACAAGCTACTGAAGGCTCTCTATGGACTCAAGCAAGCACCAAGAGCGTGGTATGAAACATTATCTATGTTTCTTGAGAAGAATGGTTTTTGCAAAGGAAAGGTGGACAAGACCCTATTCAGAGTGGAGCACGAAGGCCACATATTGATAGTCCAGATATATGTGGATGACATCATATTCGGCTCAACCAATCCAGAGCTATTTGAGAAATTCTCCAACCTCATGCAAGGAGAATTTGAGATGAGTATGATGGGAAAGCTTAACTTCTTTCTCGGATTACAAGTTAAGCAGATGTAAAATGGAATTTTCATCAACCAAGCTAAGTATACCAAAGATTTAATCAAGAGATTTGGAATGGAATCAGCCAAACCAACAGTGAGTGTTCTTCGAGATGGTAGGAATAAAATTGAGGGTTAGACTCCCTCCTTCTAGCGCCAATTGTTGTTACCCTAAATATTTATCCGAAGATGAAATACTGCTGGAATGGACGGACAACAAACAAGGTTGCGGGAGCACTTCCGAGGGGGTGTGAATAACACTAGAATTGCCGGGTTTGTTAGGCCCGGGCTTGAATGCTCTCGCGAGATGTTATTAATACAAATATTCGTGGATACAAGTATTAATGTGAGAATCTAAGTGCAACGAGTGTAAAAAGATCCTATTATCCATCTCTTGAACGAAGCTTTGGTGATCTTGCTCTCGACCGATCGTCTTCTGTGTGAGAGAGGCTGAGAGAGAAGAATGAACCGAGAGATAGCTGTTGCCAAGAGTAGGAAAGCCAAGTTGTGAGTATTGCTTCTGTATTGGGCGTGAAATAGCGAGAATGACCGAGAGTTGGACTTCAGAGAGTAAAAATTCGGTCCTTGGACAAGTGTAGGCAGCCTTCTATTTATAGCGGCTGAGATGTCTTGCTTCCTGGCGGGCGATCGCCTTTTGTCCAATATAATAATTGGGCGATCGTCTTTAAGTCACATGGGCTGTTTGCCTAAAGTCCAAGGCTGCTTCCGGCAGCCAGCTGTGCGGTCCAATGAGGAGCCAACACGCGTCCGGAGTTGCTGTCACGGGCGGTCCTACTAACACCTTTCGGCGGGCCTGTCGGCTGGTGGAAAGATGCTGACAGGCTGTGGTCAATGATCCGTGAAATGCGGATCTTGTCTCGGCTCTGCACGTGGGTTCTGTCCTGGGATTCGGCCTTTGCCGACTGGATGACCATCGGCTTCGAGTGGCATGAGGCGGTCGACATCGGTCGGTCACCAGAGGTCGGCATCGGTCGGTCACCAAGGTTGGATCGGCAAGTGCCGAGAGATGATCGTGTGCTAGTCGGCCACCAGGAGTCGATCGCCAAGTACCGAGAGACAATCGTCTTAGATGTCGATTGCTCGGCACCCGGACTTATCCTGGGACCTTCGGTCGGCCGATCTATCTTGGCTGCTCGGCTATGGCTAGGTCGCCTGGCCTCTGTTTGGCAGTTCTGCCTTGGCTGATCGGCTATGGCTAGGTCGCCTGGCCTCTGGTCGGCAGTTCTGCCTTGACTACTCGGCTATGGCTAGGTCGCCTGGCCTCTGGTCGGCAGTTCTGCCTTGACTGCTCGGCTATGGCTAGGTCGCCCGGTCTCAGAGGCGATCGCCGGTCGAGGCGTATAATTCTCGACACAACAATAAGAATGACTAGCGAGTGAAAGCATGTTATATCAACATATAACGAACAATTATGAACTTAAAACTCTCCTCAATTGCTTTTACACTTAACATTCTTACTTAAAGTTCTAATAAGCCTCTCCTAGTGTTACCAATAGATTCCTGAAGACCCTGCTAAGGGGGACATGGGCATTGGGGAAATAAGTTCCAAGTGAGGTCTACCGCAAATATATAGGATATACAGTTTATCAGTATTTTCTAAGTGAAGTATATAGGATACTTCATAAAGCTTTGTTGTTACTTGTATCTGTTATGTTCCAGTTGCTGGGGATACTTGGAATACAGAGAATAGAGAACACTAAAATATAAAATTATACTACAAGTTAGACTAGGAAAATACTAGGAGTATTTCTTCACGTGTTGCTTTCCACATGTCATTTAATTTAATTCAGGGCTTGGTCATGACAATGCTTTCCCCTGAAGATCCTTGTCCTCAATAATCAAGAAGTTCTCTTTCTCTTTAAGAGCTTGTCCTCAAGTAACACGACTTGCATCTCCACCAATAATGAGGTCCTTATCAATTTCCCTTTCCCTAAAACCATATTTGTCCTCAAGTGTGTTAAATCTGAGCCTAAGGCCATTCTGTGCGGAATCGAATTTATTATATCATATAGAATGGTATTCATTGTTGAACTGAATTCAGAATGGACAGTGTAGAGAAACGGTCCGAATCGGGTATAGAATTATTACAATAATTATAACAAATATAACTATTACAAAATTCACTTGCGGGATAAGGATTAGGGTTTACACAACTTCTAAAATGCAAGAATTGAAAGTGACTGAAAAATAAAATAGGAATAGAAAATGCAAACCAACAAATCGGGTGATGACACTGATTGAAGAAAACCAACCCGCTTAGTCCTCTGTCTCAGTAACCCACATCCAGTAGACAAAGCAACCCGCGGCCAGCACCACAAATGGACCCAGAACCAGACCGAAAGTAAAACACAAAGAAGAACTGTAGCACATAGCCAGATTCTACCGAAAACCACCCAGAAACACCGATCCCAGATCAATCGCCCAAATCACCGTCACAAAGCTCTCAATTTATTTCACAGAGAGAAACCAATCGAAGGTAAGTTACTATCTCTCAGAATTTTTTTTGTGTGTTTTCATCTCTCAAGAAAAGGATATATATATATATATATATATATATATATATATATATATAGTAGTATCGGAGTAACGAACGAAGAGAGAAAGATGGGCCAATAGGTCGGAGATCCATGGCGGAAGACCCGGAACAAACCGAGGAGAGTGAGTGAAAAACGGGCAGAAACAGAGATGGAGATGGAAGACATAATGAGAGGGGTAAGGTTTCTGAAGGGTGGGTAGGTTTTATATATAAGGTCAGATATAAAACCAACGGCCGAGATTAACTTAGCCAAATGAATGGCCAGGATTAATCAGATACATTGGGTAGCTTCCAGGGTTCCAGGCCGAGTCACATTTAATGCTGGGCTGCAAGGAAAAATATATATTGGGCCATCATATTTAATTCATTTTGGCCCACATAACCCAACATTTCTCCACCTGGGCCAAATGAGTTATCGGGGCACATAATAGAGACAGAGGTCATCATCGCCGTAGGACACCGCCTGCACTCAAAACACAAAGTAAGTACAAGTAATCACAAAGAACAATAACAACAATCACTAAGAGAGCAAGGCCATCACAAAGATAGCTAGGCAATCACTAAGAGAGCAAGGCTATCACAAAGAAAGCAAGGCAATCACAAAGAATGCAAAAGACTAAGAATCAATCTTGAGTTTCCATGTTCAGTATGTTCGTGCAGGCCACGAACTTCTCCATTGGTAGGCATTTCGTGCCCATATCTGCAGGGTTAAATTGTGAAGGAATTTTCCCAAGTTCAATTCACCTTTCTCAACAATATCACGAATAAAGTGAAATTTAACATCAATATGTTTAGTACGGTCGTGAAAGACAGGATTTTTGCACAACTGAATTCCAGATTGACTATCAGAAAATACCACGAATTTTTCTTTTAGGAAACCAATTTCAGATAAGAGACCCTTGAGCCATATGGCTTCTTTAAACGCCTCAGTTGCAGCAACATATTCAGATTCAGTCGTAGATAAGGCAACAATATTCTGTAACTGAGATTTCCAACTAATGCAAGAGTCACAAAGTGTAAACACATAAGAGGTGGTAGATTTTCGATTGTCATGATCATTCGCAAAGTTATAATCAACATATCCAACAAGTTTAACCCCATCAGCAGATTTAGAAAACTTAATACCAACATCCATAGATGATTTCAAATAACGAAGAAGCCATTTCAAGGCTTCCCAATGCGGGATACCAGGATTAGACATATATCTACTCAAGCAACTAACAGAATAGGCTATGTCGGGCCTCGTGCTAACCATGAGATACATGACTGATCCTATAGCATTAGAATAGGGAACATTTTCCATTGATTTTTCTTCTTCATGAGTTTTAGGAGATTGATCTTTACTTAACAGAAAATGGGAAGCAAAAGGCACATAAGCACGTTTTACAACAGTCATAGAAAACTTTTCAAGAATTTTCTCAATGTAGGAAGCCTGGTTTGGAAATAAGGAACAGTTTTTCCCATCTCTAATAATATTCATGCCTAAGATTTTCTAAGCATCTCCTAGGTATTTCATGTCGAATTATTCACTAAGACACGATCTAACATGATCAATCAACTTCATGCACGGACTCACAAGTAACATGTCATCCACATAAATAAGCAAGAAGATTGGAACAGGGGAGTTTTCTTTAAAATATAGACAAGGGTCATACGAACTACGTTTGAATTTTAAAGAAAACACATAAGAATCAAATTTCTTGTTCCATTGCCTGGGAGACTGTTTCAAACCATAAAGAGACTTTTTAAGAAGGCAAATTAGAGTCAACAAAGCCTTCCGGCTGCTTCATATAAACTTTCTCATTCAATTCACCATGCGAAAAGGTAGTTTTAACATCCATTTGTTTTAATTCCCAACCAAAGTGAGCAACTAAAGCAAGCATGACATGCAGAGTGGTGAATTTCACAATAGAAGCAAATATTTCTATATAATCAATTCCTTCCTTTTGAGTGAAGCCTTTAGCAACTAACCTAGCTTCAAATCTGACATTTTCTATTTCATTCTTGACCTTACATAACCACTTACAGTCCACAAGAGAACAATGATCAGGTTTAGGGACAAGAGTCCAAGTTTGGTTAACATGCAAAGAGTTCATTTCATCATTCATAGCATTTAATCAGTCAGTAGCATTTTCAGATTTTAAAGCTTCTTTGTAGCTTTTAGGTTCGTTATTATCTAATGATTCAAAAACATTGCAAGCATGAGACATTATATGAAAATCATTAAAATGATGAGGCCTCCTAACATTCTCTCTCCTACGCCTATCTCTAGTTAATTAATAGTTAGACAGATCAGTACTTTCATCTACATTCTCAATTATTTCATCACTTGAATTTTCATATGGTACTTCAGAGGGATTTTCATTTTCAGCATGCAAAATTTCATCATTTTCAGGCTCCACCTCGCTCAAAGTGGGGTAGTTAGAAACAGGTTCTAGATTAGGTATGTGTGCGGGTGCAGGTGTAGGATGATCAAGCCAAGGAAATTCATTTTCATTAAATATAACATCCCTACTAATTACTACCTTAAAACCCGATTCGCCTTTAAGCCATAACCTAAATCCTTTAACTCCCTTAGGATAACCTAAGAACACACATCTAATCGATCTAGGTTCTAGTTTATCTTGTTTATGATGAACATATGCCGCACACCCAAATACACGAAGATTAGAGAAATAATTATCCTTACCAGTCCACACAGATTCTGGATAGTTTCCATTCAAAGGGACAGATGGAGATCTATTTATAATATAGGCAGCGGTAAGTCTCACCCCAAAAAAGTTTTGACAATCCAGAGCTGGCCAGCATAGACCTTACCCTTTCAAGGAGGATTCAGTTCATTGTTAGGCGTATTTTTATGCGCTTATTTATCATTATTTTATATCTATCTTGAGCCTAAATCAGCCTAAATGAGCTTTTAATGCATTATTCTTATATGTTTTGCAGGAAATCGGAGTCCGGAAGCCGAAACGATGAAAAACGGGCGAAAACAGCAGTTTTTGGTCATGAGCCGCGACACAAACCAAGTGAGCCGCCCCACACGAAGACAACCTGCGAGCCCCGAGTGGACTGTACCGTGAGCCGCGACACAGCTTAACTGAGCCGCGGCCCAGAAGAAAAAAATAGCGCCCAGGCATCCCGCTGAAGGCTACGGGCCGCGGCACAGATTAAGTGAGCCACGGCCCACCGGGCGGTTTTGCTGAATATTCTGCGTTCCTGGGCCGTTTTGGAGCCTGTTCTCGACCTAATCACATGGACGCGTTTTGAAGGCTGATAACGGCTATAAATAAGGGGGAGGAGCACCGGGAGGAATATCGATAGATAGAGAAGAACACAATGAGGAGATTTGTGGGGCGACGACAAGACCACGGATCCCTACGGTTTTTCTGCATCTTAGTTCCTAGATCTATTCGAGTAGGATTTTGATTGTAGCCGATTACATGACGGTTTGATTTATTTATTATTATTTCAATTCATTTGTTATTCTATTGAATTAGATTTTTCTCATTGTTCTTAATGCTTTTTAATTGTCTGGCCAATAGTTGAATTGTTTTGAATGTCTTTATGGATTCGGGAGATGAAATTTAGGCATAGTTCTTGTGAGACGAATCATAATTTTCGTGAGATAGGAATATACTCATGGGAATTGTGAAGCCTATTTATTGTAGTGATTCTTGAACTGTTTCAGCTACTAATTATCTAATTCGAGTAGGGATATATCGAGTTAATAATTCGTAGTATTTTCTATCGACCTTGGGAAAGGCTTTAGAATAATTTAGGAATTCATGGCTTACAATCAATTGAATAAAAGTGAATTGAATTGAATAAAAATCATTCCCGATTGTTTGAGGTGAAAATCATAATACTACACCCTTATTATTATTATTATTATTACTACTATTATTTATTTTTCTGCAATTATTTTAAATATATATTCTATTTAATTGTTCTTCAAATAAAATTACGAGTTGACTATATTTTGGTACTTAGTGAAAACAGTCCTCGAGAGAACGATATCTTACTTATCACTTTATTACTTGGTGACACCGTGCACTTGCGGCATAGTGTGAGGGATTTCCTCACAACAAGTTTTTGGCGCCGTTGCCGGGGACTGATTTTTCGCTAATATCAATACCTAGCGACTCTAATTTTAATTTGAAGTTTTTTTTCTTTAGTCTCTATATTTTTATTTTTTTTATTATGTTTTTCTTTGATTATTGTGACCCTTGGCATTTCATAAATTTCGATGATCTCAATAAATTGCCTAATAGGGTCAGTCAGCCCCCTCCCCCAAAACAAAAGACCATGCTTGAACAATGTGTAGACGCTCTCAAAAATCCAGATAGTACCCCTCTTGAGCGAGAATGTACACGTCGTGGTCTTGAGATTCACTATAGTTATTTTCCAGCACATATATTTAGTAGTGAAGTTGAGGGGGAGGTTGAAAAGAAAAACATGTTGAGTTTTAGGGTCGATCCCCCAACACCTGATAATTACATAAAGTGTAATGAGCCTGTAGAAGAAGTTACCATTGATGATGTTTCCAAAGAAATTTCATTAATTTGTCATCAAACTTCGAACAATAAGGTGAACACTTTTGTGCCTAAAATTTTATTAACGGTGCCGCGCATAATTTTTCCTAAATCCATAATGGGAGAGAGTGACCCCATTACTTTTGATTTTGTTGAGGCTGATTCTTTGAGTTCTAATGAGGTTGTTCATGATAAGTCTTTATTATTTACCCATTCGAACTCTGCTTATTTTTTCGTGCCTGACAATTATTATATTCTTTCATCATTTTTTGGTTGTCCGCATAATCATTCTTACTCATTATTTTTGGCAACCGGGCATGAACCAAAGCCTCCCTTGTGGAATAAGAGGCTTATAGATTGCCAGAAGGGGGCATTTAGCAATCTCCCTAGAAAGAAGCCACGTTAGATTTTTTTTGCCACGTCGTGCTCAAGACGTAAAATAGAGCGCTTGATGGTGTAGTACCCGAGATTTCTGATATGTAATTGAACCTTGTGATATTGTAATTGTTGCATTTTGATCTGAGTATTTTTTTCCGCATTTCATGAGCCGGTGTTGTTGAGCGCATGATTTTATGAATGTGATCTAAATTGTGATTCTGCGCATGTAGCGCACGCTATCGACTATATGTAGCGTACGCTAATTTGGATCCGTAGCGCACGCTATGTATGAACCTTAGCGCGCGCTACACGTAGTTGGCATGATTGAGACAGGGCGGTAGGTGAGATCGGCTGTGAATCTCGGTCGGATTATGTCGGGATGAACCTGGACGGCTTTCGGGAAAAAGCCAAGTCAACGCGGTAGCACACGCTACTGATATGAGGATAGCACACGCTAATGCTGAGTACAGTATAGTCAGTAAGCCGTTAGCGCACGCTATGAATATGGACTAGCGCGCGCTAATAACCACTTTCTTTAAATAGGACATCATCCTTTTTCATATTTTCAGTCTTTTCACCTCCCACATCCGAATCCTTGGACTTAGAGAGTCACTCTCTTCATCCTTAACCCTTCATATCATCATCTTAGCCCGAGTTGAAGATTGTAGATCATTGGAGATTGGTGTTCAAGCCTTCGGCGTTGGATTGCTTCGAGTTCCTCCTTGTTCTTCACTACTTTGAGGTAGGTAATCCTTCACCAATATTAAGTACTATTATGAAGGACGTTTTGATCATGATTTGGGACTATCTAGTCAGTTAAATTCATTAGTAGTCGAACATCATGTGTTAGTAGGATATTTGCAATGTTTCGGTACTTCTTCATCGTACAAACCATTGAACCTTTTAGTGTTTGAACTCCTAGCATATTCATGTATCTTCAAAACCGATTATGACCAGTATATGGAGATTACCAAGTTCTCATGTCTTTACAAAAAGGAACCGTACATTTTTGGACATGAAATGGATTGGACTTAGGATATTTCTTGAAGATCAAAGATGAATTATGGTGTTGTAATGATTATATGTATCCTTGTATCTCATAGTCATTTAATACTTAAAGATCTTTCACAAACCGTATGAGCATGATATGCACGGAGATGGCATGTATTAACACTTAAGATTTCATGAGTTTCATCACCTTTAGCTCATGTTTCTGCCCAGTAGTAAACTGCCATGCATAGTTAGCACACGCTAAGATAGGCATATTAACGTGCGCTATCGGGAATGAATAACGTGCGCTACGTTTGGTACGTAACGTACGTTATGTCATCAGGCAGGACAGTCAGCTGATCAGAGAGGACTGTCAGTACACAGCTAGCGTACGCTACACTTGATTATTTGCATAAGTTAACGGGCAGGCTTAGCGCACGTTACGTAGAGTACGTAGCGCACGCTAAGTAGTCCAGGCAGAATTCATTTTTAGAGCTTGCGGCCGTAAACCGAATTGTTAGACATTCGTTCGACTTGAGAAGAATTCTTTATTATTTCTTAGGTCCGAGCCTTGCACAGGGGACGATGGAGGGGCGGTGGCATACGGACGCGTGTCATTTGTTGGAGTATTTCATTCTTGCCATTTTCGAGGCAAGTATCATATGTTGAGTTTGATTTATATTGGAACTTTGATCATGCATATGGTTTTGTTCATGTTGTCGAATATGAGATTTATTTCTTTAATTTCTCGTGGTATTCGTTGTTAATTGTTCGTATTGATGAACATATTGAAATGCATATATGTATGCATAATTGATTGGTTTATGGTATAAATGATCCGAGGGGGTCATGAGGATCTATGCTGAGGGCGCTGGATCGAATGTCCACCATGCGTTGGTCCGACGGGATCATCATGGGGATCTATGCTGAGGGCGCTGGATCGCTGGATGGGTTTTCCACCATGTGTTGGTCCGACGGGATCATCATGGGGATCTATACCTGTAATACCCGGTTGTAATTCAGTCATTATCATTCAGTAATTTCATTCGGTAATTGTCATTCAGTGGATTTTCACTCAATTATAATCATTCATCAATCATGTTCATTCACCGTGTTCACCGTTCGGAAAAACTTCGAGTTGTGTATCATTATTGTTCATTGTTTTAACTTTCCTCATACGAGTTCGACTTTGTTAGATCACCATTAATTTTTGGTAACTCCAAAAATTCTAAATCTTTGCAATATTATAGAGCATCGAGTTAGCTTTCCAATGGTTCAAACGGTGAGTCAATCGGAGTCCGGACGAGAGAGTTATGGTCGTTTTAGCTCACCCGCTCATTTTTCAGATTTTGGCCGATCACGGCCGACGGACCGGTCGTGTCGTTCGGCACGGCCCGTGCCGTACTCGTCCGGATAATTCCGAAGTGTCTGCCTCAGGACCCGACCGTGTCGTCTGGCACGGCCGAGTCGCACCCTTCCGGATAGGCCAGAACCGTCTGACCAGAGGCCCGACCGTGTGCCAGGACACGGTCGAGTCAATGCCGAGCGCCGCGGACGGGTCACTATCGGTAGGCCCCTTTGCGCCGCGACCGTGTCATGCCAGACACGGTCGAGTCCCTGCCGGCCAGCTGCGCGCCGCGACCGTGTCAGGCGGGCACGGTCGAGTCTGGCTGCCGAGTCAACCCCTATAAATTCATTTTTTGAGCATTTTGAGCTCATTTCTTCCATATTTTTCCATCTTCTTCACCTGCAACCGAGAGAGAATAACTTGAGGGAGAGATTTCTTCATCAATTATCATTTGAGTGTGTATTTTCATCACCTTCAATCATTTGGGAAGCTTGGATAGTCGTTTTTACGCGTTTTCATCGGATCGAATTGGTTGGATCTTCAAGAGGTAAATTCTTCAACACTTTGGACTTCGATTTTGTGTTGAGATATGATGTTTTGGACGTTATAATCATGTTATATGAAGGGATATGTATATGATTATGAGTTTGTATAAGGATTCATTGGATTATTGAGGAATTATTCAAGAACACGTTGAAAATCGAGTTGGAATTGGGGATTTTCGACTAATTGTTGTTATAATCACATTTTTGGATATTCATAACGGATTATTGATCGTATTGGAGATGTTTTGTTGGTTTGAAACACTTCTTGGGGAATTTTGATATTGGTATATCGAAGTTTGTTTGTAAACAATCAGAGTTGGATACAACGTGTTTGATTTAATGTCTCTATGGACTTGGTTTAGTCGTATCGACGTTTGGAATTCGTTATATTCGTGTATTGATCGGATTGTTGGTAATTGTATTGAATTAAGGTTGTTCATGCGACCGACACTTCATTTAGGACGTTGTTCGTGGAAGGACTTTCTTCATCGGTATTTAGTAAGTTAATTCTTACTCGGTTAAAAAGGATATTCATACCTTTTGTTGTTGATCGTTCATAATCATAACTCATTCATCATTGTATTAATCATATTAAAACTTGTTATTGTCAATTAATCACTTGATCATAAGGAGCAGCGGTTCCAATCTTTTCATTGAGCTATCATTCATTTCATTATTACCCTCATCTCGGTGAGTCATTCTTGACTTTGTCAGATTATTATTTATCCATTGATATTCATTACGGTCATTTTCGTTCATATGACCTTCTGGGTTCATATTGCGTGGCCGGGTGTGGCTGTGTGGAATTTTTAGTCGGGCACACGATGGTCATGTATTGGGTTCACCGATACATCGGACCGTGCACACGGTAACGCTTACCTCCGTGAGACTAATTAGGTACAAGGACGGGTGTATCCGGTCATTCGTCTTGTACACTTGCACAGAACATTACGGGCGTACTATGATACTCCTCTTCAGCGAAATTCATAATTAAGAATATTTCATAACTTCAGTTAATCATGATTGTGTATTTTCAACCCTTGAGGATTGTTTGTTCTTTGTAACTGACCCCGTTTGGGGATTTTGTTTTTCAGGTCATGGCAAGGCAAACGCACGGGAATAGCATGTTGATGTCGAGGAGTCCGAGTGATACTAGTAGGGGGCCCCGATCTTTCAGTCATTCATATTATTGTCCTTTATTTTCCGCTGCATATTTTCATTTGGATACTCCGTTTCATTCAGTGTTGTGTATTTTATCTTCATATAAAATACACTAGTATTCGGTATTGTCCTGGTGTGTTGTAATTAAACTCCTCATCGGAGTAATTACTGTTGTAATGTGGTTCGGTACTACATTTATCTTGTGTAATTCATCCTTTTCATTCGCCTGGTGGGTCCCAGTCGGGGATTCACGGCACTGTAATATCCGCCTAGTTTGGGGTGTTACAGAGTTGGTATCGGAGCGTGGTTTTGAATACTACCTTCCGAGTCATGTCTTATTTGAAATCATCGTCATCAGACTAGTATCATTGGACTTTCGCGTCACGTGTAACCTGTGCAAATGCCGAGCCAATCAGACCGGAAGAACTGTAAGATTTCTAACGCCATGGTATAATTTCTGGCAATAGTCATTCATTCATCATTCATCAATTAACAATCCTCAAACCTCATCATTCATTGTGACTAGGACAATCATGTTAACTCATTAATCACTTAATTCATTTCATTACTCAGTTAATAATCAGGACGATCATGTTAACTCATTAATTACTCAATTCATTTCATTACTCAGTTGTCAATCTGGATGATCATATTATCAATCTTGTTAAGTTATTCAAGATAATCATTTCAAGAATTTCATCAGATAATCATGTAACTTCAGTATATCATTCATATAATCATTAAGTTAGAGCATGTATACTCATTTTCATCATCTCATGACATAATCATAATGTGCTAATCATGCGGGTAATATAATCATTATGCGACCTTCCTACTTCCGTATGGAGAAAGCTGTCAGGGGATGCACGAGAAGAGGCCGCGGTGCGGACCGAAACCCGAGAAATAATCACTCGCTGCCGGGAAATCGTGCCCAGGACTCGGCTCGATCAGAAGATGTTCGGGTTGATCCACTTACTTTTATACAGGCCATGATGACCCATGTGCAGTTGCTCAATCATCATTGCGCCACTCTGACCGGATTAATCGAGAGAACTCTGCCATATGAGCCAGCTGCTAAGGAAAGTGCTGAACAACAACCTTCATCTGTCAGCAAGAAATCAACGAAGCGTAATCAATCCGAAGGCGGTCAGTCAACCTTCAAGAAGCCTCGTGTGAGTCCTATCGTTTCTGAGCGACCTCCTATGGCGCATAATCGTGCGGGATCTCAGTCACGAGCGGCCAATTCAGCCATCACCTGTTATAACTGTGGGGATCTTGGTCATGTCAGCACCAAGTGTCCGAGACAGTCTGTCACGTGCTATAATTGTGGGAATTTTGGACATAAGGCCCGTTTTTGCCGAAAGGACTCCAAGTCGGCTCCGTCGGCATCCCAAGCCCCGAAGCAACCAGCGTTTCAGAATCAGACTGCTTTGTCATCGTCGTTAATACAATGGAAGCAAATAGAGTTGGAGCTCGTATTTATCAGACGGGAGCGTCCGGTTCGGGGACCGGCAAGTCCCAGATTCATATGATGAGGAGGATCGACGATCCGGTGGTCCGAACGATTTCAGGTATACTCGTAATTTTATTTCAACTTGTGTGTACCTTTCGATGCTGGTACACCGCATTCATTCATTTTCGGAATCATACCTTAGTAAGCTTAGTAACCGCGATTGGTTGGTGGACCTAATCGTGGTGAATTTATCTTAGGACGATGTAATTTCGGTATTAGTTGGTTTAACCGTCTTGATACTATCCTCAGTGCTTGTTAGCGTTTGGTCGCTATCTTTCCGTCGTTGGTTGTCGAATGTGTGCTTCAGGGAAGTAATCCCCGTTGTTCCAATAGAATTTCTATTATGGCGGAAGCAGAGAAATTCTGCAACCGAGTTATTCAATCATTCATTATATCATTTTTATCGATTGGCCTTTCTAGAGGCTGAGTTATTCAAACATTCATTGTATCATCTTCATCGATTGGCCTTTCTAAGGCAATCGAGTTGTTCAATCATTATTGGTATCTCTTTTCATAGATTGACCATTCTAGGGCAATCGAAATGTCCAATCATTCGTGGTATCATTGTCATCGATTGACGACGTATTTCCAGACGAGTTACCTGGTTGCCTTCACATAGAGTAGGGGAATTCAGGAGTGAGTTGGAGCCGGTACGTCCCATTTATCGAAGGCACCGTATCGGATGGCCCCGACCAGAATGCAGGAGTTGAAGACTCAACTTGAGGAGTAGTTCGAGAAAGGTTATCTTCGACCGATTGCGCCCCCATGAGGAACACCAGTGTGATCTGTCAAGGAGAAGGATGGCTCGTCTCGTGTGTGTATTAATTACCAGGAGTTGATCAGGGTGATGATCAAGAGTAGTATCCCTTACCCCGTATTGATGATCTTTTAGATCAACTTCAGGGAGCCTCAGTATTTTTCCAGGATCGACTTAAGATCTGGATATCACCAGTTGCGGATTCGAGAGTCGGATATCGAGGACAGCGTTTCGTACACGCTATGGTCATTATGAGTTCGTAGTTATGCCGTTCGAGCTAACTATTGCACCTGCGGTATTGTCTTCATCGATGACATTTTGATTTATTCTCGTAGCCAAGAGGGACACGAGGTACGTCTTCATCAGGTTCTCGACGTGTTGAGACGAAAACAACTTTATGGAAAGTTTTTCAAATGTGAGTTCTGGAGGTCCGAGGTGACTTTCTGGGACATGTAATTTCATCTGACAGAGTTCGTGTCGATCCTCAGAAGACGGAGACTATCCGAGATTGGCAACCTCCGAAAGATATTAAGTGAATCCGATGTTTCCTCGGAATAGTTGGTCAATTATCCAACCCACGACCTGGAGCTAGCAGCCGTGGTTTTCGCGTTGGGGATTTGGCGTCGTTACCTTTATGGCGTCACCTTTCAGTCATTCACCAATCACAAGAGTTGAAGGATATATTTACTCACAAGGAGTTAAATATGCGGCATGATACGGTGGTTGGAACTAATCAAAGATTTTGATATCGAGATCCTTTACCACAGGGCAAGGCGAATCTGTCGCCGACGCCTTGAGTCGTAAGTCCATTCGGGAGCAGATGCTTGCTCGTTTAACGATCAAGGAGCTTCAAAGAGAATTCCTTAGACCCGAGATCGAGGTCCGGCTTCAGCGAGTTCAGGGACATCTTTGTATGTTAGAGATTTCATCGTCACTTGAGGAGGTAATCAGAGAGAATCGAGTTCGACCCTTCATCGTTGCGCATCCGTGAAGATGTGGGTCGTGGAAAGCCCCTGGATTCGTGGTCCACGAGGATGGACTTTTGAGGTTTAAGAACCGGTTGTGTACCGCGAATGACGAGTTGAAAAACTCTATTTTGAGAGAAGCTCATGCTACCCCTTATTCTGTTCACCCGGGGTCCAAAGAAGATGTACAAGGACTTGAAACAAAATTACTGGTGGAGTAATATGAAGCGAGAAGTCGCGGAATTTGTTTCGAGATGCTTAACTTGCCAACAAGTCAAGATTGAACATCGCCGATCGGCGGGTATGTTGAAACCTCTCCCTATTCCAGTGGAAGTGGGAAGACATTTCTATGGATTTCATCACGAGTTTTCCGACGAGTCGTGGCATGAATACAACTGGGTGATTGTGGACCGCTTAACTAAATCAACTCACTTTCTTGAGATTAAGGATACTTGGGGTCCCGAGAGACTTGCCCATTATTCATCAAAGAGATAGTGAGACCGCAGGTACTCCTAAAAGTATCGTTTCCGATCGTGACGGACGGGTTGTGTCACATTTTGGAAATCGATTCATCGTGCTATGGGAACTCGGCTTAATCTCAAGACGCCTCTCATCCTCAAACCGACGACAATCGAGAGAGCTATTCAGACATTAGAGGACATGTTGAGGGCATGCGTCCTCGATTGGAAGGACGATTGGGAAGCCCAATTACCGTTGATCGAGTTCACGTATAATAATAGTTGGCATGCTTCCATTAAGATGGCACCTTACGAGGCCTTGTACGGTCGTCGTTGTCGCTCTCCTTTGTGTTGAGATGACTTGTCAGAATCAATCGGCACCGAGTCCGATATGCTTATAGCCGCCCGAGAGAAGGTAACTTTGATCAAGAGTCGTATGTTGACAGCTCAGAGTCGACAGAAATCATATGCAGATAATCGTCGTCGACCACTAGAGTTCGAGACTGGTGACCATGTTTTGGTCAAGGTATCCCCGAGTCGAGGTATTTTCCATTTCGGAAAACGGGGGAAGTTGAGCCCAAGATTCATTGGACCGTTTGAAATTTTGGATCGAGTAGGCGAGTTAGCTTATCGATTGGCTTTACCTCCGGCTTTGAGCAGGATTCTTAATGTGTTTCACGTCTCTCAGTTGCGGAAGTATGTTGCCGACCCGAGTCACATACTCCAGATCGACGAAATCTGGATCACAGATGATCATTCGTACGAGGAGCGTCCTGTACGAGTGTTAGAGCGGCGAATCAAACAGTTGAGGAACAAGACGATCCCTTTGGTCAAGATTCAGTGGTCTAGACACGGAGTCGAAGAGGCCACTGGGGAAACCGAGGAGAATATGCGGGAGAGTTATCCCGAGTTGTTTGACCCTTAGTTTCGGGGACGAAACTCTTTTTTAAGGGGGGGAGTATGTAATACCCGGTTGTAATTCAGTCATTATCATTCAGTAATTTCATTCGGTAATTGTCATTCAGTGGATTTTCACTCAATTATAATCATTCATCAATCATGTTCATTCACCGTGTTCACCGTTCGGAAAAACTTCGAGTTGTGTATCATTATTGTTCATTGTTTTAACTTTCCTCATACGAGTTCGACTTTGTTAGATCACCATTAATTTTTGGTAACTCCAAAAATTCTAAATCTTTGCAATATTATAGAGCATCGAGTTAGCTTTCCAATGGTTCAAACGGTGAGTCAATTGGAGTCCGGACGAGAGAGTTCTGGTCGTTTTAGCTCACCCGCTCATTTTTCAGATTTTGGCCGATCACGGCCGACCGGACTCGGTCGTGTCGTTCGGCACGGCCCGTGCCGTACTTGTCCGGATAATTCCGAAGTGTCTGCCTCAGGACCCGACCGTGTCGTCTGGCACGGCCGAGTCGCACCCTTCCGGATAGGCCAGAACCGTCTGACCAGAGGCCCGACCGTGTGCCAGGACACGGTCGAGTCAATGCCGAGCGCCACGGATGGGTCACTATCGGTAGGCCCCTTTGCGCCCCGACCGTGTCATGCCAGACACGGTCGAGTCCCTGCCGGCCAGCTGCGCGCCGCGACCGTGTCAGGCGGGCACGGTCGAGTCTGGCTGCCGAGTCAACCCCTATAAATTCATTTTTTGAGCATTTTGAGCTCATTTCTTCCATAATTTTCCATCTTCTTCACCTGCAACTGAGAGAGAATAACTTGAGGGAGAGATTTCTTCATCAATTATTATTTGAGTGTGTATTTTCATCACCTTCAATCATTTGGGAAGCTTGGATAGTCGTTTTTACGCGTTTTCATCGGATCGAATTGGTTGGATCTTCAAGAGGTAAATTCTTCAACACTTTGGACTTCGATTTTGTGTTGAGATATGATGTTTTGGACGTTATAATCATATTATATGAAGGGATATGTATATGATTATGAGTTTGTATAAGGATTCATTGGATTATTGAGGAATTATTCAAGAACACGTTGAAAATCGAGTTGGAATTGGGGATTTTCGACTAATTGTTGTTATAATCACATTTTTGGATATTCATAACGGATTATTGATCGTATTGGAGATGTTTTGTTGGTTTGAAACACTTCTTAGGGAATTTTGATATTGGTATATCGAAGTTTGTTTGTAAACAATCAGAGTTGGATACAACGTGTTTGATTTAATGTCTCTATGGACTTGGTTTAGTCGTATCGACGTTTGGAATTCGTTATATTCGTGTATTGATCGGATTGTTGGTAATTGTATTGAATTAAGGTTGTTCGTGCGACCGACACTTCATTTAGGACGTTGTTCGTGGAAGGACTTTCTTCATCGGTATTTAGTAAGTTAATTCTTACTCGGTTAAAAAGGATATTCATACCTTTTGTTGTTGATCGTTCATAATCATAACTCATTCATCATTGTATTAATCATATTAAAACTTGTTATTGTCAATTAATCACTTGATCATAAGGAGCGACGGTTCCAATCTTTTCATTGAGCTATCATTCATTTCATTATTACCCTCATCTCGGTGAGTCATTCTTGACTTTGTCGATTATTATTTATCCATTGATATTCATTACGGTCATTTTCGTTCATATGACCTTCAGGGTTCATATTGCGTGGCGGGTGTGGGCGTGTGGAATTTTTAGTCGGGCACACGATGGTCATGTATCGGGTTCACCGATACATCGGACCGTGCACACGTAACGCTTACCTCCGTGAGACTAATTAGGTACAAGGACGGGTGTATCCGGTCATTCGTCTTGTACACTTGCACGAGAACATTACGGGCGTACTATGATACTCCTCTTCAAATAAATTCATAATTAAGAATATTTCATAACTTGATTAATCATGATTGTGTATTTTCAACCCTTGAGGATTGTTTGTTCTTTGTAATCGACCCGTTTGGGGATTTTGTTTTTCGTGTCATGGCAAGGCAAACGCACGGAATAGCATGTTGATGTCGAGGAGTCCGAGTGATACTAGTAGGGGGCCCCGATCTTTCAGTCATTCATATTATTGTCCTTTATTTTCCGCTGCATATTTTCATTTGGATACTCCGTTTCATTCAGTGTTGTGTATTTTATCTTCATATAAAATACACTAGTATTCGGTATTGTCCTGGTGTGTTGTAATTAAACTCCTCATCGGAGTAATTACTGTTGTAATGTGGTTCGGTACTACATTTATCTTGTGTAATTCATCCTTTTCATTCGCCTGGTGGGTCCCAGTCGGGGATTCACGGCACTGTAATATCCGCCTAGTTTGGGGTGTTACAATACCAAGGGCACTGGATCGCTGGATTACCCTGTATTGTGTTGATGGAATCGTGAGGATTCACATCGTTGGATTCCGATGACGGAAGTCTGTTTTGAATGATTTATGATGCACTGATGATTTATGTATTATGATACTTGTACTAGCATTGTTTTGCTAACCCCTTCGGGGGTGGACATTGTTTTGATGTTCAGGTAGTCGAAGAGCGGGGAAGCAACCACAGTACTGACAGGACGATGAAATGGCTCAGTGATGTGGTTGATGTTTATTGTTATTATGATTTGTCTTCTTGGTTCACTTTAGTACTCGAGTACGCGTGTTTTTAATAATGTCATTTTCGATATGGTTGTATAAGTTAACTCTTTGGATCAGTTGAACCAGTTCTGTATTTTGAACTTCAGTTGTAAGGTTGAATTATAATTGCATTTCTTTTATTTAGCCTTGTAAATCCTTACTTAAAGGGTTTACGGCGGTGTAATTATTCCGAATATCTCGGGGTGTTACAGATGGGTGGCAACCCATTATTTTTACTTGCTTTCTAGTTAGTTGTTTTTATTTGATTTTTAGTTAATAGTTTTTTTTCCTTTGTTTTGTTTATTTCATTTGGATTCGTGTATTCTTGTTGGCTCTTATTTCTCTAATATTTTCTTTATATAATCCCAATGAGTTATTATTCTTCATATTCTAGTCTTTCGTGACCTAATGTCTATAGTTATTTCATGACTAGAGACTAAGTTTGGGGGTCCCTCGTGATGTTGGGCGTTATTGGAAGTATGGATTGACAGACGATTCCACTCAGACATGTGCTGGCGTTCAAGAAGACAATTCCTTATCTCTTTTATTTTCACATGAGTTTTATTGTTGATGATTTTATGTGTAGTGGAATTGATTATTTTTGGTTATAAATTGCGATTTCATCATTGCTTTATTGTCTTTGCATGCTGTTGATGGTTTTTGCAAACATGAATTTTTCGTGAATTTTTCGTGCTTCCGTGTGTAAAACTGATGTTACGATACTGATTTCTCTTTGAAGAAACGGTTGACTTTTGGTCGAGTTGCAGTCAGCGATATCTATTTCCGTAGAGTATTCATTTAGGTCCGAAATTTTTTCATTTTTGTAGAAATCTTAGCAGATAAGAAAGGAGACAAATGTGTTTTCAAATCACCGTCTATATGTTTGGTTACACTTTTCGCGTAGCTAGTCGTCCACTAACATAAGTCGTGTGGGCACTTAAAGTGAGTTTAGAGTCGGACTGTTTTTCCCAAAAAGTCAAGATATTATGCATATCCTATGATGGGAAGTTTAGTAACCGGGGATATTCACGTGACCCGTTGTTTACTCTCGCGTAAAACGACGACCCTGAATAGATTAATAATTTAGAAATATCGCATTACCGATGATGGGAAGCCTAGTAACCGGGGGTATTCACGTGACCCGTTGTTTACTCTCGCGTAAAACATCAACCTTGACATGCGGGAATTGCTATTCGAGTTTTTCTCCGCTGTAGAGGGGGACTTAGTAACTAGAAGCATCCATGTGCCCCATGAGTGTCTTTTACGTCAAACGGTTTCCCAATATATGAGAATGGAAATCCACCCTAGGATTATCCCGATGAAACATCCCGAGATCCGAACCTAGTGGTTAACTCGAATCATTTTATTGATCACATAAGGGAATACTGTCCGAGGGTTAATTTTGATAATGAAACTCTTGAATTTTGCCACTAGACTGTGGGACTGAGCGTATTGGCTTGTTTATTTTAACCCTTCATATTGGCGGTCGGTTAAATTCATGCTTGTTAATCTTTGAGCTTGATTTTCTTCATGAACGGTTGGTTAGGACTGAAAATGATTACTTCTTGGAATCAGTGTCCGTGGATGTGACTCACAATTACGACACTCGTATTATTCTTTGAGATTTTCAGGGTAGTATTGATTAAGTTGAGCACTACGGACTTGCACGAGTATTCACGATACTTTTTATTTGAAAATTGATTTTTGCTTGAGGACAAGCAAAGACTCAAGTTTGGGGGTATTTGTTAGGCGTATTTTTATGCACTTATTTATCATTATTTTATATCCATCTTGAGCCTAAATCAGCATAAATGAGCTTTTAATGCACTATTCTTTTATGTTTTGCAGGAAATCGGAGTCCGGAAGCTCGAACGACGAAAAACGGGCGAAAACGGCAGTTTTTGGCCTGGGGCCGCGGAACAAGGGAAGCGGGCCGCGGCACACGAAGGTGGCTAAACAAGTGCCGAGCGAAATGTACCCTGAGCCGTGGCACAGCTTAAGTGAGCCGCGACCCAGGAGGAAAATGCAGCGCCCAGGTATGCGCTGAAGACAGGGTGAGTCGCGGCACATATTAAGTGAGCCGCGGCCCACCGGGCGGTTTTGCTGAATATTCCGCGTTCCTGGGCCGTTTAGGAGCCTGTTCTCGACCTAATCACATGGACGCGTTTTGGAGGCTGCTGGGAATTATAAATAAGGGTTTAGGGAGGAGAACCGAGAGGAATATCGATAGATAGAGAGAAGAACACAAGGAGGAGATTTGTGGGGCGACGACAAGACCACGGATCCCTACGGTTTTTCTGCATCTTAATTCCTAGATCTATTCGAGTAGGATTTTGATTGTAGCCGATTACATGACGGTTTGATTTATTTATTATTATTTCAATTCATTTGTTATTCTATTGAATTGGATTTTTCTCATTGTTCATAATGTTTTTCAATTGTCTGGCTAATAGTTGAATTGTTTTGAATGTCTTTATGGATTCGGGAGATGAAATTTAGGCATAGTTATTGTGAGACGAATCATAATTTTCGTGAGATAGGAATATACTCATGAGAATTGTGAAGCCTATTTATTGTAGGGATTCTTGAACTGTTTCATCTACTAATTATCTAATTCGAATAGGGATATATCGAGTTAGTAATTCGTAGTATTTTCTATCGACCTTGGGAAAGGCTTTAGAATAATTTAGGAATTCCTGGCTTACAATCAATTGAATAAAAGTGAATTGAATTGAATAAAAATCATTCCTGATTGTTTGAGGTGAAAATCATAATCCTACACCCTTATTATTATTATTACTATTATTATTTATTTTTCTGCAATTATTTTAAATATATATTCTATTTTATTGTTCTTCAAATAAAATTACGAGTCGACTATATTTTGGTACTTAGTGAAAACAGTCCTCGAGGGAACGATATCTTACTTATCACTTTATTACTTGTTGACACCGTGCACTTGCGGCATAGTGTGAGGGATTTCCTCACAACATTCATGCGCTCATCGATTCCGTTTTATTGGGGGGGGGAGTTGTCCTATGCCTTTGAATACCACTTCCCGCACACAAAGATTCCAACAAATTGTTGCAGAATTCCAAACCGTTATCAGTTCTTAAAATTTTAATTTTCTTACCGGTTTTATTTTAAATTAAAATTTTCCACGTTTTGAACGTGTCAAAAACACCAGATTTATTCTTAAGAAGAAATACAAAGAATTTCCTAGAATAATCATCAATCACAGATAGAAAATATCGGTTACCACCATGTGTCGGAACACTAGCAGATCCCCACACACCAGCCTGTAAGTATTCAAACACATTAGCACTCCTCGGGGGGGTTTGGGGAAGGTGTATGAGGAAAATTCGCACGATGTTGATTACCATACACACAGTTATCACAGAATGGCATGTCAGATATTTTATCATTCCCAAAACAACCGTTCTTGTGCATTATTTCAAGACCTTTACCACTTATGTGACCTAACCGTTTATGCCAAATTTCAGTTTTGTCCGCTTGGACTGCATTTATGGAAAATTTACTAACATTGGAGCAAATATATAAGTTCAGTTTACAAATGGCAACAAAAATTATTGTGGGACCTCTCATAACTCTCATTGCACCCTTACCCCAAGTACCTACAAAATCATCATCTTCAAGACAAGCACAAGACATTAAATTATGAGCTAATTAAGGAACATGCCTAATATTTTCTAAGGTTATCGAATTGCCAGATTCAAATTTAAGGCACACTGTTCCTATTCCAGTAACATCTCGTTTTACATGATCAGCCATAGACACATATCGGTTTTTCAAATCGCTATAACTAGAAAAAAGGTGTTTGTATGGTGTCATGTGAAATGTGCACGCAGAATCAACCTAGTCAATCATTTTCACCAAGGTCAGCTAACACAGAGTTCACAGAAGCATATATTTCCTCAGAAATCATAAACACATCCCCTAGGTTTTTACTGACAGCTAAATTTGCCTGTTCAGATTGTTGGTTCTTTTTAGGTTTAGCGCAGTCTTGAATGTAGTGACCATATTCACCACAATTGTAACATTTATGATTAGTCGACCTAGGTTTAAACCGATTTTTCCCTTTGCCCTTTTTCTTGGTGGCTTGGTTATTTGGTTGTTGGAATACTTATTATTTTGAAAACGGTTTTGAGGTCTTCCTTTGACAAATTAACTTCGCCAAGATTTTTAAGAGCGACACCCTTATTGTTTTTCCAAATCTAATTCTTTACTTTTCAAACCGTTAACGACTATATCTAAGGTCACTTGATCTCTACCATATTTAATGGCAGATTTCACATCACTTTAAGAACCATGAATAGCATTTAAAAGCACAATCGGAGTGTAAACATCGATATTTTTGTCTCCAGTTAACTTTATATCTTGAACCAATTTCGTAAACACATCTAAATTAGCATCAATGTCTTTGTTCAGATCGAGTTTGTAGTGGAAAATTTTTTCAAGAAGAAATAGTTTGTTGGGCAGGGAAGTTTCAGTATACATTTCTTCTAATTTTTCCCATAATTCTTTAGCCGAACCATGTTTACCTATTTTTCTAATGACGGAGTCAGATAGGTTCAAGATAATTGCAGAGTAAGCAAACTCATCAAATTCAGCTTTTTTAACCGCAGTTACATTAGATGCGAAAGAGTTGTCGATAGCTTTGAAACATTTTTGTTGAATGAGTATGCCTTTCATTTTCGGTTGCCAAATGGCAAAATCACCTTTTCCATCAAATGGGGCCACAGAGAAGGCAGAGATAGTTCCCATTTTAATTTTCAAAATAAACGAAGTTTTTGAAAAATTATGAAAAACACAGATAAGAAGGAGACCTCCGGTTTTATCAAAACACAGAAACACAAATTAAGAAGAACTAACAAAATCACACAGATAAATAAAATTAAAGAAATCCGAAGAATTCAACAGCAGACCCCTACAAGATCTAAGGACGCTTAAGTGGTCCAGGCAGGAGGGTTTCAATGCCGGTTTATGAAAATTTCGAGATTCAATATAAACACGAAGTAATATCGTAGTAATAAAAACACAGAATATCACCAACAACATACGCAACAGAAGCAATAACACCAGGACGAATTTGAACAGTATCACGAAGAATAGTATCACGAAGAACAATATCACGAACAACAGCAAACAATAGAACGAACAAAAAATAGTAAATAAAGAGGGTAAAGCCGTTATACCTGAGCGAAGCCCCTAGTAGGGTTTCAGAACTCCCGGGTTGACCCAATTCAGACAGACCCGATTCAGATAGATCCGAACGAGGCTCTGATACTAATGTAGAGAAACGGTACGAATCGGGTATAGAATTATTACAATAATTATAACAAATATAACTATTACAAAATTCATTTACGGGATAAGGATTAGGGTTTACACAACTTCTGAAATGCAAGAATTAGAAGTGACTGAAAAATAAAATATGAATAGAAAATGCAAACCAACAAATCGGGTGATGGCACTGATTGGAGAAAACCAACCCGGCTCAGTCCGCTGTCTTAGTAACCCACGTCCAGGACACAAAGCAACCCGCGGTCAGCACCACAAATGGACCCAGAACCGGACCAGAAGCAAAACACCAAGAAGAACCATAGCACACAGCCAGATTTTACCGAAAACCACCCAAAAACACCGATCCCAGATCAATCGCCCAAATCACCATCACAAAGCTCTCGATTTATTTCACAGAGAGAAAAGAATCGAAGGTAAGTTACTAGCTCTCAGAATTTCTGTGTGTTTTCATCTATCAGGAAAATAATATATATAGTAGTATCGGAGTAACGAACGGAGAGAGAAAGACAGGCCAACAGATCGGAGATCCATGGCGGAAGACCAGGAAAAAACAGAGGAGAGAGAGTGAAAAACGGGAAGAAACGAGATGGATGTGGAAGACATAATGATAGGGGTAGGGTTTCTGAAGGGTGGGTAGGTTTTATATATAAGGTCAGATATAAAACCAACGGCCGAGATTAACTGAGCCAAATGAATGGCCAGGATTATTCAGATACATTGGGTAGCTTACAGGGTTCCGGGCCGGGTCACATTTAATGGTGGGCTGCAAGGAAAAATATATATTGGGCCATCATATATAATTTATTTTGGCCCACATAACCCAACAAACAGTAATACCAGGGTCGCACAGGCGGAGTTTATGACCTTCCGTTTGCTGCTTTATTTTGTTTGTTGCCTTTTTGACCTCCATCTCTTCAATCTTGAGATCTATCATAGGGGTTGAAAAAGTTTTGTTATCCCAAAGATCCTTAAGCAGTCCCATTATAAACTCATTTGTAGCATCAACCATAAAAACAACCTCATAGTTTATCTTTATAAACCTCTCCATGAAGGAAGAAGTCTGTAAAGTTCCCTTGTTGCGTCAGTACATTAATGAATTAACATTCTGGACTTCCTCCCTCTTAGTCATTCCCTCCATATATTTTGTGAATTTATAGAACAATAACACAACAAACTTGATCATGCTCTGGAAGGCCTCATGAATTACATAAATGAGGGACTGTGAGTTGTGGGATTGAGTTGCTTCGGTATATTCCAATGACAACCTTGCAAGTAGGTTATGCCATTCAAGTGTGACTGCCTTTGATTGTTTATAGATAGAATCTGTCCCAGCTGATACCAATTTATATGGTTTCAGTTGTTTTCCAACATCTATGTGTCCTTTTTTTTGAGTAAATCTATGTCTCTTTAGTTACTTGTTTTTATCAGAATTAAATGGTTATTTTAAATTGTCTAGTTTGATAACATTTATTTATTATATTTCAACATGTTATATATAGGTGTCAATCAAAAAGGGGTGTAGGTGTGGGTCATATTATGTGATGTTATTGAATGGTTATACAAAAATGTGTAGTTTAGTTAAATTTTATAACCATATTCCACGCCGGTTTTATAGATTGTTTCTTCGATCTCGACCCAAAAGAAAGGGATGACCTTCTAATTGCAGTATGATAAATAATCATGGCTTCCTTATCGGTACCTATACTTGTTATGAAGACTCTGAGGACTACAAATCTGTCGGTTTAATTACTGCTATTTGCTATTAATTGGTTCTAATAAAAAATCTCACGTCATATTTACTTGTTATGAAGTTTGAGGACACAAATCTAAAAGTTTCTGCTATTTGCTATTAACAGTGTTCTAAAAATCCCCGCCTAGGCCGATTAATCCTCTGATTAATCCCTAGAAGGTCCTCTACCGTTCCGATTATGGCCTAGGCACTTGTACTGGGCGTTTCGGTAATTAGCGGTTGTCTAGGCTGGCTGGGCAGGGGCTTATGATGAGAAGCTAAGAAACTATGGATCCTATGGACTACTTTATACATATATTAATGTTTCAAATTTCCTAGCTACGTGGGCGACTAGGCGGATGCCTAGACGGTTATCCTTTTATATTTTTTTATTTTGTTCTAATAGTACTATAAATTCCTAAACTGAGATATTATGAATATTATGGACTCCTTTATATCTATATCAACATTTCAAGTTTAATATATAATTGATTATATATCTATTTAAATGGTTAAATTTTAATTATTGTTAATTATTTTACACACGCACACATATATATATATATATATATATATATATATATATATATATATGTGATTTTTTATATATAAAAATGATTAACATAATAATAAAAAAATAAATCCGCTTAGTCCGATTAATCCGCAATTAATTCCCGATTAATCCTCTGAGCACTATGCGTTAGCAATCCGAACATCTAGCACCTAGCATTTTTTAAAACCATGGCTATTAGCTGGTTCTAATAAAAAATCTCATATCATGTCTTCTCAGGGAATTTACTTTGGTGATAAGCCAAACCCAAAAGCGAAGCATTTCAGCCACTACGTTTTGGTAACAGGGATTGGTCGTCAACATGTAATATCATCATATGGTGTTTTAAAGGCAGTGGCATATCTGGAGATATACAATACTCGTGGGGACAGTTGAGGAGATGGCGGGTTCGCCTTTGTCGATAGGAATATGTTCTGTACATTGCAAGGAGTAACCAATTCTGGGGTCACTAGACCCAAACCTAGTGTGGTCTAGTTCTCATCTTTTTATCTTAAGGTCATGGGAAATGACTTCATAGGCGACGTGGTAGAGGTGTTTGGGAAGAGTCATAGGATTGTGGTGGGGATGAGATTCTAACTATCATAAGAACGTATGCACCTCAAGTAGGGTGAGTTGGTGAGGGAAGAATTTTGGCAGCACTTAGAGAAGATTGTCGAACGAGTCCCTATTGGGGAGAAATTGATCATTGGTAGGGACCTCAGTGGTCATGTGGGGATCAGACGAGACGAGTTTGAGAGTGTTCATGGTGGTTTTGGTTTGGGGATTGAAATGAACCGGGATGTGGTATATTGAATTTTGCGCAAGCATATAACTTGGGTATCATGAACATGTGGTTTGCGAAAAGGGAATTTCACTTAGTGACATATAGAAGTGGAGGAAATGCAAGTCAATTAACTTCATTTTACTGAGAAATATGTGGAGAAAGAGGTACACGGATTTCAAGGTGATACCCGGAGAGAGTATCGCGACTCAACATAGACTTGTTGTGCTTGATTTTCAAGGTAAGAGGTATTATAAAAAGAGAAGTCCGCAAGTGGACCCTCGAGTTAGATGGTCGGAGCTTCAAGGGGAGAGTCGTCAAACTTTTGTGGATAAGGTTGTCGCTAGATGTAATGATTTCAAGTGCAGAGATGGATATAGATTCAACTTGGGCTATGTTGGAACATAACATTAAGGAAGCGTCAAAAGAATCTTTCGGGGAATCTAAAGGATACAAGCCATCAGGTAAGGACACATCATGGTGGAATGATGAGGTAAAGATGGTGATAAAAGCTAAACGTGAATGCGACAAGGTATTAGGAAAATGCTCGAGTGATGAGAACTTTGAGAAATATAAGGAGGCTGAAAGAGAAGTCAAGAAAGCCATCTGTGATGCTAGGACAAAGATTAATCAAGAATTCTATACGAAATTAGATACTAAGGAAGGAGAAAGGGATACTTATAAAATTGCTCGTATTAGAGGCAGGAGGACACGATATATTGGGAGAGTTAAATGTGTGGAGGATGTGGATCATAAGGTCTTAGTCAGAGATCAGTAGATAAGAGAAGGATGGAGGGCATACGTTGATAACCTATTTAATGGACAACGTGAGAAAGATACTGGGGATGTAAGTATTGCTTCAAATTTGGTTGATCAGGATTTTATGCGACGAATTCAAAAGGGTTACGAATGACATTAAAGAAAATGGGTTCAAAAAAAGCAGAAGGGCCAGGTGGTATACCTATTGAAGGATGGAGGTGTTTGGGAGAGAGGAGAATCGAATGGTTGACTATACTCTTCAATAAGATTTGGAAATACAACAAGATGCCACTGTCATAGAGGAAAAGCACTTTCGTCCCTTTATATCAGAACAAAGGCGATGTCCAAGAGTGCTCTAACTATCGGGGGATTAAGTTGACAAGTCATACAATGAAATCAGGGGAACAAGTGATTGAGCAACGTCTTAGAAAGTGTGTGGAGATATCAGAAAACCAATTTGGATTTATTCCGGGAGATCGATTGTGGAAGCATATTTCTGATGTGACAGATGATGGAACACTATCGTGATTAAAAGAAAGACTTGCATATGGTTTTTATTAATTTAGAGAAGGCGTATTATAAGGTAGCAAGGGAGGTACTTTGGTTGGCATTAGCCAAAAAAGGCGTGTCTAAAAAGTATATTGACATCATTAGAGACATGTATGAAGGAGCTAGTATAAGTGTACACCAAGGATCGACTCTTAGTCCTTTCCTCTTTGCCATAGTCATGGCCGAATTGACAAGGTCAATTCAAGATGATATTCCTTGATGCATGATGTTTGCAGATGATATAGTATTGGTTGCTGAAACGAAGGACGGAGTTGAAAGAAAGTTGGAACTCTGGAGAAAAACAGTAGAAACTCGTGGTTTTAGGCTGAGCAGAAGTAACACTAAATATTTAGAGTGTAGTTTTAGTGGAAATGGAAGTAGAGAGGCGAGTACAATCGCTTTTGATCGGAGCTTATTCTTCAAAAGGATGGAGAATTAGACGGTGACGTGGCCCATAGGATTAAGGTGGGATGGTTGAAATGGAAGAGCGCAATGGGGTTACTGTACGATCAAGGCATACAAACGCCTCACGGAGCTTGAGATAAGCAACTCCATCCATCCCAAAATTCTGAATGACTTAACAGCCAGGAGAGCCCTCTTGCCCCCAGTATTTTGGCGGAGCCTCTCCCAGAAAAGCTTAAGGTCCCCTAAATCCCACCATATAACGGGGAGACTGACCCTAATGCCCATCTTGGACACTACAACTCATGGATGGACCTACACGGGTTCCAAGATGCATTCCGGTGTTGGATGTTCTCCCTAACTCTAGGGGAAAGGGATCAATGGTGGTACCGCTCGCTGCCCCATCACTATGTCCAGACATGGGCTCAGTTCACCGCGGCGTTCCGATCCCACTTTATGGGATTTCTAGTGCGCGTCGCCCCGCGGTCCTCCATCGCCTCCATCGTGCAGGGTCCAAACAAATCCCTCAAGGATTATATATCCCGTTTCAATAAGCAGATATTGGAAACGAAACCCATATCCGATGACGCGCTGGCCATAATTTCTCAATCCGGCCTCCTAAAAAATTCTTTCTTCCGCTGGACGGTGTGCCAGAGCACCCCCCACATGTACCAGGAACTCTTGGAGCGCGCCTGCTCCCACATCGCTGCCAAGGAAGCTATGCCGGCTCCAGTCTTAGTCATGCCCGCAGATCCGCCAGGATCGAACGAAAGAATGGAGACAGGCACGACTCCAGGGAAGCCCGCCAAGAACCCCGCTGGGAGAATAAGGCGACCGACTTCTCTATGGCCACCCCAACAACCAGAAATTTCAAGGGGCAAAGGACCGAGCTCATGGCCAACTATGCCGAAATATATTCGGTAAGGGTCGCGGCCATATTCAACCAAATTAAAGACAAGGATTTGCTCCTAGCCCCACGGCCGATCTACAAGGATCCTAAGGAAATGGATCAGCCCCGCTTCTGCAAATATCATCAATCGACGGGTTACAATACAGATCAATGCCGAGACCTCGTCGCAGCCTTAATTATGGTGTGCGATGATACCGGGCTGAGGTGATTTATCCGGAACCCGCTCCGGACTCGTCAGGACCAATCTCCCCATGAAATACCAACTATAATGGGGACAGCCGAGGGCGACGATCATCAGTCGATACAGTGGCGGTGAAACCCCACTTCAAGGGGCCTCCTACCAATGAAATGAATGACCGACTCCTCCGACACTACAAGACTGAGCTCGCCTCGGCAATATGAATGACCAGCTCCTCCGGCACTATAATACCGAGCTCGTCTCGGCACTATGAATGATCGGATCCTCCGACACTATAAGACCGAGCTCTCCTCGGCAATATAAAGTCTTCATATTAGGATCCATACGGCCTATTCATCTCGAGATGAGGGGAAGTATGCCCAAGTCTTCGAATAGGGATCTGTATGGCCTACTTAGCTCGAGTCGAGGACAATTACGTCTAAGTCTTTAAATCGGGATCCGTACGGCCTACTCAGCTCGAGCTGAGGGCAAGTACGCCCAAGTATTTAAATATGGATTCGTATGAATTACTCAGTTCGGGATGAGGGCAAGTACGCCCAATTCCCCAAATAGGAATCCATACGGCCTACTCATCTCAAGAGGAGGGCAAGTACGCCAAAGTCTTCAAACAGGGATTCATACGGCCTACTCATCTCGAGACCAAGTCTTCGAATATGGACCTGTCTAGCCTACTCATCTCTAGATGAGGGTAAGTACACCCATGTATTCGAGTAGGGACCCATACGTTCGATCCAGCTCGAGTTGAGGGCAAGTACTGCCAACTATTCAAACTGGTATCCATACGGCCTACTTATCTCGAGGTGAGTATAGGTACGGCACGATCTCCATAGGGATCCATACATATTATTAAGATCGTGGTGAGCTCAAGTACACCCAAGTCTCTAAATAATAATCTGTAAGGCCTACTCATCTCAATATGAGGGCCAGTAGCCCAAGTATTCAAATCAGGATCTATACGGCGTATTGGGGTCAAGTTGAGGGCAAGAATGCCTATTTCTTGAAATCGAGATTTTTATGAATTACTAAGCTCGAGCTAAGACAGATACTCCCAATCATTCAAATAGAAATCCAAACGGCCTACTCATCCCGAGATGAGGGCAAGTACGCTGAAGTCTTCAAATAGTGATCCATACGGCCTCCTTATCTCGAGGTGAGGGCAAGTATGCCCAACTCTTTAAATATGGATATGTACAACCTACTCATCCCGATATGAGGTTAAGTATACCCAAGTGTTTGAATAAGGATCCGTACATATACTCATCATGAGATGAGGGCAAGTGCACTGAGTCTTCAAATAGGGATCCATACGGCCTACTTATCTCGAGATGAGGGCAAGTATGCCCAAGTCATTGAATAGGGATCCCTATGAATTACTCATTTCGAGATGAGGACAAGTATGCCCAGGTCATTAAATAGGAATACATACACCATAGTCATCCCGAGATAAGGACAAGTACACCCAAGTCTTCAAATTGAGATCCATGTGGGCTACTGATCTCGAGATGAGGGCAAGCACACCCAAGTCTTCAATATCAATCCGCATTGCATATTCATCTTGAGATAAGGGTAAGCACACCAAAGTATCCGAGTAGGGATCCGTACATCCCACTACAAGAATTCACCATTCCAACGACAAAGAAATAACGACCAATTCAAAACTTAGACGTTAAAAGTTATTATAGGCTAGTATCTACGAGAACTTTCAGTAGTGATCGTTATAACAATTCTATTAAATTTAAATTAGAATCGATTTATGGTATATAACCGTCATTAAAAATGGGGAATAAAAATATTTGAAATCAAATTCGTCGTTATAGCAGCCCAAAAAATAAAACCAACGCATTAAGATAGCAAAATCTCTAGTTGCTTGATGAAAAAAAAAATAGGATTAAACTATGCCATAACCTAAACCTACGAAGAACACACTTCGTCCGTCAACTTTTTGCACCGCTGGACGCCACCTGGCCTCTTTCACGCCGCGACCACCCCAGCTGCTCCATCTCACCCCGCTGCACCCTCGCCCCTGTTCTCCCCGGCCGCCGACAGCACAGAAACTGCCGGCCTCAACTCGCCGCCCACACAAACAACATTCACTCAACCACCTCCTTCGCCCCCAACCACCACAAATCGCATATACACCTAATTTCAGACACACCTTGGCCATACCCGATGTCTTGCCGCCGCTGCAAACCTGGAGATTCAGGAGTTACGCGACTCGGGCATGAACAACCTAGACCCATCGAATGGGCCAAATCCAAACCCTGGCCGGCGAAGCCTCCACCATCGCCATCCCGTGCTCAGCTGCGGCTTCTTGGCACCTCTCATCTCCGATTTAGGCGAAAAAATCGCAAACCCTTCCTCACGCCTTCAATCCGAAAGCAAAGGTATCTATGCCTAATCTAGTCCATAGAGGTGTTCTTTTGGCCGGTTACCCATCCTCCGATGCCGACCATCTCACGACCGACACGCAGCCGCCATCTCCGCTCGTCGCCTCTGCATCCTTGGAGAATACCGCGGGTGGAACACAGAATGGGGGTCAGGGTTTTTTTGGTGGAATCGGGCAAGAAAAGAACATCTACGAAGATCCTCGATTCCATTCATAATAAAGAAGTATTATCATAAAATTTCCGGAGGGAGAAAGCAAGTCGACGAACCGAAGCCGTTCCTTCCGCCATTGAACACCAATGAGCTGCTGTTGGATCCTCTTCGTCGTCATCATCCCCTGCCCGGCTCCCAGTTTTCCAGATATTGGACAAGGTAATTATCCTACAAATTGTATACTTTGAATTTTCTAAGAATCTCTACGAGTTTGCATATTATATTTGCCCAATGATTTTTTATGTGGTGATTGCTCCTTATTTCTTCGATTTGCAACTCTTTGTGTGAACTAAGGTGATATGTGGTTATGTTGATAGTTTAAAATGTATTGTAGTTAAGATCCTCATCACTAAACTTGTGGCCAACTAATCTTTTTGACATGGTGTCCATGTCCATCAAACTAACAATTACTTCACTCGAGTTGATGGCAAGTACGCCCAAATCTTCGAACAGGGATCAGTACAGCCTACTCATCCAGAGATGAGGGTAAGTACACCCAAGTGTTCGAATAGGGATCCGTACGCCATCTCATCTTGAGATGAGGGCAGGTATGCCCAAGTCTTAAAATAGGGACCCATATGTTGGAATTTATTCCACATATTCACTAATAGAGTTCTGATGATTAAGTTTCTAAACAAAGTAAAACAACAAAGAGGCGAAGCAAAGCATCGAAGTAGACGAAGATGCAAAAAGCTGAACAAAATACAAAGTAAGTGCATGTTAGACTCAAACGTTAGCGCACGCTAACGGGTCCTATCTGTAGTTCAGTCAAGTTCAAAGCTATCTGAAGTCAAGTCATCTGGTGAAGATAGCGCATGCTACACATGAACACTAACGCACGCTATCGAAGGCTATTTATCATTGTGAAGACATTCAAACTCAGAATGACGTAAGCAATGACGAAATCATAGCGCACTCTAATGATGAGGAATAGCGCATGCTAAGGAGTTTGAATTCAATTCAATCAATCCGTTGGAAGATGCTGAACCAAAGTCAAAAATTATAAATGGATATATGATGTATGCAATGATGCAAGATTAGTGCACGCTATAAGAAATGTTAGCGCACGCTAACTATCATGGACAGTAGCCACTAGACAGATTATGAAAGACATTAATGTACGCTACATGCAATACATTACGTACGCTACAAGCAATAGCGCACGCTAAGGAAAGCTAGTGCACACTAGCAAGTCAAAACAGTCAGCAACGGCTAGTTTTGTGAGAAAGGCTATAAATACCAAGTGAATAGGTATCAAACAACACAACAACATTGAGCAAACCATATACACTTGAGATATCATTGTAAACATTATAGTTGTTGTAATACCCGCAATTTTGATTTCTGATAATTTTTTTCTGGTGTAAGTCCATCTTATAAACTCTATTGTGACCGTTTCGTCATTCCGAGAATGATTATTTCTACAGTTTTTGTCATCTGAGTTCGTCTCGGTGTCGTTCTGTTGAATTCCGTGTTCTTAAGCGACTTTTCCACATATGAGTCTGACTTTGTAAAATATCCATTAATTCTTGGAAAATCCAAAAATTCTGAATCTTTTCAATATTATAGAGCATCAAGTTAGATTTCCAATTGTTCAAACGGTGAGTCAATCGGAGTCCAGACGAAGGAGTTATGGTCGAAATAGCTAAGGCCGCACCATGTGCCTTTTGGTGCTGGAGCGGGGTGTACCGCGGGCCGCGACCCTTTTGGCTGGGCCGCGGCACAAAGCCAATGTGCTGGGCAGTTTTTGGCCATGGGCCGCGGCACACTCAGCGTGTGCCGCGGCACACAGTGCAGTTTTGCCTATTTCAGCGGGTTTCATGAGAATCAAGCTCATTTCATCACATTCCTTCTTCCTCTCCTCCTTGGACGATTTGTGGGAGACATTTTCGGCGATTTAGCATCATCAAACTCAGATAATTTCATCTTCTTCAAGTTATGGTGTGGATTAACAACATCTTTTTAGATTCTTCATCCCAAATCTAAGATAAATTTTTCAACATCTTGGATTTCGATTTTTAGTTGGGATATGATGATTTGGATATTGTAATCATGATATGTGAAGGGATATACGTATGATTATGAGTTTTTATGAATTATCATTGGATTGTTGGAGGAATATTCAAGAACATGTTGGATGTTGATTTTGGAATTGGGGGTTTCGATTAGATGTTGTTGGAATCTCGAATTGTGTATTCCTATGAGAATATTGATTGTATATAAGATGTTTTGTTGGATTGAATCATTCATTGGAGGTTCGGTATCGATACAATCGAGATTGGTTGTAAACAATTGGAGGTTGTCTACAACGTGTTTGTTGAATTGCTTCAATGAGTTTGAATATTGTTGTATCGACTTTTGAGTTGGTTGTGATCATGCTTGATTCGTATATTAAGCAAGTCGTTGGTAATTGTGTTATTCAAGGTTGTTTCGAGGACCGATAATCACTTCAAGGACATTGCTCGTGGAAGGAGTTTCTAGCCGTCGATTTGAGGCAAGTTTTATACTTGTACTAGTCAATGAGATTAATGTTATCATATATGTGTATGAATGTGTTGTATCATTCCGAGACTTAGTCTCTTCATAAGTTCATTGATATTAGGGGGTCGTTGGATACGATACTCTTCGGCAATTATGCCAAATGTTTATTATCATTCATTAATGGCTAATAAGGCATTGAGATATTCGTTGTTAATGTTATTATCGATCACCGGTTCGCGGTATCGATGTATCGGTTGTTGTTGTTGTTAATATTGATGTCGATCTAGACGTTGTTGTAATCATTGTTATTAATTTTGGCTTCCTGTCATTCATGTTGTATCTGCCAATTGAAGGCATTGTCGTATTCGTTCTCATCTTCGTCGTCGGTATCCGATTAAAGGTGTCGAGGCATTCATTGTATCATTGTCATCGATTAGCCGTTCTAAGGCAATCGAGGTGCTCAATCATTCATTGTATCATTGTCATCGATAAGCCATTCTAAGGCAATCGAGGTGCTCAATCATTCATTGTATCATTGTTATCGATTGGCCGTTCTAAGGCAATCGAGGAGTTCAATCATGTTAGGAATACTTGTTAGATTTTGATGATGTCATAAATTCAAATATTTATTACTTGGCAAAAATGTAAGGAAGAACCAAATGAGTATCTTCCATAGGCCAAATAATGTTAAGTATAAAACTTGGCAAAATGTAAAGAAGAACCAAATGAGTATCTTCTATAGGCCAAAAATTAGTTAGGCTAAAAATCGGCTAAGTATGAAAGAACAGCTAAGTTCATCAGAGAGGAACAGTCGAGTCATATCAGAGAAGTTCTGGTCCACAAAAATCATCAGTGATGTTTGACCAGACTGCAGTCAAGATACCTCAGACAAGTCATCCGATCAGACAAGTCCTAAACAGTGAACATCAGAGAGGTCCAGACTGCAGAGAAGTTAACTGCTCATCAGCCTAGTCGAGATTAGCCAAGTACTCCAAGTCCACGTCAGCATGCGTTGAAAAGTCAAGTTTTACGTAAAGTCACATGCAACGTGAAGAGACAAATTGGAGAGATTCCCGCAAAGGATATGAATTAAATAATTCATCCAGACCCACCTTGAAGACTTTAAACGTATTATATTCAAAAGATTCGGCGCATCACATGCAGAGTCTTCACAATGGTCAGAAGATAGATTAAAATATGGGAATCCAGCCTTGCAATGTTCAAAAAGAAAACAATGAAGTCTACCTCTCCAACGGACGGATTTGTTGAAATGATTTGCAACGGCTATGAAGGAAAGCTCAGAGATCGTGACCTATATATATCCGAAGATTTAAAGCTGAGCTTACCACACACAACAATTACAACCGGTGCGAATATACTTTCAAGCGATCAAAGCATTCAAGCAATCTAAAAGCGAAATTCAGCATCGTGAAAAGAGCGGTTCTAATAAGTTCATACTTGAAGAAGCTCTTAGTTGGAGAAGACAAAAACTCGTGTCTTAAATCCTGAGTTCGAGGTACTTCACTGGTTGAAGTTCGAGACTGTAAAGGCATCCAAGGATCAAGGATCAATAGGTGCAAGGCAGTCAAGTGTGTTACAACGGCACAGAATTCCACTGGTTGGAAGCTGTTGTAGTTTGGTTGAATCACTGTAATATTTATCACTAGTTGAAAGTTATAGTGAATTCATCTCCAACTGGTTTGGAGAAAAGTGGATTAGTAGAGGATTACCCCACCTCTGAGACCACCATAATTGCCTGCGTACTTTACTATTTTATAGCATCATACTTTAACTGCTGCATTCATTGTTAAGTGTTTCATTAGTTGTTTTGTATTCGTCATCAGCTGACTTCCGCACGTATTAAGAACAAACGACTCCAAGTCGTTTGTTTATCTATCAGCTGAAGAAACTTACTCTTTGAGAAAAAGAGTTTAAGAGTTTCAATAAGTCTATTCACCCCCCCCCCTCTAGACTTATTCCTGGACGACTTGTGACCTACAAGTGGTATCGGAGAGGTTGGTTCATTTATTTCACGAACCAGATCTATATCAGAGATATATCTTTACTCTCATTTTAAAATGGAACACATGCACTCTAGACTACCTGTGTTTTCAGTTGACGAGTATGATATTTGGAAGATAAGGATGCAGGCACACTTATTTTCAATCCATAATGACATGTGGTGCATCATAGAGGATGGTCCATTCATTTTCGAGGACAATACCGCAGAGGAGATCGCAGCAGGGAAGCCAGAGAAGATCCCAAAGAAAAGGACAAAGCTGACTCCTGAAGAAAGAAAGTTGGCCAACCTTGACAACCGGGCCAGATATGTGCTATATCAAACTCTTGACAAATCCACCATGGTCAAGATCAAGAATTGCAAGAATGCCAAAGAAATCTGGGATACATTAGCCCTAATGTGTGAAGGAACGGAGCTGATCAAAGAAAACAAATTGTCAATTGCTATTCAAAAATTTGACAACTTCAAAATGAAGAATGGCGAATCCATAGACCAAGTGGACACAAGGTTCACTGAGATTATCAATGAGATTAACTCCCTTGGCAAATCTTATGGCAATAGGGAAATGGGGCTGAAGGTTCTAAGATCTCTCAATCCTGAATGGAGCATGAAGGCAGTGGCCATGAGAGAGTCCAAAGATCTTAATAGGATAAAGATCCAAGATCTGTTCTCTGATCTGAATGCTTATGAGTTCGAGCTTCCAAGTTCATCCTCAACTGGGCCTGCAGAGAAGGGAATAGCCTTTGCAGCCGAGTCCCCCGCCAAGAGCTTATCTGATGTGAAGCCTCCAAATCCATTAGATTTTGAGGAAGAAATGGCATTTATAATGCAAAGGTTCAACAACTTCCCGAAAAACTACTCCAAATACAAGAAAAATTATAAGGAGAATCCCAGAAGGAACCAGAAAGCCGGGAGCTGAAAGGTGGAGTGCTACAATTGTCACAAGACAGGACACATCCAAATTGACTGTCCTGAGCTTAAGAAGGACGACAGCAAGAAGGAGGTGGGCAGAAAGGAAGACAGAAGGAAGGCCCTCATCGGAGAAGATCAGGAGCATGTAGAACCAAGCAGCGGATTCTTCTCTAATGATGATGAAGAGTATGACTGTCTAATGGCCAACCTAGCTGATGAAGAGATAACATCAAAACCCTCTGGTTCAAATAATAGTTCTGCCATGTCACAAGATATGGATCTGCATGAATCTGTAAATCAGCTATTTAAAGATTTTGAAACACTAAAAACTGCACACCTATCTGTATCAGCAGAGAATACTCAGCTGTAAGATGAGAATAGGCAGCTGAAAAATGATTTTGAAAAACTCAGCCTAGAACTGAATAAGGTTGAGATAACTGCAGCTGACTTGAAAAACCAGGCAGATGTATCTACAGCTGAGATAAATCGACTAACTGTTTTACTTAAAGAAAAATCAGCTGCACTTGCTCATGTCAAAGCTGAATTTACTAAGCTGACTCAGGCAAATAAGACTCAGGCGTAGGAAATAACCTCCCTGAAGGCGTCTTCAACTTTGGACAAATTGTGTACTAATAAAAGGCCACTATATTCCAGATCAAGCCTTGGATATGATCCTCACACTCCCTCTAGTTCTAAAACCACTTTTATCAAGGCAGAAACAATTGTCTCGACTACTGAGCCTACATATAAACCGATATTTAAAAATAGGCAACGGCCCAGTCACAAGTCTAGGTTGCAGCCAGGTTACACAAGGTTTTGTCTCCACCTTAATTGGTGGAAGACTTTTGTCTTAGATGGGACAAGTATCAAGGTGAATGTTTGGTTGGTGGATATTGTCATGTGCGATGAAGAATAAAATGAAGACCAACTCTTGATTCTCACACACCTCACAGTTTTTGCAAGAGAGAAAGAGAGAGAAACATTTCTCCAAGTCTTCATCTTCTTCATTTTTGTTCTTGAGTTTTTCCTTGGAGAAAAATCGAGAGATATAATTGAGAGATATAGATTAAACACTTATAGTGTTGTAATCTTGATTAAGCTCCTATAACCTTGTTCTAGCCGTATCCTTGGAGGATAACGAGGTATAGTCGTTCCGTTCATTTCTCTGGCGCATGGCAAGTAGAGACGCGGTGCTTTCGGCGTTGGATCATCCAAGAGTTTGGAGCGAATTGGATTCATAGGGAAATCACTTAAAGCTTCTCGGAGTACACCATATAAATCAACAGACTACGAGGGTATGATTTCTAATCTTCCTTGTTTTCATTTTATATTCGTATATATGTAGCTTGATCAATCCTTGTAGGGATTCAGATCGAATTAATTTTCGTTTTACTGCTTCTGTTGGGCCTTAGATTTAGCCACCAAATCCCAACAGTGGTATCGGAGCATAGGTCTTGCGATCGTATATATGATATTTGCATTTGGAATGCTTGATTGGATGGTGAATGATTTGGAATCATTTATAGTCATAATCGTGGTGTATGTTTTTCGTTCGTTGTAGTTATATTTTTCGTAAATTTATGTCTAAATATAAATCTTTAATTTCTGGCAAATGTGGTTTATATTGAAGATATGAAAGTCGGAAAATATTGATATTGGATATCCGGTCGAAAATCTAGTCCCGAATCGTCGTTGGACGACTTTTTCAGACGAGGGATGGAATCTGCTTGGGTGACCCGATTGTGCCATTCAGCACGGGCCGTGCGAGGCAGGCCAGTCTTGGAGACTGCCGGGGTAACCTGACCGTGCCAATCGGCACGGGCCGTGTCCGGCACGCAGTTTCGTCCCGGCTCAATTTTTTCGTGTATTCCAGAAAATTAATCTCCCGCAAGTTAAATTGGATTTAATATGATTAAAATGATTATGGTATTTCATTTTATAGGGGAATTTTGATTAATTAGAATATTTATGGGTGACCGAATACTTTGAACGTTTTCATGTTACCGGTTATGTGAATTGATTGGATTAATTCTATTTATTGATTGGATCGATATATATTTATACGTTGTATCCATTTATTTAGTATTTATTGGATGAATGCTTTTGAATGGGGATGTAAAGGCCGTTTTGAGCCTATTTATTCTACTAGAATTATTTGTATCTAGGATGCAATTTTTTAATGCAAAATTTATATGTAATGACGAAGACCGGAGGAAGATCCATTCGAGAAGACGAAGATTCAGGACCGAAGACTTGTAATTAGATTACGGAGTTTTTGATTCTAGGAAAGGTCCATGAACTACATGTTGGTAGAAACTAGGTTGTGGATGTTTATTCATATGGTATGAATGCACAAACGCGCTTAAATGAATTAATGTGCAAAGTGTAACATTAATCGCATAAATTCTCCCACGACAAATTATTAAGTTTAAAAGGTTTCAAGGATTTCCTTCCCTCCATTGAGCTTTCGGAAAATTAAAATCCAAAACGGATGTGCTATGCTTCCGAGTTATCATGGTAGTCGCTCGGGGAGGATGGATAAATTACCGGGAGCGCATTGGATACCTTCGGTTGGAGCAAATTTTATCGCTAGAAACCTGATAGGTTGCTGGATAAGATTCAATTGTGAAACTGATTTGCGTCGATGGTATAAACTTAACTTGTTCACGAACCATAGAAACCATATAGTATGAGGGGAGTGAATAAGAGGAAATCGAAGAACGAATCATCCATTAGATGGGTTGGTGTTGGACACCACTTTATGAAAATTAATAGACTAGAAACCTGTTCGGTTGCCCTCTATTAAAATTTATAAAGAACTCGATCATCACTATGAAGTAGAGTGAACGATACTTCCGTATTTCACATGGGAGTGTGTTATTCCGATAAAAATAGTGGGAGCTGGGTTAAAGAATAGAAAAGACCTTAATTCTATACTCAGATCATAATTGAACGAGTTACTAATTAATCTGTCGTACTTAATGCAGACATAACTCTCAATATGACAATGATCCCACTCGCAATTCTACTAGAACAGAACACCTTAATCGGACCTAACTTTGTGGATTAGCTCTGCAATCTGATGATAGTCCTCAGTATAGAGGCACTGGGATACGTCTTGGAGATGGACATTCCGGCGCCTACGGTGCGGACAAGAGCAAATCAGGACGATATTGAAAACCACGAAAAGTGGGTTAAGGATGACGTAAGAGTCCATGCTTATATGATGGCTTCTATGTCTAATGATCTTCAGAGAGCTCATTAGAAAATGACTTCTGCTAGGCAGATTTTATCTCACTTAATAGAGCTTTATGGTGAGCACAGTCGAACTTCTAGATAAGAGATATCCAAGCAACTGTTCGGTGCAAGGATGAAGGAAGGTGAGAAGGTTGGGGACCACATCCTCAAAATGATATCTATGATCGAGAGATTGGAGAATCTTGATTTTAAGATGGATACTTCTCTGCACACCGACCTTATCCTAGAGTCTCTCCCTGATTCCTTCTCACAATTTGTAATGAATTTCAACTGCAATGAGATTGCGTGAAACTTAGCAGGGTTAATGAACAAACTCGTAACTGCTCAGTCTCAGATGAAGACTCCGCAGATGAAGGAGTCTGCCCTTGTGATTTCTTCTGGACCTTGGAGGTCTAAGAATAAGAAGAAAAAGACTAAGAAGCAGATGGGACCACAAGTCAAGGACCTTAAGGGCAAGGGCAAGTCCCGATGGTTCCAAAGAGCAAGAAGAAGAAGGACACTTTTGAAAGAGCCGCTGATAGACTAGGATTAATCCATACCGACGTATGTAGTGCTTTGGAAACAGCACGTGATGGATATTAGTATTTCATTACGTTTATAGATGATCATACTAGGTATGGTTATGTATATTTAATGAAACATAAATCCGAGGCCTTTGAGAAATTCCAGGAATTTAAGGCCCTAGTCAAAACAAACTGGTAATCATATCAAAGCACTTCGGTCGGACCAAGGTGGCGAGTATATGAGCGTGAAGTTTGACGAGTTCCTAAAGGAACATAGAATAGTATCACAACTAACACCTCCAGGTACTCCTCAGTTAAATGGTGTGTCAGAAAGAAGGAACCGGACCTTGTTGAGGATGGCCCATTCTATGCTGGGTTATACTGACTTACCGATTTACCTGTGGGGATATGCACTCCTGACTGCTGCTTATATCTTGAACAGATATCCGTCCAAATCCGTTCCTAAAACTCCACATGAGATGTGGGAGGGCAGGAAACCATGTCTAAATCACATTAGAATTTGGGGATGTCCCACCTATGTCAAGAAGACTAAGGTGGACAAGTTGGAAGCGAGGTCTTTGAAGGGACGTTTCATTGGATTCCCATCTGGGACGATGGGTTATCTATTCTACATGCTCGAAGATCGAAAGATCATTGTTGCTTTGCATGCACACCTCCTGGAAGATGAGCTCATTAAGGAAGGCGGAGCAGGTAAAAGTATTTCTTTGGAAGAATACAATGAAACTCCTCAAGAGACACCTCTGCAAGAAATTGGAACCGAACCTTCTGAAACACAAGTACAACCACCTCATTGGTCTAGTAGGGTGTCTCATTTACCTGAGAGGTATGGCCTTGTGCACCTGGAGGAGCTGGGTCTCCATGAGGTTCCAGGTGATAGCCAAGAGACCGACCCAACGACCTATGACCAAGCGATGGTGGATGTAGACTCCACAAAATGGCGTGAAGCTATGGAAGCTGAGATAAACTCGATGCATGTTAATCAGGTATGGACTATAGTAGACCGCCCCAAGGGCATAGTGACTATTGGGAACAAGTGGATCTACAAGAGAAAGACTGATGGGGATGGCAAGGTTGACGCCTATAAGGCCATGCTTGTGGCAAATGGTTATACCTAAAAGGAAGGGATCGATTACCACGATACCTTCTCGCCCGTAGCCATGATCAAGTCTATTCGAATGATGCTTGCTATAGCTGCCTATCACGATTATGAGATATGGCAAATAGACGTAAAGACGGCTTTCCTTAATGGATTCCTCGAGGAGGAAATCTATATGGAGCCGCCTAAAGGCTTTGTGTCCGAGGTCGATATTCAGCATTCCATTTATGGACTGAAGCAAGCTTCGCGTAGTTGGAACCTTCATTTTGACGAGGCAGTCAAAGAGTTTGACTTCGTGCAAAATGAAGAGGAACCTTGTGTATACAAGAGAGTTAGTGGGAGCAAGATTGCATTCTTAGTACTATATGTAGATGACATTCTACTAATAGGAAATGATGTGAGAATGCTCAGTTCTGTGAAAGCTTGGTTTTTGAGTAATTTCTCCATGAAATACTTGGGATAAGCTACCTATATTCTTGGTATTCGGCTCTACCAGACTAGAGCGAAGAGAATGATAGGCCTTTCCAAGCCCTCTATATAGATAAAATCTTATAGCGATTTAAGATGGATGATTCTAAAAGAGGGTTCCTACTGATGCGACATGGAATAAAACTCTCCTTGAAGATGTGTCCTCAAAGTGAGGAACAACGAAAGGATATGAGTAATATACCATATGCTTCGGTCGTGGGTGTTGGGATTCGGTGCCTAAAACGATGGCCCAGCGGAAGCAGTAAAATGAAAATTAATTCGATCTGAATCCCTAAGAGGATCGAACGAGCTACGTATATACGAATATTAAAACAAAATACAAGAGATATAAGAGACTCACCCTTGTAGTCCGTTGATTAAATGGATTCCTTCTCTTGAGCTATTCCCCAAGCTTGAAATGAATTCCCTACGATCCAATGCGCTCCAAGCACTTGAATGATCCAACGCCGAAAAGATAACGTCTCTACTTGTAACGCACCGGAGAAATGACCGGAATGACTAAACCTCATTATCCTCCAAGGATACGGCTAGAAAAAGGTTACTGAAACTTTTCAAAAACAAGATTACAACACTCTAAGTGTTTAATCTATAATCTCTCTATCAATCTCTCAAAATATTTCTCTAAGAAATGTTTGAAGAAAATGAAGAACACAATGAGAAAACTTTTTCTCTCTCTCTTACACAAAACTCACGGTTGGTATGGTTTTGAAGGAGTGAGTAGAGCCTTCATTTTATTCTTCATAATATCCTCCCCAAATCAAGACCAAATCATCAATATGGATTAATTAAAGGATCTTGTCCCCTTGACACTTCAAGTCATCCACCAATTTAGGTGGAGATAATGACCAAGTGAAAGGGGAAGGAAAAGGGGCGGCCATCTAGAAGGATCCGAACGAGTTCGGTCCGTTTCGGACTCCCGTGGGTCCAAACAGATAAACTCTTATTCCGTTCCGATGTATTTGTGTCGATTAATTAATCCAATCAATTAATCACATCAAATACATAATAACATAATTAATTTCTCCAAGAAATAATTATATTTATGAATTAAATTAATCACCTAGTAATTTATTTAATTTATTAGGCCGTAAATCAATTTATCCAATAAATCGATTTAGACATCTAATGTCCCAAATTAGATATCCAATATCTAATATTCATAATGAGAGAACAAGCTTGATTCATTCCGTCGTCAATCCTATTACGCAACTCGGTAGGTCCGTCTCAGTCATTAATGGGAGGAACCAAAGAGTAGTAGCACCACCTAGCCAGTCTGGCGGCCTACATTGTACCCCAACTGAGAACGAATGATAGGATCATTCAAGAACCATTCTGTCGTGAATATCAGTATACGTATAAACCCTTCTTTCAAATGTCTCGATCAAGTTATAAGGTCACGGTCAGTCAAACCCTATCTGTACTTGACTCTATGCATGTGTTAATACAAATCGAGATCATCGAGCTCTCGTGTATCCAATACAACTAGCTCCAATGCTTTGGCCAAAGACTTATGATCTCATCTGCCAATAACCGCATAGGACATATAACCCGTTCACTAACAGGAGAAAGAATTCTCTCTTGGTATTCAGTACGACCTGCTACTTGACCGTCAAGATGCACGTTGAGGTTGACCCTCGCCTTCCGATTTATAGGATCGAACTACTCTAATGAAAATATTGACGCACAAGCACATCCCTACTAAATCCTCAAGTCGAAGATTCACAAATACCCATCACAACATTTCGATTCCGTCATTGACTGTCCCAGAGTGAAATCCGTGTGACAAATCGAGGGTGAATCAGTTCGAGTATACTAATCCAATTAGAATACCTATAACGTGTGCTCCTACTAACTATTAGTGTTCGATAGGCACTCTCCTTGTCAAAGAACACGTCATACAAGTCTTCGCATGAACTTAACGCCCAATCAAGTTTCATCGACTTGTGAACTACTAAGTATTTGAGCTATAAACTTTCCAGTGCCTACCCCCTTATCCAATAAGGAGTGGAACATTTTGCTCTCAAATACATGAACTAGTTTCTATGTGTATATTTACGAGTTAGGAATGGCAGTGACTACCAGTAAATAAAGAAACATCTATTGCCTTATTAATGATTTACATAATAACAAGTACAATGCCCTCACTTAACATCCTCTGAGTGGCATTCGAGGGCATACTCCCAACAATATCCCACTTGCACTCAATGCCACACAATACGGTATCTAATACCCATGTTCTCCAGATTACGCTCCAAGCTAATCTAAGAATGTGGCTTGGTCAGTGGATCAGCGACGTTGTCGGCTGACTCTACTCTTTGCAGCACAATGTATCCCTTTGCGAACAAATTCTCTCACGAGATGATACTCTCTCTCAATATGTTTGGTACTGTTGTGAAACATCGGCTCTTAGGCCTGTGCTACCGCTCTATCGTTATCGTATAAAAAACAAAAATAGACAAGTGCGGACATGGTGTCACATGAAGTTTACCCATTAACTTCTTAACCCTTCATTTGGAGGCCTCCGAGGCCGCTACATACTCAGCCTAACAGGTGGAATCAGCAATCGCGCTATACTTGGCACTATGCCAAGATACTGCTCCTCCATTAAGAGTAAAATATAGCCAGAAGTAGACATAGAGTCGTCTTTCTGTCCTTGGAAGTCTGAATCAGTGAAGCCCATCATTCAGTTCTCCACCACCATATATAAGAACCAAATCTCTAGTCCTTCTAAAGTACTTGAGAACATTCTTTACGGCGGTCTAATGTTCCCGAACTGGGTTAGCCCGAAACCTACTTACCACGCTCCCAGCATGTGAAATGTCAGGTCTCGTACACAATAAAGCATATATAAGGCTACCCACTGCCGAAGCATATAGTATATAACTCATTTCCTTTCATTGTTCCTCACTATGAGGACACATCTTCAAGGTGAGTTTTATTCCATGTCGCATCGGTAGGAACCCTATTTTAGAATAATCCATCTTAAATCGCTTTAAGATTTTATCTATATAGAGGGCTTGGGAAAGACCTACCATTCTCTTCGCTCTATCACAGTAGAGTCGAATCCCGAGAATATAGGTTTCTTCTCCCAAGTCTTTCATATAGAAATTACTCGAAAGCCAAGCTTTCACAGAACTGAGCACTCCCACATCATTTCTTATTAGTATAATGTCATCTACATATAGTACTAAGAATTAGATCTTGCTCTCACCAACCCTCTTGTATACACAAGGTTCCTCTTCATTTTGCACAAAGTCAAACTCTTTGACTACCTCATCAAAACGAAAGTTCCAACCACATGAAGACTGCTACAGTCCATTTCATGGAGTCTACATCCACCATTGCTAGGTCATTGGTCGCGGGTTGGTCTCATGTTTATCACCTGGTACCTCATGGAAACCCAGTTCCTCCAAGTGAATAAAACTATACCTCTGAGGTATTTGAGACACCCTACTAGACCTATGAAGTGGTTGTACTTGTGTTAGAGAAGGTTTGGTTCCAATTTCTTGCACAGGTGTCTCCTGAGGAGTTTCATTGTATTCTTACAAAGAAATATTTCTACCTGCTCCTCCTTCCTGAATGAACTCATATTCCAGGAAGTGTGCATGCAAAGCAATAACGATCTTTCATCTTTGTGCATGTAGAATAGATAACCCATCGTCTTATATGGGAATCCAATGTCACGTCTCCTCACAGACCTTGCTTCCATTTTGTCCACCTTAGTCTTCTTGACATAGGTGGGACACCCCCAAATACTAATGTGATTAAGACTTGGTTTCCTACCCTGCTACATCTCATGTGGAGTTTTAGGAACGGATTTGGAAGGACATCTGTTCAAGATATATTCAGCAGTCAAGAGTGCATACCCCCACAGGTAAATCGATAAGTCAGCATAGCCAAGCATAGAACGGATCATGTCCAACAAGGTCTGGTTCCTTCTTTCTGACACACCATTTAACTGAGGAGTGCCTGAAGGTGTTAGTTGTGATACTATTACATGTTCCTTTAGGAACTCGTCAAACTTCGAACTCATATACTCGCCACCTCAGTCCGACCGAAGTGCTTTGATATGATTTTCAATTTGTTTCTCGACTAGGGCCTTAAATTCCTGGAATTTCACAAAAGGCCTTGGATTTATGTTTCATTAAGTATATATAACCATACCTAGTATGATTATCTGTAAACTTAATGAAGTACTGATATCCGTCACGTGCTGCTTCTAAAGCACCACATACGTTAGTATGGATTAATCCTAGCTTATCATCGGCTCTTTCAAAAGTCCCTGTGAAGGGGACTTAGTCATTTTGCCTTTAAGACAAGATTCACAAGTAGGAAAGGGATCCGATCCCAATGGACCCATAAGTCCATCCTTTTCCATTTTGTAAACCTTGGTCTGACCAACATGACCAAGTCTAAGATTTCATTTCAAAACTTGATAAGTTTCATCCCTACCACGCTTCCTAGTCATAGTATTCACAACGACTTTGTTACTGAGGTTTAGATGATACAATCCATTTAACAATGTAGCAGTGCCCACGAGTTTATTTCTAAAATAAATTTTTCAGGAACCATCACCAATTAAAAATGAAAAGCCTTTCCGATCCATGACCGGAATAGATACACTGTTTTCATGCCCCTTGGAAAAAACAAGTACATCTTCTAAAGTTAAAACAAAGCCGGATTCTAAACCCAAAAGAAGTGATCCTATGTCGGTTGCTTCGACACTTTGCCCGCTTCCGACAGTAACCATCACTTCCCCAGCTCCAAGCTTCCTACTTTGTTCCAGATTCTGATTCACGGTATAAATATGAGAACTAGCACCAGAATCCAGTATCCAAGAAGTAGAAAATACAGTAGCAGAACAATTTTTTTCCAAAAATAAAAGTTCTGTACCTGAAGCGCCATGAAGAATCGGACAATCTCTTGCCCAGTGGCCCAGCTCACCGCACTTGAGACATGCGTCCTTTTTCTTCTTGCTCTTTGAAACCATCGGGGCCTTGCCCTTACCCTTAAGGTCTTTGACTTGTGGTCCAGTCTGATTCTTGGTGTTTTTCTTTTTATTCTTAGACCTCCAAGGTCCAGAAGAAATCACAAGGGCAGACTCCATCTGTGGAGTCTTCATCTGAGACTGAGCGATCACGAGTTTGTTCATTAGCCCAGCTAAGTTACATGCAATCTCATTGCAGTTGAAGTTCATAACAAACTGTGAGAAGGAATCAGGGAGAGACTGTAGCATAAGGTCGGTTTGGAGAGAAGTATCCATTTTAAAATCAAGAGCCTCCAATATCTCGATCATGGATATCATTTTGAGGACATGTTCCCCAACCTTCTCACCTTCCTTCATCCTTCAACCGAACAGTTGCTTGGATATCTCATATCTAGCAGTTCTGTTGTGCTCACCATAAAGCTCGGTTAAGTGAGATAGAATTTGCCTAGCAGAAGTCATTTTCTCATGAGCTCTCTGAAGCTCATTAGACATAGAAGCCATCATGTAAGCACGGACTTTTACGTCATCCTTAACCCACTTTTTGTGGTTTTCAATCTCTTCCTGATTGGCTCTGTTCGCACAGGAGGCGCCGGAATGTCTGTCTCCAAGACGTATCCCAGTGCCTCTATATTGAGGACAATCATCAGATTGCAGAGCCAATCCACGAAGTTAGGTCCGATCAAGGTGTTCTTTTTTAGTAGAATTCCGAGTGGGTTCATTGTCATATTGAGAGTTATGTCTGCATTAAGTATGACAGATTAATTAGTGACTCGTTTAGTTATGATCTGAGTAAAGAATTAAGGTCTTTTCTATTCTTCTTACCCAGCTCCTACTATTGTTATCGGAATAACACACTCCCATGTGAAATCCGAAAGTATCGTCGCTCTACTTCATAGTGGTGATCGAGTTCTTTATAAATCTTAATAGAGGGCAACCGAACAGGTTTCTAGTCTATTAATTTTCATAAAGTGGTGTCCAACACCAACCCATCTAATTGATGATTCGATCTTCTTTTTCCCCTTGTTCACTCCCCTCAACCTATAGGGTTGCTATTCGTGAACAAGTCAAGTTTATACCATCGACGCAAATCAGTTTCATAATTGAATCTTATCCGGCAACCTATCAGGTTTCTAGAGATAAAATTTGCTCCAACCGAAGGCATCCAATGCGCTCCCGGTAATTTATCCATCCTTCCCGAATGACTACCCCGATAACTCAGACGCATAGCACATCCGGTTTGGATTTCAATTTCCCAAAAGCTCAATGGAGGGAAGGAAAACCTTGAAACCTTATAAACTTAATAATTTGTTGTGGGAGAATTTTCACGATTAATGTTACACTTTGCACATTAATTCATTTAAGCGCGTTAGTAGCATTCATACAATATGAACAACCATTTACAACCTAGTTGCTACCAACATGTGGTTCATGGACCGTTCCTAGAAAACAAAAACTCTATAATCTAATTACAAGTCTTCGTCTTGAATCTTCGTCTTCTCGAAATGGATATTCCTCTAGTCTTCGTCATTACATATAAATTTTACATTGAAAATTGCATCCTAGATACAAATATTTCTAGTAAAATAAATAGGCTCAAAGCGGCCTTTACAACACAATGGAATAAAATGAATGATTCAAAAACTAAGTCTACGAAACAAATCCCCATTCAAAAGCATTCATCCAATAAATACAATATAAATGGAAAGCGTATAGATACATTGATCCAATCAACAATACAAACCGATCCAATCGATTCACACAATTGGTAATATGAAAACGTTCAAAATAATTCGGTCGATCACAAGTATTCCAATAAATCAAATTTCCCTTATAAAGTGAAATACCATATATCATTTTAATCATATTAAATCCAATTTAAAATTTGGGAAATCATTTTTATGAATACACGAAGAAAATAAGCCTGAAACGGGTCCGAAAGGGGCTGGACCGCACCAAAACCCATCGGGCACAGGTAGAGCATCCCAGCCACGGGCCGTGGCCCCGAGCCCCGGGCCGCGGCTCCCGTCCAGAAAACATTATGTGGGCTACAACATCCCTGGGCCGCAGCCCCCGAGCCCTGGGTCATGGCCCCCTTCTTCCGATCCACTCCCGAGCCATCCAACGGCAATTCAGGGCTATTTTTTCGACCGGATATCCAATATCAATATTTTCTGACTTTTATATCTTCAATATAAATCATATTTCTCATAAATTAAAGATTTATATTAGATATAAACTTACGAAAAATACAACTACAGCGAACGGAAAACATACACCACGACTATGACTATAAATGATTCTAAATCATTCACCATCTAATCAAGCATTCCAAATGCCAATATCATATATACGATCGCAAGACCTATGCTCGGATAAAACTATTGGGATTCGGTGCCTAAAACGAACGCCCAGCGGAAGCGGTAAAATGAAAATTAATTCGATCTGAATCCCTACGAGGATCGATCGAGCTACGTATATACGAATATTAAAATGAAATACAAGAGATATAAGAGACTCACCCTTGTAGTCCGTTGATTAAATGGATTCCTACTCTTGAGCTATTCCCCAATCTTGAAATGAATTCATTACGATCCAATGCGCTCGAAGCACTTGAATGATCCAATGCCGAAAAGACAACGTCTCTACTTGTCACGCGCCAGAGAAATTACCGGAATGACTAAACCTCGTTATCCTCCAAGGATAAGGCTAGAACAAGGTTATAGAAGCTTTTCAAAAACAATATTACAACACTCTAAGTGTTTAATCTATAATCTCTCTATCAATCTCTCAAAATATTTCTCTAAGAAATGTTTGAAGAAAATGAAGAACACAATGAGAAAATTTTTCTCACTCTTACACAAAACTTACGGTTAGTATGGTTGTGAAGGAGTGAGTGGAGTCTTCATTTTATTCTTCATATTATCCTCCCCAAATCAAGACCAAATCATCAATATGGATTAATTAAAGGATCTTGTCCCCTTGACACTTCAAGTCATCCACCAATTTAGGTGGAGACAATGACCAAGTGAAAGGGGAAGGAAAAGGGGCGGCCATCTAGAAGGAGCCGGACGAGTTCGGTCCGTTTCAAACTCCCGTGATTCCAAACAGATAAACTCCTATTCCGTTCCGATGTATTTGTGTCGATTAATTAATCCAATCAATTAATCACATCAAATACATAATAACATAATTAATTTCTCCATGAAATAATTATAGTTATGAATTAAATTAATCACCCAGTAATTTATTTAATTCATTAGGCCGTAAATCAATTTATCCAATAAATCGATTTAGACATCTAATGTCCCAAATTAGATATCCAATATCTAATATTCATAATGAGAGAACAAGCTTGATTCATTCCATCGTCAACCCTATTGCGCGACTCGGTAGGTTCGTCTCAGTCAGCAATGGGAGGAACCAAAGAGTAGTAGCACCACCAAGCCAGCTTGGTGGCCTACATTGTACCCCAACTGAGAGCGAATGATGGGATCATTCAAGAACTATTCTGTCGTGAATACTAGTATACGTATAAACCCTTCTTTCAAATGTCCCGATCAAGTTATAGGGTCACGGTCAGTCAAACCCTATCTGTACTTAACTCTATGCATGTGTTAATGAAAATCAAGATCATTGATCTCTCGTGTATCTAATACAACTAGCTCCAATGCTTTGGCCAAAGACTTATGATCTCATCTGCCAATAACCGCATAGGACATATAACCCGTTCACTAACAGGAGAAATAATTCTATCTTGGTATTCAGTAAGACCTGCTACTTGCCCGTCAAGATGCACGTCGAGGTTGACCCTCGCCTTCCGGCCAAGGTGGTTAAACTACTCTACTGAAAATCTTGACGTCACAAGCATATCCCTACTAAATCCTCAAGTCGAAGGTTCACGAATACCTATCACAACCTTTCGATTCCGTCATTGACTGTCCCGGAGTGAAATCCGTGTGTCGAATCGAGGGTGAGTCGGTTCGAGTATATTAATCCAATTAGCATACCTATAACGTGTGCTCCCAGTAACCATAGGTGTTCGACATGCACTCTCCTTGTTAAAAAACACGTCATACAAGTCTTCACATAAACTTAACGCCCAGTCAAGTTTCATCTACTTGTGAACTATTAAGTATTTGAGCTATAAACCTTTCCAGTGCTGACCCCCTTATCCAACAAGGAGTGGAACGTTTTTCTCTAAAATACACGGACTAGTTTCTATGTGTATATTTACGAGTTAGGAATGCCAGTAACTACCAGTAAATAAAGAAACATCCATTGCCCTATATTAATGATTTACATAATAACAAGTACAATGCCCTCAATCAACATCCTCTGAGTGGCATTAGAGGGCATACTCCCAACAGTAGGTAGCCTTATGTATGCTATGTTGTGTACGAGACCTGACATTGCGCATGCTGTGAGCGTGGTAAGTAGGTTGCAGGCAAACCCATGTAGGAAACATTGGACTGCCGTAAAGAACGTTCTCAAGTACTTGATAAGGACTAGAGATATGGTTATGATGTATAGCGGTGGAGAACTGAATGTGGTGGGATTCACTTATTCGGAATTCCAAGGACCGAAAGACGATTCGATGTCTACTTCTGGATACATATTTATTCTTAATGGAGGAGCAGTATCTTGGCATAGCGCCAAGCAAAGCGTGACTGCTGATTACACCTGTCAGGCTGAGTATCAAGCAGCCTCGGAGACTTCTAAGAAAGAGTTCTGTATTAAGAAGTTTCTGGGAGAACTTCAAGTGATACCATGTGCTGAGTTGCCTTTTCCGCTGTACTGCGACAACGACGGAGCTGTAGTGCAGGCGAAGGAGCTGAGGTTTCACAACAGTACCAAACACATTGATAGGAAGTATCATCTCGTAAGAGAATTTGTTTGCAAGGGATACATTGTGCTGCATAGAGTAGACTCAGCCGACAACATCGCTGATCCACTGACCAAGCCACTTTCTGAGATTAACTTGGAGCGTCATCTGGAGAAAATGGGTATTAGATACCATATTGTGTGGCATTGAGTGCAAGTGGGAGATTGTTTGGAGTATGCCCTCGAATGCCACTCATAGGATGTTGAGTGAGGGAATTGTACTTGTTATTATGTAAATCATTATCAGAAGGCAAATGCATGTTTCTTTATTAGTTACTGGCATTCCTGACACGTAAATATATATATAGAAACTAGTCCATGTATTTGAGACTCACCCTTGTAGTCCGTTGATTAAATGGATTCCTTCTCTTGAGCTATTCCCCAAGCTTGAAATGAATTCCCTACGATCCAATGCGCTCCAAGCACTTGAATGATCCAACGCCGAAAAGATAACGTCTCTACTTGTAACGCACCGGAGAAATGACCGGAATGACTAAACCTCATTATCCTCCAAGGATACGGCTAGAAAAAGGTTACTGAAACTTTTCAAAAACAAGATTACAACACTCTAAGTGTTTAATCTATAATCTCTCTATCAATCTCTCAAAATATTTCTCTAAGAAATGTTTGAAGAAAATGAAGAACACAATGAGAAAACTTTTTCTCTCTCTCTTACACAAAACTCACGGTTGGTATGGTTTTGAAGGAGTGAGTAGAGCCTTCATTTTATTCTTCATAATATCCTCCCCAAATCAAGACCAAATCATCAATATGGATTAATTAAAGGATCTTGTCCCCTTGACACTTCAAGTCATCCACCAATTTAGGTGGAGATAATGACCAAGTGAAAGGGGAAGGAAAAGGGGCGGCCATCTAGAAGGATCCGAACGAGTTCGGTCCGTTTGACTCCCGTGGGTCCAAACAGATAAACTCTTATTCCGTTCCGATGTATTTGTGTCGATTAATTAATCCAATCAATTAATCACATCAAATACATAATAACATAATTAATTTCTCCAAGAAATAATTATATTTATGAATTAAATTAATCACCTAGTAATTTATTTAATTTATTAGGCCGTAAATCAATTTATCCAATAAATCGATTTAGACATCTAATGTCCCAAATTAGATATCCAATATCTAATATTCATAATGAGAGAACAAGCTTGATTCATTCCGTCGTCAATCCTATTACGCAACTCGGTAGGTCCGTCTCAGTCATCAATGGGAGGAACCAAAGAGTAGTATCACCACCTAGCCAGTCTGGCGGCCTACATTGTACCCCAACTGAGAACGAATGATAGGATCATTCAAGAACCATTCTGTCGTGAATATCAGTATACGTATAAACCCTTCTTTCAAATGTCTCGATCAAGTTATAAGGTCACTCTACCAAACCCTATCTGTACTTGACTCTATGCATGTGTTAATACAAATCGAGATCATCGAGCTCTCGTGTATCCAATACAACTAGCTCCAATGCTTTGGCCAAAGACTTATGATCTCATCTGCCAATAACCGCATAGGACATATAACCCGTTCACTAACAGGAGAAAGAATTCTCTCTTGGTATTCAGTACGACCTGCTACTTGACCGTCAAGATGCACGTTGAGGTTGACCCTCGCCTTCCGGTTTATAGGATCGAACTACTCTAATGAAAATATTGACGCACAAGCACATCCCTACTAAATCCTCAAGTCGAAGATTCACAAATACCCATCACAACCTTTCGATTCCGTCATTGACTGTCCGAGAGTGAAATCCGTGTGACAAATCGAGGGTGAATCAGTTCGAGTATACTAATCCAATTAGAATACCTATAACGTGTGCTCCTACTAACTATTAGTGTTCGATAGGCACTCTCCTTGTCAAAGAACACGTCATACAAGTCTTCGCATGAACTTAACGCCCAATCAAGTTTCATCGACTTGTGAACTACTAAGTATTTGAGCTATAAACTTTCTAGTGCCTACCCCCTTATCCAATAAGGAGTGGAACATTTTGCTCTCAAATACATGAACTAGTTTCTATGTGTATATTTACGAGTTAGGAATGGCAGTGACTACCAGTAAATAAAGAAACATCTATTGCCTTATTAATGATTTACATAATAACAAGTACAATGCCCTCACTTAACATCCTCTGAGTGGCATTCGAGGGCATACTCCCAACAATATCCCACTTGTACTCAATGCCACACAATACGGTATCTAATACCCATGTTTTCCAGATTACGCTCCAAGCTAATCTAAGAATGTGGCTTGGTCAGTGGATCAGCGACGTTGTCGGCTGACTCTACTCTTTGCAGCACAATGTATCCCTTTGCGAACAAATTCTCTCACGAGATGATACTCTCTCTCAATATGTTTGGTACTGTTGTGAAACATCGGCTCTTAGGCCTGTGCTACCGCTCTATCGTTATCGTATAAAAAACAAAAATAGACAGTGCAGCACATGGTGTCACATGAAGTTTACCCATTAACTTCTTAACCCTTCATTTGGAGGCCTCCGAGGCCGCTACATACTCAGCCTAACAGGTGGAATCAGCAATCGCGCTATACTTGGCACTATGCCAAGATACTGCTCCTCCATTAAGAGTAAAATATAGCCAGAAGTAGACATAGAGTCGTCTTTCTGTCCTTGGAAGTCTGAATCAGTGAAGCCCATCATTCAGTTCTCCACCACCATATATAAGAACCAAATCTCTAGTCCTTCTAAAGTACTTGAGAACATTCTTTACGGCGGTCTAATGTTCCCGAACTGGGTTAGCCCGAAACCTACTTACCACGCTCCCAGCATGTGAAATGTCAGGTCTCGTACACAATAAAGCATATATAAGGCTACCCACTGCCGAAGCATATAGTATATAACTCATTTCCTTTCATTGTTCCTCACTATGAGGACACATCTTCAAGGTGAGTTTTATTCCATGTCGCATCGGTAGGAACCCTATTTTAGAATAATCCATCTTAAATCGCTTTAAGATTTTATCTATATAGAGGGCTTGGGAAAGACCTACCATTCTCTTCGCTCTATCACAGTAGAGTCGAATCCCGAGAATATAGGTTTCTTCTCCCAAGTCTTTCATATAGAAATTACTCGAAAGCCAAGCTTTCACAGAACTGAGCACTCCCACATCATTTCCTATTAGTATAATGTCATCTACATATAGTACTAAGAATTAGATCTTGCTCTCACCAACCCTCTTGTATACACAAGGTTCCTCTTCATTTTGCACAAAGTCAAACTCTTTGACTACCTCATCAAAACGAAAGTTCCAACTACATGAAGACTGCTACAGTCCATTTCATGGAGTCTACATCCACCATTGCTAGGTCATTGGTCGCGGGTTGGTCTCATGTTTATCACCTGGTACCTCATGGAAACCCAGTTCCTCCAAGTGAATAAAACTATACCTCTGAGGTATTTGAGACACCCTACTAGACCTATGAAGTGGTTGTACTTGTGTTAGAGAAGGTTTGGTTCCAATTTCTTGCACAGGTGTCTCCTGAGGAGTTTCATTGTATTCTTCCAAAGAAATATTTCTACCTGCTCCTCCTTCCTGAATGAACTCATATTCCAGGAAGTGTGCATGCAAAGCAATAACGATCTTTCGATCTTTGTGCATGTAGAATAGATAACCCATCGTCTTATATGGGAATCCAATGACACGTCTCCTCACAGACCTTGCTTCCATTTTGTCCACCTTAGTCTTCTTGACATAGGTGGGACACCCCCAAATACTAATGTGATTAAGACTTGGTTTCCTACCCTGCTACATCTCATGTGGAGTTTTAGGAACGGATTTGGAAGGACATCTGTTCAAGATATATTCAGCAGTCAAGAGTGCATACCCCCACAGGTAAATCGATAAGTCAGCATAGCCAAGCATAGAACGGATCATGTCCAACAAGGTCTGGTTCCTTCTTTCTGACACACCATTTAACTGAGGAGTGCCTGAAGGTGTTAGTTGTGATACTATTACATGTTCCTTTAGGAACTCACAAACTTCGAACTCATATACTCGCCACCTCGGTCCGACCGAAGTGCTTTGATATGATTTTCAATTTGTTTCTCGACTAGGGCCTTAAATTCTGGAATTTCACAAAAGGCCTCGATTTATGTTTCATTAAGTATATATAACCATACCTAGTATGATTATCTGTAAACTTAATGAAGTACTGATATCCGTCACGTGCTGCTTCTAAAGCACCACATACGTTAGTATGGATTAATCCTAGCTTATCATCGGCTCTTTCAAAAGTCCTCAGGAAGGGGACTTAGTCATTTGCCTTTAAGACAAGATTCACAAGTAGGAAAGGGATCCGATCCCAATGGACCCATAAGTCCATCCTTTTCCATTTTGTAAACCTTGGTCTGACCAACATGACCAAGTCTAAGATTTCATTTCAAAACTTGATAAGTTTCATCCCTACCACGCTTCCTAGTCATAGTATTCACAACGACTTTGTTACTGAGGTTTAGATGATACAATCCATTTAACAATGTAGCAGTGCCCACGAGTTTATTTCTAAAATAAATTTTGCAGGAACCATCACCAATTAAAAATGAAAAGCCTTTCCGATCCATGACCGGAATAGATACACTGTTTTCATGCCCCTTGGAAAAAACAAGTACATCTTCTAAAGTTAAAACAAAGCCATATTCTAAACCCAAAAGAAGTGATCCTATGTCGGTTGCTTCGACACTTTGCCCGCTTCCGACAGTAACCATCACTTCCCCAGCTCCAAGCTTCCTACTTTGTTCCAGATTCTGATTCACGGTATAAATATGAGAACTAGCACCAGAATCCAGTATTCAAGAAGTAGAAAATACAGTAGCAGAACAATTTTTTTCCAAAAATAAAAGTTCTGTACCTGAAGCGCCATGAAGAATCGGACAATCTCTTGCCCAGTGGCCCAGCTCACCGCACTTGAGACATGCGTCCTTTTTCTTCTTGCTCTTTGAAACCATCGGGGCCTTGCCCTTACCCTTAAGGTCTTTGACTTGTGGTCCAGTCTGATTCTTGGTGTTTTTCTTTTTATTCTTAGACCTCCAAGGTCCAGAAGAAATCACAAGGGCAGACTCCATCTGTGGAGTCTTCATCTGAGACTGAGCGATCACGAGTTTGTTCATTAGCCCAGCTAAGTTACATGCAATCTCATTGCAGTTGAAGTTCATAACAAACTGTGAGAAGGAATCAGGGAGAGACTGTAGCATAAGGTCGGTTTGGAGAGAAGTATCCATTTTAAAATCAAGAGCCTCCAATATCTCGATCATGGATATCATTTTGAGGACATGTTCCCCAACCTTCTCACCTTCCTTCATCCTTCAACCGAACAGTTGCTTGGATATCTCATATCTAGCAGTTCTGTTGTGCTCACCATAAAGCTCGGTTAAGTGAGATAGAATTTGCCTAGCAGAAGTCATTTTCTCATGAGCTCTCTGAAGCTCATTAGACATAGAAGCCATCATGTAAGCACGGACTTTTACGTCATCCTTAACCCACTTTTTGTGGTTTTCAATCTCTTCCTGATTGGCTCTGGTCTGCACAGGAGGCGCCGGAATGTCTGTCTCCAAGACGTATCCCAGTGCCTCTATATTAAGGACAATCATCAGATTGCAGAGCCAATCCACGAAGTTAGGTCCGATCAAGGTGTTCTTTTTTAGTAGAATTCCGAGTGGGTTCATTGTCATATTGAGAGTTATGTCTGCATTAAGTATGACAGATTAATTAGTGACTCGTTTAGTTATGATCTGAGTAAAGAATTAAGGTCTTTTCTATTCTTCTTACCCAGCTCCTACTATTGTTATCGGAATAACACACTCCCATGTGAAATCCGAAAGTATCGTCGCTCTACTTCATAGTGGTGATCGAGTTCTTTATAAATCTTAATAGAGGCAACCGAACAGGTTTCTAGTCTATTAATTTTCATAAAGTGGTGTCCAACACCAACCCATCTAATTGATGATTCGATCTTCTTTTTCCCCTTGTTCACTCCCCTCAACCTATAGGGTTGCTATTCGTGAACAAGTCAAGTTTATACCATCGACGCAAATCAGTTTCATAATTGAATCTTATCCGGCAACCTATCAGGTTTCTAGAGATAAAATTTGCTCCAACCGAAGGCATCCAATGCGCTCCCGGTAATTTATCCATCCTTCCCGAATGACTACCCCGATAACTCAGACGCATAGCACATCCGGTTTGGATTTCAATTTCCCAAAAGCTCAATGGAGGGACGGAAAACCTTGAAACCTTATAAACTTAATAATTTGTTGTGGGAGAATTTTCACGATTAATGTTACACTTTGCACATTAATTCATTTAAGCGCGTTAGTAGCATTCATACAATATGAACAACCATTTACAACCTAGTTGCTACCAACATGTGGTTCATGGACCGTTCCTAGAAAACAAAAACTCTATAATCTAATTACAAGTCTTCGTCTTGAATCTTCGTCTTCTCGAAATGGATATTCCTCTAGTCTTCGTCATTACATATAAATTTTACATTGAAAATTGCATCCTAGATACAAATATTTCTAGTAAAATAAATAGGCTCAAAGCGGCCTTTACAACACAATGGAATAAAATGAATGATTCAAAAACTAAGTCTACGAAACAAATCCCCATTCAAAAGCATTCATCCAATAAATACAATATAAATGGAAAGCGTATAGATACATTGATCCAATCAACAATACAAACCGATCCAATCGATTCACACAATTGGTAATATGAAAACGTTCAAAATAATTCGGTCGATCACAAGTATTCCAATAAATAAAATTTCCCTTATAAAGTGAAATACCATATATCATTTTAATCATATTAAATCCAATTTAAAATTTGGGAAATCATTTTTATGAATACACGAAGAAAATAAGCCTGAAACGGGTCCGAAAGGGGCTGGACCGCACCCGAAAACCCATCGGGCAGCAGGTAGGGCTGTCCAGCAGCCCTGGGCCGTGGCCCCCTGAGCCCTGGGCCGCGGCTCCCAGTCCAGAAAACATTATGTGGGCTACAACATCCCTGGGCCGCAGCCCCCGAGCCCTGGGTCATGGCCCCCTTCTTCCGATCCACTCCCGAGCCATCCAACGCCAATTCAGGGCTATTTTTTCGACCGGATATCCAATATCAATATTTTCTGACTTTCATATCTTCAATATAAATCATATTTCTCATAAATTAAAGATTTATATTAGATATAAACTTACGAAAAATACAACTACAGCGAACGGAAAACATACACCACGACTATGACTATAAATGATTCTAAATCATTCACCATCTAATCAAGCATTCCAAATGCCAATATCATATATACGATCGCAAGACCTATGCTCGGATAAAACTATTGGGATTCGGTGCCTAAAATGAAGGCCCAGCGGAAGCGGTAAAATGAAAATTAATTCGATCTGAATCCCTACGAGGATCGATCGAGCTACGTATATACGAATATTAAAATGAAATACAAGAGATATAAGAGACTCACCCTTGTAGTCCATTGATTAAATGGATTCCTACTCTTGAGCTATTCCCCAATCTTGAAATGAATTCATTACGATCCAATGCGCTCGAAGCACTTGAATGATCCAATGCCGAAAAGACAACGTCTCTACTTGTCACGCGCCAGAGAAATTACCGGAATGACTAAACCTCGTTATCCTCCAAGGATAAGGCTAGAACAAGGTTATAGAAGCTTTTCAAAAACAATATTACAACACTCTAAGTGTTTAATCTATAATCTCTCTATCAATCTCTCAAAATATTTCTCTAAGAAATGTTTGAAGAAAATGAAGAACGCAATGAGAAAATTTTTCTCACTCTTACACAAAACTTACGGTTAGTATGGTTGTGAAGGAGTGAGTGGAGTCTTCATTTTATTCTTCATATTATCCTCCCCAAATCAAGACCAAATCATCAATATGGATTAATTAAAGGATCTTGTCCCCTTGACACTTCAAGTCATCCACCAATTTAGGTGGAGACAGTGACCAAGTGAAAGGGGAAGGAAAAGGGGCGGCCATCTAGAAGGAGCCGGACGAGTTCGGTCCGTTTCAAACTCCCGTGATTCCAAACAGATAAACTCCTATTCCGTTCCGATGTATTTGTGTCGATTAATTAATCCAATCAATTAATCACATCAAATACATAATAACATAATTAATTTCTCCATGAAATAATTATAGTTATGAATTAAATTAATCACCCAGTAATTTATTTAATTCATTAGGCCGTAAATCAATTTATCCAATAAATCGATTTAGACATCTAATGTCCCAAATTAGATATCCAATATCTAATATTCATAATGAGAGAACAAGCTTGATTCATTCCATCGTCAACCCTATTGCGCGACTCGGTAGGTTCGTCTCAGTCAGCAATGGGAGGAACCAAAGAGTAGTAGCACCACCAAGCCAGCTTGGTGGCCTACATTGTACCCCAACTGAGAGCGAATGATGGGATCATTCAAGAACTATTCTGTCGTGAATACTAGTATACGTATAAACCCTTCTTTCAAATGTCCCGATCAAGTTATAGGGTCACGGTCAGTCAAACCCTATCTGTACTTAACTCTATGCATGTGTTAATGAAAATCAAGATCATTGATCTCTCGTGTATCTAATACAACTAGCTCCAATGCTTTGGCCAAAGACTTATGATCTCATCTGCCAATAACCGCATAGGACATATAACCCGTTCACTAACAGGAGAAATAATTCTATCTTGGTATTCAGTAAGACCTGCTACTTGCCCGTCAAGATGCACGTCGAGGTTGACCCTCGCCTTCCGGTTTACAGGGTTAAACTACTCTACTGAAAATCTTGACGTCACAAGCATATCCCTACTAAATCCTCAGGTCGAAGGTTCACGAATACCTATCACAACCTTTCGATTCCGTCATTGACTGTCCCAGAGTGAAATCCGTGTGTCGAATCGAGGGTGAGTCGGTTCGAGTATATTAATCCAATTAGCATACCTATAACGTGTGCTCCCAATAACCATAGGTGTTCGACATGCACTCTCCTTGTTAAAAAACACGTCATACAAGTCTTCACATAAACTTAACGCCCAGTCAAGTTTCATCTACTTGTGAACTATTAAGTATTTGAGCTATAAACCTTTCTAGTGCTGACCCCCTTATCCAACAAGGAGTGGAATGTTTTTCTCTAAAATACACGGACTAGTTTCTATGTGTATATTTACGAGTTAGGAATGCCAGTAACTACCAGTAAATAAAGAAACATCCATTGCCCTATATTAATGATTTACATAATAACAAGTACAATGCCCTCAATCAACATCCTCTGAGTGGCATTAGAGGGCATACTCCCAACAGTAGGTAGCCTTATGTATGCTATGTTGTGTACGAGACCTGACATTGCGCATGCTGTGAGCGTGGTAAGTAGGTTGCAGGCAAACCCATGTAGGAAACATTGGACTGCCGTAAAGAACGTTCTCAAGTACTTGATAAGGACTAGAGATATGGTTATGATGTATAGCGGTGGAGAACTGAATGTGGTGGGATTCACTTATTCGGAATTCCAAGGACCGAAAGACGATTCGATGTCTACTTCTGGATACATATTTATTCTTAATGGAGGAGCAGTATCTTGGCATAGCGCCAAGCAAAGCGTGACTGCTGATTACACCTGTCAGGCTGAGTATCAAGCAGCCTCGGAGACTTCTAAGAAAAAGTTCTGTATTAAGAAGTTTCTGGGAGAACTTCAAGTGATACCATGTGCTGAGTTGCCTTTTTCGCTGTACTGCGACAACGACGGAGCTGTAGTGCAGGCGAAGGAGCTGAGGTTTCACAACAGTACCAAACACATTGATAGGAAGTATCATCTCGTAAGAGAATTTGTTTGCAAGGGATACATTGTGCTGCATAGAGTAGACTCAGCCGACAACATCGCTGATCCACTGACCAAGCCACTTTCTGAGATTAACTTGGAGCGTCATCTGGAGAAAATGGGTATTAGATACCATATTGTGTGGCATTGAGTGCAAGTGGGAGATTGTTTGGAGTATGCCCTCGAATGCCACTCATAGGATGTTGAGTGAGGGAATTGTACTTGTTATTATGTAAATCATTATCAGAAGGCAAATGCATGTTTCTTTATTAGTTACTGGCATTCCTGACACGTAAATATATATATAGAAACTAGTCCATGTATTTGAGAGCAAAATATTCCACTCCTTATTGGATAAGGGGATCGACACTGGAAAGGTTTATAGCTCAAATACTAAATAGTTCGCAAGTCGATGAAACTTGATTGGCGGTTAAGTTTATGTGAAGACTTGTATGATGTGTTCCTTGACGTGGAGAGTGTCTGTCAAACACTAATGGTTAGTAGGAGCACACATTATAGGTATGCTAATTGGATTAGTATACTCGAATTGACTCACCCTCTATTCGTCACACGAATTTCACTCTGGGACAGTCAATGAAGGAATCGAAAGGTTGTGATAGGTATTCGTGAACCTTCGACTTGAGGATTTGGTTGGGATGTGCTTGTGACGTTAAGATTTTCATTAGAGTAGTTCGACCTAGAAAATCGGAAGGTGTGGGTCAACCTCGACGTGCGTCGTGACGGGCAAGAAGGAGGTCCTACTAAATACCAAGATAGAATTCTTTCTTCTGTTAGTGAATGGGTTATATGTCCTATGCAGTTATTGGCAGATGAGATCATAAGTCTTTGGCCAAAGCATTGGAGCTAGTTGTATTGGATACACGAGAGCTCGATGATCTCGATTCGCATTAACTCATGCATAGCGTCAAGTACAGATGGGGTTTGACTGACCGTGACCCTATAACTTGATCGGGACATTTGAAAGAAGGGTTTATACGTATACTAGTATTCACGACAGAATGGTTCTTGAATGATCCCAAATCATTCGTTCTCAGTTGGGGTACAGTGTAGGTCGCCAGGCTGGCTAAGTGGTGCTACTACTCTTTGGTTCCTCTCATTTCTAATTGAGATGGACCTACCAAGTCGCGCAATAGGATTGACGACGGAATGAATCGATCTTATTCTCTCTCTATATATTAGATATTGGATATCTAATTTATTGGACATTGGATGTGTAATTAATTTTGGGACATTGGATGTCAAAATTAATTTATTGGATAAATTAATTTACGGCCTAATGAATTAAATAAATTACTGGGTGATTAGTTTAATTCATATATATAATTATTTATTGGATAAATTAATTATATTGTATTTGATATGATTAATTAATTATATTAATTAATTGATATAAATACATCGGAACGGAATTTCAGTTTATCTGATTGGACTTACGGGAGTCCGAAATGAATCGAACTCATCCGATTCCTTCTAGAGGCCGCCCCACCCACCTACCACCTCCCTTGGTTTTGTCTCCACCTTAATTGGTGGAAGACTTTTGTCTTAGACAGGACAAGTATCAAGGTGAATATTTGGTTGGTGGATTTCGTCATGTGGGATGAAGAATAAAATGAAGACCAGCTCTTGATTCTCACACACACCTCACGGTTTTTGCAAGAGAGAAAATAGAGAGAAACATTTCTCAAAGTGTTCATCTTCTTCATTTTTGTTCTTGAGTTTTCCCTTTTAGAAAAATCGAGAGCTATAATTAAGAGATATAGATTAAACACTTAGAGTGTTGTAATCTTGATTAGCAAGCTCCTATAACCTTGTTCTATTCGTATCCTTGGAGGATAACGAGGTATAGTCATTCCGTTCGTTTCTCCGGCATGTGGCAAGTAGAGACGCGGTGCGTTCTGCGTTGGATCATCCAAGAGCTTGAAGCGGATTGGATTCATAGAGAAATCACTTAAAGCTTGGGGAATTATTTTCTCGGAGTACACCATTTAAATCAATGGGCTACGAGGGTATGATTTCTACTCTTCCTTGTTTTCGTTTTATATTCGTATATAAGTTGCTTGATCGATCCTCGTAGGGATTCGGATCAAATTAATTTTTGTCTTACCGCTTCTACTGGGCCTTCGATTTAGGCACTAAATCCCAACAAAACCTACTTGCAATATTACTTGAAAAGAATCTCCTAACTGGCCCCAATTTTGTTAACTAGTTGCGGAATCTGATGATTGTACTCAATATGGAGTCTCTGGGATATGTCTTGGAGGCGGACATTCCACCGAATCCAATCCAGACTACGGGTAATCAGGAAGAGATTGACGTCCATGAAAAATGGGTCAAGGATGACGTGCTGGTCCATGGCTTTATGGTGGGCCAATGACTAATGAGCTGCAGAGAGCGCACGAGAAAATGACTTCTGCTAGGCAGACTCACGCACACTTTACCGAAATTTATGGAGAGCATAGTAGGACTGCTAGATATGAGATATCGAAGCAGTTGTTCAGTGCTAGGATGAAAGAAGGGGAGAAAGTGGGAGACCACGTCCTCAAGATGATCTCTATGATTGAGAGGCTAGAGGTGCTCAACTTTCATATGGATTTATCCCTTCAGATTAATCTCATCCTTTAATCTCTGCCTGACTCCTTCATACAGTTTATAATGAATTTCAACTATAATGAGATTTAATGCACATTAGCTGGGCTAATGAATAAACTAATGACGGCACAGTCTAACATGAAGACTAAACTGAGGGAGGCTGCTCTTGTGATTTCTTATGGGCCTTGGAGGTCCAAGAACAAGATGAAATAGACCTACGAGCAGTATAAACCCAAGAAGGGGGTGCAGAAAGGCAAGGGCAAGGCCCAAAAGGTTCAGAGGGTAGGCTGTCCAAAACCTACGGACAAATATCTATAATACGGTGAGCTGGGTCACTAGCATAGGACTTGTCCCTAGATTAATGGCGCATCAGGTACAGAACTTTTTGTTTTTGAAACCAATTGTTCCGCTACTGTATCTGCTTCGTGGATTTTGGATTCAGGTGCTACTTCTCATATTTGTACTATGAATCAGGATCTGAGACGAAGTAGGTACCTTGAAGATGGGAAAGTGATGATCACTGTCGGAAGCGGACAAAGTGTCGAGGCAACTGATATTGGAACACTCCTACTGGGTTTAGAATCCAGTTTTATTTTGACGTTAGATGAAGTACTTTTTTTGCCCAAGGGGCATAAAAACATTGTATCCATTCCAGTCTTGGACCGAAAAGGATTTTCTTTCTTCATTGGAAATGGTAGTTGTAAAATTTATTTTCGAAATAAATTGGTTGGCACAACTACATTGTTGAATGGTTTATATCATCTGAACTTACAAAATAAATCAGCAGTGAACACTATAACTAGGAAACGTGGCAGGCAAGATACTAATCAAGCTCTTAAGTGGCACCTTAGACTTAGTCATGCTGGTCAGACCAAAGTTCACAAAATGGAGAAAGATGGACTGTTAAGTCCATTGGGTGTAGAACCATATCCAACTTGTGAATCCTGCCTTAGAGGCAAGATGACTAAGTCCCCCTTCACAGGGACATTTGAAAGGGCTGCTGAAAAACTTGGGTTGGTACGTACCGACGTTTGTTTTACTATAGAAGCAGCCCGAGATGGATATCAATATTTCATAACATTCACAGATGATTATACTAGGTATGGGATTGTGTACTTAATGAAACATAAATCTGAAGCCTTTACTAAATTAAAAGAATTTAAGGCCCTAGTTGAAAAACAGACTGGATATCAAAGCACTTCGGTGGGACTGAGATGGCGAATATATGAGCACAGAGTTTGATGAGCTCCTTAAGAGACATGGAATAGTTTCACAATTCACGTCGCCAGGAACCCCACAGTTAAATGGTGTTTCAGAACGGAGTAATCGGACTTTGTTGGACATAGTTCGCTCAATGTTGAATTACACCAATTTACCAATTTACCAATGGGGGTACGCCCTACTTACCACTGCCTATATCCTTAATAGATGTCCTTCCAAATCCGTTCCTATCACTCCGCACGAGATGTGGAAGGGTAAGAAACCAAGTCTTAATCACATAAGGATTTGGGTATGTCTAACTTATGTTAAGAAGGCTAAGGTGGACAAACTGGAAGCGAGGTCCATCAAAGGACGTTTCATTGGATACCCAGAGGAGTTGATGGGTTATCTATTCTACATGCCAGAAGACCATAGGGTCGTTGTGGCTTTACAAGCGCACTTCTTTGAGGATGAGTTCATTCAGGAAGGTGGCTCAGGTAGAAATATCTCTTTGGAAGAGCGTAATGAAAGTCCTGAGGAGACATCTGATCAAAGATCACGAACCGAACCTATTGTAACACAACCTCCACTTCGAAGGTAAGATAGGGTGTCTCACTTACCTGAGAGGTATGGCTATTCACATGTCGATGAACTGGGTCTCCACGACGCACCTGATAGCCGTGAGGATGATCCTATCACCTATGACCAAGCAATAGTGGATGTAGATTCCGATAAATGGCAATAAGCAATGGAAGCTGAGATAGACTCGATGCATGCTAATCAGGTCTGGAATCTAGTAGATCTACTAACTGGCATGAGGCCTATTGGAAGTAAATGGATCTATAAGAGAAAGACTAATGGGGATGGCAAGGTTGACGACTATAAGGCCAGGCTTGTGGCAAAGGGTTATACCCAAAGGGAAGGGATCGATTATCATGATACCTTCTCACCCGTAGCTATGATCAAGTCGATTCGCATGATGCTTGCCATTGCTACCTATTACGATTATGAAATATGGCAAATGGATGTCAAAACGGCTTTTCTAAATGGATACCTCGAGGAGGAAATCTATATGGAACAACCTAAGTGTTTTGTGTCCAAAGTTAATATTCATAAGGTGTGTAAGCTGCAACGAGTCATTTATGGGCTGAAGCAAGCTTCTCGGAGTTGGAACCTTCGACTTGGCGAAGCAGTCAAGGACTTTGACTTCGTGAGAAATGAGGAGGAACCATGTGTTTACAAAAAGGTCAGTGGGAGCAACATTGCGTTCTTAGTACTATATATAGATGATATTCTACTTATAGGAAATAACGTAGCATTGCTCAGCACTGTGAAAGCTTGGCTTTCTAAAACGTTCTTCATGAAAGACTTGGGAGAAGCTTCCTATATTCTAGGGATCCGTCTTTATAGAGATAGACCGCGAAGAATGATAGGACTTTCCCAAGCTCTTTATATAGATAAAATCCTGAGAAGATTCAAGATGGATGAATCTAAAAGAGGGTTCCTTCCCATACAACATGGAATTTATCTCACCACGAAAAGGTGTCCTCAAAGTGAGGAAAATAAGATAGAGATGAGTAAGGTACCCTATGCCTCGGAAGTGGGTAGCCTCATGTACTCTATATTATGTACGAGATGGGACTTAGCTTATGCTGTGAGTATGGTAAGTCGATTTCATGCAAACCCGGGAAGGGAACACTGGACTGCCATCAAGAACATTCTTAAGTACTTAAGAAGAACTAGAGATATGGTTCTTACTTACAGTGGAGGAGAACTAAAGGTGATTAGATTCACCGATTCTGATTTTCAAGGAGACAAGGACGACTCTAAGTCGACATATGGGTATTTGTTTACTTCTAAATGAAGGAGCAGTATCTTGGAGAAGCTCCAAGCAAAGTGCTACTGCAGATTCCACCTGCCAAGCAGAGTACCAAGCTGCCTCAGAGGCTAGCAAAGAAGCATTTTGGATGCAGAAGTTTGTGCAAGAACTTCAAGTGGTGCCCAATGCGGAGCTGCCTATATCTCTATTCTGTAATAATGATTGAGATCTCGCCCAAGCCAAGAAGCCGAGGGCTCACCGCAACACCAAGTATTTAGAGAGAAAGTATCACATCATTCTAGAGATGGTTGAAAAAAGGATATTTTTCGTTGCAAAGAGTAGACTCAAAAGACAATGTCTCTGACCCGCTGACTAAGCCGTTATCTCAGGCTGTCTTGGAAAGACATCTGAAAAACATGGGTATTGGATACCATGATATATGGCATTGAGTGCAAGTGGGAGATTGTTAGGAATATGCCCTCGAATGCCACTCAGGGGATGAGAGAGAAGGGGCATTGTACTTGTAATTATGGAATTATCAATTAAAGGAAATATGATTCATTCACTGTTTATTGTATTTCAAATGCATTCTTGATTTGGCAAATATTGAAGTGAAGTCCATGTAAATAAAGCGAACATTCCATTCTCATTATTGGATAAGATAAAATGCACTAGAAGTGTTTAAAGTTTATTTACGTTAACCGTTCGCAAGTCGATAAACTTAAATGGGCATTACGTTTTGAGGTAAGACTTTATAGATGATGCTAGGACATGTGCATGTATTTATAGCATAGTTATAAGTATATTGGTGGGACCAGTATACTCGAACACGACTCATACTTGATTCAGTCACACAGAATTCACTCTCGGAGAGTCGATGACGAATCAAAAGGTTGTGATAGTATACATGGATCTTTGACTTTAGGGTTCAGTAGGAGATGTGCCTGTGACGTTTAGTTTTTCATTAGAGTAGTTAGACTCATTTGCTTAATTGCTGAGTAAACCTCTAAGTGCAGACTATACGGGCAGGTAGCAGTCTTTACTGTATGCCAAGAAAGGATTCTATCTCCTGTTAGTGAGCAGGCGAATGTCCTATACGGTTAATGGCAAATAAGACCATAAGTCTTTGGCCAAAGCATTCTGATCTAGTCGTATTAGATACACTAGTAATCAGTCGGTTGCATTAACACATGTATAGAGTCTAATCGACAGTAGGGTTTAACTTTACCGTGACCCGAAGACTTGACCGGGACATCTGATGAAGGGTCTATACGTATATGGTATTCACGACATCATGGTTCTGGAATGATCCCTTCATTCGTTCTCAGTCGGGATTTACAATGCGGCCCGCTAGGCTAGCTAAGTGCTGCCTGCACTCATTGGTTCCTCCCAATGCCGGCTGAGACGGACCTACAGAGTCGCGCATCAGGAGCGTTGTCGGATAAATGTGAATTTATTATCTCTCTAATAATATTAGATATTGGATATCTAATTATGATTTATTAGATCAATCAGATAGCGGTCTTATGAATTGAAATTAAGTTACCGGGTAATTAATTTAATTCATAAATTATATTTCTTAGAGAAATATATTTGTATTTGATATAATTAATTGATTATATTAATTAATTAGTATAAATACATTGGTGATAAAATGGAGTGTATTTAACGGAATCGTTTGACGAAGGTTCGGTATACGAGCCGAGTGACTCGGCCCGTTTCCTAGCACTTTCCTCATGGGGCTGCCCCACCTCCCTCTCTCTTGTCTTGTTTTGTTTTTGTTTAATGTGGTGATATCCCACCATGTTTCATTTCAACTAATGGTGCCAAAATGACAACATATGGTGGGATTCCTTTATACATTATATAACATTACATAACAACTCACACCATCACCTTGCATTTTGGTGAGCTTCGGCCGAGAGTAAAGATAGAGAGGGGAGAAAATTTATTTCTTCAAGTGTTGTTCATTTTGGAAGTGAAAACAAGTAAGAAATATTGAGAGAAATATTCCTATAGTGATTCCTAACCGTGTTCCTTCAAGAACGAATTACTGTAGATTTTTCCGGGCAACTTCCGACACGTGGTTACGTAAAGGCATCGTATTTTCTATGTTGGGGATGAAGGGATTTCGTGGTCGTGCTCGGGTTCATGATCAACATCAACTTACGAAGATATTATCAAAGACTGCAAGGGTATGGGACCTTAATCCTTTTATCTTTGTTTTTCTTTTCGTATATACGTTACTTGATCGATCCTATTTGGGATTCTTTATTATTCCACTGCGTATTCATTTTTGTTTCTGGAATCCCATCAGGGGGTGTTATAGCTCAGGCAATGGTTCTTCAGCAATTTCTTCTTCTTGTAAAATGATCAGTTCTTTGGACTGGTTTGCAGGAGCTGGTGATGTGAGAATTGGTGTTGCAGGTGCAATGGATGATACTTCAGGTATGTCGACTGTATGACCTTCAGGCAGATCTGGTCTGAATATTCATAAAAGTAATCTACCAAATCTCTCTGTCTTTGGGCAGATTCAGGTGATGAAGCTCGACTGAACTCTTTTTCTATGACTTTTTTTCCTGAAAATTCTGGATAGAGGAAGATCGCCACTGTCTTCACTCACTTCTTGGGTAGGTGCAGCTGGATTTTCTTCAGTTGTAGCTAACTTTTCAGTCAAAGTGTTAGCTACAGTAATCTCAGCTGGGGTTGGATCAGGCAAGGAAATCTCAGTTGCAATTGGGATGGCTGCGACTAATTCAACTTCATCTTAATCTTCAAAATCTGTTTCCGCCTTGTATGCTGAAGTTCTCGATTTCATCTTTGCCAGCATCTCTAAGGCTCTTGGCTGATGAGTTTAGTATTGTTCCAAAGCATCAAGGTACAGGTGACCAAGTCTTTTGTTGGTGTGGAATGTCCCTGGTTTTCCTTTTGCCTTCCACAGAAACTCAAGAATCCAGATCACATGTGTGCCAAAAGCTAATTTATGGCTGAACTTCTTGGCAGTGGGATCCTAGCTAGATTTATTTACTTCCCTGAATAACTGCCTGAAGATATAGTCAGTCCAGTTAATTCTCTGCTTTTGCATCATAGCTCCCATTAAAATATACTTGGACGAGGACATTTGGTCAAAGCTCCCTGACATACCCATGACCATCTTGTTGGTTATGTCCATCATGTACCTATATTCTTTTTGGACATCATATTTTCTGGCGGTGTTCTTCATCTTCATCGGTAGCTCAGGCAACTTTATCCATTGCCTTGTGTCCACGGGATTTTGTTTTTGGGCTTCGATTGCAATTCCCCAGTTTTCTAGTTTGAAGGCGTTAACTATAGTTTGTTGTGTTATGAGGATTGGTTCCACAAAAATCGAGCTTTCAATTTTCCTTTCACTAACTTGTGCGTCCTTATAGTAGCACATGGCGGCTTCTTTGAAAAGTTCCGATGGGTTGATGTCTAGGTAGTGATAAATCCATTTTTCTTCATGCTGAGGATTAAATCCGCCATTTGTAGGGTGTTGTTCGCCTCCACTAGCCCTAGAAAGTCCACCACGATACTGAAAATGATCTGCTCATTCACCATCTTGAGATTAATGTTCTTGAAATAAGTTGCTGCGTCCAGTTCTGCAAATTTTTCAATTTTTTAGTGTAGTGAAATTCTATATTTTTGTTTTGGAACTAGGGTTTTTCTTTGCTTGAAAATTTGTGAATACAATAGGTTTTTGTGAAATGATTTCAATCGTCTTAAGTAGCCACACAGTTTCTAAAAAATAATTAAATAAAGAAGTGACAGTTCGTGTGACTAATTGAACAACGTCATGTAGACGTGGAGTTACTATGATCATGCATTTTAACCCACGTGTGATATTGAAATAAATAAATATTTTAAAAGAAAATAGAAACTTAGCTGGTTGACCGTTTGACTTGTGATCAGCTGCATTTTTTGATTCCTTCTTCCTTTGCATGAGATAGGAAATCCTAGCTGTGATTTGTTCAGCTATGTTTCTGCATCATGGATGTGATTTCGATCAGGTAAATTTCTGTCTGTGATATTGATCTTCTAACTTTCTTCATCTATGACTCTGATCAGCTAACTTTTCCGATCATGGCTGAATTTTGCATCAGCTAACTTCTTCAACCATGGCTGAGTTTTGTTCAGCTGACTTTTTTTCATATTTTCAGCTAAGCACTTGATTTCTTAGTGCTGGTGCATATGTTTCATCAAAATATATTCCTTCACAATGAGCATATCCTTTTGCAACCAGCTTTGCTTTTATTCCTACCAATAATTCCATCTTTGAGGTGACAATGTTTTCTCTGTGCAACTTTCCATATTTTTTGGTTTGTCCATATGAGATCTCTCCAATTGTCACATCTGAGCCTTTTTGTTTAGTCTATTATGACGATCTTTTTATCAAGGACATGTGCCTGAACCACCCTGAGTCTACAAACCATTCTTCAGCCTTTGCTGATGACTGTGTGGTTGAAACACAATAGTCTTTCCATTTCTGCAATCAGACAAGAAGAGATTCGGGTACCTAGATTTGAGTGGGTCCTTTAGGATTAGTGAATTTCCTATAGAATTGGTTTCTCCTAGTTTTTTGAAAATAATGTTGGTTACTCCTATAAGGTGCATAGTGTTTGGGTCTATATCCCTGATTTGGATTGTAGATAGGATATGACTGATAATGGTTTTGATGTGTGTCATTCCTAAATCTTGGCTGAGACTAGTTATTAAAATTTTGAGGTCTCCACACCTGGTAATTTTGAAAGCTTGGATTACCTTGAGGTTGGTTTCAATTTTCCTCTTCCATTTTGAAATCTATTTTGAGGGAGTCTTTGATAGTAAGCAGAACAATGTCTTGACTGTTGATGCTGTTTTGGCCATTGCCTAGTCTTTTGTCTATGTTGCTGCTTTCAAAATCTTGGCAGCTGACTATACTGTTGACTGTAATGCTGCCTATTTCTAAATACATATTTGTTGATAAGTTCAGTAGTGTAGACAAGTGTTTCTCCCTTAATAAAAGTAGTTTTTGAACTTGAGGGAGTATTGGGGTCATATCCAAGGCTTGATTTTAAATAGACTGGCCTCTGGTTTATACACATTCCATCTAAGGTTATAGATGCTTTCAGAAATGTTGTTTCCATAGCTTGTGTGTTGTTCAACTGTTTTAGTTTTGAAAACTCAGTTTTAATATGAGCGAGTGTAGCTGATTTCTCACTATTTAAAATAGTCAACCTATTAATCTCAGCTGTGGTAATTTCAGCTGAGTTTTTTAAATTAATATCAGAAAGTTTTTCAAACTCAGCTCTATTATTTTCAATTTTGGCTGACTGTTAGCCGAGTTTGCCCAAGTCATTTTTCAGCTGCCTTTTCTCGCTCTTCAGCTGTGTATTCTCAACTGTCACAGTCAGGTGTGCAGTTCTTAAAGTTTCAAAATATCTTAACAACTGATTTAAATATTTGTGCAAATCAATATCTTCAGACATGTCTGAGCTGTTGTATTCTCAATTTTGAGGTTTAGATGTTACCTCTTCATCAGCTAGGTTGGCCATTAGGCAGTTGTAATTATCATCATCAGAGAAGACTCAACTGCTTGATTCCACTATCTCTTGTATCTGATCTTCTCCAATCAGGGCTTTCCTTTTGGCCTCTCTTATATCCTTCTTTTCTTCATCCTTCTTAAGGTCAGGGCAGTCAAACTGGATGTGTCATGTTTTATGAGAGTTATAACATTCCACTTTCCAGTTCCCATCTATTTGATTTCTCTGGGGATTCTCCTTGTAGTTCTTTTTGTACTTCGAGTAAGGGATTGTTTACTTTTTACTTAATCAGCTTAATGCTTAATCAGCTTAATCGATCAGCTATATTTTGCTGTTTACTTTCTACTTAATGATCTTAATAATGTCTTTTTCATTAAGCAACTTTTGGGGTATCCTTACCATTAAGACAGAAATACTTCCTCAATATACCAAAATTGTAATATCCGGTATTTTTCTTTCCCTTGTATTTTCATTTTTGGTATATTTCTCGGTCATAGTGACCCTCATGTATCTTTCAGTATGTCCTTCCTGTCAACTGTTGAATTGTATTCTCGTTATTGTTCATTGTTTCAACTTTCCTCACATGAGTTCGACTTTGTTAGATCACCATTAATTTTTGGTGACTCCAAAAATTATAAATCTTTGCAATATTATAGAACATCGAGTTAGCTTTCCAATGGTTCAAACGGTGAGTCAATCGGAGTCCGGACGAGAGAGTTATGGTCGTTTCAGTTTTTGGCCGAGCACTTCCAGGAGCCTTTCGGCCGATAGGGGGGGTCGATAGACTCTACTGCCGGCATTCCGTATGGGTATCGGTTGGGCCTATCGGCCGATAGGCTGGCCGATAGGTTCTGCTGTGTTACACTATAAATGTGTTGTTTTGAGCGTGAAGCTCATTTCCTTCCCCATTTTTCCACTGCGTCGCGAGAGAGAGGATATAGAGGGGGAGAGTTCTTCATCCGGGGGTCGATTTTCATCATTTCTTTTCGGTTGTGAGGCTCGGATAATCAATCTAATGCGTGTTCTACGGATCTTAACACTTGAATCACTCAAGGTAATATCTCTTGAAACCCTACCTTTTTGGATAATTGGGGATTTTGGGGTTTTGTCCGATTCTTTCCGTTTCGTTGATGGATTCATGATGAATATGATTATTCTTGTTGGTATTCTTAGTTTCCCTACGGATTCATGGTATATTTCGTGATTTTTACGGAATCGAGAGGGTTCGGTTGTGGTCCGCCCTCGTTGTTGTTTGTATACAAATATACATGAATCGTAGGCGGGTTTCCGGGAGTATTCCATTTCCATAATCGTTTAGAAGTGGTTGTGATTGTGCTATTCAAATCGTTAGGTTCATTTCCGCCGGTTCCTTGCGGTCGTGTTCAACTCTTCCGTTCCGTTCGTGTCATCGTCTAATTAATCGAGGCAAGTATCCTTATGAACTTACAATCTTGGCATAGTAGTTTTGTATGAGAAATTGTATGTGTGTGTATGCTCACTACGGGTTAGACTCGACGGAGTCTCGGTAGGGGTCTACGGAGGTGTGGATCGACGAGCTTTGCTTTTAACCACTACGGGTTAGATCCGACGGGGTCTCGGTAGGGGTCCACGGAGGTGTGGATCGACGGTTAATTGTGGTGAATTTTACAAATGTGATTTGATATTGGCATTTAGGAAATGAGTGCTTTCAAACGGTTTTCTTTATTGCATGCATTACTATATGTGTAAGATGTAAGTTGTTCATCCGGTCACTTGTACTAGCGTAATTGCTAACCCCTCTGGGGACCCGCTTTTGGGAAATTCGCTTTTATGAATTTCGTGTCAGTTCATCGGACGAGCGGCTACTGGACCAAGATACGGATGATGGCCATGCGTGATGATTGTGCATAAGAGACGCCTTAATGTCTTTTTGTCTTTTCATCTATTATGGCTTTTTAACTAATATCTCTACTCGAGTACTAAAGAGTTAATGATCGTCAAGATTGTATTGTTGTGTTTATGTTGTGTTGGATGATGATGTTATATTGACCGTTGAACCGGGTGGATTGTTCTCGCTTTGCGTCTTTATGACGTGGTGTTATTTTATCGCTTCGTGAGTCGTTGTGTATGATGTTTTTCATCCCGGTGGGTCCCATATGGGATTCACGGCCGTAACATACCTCGGATATCCCGGGGTGTTAAGGAAAATGGTATCGAGCTCTAGGTTTATGGATACCTAGGCTTGTTGGTTTATCGGGTCTTGTGGTGTTTGGTTTTGCACATCATCGTCACGCCGCCATGATTCCTACTACCGGTGTCCGTAAGTTTTCTTTCCTCTGTTCATTAATTCCTTGTATCGTACCCTTGATTCTCGACTTGTGATTGTTCTTTTCTTGTATCGATCCTCGTATGGCTTTTGCTACTTATTTAACTCCGATGGATGCCGGAAGAGGTCGTGGTCGCGGTCGTGGTCGTGGACGCGCCGGGACGTGGGGCGCCGGTGGAGCGGCCACGCCACGCCTTCGAGCCGGGCAAGATCGGGCGACCGTCATAGCCATGCTTCTTCTCAGAGCGTGCCGATCTTGGTATCGCGCCGTAATGCAACAAATGGTGAACCAAATGGCGGCGATAGCTCAGCGGTTCGTAACCCGGATCGTGCCCACGCTAATCGGGCGGAGCGGATCGTTGGCTCCAAGATGTCATCAAGATGCATCCTCCTCGGTTTCGGGAGCTTCGACCCGATGGGCCGGGAAGGGTGGATTAAGGAGATATCTAAGGTCTTCGTTGCCACTAATCGTCCCGAGGAACGAGAGTCCCTATTGCTCAATATTTTCTCACCGGGGACGCTACTGACCGGTGGGAGGCCGTTGGGCCCAAAGACCATGCCGTCTGGCCGAGTTTCAAGAGTTGATGGAGATCGAATATTGCCGTGGCGCCGATGTGCTCGGGTACATACTTTTATGATGCTCAACCACGGGATATCCCCGTAGCTCAAGCCATTGCTGATTTTAACAAAGAGTTATGTGAAGACCCAAGTTGTCGAGGAGAGTGACAAGATTTTCCATTTCTCCAGACGGATGAAGTTGCCGATCCGGACTATATGTCGGGGCTCGTATGCACTACATTGAAGGATTATCGAGTAGGGCCCTTGCTTATGATATGTCGGTGACGGCGAGTGAGGCGGCCCGCGAGAGTAAGAAGCGAAGTCCGCTGGGAACTTTTCGGGCCACAAGAGTGGGGTCGGCAGAGATCCCACCGCTAACTTCCCCGCCGGCGGTGGTCCATTGCGTTCACTGGGGTCCTCGTGGAACTACCGGTGCTCCTTTTCGTGATGTGAAGTGTTTCAATTGTGGTCATACGGGCCACATCGGTCGTACTTGTTTGAGCCCTTTGTCGCCGTGTAATCGGGCAGGGCCACCGGCCATAAAGCCGTCAGGCCGAGAGGGAGAAAATTCTTGGCGCCCGGCTTCCATTCCAGCGCTAGGGAACCAAGTGTGAATCAGGGATCGTTTGCTCCTCGGTCTCCGCCGAGTGCTAGTCGGGGAGAGGTCGGGTCAGCCCTCAAGAGGGGGAGCTTCCGGTGTTGGCTCCGCCCACCCGCGTGTCTATGAGATGCGGAAAGCCGATGACCTGGCTACCGTGGCGGCAGTACCGTCTATATTCTTTCTCATCCCGGTGTGCTTTTCGATTAGGTGCTACGCATTCGCTCATATCTTTGGATTGTGTACGCCGTTTGAGTCTCGACTGCTTTGATGCCTTGTGAACCCTTCATCGTTAAGCTTCCTAGCGGTGATAGGATCGTTGGTGATCGTGGAGGTTCGAGACCGCTCTGTACTTATTTGTGAGAGGACTTGGCCCTCTAATCTTATTGTTGTGAGTATCGAGGGTGAGGATTTGATTCTTGGTGATGATTGGCTCGAGCGGCATGGTGCGATCATGAACTACCGCACGAGGATCATCACTATGTTAGCCGAGACGGCATCGAGCACTCTTTCGCGGGGCGAAAGAGGGGAAACCAGAAATTCGTTATTAATGCCTTGAAGGCGATGAGTCTCTGCGAAAGGGGTGTACTGGTTATTGGTGCTATGCCTTAAAGGCGGCGGATGGTGGAGTCGAGCTTTCGTCGATTCCGATCGTTAATGAGTTTCTGATGTATTTCTGACGAATTACCGGATTGCCACCGACCGTGAGGTTGAGTTTGCTATAGAGTTAGAGCCGGGCGCGGCCTATTTCAAGGCGCCGTATCGCATGGCACCTTCAGAGATGTCCGAGTTGAAGAAGCGGTTGAGTGAGCTTCTTGAGTCGGGGTATGTTCGACCGAGCGCCGCCTTGGGGCGCACCGGTCTGTTTGTGCGGAAGAAGGATGGTTCGCTACGTTTGTGTATCGACTATCGCGAACTAAACAAGGTGACCATCAAGAACAAGTATCCTTTGCCGAGGATTGACGACTTGTTCGACCATATGGTGGAGCCGCGGTATTCTCGAAGATTGATTTGAGATCGGGTACTATCACCTCCGGTGAGGGAGTCCACGTGCCGAAAACAAATTTTTCTGGACGAGATACGGACATTATGAGTTTGTAGTTATGCCTTTCGGGTTAACTAACGCTACCGCGGTGTTCATGCGTTGATGAACAAAGTCTTTATCGAGTATTTGGATAGGTGTGTCGTCGTCTTCATTGGCGATTTATATTCTTATTTATTCGAGGAACGAGGAAGAGCATGCCCATCATTTGCGGGTAGTGTTAGACATTTTGAGGACCGAGCAACTCTATTCAAGTTCTCGAAATGTGAGTTCTGGCCGAAAGAAGTGATGTTTTTGGGCCACGTGATTTCAATGAGGGAGTTCGAGTAGATCCGAGAAAATTGAGGCGGTGTTGGATTGGGCATCGCCCACAAATGTGAAGGAGGTCCGTAGTTTCTTGGGTTTGGCTGGCTACTACCGTAGGTTCGTCGAGGGTTTCTCAAAACTAGCTCGACCACTTACACAGTTGCTCCAGAAATCCGAGAAGTTCGTCTGGACCGATGAGAGGCAGTCGAGTTTTGAGGAGCTCAAGAAGCGTTTGACTTCAGCCCCGGTTTTGACATTGCCATGTGGCAACGAGGGTTTCGCCGTTTTTAGCGATGCTTCGGGTCAGGGTCTTGGGTGCGTATTGATGCAGCATGGCAAGACCATTGCCTATGCGTCGAGACAGTTGAGGCCGTATGAGCTTAACTACCCTACTCACGATTTGGAGTTAGCGGCGGTTGTCTTTGCACTCAAGATTTGGCGTCACTATCTTTTCGGCTCTGCATGTCAGATTTTTACCGATCATAAAAGTCTGAAGTACATATTTACTCAGCGAGAGTTGAATATGAGGCAGAGGAGGTGGTTAGAGTTGATTAAGGATTATGACCTCGAAATCCTTTATCATCCGGGTAAGGCGAATGTCGTGGCCGACGCCTTGAGTCGGAAACCGATTGCGTTGCGAACGCTTGAGGTCCTTACGCCTCGCCTCGAGCTTCGGCGGGCTTTGATCGGGTTAGATGTTGAGGTTTTGCCGCTGGATCTGTCGGGCAACTTTGTGCCTTAGAAATTTCGCTGCCTTTGATCGATGAAATTAAATCAAGCAATTAGAGGATCCGATGATTACTCAAATCCGAGAGAACGTTCTTAAAGGAAAGTCTCCCGGGTTTGTGATTCACGAGGATGGCGTTTTGAGATTCCAGAGTCGGCTTTGTGTGCCGAACGACTCAGAGTTGAGGCAGAGTATTTTACGGGAGGCCCATGCTACACCTTATTCCTTTCATCCTGGTACGAGTAAGATGTACAAGGACCTGAGGAGGAACTTCTGGTGGAATGATATGAAGGAGGAAGTCGCACAGTTTGTGGCGAGATGTTTGACTTGCCAGCAGGTCAAAATCGAGCATCGCCCATTGCAGGTTATTGGTCACTTCGCTCGGAATGGAAATGGGAAGATATATCGATGGATTTCGTTATGAGTTTGCCGAGATCGAGGTCGGGCATGAATATGGTATGGGTGATTGTTGATCGCCTGACCAAGTCGGCACATTTTCTGGGCATCAAGGACACTTGGGGCCCGGAGAAGTTAGCTCGTGTGTTTATTGCGCAGATCTTGAGACTTCACGGTACTCGTAAGTATATTGTTTCGGATCGTGACGGCCGCTTTGTATCGCACTCCGGCAAAGCGGTGCATAAGGCGTTAGGTACCGGTTGCGTTTGAGTACCTCTTTTCATCCCCAATGATGGATAGTCGAACGCACTATCCGGACATTCGAGGACATGTTGCGTGCTTGTGCCCTCGATTGGAGTAGTATCGAGAGGAGCATTTGCCATTGATCGAATTCACGTACAACAATAGTTGGCACGCGTCGATTCGGATGGCACCGTATGAGGCACTTTATGGCGGCGATGTCGATCGCCGATTTGTTGGAATGAGGCGTCCGATTTAGTCGGGACCGAGCCGGATGTCGCTTTTAGAGACGAGGCGGAAGATAGAGTTAATTCGAGAACGGATGTTGATCGCCCGCAGTCGAAGTCATATGCCGACGTCCGTCGTCGACCTTTGGAATTCGAGGTGGGAGACCACGTTTTGCTAAAGGTGTCGCCGACGAAGGGAGTTTTTCGTTTTGGGAAGAAAGGAAAGCTGAGCCCGAGATTTATTGGACCCTTTGAGATTCTCGAGCGAGTCGGTGAATTAGCGTACCGTTTGGCGTTACCTCCACCTTGAGTCATGTTCATAGCATTTTTCATGTTTCCAGTTGAGGAAATATGTTCGGATCCTAGTCACGTCATCGATTATGGCGAGATTGATATTGTCAAGATATTACTTTTGAGGAGCGTCCTTTGAAGATTTTGGAGCATCGTGAGAAACGACCGAGGCATAAGACCATCCCTTTGGTCAAAGTTCGGTGGTCGAGACACGGTGTCGAGGAGGCAACTTGGGAAACCGAGGATAGCATGCGTGCTAGGTACCCGGAGTTGTTTGTTTCTTAAGTTTCGGGACGAAACTTATTTTTAGAGGGGTAGAATGTAATATCCGGTATTTTTCTTTCCCTTGTATTTTCATTTTTGGTATATTTCTCAGTCATAGTGACCCTCATGTATCTTCAAGATGTCCTTCACAACCGTTGTTGAATTGTATTCTCGTTATTGTTCGTTGTTTCAACTTTCCTCACATGAGTTCGACTTTGTTAGATCACCATTAATTTTTGGTGACTCCAAAAATTATAAATCTTTGCAATATTATAGAACATCGAGTTAGCTTTCCAATGGTTCAAACGGTGAGTCAATCGGAGTCCGGACGAGAGAGTTATGGTCGTTTCAGTTTTTGGCCGAGCACTTCGAGGAGCCTTTCGGCCGATAGGGGGGGTCGATAAACTCTACTGCCGGCATTCCGTATGGGTATCGGTTGGGCCTATCGGCCGATAGGCTGGCCGATAGGTTCTGCTGTGTTACACTATAAATGTGTTGTTTTGAGCGTGAAGCTCATTTCCTTCTCCATTTTTCCACTGCGTCGCGAGAGAGAGGATATAGAGGGGGAGAGTTCTTCATCCGGGGGTCGATTTTCATCATTTCTTTTCGGTTGTGAGGCTCGGATAATCAATCTAACGCGTGTTCTACGGATCTTAATACTTGAATCACTCAAGGTAATATCTCTTGAAACCCTACCTTTTTGGATAATTGGGGATTTTGGGGTTTTGTCCGATTCTTTCCGTTTCGTTGATGGATTCATGATGAATATGATTATTCTTGTTGGTATTCTTAGTTTCCCTACGGATTCATGGTATATTTCGTGATTTTTACGGAATCGAGAGGGTTCGGTTGTGGTCCGCCCTCGTTGTTGTTTGTATACGAATATACATGAATCGTAGGCGGGTTTCCGGGAGTATTCCATTTCCATAATCGTTTAGAAGTGGTTGTGATTGTGCTATTCAAATCGTTAGGTTCATTTCCGCCGGTTCCTTGCGGTCGTGTTCAACTCTTCCGCTCCGTTCGTGTCATCGCCTAATTAATCGAGGCAAGTATCCTTATGAACTTACAATCTTGGCATAGTAGTTTTGTATGAGAAATTGTATGTGTGTGTATGCTCACTACGGGTTAGACTCGACGAGTCTCGTAGGGGTCCACGGAGGTGTGGATCGACGAGCTTTGCTTTTAACCACTACGGGTTAGATCCGACGGGGGTCTCGGTAGGGGTCCACGGAGGTGTGGATCGACGGTTAAGTGTGGTGAATTTTACAATTGTGGTTTGATCATTGGCATTTTAAAATGAGTGCTTTCAAACGGTTTTCTTTATTGCATGCATTACTATATGTGTAAGATGTAAGTTGTTCATCTGGTCACTTGTACTAGCGTAATTGCTAACCCCTCTGGGGACCCGTTTTGGGGAAATTCGTTTTATGAATTTCAGGTCAGGTTCATCGGGACGAGCGGGCGCTGGACCAGTACACGGATGATGGCCATGCGTGATGATTGTGCATAAGAGACGTCTTAATGTCTTTTTGTCTTTTCATCTTTTACGGCTTTTGAACTAATAGCTGTACTCGAGTACTTAAGAGTTCTTGTTCGTCCAGATTGTATTGTTGTGTTTATGTTGTGTTGGATGATGATGTTATATTGACCGGTTGAACCGGGTGGATTGTTCTGGTTTGCGTCTTTATGACGTGGTGTTATTTTATCGTTTCTGTGAGTCGTTGTGTATGATGTTGTTCAGCCTGGTGGGTCCCATATAGGGATTCACGGCGCTGTAACATACCTCGGATATCCTGGGGGTGTTACAAAAATTACCCTCTTTAATAATAAAAGAATTGAGTATATATAGTATAAATTATCATATAATCTTAATTATAATTGAGTATATATTGTATAAATTTAAAATATATATATTAATATTATACATTTAAAATTCATAAAATATAAGCTATTTATTGATAATAAAGATTAATATAACTATATATATTAAAATATAACTTAATATATTTATAAAAATATTGTCTGATTATTTAAATATACCGAAAATTATAAAATGATTTATGAATATATATTATAATATAAATTAAAATATATATTATTTTATATTATATAAATTGATTTTTTAATATTGACTATTAAAAAATTAATATAACTATATATAATAAAATATAACTTAATATATTTATAAAAATATTGTCTGATTATTTACATATACTAAAAATTATAATATGATTTAAGAATATATATATATATATTATAATATAAACTAAAATATATATTATTTTATATTATATAAATTGATTTTTTTATATTGACTATTACAAAAATTAATATATCTATATATAATAAAATATTACTTAATATATTTATAATAATATTGTCTCATTTTTTAAATATAACTGAAAAATATAATATGATATATGAATATAAATTATAATAAAAATTAAAAAAAATATTATGTTATATTATTTAAATTGATTTTTTATATTGACTATTAAAAAATTAATATAACTATATATATTAAAATATAACTTAATGTATTTATAAAAATATTGTCTGATTATTTAAATATATCTGAAAATTATAATATGATTTATTAATATATATTATAATATAAATTAAAATATATATTATCTTATATTATATAAATTGATTTTTTTATATTAACTATTAAAAAATTAATAAAACTATATATATATATATATTAAAATATAACTTAATATATTTATAAAATATTGTCTGATTATTTAAATATACCTGAAAATTATAATATGATTTATGAATATATATTATAATATAAATTAAAATAAATATTATGTCATATAATTTAAATTGATTATATAAACTAAAATGCTCAATCCGTCCTTTATCAAAAAGGACTTAATTCATATTGAGGGGTAAAATGGTCATTTCTGTCATTCAGATAGTTCATTCAGAAAATAAAGAAATAACAGGATATTTTTTCAAATCAGACAGATTAATCCACTCAGACAGCGTAATCCATTCAGGTATTAATGGAAAAAAAGTAAACAGCCCCTAATTCTTCCTGAAATTACTAAATCTGTATATAATGAATGCGATTTCTTCCTCAAAATTCAGAGGAATTGGAGGATTTACTTTAGCTTGGTTCTTTGCAAGTGACTTGGCTGCAAAAGCAATTCCTTTTTCTGTTGGCTCATTAGATGATGAGCAAGGAAGTTCAAACTCAAATGCATTGAGGTTTGAGAATAACTCTTGGATCTTTATTCTGTTGAGATCTTTTGATTCCCTCATGGCTACTGATTTCGTGCTCCATTCTGGATTAAGAGACCTTAGAACCTTCAAGGCCATCTCTCGGTTGCCATAGGATTTTCCAAGAGAATTTATTTCATTGATAATCTCTGTGAACCTATTGTCCACATGGTCAATGGTTTCTCCACTCTTCATGTTGAAATTGTCAAACTTTTTATTACCTATTGACAATTTGTTTTCCTTGATCATCTCTGTTCTCTCACACATTATAGCTAATGTGTCCCATATCTCTTTGGCATTTTTACAAGTTTTGATCTTCACCATGGTTGCTTTATCAAGAGTTTGGTATAATATCTCTGGCTCGGTTGTCATGGTTGGCCAACTTCCTTTCTTATGTGGTCAGCTCTGTTCTTTTCTTGGGAATCTGCTGTGGTTTCCCAGCTGCAATTTCTTCATCTGTATTGTCCTTCAAGTAGATGAAAGGTCCATCCTCTATTATACACCATATGTCATCATGTATGGATGATAAATGTGCCTGCATTTGTATCTTCCAATGATCATATTCATCAATAGAGAAAACAGGTAATCTAGAGTGCATGTGTTGCATGTGTTCTATTTTATTGAGAGATTTGATATATACTAAGTATATGGATCTGGATCGATGAAATTGAACCAACCTCTCTGATACCACTTGTAGGTCACAAGAAGTCAGATATAAGTCTGGGGGGTAATAGACTTATAAAATCTTTGCACTAAATAACTGTTTAAAAAACACAGCTGTAATAAAGTGCAGCTAAGGTTACTTGACTGAGTTTAGTGCAATTAAGATTTCTCAGCTGTAAAAATGCTTTACGGAAGACAGCTGAATTTTAATGCAACAGTTAGTATGAATGCAACAGTTAAGTATGATGTTAAAGACAATAAATCACACAACACTTATAGTGGTTTCAGAGGTCGGGTATGTAACACCCCCAAAACGTTGAGAATATTATAGCGCCGCAGACCCTCTTTAAAAAGAATCTAATAGGCTAGATACCATAATCAAGAAAAATCACATCTAATGCCAACATGGCTAGAAATGAACTAGTAGACCGATTTGTCTTTCATTGATAACATACAACTTAAACTTCATATACATCTCTATTTCAAAACTCATACCCGCACAAGGGTAAAAATACAAAAACACTCCCATGAGACGGGAGAACATTATAGCGGAAAGAATAGTACAATTCGACCAACAAATCCCAATAATTGCCTTCATGTGACTAGTATCATTCGTCTTCCATCACCCTTCGTAACGGTCCTGCGTTTAGCTCCCCAAGGACCTGCAAGTACCTGAATGCAATACAGACATCCACCCACCGATTTCTCGGGGGTTAGCAAAATTCCACTATTTTGCTAGTGTAAGTATAAAGTGCAAATACGAAACATACACAACATATTCCAAAGATGTAGTAATCCAGAATAATCAACGAATCAAACACCGCGAAAGACTACCTGAGATGTTTATTTGAACAAGATAATTAAAAGCCACGGAAGGCAGTAATAAAACAAGTAAACAACTTGTAAAGCATTTTGAAGATCTCGAGAGTTTTTAGAAGAATACATTTAGGATTAAAGAATCCTTATCTTTTCAAAAATCACTTAGGGCCACAGCCCAATGGTTTATTTTTCCAAAATACTAATCATTGAGATATTTAATCCCATCTTACCAATCATCGAGAGATTCAATCCCACATAAACAATCATCGAGATATTCAATCTTACATTACCAATCATCGAGATATTCAATCTCATCTTACCAATCATCGAGATATTCAATCTCATATTACCAATCATCGAGATATTCAATCTCATATTACCAACCTTAAGATTTGTGTTCTGAAATAACTAAATCTCATACCATACCTCGTGATTAACAGTGGATTCGCACTATAAGCTACGATCCCTCAGAGGACTCGTGTCCCATCCCAGAGTGGTTAACCCAATATGTTCAATTGATCGCACTATAAGCAACGACCCCTCAGAGGACTCGAGGACCCCTCCCGGAGTGAACATATAATCATACCAAAACGATGTTCAATGGATCGCTCTATAAGCAACGACTCCTCAGAGCACTCGAGATCCCATCCCGGAGTGAACACATGGTTATACACATAAGGTTGTTCAATGGATCGCACTATAAGCAACGGCCCCTCAGAGGACTCGAAGTCCCATCCCAAAGTGAACATCTTATCAAATACCATACCATACCTCATGATTAACCATGGATTCGCACTATAAGCTACGATACATCAGAGGACTCGAAGTCCCATCCTAGAGTGGTTAACCCAAAAATATTCGTAAAACCGCACCAGAAGCAACGGAACCCCCTGAGGACTCGTAAGTCCATCCCAGAGTGAATTTATACAATCATACACCACGAGGAGATATATATTTCTCGAACAACGCCGAATAGTATCACCTCCTCACAAAGGAGTCAACAAACATTTCGACACAACATTACACACTCACCAAACGAGTAAGTATTTCAACATACAACCCTTGACAAGAGAAGAGAGTTATTATATCCACATAATACGAAGACAACATATTCCAATTCACAATCACGACACAACATATCCCTTATACTCATTTGTTCCCAAAACACACACAAGTGTATTAATGAAGGACTCTTTTGAATATATCTTACTTCTCTTGAAAGTTCATGTTAAATACTCAAGTAACACACATAATCGATTACCAATATGTTATATTCACGGAACATAAAATGTATGGGAAAGATACTTGCCTCGATAATTGATACCGAAAATTTCAACGAACGCGGCTCGACCGAAAAACCTCGAACACCTACAACTTCCTAAAGACACAACGAAAACACGATCACAACGAGGATCAAGACCAATAACAATGGAAATCGGCCAAGATCACGAACCCTAGTCGCCCTCGACTCTCTCCCGCGGAGAAAGAAAGAAATGAGGTGAAAATGAGAACAATAATCGGCTGTCCAGTTTATATACTGGACAGCTTAGCGTGCGCAAATCACTCCAGATTAGCGTGCGCTATCGAATCAACGTCTGCCCAACAAGCACAGTTAGCGTGCGCTAATCAAGAAGTATTAGCGTGCGCTAACGAGTCCCAATTCCAGTCCAGTAGCTTCTGGACTGGCTCAACACTACCAGTTAGCATGCACTACCCCCCCCCCCCCCCCCCCGTAGCGTGCACTAGGGGTGTTCAAAAATATCTGATATCTGATGTCCGATCCGAAATATCCGAAAATTTGAAGTTCCGGATATCTGAAAATTTGGATATCCGAAAATTTGGATATCCAAATTTTGATATCCTAACTTCGATTCGGATATCGATAGAACTTTTCGTAAAAATCGATATTCGGATATCCGAAAAATACAAAAAAAAATATTTTTTATATTTTAAATAATAGAAGGCATTCGGATATTCGGATATCCGATATCATTATCCGAATTTTTTTCGGATATTCGGATATCCGATATCCGAATCCGAATATTTTTTTCGTATATAAGAATATCCGAATATAATTCATATTTTTTTCCGGATATCGGATATCAAAATCTACTATCCGAATTTTGGGATATCCGAAATTTCGAATATTCGGTTTTGAAAACTCCTAGCGTGCGCTAACTGCTGCAGCTTAGAGCGCGCTATAGAGCTGCAAAGCGTGCGCTACCGAACTCCCAGTCGAATGCAGTAATTTCTGGACTGTCTCGGTCTATCTAGGTAGCGTGTGCTACTCACGAATATTAGTGTGCGTTATCACCAAGTATTAGCGCGCGCTAACTACAATCCTTAGCATGCGCTACGCCTACTACACAGACATGCAGGACAGTTCCAGAAACTCAACACAACATGGTACATCATATCGTACACAACATAGGAAATAAATTCCAAATAATCATCAACGGAACAAAATAATCGGTACAACCGACAAATAATTCAAAGCGACCGAAAACGTAAATCTCGGGTATTACATTCTACCCCACTAAAAAAAATTATCCCGAAACATAAAACATGAAACAAACAACGCAAGGCAACCTTAGACAACATATGTTACCTGCTGCAGTACAGAGCCGATACAGTCCGATTCGCTATGCCAGAGTGTTAACAGAGGAAACAAACAACAATCACTACGGTTAATTAATCCGAACAACGAGTCTAACGTTGAACAAGTATGAAATTCTGATAGTCCAAAGGTTTGGAAGATCAATTACGAAGACAATTTCCCGAAACTTGAGGAAATTATGAAGTGACCCAGACGCTCAAAAAGCACGATACGAGATCGAACAACAATGATCCAATAACAATTACAGAGTTCACACCTAAACTCAAGACATTAAACGAACTTGTAAGAACTACAAGGCGTTCATTCGCATAGGGCTCACGGGAAACAAACCGAACTCGGAACGGTCATAACGATAAACGGATATATCCGAAACAATATCACCACTCGTCCGCACAACAAAAGCAAGAACAGAACAAGTTCAGAAAATATCAATGAACACAAACGAGTCGATAGCAAGCAACTGGCAGACTACACATTTTAGGAACTTCTCAGAGTCGATCCTATTATCGGTGCTGGATTTGGTGCATCGAAAGACTCAGTAACCAATTCGGAAAACTGAACTCTATTTCCCTCAGAATACTGAGCGGACACCCACTCAACACGATGAAACACAACGTCGCGAGATAATATACCAAAGTGCCAACGCAGCACAATATATCAACATAAGGCAACAATTAGCAACACGATCAAAATATCTAATATGGATAATTACTCGAATACAAAAATTACACTCGCAACAATTGAAACTTACGATCGTAACTAACTGATCACATAATTGTACCAATAGAAAATTAGCGACCATCATCATTACAATCAGGGCCATAATATACCACATATGGTAGCCAATCATTTCACACTAGACCAACGGAGTTAGATATTCATGCAACAAAATTGTAGCATCTCCGGATTACTCTGGGACAACTTTCAAATTTATCCGAATATAGGAGGGTAGAAAGAAATATAGCTCCCGTTGCGCAACTCCGATGACCATCCATTCGGGATACAAGAAAATGGGCTCCAAGGATAATTATACCGAGAATGACCAATATAGTTAAATCATGGAGTAATTAAAAATGATCACGAAACTCATTCATTCCATAAATTCTAAGAAAGAGGATATATCATAAAAATCATGACGATCACAAGGCACATAACAAAACTCTGAAGTTATACTTCCAATATCAGGAAAACTTACGGCCAATATCAATACAACCACGGCCGTAACAAACTACACATCGTTGTAGTGAACCATTGATAAAATTCTTTTTAAAACTCCATGAGGTATCCGTTTAGATAATATCCTTTGAAAATGTTTGAATTCGTATATTTTCCCGCAATAAAATTAGGAAATACTTTTGAAACCTCTGGTTGTTTTACCAAAATCATGAATCATACGTCTTAACCATTTCACTATGAAAGCATTTGCAAAACAACATTCCGAAATACCAATTCCTTCGGAAACAACATCAACACAATTATCAACACATAGGGTATTGACATGTTACCACTCAACATCATCACAATTAACAACAAAAGGTGGATCCCGTGGTCATGCTCTCTTGGCATCGACCCCTAGAGGTTTCACCGAACCATCCCCGGGTGGGAAATCACTCATACCGTACTAATCATTCCGACGGATCCACACCCACGTCGGGATAACATCATAGAAACCACAAGCAAATCAAACCATGCCACCATAACATTCAGGTATACAACTATAACTCTCCAACGAGAATGGTAACATGACAATATATCAAATCATTCGGTCTCACAAGCAATCGCTTAAGTTCCAACTCTAGCATATCGCCTTAAGCGATAAATCCATTTGAACGCATACTATTAATGCAATTAGCGTGCATTAACTGACTCGATTTAGAAAGTTTTCCAAGTTCGAATTCTGAGTTTAAATTAAGTAAGATTTTTCCTCTTTCACTATTTACTTTCGAAAATAAAGATCACATTTTTTATTTAAACTAAAAATTTATATGGTGCGGAAGATTTTTAAATTCATATATTCGAGTTATTGGAAATTAAAACCGATAAGTGAAAATCATTTTCAAAATCCCTTCAAACACGACAAGGGATTAACGACGGTAACATTTCTCAAAATATCTCAAGACACTTCAAAACAAAGTTCTCAAATACCGTCGCAAGGTTCTCATTAGAAAATACAAGGCCGGCTCGCCAAAATTCATACCACAGTTCAAAATTCACATAAAGCCGCCATTTGACTGTTCCATCAAAACCTTTTCCAAAACTGATCATCCACAACATACATACATTTATGACCATTTAGTAAACCATTTTCAAAAATGCACGCTTGGCTGTAAATAATAACAATTGGCCAAACACAATTGATTCACAAATATATGCCCATACGACAATCCCAGTCACTAGTTCAATAATCAAAACTCACTAACGTCGAGTCCGAACGCATGTCGAACCGTCTATTTGAGTTATCAACGAACTCTAACATCAATACGCTTATCGAAACACATCAATGTTTCAAGTTTTCACATCATACTACACCACTCGGTGTGAAATCCATCCATACATCTAACTCATTACACCCGTAATATACCACAAGTATAAAATACGAATTCACAGGTCGCATGAAGATGATGGTTGCACCACGATACTAATCACGACGACATCTCAAACGACGCATCGCGATACAATTCATCCAGACAAAATCCGACAAGACAAGACTCAACAATACTCGACTTGACCCGACAGCCTAGGTTTCCACAACCTAAGCTCCGATTCCATATCCTATAACACCCCCATACCATTCAGAAATATTTCAGCGCCGCAGACCCTCTTTAAAAAGAATCTACTAGGCTAGATACCATAATCAAGAAAAATCACATCTAATGCCAACATGGCTTGAAATGAATCTATAGATCGATTTGGTCTTTCATCGCTAACATACAGCTTAAACTTTATATACATCTCTATTTCAAAACTCATACCCTCACAGGGGTCAAAATACAAAAACACTCCCATGAGACGGGAGAACATTACAGCAGAAAGAATAGTACAATTCGACTAACGAATCCCAATATTGGCCTTCATGTGATTAGTATCATTCATCATCCATCACCCTTCTTAACGGTCCTGCGTTTAGCTCCCCAAGGACCTGAAAGTACCTGAATGCAATACATACATCCACCCCCGATTTCTCGAGAGTTAGCAAAATTCCACTATTTTGCTAGTGCAAGTATAAAGTGCAAATACGAACCATACACAACATATTGTAAAGATGTAGTAATCTAGAATAATAAACGACTCAGACAACGCGAAAGACTACCCGAGATGTTTATTTGAGAAAGATAATTAAAAGCCACGGAAGGCAGTAATAAAACAAGTAAACAACTTATAAAGCGTTTTGAAGACCTCGAGAGTTTTTAGAAGAATACATTTAGGATTAAAGAATCCTTATCTTTTCAAAAATCACTTAGAGTAACATCCCAATGGTTTATTTTTCCAAAATACTAATCATCGAGATATTCAATCTCATCTTACCAATCATCGAGATATTCAGTCTCATATTACCAATCATCGAGATATTTTATCTCATATTGCCAACCTTAAGATTAGTGTTCCGGAATAACTAAATCTCATACCATACCTCGTGATTAACAGTGGATTCGCACTATAAGCTACGATCCCTCAGAGGACTCGAAGTCCCATCCCGGAGTGGTTAACCCAATATGTTTAATGGATCGCACTATAAGCAACGACCCTTCAGAGGACTCGAGGACCCATCCCGGAGTGGACATATAATCATACCAACACGATGTTTAATGGATCGCTCTATAAGCAACAACCGCTCAGAGCACTCGAGGTCCCATCCCGGAGTAAACATATAATCATAGCAACACGATGTTCAATGGATCACACTAAAAGCAACAACCCCTCAGAGGACTCAAAGTCCCATCCCGGAGTGAACATGTGGTAATACACATAAGGTTGTTCAATGGATCGCACTATAAGCAACGACCCCTCAGAGGACTCGAAGTCCCATCCCAAAGTGAACACCTTATCAAATACCATACCATACCTCATGATTAACCGTGGATTCGCATTATAAGCTACGATACCTCAGAGGACTCGAAGTCCCATCCCGGGGTGGTTAACCCAAAAATATTCGTGGAACCGTACCAGAAGCAACGGAACCCCCTGAGGACTCGTAAGTCCATCCCAGAGTGAATTTATACAATCATACACCACGAGGAGATATATATATACTTCTCGAACAACACCGAATATTATCACCTCCTCACAAAGGAGTCAACAAACATTTCAACACAACATTAAACATTCACCGAACGAGTAAGTATTTCAACATACAACCCTTGACAAGAGGAAAGAGTTATTATATCCACATAATACGAAGACAACATATTCCAATTCACAAGCACGACACAACATATCCCTAATACTCATTTGTTCCCAAAACACACACAAGGGTATTAGTGAAGGACTCTTTTGAATATATATTACTTCTCTTGAAAGTTCATGTTAAATACTCAAGTAACACACATAATCGATTACCAATATGTTATATCCATGGAACATAAAATGTATGGGCAAGATACTTGCCTCGATAATTTATACCGAAAACTCCGACGAACGCAGCTCGATCGAAAAACCTCGAACACCTACAACTTCCTAAAGACACAAGGAAAACACGATCACAACAAGGATCAAGACCTATAACAACGGAAATCGGCCAAGATCACGAACCCTAGTCGCCCTGGACTCACTCCCGTGGAGAAAGAAAAAAATGAGGTGAAAATGAGAACAATAATCGGCTGTCCTATTTATATAGTGGACAGCCTAGCATGCGCAAATCACTTCAGATTAGCGTGCGCTATCGAATCGACGTCTGCCCAACAAGCACAGTTAACGTGCGCTAATCACCAAGTATTAGCGTGCGCTAACGAGTCCCAATTCCAGTTCAGTAGCTTCTGGACTGCCTCAACACTACCAGTTAGCATGCACTACCCCCCCCCCCCCCCCGCGCACTAGGGGTGTTCAAAAATATCTGATATCCGATGTCCGATACGAAATATCCGAAAATCCAAAGTTCCAGATATCTGAAAATTTGGATATCCGAAAATTCAGATATCCGAATTTTGGATATCCGGAACTTTGGATTCGGATATCGGATAGAACTTTTCAGAAAAATCGGATATTTGGATATCCGAATATCCAAAAAATACAAAAAAAATTATTTTTTTATATTTTAAATAATAGAAGGCATTCGGATATTCGGATATCCGATATCCGGATCCGAATATTTTTTCCGGATATAAGGATATGCGAATATAATTCATATTTTTGTCCAGATATCGGATATCAAAATCTACTATCCGAATTTTGGGATATCCTAAATTTCGGATATCCGAAATTCGGGATATCCGGTTTTGAAAACTCCTAGCGTGCGCTAACTGCTGTAGCTTAGCGCGCGCTATAGAGCGGCATAGCGTGCGCTACCGAACTCCCAGTCGAATGCAGTAACTTTTGGACTGTCTCGGCCTATCCAGGTAGCGTGCGCTACTCACAAATATTAGTGTGTACCATCACCAAGTATTAGCGCGCGCTAACTACAATCCTTAGTATGCGCTACGCCTACTACACAGGCATGTAGGACAGTTCCATAAATCAACACAACATGGTACATCATATCGTACACAACATATGGAATAAATTCCAAATAATCATCAACGGAACAAAATAATCGGTACAACCGACAAATAATTCAAAGCGACCGGAAACGTAAATCTCGGGTATTACATTCTACCCCACTAAAAAGAAGTTTCGTCCCGAGACATAAAACATGAAACAAACAATGCAAGGCAACCTTAGACAATATATGTTACCTGCTGCAGTACAGAGCCGATACAGTCCGATTCGCTACGACAGAGTGTTAACTGTAACACCCCCAGATCCGACCGGAAATATTATAGCGCTGTGGGCCCCCAGATGGAACCCACAAGGCTGAAGGAAATTTTCACAAACATTTACAAACGCCCAAGAGGCTAACGACGGTATTATCTATTAAAAACATTTGAAGATTTATAAAGCTCGTTTATCAAACCGTCGTAAAAACTCATTTGAAACCACAAGGCCCAAAATGCCAAAACTCAATAGTTTAAAAACATACGTTAAGCTATAAACACACGTCAAACGAGAATAGATTTAGAAAATGATTGCCAAAGTAACCTAAGTTACCGGATACCAAAAAGGCCATTTAAAAATACACACGCAGCGGATAAAGACAAACAATTAAAATACTCTAGCAGCGGAATACAATAACTGATCAGGAAACCCAATACACAAATACATGTCCTAGCCAGTATCCTCCGGGAAGCTCATCTCTTCACGACCGCTACAAGCTTGATAATCCAAGAACCTAAAAAGAAAAGCCCACGACGGGGTCAGCCATAATATCCAACAATGATAACTTTCACATCTCGTCAATAATTACATATCAATGGAAATACTAAGTAAGAATACGACCAATGTAATCTTACCGTCATAACTTTACGAGAATCCACAATTCGTATCCTTAACAACACATTAAGATAATACCGAAATATCTGTACGGTATCTCAACAATACTCAAGGTTCTCAAAACATTATCATAACTCGCGATACAGAATTTATACCAACTCTGGCCAATTCAATCCATCGGATAACATCGACAATTCCAATACGATAATCGATTGTCCATCAAAGACAAGTACCAAGGAAATACGGAACATACCTCAAGATACGAAATACCGTTACAATCACGTCAGTCTAATCCGAGATCAGATCAACACAACATACGGACATGGTCCTAACGCAAGACCTACAAATGCATACTCATATGACAACGTCAATATGATCACAACAATAACGACAATGTATACTTATGGCAAACCCATAATATACATATGCACAACAACAATACATATGGTAATCCAACGATCCAGCGCACACAGCTATAGATTCCCATGATGATCCCGTCGGACCAACGCATGGTGGCATTACCTGTCCAGCGATCCAGCGCACACAGCTATAGATTCCTATGATGATCCCGTCGGACCAACGCATGGTGGACATATGACAACAATGCACAACTGCACAAAACAACCGTGCACAATACACGACAACAATGCACAAATGCATGACAACAACGATACACGAATGTATCATGACATGATCGACACAAATGACAGAAATGATTAAAATACTTGCTCCGAGTCCTTCGAGATCAATCTCGATATCTAAACCATCGCCAACCATTATTCTGAATATTCACCGATCCAAAACATCACGGACGATAGATAATTCACGTTTTTGTCAATACCATGATGTATCCTCAATAACAAGCATACCAACGACCATTGTAAATCATATACATTATGATTTAAATTCCCAAAACTCGAATACAACCTATAATCTCAAATCTCCTGTGATTACGATTTATAAACATTGCTATACGAATTATAAATGAATGAAACTGAAACCATTCATTAAATATTATAAACTGAGCAAGTAATAACTTGCCTCGATACCAATGAAGCCGTTACCAATTCCTTGTCGTCGTCTACAAGTCCCTCGGCCCTGATCAAAGCAATCTACGAACATTCTTGAATACGACCGCAAAGCATGGTTCTAAACATCGATCAATAATCTCAACCTATTACAATAATCGATTTAACACACATTCGATAACAATCAACAATCGATATAACTAATCCACAAACCCAACGATTCCAAAATATCTCGATTAAACACAAGTCCGAACAATCTAACTCAAACATCCCAAAATATTAGAGTTCAAGCCAATTTCCTTCAATCCGGCGAAAGAATCAATAATGATGTTATAATCCTTGTTCCAAGCTTTCCTAGATGTTATCACTTGATAAACCAACTCAAAAGCTGAGGTTTAGGGGTTAAAACCGAGTTTAGGTGATTTGGGACGAAAGGGGATCGTGTAGGATGGGTTGGGAAATGAAATTCCCGACTGCTTTACGTTTTTATATGCCCAGGCATGTTAGCGTACGCTAACTTCATCAATAGCGTGCGCTACATTCCCTGAATACGCAGTATAGTTTTTGCCATTTTGAGCATAACTCATTCATCCGAACTCAGATTAACTCACCGTTTGAACCATTAGAAAGCTAACTCGATGCTCTATTATACTGTTATGTTTCAGAATTTTTGGAATTTTCAAGAATCGGTGGTGATTTTCCAAAGTCGAACCTTATACACATTACTTTCCAAACAAGTGTCCAAATATTATTTCCACTAACATTTCAACATATAGTCTTCTTAATCATATCATATACACCAAGAATCATAATCACTTGAATGTTCATCATCATACGAAGTAAACAATAACAACAACATTAAAAACCTGAAATGAAGGGAGATATTAACCAACATATCTCTTGAAGAAAAACAACACCGTTCAAAACCACACGAATCATATCAATATCCGCATATCAACCATATTATCAACATAACTCAGTAATCCATCTCAAAACCATACTCATCAACTCATAAACATGACGATCATCAACTCAAGAACATCATATACAATCCAAAATAAAATCCCAAAGTGGAGAGTAATTACCTCTTTGAAGGAATGGATTGAATCCCAAGGTTGAATCCGTTTTCAATCACTTTCAAGCTTCAAATGTTGTTAGGAATGATCAACTCAAGTGTTTGGGACCTCAACTTCTCTCTAAGACCTCTCTCTATCGGTTCACATGAAGAAATGGACGGAAATGACGAATAATGGCCAACTGCACTTATATATATAATGTACATTACTAACGTACGCTAACATCTTTAATTAACGTACGTTACAAGCTTAGCGTGCGCTAACTGTCCTTTGTTAGCGTGCGCTATCGCGATCGAGGCGATCGTTTTGCTTCGTAAACTAGCTTGCGTACGTAATGCCCATGTATTAACGTACGTAAAACATCTTGTCTAGCGTACGCATGTCCTTAACCTTAGCGTGCGCTATACGCAGTTGACTCGTTTGTCTATATGCTCCGAAGACTGGTCCACACGCCGAAAGTGCTGACGAGGATAAGATTCCTTTTTGTCCGATATATCATTAGCGTGCGCTAATGTTTAGGGTTTAGCGTGCGCTAGTACTATATTACAAACATCCGTTGACTTATCAGAACGTGCGCCGAAAGTGGCCTGGTCCACACATAGATTCCCTCTGATCTGCCTGCACTAGCGCGCGCTATTATTTTACCTTTAGCGTGCGCTACACCTGCACGTTAGCGTGCGCTATGAATGAGTATTAGCGTGCGCTAATAAGGCTATGTTTAGCCATTATCATCTACTCTTCTCCAATGTCTCGACATGCAGAATACGAACATATGGCATACTGAATACATATACATATACCAACAACATTCCCATACGATAAGCCCGACACACAATGTCTTCCAATACAACTGTCAACCGAGTGCGGTAATAATACTAATACAGGTGTCTTAGTCCTTCATTTATTTTATCCATACTGTACAGATTTCACGTTGTACAACATAACTTAGATAAAATAATATTAAACAACAGTAGTAGAAATTCCGGATATTACATACTACACCACTTAAAATAAGTTTCGTCCTCGAAACTTGCAAGCCGTCATAGAAAAACAAACAAACTATTCAACTGAAATATTCCGACACCATCACGACAACGATCAATACAGAACCCCAGAGACAGATATACGGACGAATAAAATTCTCAAAACGTTACACAAATCACATACAGTGTATCTCAAAGAAACGCACCCGAATGTTGAACATACCCTTCAGCATACGAACAACCAATCACAAACCGACGAACATACCCAATCATACCTAGAGTGGGAACGACCAATCAATATCCAAAACAACCATCCTGGAGTCATCATCCCCAAATCTACACTTAAAATGAAATAATTCAAAAATCACTATGGTAAAATCGCACTACTACCACACCAATAGAGTCACATAGCACATATGCTCCAGTTTCACAAAACTCAAAATTCCAAAATCATATTCTGTACCGAACCTACATTACGTGGCATATTTCTCTTATCGGCTCAACCAACCGGTCATCTCTGGATAACCAAACTACCATACTGAAGTTTGAATCCTATTTATCGTACCATACTGATGTCTTATCCAGTTTGTGAGTCATACTCATAACTTCACCATGATATGCACTATGCACTAAATGCGTATGTATATCAATCAAATTTTCAAAACCTGTTTGAAATCATATAGTCTCGTCAAGAAGACAATTTTCGAAAGTTCTTTCAAAAATTTCAAAACTCAAAACATAATTTTGGTAAGACCACAAAATCAATTTCCGAAAAATTAAATCGGCTCTCTGGTGCCAAGTATTCGATAATAATTCTTTTCGAATACGCATGATTAAATAAAATGAAATTATGCAGATGATTAACCACATCCATACTCCTGTATACCAATTCGGCTCGTCACCAATATCCACTGATATTCTATCGGAAGACCATACGATAGAGTTAGAAATTTTCTATATTTAAACTCCGTCTAAAAACTCGTTTTCCACATATGACTCGCAACGTCAATCATTTTCCATCTGGATCACCTCAATTATGCTATGACAATGCATTGAAACAAATCAACACAATGAAAGACTTCGAGAAGTTTCTTTTGAACAAGTAATCGAGAACCCGAAGGCGAGAACGACATAGATAAACGATTGATAAAGTGTTTTACAAGTCTCGGGAGTTTTTAAGAAAACAGAAAAGTCTTTTGAAATATTAGGGTCTCAGCTCGTATCTCGTTCCGCATTACAAGAAGTTTAAAAAGTAGGAAACTCTTTTTTTTTTCGGACCCCAAGTCCTGAGTTATAAAACAATTTCAAAAAATCTATTGGGTCTCGGCCCAAAAATCATTTACGGTAAAACATCCGTAAAACATTCATTTTGAAAAGTATCATTTTCAAATGCTCAAAAACAGTTCATATATCTCAAAATGAACTAACATGACTACATGTTCTCCTGAACAATCCACAATATTTCTCCCAAATGCACAGCTCCGTTCCAAAACTTAATCGACATACTGATTTCCAAAATCATAACTTCTCAAGATCATCAATCCTGTCCCAACTCTGTCATCTTATACTGTAACGCATAATATCTTTCTGAACCTCAGAACATATCAACTTAGAACGACAATAAATCTCAATGCAATTCAAAAATCCAATACTTACAGATCGTGAAGCCGACGATTCCCCGTGATACTTGCACATGTCTCGACTCAAGAAAATACTCGACACAGATATTTTCAAAACACACATTTTGCAAACTCAATTCAACTCGAGAAAACAACACAGCTCTATCTGAAGAAACACGTTAATACTATTTGGAAAAGTTTATAACAAGACCAGTACTACACTGGCAAATAGCACAACGCATAAGCCCGAGTGAACAACAAAAACTCATGCCTCCAATATTTTTCAATCGACAACTCAAATGACGCGACAGAAACACGACCTAACTCGACCCGACTGCCTAGGTTTTCTCAACCTAAGCTCCGATACCATATTCTGTAACACCCCCAGATCCGACCGGAAATATTACAGCGCCGTGGACCCCGAGATGGAACCCACAAGGCTGAAGGAAATTTTCACAAACATTTACAAACGCCCAAGAGTCTAACGACGGTATTATCTATTAAAAACATTCGAAGATTTATAAAGCTCGTTTATCAAACCGCCGTAAAAACTCATTTGAAACCACAAGGCCCAAAATGCCAAAACTCAATAGTTTAAAAACATACGTTAAGCTATCGCTTACACGTACCGACAGAATAGATTTAGAAAATCATTGCCAAAGTAACCTAAGTTACCGGATACCAAAAAGGCCATTTAAAAATACTCACGCAGCGGATAAAGACAAACAATTAAAATACTCTAGCAGCGGAATACAATAACTGATCAGGAAACCCAATACACAAATACATGTCCTAGCCAGTATCCTCCGGGAAGCTCATCTCTTCACGACCGCTACAAGCTTGATAATCCAAGAAACTAAAAAGAAAAGCCCACAACGGGGTCAGCCATAATATCCAACAATGATAACTATCACATCTCGTCAATAATTACATATCAATGGAAATACTAAGTAAGAATACGACCAATGTAATCTTACCGTCATAACTTTACGAGAATCCACAATTCGTATCCTTGACAACACATTAAGATAATACCGAAATATCTGTACGGTATCTCAACAATACTCAAGGTTCTCAAAACATTATCATAACTCGCGATACGGAAATTATACCAACTCTGGCCAATTCAATCCATCGGATAACATCGACAATTCCAATACGATAATCGATTGTCCATCAAAGACAAGTTCCAAGGAAATACGGAACATACCTCAAGATACGAAATACCGTTACAATCACGTCAGTCTAATCCGAGATCAGATCAACACAACATACGGACATGGTCCTAACGCAAGACCTACAAATGCATACTCATATGACAACGTCAATATGATCACAACAATAACGACAATGTATACTTATGGCAAACCCATAATATACATATGCACAACAACAATACATATGGTAATCCAACGATCCAGCGCACACAGCTATAGATTCCCATGATGATCCCGTCGGACCAACGCATGGTGGCATTACCTGTCCAGCGATCCAGCGCACACAGCTATAGATTCCCATGATGATCCCGTCGAACCAACGCATGGTAGACATATGACAACAATGCACAACTGCACAAAACAACCGTGCACAATACACGACAACAATGCACAAATGCATGACAACAACGATACACGAATGTATCATGACATGATCGACACAAATGACAGAAATGATTAAAATACTTGCTCCGAGTCCTTCGAGATCAATCTCGATATCTAAACCATCGCCAACCATTATTCTGAATATTCACCGATCTAAAACATCACGGACGACAGATAATTCACGTTTTTGTCAATACCATGATGTATCCTCAATAAAAAGCATACCAACGACCATTGTAAATCATATACATTATGATTTAAATTCCCAAAACTCGAATACAACCTATAATCTCAAATCTCCTGTGATTACGATTTATAAACATTGCTATACGAATTATAAATGAATGAAACTGAAACCATTCATTAAATATTATAAACTGAGCAAGTAATAACTTGCCTCGATACCAATGAAGCCGTTACCAATTCCTTGTCGTCGTCTACAAGTCCCTCGGCCCTGATCAAAGCAATCTACGAACATTCTTGAATACGACCGCAAAGCATGGTTCTAAACATCGATCAATAATCTCAACCTATTACAATAATCGATTTAACACACATTCGATAACAATCAACAATCGATATAACTAATCCACAAACCCAACGATTCCAAAATATCTCGATTAAACACAAGTCCGAACAATCTAACTCAAACATCCCAAAATATTAGAGTTCAAGCCAATTACCTTCAATCCGGCGAAAGAATCAATAATGATGTTATAATCCTTGTTCCAAGCTTTCCTAGATGTTATCACTTGATAAACCAACTCAAAAGCTGAGGTTTAGGGGTTAAAAACCGAGTTTAGTTGATTTGGGACGAAAAGGGATCGTGTAGGATGGGTTGGGAAATGAAATTCCCGACTGCTTTACGTTTTTATACGCCCAGGCATGTTAGCGTACGCTAACTTCATCAATAGCGTGCGCTACCTGTTCCCAGAATACAGACAGTATAGTTTTTGCCATTTTGAGCATAACTCATTCATCCGAACTCAGATTAACTCACCGTTTGAATCATTAGAAAGCTAACTCGATGCTCTATTATACTGTTATGTTTCAGAATTTTTGGAATTTTCAAGAATCGGTGGTGATTTTCCAAAGTCGAACCTTATACACATTACTTTCCAAACAAGTGTCCAAATATTATTTCCACTAACATTTCAACATATAGTCTTCTTAATCATATCATATACACCAAGAATCATAATCACTTGCATGTTCATCATCATACGAAGTAAACAATAACAACAACATTAAAAACCTGAAATGAAGGGAGATATTAACCAACATATCTCTTGAAGAAAAACAACACCGTTCAAAACCACACGAATCATATCAATATCCGCATATCAACCATATTATCAACATAACTCAGTAATCCATCTCATAACCATACTCATCAACTCATAAACATGACGATCATCAACTCAAGAACATCATATACAATCCAAAATGAAATCCCAAAGTGGAGAGTAATTACCTCTTTGAAGGAATGGATTGAATCCCAAGGTTGAATCCGTTTTCAATCACTTTCGAGCTTCAAATGTTGTTAGGAATGATCAACTCAAGTGTTTGGGACCTCAACTTCTCTCTAAGACCTCTCTCTATCGGTTCACATGAAGAAATGGACGGAAATGACGAATAATGGCCAACTGCACTTATATATATAATGTACATTACTAACGTACGCTAACATCTTTAATTAACGTACGTTACAAGCTTAGCGTGCGCTAACTGTCCTTTGTTAGCGTGCGCTATCGCTCGCGATCAGGCGGCTTTTTTTCGTAAACTAGCTTGCGTACGTAATCCACATGTATTAACGTCGTAAAACATCTGTCTAGCGTCGCAAGTCCTTAACCTTAGCGTGCGCTATACGCGATTGACTCGTTTGTCTATATGCTCCAAGATCGGTCCACACGCCGAAAGTCTTTGAGGATAAGATTCCTTTTTGTCCGATATATCATTAGCGTGCGCTAATGTTTAGGGTTTAGCGTGCGCTAGTACTATATTACAAACATCCGTTGACTTATCAGAACGTGCGCCGAAAGTGGCCTGGTCCACACATAGATTCCCTCTGATCTGCCTGCACTAGCGCGCGCTATTATTTTACCTTTAGCGTGCGCTACACCTGCACGTTAGCGTGCGCTATGAATGAGTATTAGCGTGCGCTAATAAGGCTATGTTTAGCCATTATCATCTACTCTTTTCCAATGTCTCGACATGCAGAATACGAACATATGGCATACTGAATACATATACATATACCAACAACATTCCCATACGATAAGCCCGACACACAATGTCTTCCAACACAACTGTCAACCGAGTGCGGTAATAATACTAATACAGGTGTCTTAGTCCTTCATTTATTTTATCCATACTGTACAGATTTCACGTTGTACAACATAACTTGGATAAAATAATATTAAACAACAGTAGTAGAAATTCCGGATATTACATACTACACCACTTAAAATAAGTTTCGTCCTCGAAACTTGCAAGCCGTCATAGAAAAACAAACAAACTATTCAACTGAAATATTCCGACACCATCACGGCAACGATCAATACAGAACCCCAGAGACAGATATACGGACGAATAAAATTCTCAAAACGTTACACAAATCACATACAGTGTATCTCAAAGAAACACACCCGAATGTTGAACATACCCTTCAGCATACGAACAACCAATCACAAACCGACGAACATACCCAATCATACCTAGAGTGGGAACGACCAATCAATATCCAAAACAACCATCCTGGAGTCATCATCCCCAAATCTACACTTAAAATGAAATAATTCAAAAATCACTATGGTAAAATCGCACTACTACCACACCAATAGAGTCACATAGCACATATGCTCCAGTTTCACAAAACTCAAAATTCCAAAATCATATTCTGTACCGAACCTACATTACGTGGCATATTTCTCTTATCGGCTCAACCAACCGGTCATCTCTGGATAACCAAACTACCATCTCAAGTTTGAATCCTATTTATCGTACCATACCGATGTCTTATCCGGTTTGTGAGTCATACTCATAACTTCACCATGATATGCACTATGCACTAAATGCGTATGTATATCAATCAAATTTTCAAAACACATTTGAAATCATATAGTCTCGTCAAGAAGACAATTTTGAAAGTTCTTTCAAAAATTTCAAAACTCAAAACATAATTTTGGTAAGACCACAAAATCAATTTCCGAAAAATTAAATCGGCTCTCGGTGCCAAGTATTCGATAATAATTCTTTTCGAATACGCATGATTAAATAAAATGAAATTATGCGATGATTAACCACATCCATACTCCCGTATACCAATTGGCTCGTCACCAATATCCACTGATATTCTATCGGAAGACCATACGATAGAGTTCGAAATTTTCAATATATTAACTCCGACTAAAAACTCTTTTTCCACATATGACTCATAACGTCAATCATTTTCCATCTGGATCACCTCAATTATGCTATGACAATGCATTGAAACAAATCAACACGGCGAAAGACTTCAGAAGTTTCTTTTGAACAAGTAATCGAGAACCCGAAGGCGAGAGCGACATAGATAAACGATTGATAAAGTGTTTTACAAGTCTCGGGTGTTTTTAAGAAAACAGAAAAGTCTTTTGAAATATTAGGGTCTCAGCTCGTATCTCGTTCCGCATTACAAGAAGTTTAAAAAGTAGGAAACTCTTTTTTTTCGGACCCCAAGTCCTGAGTGATAAAACAATTTCAAAAAATCTATTGGGTCTCGGCCCAAAAATCATTTACGGTAAAACATCCGTAAAACATTCATTTTGAAAAGTATCATTTTCAAATGCTCAAAAACATTTCATATATCTCAAAATGAACTAACATGACTACATGTTCTCCTGAACAATCCACAATATTTCTCCCAAATGCACAGCTCCGTTCCAAAACTTAATCGACATACTGATTTCCAAAATCATAACTTCTCAAGATCATCAATCCTGTCCCAACTTTGTCATCTTATACTGTAACGCATAATATCTTTCTGAACCTCAGAACATATCAACTTAGAACGACAATAAATCTCAATGCAATTCAAAAATCCAATACTTACAGATCGTGAAGCCGACGATTCCCCGTGATACTTGCACATGTCGCGACTCTAGAAAATACTCGACACAGATATTTTCAAAACACACATTTTGCAAACTCAATTCAACTCGAGAAAACAACACAGCTCTATCTGAAGAAACACGTTAATACTATTTGGAAAAGTTTATAACAAGACCAGTACTACACTGGCAAATAGCACAACGCATAAGCCCGAGTGAACAACAAAAACTCATGCCTCCAATATTTTTCAATCGACAACTCAAATGACGCGACAGAAACACGACCCAACTCGACCCGACTGCCTAGGTTTTCTCAACCTAAGCTCCGATACCATATTCTGTAACACCCCCAGATCCGACCGGAAATATTACAGCGCCGTGGGCCCCGAGATGGAACCCACAAGGCTGAAGGAAATTTTCACAAACATTTACAAACGCCCAAGAGGCTAACGACGGTATTATCTATTAAAAACATTCGAAGATTTATAAAGCTCGTTTATCAAACCGTCGTAAAAACTCATTTGAAACAACAAGGCCCAAAATGCCAAAACTCAATAGTTTAAAAACATACGTTAAGCTATCGCTTACACGTACCGACAGAATAGATTTAGAAAATGATTGCCAAAGTAACCTAAGTTACCGGATACCAAAAAGGCCATTTAAAAATACTCACGCAGCGGATAAAGACAAACAATTAAAATACTCTAGCAGCAGAATACAATAACTGATCAGGAAACCCAATACACAAATACATGTCCTAGCCAGTATCCTCCGGGAAGCTCATCTCTTCACGACCGCTACAAGCTTGATAATCCAAGAACCTAAAAAGAAAAGCCCACAACGGGGTCAGCCATAATATCCAACAATGATAACTATCACATCTCGTCAATAATTACATATCAATGGAAATACTAAGTAAGAATACGACCAATGTAATCTTACCGTCATAACTTTACGAGAATCCACAATTCGTATCCTTAACAACACATTAAGATAATACCGAAATATCTGTACGGTATCTCAACAATACTCAAGGTTCTCAAAACATTATCATAACTCGCGATACGGAAATTATACCAACTCTGGCCAATTCAATCCATCGGATAACATCGACAATTCCAATACGATAAGCGATTGTCCATCAAAGACAAGTACCAAGGAAATACGGAACATACCTCAAGATACGAAATACCATTACAATCACGTCAGTCTAATCCGAGATCAGATCAACACAACATACGGACATGGTCCTAACGCAAGACCTACAAATGCATACTCATATGACAACGTCAATATGATCACAACAATAACGACAATGTATACTTATGGCAAACCCATAATATACATATGAACAACAACAATACATATGGTAATCCAACGATCCAGCACACACAGCTATAGATTCCCATGATGATCCCGTCGGACCAACGCATGGTGGCATTACCTGTCCAGCGATCCATCGCACACAGCTATAGATTCCCATGATGATCCCGTCGGACCAACGCATGGTGGACATATGACAACAATGCACAACTGCACAAAACAACCGTGCACAATACACGACAACAATGCACAAATGTATGACAACAACGATACACAAATGTATCATGACATGATCGACACAAATGACAGAAATGATTAAAATACTTGCTCCGAGTCCTTCGAGATCAATCTCGATATCTAAACCATTCCCAACCATTATTCTGAATATTCACCGATCCAAAACATCACGGACGATAGATAATTCACGTTTTTGTCAATACCATGATGTATCCTCAATAACAAGCATACCAACGACCATTGTAAATCATATACATTATGATTTAAATTCCCAAAACTCGAATACAACCTATAATCTCAAATCTCCTGTGATTACGATTTATAAACATTGCTATACGAATTATAAATGAATGAAACTGAAACCATTCATTAAATATTATAAACTGAGCAAGTAATAACTTGCCTCGATACCAATGAAGTCGTTACCAATTCCTTGTCGTCGTCTACAAGTCCCTCGGCCCTGATCAAAGCAATCTACGAACATTCTTGAATACGACCGCAAAGAATGGTTCTAAACATCGATCAATAATCTCAACCTATTACAATAATCGATTTAACACACATTCGATAACAATCAACAATCGATATAACTAATCCACAAACCCAACGATTCCAAAATATCTCGATTAAACACAAGTCCGAACAATCTAACTCAAACATCCCAAAATATTAGAGTTCAAGCCAATTACCTTCAATCTGGCGAAAGAATCAATAATGATGTTATAATCCTTGTTCCAAGCTTTCCTAGATGTTATCACTTGATAAACCAACTCAAAAGCTGAGGTTTAGGGGTTAAAAACCGAGTTTAGGTGATTTGGGACGAAAGGGGATCGTGTAGGATGGGTTGGGAAATGAAATTCCCGACTGCTTTACGTTTTTATACGCCCAGGCATGTTAGCGTACGCTAACTTCATCAATAGCGTGCGCTACCTGTTCCCAGAATACAGACAGTATAGTTTTTGCCATTTTGAGCATAACTCATTCATCCGAACTCAGATTAACTCACCGTTTGAACCATTAGAAAGCTAACTCGATGCTCTATTATACTGTTATGTTTCAGAATTTTTGGAATTTTCAAGAATCGGTGGTGATTTTCCAAAGTCGAACCTTATACACATTACATTCCAAACAAGTGTCCAAATCTTATTTCCACTAACATTTCAACATATAGTCTTCTTAATCATCTCATATACACCAAGAATCATAATCACTTGCATGTTCATCATCATACGAAGTAAACAATAACAACAACATTAAAAACCTGAAATGAAGGGAGATATTAACGAACATATCTCTTGAAGAAAAACAACACCATTCAAAACCACACGAATCATATCAATATCCGCATATCAACCATATTATCAACATAACTCAGTAATCCATCTCATAACCATACTCATCAACTCATAAACATGACGATCATCAACTCAAGAACATCATATACAATCCAAAATGAAATCCCAAAGTGGAGAGTAATTACCTCTTTGAAGGAATGGATTGAATCCCAAGGTTGAATCCGTTTTGAATCACTTCCAAGCTTCAAATGTTGTTAGGAATGATCAACTCAAGTGTTTGGGACCTCAACTTCTCTCTAAGACCTCTCTCTATCGGTTCACATGAAGAAATGGACGGAAATGACGAATAATGGCCAACTGCACTTATATATATAATGTACATTACTAACGTACGCTAACATCTTTAATTAACGTACGTTACAAGCTTAGCGTGCGCTAACTGTCCTTTGTTAGCGTGCGCTATCGCAGTCCAGAGGCGACTGTTTTGCTTCGTAAACTAGTTTGCGTACGTAATGCCCATGTATTAACGTACGTAAAACATCCTGTCTAGCGTACGCAAGTCCTTAACCTTAGCGTGCGCTATACGCAGTTGACTCGTTTGTCTATATGCTCCGAAGACTGGTCCACACGCCGAAAGTGCTGACGAGGATAAGATTCCTTTTTGTCCGATATATCATTAGCGTGCGCTAATGTTTAGGGTTTAGCGTGCGCTAGTACTATATTACAAACATCCGTTGACTTATCAGAACGTGCGCCGAAAGTGGCCTGCTCCACACATATATTCCCTCTGATCTGCCTGCACTAGCGCGCGCTATTATTTTACCTTTAGCGTGCGCTACACCTGCACGTTAGCGTGCTCTATGAATGAGTATTAGCGTGCGCTAATAAGGCTATGTTTAGCCATTATCATCTACTCTTCTCCAATGTCTCGACATGCAGAATACGAACATATGGCATACTGAATACATATACATATACCAACAACATTCCCATACGATAAGCCCGACACACAATGTCTTCCAATACAATCACAACCGAAAAGTGTAATAATACTAATACAGGTGTCTTAGTCCTTCATTTATTTTATCCATACTGTACAGATTTCACGTTGTACAACATAACTTGGATAAAATAATATTAAACAACAGTAGTAGAAATTCCGGATATTACATACTACACCACTTAAAATAAGTTTCGTCACGAAACTTGCAAGCCGTCATAGAAAAACAAACAAACTATTCAACTGAAATATTCCGACACCATCACGACAACGATCAATACAGAACCCCAGAGACAGATATACGGACGAATAAAATTCTCAAAACGTTACACAAATCACATACAGTGGATCTCAAAGAAACGCACCCGAATGTTGAACATACCCTTCAGCATACGAACAACCAATCACAAACCGACGAACATACCCAATCATACCTAGAGTGGGAACGACCAATCAATATCCAAAACAACCATCCTGGAGTCATCATCCCCAAATCTACACTTAAAATGAAATAATTCAAAAATCACTATGGTAAAATCGCACTACTACCACACCGATAGAGTCACATAGCACATATGCTCCAGTTTTACAAAACTCAAAATTCCAAAATCATATTCTGTACCGAACCTACATTACGTGGCATATTTCTCTTATCGGCTCAACCAACCGGTCATCTATGGATAACCAAACTACCATACTGAAGTTTGAATCCTATTTATCGTACCATACTGATGTCTTATCCAGTTTGTGATTCATACTCATTACTTCACCATGATATGCACTATGCACTAAATGCGTATGTATATCAATCAAATTTTCAAAACCTGTTTGAAATCATATAGTCTCGTCAAGAAGACAATTTTCGAAAGTTCTTTCAAAAATTTCAAAACTCAAAACATAATTTTGGTAAGACCACAAAATCAATTTCCGAAAAATTAAATCGGCTCTCTGGTGCCAAGTATTCGATAATAATTCTTTTCGAATACGCATGATTAAATAAAATGAAATTATGCAGATGATTAACCACATCCATACTCCTGTATACCAATTCGGCTCGTCACCAATATCCACTGATATTCTATCGGAAGACCATACGATAGAGTTCCGAAATTTTCAATATATAAACTCCGACTAAAAACTCTTTTTCCACATATGACTCGCAACGTCAATCATTTTCCATCCTGGATCACCTCAATTATGCTATGACAATGCATTGAAACAAATCAACACAATAAAGACTTCCCGAGAAGTTTCTTTTGAACAAGTAATCCAGAACCCCGAAAGGCAGGAACGACATAGATAAACGATTGATAAAGTGTTTTACAAGTCTCGGGTGTTTTTAAGAAAACAGAAAAGTCTTTTGAAATATTAGGGTCTCAGCTCGTATCTCGTTCCGCATTACAAGAAGTTTAAAAAGTAGGAAACTCTTTTTTTCGGACCCCAAGTCCTGAGTGATAAAACAATTTCAAAAAATCTATTGGGTCTCGGCCCAAAAATTATTTATGGTAAAACATCCGTAAAACATTCATTTTGAAAAGTATCATTTTCAAATGCTCAAAAACAGTTCATATATCTCAAAATGAACTAACATGACTACATGTTCTCCTGAACAATCCACAATATTTCTCCCAAATGCACAAATTGCTCCAAAACTTAATCGACATACTGATTTCCAAAATCATAACTTCTCAAGATCATCAATCCTGTCCCAACTTTGTGATCTTATACTGTAACGCATAATATCTTTCTGAACCTCAGAACATATCAACTTAGAACGACAATAAATCTCAATGCAATTCAAAAATCCAATACTTACAGATCGTGAAGCCGACGATTCCCCGTGATACTTGCACATGTCGCGACTCTAGAAAATACTCGACACAGATATTTTCAAAACACACATTTTGCAAACTCAATTCAACTCGAGAAAACAACACAGCTCTATCTGAAGAAACACGTTAATACTATTTGGAAAAGTTTATAACAAGACCAAGACTACACTGGCAAATAGCACAACGCATAAGCCCGAGTGAACAACAAAAACTCATGCCTCCAATATTTTTCAATCGACAACTCAAATGACGCGACAGAAACACGACCCAACTCGACCCGACTGCCTAGGTTTTCTCAACCTAAGCTCCGATACCATATTCTGTAACACCCCCAGATCCGACCGGAAATATTACAGCGCCGTGGGCCCCGAGATGGAACCCACAAGGCTGAAGGAAATTTTCACAAACATTTACAAACGCCCAAGAGGCTAACGACGGTATTATCTATTAAAAACATTCGAAGATTTATAAAGCTCGTTTATCAAACCGTCGTAAAAACTCATTTGAAACAACAAGGCCCAAAATGCCAAAACTCAATAGTTTAAAAACATACGTTAAGCTATAAACACACGTCACCAGAATAGATTTAGAAAATGATTGCCAAAGTAACCTAAGTTACCGGATACCAAAAAGGCCATTTAAAAATACTCACGCAGCGGATAAAGACAAACAATTAAAATACTCTAGCAGCAGAATACAATAACTGATCAGGAAACCCAATACACAAATACATGTCCTAGCCAGTATCCTCCGGGAAGCTCATCTCTTCACGACCGCTACAAGCTTGATAATCCAAGAACCTAAAAAGAAAAGCCCACAACGGGGTCAGCCATAATATCCAACAATGATAACTATCACATCTCGTCAATAATTACATATCAATGGAAATACTAAGTAAGAATACGACCAATGTAATCTTACCGTCATAACTTTACGAGAATCCACAATTCGTATCCTTGACAACACATTAAGATAATACCGAAATATCTGTACGGTATCTCAACAATACTCAAGGTTCTCAAAATATTATCATAACTCGCGATACGGAAATTATACCAACTCTGGCCAATTCAATCCATCGGATAACATCGACAATTCCAATACGATAATCGATTGTCCATCAAAGACAAGTACCAAGGAAATACGGAACATACCTCAAGATACGAAATACCGTTACAATCACGTCAGTCTAATCCGAGATCAGATCAACACAACATACGGACATGGTCCTAACGCAAGACCTACAAATGCATACTCATATGACAACGTCAATATGATCACAACAATAACGACAATGTATACTTATGGCAAACCCATAATATACATATGCACAACAACAATACATATGGTAATCCAACGATCCAGCGCACACAGCTATAGATTCCCATGATGATCCCGTCGGACCAACGCATGGTGGCATTACCTGTCCAGCGATCCATCGCACACAGCTATAGATTCCCATGATGATCCCGTCGGACCAACGCATGGTGGACATATGACAACAATGCACAACTACACAAAACAACCGTGCACAATACACGACAACAATGCACAAATGCATGACAACAACGATACACAAATGTATCATGACATGATCGACACAAATGACAGAAATGATTAAAATACTTGCTCCGAGTCCTTCGAGATCAATCTCGATATCTAAACCATCCCCAACCATTATTCTGAATATTCACCGATCCAAAACATCACGGACGATAGATAATTCACGTTTTTGTCAATACCATGATGTATCCTCAATAACAAGCATACCAATGACCATTGTAAATCATATACATTATGATTTAAATTCCCAAAACTCGAATACAACCTATAATCTCAAATCTCCTGTGATTACGATTTATAAACATTGCTATACGAATTATAAATGAATGAAACTGAAACCATTCATTAAATATTATAAACTGAGCAAGTAATAACTTGCCTCGATACCAATGAAGCCGTTACCAATTCCTTGTCGTCGTCTACAAGTCCCTCGGCCCTGATCAAAGCAATCTACGAACATTCTTGAATACGACCGCAAAGAATGGTTCTAAACATCGATCAATAATCTCAACCTATTACAATAATCGATTTAACACACATTCGATAACAATCAACAATCGATATAACTAATCCACAAACCCAACGATTCTAAAATATCTCGATTAAACACAAGTCCGAACAATCTAACTCAAACATCCCAAAATATTAGAGTTCAAGCCAATTACCTTCAATCCGGCGAAAGAATCAATAATGATGTTATAATCCTTGTTCCAAGCTTTCCTAGATGTTATCACTTGATAAACCAACTCAAAAGCTGAGGTTTAGGGGTTAAAAACCGAGTTTAGGTGATTTGGGACGAAAGGGGATCGTGTAGGATGGGTTGGGAAATAAAATTCCCGACTGTTTTACGTTTTTATACGCCCAGGCATGTCAGCGTACGCTAACTTCATCAATAGCGTGCGCTACCTGTTCCCAGAATACAGACAGTATAGTTTTGGCCATTTTGAGCATAACTCATTCATCCGAACTCAGATTAACTCACCGTTTGAACCATTAGAAAGCTAACTCTATGCTCTATTATACTGTTATGTTTCAGAATTTTTGGAATTTTCAAGAATCGGTGGTGATTTTCCAAAGTCGAACCTTATACACATTACATTCCAAACAAGTGTCCAAATCTTATTTCCACTAACATTTCAACATATAGTCTTCTTAATCATCTCATATACACCAAGAATCATAATCAATTGCATGTTCATCATCATACGAAGTAAACAATAACAACAACATTAAAAACCTGAAATGAAGGGAGATATTAACGAACATATCTCTTAAAGAAAAACAACACCGTTCAAAACCACACGAATCATATCAATATCCGCATATCAACCATATTATCAACATAACTCAGTAATCCATCTCATAACCATACTCATCAACTCATAAACATGACGATCATCAACTCAAGAACATCATATACAATCCAAAATGAAATCCCAAAGTGGAGAGTAATTACCTCTTTGAAGGAATGGATTGAATCCCAAGGTTGAATCCGTTTTCAATCACTTCCAAGCTTCAAATGTTGTTAGGAATGATCAACTCAAGTGTTTGGGACCTCAACTTCTCTCTAAGACCTCTCTCTATCGGTTCACATGAAGAAATGGACGGAAATGACGAATAATGGCCAACTGCACTTATATATATACTGTACATTACTAACGTACGCTAACATCTTTAATTAACGTACGTTACAAGCTTAGCGTGCGCTAACTGTCCTTTGTTAGCGTGCGCTATCGCAGTCCAGAGGCGACTGTTTTGCTTCGTAAACTAGCTTGCGTACGTAATGCCCATGTATTAACGTACGTAAAACATCTTGTCTAGCGTACGCATGTCCTTAACCTTAGCGTGCGCTATACGCAGTTGACTCGTTTGTCTATATGCTCCGAAGACTGGTCCACACGCCGAAAGTGCTGACGAGGATAAGATTCCTTTTTGTCCGATATATCATTAGCGTGCGCTAATGTTTAGGGTTTAGCGTGCGCTAGTACTATATTACAAACATCCGTTGACTTATCAGAACGTGCGCTGAAAGTGGCCTGGTCCACACATAGATTCCTCGATTCGCTGCACTAGCGCGCGCTATTATTTTACCTTTAGCGTGCGCTACACCTGCACGTTAGCGTGCGCTATGAATGAGTATTAGCGTGCGCTAATAAGGCTATGTTTAGCCATTATCATCTACTCTTCTCCAATGTCTCGACATGCAGAATACGAACATATGGCATACTGAATACATATACATATACCAACAACATTCCCATACGATAAGCCCGACACACAATGTCTTCCAATACAACTGTCAACCGAGTGCGGTAATAATACTAATACAGGTGTCTTAGTCCTTCATTTATTTTATCCATACTGTACAGATTTCACGTTGTACAACATAACTTGGATAAAATAATATTAAAAAAAAGTAGTAGAAATTCCGGATATTACATTAACAAATGCAACAAACAACAATCACTATGGTTGATTACTCCGAACCCCGAGTCTAACGCTGAACAAGTACGAAATTCCGATAGTCCAAAGGTTTGGAAGATCAATTACGAAGACAATTTCCCGAAAATTGAGGAAATTACGAAGTGGCCCAGACGCTCAAAAAGCACGATACGAGATCGAACAACAACGATCCAATAACAATTACAGAGTTCACACCTAAACTCAAGACATTGAACGAACTTGTAAGAACTACAAGGCGTTTATTCGCATAGGGCTCACGGGAAACGAACCGAACTCAGAATGGTCATAACGATAAACGGATTAATCCGAAACAATATCACCACTCGTCCGCACAACAAAAGCAAGAACAGAACAAGTTCAGAAAGTATCAATGAACACAAATGAGTCGATAACAAGCAACTGGCAGACTACACCTTTCAGGAACTTCTCAGAGTCGATCCTGATATCGGTGCTGGAGTCGGTGCCTCGAAAGACTCGGTAACCAATTCAGAAAACTGAACTCTGTTCCCCTCGGCATACTGAGCGGACACCCACTCAACACGATGAAACACAACATCGCGAGATAATATACCAAAGTGCCAACGCAGCACAACATATCAACATAAGGCAACAATTAGCCACACGATCAAAATATCGAATATGGATAATTACTCGAATATAAAAATTACACTGGAAACAATTGAAACTTATGATCGTAACTAACTGATCACATAATCGTATCAACAGAAAATTAGCGACCATTATCATTACAATCAGGCCATAATATACCACATATGGTAGCTAATCATTTCACACTAGAACAACGGAGTTAGATATTCACGCAACAAAATTGCAGCATCTCCGTATTACTCTGGGACAACTTTCAAATTTATCCGAATATAGGAGGGTAGAAAGAAATATAGCTTCCGTTGCGCAACTCCGATGAACATCTATTCGGGATACAAGAAAATGGGCTCCAAGGATAATTATACCGAGAATGACCAATATAGTTAAATCATTGAGTAATTAAAAATGATCACGAAACTCATTCGTTTCATAAATCTGAGAAAGAGGATATATCATAAAAATCATGACGATCACAAGGCACATAACAAAACTCTGAAGTTGTACTTCCAATATCAGGAAAACTTATGACCAATATCAATACAACCACGGCCGTAACAAACTACACATCGTTGTAGTGAACCATTGATAAAATTCTTTTTAAAACTCCACGAGGTATCCGTTTAGATAATATCCTTTGAAAATCTTTGAATTTGTATATTTTCCCGCAATAAAATTTGGAAATACTTTTGACACCTCGGGTCGTTTTACCAAAATCATGAAGCATATGTATTAACCATTTCACTATGAAAGCACTTGCAAAACAACATTCCGAAATACCAATTCCTTCAGAAACAACATCATCACAATTACCGCTCAACATCATCACAATTAACAACAAAAGGTGGATCCCGTGGTCATGCTCTCTTGGCATCGACCCCTAGAGCTTTCACCGAACCATCCCCGGGTGGGAAATCACTCATACCGTACTAATCATTCCGACGGATCCACACCCATGTCGGGATAACATCATAGAAACCACAAGCATATCAAACCATGCCACCATAACATTCAGGTAAACAACTATAACTCTCCAACGAGAATGGGAACATGACAATATATCAAATCATTCGATCTCACAAGCAATCGCTTAAGTTCCAACTCTAGCATATCGCCTTAAGCGATAAATCCATTTTGAATGCATACTATTAATGCGATTAGCGTGCGTTAACCGACTTGATTTAGAAAATTTTCCATGTTCGAATTCTGAGTTTAAATTAAGTAAGATTTTTCCTCTTTCACTATTTACTTTCGAAAATAAAGATCACATTTTTTATTTAAATTAAAAATCTATATGGTGCGGAAGATTTTTAAAATCATATATTCGAGTTATTGGAAATTAAAACCGATAAGTGAAAATCATTTTCAAAATCCCTTCAAACATGACAAGGGATTAACATTTTTCAAAATATCTCAAGACACTTCAAAAAAAAGTTCTCAAATACCGTCGCAAGGTTCTCATTTGAAAATACAAGGTCGGCTCGCCAAAATTCATACCACAGTTTAAAATTCACATAAAGCCGCCATTTGACCATTCCATCAAAACCTTTTCCAAAACTGATCATCCGCAACATACATACATTTATTAACATTTAGTAAACCATTTTCAAAAACGCACGCAGTGGATATAATTATCAATAAAGACATGTTGGCAGTAAATAATAACAATTGGCCAAACACAATTGATTCACAAATATATGCCCATATGACAATCCCAGTCACTAGTTCAATAATCACAACTCACTAACGTCGAGTCCGAACGCATGTCGAACCGTCTATTTGAGTTATCAATCAACACCAACATCAATACGCTTATCGAAACACATCAATGTTTTAAGTTTTCACATCATACTACACCACTCGGTGTCAAATCCATCCATACATCCAACTCATTACACCAGTAATATACCACAAGTATCAAATAGGAATTCACAGGTCACACGAAGATGATGGTTGCACCACGATACTAATCACGACCGACATCTCAAACGACGCATCGCGATACGATTCAGCGAGACAAAATTCGACAAGACAAGACTCAACAATACTCGACTTGACACGAAAGCCTAGGTTTCCACAACCTAAGCTCTGATACCATATCTTGTAACACCCCCATACCGTTCAGGAATATTACAGCGCTGCAAACCCTCTTTAAAAAGAATCTACTAGGCTAGATACCATAATCAAGAAAAATCACATCTAATGCCAACATGGCTAGAAATGAATCAGTAGACCGATTTGGTCTTTCATCGATAACATACAGCTTAAACTTTATATACATCTCTATTTCAAAACTTATACCCGCACAGGGGTCAAAATACAAAAACACTCCCATGAGACGAGAGAACATTACAATGAAAGAATAGTACAATTCACCAACGAATCCCAATCTGCCTTCATGTGATTAGTATCATTCGTCTTCCATCACCCTTCTTAACGGTCCTGCGTTTAGCTCCCCAAGGACCTGAAAGTACCTGAATGCAATACATACATCCACCCCCCGATTTCTCGGGAGTTAGCAAAATTCCACTATTTTGCTAGTGCAAGTATAAAGTGCAAATACGAAGCATACACAAGATATTGTAAAGATGTAATAATCTAGAATAATAAACGACTCAAACACCGCAAAAGACTACCCGAGATGTTTATTTGAGCAAGATAATTAAAAGCCACGGAAGGCAGTAATAAAACAAGAAAACAACTTATAAAGCGTTTTGAAGATCTCGGGAGTTTTTAGAAGAATACATTTAGGATTAAAGAATCCTTATCTTTTCAAAAATCACTTAGAGTCACATCTCAATGGTTTATTTTTCCAAAATACTAATCATCGAGATATTCAATCCCATCTTACCAATCATCGAGAGATTCAATCTCACATTACCAATTATCGAGATATTCAATCCCATATTATAAATCATCGAGATATTCAATCTCATCTTACCAATCATCGAGATATTCAATCTCATATTTCCAATCATTGAGATATTCAATCTCATATTACCAATCTTAAGATTAGTATTCCGGAATAACTAAATCTCATACCATACCTCGTGATTAATCGTGGATTCACACTATAAGATATGATCCCTCAGAGGACTCGAAGTCCCATCCCGGAGTGGTTAACCCAATATGTTCAATGGATCGCTCTATAAGCAATGACCCCTCAGAGGACTCGAGGTCCTATCCCGGAGTGAACATATAATCATACCAACATGATGTTCAATGGATCACAATAAAAGCAACAACCCCTCAGAGGACTCGAAGTCCCATCCCGGAGTGAACACGTGGATATACACATAAGGTTGTTCAATGGATCGCACTATAAGCAACGACCCCTCAGAGGACTCGAATTCCCATTCGGAGTGAACATCTTATCAAGTACCATACCATACCTCATGATTAGCCGTGGATTCGCACTATAAGCTACGATCCCTCAGAGGACTCGAAGTTCCATTCCGTAGTGGTTAACAACCGCACCAGAAGCAACGGAACCCCCTGAGGACTCGTAAGTCCATCCCAAAGTGAATTTATACAATCATACACCATGAGGTGATATATACTTCTCGAACAACACCGAATAGTATCACCTCCTCACAAAGGAGTCTACAGACATTTCAACACAACATTACACACTCACCAAACGAGTAAGTATCTCAACATACAACCCTTGACAAGAGAAGAGAGTTATTATATCCACACAATACGATGACAATGTATTCCAATTCACAAGCACGACACAACATATCCCTAATACTCATTTGTTCCCAAAACACACACAAGGGTATTAATGAAGGACTCTTTTGAATATATATTACTTCTCTTGAAAGTTCATGTTAAATACTCAAGTAACACACATAATCAATTACCAATATGTTATATCCATGGAACATAAAATGTATGGGCAAGATAATAGCCTCGATAATTGATACCGAAAACTCCGACGAACGCGGATCGACCGAAAAACCTCGAACACCTACAACTTCCTAAAGACAAAACGAAAATACGATCACAACAAGGATCGAGACCAATAACAACGGAAATCGGCCAAGATCACGAACCCTAGTCGCCCTCGACTCACTCCCGCGGAGAAAGAAAAAATGAGGTGAAAATGAGAACAATAATCGGCTGTCCTGTTTATATACTGGACAGCTTAGCATGCGCAAATAACTCCAGATTAGTGTGCGCTATCGAATCAACGTCTGCCCAACAAGCACAGTTAGCGTGCACTAATCACCAAGTATTAGCATGCGCTAACGAGTCCCAATTCCAGTCCAGTAGCTTCTGGACTGCCTCAACACTACCAGTTAGAATGCACTACCCCCCCCTGTAGCGTGCACTAGGGGTGTTCAAAAATATCTGATATCCGATGTCCGATACGAAATATCCGAAAATCCGAAGTTTCGGATATCAGAAAATTTGGATATCCGAAAATTCAGATATCTGAATTTTGGATATCCGGAACATTGGATTCGGATATCGGATAGAACTTTTCAGAAAAATCGGATATTCAGATATCCGAAATATCCGAAAAATACAAAAAAATTTATTTTTTTATATTTTAAATAATAGAAGGCATTTGGATATTCGGATATCCGATATCCGGATCCAAATATTTTTTTTCGGATATAAGGATATGCGAATATAATTCATATTTTGGTCCGGATATCGGATATCAAAATCTACTATCTGAATTTTGGGATATCCGAAATTTCGGATATCCAAAATTCGGGATATCCGGTTTTGAAAACTCCTAGCGTGCGCTAACTGCTGCAGCTTAGCACGTGCTATAGAGCGGCATAGCGTGCGCTACCGAACTCCCAGTCGAATGCAGTGACTTTTGGACTGTCTCGGCCTATCCAGGTAGCGTGCGCTACTCACGAATATTAGTGTGCACTATCACCAAGTATTAGCGCGCGCTAACTATAATCCTTAGCATGCGCTACGCCTACTACACAGGCATGCAGGACAGTTCCATAAACTCAACACAACATAGGGAATAAATTCCAAATAATCATCAACGGAACAAAATAATCTGTACAACCGACAAATAATTCAAAGCGACAGGAAACGTAATTCTCGGGTATTACATTCTACCCCACTAAAAAGAAGTTTCGTCCCAAAACATAAAACATGAAACAAACAACGCAAGGCAACCTTAGACAACATATGTTACCTGCTGCAGTACAGAGCCGATACAGTCCGATTCGCTACGCCAACAAACAACAATAACTATGGTTGATTAGTCCGAACCACGAGTCTAACACTGAACAAGTACGAAATTCCGATAGTCCAAAGTTTTGGATGATCAATTACGAAGACAATTTCCCGAAACTTGAGGAAATTACGAAGTGGCCCAGACGCTCAAAAAGCACGATACGAGATCGAACAAAAACGATCCAATAACAATTACAGAGTTCACACCTAAACTCAACACATTAAACTTGTAAGAACTACAAGGCCTTCATTCGCATAGGGATCACGGGAAACGAACCGAACTCAGAATGGTCATAACGATAAACGTATTAATCCGAAACAATATCACCACTCATCCGCACAACAAAAGCAAGAACAGAACAAGTTCAAAAAGTATCAATGAACACAAACGAGTCGATAACAAGCAAGTGGAAGACTACACCTTTCAGGAATTTCTTAGAGTCGATCCTGATATCGGTGCTGGAGTCGGTGCCTCGAAAGACTCGGTAACCAATTCAGAAAACTGAACTCTGTTCCCCTCGGCATACTGAACGGACACCCACTCAACACGATGAAACACAACATCGCGAGATAATATACCAAAGTGCCAACGCATCACAGCATATCAACATAAGGCAACAATTAGAAACACGATCAAAATATCCAATCTGGATAATTACTTGAATACAAAAATTACACTGGCAACAATTGAAACTTACGATTGTAACTAACTGATCACATAATCGTATCAACAGAAAATTAGCGACCATTATCGTTACAATTAGGGCCATAATATACCACATATGGTGGCCAATCATTTCACACTAGAACAACGGAGTTAGATATTCACGCAACAAAAGTGTAGCATCTCCGGATTACTCTGGGACAACTTTCAAATTTATCCGAATATAGGAGGGTAGAAAGAAATATAGCTTCCATTGCGCAACTCCGATGAACATCCATTCGGGATACAAGAAAATGGGCTCCAAGGATAATTATACCGAGAATAACCAATATAGTTAAATCATGGAGTAATTAAAAATGATCACGAAACTCATTCGTTTCATAAAATCTGAGAGAGAGGATATATCATAAAAATCATGACGATCACAAGGCACATAACAAAACTCTGAAGTTGTACTTCCAATATCAGGAAAACTTACGACCAATATCAATACAACCACGGCCGTAACAAACTACACATCGTTGTAGTGAACCATTGATAAAATTCTTTTTAAAACTCCACGAGGTATCCGTTTAGATAATATCCTTTGAAAATCTTTGAATTCGTATATTTTCCCGCAATCAAATTTGGAAATACTTTTGACACCTCGGGTCGTTTTACCAAAATCATGAAGCATACGTATTAACCATTTCACTATGAAAGCACTTGCAAAACAACATTCTGAAATACCAATTCCTTCGGAAACAACATCATCACAATTATCAACACATGGGGTAATGACATGTTACCGCTCAACATCATCATAATTAACAACAAAAGGTGGATCCCGTAGTCATGCTCTCTTGGCATCGACCCCTAGAGCTTTCATCGAACCATCCCCGGGTGGGAAATCACTCATACCGTACTAATCATTCCGACGGATCCACACCCACGTCGGGATAACATCATAGAAACCACAAGCAAATCAAACCATGCCACCATAACATTCAGGTAAACAACAATAACTCTTCAACGAGAATGGTAACATGATAATATATCAAATCATTCGGTCTCACAAGCAATCGCTTAAGTTCCAACTCTAGCATATCGCCTTAAGCGATAAATCTATGAGTTTAAATTAAGAAAGATTTTTCCTCTTTCACTATTTACTTTCGAAAATAAAGATCACATTTTTTATTTAAATTAAAAATTTATATGGTGCGGAAGATTTTTAAAATCATATATTCGAGTTATTGGAAATTAAAACCGATAAGTGAAAATCATTTTCAAAATCCCTTCAAAAACGACAAGGGATTAACGAAGGTAACATTTCTCAAAATATCTCAAGACATTTCAAAAAAAAGTTCTCAAATACCGTCGCAAGGTTCTCATTGGAAAATACAAGGCCGGCTCGCCAAAATTCATACCACAGTTCAAAATTCACATAAAGCCGCCATTTGACCATTCCGTCAAAACCTTTTCCAAAACTGATCATCCGCAACATACATACATTTATTAACATTTAGTAAACCATTTTCAAAAACGCACGCAGTGGATATAATTATCAATAAGGACATGTTGGCTGTAAATAATAACAATTGGCCAAACACAATTGATTCACAAATATATGCCCATATGACAATCCCAGTCACTAGTTCAATAATCACAACTCACTAACGTTGAGTCCGAACGCATGTCGGACCGTCTATTTGAGTTATCAATCAACACTAACATCAATACGCTTATCGAAACACATCAATGTTTTAAGTTTTCACATCATACTACACCACTCGGTGTCAAATCCATCCATATATCCAACTCATTACACCAGTAATATACCACAAGTATCAAATAGGAATTCACAGGTCACACGAAGATGATGGTTACAACACAATACTAATCACGACCGACATCTCAAATGACGCATCGCGATACGATTCAGCGAGACAAAATCCGACAAGACAAGACTCAACAATACTCGACTTGACACGACAGCCTAGGTTTCCACAACCTAAGCTCTGATACCATATCTTGTAACACCCCCATACCGTTCAGGAATATTACAGCGCCGCAAACCCTCTTTAAAAAGAATCTACTAGGCTAGATACCATAATCAAGAAAAATCACATCTAATGCCAACATGGCTAGAAATGAATCAGTAAACCGATTTGGTCTTTCATCGATAACATACAGCTTAAACTTTATATACATCTCTATTTCAAAACGTATACCCGCACAGGAGTCAAAATACAAAAACACTCCCATGAGACGAGAGAACATTACAGCGGAAAGAATAGTACAATTCGACCAACGAATCCCAATACTGGCCTTCATGTGATTAGTATCATTCGTCTTCCATCACCCTTCTTAACGGTCCTGCGTTTAGCTCCCCAAGGACCTGAAAGTACCTGAATGCAATACATACATCCACCCCCCGATTTCTCGGGAGTTAGCAAAATTCCACTATTTTGCTAGTGCAAGTATAAAGTGCAAATACGAAGCATACACAAGATATTGTAAAGATGTAATAATCTAGAATAATAAACGACTCAAACACCGCAAAAGACTACCCGAGATGTTTATTTGAGCAAGATAATTAAAAGCCACTAAGGCGTAATAAAACAAGTAAACAACTTATAAAGCGTTTTGAAGATCTCGGGATTTTTTAGAAGAATACATTTAGGATTAAAGAATACTTATCTTTTCAAAAATCACTTAGAGTCACATCTCAATGGTTTATTTTTTCAAAATACTAATCATCGAGATATTCAATCCCATCTTACCAATCATCGAGAGATTCAATCTCACATTACCAATTATCGAGATATTCAATCCCATATTATAAATCATCGAGATATTCAATCTCATCTTACCAATCATCGAGATATTCAATCTCATATTTCCAATCATTGAGATATTCAATCTCATATTACCAATCTTAAGATTAGTATTCCGGAATAACTAAATCTCATACCATACCTCGTGATTAACCATGGCTTCACACTATAAGATATGATCCCTCAGAGGACTCGAAGTCCCATCCCGGAGTGTTTAACCCAATATGTTCAATGGATCGCTCTATAAGCAATGACCCCTCAGAGGACTCGAGGTCCTATCCCGGAGTGAACATATAATCATACCAACATGATGTTCAATGGATCACAATAAAAGCAACAACCCCTCAGAGGACTCGAAGTCCCATCCCAGAGTGAACACGTGGATATACACATAAGGTTGTTCAATGGATCGCACTATAAGCAACGACCCCTCAGAGGACTCGAAGTCCCATTCGGAGTGAACATCTTATCAAGTACCATACTATACCTCATGATTAGCCGTGGATTCGCACTATAAGCTACGATCCCTCAGAGGACTCGAAGTTCCATTCCGTAGTGGTTAACAACCGCACCAGAAGCAACGGAACCCCCTGAGGACTCGTAAGTCCATCCCAAAGTGAATTTATACAATCATACACCATGAGGTGATATATACTTCTCGAACAACACCGAATAGTATCACCTCCTCACAAAGGAGTCTACAGACATTTCAACACAACATTACACACTCACCAAACGAGTAAGTATCTCAACATACAACCCTTGACAAGAGAAGAGAGTTATTATATCCACACAATACGATGACAATGTATTCCAATTCACAAGCACGACACAACATATCCCTAATACTCATTTGTTCCCAAAACACACACAAGGGTATTAATGAAGGACTCTTTTGAATATATATTACTTCTCTTGAAAGATCATGTTAAATACTCAAGTAACACACATAATCGATTACCAATATGTTATATCCATGGAACATAAAATGTATGGGCAAGATACTTGCCTCGATAATTGATACCGAAAACTCCGACGAACGCGGCTCGACCGAAAAATCTCGAACACCTATAACTTCCTAAAGACACAACAAAAATACGATCACAACAAGGATCGAGACCAATAACAACGGAAATCGGCCAAGATCACGAACCCTAATCGCCCTCGACTCACTCCCGCGGAGAAAGAAAAAATGAGGTGAAAATGAGAACAATAATCGGCTGTCCTGTTTATATACTGGACAGCTTAGCATGCGCAAATCACTCCAGATTAGCGTGCGCTATCGAATCAACGTCTGCCCAACAAGCACAGTTAGCGTGCGCTAATCACCAAGTATTAGCATGCGCTAACGAGTCCCAATTCCAGTCCAGTAGCTTCTGGACTGCCTCAACACTACCAGTTAGCATGCACTACCCCCCCCACGTAGCGTGCACTAGGGTTGTTCAAAAATATCTGATATCCGATGTCCGATACGAAATATCCGAAAATCCGAAGTTCCGGATATCTGAAAATTTGGATATCCGAAAATTCAGATATCCGAATTTTGGATATCCGGAACTTTGGATTCGGATATCGGATAGAACTTTTCAGAAAAATCGGATATTCGGATATCCGAAGTATCCGAAAAATACAAAAAAAATTATTTTTTTATATTTTAAATAATAGAAGGCATTTGGATATTCGGATATCCGATATCCGGATCCGAATATTTTTTTCGGATATAAGGATATGCGAATATAATTCATATTTTTGTCCGGATATCGGATATCAAAATCTACTATCCGAATTTTGGGATATCAAAATTTCGGATATCCGAAATTGGGATATCCGGTTTGAAAACTCTAGCGTGCGCTAATCGCTGCTGACTTAGCGCGCTATAGAGCGGCATAGCGTCTGCTACCGAACTCCCAGTCGAATGCAGTAACTTCTGGACTGTCTCGGCCTATCCAGGTAGCGTGCGCTACTCACGAATATTAGTGTGCACTATCACCAAGTATTAGCGCGCGCTAACTACAATCCTTAGCATGCGCTACGCCTACTACACAGGCATGCAGGACAGTTCCATAAACTCAACACAACATGGTACATCATATCGTACACAACATAGGGAATAAATTCCAAATAATCATCAACGGAACAAAATAATCGGTACAACCGACAAATAATTTAAAGCGACCGGAAACTTAAATCTCGGGTATTACATTCTACCCCACTAAAAGGAAGTTTCGTCCCGAAACATAAAACATAAAAAAAACAACACAAGGCAACCTTAGGCAACATATGTTACTGCTGCGATGCAGAGCCGATCTGGTCCGATTCGCTACGCCAGAGTGTTAACAAATGCAACAAACAACAATCACTATGGTTGATTACTCCGAACCCCGAGCCTAACACTGAACAAGTACGAAATTCCGATAGTCCAAAGGTTTGGAAGATTAATTACGAAGACAATTTCCCGAAACTTGAGGAAATTACGAAGTGGCCCAGACGCTCAAAAAGCACGATACGAGATCGAACAACAACTATCCAATAACAATTACAGAGTTCACACCTAAACTCAAGACATTAAACTTGTAAGAACTACAAGGCATTCATTCGCATAGGGCTCACGGAAAACGAACCAAACTCGGAATGGTCATAACGATAAACGGATTAATCCGAAACAATATCACCACTCGTCCGCACAACAAAAGCAAGAACAGAACAAGTTCAAAAAGTATCAATGAACATAAACGAGTCGATAACAAGCAACTGGCAGACTACACCTTTCAGGAACTTCTCAAAGTCGATCCTGATATCAGTGCTGGAGTCGGTGCCTCGAAAGACTCGGTAACCAATTCGGAAAACTGAACTCTGTTCCCCTCGGCATACTGAGCGGACACCCACTCAACACGATGAAACACAACATCGCGAGATAATATACCAAAGTGCCAACGCAGCACAACATATCAACATAAGGCAACAATTAGCAACACGATCAAAATATCCAATCTGGATAATTACTCGAATACAAAAATTACACTAGCAACAATTGAAACTTACGATCGTAACTAACTGATCACATAATCGTATCAACAGAAAATTAGCGACCATTATCGTTACAATTAGGGCCATAATATACCACATATGGTGGCCAATCATTTCACACTAGAACAACGGAGTTAGATATTCATGCAACAAAATTGTAGCATCTCCGGATTACTCTGGGACAACTTACAAATTTATCCGAATATAGGAGGGTAGAAAGAAATATAGCTTCCATTGCGCAACTCCGATGAACATCCATTCGGGATACAAGAAAATGGGCTCCAAGGATAATTATACCGAGAATAACCAATATAGTTAAATCATGGAGTAATTAAAAATGATCACGAAAATCATTCGTTTCATAAAATCTGCGAAAGAGGATATACCATAAAAATCATGACGATCACAAGGCACATAACAAAACTCTGAAGTTGTACTTCCAATATCCAGAAAACTTACGACCAATATCAATACAACCACGGCCGTAACAAACTACACATCGTTGTAGTGAACCATTGATAAAATTCTTTTTAAAACTCCACGAGGTATCTGTTTAGATAATATCCTTTGAAAATCTTTGAATTCGTATATTTTCCCGCAATCAAATTTGGAAATACTTTTGACACCTCGGGTCGTTTTACCAAAATCATGAAGCATACGTATTAACCATTTCACTATGAAAGCACTTGCAAAACAACATTCCGAAATACCAATTCCTTCGGAAACAACATCATCACAATTATCAACACATGGGGTAATGACATGTTACCGCTCAACATCATCATAATTAACAACAAAAGGTGGATCCCGTGGTCATGCTCTCTTGGCATCGACCCCTAGAGCTTTCACCGAACCATCCCCGGGTGGGAAATCACTCATACCGTACTAATCATTCCGACGGTTCCACACCCACGTCGGGATAACATCATAGAAACCACAAGCAAATCAAACCATGCCACCATAACATTCAGGTAAACAACAATAACTCTCCAACGAGAATGGTAACATGATAATATATCAAATCATTCGGTCTCACAAGCAATCGCTTAAGTTCCAACTCTAGCATATCGCCTTAAGCGATAAATCTATGAGTTTAAATTAAGAAAGATTTTTCCTCTTTCACTATTTACTTTCGAAAATAAAGATCACATTTTTTATTTAAATTAAAAATTTATATGGTGCGGAAGATTTTTAAAATCATATATTCGAGTTATTGTAAATTAAAACCGATAAGTGAAAATCATTTTCAAAATCCCTTCAAAAACGACAAGGGATTAACGAAGGTAACATTTCTCAAAATATCTCAAGACATTTCAAAAAAAAGTTCTCAAATACCGTCGCAAGGTTCTCATTTGAAAATACAAGGCCGGCTCGCCAAAATTCATACCACAGTTCAAAATTCACATAAAGCCGCCATTTGACCATTCCGTCAAAACCTTTTCCAAAACTGATCATCCGCAACATACATACATTTATTAACATTTAGTAAACCATTTTCAAAAACGCACGCAGTGGATATAATTATCAATAAGGACATGTTGGCTGTAAATAATAACAATTGGCCAAACACAATTGATTCACAAATATATGCCCATATGACAATCCCAGTCACTAGTTCAATAATCACAACTCACTAACGTTGAGTCCGGACGCATGTCGGACCGTCTATTTGAGTTATCAATCAACACTAACATCAATACGCTTATCGAAACACATCAATGTTTTAAGTTTTCACATCATACTACACCACTCGGTGTCAAATCCATCCATACATCCAACTCATTACACCAGTAATATACCACAAGTATCAAATAGGAATTCACAGGTCACACGAAGATGATGGTTACACCACAATACTAATCACAACCGACATCTCAAACGACGCATCGCGATACGATTCAGCGAGACAAAATCAGACAAGACAAGACTCAACAATACTCGACTTGACACGACAACCTAGGTTTCCACAACCTAAGCTCTGATACCATATCTTGTAACACCCCCATACCGTTCAGGAATATTACAGCGCCGCAAACCCTCTTTAAAAAGAATCTACTAGGCTAGATACCATAATCAAGAAAAATCACATCTAATGCCAACATGGCTAGAAATGATACAGTAAACCGATTTGGTCTTTCATCGATAACATACAGCTTAAACTTTATATACATCTCTATTTCAAAACGTATACCCGCACAGGAGTCAAAATACAAAAACACTCCCATGAGACGAGAGAACATTACAGCGGAAAGAATAGTACAATTCGACCAACGAATCCCAATACTGGCCTTCATGTGATTAGTATCATTCGTCTTCCATCACCCTTCTTAACGGTCCTGCGTTTAGCTCCCCAAGGACCTGAAAGTACCTGAATGCAATACATACATCCACCCCCCGATTTCTCGGGAGTTAGCAACATTCCACTATTTTGCTAGTGCAAGTATAAAGTGCAAATACGAAGCATACACAAGATATTGTAAAGATGTAATAATCTAGAATAATAAACGACTCAAACACCGCAAAAGACTACCCGAGATGTTTATTTGAGCAAGATAATTAAAAGCCACGGAAGGCAGTAATAAAACAAGTAAACAACTTATAAAGCGTTTTGAAGATCTCGGGATTTTTTAGAAGAATACATTTAGGATTAAAGAATACTTATCTTTTCAAAAATCACTTAGAGTCACATCTCAATGGTTTATTTTTCCAAAATACTAATCATCGAGATATTCAATCCCATCTTACCAATCATCGAGAGATTCAATCTCACATTACCAATTATCGAGATATTCAATCCCATATTATAAATCATCGAGATATTCAATCTCATCTTACCAATCATCGAGATATTCAATCTCATATTTCCAATCATTGAGATATTCAATCTCATATTACCAATCTTAAGATTAGTATTCCGGAATAACTAAATCTCATACCATACCTCGTGATTAACCGTGGATTCACACTATAAGATATGATCCCTCAGAGGACTCGAAGTCCCATCCCGTAGTGGTTAACCCAATATGTTCAATGGATCGCTCTATAAGCAATGACCCCTCAGAGGACTCGAGGTCTGTTGGGTACCAAATCGGATATTTGCGCCGTTTTATGCGGAAGCGAAAATAAATTGCGGAAAATAAATCACACAAGGATTTATAGAGGTTCGGCTATTAACGAAGCCTACGTCCTCTCTCGATGTATCTTTTTCCTTAGGCTTAAGATCAAAACCTCTACGCCTCTCTTCTATCGGTCGAGGGATTACCGTTACAAGCTCGTCTTCTATCGGTCCGAGTAAAACCGTTTTTCCTTTTCTATTGGATAAGGAATCAACCACTCTAGCTTTCTATGGGTACTAGATAAACCTCACTTAGATATCGATTGCGATTCTAACAATGCCGGATACTTGATCCTAATAACACCGAATCCAATCGTATCTTTTCTTTTACCTCTCGTGTATAATGTTGAATGTATAAACACTCAAACTAACAAAATAAGCTCAATATTACAACAACAATGTAAGTATATGATTCTCAGATGAATATCTCGTTTGCTTGAAGTTGTTGTACTCAAACAATACCATAGGAATGGTATTTATAGGCATTTTTCATAAACTAGCCGTTGCTGCCAGTTGTCTAGCTAGCGTGCGCTAGCTCTTCCATTATAGCGTGCGCTAACTCATTAGCGTGCACGTAGCGTGCGTTAGGCGTGCCCGATTTCGGTCCGGTAGCCGTTTCTTCTTTAGCGTACGTTATTCCTCCTTTCTTACGTACGTTATTTCACTTACTTAGCGTACGTTAACCATGATTGAGTAGCGTGCGTTAACGTAATATATCCGTTGCCTTTCCTTGTCAAACTATCCGTTTGATGCTTTGACTTTGACTTGCTTTTCCAACGTTCGGATTGACCAGATTCAAACATCTTAGCGTGCGCTAATCATGCTGTGTAGCGTGCGCTAATAATAGAGGGTAGCGTGCGCTAATAATAGAGTGTAGTGTGCGCTATCCATCTGCTGACTTCACTGCAGCTTACTTCGATACTAGGCTGGAAAGCAGCTGACTCCTCGTTAGCGTGCGCTAACATATGTCCCTTAGCGTGCGCTAATGCAGTCCAGATTGCAATTTTTGCGTCTTCGTCTGCTTCGCCGCTTTGCTTCGCCTCGATGTTGTTTTGTAGTTTAGCAACTTTAATCATCAAAACACAAATTAAATAATGTGTGGAATAAATATTCCAACAATCTCCCCCTTTTTGATGATTACAAAACAACCCTTGAATTGGATAATCTGTAAAAAATAATATCTGTATATTTGTACGAATCAAAGTTTTCGGCTTTGATCGTTTCGTTAGTTTCTCCATTTCTTTTCTTTTTGTTCTTTTTCGACTTCTTCATTTTTCAACTCCGTCGTTTTTCGTTTTTCAATTTTTTCCAACTCCCCCTATTTGTATGCTTTTCTTTTCTTTTCGACTTCTTCGATTTTTCTCATTTTTATCTCCTCTGCATCTTCTTCTCATTTTTATCATTTTTATCTCAATTCATATCTTTCTCCCCCTTTTTGTTTTCATCAAAAAGTAAAAAAATATAAAGGATACCAAATGAAATATAAATATGCATGATACCAATTTATGCATTAATAAGGGTATAAACTCCCCGATCTTATTATTTCCTTCTCCCCCTTTGTAAAATATCATTTGTCAAAATTTATTTTTGGGGATCCAACCGATAGTTGGTTTTTCTTTTGAAACATAGACGATGTTTGAAACGTTTGTTCCTTTAGGAACCCAAATCTTTTTAATTTTTATCGTCCGTTTTGGGCTTTTGCAATTTGAAATGTGATGCCCGATTTTTAAACACTTTTCGCAATGGGGTATATTGAAATTAACGGATTCGTTTTTCGAACGTGATTTGAATCCTAACCCCTCTTTATTTAGAGTATATTTTTGAACACATAACATTTGTTCAAATTTATCGTTGCCGCACGAGAATTTCTTTGTCAAAATTTTTAGTTCATCTTGAACTTTTAAAAGATCATTTTTAAAATATTTTCATTTTCAAGGCATTTCGAATGATCAATTTCGACAAATTTCCCTTTTTCAAGTATTTTGGAATTTTCAATTTCCAAAGTTTTATATTTAGACTTGAGGGATTTAATTTCATTTAAAGCATTTTGATAGTCCGTATGTAATAATTCGAATGCTTCAAAAGTTCGTCGTAAGAATTACTTACTTGGCTTTCGACGTCGCTATCGTCGAATGAACTCCGGCCATGAGCGCGAGATTATTTTGTTCAAGAAAATCTTCATCGGGATCTTCGTCGCTCCATGTTGCGATTAGAACCTCCTTTTGCTTTACTCGACAGTTCTTAGCAAAGTGGCCTGGTTTACCACATAATCGACAAGTGTTGTCGAATTTCTTAGGTTCGCCCGCTTGAATGTCCTTCTTTCTCCGGTTTAATAAGTGTTGGAACTTATTAATATTTTTGGCATAATATGCCATTTCTTCGTCACTTTCGTCCACCGGGGTTTCTTCTTTCTTCTTCGACATTTTAGCCTTGAAGGCTATCGACCTCTCCTTCGGTTTCGGTTTGGCATTTCGAGATTTTAGAACAATCTCGTAGTTGATAAGAGAACCAACGAGAGCACTAAAATCGAAAGTATTTAAATCTTTGGATTCCATTATTGCCGTAACCGTACCGTCCCATTCTCGAGGTAGTGATCGGAGAATTTTCTTTACTTTCTCACTACTCGAAAGTGGTTTTCCAAAACATGCCAATCCATTAGTGATGACCGAAAATCGGTCGAGCATAATCGAGATGGATTCGTCGTCCTTCATTTGGAATAATTCATAATCGTGAAGGAGCATGTTTATCTTCGTCTCCTTGACTTGAGACGTACCTTCGTGTGTTACCTCAAGCATTTTCCACATATCTTTGGCACTATCACACGATGATATCCGGTTGTGTTCTTCCGGATTTAAGGCACAATAAAGAAGTTGAGTTGCCTTACAATTGAAATGGTCGTTTTTCCAATCGGAGTCGTCATATTCTTCAAAATTTTTAAGCGTACCGTTGGAATTCATTGGGATTTTTGGACCGAGACAAATCACTTTCCAAAGTTCGATGTCGTAAGCTCGAATGAATATCGACATCTTCTTCTTCCAAGTCATGAAGTTCGCGCCATCAAAAAATGGTGGTCGGTTGAGAGCAAGGCCTTCGGCTGGAGAGATTTGAAACGCCATTGGATCTTTTCTCCTCGGATGTTAAGCCGTGTATTGGAGTAATGCTCCGATACCAATTGTTGGGTACCAAATCGGATATTTGCGCCGTTTTATGCGGAAGCGAAAATAAATTGCGGAAAATAAATCACACAAGGATTTATAGAGGTTCGGCTATTAACGAAGCCTACGTCCTCTCTCGATGTATCTTTTTCCTTAGGCTTAAGATCAAAACCTCTGCGCCTCTCTTCTATCGGTCGAGGGATTACCGTTACAAGCTCGTCTTCTATCGGTCCGAGTAAAACCGTTTTTCCTTTTCTATTGGATAAGGAATCAACCACTCTAGCTTTCTATGGGTACTAGACAAACCTCACTTAGATATCGATTGCGATTCTAACAATGCCGGATACTTGATCCTAATAACACCGAATCCAATCGTATCTTTTCTTTTACCTCTCGTGTATAATGTTGAATGTATAAACACTCAAACTAACAAAATAAGCTCAATATTACAACAACAATGTAAGTATATGATTCTCAGATGAATATCTCGTTTGCTTGAAGTTGTTGTACTCAAACAATACCATAGGAATGGTATTTATAGGCATTTTTCATAAACTAGCCGTTGCTGCCAGTTGTCTAGCTAGCGTGCGCTAGCTCTTCCATTATAGCGTGCGCTAACTCATTAGCGTGCATGTAGCGTGCGTTAGATCGTGCCCGATTTGAGTCCGGTAACCGTTTCTTCTTTAGCGTACGTTATTCCTCCTTTCTTACGTACGTTATTTCACTTACTTAGCGTACGTTAACCATGATTGAGTAGCGTGCGTTAACGTAATATATCCGTTGCCTTTCCTTGTCAAACTATCCGTTTGATGCTTTGACTTTGACTTGCTTTTCCAACGTTCGGATTGACCAGATTCAAACATCTTAGCGTGCGCTAATCATGCTGTGTAGCGTGCGCTAATAATAGAGGGTAGCGTGCGCTAATAATAGAGTGTAGCGTGCGCTATCCATCTGCTGACTTCACTGCAGCTTACTTCGATACTAGGCTGGAAAGCAGCTGACTCCTCGTTAGCGTGCGCTAACATATGTCCCTTAGCGTGCGCTAATGCAGTCCAGATTGCAATTTTTGCGTCTTCGTCTGCTTCGCCGTTTTGCTTCGCCTCGATGTTGTTTTGTAGTTTAGCAACTTTAATCATCAAAACACAAATTAAATAATGTGTGGAATAAATATTCCAACAAGGTCCTATCCCGGAGTGAACATATAATCATACCAACATGATGTTCAATGGATCACAATAAAAGCAACAACCCCTCAAAGGACTCGAAGTCCCATCCCAGAGTGAACACGTGGATATACACATAAGGTTGTTCAATGGATCGCACTATAAGCAACGACCCCTCAGAGGACTCGAAGTCCCATTCGGAGTGAACATCTTATCAAGTACCATACCATACCTCATGATTAGCCGTGGATTCGCACTATAAGCTACGATCCCTCAGAGGACTCGAAGTTCCATTCCGTAGTGGTTAACAACCGCACCAGAAGCAACGGAACCCCCTGAGGACTCGTAAGTCCATGCCAAAGTGAATTTATACAATCATACACCATGAGGTGATATATACTTCTCGAACAACACCGAATAGTATCACCTCCTCACAAAGGAGTCTACAGACATTTCAACACAACATTACACACTCACCAAACGAGTAAGTATCTCAACATACAACCCTTGACAAGAGAAGAGAGTTATTATATCCACACAATACGATGACAATGTATTCCAATTCACTAGCATGACACAACATATCCCTAATACTCATTTGTTCCCAAAACACACACAAGGGTATTAATGAAGGACTCTTTTGAATATATATTACTTCTCTTGAAAGATCATGTTAAATACTCAAGTAACACACATAATCGATTACCAATATGTTATATCCATGGAACATAAAATGTATGGGCAAGATACTTGCCTCAATAATTGATACCGAAAACTCCGACGAACGCGGCTCGACCGAAAAATCTCGAACACCTACAACTTCCTAAAGACACAACGAAAATACGATCACAACAAGGATCGAGACCAATAACAACGGAAATCGGCCAAGATCACGAACCCTAATCGCCCTCGACTCACTCCCGCGGAGAAAGAAAAAATGAGGTGAAAATGAGAACAATAATCGGCTGTCCTGTTTATATACTGGACAGCTTAGCATGCGCAAATCACTCCAGATTAGCGTGCGCTATCGAATCAACGTCTGCCCAACAAGCACAGTTAGCGTGCGCTAATCACCAAGTATTAGCATGCGCTAACGAGTCCTAATTCCAGTCCAGTAGCTTCTGGACTGCCTCAACACTACCAGTTAGCAGGCACTACCCCCCCCCCCCCCACGTAGCGTGCACTAGGGTTGTTCAAAAATATCTGATATCCGACGTCCGATACGAAATATCCGAAAATCCGAAGTTCCGGATATCTGAAAATTTGGATATCCGAAAATTCAGATATCCGAATTTTGGATATCCGGAACTTTGGATTCGGATATCGGATAGAACTTTTCAGAAAAATCGGATATTCGGATATCCGAAATATCCGAAAAATACAAAAAAAATTATTTTTTTATATTTTAAATAATAGAAGGCATTTGGATATTCGGATATCCGATATCCGGATCCGAATATTTTTTTCGGATATAAGGATATGCGAATATAATTCATATTTTTGTCCGGATATCGGATATCAAAATCTACTATCCGAATTTTGGGATATCCGAAATTTCAGATATCCGAAATTCGGGATATCCGGTTTTGAAAACTCCTAGCGTACGCTAACTGCTGCAGCTTAGCGCGCGCTATAGAGCGGCATAGCGTCCGCTACCGAACTCCCAGTCGAATGCAGTAACTTCTGGACTGTCTCGGCCTATCCAGGTAGCGTGCGCTACTCACGAATATTAGTGTGCACTATCACCAAGTATTAGCGCGCGCTAACTACAATCTTTAGCATGCGCTACGCCTACTACACAGGCATGCAGGACAGTTCCATAAACTCAACACAACATGGTACATCATATCGTACACAACATAGGGAATAAATTCCAAATAATCATCAACGGAACAAAATAATCGGTACAACCGACAAATAATTTAAAGCGACCGGAAACTTAAATCTCGGGTATTACATTCTACCCCACTAAAAGGAAGTTTCGTCCCGAAACATAAAACATAAAACAAACAACACAAGGCAACCTTAGGCAACATATGTTACCTGCTGCAGTACAGAGCCGATACAGTCCGATTCGCTACGCCAGAGTGTTAACAAATGCAACAAACAACAATCACTATGGTTGATTACTCCGAACCCCGAGTCTAACGCTGAACAAGTACGAAATTCCGATAGTCCAAAGGTTTGGAAGATTAATTACGAAGACAATTTCCCGAAACTTGAGGAAATTACGAAGTGGCCCAGACGCTCAAAAAGCACGATACGAGATCGAACAACAACGATCCAATAACAATTACAGAGTTCACACCTAAACTCAAGACATTAAACTTGTAAGAACTACAAGGCGTTCATTCGCATAGGGCTCACGGGAAACGAACCAAAATCGGAATGGTCATAACGATAAACGGATTAATCCGAAACAATATCACCACTCGTCCGCACAACAAAAGCAAGAACAGAACAAGTTCAAAAAGTATCAATGAACATAAACGAGTCGATAACAAGCAACTGGCAGACTACACCTTTCAGGAACTTCTCAGAGTCGATCCTGATATCGGTGCTGGAGTCGGTGCCTCGAAAGAATCGGTAACCAATTCAGAAAACTGAACTTTGTTCCCCTCGACATACTGAACGGACACCCACTCAACACAATGAAACACAACATCGCGAGATAATATACCAAAGTGCCAACGCATCACAACATATCAACATAAGGCAACAATTAGAAACACGATCAATATATCCAATCTGGATAATTACTCGAATACAAAAATTACACTGGCAACAATTGAAACTTACGATCGTAACTAACTGATCACATAATCGTATCAACGGAAAATTAGCGACCATTATCGTTACAATTAGGGCCATAATATACCACATATGGTGGCCAATCATTTCACACTAGAACAACGGAGTTAGATATTCACGCAACAAAATTGTAGCATCTCCGGATTACTCTGGGACAACTTTCAAATTTATCCGAATATAAGAGGGTAGAAAGAAATATAGCTTCCATTGCGCAACTCCGATGAACATCCATTCGGGATACAAGAAAATGGGCTCCAAGGATAATTATATCGAGAATAACCAATATAGTTAAATCATGGAGTAATTAAAAATGATCACGAAACTCATTCGTTTCATAAAATCTGAGAAATAGGATATATCATAAAAATCATGACGATCACAAGGCACATGAAAAAACTCTGAAGTTGTACTTCCAATATCAGGAAAACTTACGACCAATATCAATACAACCACGGCCGTAACAAACTACACATCGTTGTAGTGAACCATTGATAAAATTCTTTTTAAAACTCCACGAGGTATCCGTTTAGATAATATCCTTTGAAAATCTTTGAATTAGTATATTTTCCCGTAATCAAATTTGGAAATACTTTTGACACCTCGGGTCGTTTTACCAAAATCATACGTATTAACCATTTCACTATGAAAGCACTTGCAAAAGAACATTCCGAAATACCAATTCCTTCGGAAACAACATCATCACAATTATCAACACATAGGGTAATGACATGTTACCGCTCAACATCATCATAATTAACAACAAAAGGTGGATCCCGTGGTCATGCTCTCTTGGCATCGACCCCTAGAGCTTTCACCGAACCATCCCCGGGTGGGAAATCACTCATACCGTATTAATCATTCCGACGGATCCACACCCACGTCGGGATAACATCATAGAAACCACAAGCAAATCAAACCATACCACCATAACATTCAAGTAAACAACAATAACTCTCCAACGAGAATAGTAACATGACAATATATCAAATCATTCTGTCTCACAAGCAATCGCTTAAGTTCCAACTCTAGCATATCGCCTTAAGCGATAAATCCATTTTGAATGCATAATATTAATGCGATTAGCGTGCGTTAACCGACTTGATTTAGAAAATTTTCCAAGTTCGAATTCTAAGTTTAAATTAAGTAAGATTTTTCCTCTTTCACTATTTACTTTCGAAAATAAAGATCACATTTTTTATTTAAATTAAAAATTTATATGGTGCGGAAGATTTTTAAAATCATATATTCGAGTTATTGGAAATTAAAACCGATAAGTGAAAATCATTTTCAAAATCCATTCAAACATGACAAGGGATTAACGGCGGTAACATTTCTCAAAATATCTCAAGACACTTCAAAAAAAAGTTTTCAAATACCGTCGCAAGGTTCTCATTTGAAAATACAAGGCCGGCTCGCCAAAATTCATACCACAGTTCAAAATTCACATAAAGCCGCCATTTGACCATTCCGTCAAAAGCTTTTCCAAAACTGATCATCCGCAACATACATACATTTATTAACATTTAGTAAACCATTTTCAAAAACGCACGCAGTGGATATAATTATCAATAAAGACATGTTGGCTGTAAATAATAACAATTGGCCAAACACAATTGATTCACAAATATATGCCCATATGACAATCCCAGTCACTAGTTCAATAATCACAACTCACTAACGTCGAGTCCGAACGCATGTCGAACCGTCTATTTGAGTTATCAATCAACACCAACATCAATACGCTTATCGAAACACATCAATGTTTTAAGTTTTCACATCATACTACACCACTCGGTGTCAAATCCATCCATACATCCAACTCATTACACCAGTAATATACCACAAGTATCAAATAGGAATTCACAGGTCACACGAAGATGATGGTTGCACCACGATACTAATCACGACCGACATCTCAAACGACGCATCGCGATACGATTCAGCGAGACAAAATCCGACAAGACAAGACTCAACAATACTCGACTTGACACGACAGCCTAGGTTTCCACAACCTAAGCTCTGATACCATATCTTGTAACACCCCCATACCGTTCAGGAATATTACAGCGCCGCAAACCCTCTTTAAAAAGAATCTACTAGGCTAGATACCATAATCAAGAAAAATCACATCTAATGCCAACATGGCTAGAAATGAATCAGTAGACCGATTTGGTCTTTCATCGATAACATACAGCTTAAACTTTATATACATCTCTATTTCAAAACTTATACCCGCACAGGGGTCAAAATACAAAAACACTCCCATGAGACGAGAGAACATTACAGCGGAAAGAATAGTACAATTCGACCAACGAATCCCAATACTGGCCTTCATGTGATTAGTATCATTCGTCTTCCATCACCCTTCTTAACGGTCCTGCGTTTAGCTCCCCAAGGACCTGAAAGTACCTGAATGCAATACATACATCCACCCCCCGATTTCTCGGGAGTTAGCAAAATTCCACTATTTTGCTAGTGCAAGTATAAAGTGCAAATACGAAGCATACACAAGATATTGTAAAGATGTAATAATCTAGAATAATAAACGACTCAAACACCGCAAAAGACTACCCGAGATGTTTATTTGAGCAAGATAATTAAAAGCCACGGAAGGCAGTAATAAAACAAGTAAATAACTTATAAAGCGTTTTGAAGATCTCTGGAGTTTTTAGAAGAATACATTTAGGATTAAAGAATCCTTATTTTTTCAAAAATCACTTAGAGTCACATCTCAATGGTTTATTTTTCCAAAATACTAATCATCGAGATATTCAATCCCATCTTACCAATCATCGAGAGATTCAATCTCACATTACCAATTATCGAGATATTCAATCCCATATTATAAATTATCGAGATATTCAATCTCATCTTACCAATCATCGAGATATTCAATCTCATTTCCAATCATTGAGATATTCAATCTCATATTACCAATCTTAAGATTAGTATTCCGGAATAACTAAATCTCATACCATACCTCGTGATTAACCGTGGATTCACACTATAAGATATGATCCCTCAGAGGACTCGAAGTCCCATCCCAGAGTGGTTAACCCAATATGTTCAATGGATCGCTCTATAAGCAATGACCCCTCAGAGGACTCGAGGTCCTATCCCGGAGTGAACATATAATCATACCAACATGATGTTCAATGGATCACAATAAAAGCAACAACCCCTCAGAGGACTCGAAGTCCCATCCCAGAGTGAACACGTGGATATACACACAAGGTTGTTCAATGGATCGCACTATAAGCAACGACCCCTCAGAGGACTCGAAGTCCCATTCAGAGTGAACATCTTATCAAGTACCATACCATACCTCATGATTAGCCGTGGATTCGCACTATAAGCTACGATCCATCAGAGGACTCGAAGTTCCATCCCGTAGTGGTTAACAACCGCACTAGAAGCAACGGAACCCCCTAAGGACTCGTAAGTCCATCCCAAAGTGAATTTATACAATCATACACCATGAGGAGATATATACTTCTCGAACAACACCGAATAGTATCACCTCCTCACAAAGGAGTCTACAGACATTTCAACACAACATTACACACTCACCAAACGAGTAAGTATCTCAACATACAACCCTTGACAAGAGAAGAGAGTTATTATATCCACACAATACGATGACAATGTATTCCAATTCACAAGCATGACACAACATATCCCTAATGTAATACCCGGTTGTAATTCAGTCACTATCATTCAGTAATTTCTTTCGGTGATTGTCACTCAGTGGATTTTCACTCATTTATAATCATTCATCAATCATATTCATTCACCGTGTTCACCATTCGGAAAAACTTCGAGTTGTGTATCGTTATTGTTCATTGTTTCAACTTTCCTCATATGAGTTCGATTTGTTAGATCACCATTAATTTTTGGTAACTCAAAAAAATTCTAAATCTTTGCAATATTATAGAGCATCGAGTTAGCTTTCCAATGGTTCAAACGGTGAGTCAATCGGAGTCCGGACGAGAGAGTTATGGTCGTTTTAGCTCAACCGCTCACTTTTCAGTTGTTGGCGATCATCGCCGAACGAACTTCGGCCGTGTCGTCCGACACGGCCCGTGCCGTACTCGTCCGGATAATGCCGCGATGCGCCTCGGGACCCGGCCGTGTCGTGCAGCGCGGCCAGTCGCACCTTCCGGATAGGCGGGCAACTGCCCGGAGGCCGGCCGTGTGCGAGGACACGGTCGGAGTCAATGCCGGCGCCGCGGACGGGTCCATGTCGGTAGGCCCCTTCGCGCCGCGACCGTGTCATGCGGGACACGGTCGAGTCCCTGCCGCCGAGATGCGCGCGCGACCGTGTCGAGCGGGCACGGTCGAGTCTGCGCTGAGTCAACCCTATAAATTCATTTTTGAGCATTTTGAGCTCATTTCTCCCATTTTTTCCATCTTCTTCACCTGCAACCGAGAGAGAATAACTTGAGCGAGAGATTTCTTCATCAATTATCATATGAGTGTGAATAATTCATCACCTTCAATCATTTGGGAAGCTTGGATAGTCGTTTTTACACGTTTTCATCGGATCGAATTGGTTGGATCTTCAAGAGGTAATTCCTTCAACACTTTGGACTTCGATTTTGTGTTGAGATATGATGTTTTGGACGTTATAATCATGTTATATGAAGGGATATGTATATGATTATCAGTTTGTATAAGGATTCATTGGATTATTGAGGGATTATTCAAGAACACCTTGAATATCGAGTTGGAATTGGGGATTTTCGACTAATTGTTGTTATAATCACATTTTTGGATATTCATAACGGATTATTGACCGTATTGGAGATGTTTTGTTGGTTTGAAACACTTCTTGGGAATTTTGATATTGGTATATTGAGGTTTGATTGTAAACAATCGGAGTTTGGACGCAACGTGTTTGTTTTAATGCCTCAATGGACTTAGTTTTATCGTATCGACGTTTGGAATTCGTTATATTCGTGTTTAATTCGTGTATTGATCGGATTGTTGGTAATTGTATTGAATTAAGGTTGTTCGAGCGACCGATATCTCAATTAGGACGTTGTTCGTGGAAGGATAATTGTCATCGGTATTGTGTAAGTTAATTCTTACTCGGTTTAAAGGATACTCATTCCTTTTGTTGTTGATTGCTCATAATCATAATTCATTCATCATAATATTATTCATTTTGAGACTTGTAATTGTCGAATAATCATTTCATTCACGAGGAGCAGCGGTTCCAAATCATTTCACTGGGTTATCAATCACGTCACTATTACTTTCATATCGGTGAGTCATCTTGGCCTAGTCTAATTGTTATTCATTGATATTCATCATGGTCATTCTCGTTCACGTGACCTTCCGGGTTCATATTGCGTGGCCGGGTGTGGCTGTGTGGAATTTTTAGTCGGGCACACGATGGTCATGTATTGGGTTCACCGATACATCGGACCGTGCACACGGTAACGCTTACCTCCGTGAGACTAATTAGGTACAAGGACGGGTGTGTCCGGTCATTCGTCTTGTACACTTGCACAGAACATTACGGGCGTACTATGATACTCCTCTTCAAGAAATTCATAATTAAGAATATTTCATAACTTCATTTAATTCATGATTGTGTAATTTCAACTCTTGAGGATTGTTGTTCTTTGTAACTGACCCCGTTTGGGGATTTTGTTTTTCAGGTCATGGCAAGGCAAACGCACGGGAATAGCATGTTGATGTCGAGGAGTCCTAGTGATTCTAGTAGGGGGCCCCAAATCCTTTCAGTCATTCCTATTGTTGTCATTTATTTTCCAGCATGATTTTCATTTGAATACTCCGTTTCATTCGGTGTTGTGTATTTTATCTTCATATAAAATACACTAGTATTCGGTATTGTCTGGTGTGTTGTAACTAAACTCCTCATCGGAGTAATTATCGTTGTAATGTAGTTCGGTACTACATTTATCTTGTGTAATTCATTCATTTTCATTTGCACAGTGGGTCCTGGTTGGGGATCTACGGCCGTAATATCCGCCTAGTTTGGGGTGTTACGAGTTGGTATCGGAGCGTGGTTTTGAATACTACCCTCCAAGTCATGTCTTATTTGAAATCATCGTCATCGACTAGTATCATTGGACTTTCGCGTCACGTGTGACTGTGCAAATGCCGAGCCAATCGACCGGAAGAACCGTAAGGTTTCTAACGCCATGGTATAATTTCTGGCAATAGTCATTCATTCATCATTCATCAATTAACAATCCTCAAACATCATCATTCATTGTGATTAGGACGATCATGTTAACTCATTAATCACTTAATTCATTTCATTACGCAGTTACTAATCAGGACGATCACGTTAACTCATTAATTACTCAATTCATTTCATTACTCAGTTGTCAATCTGGAAGATCATATTATCAATCTTGTTAAGTTATTCAAGATAGTCATTTTAAGAATTTCATCAGATAATCATGTAACTTCAGTAAATCATTCATATAATCACTAAGTTAGAGCATGTATACTCATTTTCATCATCTCATGACATAATCATAACGTGTTAATCATGCGGGAAATATAATCATTATGCGACCTTTCTACTTCAGTATGGAGAGAACTGTCAGGAGATGCACGGGGAGAGGCCGCGGTGCGAACCGAAACCCGAGAAATAATCACTCGCTGCCGAGAAATCGTGCCCAGGACTCGGCTCGATCAGAAGATGTTCGGGTTGATCCACTCACTTTTATGCAGGCCATGATGACCCATGTGCAGTTGCTCAATCATCATTGCGCCACTCTGACCGGATTAATCGAGAGAACCCTCCCGTATGAGCCAGCTGCTAAGGAAAGTGCTGAACAACAACCTTCATTTGTCAGCAAGAAATCAACGAAGCGTAATCAATCCGAAGGCGGTCAGTCAACCTTCAAGAAGCCTCGTGTGAGTCCTATCGTTTCTGAGCGACCTCCTATGGCGCATAATCGTGCGGGATCTCAGTCACGAGCGGCCAATTCAGCCATCACCTGTTATAACTGTGGGGATCTTGGTCATGTCAGCACCAAGTGTCCGAGACAGTCTGTCACGTGCTATAATTGTGGGAATGTTGGACATAAGGCCCGTTTTTGCCGAAAGGACTCCAAGTCGGCTCCGTCGGCATCCCAAGCCCGAAGCAACCAGCGTTTGAAATCGATCGCTTTGTCATCGCTGTTTAAGATAATGGAAGCAAATAGAGTTGGAGCTCGTATTTATCAGACGGGAGCGTCCGGTTCGGGGACCGGCAAGTCCCAGATTCATATGATGAGGAGGATCGACGATCCGGTGGCCCGAATGATTTCAGGTATACTCGTAATTTTATTTCAACTTGTGTGTACCTTTGATTCTGGTACACCGCATTCATTCATTTTCGAATCATGCTTGAATAGACTTATTTCGGGATAGTCCTATTGCTTGTGGACATCATACCATCGGTATACCTGACGATGGAAGAATTTTCAGAATCATACCTAAGTAAGCTTAGTAACCGCGATTGGTTGGTGGACCTAATCGTGGTGAATTTATCTTAGGACGATGTAATTTCGGTATTAGTTGGTTTAACCGTCTTGATACTATCCTCAGTGATTGTTAGCGTTTGGTCGCTATCTTTCCGTCGTTTGTTGTCGAATGTATGCTTCAGGGAAGTAATCCCCGTTGTTCCAATAGAATTTCTATTATGGCGGAAGCAGAGAAATTCCGCAATCGAACTATTCAATCATTCATTGTATCATTTCCACCGATTGGCCTTTCTAAGACAATCGAGTCATTCAATCATTCATTGTATCATTTTCATCGATTGGCTTTTCTAGGGCAATCGAGTTATTCAATCATTCCTAGTATCATTTTCATCGATTGACCTTTCTAGGGCAATCGAGTTATTCAATCATTCATTTCATCATTTCCATCGATTGGCCTTTCTAAAGCAATCGAGTTGTTCAATCATTATTGGTATCTCTTTTTATCGATTGACCATTCTAAGACAATTGAAATGTTCAATCATTCGTGGTATCATTGTCATCGATTGACGATGTATGTCCAGACGAGTTATCTGGTTGCCTTCACATAGAGTAAGGGAATTCAGGAGTGAGTTGGAGCCGGTACGTCCGCTTTATCGAAGGCACCGTATCGGATGGCCCCGACCAGAATGCAGGAGTTGAAGATTCAACTTGAGGAATAGTTCGAGGAAGGTCATCTTCGACCGATTGCGTCCCCGTGAGGAGCACCAGTGTGATCTGTCAAGGAGAAGGATGGCTCGTCTCGTGTGTGTATTAATTACCAGGAGTTGAACAGGGTGATGATCAAGAGTAGTATCCTTTACCTCGTATTGATGATCTTTTAGATCAACTTCAGGGAGCTTCAGTATTTTCCAGGATCGACTTAAGATCTGGATATCACCAGTTGCGGATTCGAGAGTCGGATATCGCGAGGACAGCGTTTCATACACGCTATGGTCATTATGAGTTCGTAGTTATGCCGTTCGGGCTAACTATTACACCTGTGGTATTCATGGGGTTAATGAATCGGGTTTTCATCGACTTTTTGGATCAGTTTGTTGTTGTCTTCATCGACGACATTTTGATTTATTCTCGTAGCCGAGAGGAACACGAGGTTCATCTTCATCAGGTTCTCGACGTGTTGAGACGAGAACAACTATATGGAAAGTTTTCCAAATGTGAGTTCTGGAGGTCCGAAGTGACTTTCTCGGGCATGTAATTTCATCTGACAGAGTTCGTGTCGACCCTCAGGAGACGGAGACTATCCGAGATTAGCAACCTCCGAAAGATATTAATTAAATCCGATGTTTCCTCGGATTAGCTGGTTAATTATCCAACCCACGACCTGGAACTAGCAGCCGTGGTGTTCGCTTTGAAAATTTGGCGTCGTTACCTTTATGGCGTCACCTTTCAGTTATTCACCAATCACAAGAGTTGAAGGACATATTTACTCACAAGGAGTTATATATGCGACAGAGGCGGTGGTTGGAACTAATCAAAGATTTTGATATCGAGATCCTTTACCACCGGACAAGGCGAACGTTGTCGCCGACGCTTTGAGTCGTAAGTCCGTTCAAGAGCAAATGCTTGCTCGTTTAACAGTCAGAAGGAGCTTCAGCAGGAATTCCTTAGACCCGAGATCGAAGTCTGGCTTCAGCGAATTCAGGGACAGCTTTGTATGTTAGAGATTTCATCGTCACTTGAGGAGGTAATCAGAGAGAATCAGAGTTCATACCCTTCATTGTTGCGCATACGTGAAGATGTGGCTCAGGGGAAAGCCCCTGGATTCGTGATCCACGAGGGTGGACTTTTGAGATTTAAGAATCGGATGTGTGTACCGGAGAATGATGAGTTGAAAAACTCGATTTTGAGAGAAGCTCATGCTACCCCTTATTCTGTTCATCCGGGGTCCAGCAAGATGTACAAGGACTTGAAACAAAATTACTGGTGGAGTAATATGAAGCGAGAAGTCGCGGAATTTGTTTCGAGATGCTTAACTTGCCAACAAGTCAAGATTGAACATCAGCGACCGGCGAGTATGCTGATACCGCTCCCTATTCCAGAATGGAAGTGGGAAGACATTTCTATGGAATTCATCACGAATTGCCGACGAGTCGTCGTGGCATAAATACGATCTGAGTGATCGCGGACTGCTTTACTAATTTAGCTCATTTCCTTGAAATCAAGGATATGTGGAGTCCCAAGAGACTGGCCCAGTTGTTCATCAAGGAGATAGTGAGACTGCACGGTACTCCTAAGAGTATCGTTTCCGATCGTGACGGACGATTTGTGTCTCATTTTTGGAAATCAGTTCATCGTGCTATGGGAACTCAGCTTAATCTCAGTACTGCCTTTCATCCTCAGTCCGACGGACAATCAGAGAGGACTATTCAGACATTAGAAGACATGTTGAGAGCTTGCGTCCTCGATTGGAAGGACGATTGGGAAGCCCAACTACCGTTGATCGAGTTCACGTATAATAATAGTTGGCATGCTTCCATTAAGATGGCACCTTACGAGGCCTTGTACGGTCGTCTTTGTCGATCTCCTTTGTGTTAGGATGACTTGTCAGAATCAATCGGCACCGAGCCCGATATACTTATAGCCGTCCGGGAGAAGGTAGCTATGATCAAGAGTCGTATGTTGACAGCTCAGAGTCGACAGAAATCGTATGCGGACAATCGTCGTCGACCACTAGAGTTCGAGACGGGTGACCATGTTTTGGTCAAGGTATCCCCGAGTCGAAGTATTTTTTTTCGGAAAACGGGGGAAGTTGAGCCCAAGATTCATTGGACCGTTTGAAATTTTGGATCGAGTAGGCGAGTTAGCTTATCGATTGGCTTTACCTCCGGCTTTGAGCAGGATTCATAATGTGTTTCACGTCTCTCAGTTGCAGAAGTATGTTGCCGACCCGAGTCACATACTTCAGTTCGACGAAATCGAGATCGCGGATGATCATTCGTACGAGGAGCGTCCTGTACAAGTGTTAGAGCGGCGAATCAAACAGTTGAAGAATAAGTCGATTCCTTTGGTCAAGATTCAGTGGTCTAGACACGGAGTCGAAGAGGCTACTTGGGAAACTGAGGATAGTATGCGGGAGAGTTATCCCGAGTTGTTTGACCCTTAGTTTCGGGGACGAAACTCTTTTAAGGGGGGGTGTATGTAATACCCGGTTGTAATTCAGTCACTATCATTCAGTAATTTCATTCGGTGATTGTCACTCAGTGGATTTTCACTCATTTATAATCATTCATCAATCATATTCATTCACCGTGTTCACCATTCGGAAAAACTTCGAGTTGTGTATCGTTATTGTTCATTGTTTCAACTTTCCTCATATGAGTTCGACTTTGTTAGATCACCATTAATTTTTGGTAACTCAAAAAAATTCTAAATCTTTGCAATATTATAGAGCATCGAGTTAGCTTTCCAATGGTTCAAACGGTGAGTCAATCGGAGTCCGGACGAGAGAGTTATGGTCGTTTTAGCTCAACCGCTCACTTTTCAGTTGTTGGCCGATCACTGCCGAACGAACTCGGCCGTGTCGTCCGACACGGCCCGTGCCGTACTCGTCCGACACGGCCCGTGCCGTACTCGTCCGGATAATGCCGCAGTTGTTCGCCTCGGGACCCGGCCGTGTCGCAGCGCGGCAGTCGCACTCTTCCGGATAGGCCGTAACGTCGCCGGAGGCCCGGCCGTGTGCCGTGGACACGGTCGAGTCAATGCCGGCGCCGCGACGGGGTCATTGTCGGTAGGCCTTCGCGCCGCGACCGTGTCATGCGGGACACGGCCGAGTCCCTGCCCGAGATGCGCGCCGCGACCGTGTCGGGCGGGCACGGTCGAGTCCGGCGAGTCAACCCTATAAATTCATTTTTGAGCATTTTGAGCTCATTTCTCCCATTTTTCCATCTTCTTCACCTCGCAACCGAGAGAGAATAACTTGAGGGAGAGATTTCTTCATCAATTATCATTTGAGTGTGTATTTTCATCACCTTCAATCATTTGGGAAGCTTGGATAGTCGTTTTTACACGTTTTCATCGGATCGAATTGGTTGGATCTTCAAGAGGTAATTCCTTCAACACTTTGGACTTCGATTTTGTGTTGAGATATGATGTTTTGGACGTTATAATCATGTTATATGAAGGGATATGTATATGATTATGAGTTTGTATAAGGATTCATTGGATTATTGAGGGATTATTCAAGAACACCTTGAATATCGAGTTGGAATTGGGGATTTTCGACTAATTGTTGTTATAATCACATTTTGGATATTCATAACGGATTATTGATCGTATTGGAGATGTTTTGTTGGTTTGAAACACTTCTTGGGAATTTTGATATTGGTATATTGAGGTTTGATTGTAAACAATCGGAGTTTGACGCAACGTGTTTGTTTTAATGCCTCAATGGACTTAGTTTTATCGTATCGACGTTTGGAATTCGTTATATTCGTGTTTAATTCGTGTATTGATCGGATTGTTGGTAATTGTATTGAATTAAGGTTGTTCGAGCGACCGATATCTCAATTAGGACGTTGTTCGTGGAAGGATAATTGTCATCGGTATTGTGTAAGTTAATTCTTACTCGGTTAAAAGGATACTCATTCCTTTTGTTGTTGATTGCTCATAATCATAATTCATTCATCATAATATTATTCATTTTGAGACTTGTAATTGTCGAATAATCATTTCATTCACGAGGAACGACGGTTCCAAATCATTTCACTGGGTTATCAATCACGTCACTATTACTTTCATATCGGTGAGTCATCTTGGCCTAGTCTAATTGTTATTCATTGATATTCATCATGGTCATTCTCGTTCATGTGACCTTCCGGGTTCATATTGCGTGGCCGGGTGTGGCTGTGTGGAATTTTTAGTCGGGCACACGATGGTCATGTATTGGGTTCACCGATACATCGGACCGTGCACACGGTAACGCTTACCTCCGTGAGACTAATTAGGTACAAGGACGGGTGTGTCCGGTCATTCGTCTTGTACACTTGCACAGAACATTACGGGCGTACTATGATACTCCTCTTCAGCGAAATTCATAATTAAGAATATTTCATAACTTCAGTTAATTCATGATTGTGTAATTTCAACTCTTGAGGATTGTTGTTCTTTGTAACTGACCCCGTTTGGGGATTTTGTTTTTCAGGTCATGGCAAGGCAAACGCACGGGAATAGCATGTTGATGTCGAGGAGTCCTAGTGATACTAGTAGGGGGCCCCAAATCCTTTCAGTCATTCCTATTGTTGTCATTTATTTTCCGCTGCAGATTTTCATTTGAATACTCCGTTTCATTCAGTGTTGTGTATTTTATCTTCATATAAAATACACTAGTATTCGGTATTGTCCTGGTGTGTTGTAACTAAACTCCTCATCGGAGTAATTATCGTTGTAATGTAGTTCGGTACTACATTTATCTTGTGTAATTCATTCATTTTCATTTGCCTGGTGGGTCCCAGTTGGGGATCTACGGCACTGTAATATCCGCCTAGTTTGGGGTGTTACACCTAATACTCATTTGTTCCCAAAACACACACAAGGGTATTAATGAAGGACTCTTTTGAATATATATTACTTCTCTTGAAAGTTCATGTTAAATACTCAAGTAACACACATAATCGATTACCAATATGTTATATCCATGGAACATAAAATGTATGGGCAAGATACTTGCCTCGATAATTGATACCGAAAACTCCGACGAACGCGGCTCGACCGAAAAATCTCGAACACCTACAACTTCCTAAAGACACAACGAAAATACGATCACAACAAGGATCGAGACCAATAACAACGGAAATCGGCCAAGATCACGAACCCTAATCGCCCTCGACTCACTCCCGCGGAGAAAGAAAAAATGAGGTGAAAATGAGAACAATAATCGGCTGTCCTGTTTATATACTGGACACCTTAGCATGCGCAAATCACTCCAGATTAGCGTACGCTATCGAATCAACGTCTGCCCAACAAGCACAGTTAGCGTGCGCTAATCACCAAGTATTATCATGCGCTAACGAGTCCCAATTCCAGTCCAATAGCTTCTGGACTGCCTCAACACTACCAGTTAGCATGCACTACCCCCCCCCCCCGTAGCGTGCACTAGGGGTGTTCAAAAATATCTGATATCCGATGTTCGATACGAAATATCCGAAAATCCGAAGTTCCGGATATCTGAAAATTTGGATATCCGAAAATTCAGATATCCGAATTTTGGATATCTGGAACTTTGGATTCGGATATCGGATAGAACTTTTCAGAAAAATCGGATATTCGGATATCCAAAATATCCGAAAAATACAAAAAAATTTATTTTTTTATATTTTAAATAATAGAAGGCATTTGGATATTCGGATATCCGATATCCGGATCCGAATATTTTTTTTCGGATATAAGGATATGCGAATATAATTCATATTTTTGTCCGGATATCGGATATCAAAATCTACTATCCGAATTTTGGGATATTCGAAATTTCGGATATCCGAAATTCGGGATATCCGGTTTTGAAAACTCCTAGCGTGCGCTAACTGCTGCAGCTTAGCGCGCGCTATAGAGCGGCATAGCGTGCGCTACCGAACTCCCAGTCGAATGCAGTAACTTATGGACTGTCTCGGCCTATCCAGGTAGCGTGCGCTACTCACGAATATTAGTGTGCACTATCACCAAGTATTAGCGCGCGCTAACTACAATCCTTAGCATGCGCTACGCCTACTACACAGGCATGCAGGACAGTTCCATAAACTCAACACAACATGGTACATCATATCGTACACAACATAGGGAATAAATTCCAAATAATCATCAACGGAACAAAATAATCGGTACAACCGACAAATAATTTAAAGAGACCGGAAACTTAAATCTCGGGTATTACATTCTACCCCACTAAAAGGAAGTTTCATCCCGAAACATAAAACATAAAACAAACAACGCAAGGCAACCTTAGGCAACATATGTTACCTGCTGCAGTACAGAGCCGATACAGTCCGATTCGCTACGCCAGAGTGTTAACAAATGCAACAAACAACAATCACTATAGTTGATTACTCCGAACCCCGAGTCTAACGCTGAACAAGTATGAAATTCCGATAGTCCAAAGGTTTGGAAGATTAATTACGAAGACAATTTCCCGAAACTTGAAGAAATTACGAAGTGGCCCAGACGCTCAAAAAGCACGATACGAGATCGAACAACAACGATCCAATAACAAATACAGAGTTCACACCTAAACTCAAGACATTAAACTTGTAAGAACTACAAGGCGTTCATTCGCATAGGGCTCACGGGAAACGAACCGAACTCGGAATGGTCATAACGATAAACGGATTAATCCGAAACAATATCACCACTCGTCCGCACAACAAAAGCAAGAACAGAACAAGTTCAAAAAGTATCAATGAACATAAACGAGTCGATAACAAGCAACTGGCAGACTACACCTTTCAGGAACTTCTCAGAGTCGATCCCGATATCGGTGCTGGAGTCGGTGCCTCGAAAGACTCGGTAACCAATTCGGAAAACTGAACTCTGTTCCCCTCGGCATACTGAGCGGACACCCACTCAACACGATGAAACACAACATCGCAAGATAATATACCAAAGTTCCAACGCAGCACAACATATCAACATAAGGCAACAATTAGCAACACGATCAAAATATCCAATCTGGATAATTACTCGAATACAAAAATTACACTGGCAACAATTGAAACTTACGATCGTAACTAACTGATCACATAATCGTATCAACAGAAAATTAGCGACCATTATCGTTACAATTAGGGCCATAATATACCACATATGGTGGCCAATCATTTCACACTAGAACAACGGAGTTAGATATTCACGCAACAAAATTGTAGCATCTCCGGATTACTCTGGGACAACTTTCAAATTTATCCAAATATAGGAGGGTAGAAAGAAATATAGCTTCCATTGCGCAACTCCGATGAACATCCATTCGGGATACAAGAAAATGGGCTCCAAGGATAATTATATTGAGAATAACCAATATAGTTAAATCATGGAGTAATTAAAAATGATCACGAAACTCATTCGTTTCATAAAATCTGAGAAAGAGGATATATCATAAAAATCATGACGATCACAAGGCACATAACAAAACTCTGAAGTTGTACTTCCAATATCAGGAAAACTTACGACCAATATCAATACAACCACGGTCGTAACAAACTACACATCGTTGTAGTGAACCATTGATAAAATTCTTTTTAAAACTCCACGAGGTATCCGTTTAGATAATATCCTTTGAAAATCTTTGAATTAGTATATTTTCCCGTAATCAAATTTGGTAATACTTTTGACACCTCGGGTCGTTTTACCAAAATCATGAAGCATACGTATTAACCATTTCACTATGAAAGCACTTGCAAAAGAACATTCCGAAATACCAATTCCTTCGGAAACAACATCATCACAATTATCAACACATAGGGTAATGACATGTTACCGCTCAACATCATCATTATTAACAACAAAAGGTGGATCCCGTGGTCATGCTCTCTTGGCATCGACCCCTAGAGCTTTCACCGAACCATCCCCGGGTGGGAAATCACTCATACCGTATTAATCATTCCGACGGATCCACACCCACGTCGGGATAACATCATAGAAACCACAAGCAAATCAAACCATGCCACCATAACATTCAGGTAAACAACAATAACTCTCCAACGAGAATGGTAACATGACAATATATCAAATCATTCGGTCTCACAAGCAATCGCTTAAGTTCCAACTCTAGCATATCGCCTTAAGCGATAAATCCATTTTGAATGCATACTATTAATGCGATTAGCGTGCGTTAACCGACTTGATTTAGAAAATTTTCCAAGTTCGAATTCTGAGTTTAAATTAAGTAAGATTTTTCCTATTTCACTATTTACTTTCGAAAATAAAGATCACATTTTTTATTTAAATTAAAAATTTATATGGTGCGGAAGATTTTTAAAATCATATATTCGAGTTATTGGAAATTAAAACCGATAAGTGAAAATCATTTTCAAAATCCCTTCAAACATGACAAGGGATTAACGGCGGTAACATTTCTCAAAATATCTCAAGACACTTCAAAAAAAATTCTCAAATACCGTCGCAAGGTTCTCATTTGAAAATACAAGGCCGGCTCGCCAAAATTCATACCACAGTTCAAAATTCACATAAAGCCGCCATTTGACCATTCCGTCAAAAGCTTTTCCAAAACTGATCATCCGCAACATACATACATTTATTAACATTTAGTAAACCATTTTCAAAAACGCACGCAGTGGATATAATTATCAATAAATACATGTTGGCTGTAAATAATAACAATTGGCCAAACACAATTGATTCACAAATATATGCCCATATGACAATCCCAGTCACTAGTTCAATAATCACAACTCACTAACGTCGAGTCCGAACGCATGTCGAACCGTCTATTTGAGTTATCAATCAACACCAACATCAATACACTTATCGAAACACATCAATGTTTTAAGTTTTCACATCATACTACACCACTCGGTGTCAAATCCATCCATACATCCAACTCATTACATCAGTAATATACCACAAGTATCAAATAGGAATTCACAGGTCACACGAAGATGATGGTTGCACCACGATACTAATCACGACCGACATCTCAAACGACGCATCACGATACGATTCAGCGAGACAAAATCCGACAAGACAAGACTCAACAATACTCGACTTGACACGACAGCCTAGGTTTCCACAACCTAAGCTCTGATACCATATCTTGTAACACCCCCATACCGTTCAGGAATATTACAGCGCCGCAAACCATCTTTAAAAAGAATCTACTAGGCTAGATACCACAATCAAGAAAAATCACATCTAATGCCAACATGGCTAGAAATGAATCAGTAGACCGATTTGGTCTTTCATCGATAACATACACCTTAAACTTTATATACATCTCTATTTCAAAACTTATACCCGCACAGGGGTCAAAATACAAAAACACTCCCATGAGACGAGAGAACATTACAGCGGAAAGAATAGTACAATTCGACCAACGAATCCCAATACTGGCCTTCATGTGATTAGTATCATTCGTCTTCCATCACCCTTCTCAACGGTCCTGCGTTTAGCTCCCCAAGGACCTGAAAGTACCTGAATGCAATACATACATCCACCCCCCGATTTCTTGGGAGTTAGCAAAATTCCACTATTTTGCTAGTGCAAGTATAAAGTGCAAATACGAAGCATACACAAGATATTGTAAAGAATAATCTAGAATAATAAACGACTCAAACACCGCAAAATACTATCCGAGATGTTTATTTGAGCAAGATAATTAAAAGCCACGGAAGGTAGTAATAAAACAAGTAAACAACTTATAAAGCGTTTTGAAGATCTCTGGAGTTTTTAGAAGAATACATTTAGGATTAAAGAATCCTTATCTTTTCAAAAATCACTTAGAGTCACATCTCAATGGTTTATTTTTCCAAAATACTAATCATCGAGATATTCAATCCCATCTTACCAATCATCGAGAGATTCAATCTCACATTACCAATTATCGAGATATTCAATCCCATATTATAAATCATCGAGATATTCAATCTCATCTTACCAATCATCGAGATATTCAATCTCATATTTCCAATCATTGAGATATTCAATCTCATATTACCAATCTTAAGATTAGTATTCCGGAATAACTAAATCTCATACCATACCTCGTGATTAACCGTGGATTCACACTATAAGATATGATCCCTCAGAGGACTCGAAGTCCCATCCCGGAGTGGTTAACCCAATATGTTCAATGGATCGCTCTATAAGCAATGACCCCTCAGAGGACTCGAGGTCCTATCCCGGAGTGAACATATAATCATACCAACATGATGTTCAATGGATCACAATAAAAGCAACAACCCCTCAGAGGACTCGAAGTCCCATCCCAGAGTGAACACGTGGATATACACATAAGGTTGTTCAATGGATCGCACTATAAGCAACGCCCCTCAGAGGACTCGAAGTCCCATTCGGAGTGAACATCTTATCAAGTACCATACCATACCTCATGATTAGCCGTGGATTCGCACTATAAGCAACTATCCCTCAGAGGACTCGAAGTTCCATCCCGTAGTGGTTAACAACCGCACTAGAAGCAACGGAACCCCCTGAGGACTCGTAAGTCCATCCCAAAATGAATTTATACAATCATACACCATGAGGTGATATATACTTCTCGAACAACACCGAATAGTATCACCTCCTCACAAAGGAGTCTACAGACATTTCAACACAACATTACACACTCACCAAACGAGTAAGTATCTCAACATACAACCCTTGACAAGAGAAGAGAGTTATTATATCCACACAATACGATGACAATGTATTCCAATTCACAAGCACGACACAACATATCCCTAATACTCATTTGTTCCCAAAACACACACAAGGGTATTAATGAAGCACTCTTTTGAATATATATTACTTCTCTTGAAAGTTCATGTTAAATACTCAAGTAACACACATAATCGATTACCAATATGTTATATCCATGGAACATAAAATGTATGGGCAAGATACTTGCCTCGATAATTGATACCGAAAACTCCGACGAACGCGGCTCGACCGAAAAATCTCGAACACCTACAACTTCCTAAAGACACAACAAAAATACGATCACAACAAGGATCAAGACCAATAACAACGGAAATCGACCAAGATCACGAACCGTAATCGCCCTCGACTCACTCCCGCGGAGAAAGAAAAAATGAGGTGAAAATGAGAACAATAATCGGCTGTCCTGTTTATATACTGGACAGCTTAGCATGCGCAAATCACTCCAGATTAGCGTGCGCTATCGAATCAACGTCTGCCCAACAAGCACAGTTAGCGTGCGCTAATCACCAAGTATTAGCATGCGCTAACGAGTCCCAATTCCAGTCCAGTAGCTTCTGGACTGCCTCAACACTACCAGTTAGCATGCACTACCCCCCCCCCCTCACGTAGCGTGCACTAGGGGTGTTCAAAAATATCTGATATCCGATGTCCGATACGAAATATCCAAAAATCCGAAGTTCCGGATATCTGAAAATTTGGATATCCGAAAATTCAGATATCCGAATTTTGGATATCCGGAACTTTGGATTCGGATATCGGATAGAAACTTTCAGAAAAATCGGATATTCGGATATCCAAAATATCCGAAAAAATACAAAAAAATTTATTTTTTTATATTTTAAATAATAGAAGGCATTTGGATATTTGGACATCCGATATCCGGATCCGAATATTTTTTTCGGATATAAGGATATGCGAATATAATTCATATTTTTGTCCGGATATCGGATATCAAAATCTACTATCCGAATTTTGGGATATCCGAAATTCGGGATATCCGGTTTTGAAAACTCCTAGCGTGCGCTAACTGCTGCAGCTTAGCGCGCGCTATAGAGCGGCATAGCGTGCGCTACCGAACTCCCAGTCGAATGCAGTAACTTCTGGACTGTCTCGGCCTATCCAGGTAGCGTGCGCTACTCACGAATATTAGTGTGCACTATCACCAAGTATTAGCGCGCGCTAACTACAATCCTTAGCATGCGCTACGCCTACTACACAGGCATGCAGGACAGTTCCATAAACTCAACACAACATGGTACATCATATCGTACACAACATAGGGAATAAATTCCAAATAAACATCAACGGAACAAAATAATCGGTACAACCGACAAATAATTTAAAGAGACCGGAAACTTAAATCTCGGGTATTACATTCTACCCCACTAAAAGGAAGTTTCATCCCGAAACATAAAACATAAAACAAACAACGCAAGGCAACCTTAGGCAACATATGTTACCTGCTGCAGTACAGAGCCGATACAGTCCGATTCGCTACGCCAGAGTGTTAACAAATGCAACAAACAACAATCACTATGGTTGATTACTCCGAACCCCGAGTCTAACGCTGAACAAGTACGAAATTCCGATAGTCCAAAGGTTTGGAAGATTAATTACGAAGACAATTTCCCGAAACTTGAGGAAATTAGGAAGTAGCCCAGATGCTCAAAAAGCACGATACGAGATCGAACAACAATGATCCAATAACAATTACAGAGTTCACACCTAAACTCAAGACATTAAACTTGTAAGAACTACAAGGCGTTCATTCGCATAGGGCTCACGGGAAACGAACCGAACTCGGAATGGTCATAACGATAAACGGATTAATCAGAAATAATATCACCACTCGTCCGCACAACAAAAGCAAGAACAGAACAAGTTCAAAAAGTATCAATGAACATAAACGAGTCGATAACAAGCAACTGGCAGACTACACCTTTCAGGAACTTCTCAGAGTCGATCCTGATATCGGTGCTGGAGTCGGTGCCTCGAAAGACTCGGTAACCAATTCGGAAAACTGAACTCTGTTCCCCTCGGCATACTGAGCGGACACCCACTCAACACGATGAAACACAACATCGCGAGATAATATACCAAAGTGCCAACGCAGCACAACATATCAACATAAGGCAACAATTAGCAACACGATCAAAATATCCAATCTGTATAATTACTCGAATACAAAAATTACACTGGCAACAATTGAAACTTACGATCATAACTAACTGATCACATAATCGTATCAACAGAAAATTAGCGACCATTATCGTTACAATTAGGGCCATAATATACCACATATGGTGGCCAATCATTTCACACTAGAACAACGGAGTTAGATATTCACGCAACAAAATTGTAGCATCTCCGGATTACTCTGGGACAACTTTCAAATTTATCCGAATATAGGAGGGTAGAAAGAAATATAGCTTCCATTGCGCAACTCCGATGAAGATCCATTCGGGATACAAGAAAATGGGCTCCAAGGATAATTATACCGAGAATAACCAATATAGTTAAATCATGGAGTAATTAAAAATGATCACGAAACTCATTCGTTTCATAAAATCTGAGAAAGAGGATATATCATAAAAATCATGACGATCACAAGGCACATAACAAAACTCTGAAGTTGTACTTCCAATATCAGGAAAACTTACGACCAATATCAATACAACCACGGCCGTAACAAACCACACATCGTTGTAGTGAACCATTGATAAAATTCTTTTTAAAACTCCACGAGGTATCCATTTAGATAATATCCTTTGAAAATCTTTGAATTCGTATATTTTCCCGCAATCAAATTTGGAAATACTTTTGACACCTCGGGTCGTTTTACCAAAATCATGAAGCATACGTATTAACCATTTCACTATGAAAGCACTTGCAAAACAACATTCCGAAATACCAATTCCTTCGGAAACAACATCATCACAATTATCAACACATGGGGTAATGACATGTTACCGCTCAACATCATCATAATTAACGACAAAAGGTGGATCCCGTGGTCATGCTCTCTTGGCATCGACCCCTAGAGCTTTCACCGAACCATCCCCGGGTGGGAAATCACTCATACTGTACTAATCATTCCGACGGATCCACACCCACGTCGGGATAACATCATAGAAACCACAAGCAAATCAAACCATGCCACCATAACATTCAGGTAAACAACAATAACTCTCCAACGAGAATGGTAACATGACAATATATCAAATCATTCGGTCTCACAAGCAATCGCTTAAGTTCCAACTCTAGCATATCGCCTTAAGCGATAAATCTATGAGTTTAAAATAAGTAAGATTTTTCCTCTTTCACTATTTACTTTCGAAAATAAAGATCACATTTTTTATTTAAATTAAAAATCTATATGGTGCGGAAGATTTTTAAAATCATATATTCGAGTTATTGGAAATTAAAACCGATAAGTGAAAATCATTTTCAAAATCCCTTCAAAAACGACAAGGGATTAACGACGGTAACATTTCTCAAAATATCTCAAGACATTTCAAAAAAAATTCTCAAATACCGTCGCAAGGTTCTCATTTGAAAATACAAGTCCGGCTCGCCAAAATTCATACCACAGTTCAAAATTCACATAAAGCCGCCATTTGACCATTCCGTCAAAACCTTTTCCAAAACTGATCATCCGCAACATACATACATTTATTAACATTTAGTAAACCATTTTCAAGAACGCACGCAGTGGATATAATTATCAATAAGGACATATTGGCTGTAAATAATAACAATTGGCCAAACACAATTGATTCACAAATATATGCCCATATGACAATCCAGTCACTAGTTCAATAATCACAACTCACTAACGTTGAGTCTGAACGCATGTCGGACCGTCTATTTGAGTTATCAATCAACACTAACATCAATACGCTTATCGAAACACATCATTGTTTTAAGTTTTCACATCATACTACACCACTCGGTGTCAAATCCATCCATACATCCAACTCATTACACCAGTAATATACCACAAGTATCAAATAGGAATTCACAGGTCACACGAAGATGATGGTTGCACCACGATACTAATCACGACCGACATCTCAAACGACGCATCGCGATACGATTCAGCGAGACAAAATCCGACAAGACAAGACTCAACAATACTCGACTTGACACGACAGCCTAGGTTTCCACAACCTAAGCTCTGATACCATATCTTGTAACACCCCCATACCGTTCAGGAATATTACAGCGCCGCAAACCCTCTTTAAAAAGAATCTACTAGGCTAGATACCATAATCAAGAAAAATCACATCTAATGCCAACATGGCTAGAAATGAATCAGTAGACCGATTTGGTCTTTCATCGATAACATACAGCTTAAACTTTATATACATCTCTATTTCAAAACTTATACCCGCACATGGGTCAAAATACAAAAACACTCCCATGAGACGAGAGAACATTACAGCGGAAAGAATAGTACAATTCGACCAACGAATCCCAATACTGGCCTTCATGTGATTAGTAACATTCGTCTTCCATCACCCTTCTTAACGGTCCTGCGTTTAGCTCCCCAAGGACCTGAAGTACCTGAATGCAATACATACATCCACCCCCCGATTTCTCGGGAGTTAGCAAAATTCCACTATTTTGCTAGTGCAAGTATAAAGTGCAAATACGAAGCATACACAAGATATTGTAAAGATGTAATAATCTAGAATAATAAACGACTCAAACACCGCAAAAGACTACCCGAGATGTTTATTTGAGCAAGATAATTAAAAGCCACGGAAGGCAGTAATAAAACAAGTAAACAACTTATAAAGCGTTTTGAAGATCTCAGGAGTTTTTAGAAGAATATATTTAGGATTAAAGAATCCTTATCTTTTTAAAAATCACTTAGAGTCACATATCAATGGTTTATTTTTCCAAAATACTAATCATCGAGATATTCAATCCCATCTTACCAATCATCGAGAGATTCAATCTCACATTACCAATTATCGAGATATTCAATCCCATATTATAAATCATCGAGATATTCAATCTCATCTTACCAATCATCGAGATATTCAATCTCATATTTCCAATCATTGAGATATTCAATCTCATATTACCAATCTTAAGATTAGTATTCCGGAATAACTAAATCTCATACCATACCTCGTGATTAACCGTGGATTCACACTATAAGATATGATCCCTCAGAGGACTCGAAGTCCCATCCCGGAGTGGTTAACCCAATATGTTCAATGGATCGCTCTATAAGCAACGACACCTCATAGGACTCATACCAACATGATGTTCAATGGATCACAATAAAAGCAACAACCCCTCAGAGGACTCGAAGTCCCATCCCGGAGTGAACACGTGGATATACACATAAGGTTGTTCAATGGATCGCACTATAAGCAACGACCCCTCAGAGGACTCGAAGTCCCATTCGGAGTGAACATCTTATCAAATACCATACCATACCTTATGATTAGCCGTGGATTCGCACTATAAGCTATGATCCCTCAGAGGACTCGAAGTTCCATCCCATAGTGGTTAACAACCGCACTAGAAGCAACGGAACCCCCTGAGGTCTCGTAAGTCCATCCCAAAGTGAATTTATACAATCATACACCATGAGGAGATATATACTTCTCGAACAACACCGAATAGTATCACCTCCTCACAAAGGAGTCTACAGACATTTCAACACAACATTACACACTCACCAAACGAGTAAGTATCTCAACATACAACCCTTGACAAGAGAAGAGAGTTATTATATCCACACAATACGATGACAATGTATTCCAATTCACAAGCACGACACAACATATCCCTTATACTCATTTGTTCCCAAAACACACACAAGGACTCTTTTGAATATATATTATTTCTCTTGAAACTTCATGTTAAATACTCAAGTAACACACATAATCGATTACCAATTTGTTATATCCATGGAACATAAAATGTATGGGCAAGATACTTGCCTCGATAATTGATACCGAAAACTCCGACGAACGCGACTCGACTGGAAAACCTCGAACACGTACAACTTCCGCATGACACAACGAAAACACGATCACAGCGAGGATCAAGACCAATAACAACGGAAATCGCCTCAACCAATGAAGGAAAACTCATATGAACATTTAATCGAATATTAAATGTTCACGGTTCCTCAAGAACACTAAAATCATCAATCGGGTTGAATAAATCTAAGATATGGATATACAATCCGTGGAATATGTTTAACAACATCATTAACACCAATCGATTGGTCAAAATCGGATGGAATACGAAATCAAGAACAAATCTCTAAAAAGTCAACTCTAGGGAAATCAAGAAAAATACCTCGATGCGACGAAGAACAATGGACTAGATGATGTTATAATCACCTAGGATACTCCAAAACACCCTTAAATGGAATAAAATCGGCCAAGATCACGAACTGTAGTCGCCCTCGACTCACTCCCACGGAGAAAGGAAGAAATGAGGTGAAAATGAGAACAATAATCGGCTGTCCAGTTTATATACTGGACAACTTAGCGTGCGCTAATCACTCTAGATTAGCATGCGTTATCTAATCAACGTCTGCCCATCAAGCACAGTTAGCGTGCGCTAATCACCAAGTATTAGCATGCGCTAACGAGTCCCAATTCCAGTCCAGTAGCTTCTAGATTGCCTCAACACTATGCTACCCCCCGTAGCGTGCGATCAGGGCGTTCAAAAATGTCTGATATCCGATGCGAAATATCCGAAAATCCAAAGTTCCGGATATCCAAAAATTCGGATATCCGAAGTTCCGATATCCGAAACTTCGGATTCGGATATCGGATCGCACTTTTCAGAAAAATTGGATATTCGGATATCCGAAATATCCGGAAAATCCGAAAAATTTTATTTTGTATATTTTAAATAATAGAACGTATTCGAATATTCGGATATCCGATATCTATATCCGAATGTTTTTTCGGATATTCGGATATCCGATATCCGAATCCGAATATTTTTTTCGAATATAAAGATATCCGAATATAATTCATATTTTTTCGGATATTCGGATATCTGATATCCGTATCCGAAATTTCGAATATCCAATTTTTGGATATCTGAAATTTCGGATACCGATATCGGATATCAAAATCTATTATCCGAATTTTGAGATATCCGAAATTCTGGATATCCGGTTTTGAACATCCCTAGCGTGCGCTAACTAATGCACCTTAGCGTGCGCTATGGAGCTGCATAGCATGTGCTACCGAACTCCCAGTCGAATTCAGTAACTTCTGGACTGTCTCGACCTATCCAGGTAGCGTGCGCTACTCACGAATATTAGCGTGCGCTATCACCAAGTATTAGCGCGCGCTAACTACAATTCTTAGCGTGCGCTATGCCTACACACAGGCATGCAGGACAGTTCCAGAAACTCAACACAACACGGTACATCATACCGTACACAACATAGGGAGTAAATTCCAAATAATCATCAACAGAACAAAATAATCGGTACAACCGACAAATAATTCAAAGTGACCGAAAATGTAAATATCGGGTATTACATTCTACCCCACTAAAAATAAGTTTCGTCCCGAAACTTAAAACATGAAACAAACAACGCAAGGCAACCTTAGACAACATATGTCACCTGCTGCAGTACAGAGCCGATACAGTCCGATTCGCTACGCTAGAGTGTTACCAAAGGCAACAAACAACAATCACTACGGTTGATTACTCTGAACCGCACAACTGTCAAATTGCGAGTTAAACGCTGAGCAAGTATGAAATTCTGATAGTCCAAAGGATTGGAAGATCAATTACGAAGACAATTTCCCGAAACTTGTGGAAATTAAGAAGTGGTCGAGATGCTCAAAAAGCACGATAAACGAACATGTAAGAACTACAAGGCGTTCACTCGCATAGGGCTCACGGGAAACGAACCGAACTCGGAGCGGTCACAACGATAAACGGATTAATCTGAAACAATATCACCACTCGTCCGCACAACAAATCGAAGAGCAGAACAAGTTCAGAAAGTATCAATGAACACAAATGAGTCGATAGCAAGCAAATGGCAGACTACACCTTTCAGGAGCTTCTCAGAGTCGATATTGATATCGGTGCTGGAGTTAGTGCCTCGAAAGACTCGATAACCAATTGGCAAAACTGAACTCTGTTCCCCTCGACATACTGAGCGGACACCCACTCAACACGGTGAAACGCAACATCGCGAGATAATATACCAAATTGCCAACGCAGCACAACATATAAACATAAGGCAACAATTAGCAACACGATCAAAATATCCAATCTGGATAATTACTCGAATACACAAATTACACTTGCAACAATTGAAACTTACGATCGTAACTAACTGATCAAATAATCGTATCAACAGAAAATTAACGACCATTATCGTTATAATCAGGGCCATAATAAACCACATATGTTAGCCAATCATTTCACACTAGACCAACGGAGTTCGATATTCACGCAGCAAAATTGTACCATCTCCGGATTACTCTGGGACAACTTTGAAATTTATCCGAATATATGACGGTAGAAAGAATCATAGCTTCTGTTGCGCAACTCCGATGAACATCCATTCGGGATACGAGAAAATGGGCTCCAAGGATAATTATACCGAGAATGACCAATATAGTTATATCATGGAGTAATTAAAAATGATCACGAAACTTATTCGTTTCATAAATTATGAGAAAGAGGATATATCATAAAAATCATGACGATCACAAGGCACATAACAAAACTCTAAAGTTTTACTTCCAATTTCAGGAAAACTTACGACCAATATCGATACAACCACGGTCGTAACAAACTACACATCGTTGTAGTGAACCATTTATAAAATTCTTTTTAAAACTCCACGAGGTATCCGTTTAGATAATATCCTTTGAAAATCTTCGAATTCGTATATTTTCCCGAAATAAAATTTGGAAATACTTTTGACACCTTGGGTTGTTCTACCAAAATCATGAATCATACGTCTTAACCATTTCACTATGAAAGCACTTGCAAAACAACATTCCAAAATACTAATTCCTTCGGAAACAACATCATCACAAATATCAATACATAGGGTAATGACATGTTACCGCTCAACGTCATCACTATTAACAACAAAAGGTGGATCCCGTGGTCATTATCTCTTGGCATCGACCCCTAGAGATTTCACCGAACCATCCTGGGTGGAAAATCACTAATACCATACTAATCATTCCGACGGATCCACAACCATGTCGTGATAATATCATAGAAACCACAAGCAAATCAAACCATGCCATCATAACATTCAGGTATACAACAATAATTCTCCAACAAGAATGGTAACATGACAATAAATCAAATCATTCGGTCTCACAAGCAATCGCTTTCCAACTCTAGCATATCGCCTTAAGCGATAAATCCATTTTGAATGCATACTATTAATGCGATTAGCGTGCGTTAACCGACTTGATTTAGAAAATTTTCCAAGTTCGAATTCTGAGTTTAAATTAAGTAAGATTTTTCCTCTTTCACTATTTACTTTCGAAAATAAAGATCATGTTTTTAATTTAAATTAAAAATTTATATGATGCGAAAGATTTTTAAAATCATATATTCGAGTTATTGGAAATTAAAATCGATAAGTGAAAATCATTTTCAAAATCCCTTCAAACACAACAAGGGATTAACGACGGTAACACTTCTAAAAATATCTCAAGACACTTCAAAACAAAGTTCTCAAATACCGTCACAAGGTTCTCATTTGAAAATACAAGGCCGGCGCGCTAAAATTCATACCACTGTTCAAAATTCACATAAAGCCGCTCGAGTACGTCTGCTTTAATGAAGTCAATTCGATATGGTTGTATCAGTTAACTTATTTGATCGGTTGAATCAAATCTGTATTTGAACTTCAGTTGTTCGATTGTATTGTTTTTACACTTCTTTTAAAATTAGCCTTGTAAATCCTTATCTAAAGGGTTTACGGCGCTGTAATTATTCCGAATATCTCGGGGTGTTACAGAATATGGTATCGGAGCTAAGATTTATGGATATCTTGGCAGTCGGGTTAGTTGGGTGCATTTTACGTTATTGATTATTGGTCGCTCGTAACATCACCTTGAGCCAAAGATCGTCGCATGGACTGTGGTTGTAAGTTTCCTAATCTCGAATACTACTGTTTTATTTAATTCATGTCTTGTAAACATTGATGGATGTACTTTGAGAAAGTTTGTCCTGGATATTGAGTATTTATGTTTACAGTATGTTGAGAGGCGGTCATGGACGCGGACGCGGTCGTGGACGCGGACGTGGAAATGCGAGGCAAGAAGAGTCGGTATCTACCCCAGGGATAGCCGCTAGTCAAACGGATTCACATTCCGGGGGACAGCAGGGATCGGCCATTTGACCGTTCCGTCAAAACCTTTTCCAAAACTGATTATCCACAACATACTTACATTTATGAACGTTTAGTAAACCATTTTCAAAAATGCACATAGCGGATATAATTATTAATAAGGACATGTTGGCAGTAAATAATAACAATTGGCCAAACACAACTGATTCACAAATATATGCCCGTACGACAATCCCAGTCACTAGTTCAATAATCACAACTCACTAACGTCGAGTCCGAACGCATGTCGAACCATCTATTTGAGTTATCAATCAACTCTAACATCAATACGCTTATCGAAACATATCAATGTTTCAATTTTTCACATCATACTACACCACTCAGTGTCAAATCCATCCATACATCCAACTCATTACACCCTTAATATATCACAAGTATCAAATATGAATTCCATCTCCACGGTATACATGTAAACAGAGTCACGCAACATAGATATTACACATAAAAGAGGAGACTTACATCCACAGGTCGCACGAAGATGATGGTTGCACCCCGATACTAATCACCACCGACATCTCAAATGACGTGTTGCGACACGATTCAGCCAGACAAAATCCGACAAGACAAGACTCAATAATACTGGACTTGACCCAACAGCCTTGGTTTCCACAACCTAAGCTCCGATACCATATTCTGTAACACCCCCAAACCATTCGGGAATATTACAGCGCCGCAGACCCTCTTTAAAAAGAATCTACTAGGCTAGATACCATAATGAAGAAAAATCACATCTAATGCCAACAAGGCTAGAAATGAATCAATAGACCGATTTGGTCTTTCATCGAACATATAACTTAAACTTCATATACATCTCTATTTCAAAACTCATACCCGCACAGGGGTAAAAACACTACCATGATACAGGAGAACATTACAGCGGAAAGAATAGTACAATTCGACCAACGAATCCCAATACTAGCCTTCATGTGATTAGTATCATTCGTCTTCCATCACCCTTCGTAACGGTCCTGCATTTAGCTCCCCAAGAACCTGCAAGTACCTGAATGCAATATAGACATCCACCCCCCGATTTCTCGGGGTTAGCAAAATTCCACTATTTTGCTAGTGCAAGTATAAAGTGCAAATACGAACCATATACAACACATTCCAAAGATGTAGTAATATTGAATAATCAACAAATCAAACACCGCGAAAGACTACCCGAGATGTTTATTTGAGCAAGATAATTAAAAGCTACAAAAGGCAGTAATAAAACAAGTAAACAACTTATAAAGCGTTTTGAAGATCTCGGGAGTTTTTAGAAGAATACATTTAGGATTAAAGAATCCTTATCTTTTCAAAAATCACTTAGGGTCAGAGCCCAATGGTTTATTTTTCCAATATACTAATCATCGAGATATTCAATCCCATCTTACCAATCATCGAGAGGTTCAATCTCACATTACCAATCATCGAGATATTCAGTCTCACATTACCAATCATCGAGATATTCAATCTCATATTACCAATCATCGAGATATTCAATCTCATATTACCAATCATCGAGATATTCAATCTAACTTTAATATTAGTATTCCGGAAGAACTAAATCTTATACCATACCTCTCGTGGATTCGAACTATAAACTACGATCCCTCAGAGGACTCTGTAAAACCTCGAGAGCCATCCGGGAATTTTACAGCGCTGTGGGCTCCGAGACGGAACCCCACAAGGCTAAATGATATTTTTACAAACATTCTAGTATACCTAAGCGGCGATGACGGTAACATCTTTTTAAATATTCAAAGGCTTTTATAAAAATCCATTTATCAATACCGTCGTAAAATCTCATTTGAAAGTACCAGGCCAAAATGCCAAAGCTCAACAGTTTCAAAAGTGTACGTTAAGCTATCACTTGCACGTACCGAAAAAATAGTTTGGAATACGATTTTCCCAATTAACTTAGGTTGTCAAATACCAAAAGGCCATTTAAAAATACTCACACAGCGGAAATGACAAACAGTTAAAAATACTCTAGCAGCAGAACGTAACAACTAGTTAAAGTACTCGATTTACAAGCACACGCCATAGCCAGTATCCTCCGAGAAACTCATCTCTTCACGACCGCTACAGGTTCGATACTCCAAGTACCTAAAAAGAAAGCCCACGACGGGGTCAGCCATAATACTCAACTATGATAACGATCACATCACATCAATAATTACATACCAATGAATATACCAAGCAAGAATACTACCACTGTAATCTTATCGTCATAACATTACCAATTCGTGGTAACCCTCGTAAAAATAACCCTTATCATATTGCACATCTCATAATCTCGATTAACCAGTAAACTCGAACATGACATCTATGTTATACCTCAAACAATACCCAAGATTCTCCAAACATCATCATAACTCGCAAAACAGAAATATATCAACTCTGACCAATACGATCCATCGGATCATATCCTCAAATCCCTACACGATAATCGATTGTCCATCAAAAGATAATTACCGAATGTTAGGAAAAACAAACACCCTGTATCGAATCAGCTGGGATACCCGATCCCTGCATCGAGTGTTATTTGTTATTTAGAAGGTTTTGACATATATGCCAAATACAGTAAAGGAAACTGTATCGAGGCTTAAGGATTTATCATGTATCGAAGACCAGCCTCGAATCAGCATAAGTGAAGCTCACAAGACAAAAAGACTTGTAATAGATCAAGTATGGAAACTGTCTCGATGCCCTAAATACAGTCACCTTCCATACAGTTCACAAAAGGACAAAGAAGAACACAAGTCAAGTCCCGTTGAACAAAGAAGTATTTAAATACTCAAGGATAAAGTATTTAAATACTGTCAGTCTTCAGATCTTCAGAATCCCGCGAAATCCGGATCATGTCATATTCCCGTTGAAGGAAATCTTATTCAAACGGACATCTCAACGGATACTTTCTTCAGAGGCTATATATATCCTTGAAGACATTGAAGATCAGTCACCAACCATTTTTACGAATAAAAGTAACTCTCAAAGCTATCAAGTTATCATCTGAGCAAACATATCTCCAAAGCATATCGCAAGTTAAAACGAAAGAGATATACAGTGCTCAAACATCAAGAACAGCTATCATCAGATCTTGATATTCAAAGCTGCTGTTCTTACCTGGTTACCTAACCTTTTACCTCTGTGTAAAAACCGAGCTCTGTGTGAACTCAACAAGTTATTCTGACCTGTGTGGGACGAATAAGGACGAAGCTTTGGAACTGTGTGTGAAGAAGCTAGTCAAGAAGGAAGCTTTAACCAATCTGTGTGAACGGTTGAAAGCGACATTCTTTGTATCAATCTGTGTGAACGATACAAGGATAGGTTTGTTTATAATTACGTAGTTGTGTACGCAGTAATTATATAATAAACTTTTTACTCCTGTATGGAGGACTAGTGGACGTAGAGGGGTTTACCTCGAACCACTTAAATTACTGTGTCATTTACCTTCTGCTTTTTACTGTTTGAAATAACTGTGATATATTAAGTATACACCTAATACGTCGTTGCTGTATCCACGGCAACTAACTGTATCCAAGACTTCCGCTACGCACTCAGATTTAGATTCCATACAGTTTGTTGTTTAAACGATTTCCCAAACTGTATCCAGTATACTTAAGTGGCCAACACCGAAGGAAATACGGAACATACCTCAAGATACGCAAAGCCACGACAATCATGTCAGTCTAATCCGAGAACAGATCAATGCAACATATGGACCTGGTCCTACAAGAGACCTACAAATGCATACTCACATGACGACAACAATATGCCCACAACAATAACAACAATGTATACTAAATGGAAATCCGATGATCCAGCGCACACAGCATAGATCCCAAGATGATACTGTTAGATCAACACGAGGTGGATAACCAATAATATACATATGCACAACAACAACACATGGTAATCCAATGATCCAGCGCACACAACTATAGATTCCCATGATGATCCCGTCGGACCAACACATGGTGGAAAACCCATCCAACGATCCAGCACACACAGCTATAGATTCCCATGATGATCCTGTCGGACCAACGCATGATGGATGAACAAATACAATGCACGGCTGCATAAAACAACAATACACAAATACACGACAACAACAATGCACGATTGTATCACAACATGATCGACACTAAATGACAAAAATGATTAGAGTACTTGCCTCGAGTCCTTCGAGAGCAATATCGATGTCAAAACCATCACTAACAATTTCCTCGATATTCGACGATCCAAAAGTACCATGTACTGTAGATAAATCATATTCTCTTATTTACCACAATGTATCCTCGATACCCAAATATAGCAATAACGAATGTATATCATATACATTATGATTAACTCCCAAAAATCGGAAAACAACATACAATCCAAATCTCCAGAGTTCCCAATAATAATCGTTGCTATATGCAGTATAACAGAAATGAAATTGAAACCATTCATTACGTATTATAAACTGAACAAGCAATAACTTGCCTCGATACCAATACGATGATAGTGAAGCCGCTATCAAGTCCTTGCCTTCGTCTACAAGCTCCTCGGTCCCGGCCAAATCAATTCCCGAACATACTCGAACTCGAACGCAACATATTATTCTAGTCAACGATCAATTATCACAACCTATTGAAGTAATCAATTAATAACAATCCGATAATAATCAATAACCAACATAGCCAACCAATCAAACTCAACGGTTCAACGATACCTCGATCATATATAATTATGAACCCATATCCACAATACAAACCGCAACTCAATAACCATAATTAACAATCAATATAACCGATCAACAAACCCAATGGTTCCACAATATCCCGATTAAACACAAATCAGAACAACTCAAATCAATCGAGCACGAATCCATAACCATAACACAATTCCACAATCCGATAATCATATCAATAATCAATTCAACTAAGTGTCTTAACATACTCGACTCCAACTTCAACTTTAAACGAATTAACAAGGTTCCTTCTTATTCATATTCGTAAGTTCATAGAAAGCAATTTACCGGTTATTATCATGAATAATCATATACCAAAATTAGCCGTAATATTTCCAAATTCCATCCCTTATTCATAAACTCGTGACATATATAACTCAAGAGTTCTTCAAGAGCACGAATTATTCCGAAATCACGTTCATAATCAACAAAACGACATAATCTGATGTGTTCTAACATCTAAACAATCCTCATTCATAATTCAAGACGCATATCATCATGGTCTTCAACATACACTTGTCAAAACATCAAGAATCGCAACGATACTACCAAGAACACCAAGAATACTATGATTCCATAACCATGCTCATGACAAAATAACATAACCCAATATATATATATATATAATCCATCATCTTCCTTAACAAAATTCCCGTGAAATACCAAGAATCATCATAACACCTCCATAAACTATTATCATACGAACTAATCATCAACAAAAACATCAAAATCCAAAATTAAATAGAGGATTATCCGACATACCTCTTTGAAGATGAACAACACAAGCAATGCCTCAAGAATCAACCATAATTCCATATCTTAAGCTCTAAATCCTTGTCCTCAAGCTCATAATTGACTTAGAAGAACCAAAAGTCCATCTCAGAGGGTTGAAGGACGAAGAAATGAAGTGAAACTCCCAAAATATCGAAATGACGGACGTCTCATATTTGTATAAACTTCAGTCGTTACGTACGTTACCTGATCCACCCAACGTACGTAACGAGCATTACGTACGTTATCCGGCTTCAATAGCGTACGTAACGCTTCTCCAGAACCCACTGCCTCATTTCGTACCTTGTATTATGTACGTAACACCTGTGCCGTATCATACGTAACACAGAGTTGACTTGCTACAGTAATATACCCATTTAACGTACGTAATGTTCCACTCATAACGTACGTTAACTTGGAGTTGACTTCTCCTATCCACATCTGCGCCGGAAGTTGCCGACACTTCGGATCCTGTCCGATTCTCTTCATAAGGTACGTTATTTACTCAACATAATGTACGTTACGGCTGCGTTTTAACGTATGTAAGATCATATGCTTAACATACACTACGCTTATATTTTGACAAAGTCCTCTAATTAGACGACTGCATCTCACCTGATGCTTTAATATACGTAATGCATGACACATAGCGTACATTAGACATACCAACTTAACGTACATAAGCTCCTCAGCTTAACGTACATAATGGCTTCTGAACTTAGCCAAAAATAGCTACTCCTGTCTGTCGTCTCAATATACCAAATACGTATACACGACATACTGAATACATATACTAGTCCCAATAATATTCTCACATGATATACATGATATCAGAATTAAAACAACATAATACACGATGTCTTCAAATGCAACTGTCGACCAAGTACGACGATTACACCAATACAGATGTCTCAGTACTTCAATTATGTTATCCATAATGTACAGATTCCACACTGTGCAGTATAATTCGGATAAAATAACATTAAACAAGCATAGTAGAAATTCAGGATATTACATACTACACCACTTAAAATTACGTTTCGTCCTCGAAACTTGCAATCCATCATAAAAAAACGTTCAAACAAAATATCCCGAAACCATCACGACAACGATCAATCATCACCACACGCAAATAACCAAAATGGAATACTTACAGTATATGAAGTTGATTATCTCCCGTGATTACTAGCAAATGATTCGCCTTCAAAGCCTCAACATGCTTACTATCATAATTTCACAAATTTCAACAAAATACATCGTTATAACTAAATTATATAATAATCCATCCGTGTCAAAGCCTGTCCGCCTGATTACATAATCAAGTCCCAATCCTGATAAAAATCAATAATACATGATACATCTGTGAAACAATCGCCCAAAGCAATGGCAACAAATCCCAAAACATCGATACCAAGTCCGAATGCTCATACGATCAATAACAGTGATCAACCAATAGATTGACCGAGAATATCATCGACATGATAAACTCCAATACGACCAATCAAAGGTCAAAACACAACCGAGAATATCATCCATATGATAAACTCCGATACTACCAACGAACGATCAACAATAACCGAGAATACCTTCACACGATAAGCTCCACCTCGATCAACACAGAACCACAAAACAGATATATGAAAGACTAAAGTTCTCGAAATGTTACACAAATCACATATACAGTGGATCTCAACGAAACGCACCCGATTGTTGAACATACCCTTCGGGCGTATGAACAACCAGTCACAAACCGTCAAACATACCCAATCACACATGGAGTGGGAACGACTAATCAACATCCAAAACAATCATTCTGGGGTCACCACCCCCAAATCTACACTTATTAAGAAATCACTCAAAATACCACATGCGAAGAAAATCTGTTGACCCAAAAGTCAAAAGTCACTATAGCAAAGTCGCGCTACTACCACGCCAATGGAACCACATAGCACATATGCCCCGGTTCTACAAAATCCAAAGTTCCAAAATCATATTTCGTACATGAATCTACAACATGCATCATATTCCTCTTATATGATCAACCAACCGGTTATCCCTGGATACTCCAAACTACCATACTGAAGTTCAAATCTCTTTTCATCGTACCATTGATATGTATCCATCTTATAAGTCTCACTCAGAATTTCACCATAATGTGCATTATGCACTAAATTTGTACGTATGCCAATCATATTTTCAAAACAGCTTTGAAATCGTATAATCTTGTCAATATAAACCAATTTTCGAAAGTTATTTCAAGAATTTCAAAACTGAAAACACATATTTTTGTAAGACCACGAAATCAATTTTCGAAAAGTTAAACTGGCTCGCTTATGTCAAGTTCTCGATAACAATTTCTTTGAATACACACGATTTCGATGTCTTAAAATGAAAACTATGCAAATGATTGACCATATCCATACTCATGTATACCAATTCAGCTCGTCACCAATTCCACTGACATTCGATCGGAACATCACAAGATAGAATCCAAAATCTTATTATAGAGACTTTCTTAAAATCACATTCCCACATATGACTTGCTCTATCGACAATTATCCCATTCTGCAAAACTTCAACTATGCCATGAAGAAACATGTTTTTAAAGGCAACAATATTGTCTCTCAAAATAAATTTAAGAAAATATATTTTCATGACAGTGAGCAAAATAGTTTATTCAAAATATATCATTTTGAAAAGTATTATTTCCAGATGTTCAAAAACAGTTTTCGTGTATCTCAAAGTGAACTAGCATGAATACATGTCCCTCTCAACAATCCACAACATTTCTCCCAAATACACAACTCTGTTTTCTAAGTTTAACCAACATAATGATTTTCCTAAAATCACAGTTTCTCAAGATCATCGGTTCTGTCCCAGTTATCATATTCTGCTACCTCATGATGTAACACATAATATCTTCCTGGATCCCAAAGCATATCAACTTACAACTGCAGATAACCTCAATGCAATTCAAAAATCCAAATACTTACAGGTCGTGAAGCCGGCGATTCCCCGTGATACTGGCACATATCTCAATTCTAGAAAATACTCGATACAGATATTTTCAAAACATGCATTTTGCAAAATCAGTTCCACTCGAGAACACAACACATCTCTTACCAAAGAATCACGTTAATACCATTTGGATAAGTTTAAAACAACCACAGTACCACACTGGTAAACCACGTAACACACAAGCCCGAGTGGACAACAAAAACCCAGTGCTCTAATAATTGCCAACCGACAACTCAAATGATGTGATAAAAACACGACTCGACTTGACCCGACAGCCTAGGTTTTCACAACCTAAGCTCTAATACCATATTCTGTAACACCCCCAGAGCCATCCGGGAATATTACAGCGCTGTGGGCCCCGAGACGGGACCCACAAGGCTAAAACACATTTTTACAAACATTCGAGTATACCTAAGCGCCGATGACGGGAACATCTTTTTAAATATTTGAAGGCTTTAATAAAAATCAATTTATCAATACCGTCGTAAAATCTCATTTGAAAGTACCAGGCCAAAATGCCAAAGCTCAACAGTTTCAAAAGTGTACGTTAAGCCATCACTTGCACGTACTGACAAAATAGTTTAGAAAACGATTTTCCAAATTAACTTTAGTTGTCAAATACCAAAAGGGCATTTAAAAATACTCACACAACGGAAATGACAAACAGTTAAAAATACTCTAGCAGCGGAATATAACAACTAGTTAAAGTACTCGATTCACAAACACACGCCATAGCCAGTATCCTCCGGGAAGCTCCTCTCTTCACGACTGCTACAGGTTCGATACTACAAGTACCTAAAAATAAATCCCACGACGGGGTGAGCCATAATACTCAGTAATAATAACGATCACATCACGTCAATAATTATATACCAATGAAAATACTAAGCAAGAATACTACCACTGTAATCTTACCATCATAGCTTTACCAATTCGTGGTAAACCTCATCAAAATAACCCTTATCATATTGCACATCTCGTAATCTCGATTAACCAGTAAACTCGAACATGACATCTATCCTGTACCTCAAACAATACTCAAGATTCTCCAAACATCATCATAACTGGCAATACAGAAATATATCAACTCTGACCAATACGATCCATCGGATCACATCCTCAAATCCCTACACAATAATCGATTGTCCATCAAAAGATAATTACCGAAGGAAATACAAAACATACCTCAAGATACGCAAATCCACGACAATCATGTCAGTCTAATCCGAGAACAGATCAATGCAGCATATGGACCTGGTCCTACAAGAGACCTACAAATGCATACTCACATGACGACAACAATATGCCCACAACAATAACAACAATGTATACTAAATGGAAATCCGATGATCCAGCGCACATAGCATAGATCCCAAGATGATCCTGCTAGATCAACACGAGGTGGATAACCAATAATATACATATGCATAACAACAACACATGGTAATCCAATGATCCAGCGCACACAACTATAGATTCCCATGATGATCCCGTCGGACCAACACATGGTGGAAAACCCGTCCAACGATCCAGCACACACAGCTATAGATTCCCATGATGATCCTGTCGGACCAACGCATGGTGGACGAACAACTACAATGCACGACTGCATAAAACAACAATACACGAATGCACGACAACAACAATGCACGATTGTATCACAACATGATCGACATTAAATGACAAAAATGATTAGAGTACTTGCCTCGAGTCCTTCGAGAGCAATACCGATGTCAAAACCATCACTAACAATTTCCTCGATATTCGACGATCCAAAAGTACCATGCACTGTAGATAACTCATATTCTCGCATTTACCACAATGTATCCTCGATACCCAAATATACCAATAACGAATGTATATCATATACATTATGATTAACTCCCAAAAATCGGAAAACAACATACAATCCAAATCTCCAGAGTTCACAATAATAATCGTTGCTATATGTAGTATAACAGAAATGAAATTGAAACCATTCATTACGTATTATAAACTGAACAAGCAATAACTTGCCTCGATACCAATACGATGATAGTGAAGCCGCTATCAAGTCCTTGCCTTCGTCTACAAGCTCCTCGGTACTGGCCAAATCAATTCCCGAACATACTCGAACTCGACTGCAACATATTATTATAGTCAACGATCAATTACCACAACCTATTGAAGTAATCAATTAACAACAATCCGATAACAATCAATAACCGACATAGCAAACCAATCAAACTCAACGGTTCAACAAAACCTCGATCACATATAATTACGAACTCATATCCACAATACAAACCGCAACTCAATAATCATAATTAACAATCAATATAACCGATCAACAAACCCAACGGTTCCACAATATCCCGATTAAACACAAATCTGAACAACTCAAATCAATCGAGCACGAATCCATAACCATAATACGATTCCACAATCCGATAATCATATCAATAATCAATTCAACTAAGTGTCTTAACATACTCGACTCCAACTTCAACTTTAAAATATGAATTAACAAGGTTCCTTCTTGTTCATATTCGTAAGTTCTTAGAAAACAAATTACCGGTTATTATCATGAATAATCATATACCAAAATTAACCGTAATCTTTCCAAATTCCATCCTTATTCATAAACTCATGACATATATAACTCAAGAGTTCTTCAAGAACACGAATTATTCCGAAATCATGTTCATAATCAACAAAACGAAATAATCCGATGTGTTCTAACATCTAAATAATCCTCATTTATAATTCAAGACGTACATCATCATGTTCTTCAACATACACTTCTCATAACATCAAGAATCGCGACAATACGCCCAAGAACAACAAGAATACTATGATTCCGTAACCATGCTCATGACAAAATAACATAATCCAATATATATATATATCATCATGTCATCATCTTCCTTAACAAAATTCCAGTGAAATACCAAGAATCATCATAACACCTCCATAAACTATTATCATACGAACTAATCATCAACAACATCAAAATCCGAAATTAAAGAGAGGATTATCCGACATACCTCTTTGAAGATGAACAACACAAGCAACGCCTCAAGAATCAACCATAATTCCATATCTTAGGCTCCAAATCCTTGTCCTCAAGCTCATAATCGACTTAGAAGAACCAAAAGTCCATCTCGGAGGGTTGAAGGACGAAGAAATGAAGTGAAACTATCAAAATATCAAAGTGACAGACGTCTCATATTTATATAAACTTCAGCCATTACATACTTTACCTGATCCTAACGTACGTGACGGGCATTACGTACATTATCCGACTTCGATAGCGTATGTAATGCTACTCCTGAACCCACTGCCTCATTCCGTACCTTGTATTACGTACATAACACCTGTGCCATAGCGTACGTAACACAGAGTTGACTTGGTACAATAATATACCCATTTAACGTACGTAATGTTCCACTCATAACGTACGTTAACTTGGAGTTGACTTATCCTGTCTACATCTGGGCCGAAAGTTGCTGACACTTCGGATCCTGTCCGATTCTCTTCATAACGTACGTTATATACTAAACGTAACGTACGTTACGGCTACATCTTAACGTACGTAAGATCCTATGCTTAACGTACGCTACGCTTGTGTTTTGACAAAGTCCTCTGATCAGACGACTGTATCTCACCTGATGCTTTAACGTACGTAATGCATGACACATAACGTACGTTAGACTTACCAACTTAACGTACGTAAGCTCCTCAGCTTAACGTATGTAATGACTTCTAAACTTAGCCAAAAATAGATGCTCCTGCCTGTCGTCTCAACAAACCGAATATGTATACACGATATACTGAATACATATACTCGTGCCAATAATATTCTCACATGATATACCCGATATCAGAATTAAAACAACATGATACACGATGTCTTCAAATGCAACTGTCAACCAAGTATGACGATTATACCAATACAGATGTCTGAGTCCTTCAATTATTTTATCCATACTGTACAGATTCCACATTGTGCAGTATAATTCGGATAAAATAATATTAAACAAGCATAGTAGAAAATCAGGATATTACAGACTCGAAGTCCCATCCCGGAGTGTTTAACCCAATATGTTCAATGGATCGCACTATTAAGCAATGACCCCTCAGAGGACTCTAGGTCCCATCCCGGAGTGAGCATATAATCATACCAACATGATGTTCAATGGATCGCACTAAAAGCAACGACCCTCAGAGGACTCGAAGTCCCATCCCAGAGTGAACATGTAGTTATACACATAAGATTGTTCAATGGATCGCACTACAAGCAACGACCCCTCAGAGGACTCGAAGTCCCATCCCAGAGTGAACATCCTATCGAATACCATACCATACCTCATGATTATCTGTGGATTGGCACTATAAGCTATGATTCCTCAGAGGACTCGAAGTCCCATCCTAGAGTGGTTAACCCAAAAATATTCGTGGAATCGCACTAGAAGCAATGGAACCCCCTGAGGACTCGTAAGTCCATCCCAGAGTGAAATTATACAATCATACACCACGAGGAGATATATACTTCTCGAACAACACTGAATAGTATCACCTCCTCACAAAGGAGTCAACAAACATTTCAACACAACATTACACACTCACCAAACGAGTAAGTATTTCAGCATACAACCCTTGACAAGATAAGAGAGCTATTATATCCACACAATACAAAGACGACATATTCCAATTCATAAGCAAGATACAACGTATCCCTTATACTTATTTGTTCCCAAAACACACACAAGGGTATTAATGAAGGACTCTTTTGAATATATATTACTTCTCTTGAAAGTTCATGTTAAATACTCAAGTAACACACATAATCGATTACCAATTTGTTATATCCATGGAACATAAAATGTATAGGCAAGATACTTCCCTCCATAATTGATACCGAAAACTCCGACGAACGCAGCTGAACCGGAAAACCTCGAACACCTATAACTTCTGCAAGACACAACGAAAACATGATCACAACGAGGATCAAGAGAACAACGGAAATCGCCTCGACCAATGAAGGAAAACTCATAGGAACATTTAATCAAACATTAAATGTTCACGGTTCCTCAAGAACACTAAAATCATCAATCGGGTTGAACAAAACTAAGATATGGATATACAATCCATGGAACATGTTTAACAACATCATTAACACCAATCGATTCGTCAAAATCGGATGGAGTACGAAATCAAGAACAAATCTCTAAAAAGTCAATTCTAGGGAAATCAAGAAAAATACCTCGATCCGACGAAGAACAATGGACTCGATGATGTTATAATCACCTAGGATACTCCAAAACACCCTTGAATGGAATAAAATCGGCCAAGATCATGAACCCTAGTCACCCTCGAATCACTCCCACGGATAAAGGAAGAAATGAGGTGAAATTGAGAACAATAATCTGCTGTCCAGTTTATAAACTAGACAGCTTAGCGTGCGCTAATCACTCCAGATTAGCATGCGCTATCGAAGCAACGTCTGCCCAACAAGCACAGTAAGCATGCACTAATCACCAAGTATTAGCATGCACTAACGAGTCCCAATTCCAGTCCAGTAGCTTCTGGACTTCCTCAAAACTACTAGTTAGCGTGCGCTACCCCCCGTAGAGTGCGCTAACTGCTGCACCTTAGCGCGTGCTATAGAGCTGCATAGCATGTGCTACCGAACTCCCAGTCAAATGCAGTAACTTCCAGACTGTCTCTGTAATACCCGATTTTTAAATTCAGTTGCCTTGAACTATTTGTCATTTTGTGTCGGTTATTTTGTTTCCTTATGATAATGTGGAATTCGTTTTTCTATCATGAACGATATGATATATTCTGTTGTAGTGTTCGCCGAGTGAGACTTGTTGTCGCATGCGTTTCTTTGATTAAATGTGTGCTTGTGGTGTGGTATGTTATGTTTCGTAATTTACTCGTTATTGTTTTGATTCATAGCTGGTGCGTTAGTGTGACCGAGACGTTGTCGAATGTCTAACCAACCTGTCGAAATGGTCGAGTTTCGACCGTAAGGCCTGGCCGAGTTATGAGCATAAGGTACGGTCAGTTACGGCCGCAAGGCATAGCCTAGATATGGCAGTAATGCCTTGCCGGTTACGGTCATTATGTACCGCACATTTTTGGGCAGTAGGCCTGTGGAACCTGGTTACGGCTGTAAGGGGTGGCCGGGTACGGCCGTAATGCCGAGTCACGGACGCAATGCTTTGCTGGGTTACGGCCGTTATGCACCCTCACGTTTTGGGCAGTGGCCTGGGAGGCCTGGTTATGGCCGTAAGGAGTTGCTGATTACGGCCATAAGTGTCGAGTTACGGCCGTAACATACTCGGCTATATATAGCCTGGGCGACGGGTTTTGTCCCATTTTCTTCACTTCCTCTCTTCTTCTCGCGGTTGACGGACGGGTGAGACGGGAACTTTGATTCTTGTTCGATTCTACTCAATTCCAAGGTGTTTTGGAAGGCCTCTGTCGATTATAACAACATCTAATCCTTCTTCTTCGTCGAATCGAGGTAATTTCTTGAAACCTCCTAGGGTGGACTTTCGGGATTTCCTTCTTGATTTCGTTATTCATCCGATTTTGATAAATCAGTTGATGTTATTGAGTATTATTAATCATTTTCTATGGATTGTATATCCATATTTAGAGTTTGTTTAACTCGATTGACGATTCAAGTATTCTTTGGAATTATTGAACATTTAATGTTCGATTAAATGTCACAATGAGCTTTCCTTCGATAGTTTGGTGGGATTTCCATTGTTCTTGGTTTTGATTTTCGTTGTAATCATATTTTCGTTGTTTTCGCCCGGAGGATTGTAGGTGTTCCAGGTTTCCCGATTGAGCCGTGTTCCTCGGAGTGTTCGGTAGCGATTAATGAGGCAAGTATCTTGCTTATACGATTTGTATCTTGCGAATAGAGTTTACGTGTTGAGTGGACGATGAATTGGTTTGTCTTCGTGGATATGTTTCGTGTGAATTGATTACTTCGAACATTGATGGTATTGATAATATCCTTGCTTGTTTAATGTTGTGAGTTTGTGTTGATTATGTTAATCATGTTGTTGTGTTGTGCATGATTGTTCTTGCATCAGGTATCGTGATGATTATGATATTTAGATCGGATTGATTATATACTTGAACATGTATTGTGGTGTACCGTTGAATGGTTTGACATATCGGTAGTATTGTGTGTTGTTCGTGGTAATGTGTTGAGTTGATCAATATGTGTTGTGAAGTCAGCTTGTGTGTTCCGGGTAGGGTCCGTCGAGGCCTCTGGAGTTCGGTACATGATGTGTACGAACAGCATGTTGGAATATTTTATTCCAAATATTCATTATCGAGTTTTGATGATTAGTTGTTAAACAAAGAAAAACAACAAAGAAGCAAAACAAAACAACAAAGAAGTCGAAGACGCTCGAACCGGACTGAAAAGCAAAGGATTGAAGAAATAGCAAGCATAACGTACGCTATGAAGCATGCATAACGAATAGCGCACGCTAAACAGTAACATACGTAATGGACAACGTCTAACGTATGTAATGAGGTGTTTCTGAGTTCAAACAAGGAGCCATTGAAGATGACGCCATGGCATAGGTCAGCATACAACGGATATTTTGACTACATATAATGTACGTAATGAGGAAGAGGATAGCATACGAAATGATGAAGACAGGAGCTATTGGACTGATTTGCATGGTGTATAACATACGTAAAGGGTTTGAGATAACGTACGTAAATGGCTTAAAGTACGTAAAGGGTTTGAGATAACATACGTAAATAACGTATGTAAGGCAAAAGTTGCTAACGGCTAGTGGAGGCTTTGGAGCCTAAAAATACCACTTCCTATGGTATTGAAACAATAACAACCTTGAGAAAATCTTCTATACTTGTGATATCATTATAATCATTCTTGTTGTTGTACTTGAGCTTATATTGATAAGAGTTTGAGTGTTATACACGATAACTCATACACGAGATGAAAAAAAGGATAAGATTGGATTTGGTGTTATTAGGATGAAGGATCCGGCATTGTTAGAATCGTAATCTATATCCACAGGTTTGTCTAGCACCCATAGAAAGCTAGATAAGTTGATTCCTTGTCCGATATAAAAGGAAAACAGTCTAACTTGGACCGACAAAAAGACAAGTGAGTTACGGTTTATCTCGGACCGATAGAAGACGAGAATTGTAACGGTAATCCCTCGATCGATAGAAGAGAGGTGCAGAGGTTGATCGTCATCCTATAGAAAAAGATACTGAAGAGAGGACGTAGGCACGTTTGGCCGAACCTCTATAAATCCTGTGTCGATTTATTTTCCGCACCTTTATTTACGCTTCCACACAATAGCACATATATCGAATACATACCAACACAGCGTGTGTGTTCCGGGTAGGGTCCATCGAGGCCTCTGGTTTTCGGTACATGATGTGTACGAACAACGTGTGTGTTGCTGGTAGGGTCCGTCGAGGCCTATGGAGTTCGGTACATTATGTGTACGAACAACGTGTGTGTTCTGGGTAGGGTCCATCGTGGCCTCTGGAGTTCGGTACATGATGTGTACAAACAGTGATCGTGTAACAGTAATTGAATGGATAATGTTTTGAAGTTGGGTCACGAACCCATGATGATATCTTAGCTATGTGTTTTGAAATGAGAACCGGGCTGAGGCCCTAATGATTTGGAAAAAGGTTTTGTAAAATGGGACTCGAGTTCCAAAAGAATTTCTATTTTTAAAATCCCCAATATGATGGATTTCTTTTCAAATACTTCTTTGCTTGAGTTGAGAATTCTAAAACTTCTCGGGAATATTTTGATAGTTGATTGCCGTATCTAATTCGTGGTTGCTATTTGCTTGTTGCATTTCGTATAGTTTTATACTTGCACTAGCAAAATAGTGGAAATTTGCTAACCCCCGAGTAATCGGGGGTGGATGTCTGTTTTGCGTCCAGGTACTCGCAGGTTCGTGGGAGCAGTCACAGGATCGGCACAGGAAGTGACGAGTTACAATACTAATCAAGAGTTGGGAGTTAAGTTGAGTTGTGTCGTATCGTAAGAGTTGTAATCCGTCTTCCGCTATTTTGTATCTTTACCCCTGCGTGGGTATATATTGTAAAGAATTGAATTTTTATGTTTGTGTCAGTTGTGCGACCTCATCGGTCAGTGTAGTTGTTTATAATTGACCTTAACGGTCCGTATTATTGTATGTTTGCCCCCGACCGGGTAACACGTGGTCGTTCAGTGATGTTTAGCCTGGTGGATCCTTGTGGGAAGGATCTACGGCATGTAATATTCCCATATGGTTTTAGGGGTGTTAAATTTATGGTATCAGAGATTAGGTTGCGGAAACCTAGGTTGTCGGGTCAAGTCGAGTCGTGGTTTGTCGAGTAGTATGATGTCATGTCATTCGAGTTGTCGGGTGACAATGTGTGGTCACAACGTGTCGTTTGTGTTGTCGGATGAGATTAGTATCGTGGGCGACCGTCATCTCCGTGCGGCCTGTGGACATAAGTCTCCTCTTTTATGCGAGGTATCGATGTTTCATGATTTCGTTTATGTGCGATAATTGTGGTGCATAATTTTGTTTGCATGGTGTTGTGAAATGGAATCTGTGTTTGAAACTTGTGGTACACCGCTTGTATATCGAGTTGAATGTGTTGATGGTTTGGACACCAAGTGGTGCAATACGATATGAAAACTGTGAACCTTGATGTGTTCTATAAAACGTAACGATGGTAGAGTTTGTCGAGAAACTCAGATGGATGGTTTTGACGTATGTTTAAAGTTTGTGTTCACGAGTTGTATTTGATTGAATTTGTGATCTTGTTTGCCGATTGAGCATGTGGTTTTAAATTCGATTATTTTTGGATAGTTGTAATTATGTCCGCTGCGTGTGAGTTTGAAAACGATTTCTGAAAAGATTTTATGGGCTTGAGTATTTTTGTGGAAAAATCGATTTTTGAAAATATTTTGATGGTGCAGTTAAACAACGGTTTGTATGGATTTTGAAATCGGTTGAATTTTGGCAAGTTGGTCATGTATTTTCAAATGACACCTTCAGACGGTATTTGAAAATATGTTTTAAAGTACTTGGGACATTACAAAGTGTTACCATCACTTTTGGATATGATCAAAAGGATTTTGGAAAAAATTTATTTTGCAAAACGACTTTGATTTTTTGAATTTAAAATGTTATGTGTTTGTGTGTTGGGACTAAGTCGTTATGAAAAGTTTGTTATGTTGCTATGCTCGTCGGAGAAGTTGCAGTGTTTCTAAATGTCGGGATACATTGTTAGGAGTCGATTTTTAACCTTCGGGGCCTTTTCGGGGCTGCTAAGACAATTCTTCTGTCTTACATCTAGTGGTTACGGCCGTAAGATGTTCTCCATTACGGTCGTAAGCTGGTAGATGTTACGGTTGTAGGAAGTTAGTGTTACGACCGTAAGCTCCTAGTTGTTCCGGCCGTAAATTGCATGTTGTTACGGCCGTAAACTTTTGACTAACTCGGTTGTAATCTTGTTGTTACAGTTGTATCTATGCCCTTCTACTGATCATTTGATTTCTGTTGATATATTTGTATGGTCCACAGTGATGACTGTGAACTTTAACTATTATGTTGGTAATGTCGCACTCGGTTGGTTATCTTGTATAGGTATCATTGGCGTGTTGTTGATCGTTACCATTCTTGCTAGAAAATTTTGGTTGTACACTTAGGTGTTGTGACTGCAAAGTCTGATTTAATTGTATTATTCTATTACGTTATCCTGATGTGATAATTGATCGGTGGTAATGATTAGTACGGGTACAAGAGGTTTTCCACCCGGGAATGGTTTGGCGAAATCTCCGGGGGTCGATGCCGATGGGCATGGCCGTGAATTACCATGTGCATTGTTATTCGTGATGGTGTGGCATGGTATCATGTGGTTACCCTATATGTCGTTAATGGTGGTGGTGATATATATTGATAAGGTCATTTTAATGACATCGGTTATCGAGTAGGTTTGATATTTCAAAGTGTTGTTTGGCAAATGATTTCAAAACAAAACAGCTATGATAGTGGGTTCATGGTTTTGTTTAAATGACCGAGGTATTGAACGTATTTTTCAAAAATTTCATTTGAGTATAACCTTTCAAACTCACGAACTTTAAAATATTATCATTTGAACAAATACCCCGGAAAACTTATTTTAAGAATATTACCCCATGTTTGACCGCAATGGTATGTATGATGTTTTAACAGTGTTTGTTTTGGTAGAGGTCGTACAATTCTATTGATGTGGCCATGTGAATTACTTATGAAATTAAGTTCTATTGTTGCAGTGTTAGTTCGTGTATTTGTGTAATGACTCGGAGTGAATATTTTCTTGTGCTGTTGTTTGCTGTCCTATGTTGATTATGTGATGATTGTTTTGTTATGTTATTCTGAATGGTTGTCCGTTCAGTATGCCGAGAGGTCGAGGTCGAGGACCTGGTCGTGGTAGTGGTCGTAATCATGAGCATGAGAGGGAGACTCACTCGTTGTCGAGCGCCAATCAGCTCAGAACAGATGGTCGAGATGACCAATCACGTGATCAGGGGCAATCAGCCAGAGGTAGTGTTGAAGTTGGCTCCACCACCATCATTCATCAGGTGGTTGACCAGTTGGCGCAGATGAATCAGACCGTGCACCGGAATGAGAACCCAGATGTGGTTAATGGAGCTAGTAAGTGGTTACGAGATGTGATGAGAATGCATCCGCCTCGTTTTGTAGGTTCTTCTGATTTGTTAGGGTGGGAGAATTGGCTCTTTCAGTTGGCCAGAACATTTGATGTTGTAGCTTGTCCGGATGAAAGGAGGGTACCCATTGCCCAGTACCTACTCGATAAGGAAGCTGTAGACTGGTGGGAGGCTGTAGCGCCTAGTGTCCGTACAGCTACTTGGGCTGAATTGAAGACTGCCATGGAGGCCGAGTATTGTCCGCCGCCTGTTAAAGAGCGTAGGATTGTCGAGTTTTTCTCGGCTATGACCCAAGATGTGTCGATATCTCAGGCAATAGTCGATTATAATCGGCAGCGGTGTTATGTTCGGGATCAAGTGCGAAATGATGCAGATAAGGTTCGTTATTTCGATATGCGTATGAAACCTCATGTTCTGCAGTGTATGGCTCCTTTATGTGTACAACACTGAAAGACTATCAAGATCGAGCCTTAGCATTTGAAATGGCTATGATGTCTACAGAATTTATTTCTGTAGCAAAGAAACAGAAGATTTCTGATGGCGCATCAGGAAGCAAGGGAATTGGGATTCTTGAACTTCAACCCTCGTATCAGTTGAGTATGGGACCTACTCGGTCAACGGGAGAATCTAAAAGACCCAGGTCGGTGTCTTTGAGTTCAGGTAGTGCTCCAAGATGTTTCAACGGTAACGTTCTGGGCTATGAACGCAGCATTGTAAGAAACCGCCGGTGACTTGTTATAATTGTGGACGCGATGCGCATCGAGTTCAGTACTGCGAGATCGTTGCTAAGATGGTAGGAGACCGGAGTTCCATTCCTACTTCTGGAGGGCCCAGTGATGTCCAGTGATAGTATTTTGTACTCGTAATGCGGATTGTTTCTCGTGTGGAGATATATTATGTGATGTTTTTACGTTTGGTGCATGATGACTGATATTTTGTTTTGAATACTTTTCATATGGGTTGTTGAACATACGGATACACGTGATAGTAGATCACGGGGTCATGAATTTGGTATTTTTATGTTTGAACGTTGTGTTTTGCTTAGTAGCACTGTGATGACATTGTTTTAAGTTTCGGGACGAAACTTGCTTTTAGAGGGGTAGAATGTAATACCTAAGATTTTTAATTCCGGTTGTTGTGAACTATTTGTAGTTTTGTGTCGGTTATTTTGTTTCGTTATGATTATGTGGAAATCGTTTTTCTATCATGAACGGTATGATATATTCTGTTGTAGTGTTCATCGAGTGAGACTTGTTGTCGCGTGCGTTTCTTTGATTAAATCTGTGCTTGTGGTGTGGTATGTTATGTTTCGTAATTTACTCGTTATTGTTTTGCTTCATAGCTGGTGCGTTAGTGTGACCGATACGTTATCGAACGTCTAACCGAACTATTGGAATGGTCGAGTTTCGACCGTAAGGCCTGTCCGAGTTACGGCCGTAAGGTACGGTCGGTTACGGCCGCAAGGCATGGCCTAGTTACGGTCGTAATGCCTTGCCGGTTATGGCTATTATGTACCGCATATTTTTGGGCAGTAGGCCTGTGGAACCTAGTTACGGCCGTAAGGGGTGGTCGGGTATGACCGTAATGCCGAGTTACGCCTGCAATGCTTTGCTGGGTTACGACTGTCATGCACCCTCTGTTTTGGGCAGTGTCCTGGGAGGCCTGGTTACGGCCGTAAGGAGTTTCCGATTACGGCCGTAAGTGCCGAGTTACCGCGTAAGGTACTGCATGTTACGGCCGTAACATACTCTGGTATATATAGCATGGGCGACGGGTTTTGGCCCATTTTCTTCCCTTCCTCTCTTCTTCTCGCGGTTGACGGATGGGTGAGACAGGAACTTTGATTCTTGGTCGATTTTACTCAATTCCAGGGTGTTTTGGAGGGCCTTTGTCGATTATAACAACATCTAATCCTTGTTCTTCGTCGGATCGAGGTAATTTCTTGAAACCTCCTAGGGTGGACTTTCGGGATTTCCTTCTTGATTTCGTTATTTGTCCGATTTTGATGAACCAATTGATATTATTGAGTATTATTAATCGTGTTATATGGATTGTATATCCATATTTCGAGTTTGTTTAACTCGATTGACGATTCGAGTGTTCTTAGGTGTTATTGAACATTTAATGTTCGATTAAATGTCCCAATGAGTTTTACTTCGACGGTTTGGGGTGATTTCCGTTTTTCTTGGTCTTGATTCTCGTTGTAATAGTATTTTCGTTGTTTTCGCCCAGAGGATTGTAGGTGTTCGAGGTTTCCTGGTTGAGCCATGTTCGTCGGAGTGTTTGGTAGCGGTTACTGGGGCAAGTATCTTGCTTATATGATTTGTGTCTTGCGAATAGAGTTTACGTGTTGAGTTTACGAAGATTGGTTTGCCTTCGTGGATATGTTTCGTGTGAATTGATTACTTCGAACGTTGATGGTATTGATAATACCCTTGCTTGTTTAATGTTGTGAATTTGTGTTGATCATGTAAATCGTGTTGTTGTGTTGTGCGTGATTGTTCTTGCATGAGGTATCGTGATGATTATGATATTTGGATCGGATTGATTATATACTTGAACATGTATTGTGGTGTACTGTTGAATGATTTGACATATTGGTAGTATTGTGTGTTGTTCGTTGTAACGTGTTGAGTTGATCAATATGTGTTGTGAAGTCAGCGTGTGTGTTCCGGGTAGGGTCCGTCGAGGCCTCTAGAGTTTGGTACATGATGTGTACGAACAACGTGTGTGATCCGGGTAGGGTCCATCGAGGCATCTGGAGTTCGGTTCATGATGTGTACGAACAACGTGTGTGTTCCGGATAGGATCCGTCAAGGCCTCTGGAGTTCGGTACATGATGTGTACGAACAACGTGTGTGTTCCGGGTAGGGTCCGTCATGGCCTCTGGAGTTCGGTACATGATATGTACGAACAGTGATCGTGTAAGAGTGATTGAATGGATAACGTTTTGAAGTTGGGTAACAGACCCATGATGATATCTTAGCTATGTGTTATGAAACGATAACTGGACTGAGGCCCTAACGATTTCGAAAAAAGTTTTGTAAAATGGGACTCGAGGTCCAAAAGAATTTCTATTTTTAAAATCCCCAAGATGTTGGGTTTCTTTTCAAATACTTCTTCGCTTGAGTTAGGAATTCTGAAATTTCTCGGGAATATTTTGATAGTTGATTGTCGTATCTAAGTCGTGGTTGCTATTTGCTTGTTGCATTTCATATAGTATTGTACTTACACTAGCAAAATAGTGGAATTTTGCTAACGCCCGATTAATCGGGGAGTGGATGTCTGTTTTGCGTCCAGGTACTCGGAGGTTCGTGGGTACAGTCACATGATCGGCATAGGAAATGAAGAGCTACGATACTAATCAAGAGTTGGGAGTTAAGTTTAGTTGTATCATATCGTAAGAGATGTAATCCGTCCTCCGCTATTTTGTATCTTTACCCCTGCGTGGGTATTTATTGTAACGAATTAAATTTTCCTGTTTGTGTCAGTTGTGCGACCTCATCGGCAGTGTAGTTGTTTATAATTGACCTTAACGGTCCGTATTATTGTATGTTTGCCCCCGGCTGGGTAAACACGTGGTCGTTCAGTGATATTTAGCCTGGTGGATCCTTGTGGGAAGGATCTATGGCGTGTAATATTCCTATATGATTTTGGGGGTGTTACAGTCTCGGCCTATCCAGGTAGCGTGCGCTACTCACGAATATTAGCGTGCGCTATCACCAAGTATTAGCGCGCGCTAACTACAATCCTTAGGGTGCTCTATGCCTACTACACAAGCATGCAGGATAGTTCCGGAAACTCAACACAACACGGTACATCATACCGTACACAACATAGGGAATAAATTCTAAATAATCATCAACGGAACAAAATAACCGGTACAACGGACAAATATTTCAAAGCGACCGGAAACGGAAATCTAAGGTATTACAGGGTAATCCTCTTCTAGACCCCGTACTCAAACTTTTAAGATAAGAGTGTTTGTCTTGTCCAAGAGCTTCTCTGTATATGATACTTTATGATCTTGCTCTTCACGATGCTATGGTTGTATATTGCTTTCGTTTGTTTTGATTGCTTGTAAGTCTAGGTCGCATTGTTTTTCTGCTCAAGTGTTCTTCAGATATTTATAGTATAATCTTTGATCTCTTCATGGCCGTTGCATCTTGGAAAAAATACGTCCGTTGGAGAGTGGACTTCATTGTTTAGCTTTTCATCTCTTTGCACGCCTTCATCTCTTTCTTCAAATCCGACCACTTGAAGATGTAGGATTGCTACGCCATCTTTCTTTGAATACTATATTTGGAAAGTTTTTAGGGCGCGAATCTAGACAAATATTATATTCCTTGAATTCTGGGACTCAATCACTTTGACTCCTTAGCTTTACGTGTGCATGCGATTTGCTGTCTTTGTTGACTTTTCAAGGTTTGCTGACATGGACATAGTTGTTGTCCAAAACTCAACTGATATTACTTCTTGATAAAACATTGGCTGATGTTCTGCGTTGGTAAAGTCTGCCGATATTTCGTCTTGATCAAATTGCCTTGGTCAAAATAGACTGATATTTTGCTTTGACCGAAAACCCGATTGATGTTTATTTCGGTCAACCTTAGCTGAGATTTTTCTTTGACCAAGCCCAGCTGATGTTTTGACTGTTTTATACTTAGCCAAAATTGTCTTCAGTCATATTTAGCTGTACTTCTGATTTGGTCAAACCCACTTGATATTTTGCTTTGACCAAAACCCGCTTGAGATTTTATCTGGTCAAGCTTAGCTGATATTTGCCTTTGACCAAAACTCGACATATATTTTGCATGTTCCATACTTAGCCAAATTTCTATCTGATCAATATGATCAATACTTAGTCTAATCTTTTAAAGGCCTATAGAAGATACTCATTTGGTTCTTCTTTACAATGCCAAGTACTAAAACACACATTTGAAATAATCTTCAAATACAGCAATGACATCATCAAAAATCTAATAAATATATTCCTAACAATAACTTTAGAAATATACTCATAACAGCTAAAAACATGAATGCAATACTCGAATAGCATCAACATACATTATACAGAGACAAACGATGAAATGATGGGTAGAACTTGACACCGGAAGCTTGAACACTAATCCAATACTCTTAGGATCTTCAAACACAAGTTGTAGAGAGAATTTTTGAATAGAAAGAAGTTATTCAAATTTATAATCTCCAAATGAAAATTTATTTGTTTGACCTTTAAGTTTATTTTGAACTTTTAGCAAATCATCTTTAAATTTATTTTATTTTTCTAATAAAGAATGATCATTTTCAATTAATTTTTCCTTTTCTTGTAATTTGAAAATTTCATCTTCCAATATTTTATTTTTTATTTTAAGGGATTTATTGTCCTAAATATTAAGAGTCTTTATGTAATGACTCGAAGGCACTAAAAAGCTCATCTTGAGATGAAGTTTATACCTGAATTTCGTTGTCGCTATCATCGTAAGAGCTCTTTGCCATGAGTGCGAGATTATTATAAACTGTTTCATTCTTCGTCATCCTCACTCTAGGTGGCTATATACACTATGAACTTACCTACTTGCGTTTTTGCTATGTGCGTTATGTTGAACAGTCATATGAACGTTGAAAGTGTTAACTGACCTTCTAGAGACCTCCAACGGGATGATATTTTAATTCACATTTCAAACATCATAGCGGTCATAATTCGATGCACGTAGCGTACGTCAAGACGTGCTTTTAGGGTACATTGTTCGATACTATTGTGCGTGTTAACATGCCTGAATGTCATCCTTCATATTTCTTCTGTGTAACTATTGGTTATGTTAAACCTTCTTGTTAGCGTACGTTAGTGTTGTTGACTTGGCTGGTTCAGCTGGGCATTCTTTATGTACGTTAGCTATGTTGAATAACGTATGTTAGCTTTGCTTCTTTGATTTTCTATTCAGCTTTTGCGTCTTCGACTATAGCTGACTAATTGTTGTTTTTCTTGATGTCAACACATCATCAAAATCCATCAAAAAAACTCGGCTGTCAGAAAAATCCAGACGGAAAATGCCATCGTCGCCGCTTTACTGATGGCTTACCGACGCCCCGTACCTCGGTAAATTTCTCCATGTTAAAATTCGGGAAAAGTTTTACCAATAGATTACCGACGACAAGCGTTGTTGGTAATTTACCAACGACATGATGCTGTTGGTAAAATTTGTATGCATTAGAACTTTTTTTTGATCTACACCGGGCCGGGGTAGGGTCGGGTCGGGGCTTAATCGAGTTCGGGTCGGGTTGGGGCTCGGCCGAGTTCGAGTCGAGAGGGGCTCAGCCGAGTTCGAGTCGAGAGGGGCTCAGCCGAGGACGGGTCAGGTCGAGTCGGTATGGACCAATGTCTTCATTCAATATTACCCAGCAAGGTTTTGGTTTATAAAGTGATGAAAATTATGGTATTTTTTCGATGTGGGATAAGGTTGTTCCAGAATTTACCAACAACAAATGGTCGTCGGTAAAGCAGCTGGGAAATACCGTCGGTAAATTCTGAAATATAAAAAAATGAAAAAAATTATTCACGACGTCGGTAATGCCGTCGGTAAATTCTGAAAAATAAAAAAAATGGAAAAAATATTCCCGCCGTCGGTAATATCGTCGGTAAATTCTGAAATATAAAAAAATGGAAAAATTATATACCAACGGCAACCATGTCGTCGATAATTCTGTCGTCTCTAATATCATCGGTAAATTTGATGGTAAAGTTTGCGCCAACATCCCGCCAACGTGCTGTCGGTAATGCCGTCGGTAAATTTAGTTAATTGATTTCGTCTGTAACGTCATCAGTATTTTAGGTATTTACCAATGGCAGAGTGACCGTCGGTAATTTTCGTTGGTAAAACCAGTTTTTTATAGTTGAACTTGTCTATGGATAGTTCATAGATAAAGTTGAATTCACTAATAAGATTGTGCCTATGAGCCAATCATAATTAAAGTTGTAAAAAACGCCTTGTAGGATCTAAAATTTTAGAACATGCACGCATGCACATTTTAGTCTAAGTCTTCTGAATATCAGATCATCCGACAGAAGACTTGAAGTTAGTTCCTTTTGAAGAAGTTTTGGAATTTTACAATAGGGGAAAATTGTTAGGATATAATACCCTAAGTATTTTTATAAATGCATTCTACAACCAGCATTCTACAACAATCTTCATAGAGAGCTCAAAGGACGTTATTCCTACAGAGAAATGGTGATTAAGCTTACAGCAAAAGAAACAGTTGGCTACAGCAAAATCTTTGTAGGCATTTTACTTTATCAACGGGAAAAAACTTAGACCTTAAAAACCATTGTGAGATAAGCAATTCTTTATTCACAAAATATTCACAATTTTTCAAGTAGCATTTAATACCGACGGAGACAGCATTTATGTAGCGTGCCCAGTAATTATCTATATAGTTTAATGTGTTTGATGGAAGAAATTTTTATGTAACAGTAGAGAAAGAGTTGAGGGGGAGGATGGGAGAGAAGGAAGAGGGAGAGACGTTAACAAATTTTTCATTGCTTCCCCCTTTCTCACGCGTGGCCAGACTAATATACTTCTGGTCTCCAAAACAAAACAACTAACAAAATAATTACAACCTGTAATTCATCCAATAATTCATCTATAATAGGAATTGAATAGTCATGTTTCATTGTCAAAGAATTGAGGGTATCTGTAATCAACACACATTCTCGAAGTATTGTCCTCCTTTTTAACAAGTATAACAAGTGCACCAAATGAACTTCTGATGTGCTCTATTACACCATCTCTCAATAATCTCACTATCCTCTCAATTTCGTTTTTGTGGTTAAGGAGGAGTTCTGTAACGATGTTGTTGTTTAGGAACACTGCTAGGCTTCAATCTAATATGATGTTCTACTCCTCTCATAGGTGGAAAACTCCGGGGTTCTGCAAAATTGATAACACTGATTTTTACACATATTTTTGCACCGATTTTCCAGTTTTTAAGATCCTAAAATGTGTAGAACTGTGTCGTTTATGCTCATATTGTGTTTATTGGACTCAATCACGCTTGAGTACGTTTTATTAATTTTATAGGTACTTTATGGACATAAATCAAGAAAGAACGAAGTCTCAAACCCCAATACATATCAAGCAATGCGGAAACGAAAGATCGGGCCAAAAAAGGAGTCAAAACGGTGTCAAAACGAGTCAACACGAGCTCGGCCGTGTCAATTGACACGGGCCGTGTCATTAGCTCGGCCGTGCCACATTGACACGGTCGGGTTTCTTGCCGAGGCAGAATAGCTTTTCTAGAGGAGTATGACACGGGCCGTGTCATTCGACACGGTCATGTCATTTGCTCGGCCGTGTCAAATTGACACGGTCGAGTTCCCTGTCCAGCGAGTTCCAGCGTTTCTAGAGAACTATGACACGGGCCGTGTCATTTGACACGGGCCGTGTCACTTTTCGGTGGAAAAATCACCTTTTGACATTTTTGCAAGATTTGAGCATGAAAAGTGATGTTTTTGGCCTTATAAAAAGAGATCTTGGACTAGACTTGGAGATATTCAGCTTTTGAGGGAGAATTGGAGAGATTGGAGACAAAAAAACACAAGATTTGAGGGCTTTTACTCCAAAAAGAAGGAGATTTGAAGGAAATTCTTGAAGAACACTTCAAGAACATTTGAATGCTTCAACCGGGATCAATCAAGACACCTTACGAGTTTTATCTTCTTCCTATCTTTTATTCATTTTGTTGTTTTATTTAGCATGAACATGATGATTATTAATTTTTCTTTCATTAACATGTCCGGCTAAACTCGTTAGATTCCGGGCATGGGAGTACATTGATTCACTATGATTTTGAGGGATTGATGATTATATATATCTAGTGTGATTTCTTTATCAAATACTTGGTTTTGATTCATGTTTAGACACTTGATCAATGTTTTTACATGTTAAACTTAATTGCTCATAATTCGAGAGAAGAGGGCATTAATAGGTTTCGAGTATTTGACGTAGTAAATTACGAGATTGAGAAATCGGTAATAAACTATGATGATATCTAATCTTATGAACATTTTGGAGTTTGATAATTTATAATAGACGGAGACGTTATAGGTTGTTTAATCTACGTTTTAATGCATATCGAGAGAGACTTTAGAATATTGTTGTGATCATCGTTTTGGAGACGCACTTAGAACCTTCTGGAACCAATCCCGACTAAATTTAGTAATCAACGGAAACCTAGCCTTGGAATCTACCTTTCTAAACTCTTGCAATTCGCTTTAATTCGGATATTTTGCATTATTTTAATTTATTGTGATCATTTTTTATTTCATTAACCATCCATTTTACCTTTCGATCGTCTAGATAAAGCCGAAAACACTATAATATAGTACTCAACACAATAAGAATATTTAGTCTCTGTGGAATATGACCTTGCTCGTCGCTTTCTACATATTCTCCGTACACCCGGAATAGTCGAGCTCATGAGTCAACACTACTATCATCCCAATCAAAAGGAAGTCGTATCCGTAATAACTTTAATCGAGCCATAAAAACTTCCAGTTGAAGACATTAAACTTAGCGCTAATTGGGAGGCAACCCAATAGTTTTTATTTTCATGTTTTGATCTTTTTCGCATTTTTTTTTGTTTTTACTTCTTGTAAAACTAACCGGTTCAATTTTTGGTGTTCAATTCGCAGGAAAAAGACCCGAAAACAAAACTGCATTTTCCAGGCCAGTACGACACGGGCCGTGTCATTTGACACGGTCGGGTCGTGCAGGCAGATCATATATCACTTTCTGTGCAGGTATGACACGGACCGTGTAAATTGACACGGACCGTGTAAATTGACACGGTCGGGTCTGATGACCAGTCGATTTTGACGTTCCAAGCTAGTACGACACGGGCCGTGTCATTCAACACGGTCGAGTTAGGTATTCAGTGGAATTTTACTTTCTGGGGCAGTTGAGCATGGGCCGTGTCAATTGACACGGCCGGGTCAGGTGGACAGCAACGTTTTTAAAAATGGAGACAGGTATGACACGGCCCATGTCAATCGAGCAGTATAAAACCTGAAGCTGTCCGACTCCTCCATTTCCTTCTTCCCCGATTCTATTTCTTCCCCAAATCATAAACCCTAGCCCCGTATCACCTAAAATCCGGCAAAATCAAGCAAGAATCGTGTTAAATCTCACATAATAACAAAGTGTCCATCATTATTCCACAATCCTAGAGCTTCAAAGGGTACAAATCGGACGAATTCATGCGGGTCGCGATTTTTTCTTGAAATTTTCTTCAATTTTCACTCCGAATTCAAGGTATGATTCACGATTTTGGATGGTTGAATTTTTCATTGCATTGAGATTATGTGAAATATGATTTATTGAGCAATTTAGGGTTCTTAAATGGATTTTTTTTTGGTGGAATTTGTCATGCGTAAAAATACATTGAAATTTTGTTGGTAATTTTCATGAATTACATGTTGGATGTATATGATTGAGAGATGTTATTACATGTTTGAAATTATTGGGATATTACATACAATGACGATTGGCGTTGAAATTTACAGTTGGGGTATTTTTGAAGAAACGCTTATTTTGGGGAAAATGTGTAATTTGTAAGAAGTTTGGGGGAGCGTTTATTATCGAAAAATAGTGATTCTGAGCTTTTGTGAAACAAATGATAATCGATGAATCTCTTGCAGAAAAATGGCCAGGGGACGAGGACGAGGAAATGCCCAACAGGGACGGGGTGCAGCTCAAAGGGGACGAGGAAGACCCACAACAGAAATTGAACAACCGGAGAGAATACCTACTCAAGGGGCTGTCGAGACACCCAAGACATATGGAATAGAACTTCCGCCAAGTCGCCTAGCACGATGGGAGATATTAGGGCAGAAAAAAATGCTCCCCACTCGATTGCCGGACGAAGAGTGCATGACGGCAATGGGGATAAGAGACGATGTTATGAGGCTACTTGAACGAATAAGTTGGACAACGTTAATGACCCAACATTGGCCCACCTACCGCTGTCTCACGTTGGAATTCCTTAGCACACTCACTGTTAAAAGAGACCCGATTTCACATGAGCCGACCGCTTTGGAATTCCGGCTAAACAACAAAAACGAAAAACTTTCTCCTGGTGAATTGGATGTTATATATGACACTCGAAAGTACGAATACCGAATCAATCAGTTCGAGTGTGAGACTTATTGGAGGGTAATGGTTGAATATCCTGGGAGCGATGCACGTCCATACATCCCAAAGTCGGCGAAAGGATCCTCTCTTCGCAATCCTATCCTCCGCTATCTACACAAGGTGATTGCGAGCACTATCTTCGGCCGGAAAAAACGGGGTCAATTACTCAACGAGAGCTATACGTCTTATCACATATACTTGACGGAACAGATCCAGCAAGCGGCGCTATTATCATGGATCATTTTGAGGATGTTGCCACTAAACCGAGAGGGGAGATTTGGAGAGGGGGTTTAATCACCCCTATCGCACTTCATCTTGATGTATCACTAGAAAATCGAACTCTCCTCCCGGGAAATATGCTCTTATCTGTCCAAGTCATGAAGTTGATGAATATTCTCGACTACGACTCTCGCGTTATTTTCCTCCAGAATGACGGCGATCATTTCCTACTCCCGAATACAACTTTGACAACTATTGAGAGTATTCGGGATTTAGGAAATCTACAAATGGCCACGGAAGCGCATAAATTGGCCCGGGAGGTAGCTGGATTAATTTCTCCTAGTGAAAGATACGTTGCTCGGAATATCCGTCCTAGGCGTACGGAATATGAGGGTAGAGCCGAGAGGATGCGAGAAGAAGAGACAGGAAAGAATAGAGGATGAATTCGCCTATGAGAGAGGTCCTGAAGACGAAAGAGAAACGGGGGAGGAAGAAGAAAGAGAAAGAGAACGGCCTGAATCATCGAGACAGGCCAAATCAAGACATGCCACATCTCGTTCCACGCATAGAGAAGAGTTCGAGGTTTTCCGAGAGGAGACCCGACAGAGACAAATGAGATGCTGACAATTTTACGACGAATGGAATATTGGCATGTCCAACAAGGCCACTTTCCTCCGCCAAATCAGTAGGACCGGTTGTAAGTACTTCTTGACCCAAAGTTTTTATTGTTTAAATACTATACCTCCTTCGTGTGTATACTCTTTAATTCAAGTTTGGGGGGAGATATTGGGTCAAGAAATACCTACATTGTTTGTTTGTTTTTATTTTGCCTTTTGAATTTTGGTTTGGATTTTGGTGTGATTTTGATTTACGTTTTGGTGTGAATTTTTTTTTTTAATTTTTGTTTTATTTTGGTGTGTTCTATTTTGAACTTTGTGTGTTTTGATGATGATGTACTTAGATGAAACTCGAAAGAATGAATTCTTGTCTTGGATGCCTCGGGAGTTATTTTGTTATTTTGATATGCAAATCGAGGGTAATTTGAAGGGGAAAAATTGTAGAATAATCAAAAGGGTGTGAAATTGAATAAATAGTTTAATACCTTGGAAAAATGAACAAATCTAGCTTGTGAGCTTTTGAGCCTTCGTGCATCATTAAATATGCAAGTTTCCTTGTCGAGTGTACCATTCATGTTTTAAGACTCTAGAACTTGCCCTGGTATCTTATTCGAAACTACAAGTGTGTCTGCAAATTAGAGAAAGTGATTTTAGGCAATTTTTATTGGCAACCCTTCAAACCTTTTGGCCAACCCGAGAATTTATTTCCCTAGTTAGCCCGATTGAGCTTAAAGCCTATTTCTTGTTAGCCACATTATGAGCTTTCCGTTCTATTATAAACTTTTGTCCCTATACTTGAGCTTATTAGAACAAATTGGCAAAAGAATGAAAAGATGTGTGGAGGCGATTGGGAAAATTGTTGGTTCAATTGCAATGATTCATCAAAATAAATTTGAAGGAAGAATGGTGTGATTATAATGATGCACCACATGGAAACATGAAAAGAAAAAGGAAACGAGATTTATTGGAGCGATAAGGAGAAATAAGGTTGTGATTCTCACTTTCAAAAGCGCTTAGTGCGATTATATTAAAATCAAGGGGTTGAAGGAAGCAAATTCCAAGGGACTATTGAGCTTCTAATTGAGCGAAGTGATTATTGAGATGATGTTCTAATTTGCTCAAGTCAAGTCACTTTAAGCCATACTTATCCTACCCCTACCAAAAAGCCTACATTACAACCGATAAAGTCCTTTTTGATTCACCAAATTTACATGCACAACCAATGGTAGAGATGTAGACGATTGGCAAGCCTCTGGGGATTCTTATTTCATTGAATGAGTTTTGAGCGTCACTTATCCCATTATACACTTCGAGAGTGAGGAAATACACTTGACCGGCGAGGTTCGTATTATTCAAGTATTAGCTATGAGGTTAAGGAAGCACCCCAGAGATTTGCATACTTTACAGAACTCGACTTATTTATTTCTTGAGGCGTATTGATGAACTTTCAAAATGATCCTTTGAGGTATGTTGAGGGACGAGTTTCCTTAAGAGTGGTTATTTTAAAGTGCATTGCTCGGGACGATCAACGTTCAAGTTTGGGGGATTTTTATAACACTCATTTTTACACATATTTTTGCACCGATTTTCCGGGTTTTAAGATCCTAAAATGTGTAGAACTGTGTCGTTTATGCTCATATTGTGTTTATTGTACTCGATCACGCTTGGGTACGTTTTATTGATTTTATAGGCACTTTATGGACATAAATCAAGCAAGAACGAAGTCTCAAACCCCAATACATATCAAACAATGCGGAAACGAGAGATCGGGCCTAAAAAGGAGTCAAAACGGTGTCAAAACGAGTCAACACGAGCTCGGCCGTGTCAATTGACACGGGCCGTGCCATTAGCTCGGTCGTGCCACATTGACACGGTTGGGTTTCTCGCCTAGGCAGATTAGCTTTTCTAAAGGAGTATGACACGGGCCGTGTCATTCGACACGGTCGTGTCATTTGCTCGGCCGTGTCAAATTGACACGGTCGAGTTCCCTGTCCAGCGAGTTCCAGCGTTTCTAGAGCACTATGACACGGGCCGTGTCATTTGACACGGGCCGTGTCACTTTTCGGTGGAAAATCACTTTTTGACATTTTTGCAAGATTTGAGCATGAAAAGTGATGTTTTGGGCCTTATAAAAAGAGATCTTGGACTAGACTTGGAGATATTCAGCTTTTGAGGGAGAATTGGAGAGATTGGAGAGAGAAAAAAACACAAGATTTGAGGGCTTTTACTCCAAAAAGAAGGAGATTTGAAGGAAATTCTTGAAGAACACTTCAAGAACATTTGAAGGCTTCAACCGGGATCAATCAAGACACCTTACGAGTTTTATCTTCTTCCTATCTTTTATTCATTTTGTTGTTTTATTTAGCATGAACATGATGATTATTAATCTTTCTTTCATTACCATGTCCGACTAAACTCGTTAGATTACGGGCATGGGAGTACATTGATTCACTATGATTTTGAGGGATTGATGATTATACATATCTAGTGTGATTTCTTTATCAAATACTTGATTTTGATTCATGTTTAGACACTTGATCAATGTTTTTATATGTTAAACTTAATTGCTCATAATTCGATAGAAGAGGGCATTAATAGGTTTCGAGTATTTGACGTAGTAAATTACGAGTTTGAGAAATCGGTAATGAACTATAATGATATCTAATCTTATGAACATTTTTGAGTTAGATAATTTATAATAGACAGAGACGTTATAGGTTGTTTAATCTACGTTTTAATGCATCTCGAGAGAGACTTTAGAATATTGTTGTGATCATCGTTTTGGAGACGCACTTAGAACCTTTTGGAACCAATCCCGACTAAATTTAGTAATCAACGGAAACCTAGCCTTGGAATCTACCTTTCTAAATTCTTGCAATTCGCTTTAATTCGGATATTTTCAATTGTTTTAATTTATTGTGATCATTTTATTTTATTTCATTAACCATCCATTTTACCTTTCGATCGTATAGATAAAGCCGGAAACACTATAACCTAGTACTCAACACAATAAGAATATTTAGTCTCTGTGGAATACGACCTTGCTCGCCGCTTTCTACATATTCTCCGTACACTTGCGGATTGTTTAAAAATATAGCGAACAAAAATCGTCCTCAAACTTACCAAGAAGAGTATTGAGCTGAGAAATCTCAGCAGATTAAACCATAGCAGGAGTGATCAGGTATGTTTCTTCTACCTCCTCAGCATGTTTGTGCACCATTGAATGCAGCATAGATCCAGATATCATTTGACACTCAGCGTATCTGGTCACAGCATGCATCTTGACTCTCTTCCCTCCCAAATGCACGGTACATGTGATTCTCTTGTAGTCAAGGACTATAAGAGTGCAAAACTCAAGCTATCACTACCCAATATAATATCATATCCTTCATGTTCCAATATCCTGAGTCAATATGTAAACTCATGTCCGTGCACCTTCCAAGTAAAGCCATTAACAACCTGTGTACTGACCAACTGTTGTCCATTGGACACCTTTACCAATAAGGGAGAGTCAGTATCTACTTTACATCCCAGTGTCCTGGCTGTACTTTTCCTAATGAATTTTAGGGAACTCCCAGTATCCAACAAAATCTGCAACCTAGGTCCATTGAATTCACCAATAACCCTCATGGATTTGGATCCTGTTTTGCTAGTGATGGCATTCACAAGAACCTCAGACTCATTCATTGCCTCCTTATCAGTCAACACTAATTCTACAAAGTCAGGTTCATGTTGCATATGAGCGAATTCATGTTCCTCTGACGTAGCTATATAGAAGACTTTGGGCTTACACTTATTTCAAAACACATAAGACTCATCACAATTATAGCACAAACCCTTCTCTCTCCTAGCTGCCACTTCAGCACTAGACAACAGCTTAATTGTCAACTTCATGGTAGTAGGAGTGTTGGGTTTCTGTGTTACCATTCCCTCAGGTTTAATTGGCACTAGACAACAGCTTAATTGGCATAAACTTTAACAGCATGTTTAACCCTCTTAGCCAAGGCATCTAGAGTTAATACCTGCTTCTGCCCAACTTCAATAGCATCTTGCAGTGTTTGTGGTTTAAACAACATTAAAAAACTCTGCATCTCTTCAGTCAACCCACAGATAAAACTGGAAACAACATATTCCTCTGAATAAACCATATGGTTACTCAGCATCAAACAGGACCTCAGTTCCTCAAACCTCTCAACATATTGGGAGTATGTTCCAGTCTGCTTGAGGTTCTTAAATTCCATAATAATTTTGACATCACTTATATCATCAAACCTAGCGGCAACCACCTCCAAAAACTGCTCCCAACTGATATCTAATATGTTTTCATCTCCAAAGTTTTGAAACCATTGCAGTGTTTTTCCCTCAAAGTTGTGAATAGCTAGCTGGACCATTTGCTCATCACTAATTGCGGAAGTAAGCTTAAAATAGGTGTTGCGCCTAATAATCCATGATCTCGGTTTAGAACCATCTAATCTGGGAAAATCAACTCTATGAAAGGAATTTCCCCTTGGTTGTTTGTGATTGTTCTCACTTAAATTTACAGGATTAGATGCAGACTTTTTGTACCTTCCACCGACCTCAGATTCATTGGTGTCTTGCCCAGTATAGAACTCTCCTCATTGCCTTGGTTTTTTTTTTGTTGTTGTTTTTCTCCTCATTGCCTTTGTTAAGCAGTTGCAATTGAATATCGGCCAGAAGTGTAGATAAATGATCAAACTTTTGGTCAATACTAACCATATTCTGTTCAACCTTCAGATCTACAGCAGCCTGCGCATGAATCCTCTGTTCAGCTGCTAATTTCTTCATGGATTTTGTTTGCAAAATCTTATCCAATTTTTTCTGTGCATCCTACAGGTCCTTAAATCGTGTGTTATCTGCCATGATTCAGCCCAGAATTATGCTCAAGGAGACAAAGCCTCGCTCGCAATACCAATTGTAGCGTGCCCAATAATTATATGTGTAATTTCATGTGTTTGATGGAAGAAATTTTATGTAACAGTAGAGAAAGAGTTGAGGGGACGGAGGGAGAGAAGGAAGAGGGAGAGACGTTAACAGATTTTTCATTGCTTCCCTTTATCACGTGAGTGGCCAGACTATTATACTCTCCACCCTGCATCTTCCCTCCATCTTTATTTAATCTAATGGATAAAATTAATCTCAATAATTTAAAAACCCTAATTTCATCATTTTTTTTTCAAATATCAATATCTTTCAAACCGTTAATCATATGTAATATCATACTCCCTCTATCCCGGCCAAAGGTTGACAGAGGGTGTATATTTGGTGTATTTTAGGTAATGATTGATATAAGTAATGATGATTAAATGTGTGGTGGAGATTAAAAAGTAAAAAGTATTGATGATGAATGAGTGGTGGAGATTAAAAAGTAAAAAAGTGATTGTTTGATTTGATTGTAAAAAGTGATATATGTAAACTTACTAAATGGACTACTTTTTGATAGAAATGTAAACCTTTGGACGGGACGGAGGGAGTATATGATATATCACATATGATTTTTTCGGCCACGAAAAAAACGTGAAAAAAATGGAAAAAAATTTTTTGTCGAAAGTATATCAAAGTGCCCGTCTATAGAAAGATAATTAAATGCTCGTCGTGACGGTGTAATTATTTTCGCTTAACGATTAACGGTTTAAGAGATATTTAAATTATAAAAAAATGTGTGAAATATTAAATGCTTTTAATCTCAACCATTGATTTCTTTTTGGATGGATGGTGGGGATGAGTCCTTGGTATGTAAGAAAAGTTTGGTATTTAATATAACTCTTCTCAAACAATTATAACTGTAAAGTACTGGAATTAAAATAAAATAAAAGATGAGCGCATTTTGGTTGTTTTAAAGAAACGCGACTTTCATTTCCCCTATATTGGCTCCGCCAGCTAGGGGTGAGCATGGGTCGGTTTGGGTAGGTTTTAGGCTAAAACCGAACCCAAACCGACAAGTTTCGGTTTCCAAAAAATCAAACTCAAATTGAAACCAACCCAATGGGTTCGGTTTCTTGGTTTTTCGGTTTTTTTACGGGTCGGTTTCGGGTTTAAACCCAACCAAACCGATTTTTGTCTATTTTTCAAAAAAAACTTAAAATGTGCATTGGATAAGACTCGAACCTGGGACCAACACGCGAACAACCAGCGTCCTAACCACCAGACCAGGATACTATTTTTGTCTATTCTTCATAATGCATCTAAACATATAAAATTTACGAAATACATATATATTAAATGATATCGGTTCGGTTCGGTTTTAATGGTTCGGTTTCTAGTGTATAAACCGAGTTTTCAGTTTTTAAAAATTCTAAACCCAAACCGATGGTTTTGATTTGGTTTCGGTTTTTCGGTTTCGATTTCGTCGATTTTTTTCGGTTTCTCGGTTTCTCGGTTCGATTTTGCTCACCCCTACCGCCAGCATAGCATCTACACTCTCGCCAAACTTCACAACTCGGAACCCTAATTCCCTTTTCACACCATCGACGACCCACAACCCACTTCAACTACAAAAAAAAAACAGTTTTTACCGATGCCAAACGCCGTTGGTAAAACAGAAAATGGCGTCGGTAAAAAATTTACCGACGGCAATTCGCCATTGGAAAAACGCTCGACGGTAATTTTTTACCGACGCTATTACTGACGCCGCTATTTACCGATGCTATTTTTGGCGTTTTTAAATTAAAAATAAAAAAAAATCTAAAAAAGTCAGGTCAGGACTCAGGCGGGTCACGTCCGGGCTCAGGCGGGGCTCAGGCAGGTTAGGTCCGGGCTCAGGCGGGTCAGGTTCGATTCGGTCCAGGTCCGGGCGGGTCAGGTTCGGGCTCCATTCAATTTCAAATGGTTGAAAAAAAATTTGGTATATAAACCACATAAAACACTACTGTTTTTTCGATGTGGGATAGTGTAAAAAATTTACCGACGCCATTTCGGCGTCGGTAATGGTGTCGGTAGATACCGACGTCGGTAATAGCGTCGGTAGATACCGACGTCGGTAAACGGCGTCGTTAATTGTGAAAAAATAAAAAAAGATAATAATAAAAATTTACCAACGCCGAAGTGGCGTCGGTAAACGGCGTCGTTAATTGTGAAAAAAAAAAGAAAAAAAATAAGTGCGAACCGGTCGTCGGCAATGGCGTCGGTAAATCAATTAAATAACGGGCGTCACTAATGGTGTCGGTAAATTATAAGTTTAACAACGGTCGGTAAATGGCGTCGGTAAAAACTGTTTTTTTGTAGTGTTCCATCCTCATCCTTAACCACCTTCATATCTATAATAATTTAATGCTACTATAGACTATGGACTGAATAGCATTTACTGAAGATCAAAAAGAATATCTGAAGCATTAAATTTATTTCAAACATTCATCAGCCGTCAATCTGAAGTGTCCACCGGCCAACGGCTATATTTATAACAGAATCCAAGATTAGAAATATCCCAATCCAGAGGACTTGCTCACTGACTAAATCATCCGAGATATTGCTCAAAAACCTGAAGTACTAAAAGCTTATCATCTTATGATATTATACACGAGCAAATAATATCTTCGAAGTCTACCGTGCATATTCGTATTAAAGAGATATTTAGTCCTGAACTGTAAACACCACATTACAATAAGGAGTCAAAGCCTACAGTCACTACTACAAAAATATGAAAAGAAACCCCCTAAAATTGGCCTAAGAAACCCCTTTAGAGGGGGTCTTTAGCTCAACGGTGTCTTAGGTTAAGAGACCCCTTTTTTTAGGGGGTTTGCTTGCTCAACTTAAGAAACCCATTTTTGAAAAAAATGGTTTCTTAGTTGGTTCTAAAATTATTTAAGAACAACATTAAAGTAACCCCTTTTTTCTGAAAAGGGGTTTCTTTGGTTTGATTAAAGAAACCACTTTTGGCGAAAATAGGTTTCTTATATTGTACCTAAGAGACCACTTTTTAAAAAAGGGGTCTCTTTCATCGATTTTTTTTATATATAATTGAATTAAGCTATTTTTGTTGTAATATACATAATTAAATACATCTATTTTTCCTGTTATATTATTTTCATTTAACTAATAAAAATGTATTATTTATTACTTTTTACCCAAAAAAAATAAAATATATAATTAAATAATTTAATTATTAAAAATATTAAAAATAATTAAATACAACTTTTTTCGTGACCTGCATTATTTTTTTGCTTCTGTCATTCATTATTTGTTGTTAGCTAGCTACATCCAAAACACAAAAGCAACATGAACCTTTACCATCCGACCAAAGCAACATGAACCTTTAACATGCTGGAGCATGTTGTTGCTGCCAAAATGGTGCAAACACATGGCTGCCACAAAAACTTGGCTAAGGAGCGTGCTGTGTTGCTGCCACAAAATGGTGTTTTGCAGGCATGTTGCTGCTGGTCCTTGGCAAAGTTTGTGTTGCTGCTGCTCCTTAATCTGCTGCTGCCACAAAATGGTTGCTGCCACAAAAACTTGGCTGCCACAAAATGGTGCAGGCATGTGTTGCTGCTGCCAAAATGCTGCCAAAACACATGCTGCAGCGTGTTGCGTTGAGCGGACAGACGTCCAGCAGCAACAGGTAGGCAGCAACAACAGCCCAGCAGCAACACATCTTGCAAAACGCTGCATCACAGTACATGAGGAGCAGCAACAGACGAGCAGCAGCAACACATGCCTGCAAAACGCTGCACTAAAGTATAGACGAGCAGCAGCAACACGCTGCAAAAATGGTGGGGGGGGGGGGTATGAATGCATTACAACCAAAATGAGCAAAATGACGAGCGTGGAGTTGACTACATAATTTACACATGTTTTGGGCATTAACCTACAAGTGTCCTAAAACTGCAGTTCATAAGAATCCAACATAGACAAAGGTACCACATTCAGTGCCAGACAATCCTCACCAACTGAACTATATTGTTAGGCATTGTTTGCAAACACTAAAAAGAAAAATTGATTCTTGGCTTCTGGGGGAAGCGAAGGGATTATTTTCCCTCCAAAATTTGAAGAACGCCTTTTAGTTTCCAGATTTTTTTACAAACATTCCCATAGTCAGCTTGAAACTTCAGAGCACTAATAAAGAACGATTACTACTGTATTCATGGTTGCACATTAACTAATGTTTAACAGTATGGAACAAGGCATGTTACTTTTAGCTCATAAATTTCATGAGCAACCAACCAGGTGATATAATTAACAAACATACTAGAGAAATAAAGAATAAAGATTAATAAAATATACCTTAAGTACATTTACACAAGAACACTTTTTTTTTGACAAAAAAGAAAAAATCAACCGAATAGTTCACAGACTAGCAGCAACAGCACGCTGCAAACACACAAAACCACAACATGCACAAAGAACCCAGAACACGCACACAACAGTAAGGCATTGGCAGCACACAACACCAATTTTGCACTCCTATCCACATCAATATTTATTTATTTTTAGTGTAGCTAATAACAACGACAACGACAACAACAACAATAACAACAATAATAATAATCAAACAAGAAGCTTGCTTTATTAATATTGCTCAAAGTTCTAAGTCATAATACTCAAATCAATACAAAGGCAAAGAGTCTACATTGGTTGAAGAGTCTAACTTAAAAGTTCCAACTCTATTAAAAAAGTTCCAAAATGAGATGATATATGTTGAGCATTGTATAAATTCATTACAATACATCAACAAATTCCATTCATACCATCATCTAATTCCTCATCAGCCACTTGTTTATGCTCATTCACATATTCAATCCACATGTCTCTTAACTTGTCAATCTTTACTTGAGGAAAAGAAGTATTAGCACCACCGAAGTACTATAAAAACATCATAAACAACATATAATCAGAACATCATATGTTCAAAATATGATAATACAAAAAGGATTTCATATAGTAAATTTAATATAAACAATATCTTATCAGGAATCACTTGTCGTCTTTTTTGTATTGTCTCAAGCATGAAGCGACAAACATAGTATCCACAATCCTTGGAATTTTGGGGTTGACGAGGGCACTACGTACATTTGGGAAAGAACAAAAAACAGTTGTCAACACATTAATTCATTGAATGATTAGCTCATGCGAATACAACACTATGAATTGATATATGGCATTAGAACAAAACAGTAATTGATATAATACAAATTAAGTTCATATTACAACACTATGAATTGATATATGGCATTATAACAAAAAACAGTTGTCAACAAAAAACAAAGTGAATACAACACTATGAATTGATATGTGGCATTAGAACAAAACTTACTATTGCTACTACTATGAAACAAATTAAGTTCATATTATAACCAAAGAAAGCATACCTGTGTCTTTATCCACTTAATTCCTGGATTATTCTTATCAAATTTCTTGACATCGGTCCGATAATTTGGCTGAACTTTGTGATTCCCCTATTGTGTTACAAAAAAAAAAATCAAATGCAGGCAATCAATAAAACTTCACCAATATTTTCAGATTTCAAATTCACACTTCCGTTTTGCTACATAACAAAGCATCTCATATTGAATAATATAAATAAATGATGGCTAAGAGAAAATAAAGATGCATACTCATTGATGATCTGTTGAACGTATTCATGGATATTCTTTTCCACTCCAGTTGGATCAAGCCAAAACACAACTCCATTCCAAGGACTAATGGATGCAAGCATCCAATGATAACTATAGAAAAAATAATTAATAATAAAAATAATATTAGCATTATTCTCATTTTAAGGTGAAATTGATGTTTTTCTATGCACTTACTTCTCATAATACGGAGCAAATAAAAGCTAATTAGCATTTTTTCCTTCATTTTGTCCAAAAATATGTGCTAAATAGTCAGATCGCTCTTCTTTGTCCTCCATTGATGTTAAAGGGGATAAGTAATGAGAATCACAAAATCCATACATCTTAGATACACAATCTTCTTCACATTTTTCGCTCAAGTACCTTGTACAATAGTAGAAACCATTAAATTAAAAAAATAACTGATTAATGAAAAATCATGAATTTTTGTTATTTACTTCATGAAGATGGATATATGTTTAGCTTCAACTTCTTTTTGAAAGCACCAAGCATACATATCTTCGTGATCAATGCTAATTTTTTGCTCACGACCGTACACACTTGCTGGGATTGTTATCGATATGTGTTGATCTTTTGTTTCCATCCTTGCAGCTTGAACTTTGAATTTTCGCAACAAACTAGTTGTCAACTTATCAAGATCTTCCATCGTAATCACATACTTGTGAGTTGTTGATGCTTGTGATGATGGTGTTTGTGGGGATGGGGTAGTGAAGGACTTCGTTGGTTGTTTGTCAGCCTTAATAGTGACGAAATAAGAACAAATTATTATATAGAATGTGAAAATCTCATAAAAGATCATTTTGGTAAGAAAATGAACAACAAATCTAGAACTTACAAACAATAGAGATTACCTAATTCATTGGAAAAATTAAGTGTCTTGGCCAAGGAGCAAAACTACTCTTGGCTTGACTAACATATTTGAATTCTTGGGTAGGAGATGGTAAAAGTGCCGTTGGCATCATCACTTCTAGAACCATTACCCTGAGGAGATCATTCGTAATCTGAACATTGTGTACTTTAGTTACTTTCTCCCCATTCCTTATCTCCACTTTTCCAGTGGCAACAATATGTACATCTTTGTCACTTTGAATCGCTATAGAACACTCACTCCAACCCTAATCAATGCAGTTAATCATATCATAGGAAGCAAATTATTGTATTGTACATAATAAAGATAATTTAACATTTAACAAGAACTTCATACCTCAGGAAAACTATATTTAGTAGCCTCAGGCCTTATCCAATCACTACTAATGGGCTCATTAATTGTCTGAAAATTATGTTCTCTATTATCTTCTTTAGTCATGGATATCTCGGGCCAAGCAACATGGTAAGGCTCAGGCTCTTTCTCAACATGTGTATTGACTACATTCTCTTGACCAATAAAACTATTCAACTGACCACCATTCAACTCTCCGCCACTTGATCTAGGTTGTTGGAAACTACTCAATCCCAGGAGATCGATAAAACCACCAAGTGGGGCATTTACCTGTCCACTACCACCTAATCCAGCACCACTCAACCCCCCTGACCATTAGAAGTACTAGGTTGGGAACCACCCAGTCCATGTCCACTAAGTAGATTAATAAAACTACCAAGTTGGGCATTTCCACAACCTTGGCCACCAAAACCATTCCAAGCTGCCATGAACTGTCTCATATGTTCCGGGTTGAAACCACTAGAGCATGACATAACGTAGGACATCAACAAATTTTGATTGTTTTTCATATTTTCCAAATCTTTTTCCAAAGTAACCACTTTCGCCTGCAACATGGTAGGAGGCGTTGGTCGATTATAACCAAAGTATACACGACCACCATAATCTGGTTTTTGTATTGCTTTTGCTAAGATGTCATCCCGACTTGAGGTGATTATTTCACCTCTTTCATTATGAGCTTCCAATGTTTTCTACAATAAAAACATAAACTTATTACAGTGAGCAAAATGTAACATTAAAATCGGAAAACCGATAACCGGAAAAACCGGACTGAAAAACAAAAATAAAAACTGAACCAAATATGACCAGTCCAATTTTCGGTTTTAGTCCTTTACGGACCGGACCGGACTGAAAAACCGAGTTGACTAAGTCAATTAGTAAAAACATGTCTTTTGCACTGATGCATTCTACATTAAACCTGACTTCTCTCATTTCTAATATTTCATTCGGTCAAATGAAACCCTAAAGCGTGTTGTATTAATGGATTTATAATGTGTGGTCCTTCATTTCCAGTTTTTGGTTCATCCAAATTCTGTTATTCAGCTTTCAGTTTTACAATTGAATACATAAAAGGAAAAAATAGATATGTTCATTATTTAGTAATTATGACTATAATTCTTAATTATGAACTGGATGGTATAGGTAGGAAAGGTTTAATATGGTGTAGGTACTTACAATAGCTTCAGCAATTTGATGATCAATAGGATTACCAAAAACCATCTGGCCATCTTTTTCTGTGGAATGAGCTTTAAGCCAAACTAAATGCCGAGGCACCTGTGCAACATGAACCCCTTGCTTTGAAAGTTCTTTTGCCTGACATGATGCAACAATATATTAGAAGCTAATGTTGATCCAAATTCATTCAATCATAGCATCTAAAAATCAAACTATTAAAACATACAATTTCTTCTTCATAATATTGGTATCCCCGTCGGCCTCCTCGATAGCTCGAATTCTTTTTTAATGACCTTTCTCGATTCTTCTCACTTAATTCCTTTACATTTGTTAACACTATTAATCAATATACACTATTATAAAGCATATACACATCATGACGAATTTAGTGAAAGAATATATACCTTAAACTGTAAGTTATCATATGCACTTAAGAATTTTTTCCAATCGTCTAGTTGTATCCAAGGATATTTCCATGGTGATTTTTCCCTTAACACCTTAGTGCCTTTGCATACTTTATACATCCAATACTTTCTCAGCCTAGTCTTAAAAGCCCTCCATCGAATGCATGCTCGTGTTAAAACCCATTTTTTATGAGTTTGTGGTACTGTGAATCATTTCTGCATATTTCATTCTTGTTAGTAATTCATATAAACAAGCACTTGTACAAAAGTTAAGTACAAGTATGAAACTGATTTTAGTACTTACCGCAATGAAATCAAACATTTCATCCTTGGTTACCTTCGGAACATTAGTCCACCTCCTATAGGTGATGTTTACACGTTCACGAGCAATTACACCAATGTATGAAGAAAACAAGGTGCGGTTATCCCCACGTGGAATTTTATAGATTGGATCCCATTCCAGAACAACTTTACCATCATTCTGGATTGCCTTTCCAACAATTGCAAGCACGGTGCGACCTCTCTCTGCTTCACGTTTATGTTCTTCGACATCAGATGCTCCATCTTCGGGATCGGAGTTAGCATCGTCCATAGAGTGGCTACCATGGTTTTGAAGAACATGTTTTTTCGTTCTAGCCATTAACCTGCAAAAATTTGGACTTCAGATGCCATATAAATTGAAAATATAAATGCATTTCATAATATAACATCAATTTTGTAATGATGTTTCAGTTATACATTTCATATGATAATTGACTTTTTGATTAAAACTTTGTGATTTTGAGAATATAACATCAATTTTGTAATGATGTTTCAGTTATACCTTTGATATAATAATTGACTATTTTCGGTTAAAACTTTGACAGTTTTTCAGAATATAACATAATTTTGTAATGATGTTTCAGTTATACCTTTTGATATGATAATTGATTGTTTTCGGTTAAAACTTTGACTGTTTTTCAGAATATAATACAATTTATGCATATAACATATTCAATCCACTTTAAATGCATTTATAAAATGAATACCACTAATATGCTTCGGTATAATTTAATATATTTTTTACCCGACGACGCTTTTGCGACTTTCCCTCATTCTTGTCCTTTCGACCCATATCCCTTCATCGTGATTATTTCTTATATAGATAGAGGAATCTCCATTATCATGATACTCTATTTGACTCTTCTTGTAACAACACTCCTTATCTTCCATACTATCATCTTCATGATCCTCAATTGCATATCGAGATGATGGTGATATAACTATTGATCTTCTCTGATCAGAAGGGTCGATCACATAGAACACTTGCTTTGCCTGGCTAGCTAATATGAAAGGATCTTCCTTATGACCTTGTTTGTGAAGATTGACCACTATAGCCCCCGAGTCCTCAAAGAAAACACCATTGCTATTGTCAACCCATTTGCATCCAAAAAGAGAAATAGTAAAACCAATGTAATGCAACTCGCAAATCTCTTCAATGACACCATAATATCGCATTTTACAAAACCTGGGCTTCTTATCTTTAGCACTAGAAAAATGCATAGCTACGGCTTCCAAAGTTACCCCACTATTTTGCATAGTACTTTTTTCATCTTGATTCTTCGTGTAGAATGTGTGTCAATTAATGGCAAACCCGGAGTAAAAGGTGGCACTGAAATTAGGCCCATATGCTAAGCTCTTGACCCGATCTGAAACAGAATGTGATGAAGCTTCAAGTTCGCTCATAACTTGTTCTTTGAACCAAGCATAAAATGTATGGTTATGCTCATTTGCTATCGACTTCTCAAGCGCCTTGTGATTGTACTTCTTCCTCAAGAAATCCATATGTATTTCAACATACGGTGCAACTTCGTCCTCATTGTGAAGAATATATGTGTGAGCCATCATCCACTTCTCCGTCGACAAGTCGGCTTGTTTATGGCCAATGGTCCCCTTCCCATCCATTTTATCCTCATGACGTGATACAGGAAGTCCTATCATCTTCACATTTCCTAAATATTCACTACAAAGTGAAATAGCACACTCATATTAGACCCGCTCTGCTATACAACCTTCGGGACGATAAGCATTCTTCACATACCCCTTGTACGTTTTATTTTGCCTTTCGAAAGGCCATTGAGATCTCAAATACACCGGCCCGCAATATCTTATCTCTCTCACCAAATGCAAAGTCAAATGAATCATGACATCAAAAAATGATGGTGGAAAGTACATTTCCAGTTGACACAAAATAATGATAATTTCATCCTCTAAATCATCTAGATCTTTAGGATTAATGACTTTGCTGTAGATTGCATTGAAAAAAGAACAAAGTCTAATAATCACATTTCTAACATTTTTAGGTAAAATGCCACGAATAGCCACGGGCAACAAATGTTGCATCAGAATATGATAATCATGAGATTTAAGACCCATAAGCTTCAAGTGTTCCATTGACACAAGGCTACTGATATTTGAAGAATAACCCTCTGGTACTTTGACTCCAGCCAAACATTCACAAAATTGGACTTTCTCCTTTTTTGATAATGTATAAGCAGCAGGTGGCAAGTATTTTCGAGGCCCATTCTTGTGAACAGCATGGAGTTCGGGTCCAATCCCCATTTCTAGTAAATCAACCCTGGATTTAGGGCCATCTTTTGACTTCCCAGGGATATTTAGAAATGTATCAATAAGACTTTCACATACATTCTTCTCGATAACATCCAAAGAATGCCTAACAAATAAGAATCTCCAATAAGGCAAATCCCATAAATGAGAGCACTTCTTGTAACCTTGTTTAGGAAGGTGATTTTTCTTTTTCTTTTTTTCATAAGTAATCTGGATATTTTTCACCTTTTCATACACCTCCTCACTTGTAAAAACCTTTGGACAACTTTCAAACATTTGTTCCCCATTAAAGGCTTTCTTATATTTACGATAATGATGTTCACATGGCAAAAACACGATGCCCATAAAAAGCATTCTTTCCAGAACCTGATAACCACTTTCCCTTGAAACCATCTTCACACAACGGACAAGTCATCGTCCATACGTATATACCCTGACAGATTACCATATGCCGGAAAATCCTGTATGGTGCAGAACAACATTGCTTTTAAATTGAACATTTCTTTGCGATAAGCATCATAAACCTCAACACCTTCATACCACAAAAGCTTTAAATCATCAATAAGCGGATCCAGGTACACGCAAATGTCATTTCAGTGTTTGTTTGGAAATTAACAATGTCAACATCATGTACTTGCTTTTCATTCACAGAGATGGTGATAAATTATAAGTGACCAAAATAACTGGCCAAGTACTATAAGTGCTACTAAGGTTGCTAAATGGGTTCATGCCATCAGTTGACAATGCAAGGCCTAAATTACGTTCATCTTTACTGAACTCCGAAAAAAATCCATCTATAAACTGCCATTGGGGTGAATCAGCCGGGTGTCTAAGGCACCCATCCTTTTTTCGACCATTATGATGCCATGTCAACTTCTCTGCATCCCCCGGGTTTGAATACAATCTTCTAAACCTTGGTATTATTGGGAAATACCATAAAACCTTAGCCGACACTTTTGTATTTTTCTTGTATCGAGAGGTATTGCACATAGGACAGCTTGTTAATGACTCATATTCATTACAATAAAGTATGCAATCATTAGGACAAGCATGGATCTTTTCATAACGCAAGACCATTGTCGTGCACAATATCTTTTTGGACTCATAAGTACTTTTCGGAAGCATATTGTCATCTGGGAGCATGTCTCCCAGTAACTCAAGTAACGTAGTAAAACTCGTATCAGTCCAACCATGACCAGCCTTCAAATTATACAACTTAAGTACACCTGACAATCTTGTATATTTATTGCAACCAGTATACAAAGGCATTTCAGAATCATTTAACAAGGATTGAACAGCGGAAGGATTTCCAATTAAGTTATCTTCAGCCACACGTAACATATCCTCCAACTTATCACCCTCATACGTAGCATAACCTTCATTCTCGCCCTCCTTAGAAGTACTCGACGTACTTCCCGTAACTTCTCCATGGAAAATCCAATAAGCATAAGTTCTATCAAATGCATATCTGTTTAAGTGATTAAGTATTTCATCAACTCTTCTATGCAACAAATTATGACACTTAAAGCAAGGGCAAGGTAACTTATCACGGCCTCTACTATTCCTCACTGCGAAATTAATAAAGTCAGTCACTCCGGCCTTATATTTTGGATCTCCTGGCTTTGTCGTTGTTATCCAACTCCGATCCATGTCTACGCATACCAAAGCAGGCATAAGCATGAAAGACATAAATTTCATATATATGCTCAATCAAGATACAAACAATCTATATTATAAGTATTTATTTATTGTAAAAGTTACTATATAATTAAATTTAGTTATCCTAATGAAAATATAATCAAGCTTATAATTAATGCCAAATACAAAGAAAATTTTAAGAGACTAAGCATATGAAAAGTTCAAATTATACCCAAAATCCTTTATTTAGAAACCGATCTTCTAGTTCAAATTATAAAGCTACTACTTCAATTCAATTTAAGTTAACAACAAATTAAGTGGAAATTGTCAACAAATTATCATAGTGTTCTTTTATTTTGAATAAACATAACTTGACAAGGGTAAAGAGTTGTTTTTGGTTAAATTTTACTATATTGTAATTTGTCCCTAAATTCCAAATTAAAAATCTGAAATGTGGACTTGAAAAAGGATTAATGACCTTACTCGTATAGCATGTGAACATGCAATGGCATATATACATGACAGAAGACAGCAACCCTTGGACAGAGAAAGAAATGTTTGATACATGTTTGATTTCAATTTTCAGAGCGATTTATAATGTTCGCAATCTTAAACTATCATCCGAAAACCTGAAGGTACATACTAATCCACTAAATTTTCTCCAACTATTATGCCTAATAGTTACCTATAAGGTCAAAATCTTGGTAAATGTACACAAAAGTCCACATGCTATGCTGCATGTTAAAGTATTGCATTTTCTCTTATGTACTTAGTAGGTACTAGATATCAATTTTAACTTCGATTTCCCCCTATCCATTGTATACGAAGGTTATAGCAAGTTATCCGAAAATCTTTGAAATGCTTCCGAATCTATTTCATAATCTGAGGGACTTTATGTTGGTGGATGAAGCTTATGTCGATGATATAGCATCTATATCTGAAATCACAAATGTACTTAAGGCAATGCCGTCCATTCAAGTATTTGTTTGGCGTAGGGTAAAGTACTTCAAAAAACTTGTATTCCAGTCAGACAGCCGCACAGAGAACCATATTCATCTCTTGGTAAAACCTTTTATCTAAATCAACAGAGATGACATCTCAAGATTTTGTAGTGCCACACAGTTTTCTGATCTTCCTATCATAATTAAGCAGAGCACTCACACTCTCAACCACCATAACAATCTGCAGAATTACCATAAAGTATTTAAAGTAACCAAATATTCTTAAGAGCAGGCGTGGAATTTTTTAATGATGATCTCGCAATAGATTCATCATTGCAAAATCCCACAAAAAATTGAAGACGAGCAATATTTATTCCCTATATTGCAATATGAACTATAGTTCCAACAGAATGAAATTACAGTGCATCACTTTTAAATCTTTCAAATGGCTTCAAAGGAATTATACTGGAGATTGTCAGGGGAAAAGAAACAGTGCAAGAAGGAGCGTTTTTCTTGCAAGGATCATTTTCTCACTGGAGAAGATGTCACACTAGTTCTAATCTCCAAGCAGAAAATATTGATAAAGTGGCTGGTTTTAATAACTCTTCAAACAGAGATATAAAGATATAGTATAGGCACATTCTCGTGCCATGGTTGAGATCAAAATGTAAATTTGACAATCTTGGTAAGTTAATAATAGAAGAAACTGGAAACAAGCATATGCCATTGCAGTTGCAAAGTAAAAGTTTGCATTCCTAGTCCGTTGCCAAAATTTACCAAGTCAATAAACCAGCAGAGCTATTTAGTCTGATAGTTTATGCTTATATATCTTTTTAGACAGATATGTACCCTCCAAATCCATAAATTGTGCAATACACCAGCACACATTCACACACACACACACACAGAGAGAGAGAGAGAGATATAGGCACCAACACACACAGTCCCACACACACACGTACCAGATGAAATTAAAAGAGATGAAAATAATCAATATTATCGGTATGGCGGAGGATTGCGGCGGATTGCGAAGGTATGCGGCAGTTTGCGGCGGATTGCAGCTTGCACGGTGGTTTTTTTTCTGAAGGGCGATTTGGATTGTGCGGGAGAATAGCGCGGGGTGTGGGGGAAGAAAGTAATTAGGGTGGAAGAAATTCTTCCCGTCTATGTTTTTTCCTTTTTTTTTCTTTTTTTTTATTTTCTGCCTTTTTTTATTGTAGTTGTAATTTAGTAATTATTAATTTAACTCAAATTAGCATGCTTATTTGGTAATTTTGATTTATTAATTAAAAAATATAAGAAACCTCTCTTCCTAAAAAGTGGTTCCTTAGATCTTAATAAATTTATATAAATAAATAAGAAACAACTCTTCTTTAGAAGAGGTTTCTTATATACATGTATAAGAGACCCCTTATTTGGGATAAAAGGTTTCTTTTAATAAAAGACTCCTTCCCTGACAAAAGTGATTTCTTATTATTGGTTACTTTGCCATGATTTGTAGTAGTGAGTTGATGTTCGAAAATACTTGTAATACTATACTTTGACCGTTAAGTATATTAGCCCCGTATGGACTAAGAAGGAAACTTTCTAACCTGCGTGGGACTAAGAGAGTTCAAAGCGAAGCTTCAATCTGTGTCAGAAGAAGTCAGTTCAAGGGTACTTACACCCAATCTATGTGAACGTCTTAAGGCTACAATCAGTATATCAATTTATATGAACGACACGATGACGGGTTTAGTTAAAATCATATAGTTATAGACACCATGATTTTAATAAACATTTACTCCTGTGTAGGGAACTTGTGGGCGTAGAGGACGTCGCCTCAAACCATATTAAACCTTGTGGTTTTACTTCCTATACTTACTGTTATCTATTGGTTGTGATTGTTTTTACATACTCCAAAAAACCTGTAAACATCAAGTTAACATGAGATCATTTAATTGCTGTAATCAAGTCTTCCGCTACGCATTTAAACTTCAAAAAAGAATACAACTAATTCAACACCCCTTCTAAAAAGTTACTGTGACAAAGTGCTTATTCCATATATTAAGGCGCGCTTACTCAAATGGGCTTGTCGGGATGACAGATTGACAGTAATTAGAATGCTGTATCTACATGGTCTGTACAGGCGAAGGCAGTCTATTTGAACTTTCTTTAAAAAAAAAAGATTCTTAAACAAACTTCGTTTTTGAAACAGAATACACCAAACCAAACCAAACCAAACATACCCGGTATATCCCGCTCAGAGCAGGGTCTGGGGAGGGTAAGATGTACGCAGACCATGCCCCTACTTATTACGGTAGGGAGGCTGTCCGTGAAGACCCTCAGCTTAGTGCACAACAACATATTGAGTGAAAAATACAAAGGGAAGCATATGATACGAAAAAACTCAATACCATACCTGAGCCCATGGCTTAATCCACATGGGACTTACTTAAGAGGAATTTGGCTACTTCACTCCCGATGAACGCTGCTCAAACAGAAGAGAGGTTGACTCCGCGCACAGCTCCCTGTCAAAAATACACCACACGCAAAAGGCAATAGGATAAAATATACAACAAATGTAAAAATGCAATGCTCTAGGTCAAAGCTAACCGAGACAACTCAACCATGAGGCTCTCAACTACAGCACGACTCCCAACTAAAGAATCCACAACTCTGATCTGGCGCCTCCAAGCGCACCTATCAACAATCATGGTTTCGGAAAAGTTTAAGGCCTTCAAATCTAATCTCAGCTGCTCCTCCCACGTCCTCCTCGATCTGCCTCTCCTCCTCTCCCCGACAACTACTAAACTCTCGACCCTCCTCACCGGAGCAGAAGCCTGCCTCCTGCGGACGTGGCCAAACCATCTCAATCTCCCTTCCCTAATTTTCGCTGAAATGGGCACCACTTCTAGCGCGTTCCTGAAGACCCCGTTCGAGATTCTATCTAACATTGTGTGACCACACGACCAGCATAACATTTTCATTTCAGCCGCTTCCAACTTGCTCTCGAGCGACTTCTTTACCGCCCAACATTCAGAGCCATACAACATTGCAGGTCGGATTGCCGCTCTATAGAATTTACCCTTCAACTTTAGAGGGACTTTCTTGTCGCACAGGACCCCTGTCGCTCCTCTCCACCTTAGCCACCCGCCTTGATGCGATGAGTGACATCATCTTCACACTCACCTTCCTTCTGAATGATCGAACCCAAATACTTTAACTTATCTGTACGGGGAACGATCTGATCCGCAATCATTACCTCTACATCTTCCTCGTTGGCCTCACCACTAAAGTTACACCAGAGATACTCTGTTTTAGACCTGCTCACACGCAAGCCCTGGGATTATAACTTAGACCTCCATAGCTCCAACTTCGAGTTCACCTCCCTCCTCGACTCCGCCACTAACACAATGTCGTCAGCAAAAAGCATGCACCACGGGACGCCATTTTATATCCCCCGCGAAATGACGTCAAGGATCAGAGCGAAGAGAAGAGGGCTTAGCACCGACCCCTGGTGTAGCCCTATCTCAACCGGAAAATACTGGGTGTCACCAGCTGGGGTCCTAACGCACGTCCTAGCTTGGGAGTACATGTCTTGGATCGCCCTAACGAACGACAACGACACCCTCCTCTCTACTAGGCTCCTCCAAATAACATCGCGCGGAATGCTATCATAAGCTTTCTCTAGATCTATTATATAACTTTTAAAATATTTAAATAGGTATGTAATATAAATAAATAGATTATTTTTGCACAACATAATAAATAAAATATTTCAACACTTCACACAATAGCTTAAAAACTCAAAGGCAATATGCTATTTCGTAGAGCGAAATATCGAAGGTTCGAGCCCACCATATAAATTTATTTCTCGACGGCGAGCGCGACTAAGCCTCAGCCAACCGATGTCGACCGAAGGAATTTTAGTTGACGACTTAATAGTATAGTCGATGGTTTTCGACCTTAGCCAACAATTTTTGGTCGCTGGCTAGACTACTGAGATTGGTAGTGGACGGCCTTAAGTTCGATTGAACAGTGGAACTGGTACCTCAATATAATGGGAAGTGACAAAAAGTAATGAAAGACTACCAACAATCACAACAAAGCATTCGAATGCGATACGAAATTTGATATACAAGCGAGTTGCTAAAATCAACAAACATAGAAACAAAGAATATGAATCATAATAGTCAAATCTTAAAGGATAGATGACTGGCACAAAAATTACGGAAACATATATTAAATAAATAATGAACATTAAACATAAAATATATGAACACCAGCAAATAAATGATCAACATTTAACAATAAATTATATGAACACCAATAAGTTAAGATAAAAAACTAACCTACACCCGTATTTCAAGGGGGTGGCCAAATTTTAGAGAACAAAACCAAATCAAACATACCCAGTATATCCCGCTCAACGCAGGGTCTGGAATTTAGAGAGACTAGAATCTAAATTTAATACTTAATTGAGCAGAAATTTACCGCTCCTTTCGCCCGTTTTGGCATTCCTCAACTCATTCATCTACCATTTCCATGCGACACGAATAACACAAAACTATAAAAACCAACAAATTTAACAAAATTCGACTAAAAATACACATAAAACATAGCACACAAGAAAACTCATAAAAAATATTAGAAAATTCTGAACAGTACAAAAATTATCATAATACTGTACATTTATGAAAACTAATTGATCAATTGTTGACCTCTGGCTTTCTACCAAACAACCAAATTTGATCAATCCTTGAAACTGAACCAAAATCTCTGGTTTCTGCTCAAATCTCTACCCACCAAACACAACCGAAGGTATTCAGCTTATAAGCGCTCAGACATAAATGGTCCAATTCCCTTAGCAGCAATTCTTAATAGCCGTATTCCCTAACAGCAACTTTAAGCTTTTAGATAAGGTGCATTCAACCATGATAAGACCGTCATATATGATGCGTAGTCCAATCCGCCATCTAAAACAATATCACAACCTATCTCTAAAGCATTAGAGCCAGACGAAAAGAAGAAGAAGAAGAAGAAGAAGAAGAAAGGTATGGGTAGTATCTCAGTCGTCATTAGTATGTCGTCCCAATTTCCCCAACTCAATAGGAGGATTATGCTTGTCATAAGGAAGCCTTATTCGGCCGATCGATCCCTGAGGGATCAGCTTCTTATTCTCGCAGTTGCATATCTCAATCATGAATCCATCTGGGTCTTTGAAGAACAGCTGGTCGATCGGAGAACCTTCTTCTCCTCCCACTGTCCTCTTCAAGTACTTTATGTTCCTTTCCTTCAGCTTCTGTTCCATCTCTTCCATATTCTCACACTAAACAACAAATTCCAACACACCTGATCAGTACAACTATAGTAAATATGCCTCTCACAGATATTAAACTCTCAGGAAAAAGTTCTACCATCATATATTGTCAATCTTCTATTATTTTTTATCAATTAAATAACTGAATGCTACATCCATACCAAAAATATTTAATCAAATATAATTTAGATAACAAACAATCATCGTTCATACATTAAAAAAATAACCAGTTCATTGTTTCAAATATTAAATTCAATCATCAGCAAAACATTAAATAAATTGACACGAAACAGCTAAAAATAAAAAAATAAAATATATAAAACCATCTAACAACAAATGAACTGCATAAATGTTTATTTAAATCATAGCCGTATCATAATAGTATTGTTGAAACTGGATCAATCTTCTTGGCCTTCTATAATTAAATAACATTTCAGCAACAGCAACAATTGATGATAGAACTCAATTCAGATTTTTACCCTTCAAAATTATATTTTTGTAAATAGATTGATGAATTTACTTTGTTATTTTTTTTTTGGGTTAATGACTTTGTTGGATATTAATATAATCTATATTTGATGACAACCGACAAATGGCATTATATTCTACTAAAATTAATACAGTGATCATAGTATAAAATTCCACCAAATTAATGAAATTCCACATACTGAAATATTTCAAGTAAGAACAAAAACGTAACAGTTAAAATTGGATAAGATGCATAAAAAATGGCACGGAAACCCCTTTGTACTTTAAGAAAACATGCATCGAAAGTCCACTTTTATTTCTCCATCAAAAATGTTATTGTCAAAGTATCATCTTTTCTAATTATTGTCAAACTATCACTCCATAAAATTAATTGTGAATATAATATTATCTTGCCATATTGATTGCCATGTAGATAAATAATTCTCAATGATTTTGATATTGTCAAAATAATTCCAGGTGACATGTGGATCAAAATGGTTCGAGCAACGACCAACAATGCTGCGCAGATCTCATCATTTGTCACCTCTAGTATACTCCATTTGCACAACGATTATTTGATTTTATTACGTTTATTATTGTTAGCACCAATATTTTTAATAATTCACATTTAAAATGATTAATTTTTAGATGGTCCTCTATCAATACGATTCAGTCGATATAGTAAAAATATTAAAATATATTAATATATTTAAAGTACAAGATTAAATTATTAGGACTAAATATAAATGTCATATATATTAAAATAAATATTAATATACAAATAAAATAATAATATAAAAGTATCATTTAACTATATTTTTAAATTATCAATTCATCATACTAGAATAATATTAAAATACATCTGAATAATACTTTGACTTATTTCATCCGACTAATTTTATTAATCACTAGACGGTACCTCAATCGTCTACTTGACATTTTAATTGATCTCCGTGTCAATAATTCAACTCGTTTGTGTTGATTTACCGAACATAATTAAAAAAACTAATAATTTATCTATGTGGTAATCTATGTGACAAGATAATGTTATATTGACAATTAATTTTTAAAGAGTGACGGTTTGACAATTATTATTTGGAAAGATGATATTTTGATAATAGACTCTAATTTTTCCGCTAAACAAAATAAAAAAAAATACTACAAAATACTTTATCAATCAGAAAACTACATAAAAAATAGGAAATTGTTTTTAATTCTGAAGTTTAAATTAAAATATCAGAAAATTAAATAGAAATTTATTTTGGCAAAAATAATTTTCAGAAAATTTTGAACTTTTTATATTCTGTTAAATTCTTTTAAATTTTTTAATAGGAATTCATAATTTTAAATTTTCTGAATATAAAAAAACTACCTACTTCATAGAATTAGGTTCTCTTAATAACTTATTTATGAATTTTAAATAACTTTTATATTTCTTATTAATTAGTTTAATTTTAAGATCAAAAAGTAGTTTCAAACATTTCATAGATATTTTAACCTATCTTAAATGAACCTTTTCAGATATTAAAATAATTATAGGATATTTTTAAATAATATTTCACTTAGTATTAATATGAAATTAATTTGTGACTGTTTTGGTGATTTAGAAAGTATTTAACGGTAAAAATGAAAGCCATTCGCGTATAGGGCGAATGAGATAAACTATCCGTGCCGTTATATGGAAATGGAACATTTCTTACAACACGAAGACATCTCTTGCAACCTATAAAACGCAAGATGATTCATGCAACTTTAGCTAAACACAAGGGGGTTTTATGTACTTTACCGAGCTAAAATTACCACATCAAAATTTATAAAAAAAAAAAAAAAAGTTCAATTACGGGCCCAAAGGCCCCAAACCAAGAGGAAACTAAACACGATAGTGCCCAAATTACACCAAAATTAAATATGATTAAATGGAGTCAACCTTAACGATACATGCGGAAAAAGATCGATTGTAGAATGGAATGAAAATTTCAGGAAAAAAACAACGAACAAAAATAATCAGAAACCGGAACCTGAAAGGAAATATGGTTATCCATGGGATCCAAACGGTCCTTATCACGAGGCAACTTCTCCTCATCCTCGCACCGCACCAAGTGAATACCAACGCCGTAGTTGAACAGAAGGATCCTGGGCGCTCGATCAAGACAAAACCCAGTACCCCTGTGTAAAATTCGACCGATTCCTTCACCGATCTGCAAACCCTGGAAACATGGTTCAGCGCCATCAAAGGCGTATGCTTGTCCTCCTTTTCCTCAACAGTTCTCTCGTCTTCTCCAATCTGCATCTCTCTCTCTCTTCTCACCTCTGCTACTTGATCAGTTATGTTCGTTTAGTTTAGCAAGTGGACCCTCAAAAGTAAGGCACAGGGCTTTGGGGGTAACATTCATGGTCGGCGAGAGTAGTAGAAAGGAGACGCGTGTTGGGGGGTTACATAGGGAGTATTGTATTACGTGTGAGTTACGACGGGGTTTGCATCATTCACGAGTCCACTTGGCTAGAGAACAACTGGTATTTTTATTTTATTTTTGCTAAATATAACTAAACTTATGACGTAGCGAAAGAAGATTACACCATTGAAGAAGATGATATCAATAACTTTTAAAATATCAATAACCACCCTTACAATACATCAAAGAGTTTAAATACCACACAACCAACTTCTTAATACCTAAAGTATCACATATTTAAATATAGAAATACATATATAAACTTAACATAATTTAGGCCTGAAGACTCGATCGTAAGCTTCCATGAATGCCAACGAAGTGGCGTCGGCATCATTCTCCCCGCCGGACAGGGGCGGACCTAGCCATAACCTAGTGGTGCACCTGCACCACTAGATTTTTTCAGAATAAGACCCCCTTCTCCGATAATATCTAATATTATATTTTCCGTTATTTTATTTTGACAATAGTTGAATTATTGAGGAGCTTAATTATTTTTTACTCTCGAAGTTTAATAGGTAAAGTCATATATACTTATTAAATACTCTCTCCGTCCACGATCTTTCTTTACATTTGCCATTTTCGTCCGTCCACAGCCTTTCTTTACACTTCACTTTTTCTAAATAAGGAAACTTTTTAATTCCACCTTTATCCTTACACATCAACATCATTACTTTTTTAATTTCACCTTTATCTTTACACATCATCATCATTACTTTATCTACACTAAATTACTAATAAACATACACCAAGTGGACCCAAAATCCACTCACCACACATCTCTACTCAAAGTCAATACATCTTATTAAAACTCGTGTCGTCAAATCACAAGGAAATTCGTGGACGGAGGGAGTATATTTTTTGATTTGACGTAATCTGTTTTGATCAAGACGATATTAATTAAAGTGTTTAAAATTGTTTATTCAACATTGAAGTATTTCGCAAACACTTGCTTCTTTAGATGAAAAAATTAAGATGCACCCTTAATACAAAACTAGCTGAAGAGTTTTAGTTAATCAAATATTAGAAATTATTTTTGAAAGAAATGTTGATTTTCCCGTAGCAACTGCAAGTGTTGAACGAGTCTTCTCAGCTATGAAGTATGTAAAGAGTGAGTTATGTAGTAAGATGGGTGATCAATGGTTAAATAATCGTCTTGTAACATTTATAGAAAAATATGTACTTAAAACTATTAGTAATGATGTTATTTTAGCACATTTTCAGGAAATGGACAGTAAATATAAGCGATTTTCTTTGTAAATGTATGGATCCTTTATTTTTTTTTTGTTTTTTCCCACACGCACATGAGGGGGATCGTCCCCTGTCCTGAGTACCTCCAAGAGGCTCGACCTCACCCCGATCTAGAGGTAAGTTTTCCAGCATGACATGTTCGCCTCATTGTCCCTCGCTTTGTTATTACTGACTTTCTTTATGTATTATTTGTTATCTTTAATGTAATTTTAATATATATTTTATCGTTCGACATTGTTTTCGTGGGATGGTCGGTGCACCAGTAGTTTTTCGGTCCTGGATCCGCCTATGCCGCCGGAAAGGACTTCGACCTCGAAGTAGATAAGGGTGAATCGTCGGCATCATCATCATTATCACCCGCAAAAGGAATCAGATGCTTAACGTTGAAGATATCAAAAGTGCGAATGTGGGATGGCAACTTCAAACGATAAGCATTCGAACTCATCTTCTCAACGATTTCCAACGGACCAATTTTACGAGCCGCCAACTTATTGTATTCATGTGCAGGATAACGATCCTTCGTCAAGATAGCCCACACGAAATCACCAACTTCAAAATCCACATGGCGGCGTGTTCGATCAGCAATCTCCTTGTACTTCGCATTAGAATCAAGCAACTTCTGTTTAGTGAACTGATGAGTGTGGCGAAGAGTGTCAATCATATCTGCGGCCGAAGCATTAACCCGAGCAGGAGATGGCAGATTAAAAGATCAGCCGGACCCCGAGGCAGAACAACATACACAATCTGAAAAGGAGATAGGCCTGTACTCCGATTAACAGCTAAATTATGAGCAAATTCGGCCTGACTCAAACGGGCATCCCACGAGCGTAAATTTTCACCAACCAAGCACCTAAGAAGATTCCCAAGAGAACGATTAACGACTTCCGTCTGACCATCGGTCTGCGGATGGTAAGCACTGCTAAATTGTAAGGAGGTATTGGCCATTTTCCACAAGCTTCGCCAGAAAAAGCTCAGAAACCGTGTATCACGATCGGAGACAATCGAAGAAGGCAGACCATGCAAACGATATACCTCCCGAAAGAACAATTGAGCGACATGTAATGCATCAGAAGTCCGCTTACAAGGGATGAAGTGCACCATCTTCGAAAAACGATCAACAACAACGAAGATGGAATCATGTCCACGCTGAGTACGCGGAAGACCTGTAACACCCCCAATCCGCTTAGGGATATTACACGCCGTAGACCCTCTCCTCGAGGATCTACCAGGCTGATAACTAAAATCAAACATCTAAACCTCGCCTTTAAGGCTAAAATGACTCAGTAGACCGACTTGGTCTTTCAATAATAACATACAACTCAATTCCAAACACATACCCACGCAGGGGTCAAAATACAATAAACTCCCGTACAACGGGGAAAAGATACCGCAATGAAAAGAAAATACAACTAGACCAAAACGACATCAATGGATCCTCGTGTTATTAGTATCGTTCATCTTTAATCATCCTTCATGCCGACCCGTGCTATGCTCCAAAACCCGAATGCAAAATAGACATCCACCCCCAAATACTGGGGTTAGCAAAACTCCACTGTTTTGCTAGTGCAAGTACAAGTGCAAAAATACGAGCCATACAATACAAGTTCCAAGAACAATAATAATCAGGAATCCTCAAAGTTCCAAACGTAACGAAAAGCACTTCCCGAGGCATGAGTTTGGTAAAACATTCCGAAACTGAAAGATCACAAATCAAGGGAAATAATTTATAAAACAGTTTAAAATGCCATCGAGAGTTTTAATAGAAAACAATTTAGGATTTCCGAATCCTTCTCCTTCCAAAAATCAACAGGGGTCACAGCCCAAAGATTTTGTTTTCGCAAATAGAAAACCGACAAGAATTCACAGGGTTAAAACCCACGTCACGTGTCCTCGACGGACATAAAAATCAATATCAACTCGTGAAGTTTTACTCGTGAATCCAGGGCTCTACCATTGGACTCCCGCCGTGGCCCCGTCGAACCAACCCACGGTGAGTAAAGTACATTCACTAAATATACACCAACCTGTGAAGTTTTTACTCGTGAATCCAGGGCTCTACCATTGGACTCCCGCCGTGGCCCCGTCGAACCAACCCACGGTGAGTAAAATACATTCACCACTCATGAATCCAGGGCTCTACCATTGGATTCCCGCCGTGGCCCCGTCGAACCAACCCACGGTGAGCGAAACAATCATGCACAAATAACATATCACAACAAGAATATCCAAACAATCCACCCAGAGGCATCAAACACTTAGCAAAACACCACGTCAAACCACAATGCACCGAAATGAAACAATATACATCCACACGCAACACCAAGTGCATCATCAACACCAAACATATCCACAGGAGTCACATACTCGTTCATGAAACACACCAATCACAAAACACACGCGGTTTTGAAAGAGGGCCTTTAACAAGGCTAACCAAATCTTTTGAAAACTCATTTCAAACAAACAAACAAACAAACACACCAAGACGATCTCAAATCATCATATCCATAAAACAAGAATTGGATGGACAAGGTACTTGCCTCGAAATCACGATCGCAACGAGACGACGAATAGGACGCGGTCGAATAGCCCCGAACGCCCGAACACCATCAAGAACGCGATAGCACCACGAGTATTACGAGAATAACACCACACGAATCATCAATCACCAACGGGATTCAACATCGGAATCCTCGAACACCTATAAACCTCCGGAAGGAACAATAACACATGGTTACGACGAGAATCAAGGCCAAAACAACGGAAATCCCAACAAACTATCGAAGGGAAACTCATTGGGACATTTAATCGAACACTAAATGTTCAATAATTCCCAAGAACACTCGAATCGTCGATCGAGTTAAACAAACTTGATATATGGATGTACAACCCATAGAACACGATTAATAACATCATACTACACCAATCGATGTATCAAAATCGGATTAGAAACGAAATCAAGAATAATTTCTCCAAAAAGTCAACTTGAAGGATAATCAAGAAATATACCTTGATTCGACGAAATACACGGATTACATGTTGATATAATCAACAAGGATCTTCCAAAATACCTTGTAAATGATTAGAATCGGCCAAGAACTCCATTTCCCGTCGCACTCCGGCCGCCAATAAAGAAGGAAAAATCGGGTAAAATGAAGTCTGCCGAGCCTGTGCTATATATAGCCGGTAGGGTTATGGCCGTCAGAATCGGCAGCCTTACGGCCGTAACTCGGTCCTTACGGCCGTACTCGGCAGCCTTACGGCCGAATCGCATTCGCTGTAAAAATCGCCAAAGACTAAATGGACACTTACTACTGTAATCGCACACATTACGGCCAGAATCGCCTTCGTCAGAAGCCGCCAGCGCCATACGGCCGCCCGATCACGCCTTACGGCCGTAATCGCACACGTTACGGCCGTGAATCGCACCTTACGGCCGTAACTCGCCAAAGCAGCCCTCGCTCCGGCCGTGACTCGGCCATGGCCACTCCGACGGCCCGGACGACCCTGAAACCCAAACCTGAGTAAAAGTCGAAGATACGGTTACGAAGTACTCGCAAAGACGAATCCAACGCTAAGAGAACACACGATTCCGACCACCCAAAGTGTCGGAATTCGACAACGGAAGTAATTACTCCAAACTTTGGGAAATTACAAAAATGGCCCAAAATATCCGAAAATCACGATACGTGATCGAAACACCGAACCAAAGCTCGCAACACGAATAATAACATTAAATAAACTTGCGAGAAACTCGAAACAACAGTTTCGGACGAGATTCGCAAGAATCGAGCTCAAGTGCGGAAAAGTCGCTAAAAAGCACGGAACTCAACAAAACGACACCGAAACGAACTCGGATGACAAAAAGTGCAGAATTAATCATTCTCGAAATGACGAAACGGTTATGAGCGAGTCGTCAAAACGGACTTTCGCCGAAAAAAGAAAATTACCGATATTCGAAATTGCGGATATTACATTCTACCCTCCTTAAAAGAAGTTTCGTCCCGAAACTTAAAATAAGTAGGGAGAAGCAATATCCCCTGCCAGGAAAACTCAACGAGATACACAAGAAATGCGTAACTTACGCCCATCGGCGAAACGTTACAAGCAACGCAAAGGAATATACGGCGTGAAAACACGCTCCAAGACGACCAACACAATGCCACCGGTAGAGACATAATAAAATCAACAAGTGACAAGTGTCATCAAACAGATAATACAATCAAGTCGATTGTCCGAACAATCACAAAACACAACCAACGAAAATCAATACGATCGACCAACCCAACGGTATATCAATCAAAACATGAGCCACACGCTGAACAAATACGGAATTCCACCGCCCAAGGGTTAGAAGATCGAAAACGAGACTAATTTCCCGAACTTAAGGGAATTAGGAAGGAGTCTGAATGTTCACCAATCACGAAACGAGATCAACAAAAACCGAACAATCAAACGATCGAACCACAAAGATCGAGACAACAAAAATCGAACGATCATGTTCGAATCACGAAGAACAATAAAAATTCAAACAACCACTCCAAGGTTCACATCTCGACTCGAGACAATATATGATCCGGTGAAAACAACAACATATGCATTCACATAAGATCCACAGGAAAGGGAATAGCAATCGAAAAGTCACAACGACAAATGAGTAATTCCGAAACAATACCACCCTCGTTCGATCAACAAAATCAAGGGGCAGGACAAGCTCAGAAATGTCAACGAACATAAATGAGTCGACAAAGTAGAATACACAAGAGTTCCAAATCCGATCCACTTCGAATAAAAGAACTAATAGAATCAAAAGATACTACTTCCGAACAAGGTTCACAAGAATCGAACCGAACTCGGAAAAGTTACAGCGATAACCAGATCGACCCACAACAAGATCACAGCTCGTTCGGACGATGAAACCAAAATACAGAACAAGTTCAGACAGTATCAACGAACACGAGCGAATCGATAGACTGGAGAAAGAGAAAATGAAGAAGTCCAAAAACAATACGGGTATTACATTCGACCTCTTATAAAAGAAGGTCGTCCCCGCTACTCACAATAACGAAATCAAGGAGACGACACAATGTGCAATCGATGTAAACATCCTTCAAAGGCCTCTCAAAGCCGATTCCGATATCCTGTCCGAAGCGCGAACTCCGAAAGTCTCGGTAGCCAATTCGCAAAACTGAATTCGGTGTCCCTCGAGTCCACACTCGAAATGTGTTACTGACGAGAAGGACAAATTGCACGTACATTCCCCCGGCACATCACGGTTGAAATGCTTCGGCTCGGCATACCGAAAATACAAATGCTAGATACAATGGGACATAACACCACAAAAAAAACATATCGGAGATGCCAACTCAGCACAACGAAGAATCATAATACATACCGTATACAACAATTACCATCGTAAAGTAATACACACACACAAACACTACAGCAACGACGGTATCGTTCGGCGACCTCAAAGGTCCGAACAATAACCAGCACATAATTACAAACATCATGAAACAATCACACATGTACACAAACGTATAAACTCAAGCTTTAACAGCTCACACAGGTGCGATAACACGCAAGCCACCACGAAATGTCAACATTAAAGATCGTCATCACACCTCCCACAAAGGGCTAACAAAACATACGCGTGGCGAACGACTCAACATTCACACCACCAATTCAATCACAATTCGGAGGCTAACACCCTAACAACAATACAAACATCATACACACTTTCTCCGACCAAAAGCAGGAAATGATGGGTTTTAAAACGAAAACCACCTTTTGAAGACAGTTTGGAAACACCAGTTGATCTTGAGTATCATTTTACAAAAAGTTGAACAAACATCATTTTCGAGACTTTGAAAATCATCTTGCGTTTGAACAAAAATGAGGACACCTTTCTTTTAGTGAAAAGCTTTCAGAATATTCAACCCTCGGGTCTAAGTAAAAGTGTTTATAAAACATTGAAAATATCTCAAAACATTTTTGGTCCTCGAGGTAGAAGAATTTTGAAACATATTGTGGCACCTTGGAAGTACCGCGAGAAAACAATTCATTTGAAACGTACGTCTCGAAATTTATTTCTATGATACTCAAGTTTTCGAAAATAATTTAATGCCAAAAAGGACGATGCCAAAAAGGCTAGAATGCCCAAAAATTTCAGGTAATTACACAAAACTTTATAGCGCCGTGGGTCCCGCGCCGGAACTCACCAGGCTAAAAACCATTTACAAAAATGCCAAAAAGGCCGATAACGGTAATATTTCAAAAACTCACAGAAGCCATTTACAAAATGCTAAATACCGTCATAATAATTTCGCCAAAACGATCAAGGCCGTAACGCCTAAAATTCGGTTAAGGGAATCGGTTTTCGAAATAAAACTCAGTCAGTAAAATACCGAAAGTCATTACAAAAGAACTCACGCAGCGGATAAAATAAATAAAGTCAAATATGCACAATCCAGTAACACTACTCCTCATATGAACGAAATATGAGGGTCAAATAACCACATATCAAGAAATCAAAATCCATAAGAGGATTCCATCACTTAACAAATAATCATAAAAATAGCTCGTGTCACACGAGGCACAACACAAAGAAGGGAGACTTACTTCCGCAGGTCGCACGAAGATGATGATCGCCCCACGATATTAATCACGACCAACAAACTCAAACGACGCGTCGCGACACGACTCAGTCAGATAAAATCCGACGAAACAAGACTCAAACAACACTACTTGACCCGACAGCCTAGGTTTCCTCAACCTAATCTCCGATACCATTTATGTAACACCCCCAATCCGCTCAGGGATATTACACGCCGTAGACCTTCTCCTCGAGGATCTACCAGGCTGATAACTAAAATCAAACATCTAAACCTCGCCTTTAAGGCTAAAATGACCCAGTAGACCGACTTGGTCTTTCAATAATAACATACAACTCAATTCCAAACACATACCCACGCAGGGGTCAAAATACAATAAACTCCCGTACAACGGGGAAAAGATACTGCAGTGGAAGAGAAAATACAACTAGACCAAAACGACATCAACAGATCCTCGTGTGATTAGTATCGTTCACCTTTCATCATCCTTCGTGCCGACCCTGTGCTATGCTCCAAAACCTGAATGCAAAAATAGACATCCACCCCCCGAATACTCGGGGGTTAGCAAAACTCCACTGTTTTGCTAGTGCAAGTACAAGTGCAAAAATACGAGCCATACAATACAAGTTCCAAGAACAATAATAATCAGGAATCCTCAAAGTTCCAAACGTAACGAAAAGCACTTCCCGAGGCATGAGTTTGGTAAAACATTCCGAAACTGAAAGATCACAAATCAAGGGAAATAATTTATAAAACAGTTTAAAATGCCATCGAGAGTTTTAATAGAAAACAATTTAGGATTTCCGAATCCTTCTCTTTCCAAAAATCAACAGGGGTCACAGCCCAAAGGTTTTGTTTTCGCAAATAGAAAACCGACAAGAATTCACAGGGTTAAAACCCACGTCACGTGTCCTCGACGGACATAAAAATCAATATCAACTCGTGAAGTTTTACTCGTGAATCCAGGGCTCTACCATCGACTCCCGCCGTGGCCCCGTCGAACCAACCCACGGTGAGTAAAGTACATTCACTAAATATACACCAACCTCGTGAAGTTTTTACTCGTGAATCCGTGGCTCTACCATCGACTCCCGCCGTGGCCCCGTCGAACCAACCCACGGTGAGTAAAATAAATTCACCACTCATGAATCCAGGGCTCTACCATTGGATTCCCGCCGTGGCCCCGTCGAACCAACCCACGGTGAGCGAAACAATCATGCACAAATAACATATCACAACAAGGATATCCAAACAATCCACCCAGAGGCATCAAACACTTAGCAAAACACCACGTCAAACCACAATGCACCGAAATGAAACAATATACATCCACACGCAACACCAAGTGCATCATCAACACCAAACATATCCACAGGAGTCACATACTCGTTCATGAAACACACCAATCACAAAACACACGCGGTTTTGAAAGAGGGCCTTTAACAAGGCTAACCAAATCTTTTGAAAACTCATTTCAAACAAACAAACAAACAAACACACCAAGACGATCTCAAATCATCATATCCATAAAACAAGAATTGTATGGACAAGGTACTTGCCTCGAAATCACGATCGCAACGAGACGATGAATAGGACGCAGTCGAATAGCCCCGAACGCCCGAACACCATCAAGAACGCGATAGCACCACGAGTATTACGAGAATAACACCACACGAATCATCAATCACCAACGGGATTCAACATCGGAATCCTAGAACACCTATAAACCTCCGGAAGGAACAATAACACATGGTTACGACGAGAATCAAGGCCAAAACAACGGAAATCCCAACAAACTATCGAAGGGAAACTCATTGGGACATTTAATCGAACACTAAATGTTCAATAATTCCCAAGAACACTCGAATCGTCGATCGAGTTAAACAAACTTGATATATGGATGTACAACCCATAGAACACGATTAATAACATCATACTACACCAATCGATGTATCAAAATCGGATTAGAAACGAAATCAAGAATAATTTCTCCAAAAAGTCAACTTGAAGGATAATCAAGAAATATACCTTGATTCGATTTAAATACACGGATTACATGTTGATATAATCAACAAGGATCTTCCAAAATGCCTTGGAAATGATTAGAATCGCCAAGAACTCCATTTCCGTCGCACTCCGCCGCCGAAAGAAGGAAAAAATCGGTAAAAATGAAGTCCGCCGAGCCCAAAGCTATATATAGCCGGGCAGGTTACTGGCCAGAATCGGCAGCCTTACACTGTAACTCGGTCCCTTACGGCCAGATTTCGGCAGCCTTACGGCCGTAATCGCATTCGCTGTAAATCGCCAAAGACTAAATGGACACTTACTACCGTAATCGCACATTACGGCCAGAATCGGCCTTCGTCAGAAGCCGCCAGCGCCATACGGCCATACCCGATCACGCCTTACGGCCGTAATCGCACACATTACGGCCAGAATCGCACCTTACCAGAATGTAACTCGGCCAAAGCAGCTCGTCCCGGCCGTGACTCGGCCATGGCCACTCCACGGCCCGGACGACCCCGAAACCCAAACCTGAGTAAAAGTCGAAGATACGGTTACGAAGTACTCGCAAAGACGAATCCAAGCGCTAAGAGAACACACGATTCCGACCACCCGAAGTGTCGGAATTCGACTACGGAAGTAATTACCCCAAACTTTGGGAAATTACAAAAATGGCCCAAAATGTCCGAAAATCACGATACGTGATCGAAACACCGAACCAAAGCTCGCAACACAAATAATAACATTAAATGAACTTGCGAGAAACTCGAAACAACAGTTTCGGACGAGATTCGCAAGAATCGAGCTCAAGTGCGGAAAAGTCGCTAAAAAGCACGGAACTCAACAAAACGACACCGAAACGAACTCGGATGACAAAAAGTGCAGAATTAATCATTATCGAAATGACGAAACGGTCATGAGCGAGTCGTCAAAACGGACTTCCGCCGAAAAAAGAAAATTACCGAAATTCGAAATTGCGGATATTACAAGACCAAGGACAAAATCCATACTAATGGCACTCCACAGTTGAGAAGGGACCGGAAGAGGCTGATACAACCCTGCATTAGTAGCAGAACCCTTAGAAATCTGACAAGTATGACAACGAGAAACAAATCGAGTCACATCACGTCGAATAGTCGGCCAGAAGTAAGAGAGCTGAACCAGTTCAATAGATCGATCCCGACCAACATGGCCAGCATTATGAAGCTCGGATACTAACAACAGACGGAGGCTCCCTGATGGTATACACAAACGGGTACCCTGAAACAATAAACCCTCGATCACCACATAATCCGCAGAGGCAGAGGAGCGCAAAGAATCCCAAATCGGACCAAAGAAAGGATCTAACGGATACTGATCAGTCAACAAATGCGGCCCAGGGACAACAACACGCAAATCCATAATCAACATCGCCCTACGACTTAATGCATCAGCCACCCGATTAGAAGCACCGGAACGATGTTTCAAAACAAATGTAAACTGCTGTAAGAAGGCAGTCCAAGAAGCATATCGAGCCGAAAGGTTGGTCTGAGAAGACAAATGTCGAAGAGCATCATGATCCGAGTATAAAACAAACTCCCTCTGAAAAAGATAGTGCCGCCAATGTCGAAAAGCACGAACAATAGCATAAAACTCCACATCATATGGGCTATAGCGGGACCGAGGGCCGGACAATTTCTCGCTGAAATAAGCAACCGGACGAGCTCCTTGACTCAGGACCGCACCAATACCATTTTTGGACGCATCACACGACAATTCAAAAGGAAGCTCAAAATCAGGGAGTAGGAGAACTGGAGCAGAGGTAAGCTTATCCTTAATGTGATCGAATGCAAAAGAAGCAGATTGTAATATCCGCATTTTTCTTTCCCTTGTATTTTCATCTTTGGTGTATTTCTCGATCGTAGTGCCCCTCGTGTACCTTTCAGTGTGTCCTTCCTGTCAACTGTTGAACTGTATTCTCGTTATTGTTGTGCGGAACCGCCGTTTCGGGGTTGCCGTGGATCCATTTCGTGTTATTAGTTCCCAAATATTGATTCCTATCGTTTTTATTCTCTTTCCGGATCATTTTTATCATTTTGGGACCCAAAAGGGGTGTGGGCCGCGGCACAAGGTGTGTGCGCCGCGGCACACAAAATTCTCCAGTTGTTGGTCGAGCGAACTGTACTGTGTGCCGCGGCACACCCATCCGGTGCCGCGGCACAGTGCCGAGTCAGTGCCGCGGCACACCCGTCCGGTGCCGCGGCACACCCGTGTGACATCTGCGACCAAAACCCGACTGTACCGGGTGCCGCGGCACACGCAGGCTGTGCCGCGGCACACTGCCGAAACCTGGGAGTAATTTTTTTTGCCTGTGCCGCGGCACACTTCGGCTGTGCCGCGGCACACCAAGCGGTCAACTGTGCAATCTCGTCCTTATTAGACGAGATCGGCCATTTCTCCTCCATTCATCACCTGAGGTCTAAGGGGGGAGAACTTCTCAAGCATTCTTCATTCGAAGGTTGATTTTCATCATTCTCCTTCGGTTGTGAGGCCCGGATTATCAATCTAACGCGTGTTCTACGGATCTTAGTACTTGAATCTCCAAAGGTAATATCTCTAGAACCCTATTTTCGATTAATTTGGGGGTTTTGGGATTTTCTTCCGATTCGTTCCGTTTTGTTGGTGGATTCATGATGTATACGATTAATATTGTTAGTACCTTTAGTTTTCCTACAAATTCATGGATATTTCGTGGGTTTTTGCGGAATCGAGAGGGTTTGGTTGTGGTCCGCCCTCGTTGTTATTTTTGGTACGAATATACATGAATCGTAGGCGGGTTTTCGGGTGTATTCAATTTCCATATTCGTATAGAGTTGGTTGTGATTGTGTTATTCGGATCGTTAGGTTCATTTCCGCCGGTTCCTTGCGGTCGTGTTCGACTCTTCCTTTACGTTCGTATCACCATCTATTAACCGAGGCAAGTACCCTTATGAACTTACATTCTTGACATAATAATAATGTGTGAGAAATTGTGTGTGTGTGTATGCTCACTACGGGTTAGACCCGACGGGGTCTCGGTAGGGGTCCACAGAGATGTGGATCGACGAGCTTGCTTTTAACCACTACGGGTTAGATCCGACGGGGTCTCGGTAGGGGTCCACAGAGACGTGGATCGACGGTTAATTGTGGTGCGTTTTACAAATGTGATTTGATATTGGCATTTCCGGAAATGAAGTTTTTGGAACTATGTTCTCTTGAATTGTATGCATTACTATTTGTGTAAGATGTAAGTCGTTCATTTGGTTACTTGTACTAGCGTAATTGCTAACCCCTCTGGGGACTCGTTTTGAGGAAATTCGTTTTATGAATTTCAGGTCAGGTTCATCGAGATGAGCGGGTGCTGGACCAGTATGCGGATGATGGCCGTGCGTGATGATTGTGCACGAGTGGTTTCTTGTTGCTTTCTATCTTTTATCTTTTGTGGTCTTTAAACTAATAGAAGTACTCGAGTACTTTTACTTGTCGGGATTGTATTGTTGTTTAATATGTTGTGATGGATTATGGTGTCATGTTTGACCGGTTAAACCGGGTGAATTATTTTGTTGGGCGTCTTTATGACGAGGTATTTTTCTGTTGTTTCTGTGAGTCGATGAGTATGATGCTTGTTCAGCCTGGTGGGTCCCATGTAGGGATTCACGGCGCTATAATATACCTCGGATATCCTGGGGGTGTTACAGAAAATGGTATCAGAGCAACTAGGTTTATGGATACCTAGGCTTGTCGGTTTATTGGGTCTTGTTGTATTTTGTTTTGCACATCATCATCACGCTGCCATGATTCCGGTACTACCAATGCCCGTAAGTTTTCTTTCCCTCTGTTCCTTATACTCTTGTATCGTACCTCTAGTTCTCAATTTGCGATCGTTCTTTTCTTGTACTTACCATCGTATGGCTTTTTCTACTTATTTAACTCCAGCATGGATGCTGGAAGAGGTCATGGTCGTGGTCGCGGTCGTGGTCGTGGACGCGACCGGGGACGTGGGGCAGCCGGTGGGGCGGCCACGTCGCAGTCTTCGGGAGCCGGCAGTACCGGCGACCGCCACAGTCATGCTTCTTCTCAGGAGCACGCCGACCTTGGTATTGCGGCCGCAGGCAAAGAAATGGTGAATCAAATGGCGGCGATAGCTCAGCGGTTCGTAACCGGATCCGCCCATGCTAATCGGGCGAGCGGATCGTTGATTCGTGGATGTCATCAAGATGCATCCTCCTCGCCAGGAGCTTCAGACCCGATCGGCTGGGAAGGGTGGATCAAGGAGATATCTAAGGTCTTCGTTGCCACTAACTGTCCCGAGGACCGTAAAGTCCCTATTGCCCAGTACTTTCTCACAGGGGACGCTACGGATTGGTGGGAGGCCGTTGGGCCCAAAGACCATGTTGCTTCGTGGATGAATTCCAAGGACCGATGGAGATCGAATATTGCCCGTGGCCTACGATGTGCTCGAGTACATGCTTTCTATGATGCTCAACCACGGGATATCCCCGTATCTCAGGCTATTGCCGACTTTAACAAGGAGTTGGGTTATGTGAAGACCCAGGTTGTCGAGGAGAGTGACAAAATTTTCCATTTTTCTAGGCGGATGAAATTGTCTGTTCGGGACTATATGTCGGGGCTCGTCTGTGCTACCTTGAAGGATTACCAGAGTAGGGCCCTTGCTTACGATATGTCGGTGACAGCTAGCGAGGCGGCCCGCGAGAGCAAGAAGCGTATATCACGGGAATTTTTTGGGCCACAAGGGAGGGGGTCAGCAGAAATCCCAATCTGCTAACTTCCCCGCCGGAGGTGGTCCAGCTCGCTCCGCTGGAGGTCCTCGTGGAACTACCAGTGCTCCTTTCCATGATGTGAAGTGTTTCAATTGCGGCCGTATAGGCCACGTCAGTCGTACTTGTTTGAGCCCTTTGATGACGTGTAATCAGTATGGCCAGCCGGGTCACAAGGCTGCTTTCTGTGCTGAGAGGGAGAAAATCTTTGGTGCCCGGGCTTCCATTCCAGCGCCTAGGGAACCAAGTGTGAATCAGGGATCGTTTGCTCCTCAATCTCCACCGAGTGCTGGTCGGGGAAGAGGTCGGGGTCAGCCCTCTAAGGGGGGAGCTTCCAGCGTCGGCTCAGCCCACCCGCGTATCTATTAGATGCGGAGAGCCGATGATCCAGCGGCTACCGTGGAGACAGGTACCGTTCATATTCTTTCTCATCGTGTCAGTGTGCTTTTCGATTCTGGTGCTACGCATTCATTCATATCTCTGGATTGTATGCGCCGTTTGAGTCTCGACTGTTTGATGCCTTGTGAGCCCTTCATCGTTAAGCTTCCTAGCGGTGATCGGATCGTTGGTGATCAGGAGGTTCGAGACTGTTCTGTGTTTATTTGTGAGAGGGCTTGACCCTCTAATCTTATTGTTGTGGGTATTGAGGGTGAGGACTTAATTCTCGGGGATGATTGGCTCGAGCGGCATGGTGCAATCATGAACTACCGCACAAGAATCATTACTATGCTATCCGAGGACGGCACCGAGCACTCTTTCGCCGGGCGAAAGAGGGGGAACCAGAAACTCGTTATTAACGCCTTGAAGGCGATGAGACTCCTGCGAAAGGGGTGTACTGGCTATTGGTGCTACGCCTTGAAGGCGTAGAGTGGGGGAGTCGAGCTTTCGTCGATTCCAATCGTTAATGAGTTTTCTGATGTTTTTCCTGATGAGTTACCGGGTTTGCCACCGGATCGTGAGGTCGAGTTCGCTATAGAGTTAGAGCCGGGTGCGGCTCCTATTTCGAAGGCGCCCTATCGCATGGCACCTTCAGAGATGTCCGAGTTGAAGAAGCAGTTGAGTGAGCTTCTTGAGTCGGGGTATGTTCGACCGAGCGCCTCGCCTTGGGGCGCACCGGTCCTGTTTGTGCGAAAGAAGGATGGTTCATTACGTTTGTGTATCGACTATCGCGAACTAAACAAGGTGACCATCAAAAACAAGTATCCTTTGCCGAGAATTGACGACTTGTTCGACCAGTTGCAGGGAGCTGCGGTATTCTCGAAGATTGATTTGAAATCGGGGTACTATCAGCTCTGGGTGAGAGAGTCCGATGTACCGAAGACAACTTTTCGGATGAGATACGGACATTATGAGTTCGTAGTTATGCCTTTCGGGTTAACTAATGCGCCGGCGGTGTTCATGCAGTTGATGAACAAAGTCTTTATCGAGTATTTGGATAAGTGTGTCGTCGTCTTCATTGACGATATTCTTATTTATTCGAGGAACGAGGTAGAGCATGCCCGTCATTTGCGGATAGTGTTAGACATTTTGAGAGCCGAGCAACTCTATGCGAAGTTCTCGAAATGTGAGTTCTGGCTGAAGGAAGTGATGTTTTTGGGTCACGTGATTTCAACCGAGGGGGTTCGTGTAGATCCGCAGAAGATCGAGGCGGTGTTGGATTGGGCACCGCCCAAAAACGTGAGAGAGCTCCGTAGTTTCTTGGGTTTGGCTGGCTACTACCGTAGGTTCGTCGAGGGTTTCTCGAAACTGGCTCGACCACTTACACAGTTACTCCAGAAATCCGAGAAGTTCGTCTGGAATGACGAGAGGCAGTCCAGTTTTGAGGAGCTGAAGAAGCGTTTGACTTCAGCTCCGGTTTTGGCGTTGCCGTGTGGCAACGAGGGATTCGCCATTTATAGCGATGCTTTGGGTCAGGGTCTTGGGTGTGTATTAATGCAGCACGGCAAGACCATTGCCTTTGCGTCGAGACAGTTGAGGCCGTATGAGCTTAACTACCCTACTCATGATTTGGAGTTAGCGGCAGTCGTTTTCGCGCTCAAGATTTGGCGTCACTATCTTTTCGGCTCTGCATGTCAGATTTTTACCGATCATAAGAGTCTGAAATACATATTTACTCAGCGGGAGTTGAATATGAGGCAGAGGAGGTGGTTAGAGCTGATTAAGGATTATGACCTCGAAATCCTTTATCATCCGGGCAAGGCGAACGTCGTGGCCGACGCCTTGAGTCGGAAACCGATTGCGTTGCGAACGCTTGAGGTCCTTACGTCTCAGTCTGAGCTTCGGCGGGTTTTGATCGAGTTAGATGTTGAGGTTCTGTTGCCGGGAACTATCGGGCAACTTTGTGCTTTGGAAATTTCGTCGTCTTTGATCGATGAAATTAAGCTGAAGCAGTTAGAGGATCCGATGATTACTCAAATCCGGGAGAACGTTCTTAAAGGAAAGTCTCCTGGGTTTGTGATTCACGAGGATGGTGCTTTGAGATTCCAGAGTCGGCTTTGTGTGCCGAACGACTCAGAATTGAGACAGAGTATTTTGTGTGAGGCCCATGCTACACCTTATTCCGTTCATCCTGGTTCGAGTAAGATGTACAAGGACCTGAGGAGGAATTTCTGGTGGAATGATATGAAGGAGGAGGTCGCACAGTTTGTAGCAAGGTGTTTGACTTGCCAGCAAGTCAAAATCGAGCACCAGTGACCGGCTGGGCTTTTGCAGTCACTTCCCATTCCGGAATGGAAATGGGAAGATATATCGATGGATTTCATTACGAGTTTGCCGAGATCGAGGTCGGGCATGAATATGGTATGGGTGATTGTTGATCGTCTGACCAAGTCGGCACATTTTCTGGGCATCAAGGACACTTGGGGCCCGGAGAAGTTAGCCCGTGTGTTTATCGCGCAGATTGTGAGGCTTCACGGTACTCCGAAGTCTATCGTTTCGGATCGTGATGGCCGTTTTGTATCGCACTTCTGGCTGGCGGTGCATAAGGCGTTGGGTACCCGTTTGCGTTTGAGTACCTCTTTTCATCCCCATCGGATGGACGGTAACGCACTATCCAGACGTTCGAGGATTTGTTGCGCGCCTGTGCTCTCGATTGGAGTAGTGACTGAGAGGAACATTTGCCGTTGATCGAATTCACGTACAACAACAGTTGGCACGCGTCGATTCGGATGGCACCGTATAAGGCACTTTATGGGCGGCGATGTCGATCACCGATTTGTTGGAATGAGGCATCCGATTTGGTCGGGACCGAGCCGGATGTCGTTCTAGAGACGAGGCGGAAGATAGAATTAATTCGGGAACGGATGTTGACTGCCCAGAGTCGACAGAAGTCGTATGCCGACGTCCGTCGTCGACCTTTGGAATTCGAGGTGGGAGACCACGTTTTGCTAAAGGTGTCGCCGACGAAGGGAGTTTTTCGTTTCGGGAAGAAAGGGAAGTTGAGTCCGAGATTTATCGGCCCCTTTGAGATCCTCGAGCGAGTCGGTGGGTTGGCATACCGTTTGGCGTTACCTCCGGCCTTGAGTCATGTTCATAGCGTTTTTCATGTTTCCCAGCTGAGGAAATATGTCCCGGATCCTAGTCACGTCATCGATTATGGCGAGATTGATATCGCTGAAGATATTACTTTTGAGGAGTGTCCTTTGAAGATCTTGGAGCATCGTGAGAAACGACTGAGGCATAAGACCATCCCTTTGGTCAAAGTGCAGTGGTCGAGACACGGTGTCGAGGAGGCAACTTGGGAAACCGAGGATAGCAGGCGTGCTAGGTACCCTGAGTTGTTTGTTTCTTAAGTTTCGGGACGAAACTTATTTTTAGAGGGGTAGAATGTAATATCCGCATTTTTCTTTCCCTTGTATTTTCATCTTTGGTGTATTTCTCGATCGTAGTGACCCTCGTGTACCTTTCAGTGTGTCCTTCCTGTCAACTGTTGAACTGTATTCTCGTTATTGTTGTGCGGAACCGCCGTTTCGGGGTTGCCGTGGATCCATTTCGTGTTATTAGTTCCCAAATATTGATTCCTATCGTTTTTATTCTCTTTAGGATCATTTTTATCATTTTGGGACCCAAAAGGGGTGTGGGCCGCAAGACAAGGTGTGTGCGCCGCGGCACACAAAATTCTCCGATTGTTGGTCGAGCGAATCACGTGTGCCGCGGCACACCCATCCAGGCCGCGGCACGCAGCCGAGTCAGCGCGCGCACACCCGTCCGGTGCCGCGGCATACCCGTGTGACAGCTGCGACCACAACCCGATCAGATCGTGTCGCGGCACACGCAGCCGTGGCCGCGTACGCTCCAAACACAGGAGTAATTTTTTTGCCTGTGCCGCGGCACACCAAGCGGTCAACTGTGCAATCTCGTCCTTATTAGACGAGATCGGCCATTTCTCCTCCATTCATCACCTGCGCGAGAGAGAGAGGTCTAAGGGGGGAGAACTTCTCAAGCATTCTTCATTCGAAGGTTGATTTTCATCATTCTTCTTCGGTTGTGAGGCCTGGATTATCAATCTAACGCGTGTTCTACGGATCTTAGTACTTGAATCTACAAAGGTAATATCTCTAGAACCCTATTTTCGATTAATTTGGGGGTTTTGGGATTTTCTTCCGATTCGTTCCGTTTTGTTGGTGGATTCATGATGTATACGATTAATATTGTTAGTACCTTTAGTTTTCCTACGGATTCATAGATATTTCGTGGGTTTTTGCGGAATCGAGAGGGTTTGGTTGTGGTCCGCCCTCGTTGTTATTTTTGGTACGAATATACATGAATCGTAGGCGAGTTTTTGGGTGTATTCAATTTCCATATTCGTCTAGAGTTGGTTGTGATTGTGTTATTCGGATCGTTAGGTTCATTTCCGCCGGTTCCTTGCGGTCGTGTTCGACTCTTCCTTTCCATTCGTATCACCGTCTATTAACCGAGGCAAGTACCCTTATGAACTTACATTCTTGACATAATAATAATGTGTGAGAAATTGTGTGTGTGTGTGTATGCTCACTACGGGTTAGACCCGACGGGGTCTCGGTAGGGGTCCACAGAGACGTGGATCGACGAGCTTGCTTTTAACCACTACGGGTTAGATCCGACGAGGTCTCGGTAGGGGTCCACAGAGACGTGGATCGACGGTTAATTGTGGTGCGTTTTACAAATGTGATTTGATATTGGCATTTCCGGAAATGAAGTTTTTGGAACTATGTTCTCTTGAATTGTATGCATTACTATTTGTGTAAGATGTAAGTCGTTCATTTGGTTACTTGTTCTAGCGTAATTGCTAACCCCTCTGGGGACCCGTTTTGGGGAAATTCGTTTTATGAATTTCAGGTCAGGTTCATCGAGACGAGCGGGTCTTTGGACCAAGATGCGGATGATGGCCGTGCGTGATGATTGTGCACGAGTGGTGTCTTGTTGCTTTCTATCTTTTATCTTTTGTGGTCTTTAAACTAATAGAAGTACTCGAGTACTTAAGAACTTTTACTTGTCGGGATTGTATTGTTGTTTAATATGTTGTGATGGATTATGGTGTCATGTTTGACCGGTTAAACCGGGTGAATTATTTTGTTGGGCGTCTTTATGACGAGGTATTTTTCTGTTGTTTCTGTGAGTCGATGAGTATGATGCTTGTTCAGCCTGGTGGGTCCCATGTAGGGATTCACGGCGCTGTAATATACCTCGGATATCCTGGGGGTGTTACACAGATGTAGTCCAAACAAACGGTTTACGAGAAATACAATCTGTAATCGGTGCCATGAGAGCACTAAAGTGGGCAATAAACCGTCTGTAAAAAGATGCCAAACCATGGAAACTCCGAGCTTCAGTCACTGTAGAAGGTGCCATGCGATAGGCCAATCTCTAATCACAGCAATTTTGGAATCATCAACTCGAATACCGTCAGCTGAAATCTTGTACACCAAGAATAACACAGAATCCACAAAGAAAGTGCACTTATGAGGGGCGGCATAAAACTTCTCTGTCCGAAGGATCTGCAGTACTGCCCGGACATGAGAAACATGCTCAGAAACAGATCGACTATAAATCAGTATGTCATCAAAGTAAACGACCACACAAGTGCCAATAAGGGAACGCAAGGACTGATTCATTATCCTCATGAATGTACTAGGAGCATTAGACAACCAAAATGGCATAACCAACCACTCAAACAATCCCTCACGAGTCTTAAAAGCAGTCTTCCACTCATCGCCAGGACGGATACGGATCTGGTGATATCCGCTCCGAAGATCAAGCTTAGTGAAGATAGCTGCACCGCTCAACTGATCAAGCAAGTCATCCAAGTGGGGTATAGGAAATATGTAACGGATAGTAATCCTGTTAATAGCTCGGCTATCCACACACATGCGCCACGTAGAATCTTTATTAGGAATTAGGAGTGCAGGAACAGGACAAGGACTGAGACTCTCCCGTACAACTCCCTTGCGAACTAACTCTTCCACCTGCCGGCGTAATTCCTCATGCTCAGCCGGACTCATCCGGTAATGGGGCCGGTTTGGCAAAGAAGCACCTGGCACCAAGTAAATCTGATGCTGAATATGTCGTAAAGGAGGTAGACCGGAAGGAAGATCTGATGGAAATACATATGCAAACTCCTGAAGTAAAGAGGCAGCCTCCGGCGAAGAAGGAGGAACCTCAGTAGAAGTATCAACACCTAACAAGAGTACCAGAAAAGGCGCAGTGGACAATTCCCTCATAAACTGAGATTTTCCCAATAATAACACAGACCGATCCGGAGTGGGAGATCGAGGTGGTAATGAATGTAACACAATATTCGTCCATCGAAAAATAAATCTATATGTGTTCTGTCTGCCATCATGTAAAACAGATCTGTCAAACTGCCAAGGACGGCCCAACAATAAGTGACAGGCATCCATAGGAACTACATCACACCAGATATCATCAGAATAACGACCACCAATTGAAAAAGAAACCAATACACGCTTATCAACTGTAACATAATTCCCACGTTGAATCCAAGCCAAGGTATAAGGACAGGGGTGAGGTTCAGTAGACAAATGCAATTTCGAAACAGCCTCAACAGAGATAACATTCTCACATGACACAGAATCAATCATAAAGCGACAAATTTTACCACCAATAGTACAAGTAGATTAAAAAATATGCGTACACTGAACATCCTCAACAAAATTAATTCTAGGAGTCAGGAATGAACGATGTATCATAAGTAAAGTACCAATATCACCTGTATAATGTTCTTCAGGCATGGGAGTATCAGTCTCCACATCATCATCAAACTTGGGCATATCATAAAGAGGATTTATGTCAGTGGGGTCCACCAAAAGTGACCTATTGCCTTTAGTCCTAGGACATTGCGTACGTCTGTGGTCAGTTTCACCACATTCGAAACAATGCCCAGAAGCAGTGGTCCGATCTGGAATGGCCGGCGGTGCGGCAAGTGGCCGGCCGATAGAAGCGGCTCGAGGACGGCGGCGACCGGCGATGCAGCGCCGCAAATCGGAGTACCCAGAAAAGGGGATTGACGTCGCCCATGTAAGTCGACCAAGACTGCTCGTTGGTGTGCGTCGGATATTGATGCTGGACCCAAAAGCGCGACGACGTCTTGAATGGTCTGATGGAGGCCGCCGACGTAACGCGCAACCAATTGGGTTTGAGAATCACGAATTTTAACTCGCGATAGCAACTGATAGAATTCGTCAGTATATGCGTCCACTGATTTCGATCCCTGACGAAGATGATGAAGCCTCTGATATAAGGTAGTCTCGAAATTGAAAGGAAGGAACTCTCGTTCCATATGTGTTCTGAGTTTTGCCCACGATTGAATTGGGGGTTTTCCTTGCCGGTGACGTGTAGTCTTGAAATGATTCCACCAAGAAGATGCACGACCCCGAAGTCGCATCGCAACGAGAGGGACCCGGTGGTTATCGGGTACCAATTTAAAATCCAACAATTCCTCGACTGAATTGACCCAGTCCAAGAAATCGCAAGGGTCAAGGCCACCATTGAATTCTGGAATCTCCAATTTAAAACCCATTTCCCAACGTCGATCATCGTTCCTAACTTCTCTGCGTGGAGCGAAAGGATTAACTTCCGAAGCAGTTTCCTCGTCATCACTATCGGAAACTGGGGGTGAAAGAACCCGTTCGCGACCATGGCCTGTGCGGTTATGAGGATCTGGTAAAGCAGCAGTAATAATCAATCGCAAACCATCAAGCCCAGTGGTTAAGGCTTCAATTTGCCGGGTCAAATTAGCGATCTCCGCATCACGTCTAGCATCGGTAGGGTCAACATGGGGTTGACGACGAGGAGGCATCGTGCCCGGTCTCTGAATACCAATTGACGTAGCAAAAGCATAATTTGAAGATAGAAGATTACACCATTGAAGAAGATGATATTCTCCCAAAAGTTTTAACTTCTAAAATATCAATAACCACCCTTACAGGAATACATCAAAGAGTTTAAATACCACACAACCAACTTCTTAAAACCACCTAAAGTATCACATATTTAAATATAGAAATACATATATAAACTTAACATAATTTAGGCCTAAAGACTCGGTCGTAAGCTTCCATGAATGCCAACGAAGTGGCGTCGGCATCAACTTATTTGAAGTGATCACTTTGAAATCGAGAATAAATATTTATTTAGCGAAGTTATTTATTTATTGAGAACAAATATTCATTGCATCATTCACTATAGAGTCCACTTGGCTACCGAACAACTAGTATTTTTATTTTATTTTTGCTAAATATGTCTAAATTTATTTGAAGTTATTTATTCATTAATAAATAAAAAATTATTTATTCCGCGATAAATGAATAGTTATTATTGTAGAGAGAATTTTTGGTTGAAAATAAATATATATAAATAAGAAATTAGATTCGAATAAATTTATAAAAATAAATCCAATAAAAATAGGTTTTTAAATTTTAAACCCCACTATGATAAATGTTTTAAAGTCGGGGTCATTTTTTAAATTGCAACATCTCAAGATGAACGGTTAAAATTAAGAAAATACGGATTTCAAAAAGAATCATAGTTCCAAATATCGTCCATCTTCCGAATAAAAAACAACTCAGAGTTGGTTGGATCCCCAAAACCTTAAATTAATTGCTTATTATTTGCTTGTTTTTATACGTTCAACAACTTGGTATTAAACTCAGACAGAGTTATTATTTTCAGTCGAAATTATTTAACTACAAAATTCAGGGGGAGTATAACCATTTTTTTGTAAAATAAATTTTATCGATTTTATTAATATAAGTTTCTTTGTATATACTTTTTGCTAGTGACGAAAAGAGGGAGAAGAGATGTAGATTTATACATCACGATTTGGAGTAAAGGGTGAGAATATGGGATAACTAACAATAACGGACAAAGTCAAAACCTTTGATCTATACTTTTTACTTGTATTATTACAGGTATACATCTCATCAAGAATTGTTATTTTGTTATTATCAAAACTGAGGAGATTCTTGGAATATTTTATTCCACACAAATATATTAAAGGATTTTGATGATGTGTTGATAGATTTTGATGATGTGTTGATGATCAAGAAAAACAACAATTAGACAGCAACAATCGAAGACGCAAAATCTGAATAGAAAATCAAAGAAGCAAAGCTAACGTACGCTATTCAACATAGCTAACGTACGTAAGGAATACATAGCTGAATCATCCGAGTTAACAACACTAATGTACGTTAGCAAGAAGGTTTAACGTACACAATAGTTACACAGAAAAAATCGGAAGGAAGACATTCAGACATGTTTTAATTCACGCAATAATATCGAACAACGTATGATAAAGGTACGACTTAATGTACGAGACGTGCATCGAATTACGACCGCTATGATGATTGAAATGCGGATTCAAATATCATCCCGTTGGAGGTCTCTAGAAGATAAAAGTCGGCACTCTCAACGTTCATATGACCGTTCAACATAATGTACGCAACTTGACGAGATAGCGTATGCAATTGAAAGAAATGTAGCTACTGGACTGCACTGAACATATAATAATGTCCGTAATCATGAAAGGTTAACATACGCTAGACCTCTTGTAATATCCGAATTTATTACGGTGTATTTTATCTGTATTCAAACCCTGTATTATTCGAATTGGTGATTTTGATTATTGGAGTATGATATTTCTTACATTAATATCATTGTGCATAAGTATAGAAGCATGCAAAATTTCTCATGCAAACTCGTGTTAGCGCACGCTAAGAATGTATCTTAACGCGCGCTATCGGGCTACTATTAGCGCACGCTATGTAGATAGGGGTTGCGTGCGCTAAGAACTCAATTATTGAGCGGGACGACTAGCACATGCGCCAGCCGGGACATGGGTCCGGATAAGATTCCATGACGCACCTTGGACAATTCTGAAGTCAACCATTATTAGCGCACGCTAAGGAATGCTTAGTAGCGTGCGCTAACTTGTTAAAATGCATAATATTATAAATAGGACAACAACTCGTTTTGGCTTACATTTTACTCGTTCCTTCTGCATACTTGAGAGGCCAGAGAGCCGAGATATCCTACTACATACTTACAACACATATTGTTGGTGTTTATATATTGGCTATCACTTGGGAGTAATCATTGAAGAGGAATAGCACCTTGGAGTGGCATACAACCAACCGGAGTTGGATTCTACCTTACGGTTCAGTGATATTCATCATATTAAGGTATGTTCAATCTATCTCAAGACTTAGAGTTGGATTCTAACGATTTGGATGATCATGTTAACAAGATATGGATTTTCATAGATGAATTATCCAAGTATATCATGTTGGAATAGTGAGATGAATAAGCCTTAAGTATCTTGATTATAATCATCATGATTCGAATATTATTACACTGAATATGTAAAGAGAAGCTTCTATCATTGGTAATTCGAATCTAGTAGATGACTTCATAATAATCATGGACTTGACTTTAACAATCATTATTGTAGGATAAATCTAAAGGATGGATCATGGAAAAATTTATCTAGTATAGATGGAACGTTTAACAACTTCAGCATGATAATATTGATGGATATAAGATGTTGATATCAACCGTTAAGTCTTTTGAGTTGTCGTATAAAGATTTGTAATCGAAATGGAATATGGTTTTATAATGGTATGCATATCCTCGAATCCGAAGATGTTATTACCCGTACGATCATTCATAATCGTGTGTACATGATATTCATGGAGGTAACATGAAGTATCACGGAAGATTTCATTGTTTCGATCATGGCGAGAACAGTTTACTGCTCAGCAGTAAACTGCCATGCATAGATAGCGCACGCTATGCTACGAATATTAACGTGCGCTATCGAGCACGAGTTAGCGTGCGCTACGTTTAGTACGTAACGTACGCTAGACCATCAGACGAGTCAGTTGGCTGGTCAGTGAAGTACTGACCATGCGTAGTTAGCGTACGCTAGGCTTTGTTGTTTGCGTGCGCTATCGAGCAGACTTAACGCACGCTACACAGAGTACTTAGCGTGCGCTAGGCAGTTCAGGCAGATTGCATTTTATGAACTTTTGGCCGTGAATCGAATTGTTAAACATTCGTACGACGTGAGATAAATCCTATATCATTTCTTTTGTTAAGGTTTGATCTTGTTGCGTGATTGATCGAGAGGGGCGACCTTCGAGTGTCTCGTTTTCGTGGAAGTATTGTTCTGTCTTCTAATCGAGGCAAGTACTCTAATTAGAATTGTTTATATTATGACAATTAAGATGTGATTGTATCGTGTAAATATGTTGTGAATATATGTCGACCATGCGTTGATCCGACGGGAATCATCATGGGAATCTATAGCTGTGTGCGCTGGATCATTGGACAGGTAGTTCCACCATGTGTTGGTCCGACGGGATCATCATGGGTATCTATAGCTGTGTGCGCTGGATCGTCGGAATACCACCAGTATGTTGAAACTGTTATGATATGATATGTGTTGTGGATATTCTCGTTGGAGAAACTTGTTATGATATAATTGTTGATTATATCACTGTTGTATGATTATTGTACTTGTACTAGCATCGTTGTGCTAACCCCTTCGGGGGTGAACATTGTGTTTGTTCAGGATCCAGGAGAGCGGGGAAACAACCACTGGAGATGCATGACGACGAGGGTGCAACTTGATGTTTCGGCCGGGTTTACTGTCTATTATTTGTTGGTTATTTCAATAAGTACTCAAGTACGTCGTCCGTTTATAATATTTGGATTTTAGTGATGTAATAATAACTCTTCATTAGATATTTGTATTTCGGTTTTTGAACCAGACGGTTGTATTTTACTTCAGCAATTTCATAAAGCGGTATCTGTTATTATCTTTTCTTTTAATCAGCCTTGTAAATTCTTATGTAAAGGATTTACGGCGCTGTAATATTCCTGAATATATCGGGGGTGTTACAGAATATGGTATCGGAGCTAAGATTATGGATATCTTGGCTGTTGGGTTAAAATAGGGGTCATTTATGTCTTTTGAGGTAATCGGCCGTGAATGACATCACTGCACTGCCTACGTCTTCATGCGAACGGTGGTTGTAAGTTCCTAAAACTCTATCTCATTCTCTACGTGTTGTGTCGCTTTATACTTGAACATTAGAACAATGTTGTTTCCTGTATATTAAGTACTTGTGCTTACAGTATGTTGAGAGGCGGACGTGGACGTGGTCGCGGTCGTGGACGCGGACGAAGGAATGCTGAAAGGGAGGCGTCGCCTTCTAATCAGGCTAGTCATAGCTCAGGCGAGCCGCAGCAATCCATCAATAACGAACCGGAACCTGGTGTACCAGAAATCCTTCGTCAAGTCGTGAACCAGATGACTCAGTTCGCACAGGTCGTGGACCGAATGCAAGTGGCGGCAGGAAATCAGCAGGGAGATGGACAACAAAGGATTCCAGAAATGGGAAATCGAGGTGACCGATGGTTACAAGAGGTGGCAAAGATGCAACCACCCAAATTTGACGGCTTTTCCGAGACTCCCACTTGAGACCATTGGTTGAAGGAACTGGAGAAAATTTTTGCTGGAATTAATTGCCCGAATGACAGGAGAGCTCCTATTGCCCAGTACTTTCTGATAGGAGAAGCATCTGAGTGGTGGGAAGCTATCCGACCCGCAGATCATGATGTCGATTGGGCGGAATTTAAAATGATGATGAAAGCTCAGTATTGCCCTCATCCTGTGAGGGAAGCCAAAATTCGAGAATTTTTCTCTGCTCAGCCATCAGATGAACCCATATCCCAGACGATTAAGACGCTTAACCAGCAATTAACATTTGTTCGACATCTGGTCAGAACAGATGCGGAGATGATGATTCATTTTGAAATGAGAATGAAACCAGAAATCCAGAGGTACATGTCCGGTTTTGAATGTACCACTCTCCGCCAATACCAGGATAAGGCGTTGGCGTATGAAATTAAAGAAGCAGCAATGGAGAAGTTTATGGAGTCGAAGAAACAGAAAGTCTCTGGTACTTTTACAGAGCACAAGAGCAGTGGGCCCCATAAGGCCCAGTCTTCTTTTTCTTTCAAGAAACCTCCGCACCCATCTAAGAACGGAAAGAATTACGGAACAATGTCAGTCACGACGGATACAGCTAGGAAGTGCTTTAATTGTGGTCGCCCAGTCCACCTTTGGCGCGATTGTTTGCGCACCCCAGTTACATGTTTTGACTGCGGACAGGAAGGGAACCGTGCGACGTTCTGCAAAGACGCCACTAAATACAAAGGAACCCGTACATCACAGCCAGTTCAAAAGGAAGCTAGTGTCCAACAGACGCAGGAAAGTGTTCAGATGCCTCAAAATTTTGGCCGTGGACGAGGCAGAGGACAATGGGACCAAAAGGGGGCATCGAGTGCTGGATCTGTTCCCCCACGCCTGTATGAGATGAGGAGGACAGACGATCGTGATGCCTTTGCCGCATCGTGCTCGTCGCATTCTTTTCCAACCAGCTAGCGTTTTATTCGATACAGAGCTACGCATTCTTTTATTTAATTGTCTTTTGTAAATCTTATGAATATTTCTGGTTTTCTTACTTGTGAACCTTATGTTGTTGGTTTACCGAGTGGAGAGAGGATTGTTGGGAACTTAGAAACTAGAGATTTTCCTGTATTATTTGGGGGTAGGAAATGGCTCTCAAACCTAATTGTGATAGAAATGCAAGGAGATGACCTAATACTCGGAGACGATTGCCTTAATCGATATGGAGCAATTGTAAATTACCGAAGGAGGAATATTTCGCTGATCGCTGATGATGGCTCCGAAGTACTGTTTGAAGGATGGAAATCAGGAAGCTCAGGAAAGTTGATCAAAGCAATGAAAGCTGTCAAAATGTTGAAACAGGGATGTATCGGGTACTGGTGTTATGCAATGAAAAAAGAAGATGAAATTGTGGAACTTTCATCCATTCCTATTGTGAACGAATTCCCAGATGTATTTCCTGACGAGTTACCTGGACTACCTCCACGACGGGACGTAGAATTCACGATTGAGCTGGAACCCGGAGCTACACCAATTTCTAAGTGTAATATCCGCAAATTCGATTTCCGGTAATTTTTCTTTGTTGGTGAAAGTCCGTTTTGACGACTTGCTTGGGACCGTTTCGTCATCCTGAGAATGATTAATTCTACACTTTTTGTCATCCGAGTTCGTTTCGGTATCGTTCTGTTGAATTCCGTGTTCTTTAGCGACTTTTCCACGTATGAGTTCGACTTTGTTAAATCACCATTAATTTTTGGAAACTCCAAAAATTCTGAATCTTTGCAATATTATAAAGCATCGAGTTAGCTCTCCAATGGTTCAAACGGCGAGTCAATCGGAGTCCAGAAGAGGGAGTTATGGTCGAAATAGCTAAGTCACTCTCATTTTCCAGATTCGGCCAAAACCGTCTGTACCCTGTGCCGCGGCACACTTTGGCTGAGCCATGGCACACGATGCAGTCAACTGTATAATTACGTTTTTTTTCAGCAAAATCCGATCATTTCTCCATTTTCTTCAACCCACACGAGAGAGAGAGAGAGCTTGGGGAGAGAACTTTGCATCATCTACCTCTTGAGTATTGAATTTTTATCATTTTCATTTGGTGGGGAAGCTCAGATCATCAAGCTATCGCGTATTCTTTGAATCGTAGTGCTTGGATTTTCAAGAGGTAATTTCTTCAACATCTTGGATTTCGATTTTGTATTGGGTAATGATATTTTGGATGTTAAAATCATGGGGTATGAAGTGATATACGCATGATTATGGACATGTTTGAGTATTCATCGGATTATTGAAAGATTATTCAAGAACACTTTGAATTTTCTGTTGGATTTTGGGGGTTTTTGTAGATTCGTCCAATTTATCCGATTTGAAGCTTGAGAACCTTGAGATTATGATATATTTGTGCCGTATGCGTGTTTCTCTTACGATTTTACGGGTTAGATTGTGCCGTTTTCGAACTTGTGGGAGTTTGGGTGATTTCCCAACCTTTAGTTGTTCACCCGTGTATTCTCTTGAATCGTAGACGAGTTTCGGGAGTCTCTTCGTGTAATTTGAGTATGGATAATTAATTATCATTTCCTTGCGAATCGTTTAGGTGCCGGAAGCGCGTTCTTGGACCTACCGAACTCATACTTTTCCTCCATTCGATTTCTCGATGTCTCAAAGGCAAGTATACATTTATGATTGTACGTTCTCGACTTTGAAAGTAAGAGGTATTGATGATATGATATGAACGAACCGTTTTTACGGCATTCATAGATATATTGATGGCATATTATGAACGAACCGTTTTTACGGCATTCATATATGTATTGTTGGCATGTAATGAACGAATCATTTTGACGGCATTCCTACATGTAACGACGTATGATATGAACGAACCGTTTCTACGGCATTCACATACGTCATGAGATTTTAGTTATTCCGGAATACTAGTCTTGAATTGATGAATTGACGACTACATTTACTTTATTGTCGAGGAGTATTGTGTTTCATATTGATATACTTGCACTAGCTATTTGACGGCTAACCCCTTTATGGGGGAAATATGTTTCATGTATTTCAGGTTCCAGGAGAGCAGACAGGCGGGTACGAGGTCGGCATGAAGATGATGGGCAAGTGTGATACTGTGTCTTGTCTCCGGTTATCTCTTTTGGTTTCCTCCATTCAGTGTTGTTGTACTGGAATGGATTTTAAATACTCGAGTATTGTATTTCAGTTTCTTTGATGTTCCGTCCTGTGTTGCCGAGGTATTGATTTGTGTAGTGATGTATATGGTTTCATTGGTTATGGTTTTGAATACCATTTGTAGTGTCTTTCTTTCCATTGTATGTAGACCTTCTCGGTCAAGTTTCATAGTTCCGCGTATGTTTAGCCTTGTGGGTCCCACGGCGGGGTTCACGGCGCTGTAATATACCCTGAATAACTTGGGGGTGTTACAGAATATGGTATCAGAGCTTAGGTTTATGGATACCTAGGCTGTCGGTCTTTTGGGTCGATTGAGTTGTCATTTGCCCACAGTATCACTACTCTGCCATCATCACAGTGCGACCGGTACTTGTAAGTCCTCTCACTCTTCTTGTATTTTTTTTTAATCGTTTCGTTTATAGCTTGGTCTTCTTGGGAATTGGTCACTTCGAGAATGTGCGATTTGGATTATACTTACGCACGTGTGTGCCTTTTAGAATGTTGGCTGAAAGTAGGAAGGATCGTGGCCGTGGTCACGGACGTTAACTCTTCCTTGAGATTTTGTTAAATTGCTAATTGCGATATTGGTGTGTATCGGTATTATGTTGAGACTTTGTTTAGGAGTCGCATGCTAGTATCACAGGAGATCTTCGACTTCACAGACTTGTAAGTATGTTGTTTGGATTATTCGATAATTCTTGGTGAATTTGAATTCCCGTTGAAATGTTGTTTGTGCGAGTGATTGCGAGTTTCGAGGACGAAACTTGTTTTTAAGGGGGGTAGAGTGTAATACCCCGATTTTTCGGATATTTTTTTTTCGTTTATATGTTGGATGTCGTTGATGGATAATTGTTCTTGAGGATGATGTGAACGTATGATAATGTTATTGAATGTGTTTATGTATTCATTGTGCCGTATGATCGTTTGGTATGTCGAGATGTTGGTCGAGAATAGCGAAAAATGGCTAAGTACAGCTACGTTAGCGCACGCTACAAGGTATGCCTAGCGCGTGCTAAGATATATACTTAGCGTACGCTACGGTGCATACTTAGCGCACGCTAAGAGGTTCGGTTACATACGCTAAGGAGGACCCCTAACGTACGTAACGACTTGCTGGGTTAGTTTCGGAAGGCGGCCGACAAGTAGGCCCAAGTTGATTTTTATATTCAGTTAGCGCACGCTAACGCATGTTGGTTAGCGCACGCTAACACCAGATCGCTAATAATGGAACCTTAACTTTCGGCGGGTGGACCCGGCCATGTTCGACGCGTGTCCAGATAAGGTCAACGAGTGTTTGTCGTGTAGAACTAGCGCACGCTAAAACCGTATGATTAGCACACGCTAATTCCATATCGGTCAAAGGAATCCCGATAATCGCGGATGCTTTCGGCATGTGGGGGCACGATACTGTAGCAAGTCAACGACGATTAGCGCGCGTTAAGGTCGAAGAATAGCGCACGCTACTGAGCATTTCACTGTAGCAAGTCAACGCCTATTTGCATACGTTAATGCATGGGCATTATGTACGTTAGATGAATTTCGAAGCAATGCAGTAGCTTCTGGACTTCCCGATAGCGCACGCTATCAAGGAAGGATAGCGTACGCTAGTTCTATAGCGCACGCTAAATATAAGGTCTAGCGCGCGCTAGTGATGTGTTTTATAGAGGGGATAGACGAGTGCTGAGAGGCATTTTGTCCATTCTCCTTCCTTCAGTCAATAGAGAGAACCTTGGGAAGTACTTGAAGTTCCTAAACATTGAGAGATGATTCTCTCAAACAAGATTAAGATGGAGAGCTCCGATTTAAGTATTGTTCTTGAAGTTTTTGATGATTCTTGGAATGGAGTTCAAATTATTCTTCTTCGTGGTTCGTCCATACAAGATAATCCTCGTATCCCTTTGATAGTGGTTCGTTTTTTTTAAGGATTACTACTTGGGAGGGAGTATGTTGGGAATCGTGTATTTTGATGTTCGTTTTTATTTCAATGTAAATGCATATATCGATGTACTTTTATCCGCTGCGTGAGTATTTTGAAATTGCTTTTGGTATTTTGCCAACTAAATTTTATTTTGTAAAACCGATTCCCTAAACTGAGTTTTTGGCATTTTGGCCTTGATCGTTTTGACGGTATTTGGAAAAATGATTTTTTTTCTTAATATTTGAAAAATATTACCGTCATCGGTCTTTTTAGCATTTTTGAAATGACGTGGAAAATTGTGTTTAGCCTGGTAAATTCTTGTGAGAAGGGTTTACGGCGTGTAATATTCCTAGGAGGATCTGGGGTGTTACAATTATGGTATCATGTGATAATGTTATACGAGATTTATTGGAATTGTAATAAGAGATTTCGGATGTTGATATGCTTATTGAGATCTTCTTCATATGATGATAAGGGTTTTGTTGCGATTCTTGAGGTTGTATGAATGACATGATGAAGAAAATGGTAACATGGAGATATATACCTCGGATATGTTGTTCTGAACGTGATTTCGGATATTTCATGTTCTTGAAGAACTCTTGAATTATACGAGGTGATGAAAATTTTTAAGAAGTGTTGATGTTTTGAAAATGAATATAGAATATTCATATCTAGAGCTAAACTATGTGTTAGAAATAATATTCGTATAGGAATACGAATGTGATTATGAGTTTGATGAGACTATTATTCATCTGTGAATTTGGAAGCCCATACGTATGGAGCAAATATTCAAATCGGATGATTGGATTGTTTGATAACCTTTTTAATATGATTATCTATTGTTTTGAACCAGTCAGATGATTCGAATTGATGACGGTCATAAGTAAATTTTAACGATGGATTTACGAGAAGGGAACCTTGTCAATTCGTAGTTAAGAATTGAGTTTGGAACATTTAGACCCTTATTATTGGTCCGAATTGGTTGCTGATATGATCATCATATTTTGACTCATATTGTGGACAGGATTTGTAAGTGTCTGAGTTGGATTGTCCAGACTGTGATTAGTCGAGATATGGTGAAACGGTTGAGTTTGTGGTTTGGTGGTGTTGATATTGGTCGTCATCGAACCTGTTGATTATTAATCCTTCGTTTTACAATAAGACATGATGTGTGATCATGGATTATGACTGTTGTGTTGCGGTTGAGGTTGAAGAATTCGTAGATTACCTCGGTCGGAACTGAGGAACTCGTAAGACGAAATCAACTGAATTTGTAACAGTTCGTTGTATTGATATCGAGGCAAGTTTTATACTTGTACTAATCAATGAGATTAATGTTATCGTGTAGGTGTACGAATGTGCGTATCATTTCGAGACTCGGCCTCTTTATGATTGTATTGATATCAGGGGATTGTTTATACGACATCCGTCGACAAATTATGCCAAATATTATTGTTGTTCGTAAATGGCCGATTTAAGGCATTGCGATACTTGTTGGTAATATTTGTCGATAGCCGGTTCGCGGTATTGACGTATTGATTGTTATTATTGATTGATGTTCCATCAAGATATTTTTTGTGAATCGTCGTTATTGATATCAGTGTTTTTCTATTGATGTCGTTTTGGCCGATTGAAGGCATTGACGTATTCGATTATCACCTTCGTTATCGGTAACCGATTAAAGGTGCCGAGACATCCGTTGTATAATTGTTATCGATTGTCCGCTCTAAAGGTAATCGATATATTGAATTGGGATTATCAAAGATAATTCCCATCCGTTGTCAAAAATATTCTCATCCGTTGTATCGTTGTTATCGATTGGCCATTCTACGGTAATCGAAGTATTGAATTGGGACTGTCGAGGATAGTTCCCATCCGTTGAATTATTATTGTCGTGTTGGCCGACTCAAGGCAGCACACTATTATTCTTGTGAACTCGGTAGTTTTGTGATCGTTGAGGGTTGAGGATTTTCCGAATTGTTGTGTTGTGATTATTGCTCGTGTTAATCGGTCCTTAGGGATTTTGATCCCAGGATGGTTATGTTGGATATTGTTGGTCGTGTCGATCTTTCATTATTCGTGCGTCATCGTTCACTTGGTGAGTCGCGTGATTCGTATTGGATATGTTATCCTTTGAGTTTCGCGGTCATGTTGTATCGTGGCATATCTGGAATCATATCTGCGTGCCGATTGGTTATGTGTAGGATTTTTAGCCGGGCACACGATGGTCATGCGTGGATGTTTCCGCATTGGACCGTGCACACGAGACGTAGTTCGTGAGGCTAGTTAGGTACATTGTCACACGTATATTCTGGATTCCGTATACGGGGTGGACATGTGCACGGATACATTTCCGGATCGGGCGTACTGTGATGTCCATCTTTGAGCCGTGCAATTTTTGATCGTTCGTAGTCCATGATTGATTGGATGTGTTCGACGTTTTGTGATTAAGCGTTTATACGCCAGAGGGGTATGTTCGACAGTCAGGTTTGTTTCTTTGAGATCTGTATTGTGATGATTTACAGCTTTGGGATGTTCGGCTTTCAGGCCATCGTGATATACAGCTTCGGTTGAGGGGATTTCAATCCATTGCGACGTATTGGTATTTCTATTGGAGCCTTCAGACATTGTGATTCGTATTTACTTCAGCGTTGGCTTGGATTACCTTCGGGTAATGTATTGTTGTGTTACTTGTAACGTTTCGCCGTTGGGCGTAAGTTACGCGTTTCTTGTGTATCTCGTTGAGTTTTCCTGGCGGGATATTGCTTCTCCCTAGTTGCTTTAAGTTTCGGGACGAAACTTCTTTTAAGGAGGGTAGAATGTAATATCCGCAAATTCGATTTCCGGTAATTTTTCTTTGTTGGTGAAAGTCCGTTTTGACGACTTGCTTGGGACCGTTTCGTCATCCTGAGAATGATTAATTCTACACTTTTTGTCATCCGAGTTCGTTTCGGTATCGTTCTGTTGAATTCCGTGTTCTTTAGCGACTTTTCCACGTATGAGTTCGACTTTGTTAAATCACCATTAATTTTTGGAAACTCCAAAAATTCTGAATCTTTGCAATATTATAAAGCATCGAGTTATATTTCCAATAGTTCAAACGGCAAGTCAATCGGAGTCCAGACGAGGGAGTTATGGTTGAAATAGCTAAGTCACTCTCATTTTCCAGATTCGGCCAAAACCGTCTGTACCCTGTGCCGCGGCACACTTTGGCTGAGCCGCGGCACACGAAGCAGTCAACTGTATAATTACGTTTTTTTTCAGCAAAATCCGATCATTTCTCCATTTTCTTCAACCCACACGAGAGAGAGAGAGCTTGGGGAGAGAACTTTGCATCATCTACCTCTTGAGCATTGAATTTTTATCATTTTCATTTGGTGGGAAAGCTCGGATCATCAAGCTATCGCGTATTCTTCGAATCGTAGTGCTTGGATTTTCAAGAGGTAATTTCTTCAACATCTTGGATTTCGATTTTGTATTGGGTAATGATATTTTGGATGTTAAAATCATGGGGTATGAAGTGATATACGCATGATTATGGACATGTTTGAGTATTCATCGGATTATTGAAAGATTATTCAAGAACACTTTGAATTTTGTGTTGGATTTTGGGGGTTCTCGTAGATTCGTCCAATTTATCCGATTTGAAGCTTGAGAACCTTGAGATTATGATATATTTGTGCCGTATGCGTGTTTCTCTTACGATTTTACGGGTTGGATTGTGCCGTTTTCGAACTTGTGGGAGTTTGGGTGATTTCCCAACCTTTAGTTGTTCACCCGTGTATTCTCTTGATTCGTAGACGAGTTTCGGGAGTCTCTTCGTGTAATTTGAGTATGGATAATTAATTATCATTTCCTTGCGAATCTTTTAGGTGCCGGAAGCACGTTCTTGGACCTACCAAACTCATACTTTTCCTCCGTTCGATTTCTCGATGTCTCAAAGGCAAGTATACATTTATGATTGTACGTTCTCGACTTTGAAAGTAAGAGGTATTGATGGTATGATATGAACGAACCGTTTTTACGGCATTCATAGATATATTGATGGCATATTATGAACGAACCGTTTTTACGGCATTCATATATGTATTGTTGGCATGTAATGAACGAACCGTTTTGACGGCATTCCTACATGTAACGGCGTATGATATGAACGAACCGTTTCTACGGCATTCACATACGTCATGAGATTTTAGTTATTCTGGAATACTAGTCTTGAATTGATGAATTGACGGCTACATTTACTTTATTGTCGAGGAGTATTGTGTTTCATATTGATATACTTGCACTAGCTATTCGAAGGCTAACCCCTTTATGGGGGAAATACGTTTCATGTATTTCAGGTTCCAGGAGAGAGGACAGGCGGGTACCGGGTCGGCATGAAGATGATGGGCAAGTGTGATACTGTGTCTTGTCTCCGGTTATCTCTTTTGGTTTCCTCCATTCAGTGTTGTTGTACTGGAATGGATTTTAAATACTCGAGTATTGTATTTCAGTTTCTTTGATGTTCCGTCCTGTGTTGCCGAGGTATTGATTTGTGTAGTGATGTATATGGTTTCATTGGTTATGGTTTTGAATACCATTTGTAGTGTCTTTCTTTCCATTTTATGTAGACCTTCTCGGTCAAGTTTCATAGTTCCGCGTATGTTTAGCCTTGTGGGTCCCACGGCGGGGTTCACGACGCTGTAATATACCCTGAATAACTTGGGGGTGTTACACTAAGGCGCCATATCGCATGGCACCTACGTAGATGTACGAACTGAAGAAGCAACTGGAAGAATTACTGGACAAAGGCTATATTCAGCCAAGCATTTCACCTTGGGGAGCGCCAGTTCTTTTTGTTCGAAAGAAGGATGGATCGCTTCGACTGTGTATTGACTACCGAGAGCTGAACAAGATGACGATTAAGAACAAGTATCCGTTGCCACGGATTGATGATCTGTTTGACCAGTTGCAAGGAGCAACAGTGTTTTCAAAAATCGATCTAAGATCAGGATACCATCAGCTGAGGATTAAGGAATCTAATGTTCCAAAGTGAGCATTCAGAACTCGCTACGGACACTATGAGTTTGTAGTGATGTCATTTGGTCTCACTAATGCGCCTGCTGTATTCATGCAGTTGATGAACCGACTGTTCATCGAATATTTGGATAAATTTGTGGTCGTGTTCATTGATGATATTCCGGTATATTCTAAGAACCCGGAAGAACATGCGCAACATTTGCGGATTGTATTGGAACTTTTGAGAAACGAGCAATTGTATGCCAAACTTTCTAAGTGTGAATTCTGGCTAAAGGAAGTAATGTTCCTCGGCCATGTGGTGTCATCTAAAGGAGTCCGAGTAGATCCTCAGAAGATCGAAGCAATTATGGATTGGAAGCCTCCAAAGAATGTGAAAGAAGTCCGAAGCTTCTTAGGACTTGCTGGATATTATCGACGATTCGTGGAAGGGTTTTCTAAAATCTCCCGCCCACTTACTCGACTCCTGCATAAAACTCAAAAGTTTGAGTGGAATGAATTGTGTCAGATTAGCTTTGATGAATTGAAGAAGAGATTGACGACGGCACCGATTCTATCACTTCCACAGGGAACTGGAGGATTTGATTCTGATGATGCTTCGAACCGAGGACTTGGGTGCGTATTGATGCAGAATGATAAGGTGATCGCTTATGCGTCGCGACAGCTGAAACCTTATGAAGTGAATTACCCAACACATGATTTGGAGCTAGCAGCAGTGGTTTTTGCCTTGAAGATCTGGAGGCATTATCTGTACGGGACTCACTGCCAGATCTTTACGGATCATAAGAGTCTCAAGTACATATTCAGTCAGAAAGAGTTGAACATGCGGCAAAGAAGATGGTTAGAGCTGATCAAGGACTATGACTTGGAGATTTTGTATCATCCAGGCAAAGCAAATGTAGTGGCCGATACACTTAGCCACAAGCCTGTTTCTATTCAGATGCTCGAGACGCTAACCTACCAACTTAGCCTTCAACGAGACATGATTCGTGAAGGAATTGAAGTGTGGTTACAAAGAGTCCAAGGACAACTGTTCGTGATGGAGATAACTTCATCATTAACCGAAGGAATCAAATCTAGACAGGCAGATGACCCTTTGATGATTTGGTTACGTGATGAAGTGATCAAAGGAAAGGCCCTGATCGCTAGAAATTCGCGTAGTATGGTTTTCAAATCCGATCAATTTTAAAATTTGTAAAACCTCGAAGTATTTCCAAGGTGTCGAACCCAAGGGAATTGATATGTCGAAAATAAAGGAAGTAACTCTACTCAAAATTTGACTGCTATTTAGGAATCCGAAAATTTGGTTTGTTTCTAATTATCTAACCTTAAAAATCGAAAAATAAAAATTAAATAAAAGATGAATTATCTAAATCAAGCAAATAAAGCAAATTAGCAAGATAAAATCACAAGTTGAAAACTAATTGATCCTAGGGTAGTATCATCTAATTGAGTTCATACAATCCATTCACTTGATTCCTTTTCCCCAAATTTTAATTCAATCCTAGAAATAATCACTCAGCCGATCTAGAATTCCGATCAAGGCAACCTAGAAAGATAGTTAATTTAAACCCTTTTTCCCGCTAGGGCTCAAAGAATTTAAATCACTTAAAAAGCGTCAACTTATTAATCTATGATTTATCTTACTCCACTTAGGTCTTAAGATTAAATCATATTGTGCATCAAGTATTTCCACTAATTAATTAATCCTTCCGGGCAAAATTAATTAGCTAACATGCATCGATTAAGGGCCCTTTAATCTAGCATGAGATTTAACACATCTTGATCACAAGCCTAGGATGAAAGGTCAAAAGGTAATCAAAGGGACATCATGTGAACATCAATTAAAATTACTAACCCTAGAATCAATCAATGGATTTAGCCAGACATAATTGAAATTAGACAAGAAATAGATGGAGAATGCATATTATTAATATGAAAAGAGAGATTACAACCCTTTCTGGATGAACTCTGAGTCTTCAATCTCCGAAAAACAATAATAATTGCTGAAGGAAAAATTCTAGTCTCCAAAAAATTAATCTTGCCAAAAAAAATGGAAAAATGCTAGAGATCATAAAAGGTGATAAAGGATGATAAAGAATGGTAAAGCCTCATAAACTAGGTCTAGAAGGAGGTCTATATATCCTATGGGAATTAAATTCCCGATTAGCCCTAATCTAGGAAACAAAATCTATCCAAAAGAGTCACAATCCGTCAAAATTCGAGAATCCGCGGAGCAGCCTATCGGATGCACCTATCGGCCGATAGGATGGCCCGATAGTTGGTTCGTCGGTCGACTTCACTCGATAGGGCTTGGACACCTGTCGGGTGCACCTATCGGCCGATAGGTGGCCCGATAGGTGGTCTGACTTTTGCAAAAATCCGTTTCTTCCGTCCGTTTGACTCGACTCTCGGTCCTTTGTCTCGTTTTGGGTCCTTTTGGCTCTAAAAACCTGCAAACACACTAAAACCAACCCAAACGCGTAATACGGCTCGACTAATCATAAATAAGCCAAATACGAGCACATTAATCACGAAACGAGATAAAAACCTAGTATAAAATCCTAGAAAAATGTGGTAAAATTACCACTTATCAAACCCCCCCAAACTTGAGCATTGTTCGTCCCGAACAACAAAAAGAAAAGAAAAAGAAGTCGTGAATTATCGTGCAACTCATAGTGTTCAACCTAATCAATACTATCCTGTAATTCTCTCTAAATAATCCGAGTGTCGTAAAAGCGAGCTGCACTCAGAATAATGATTCCGCAAAGTAGTCAAGTTCAGTCCTAATCATTCGTTCATGAAGAAAATCCAGCTCAAAGATTAACAAAACGTGAGTCAAATTGACCGTCAATATGAAAGGTTAAAATAAACAAGCTAGTTCGTCCCGTTCCATAGTCTAATGGCACAATTTTCACGAGTTTCATAACAAATAAACCTCGGACAGTATTCCCTTATATAAATGCTCAAAAATTTGATTCGAGTTGACCACTAGGTTAGGATCTCGGGATGTTTCATCGGGATAATCCTAGGGTGGAACTTCCATTCTCATGTATTAGGAAACCATTTGACGTAAAAGACACTCATGGGGCACATGGATGCTCCTAGTTACTAAGTTCCCGTCTACAGCGGAGAAACAACTCGAATATATAATTTCCGCATGTCCGAATCAAAGTTGCCGTTTTACGCGAGAGTAAGCAATGGTCACGCGAATACCCCCGGTTACTAGGCTCCCTATCATTGGCACATGTGAAATATCTAAATCACTAGTCTAATCAGGGTCGTCGTTTTACGCGAGGGTAAACAACGGGTCACGCGAATGCCCCCGGTTACTAGACTTCCCTTCATAGAACAACATTATCTCGACTTTTGGGAAAAACTGACCGACTCTAAACTCAATCTAAGTGCCAACACGACTAAAGAAACAGTATGACTCACTATCCGCAAGATGTAACCAAACGTATTGACGGTGATTTTAAAACAAGTATGTATCGTCTCTTATCTGCCAAGACCTCTACAATCACGAAAAATTTTGGACCTAAATGAATACTAAGCGATGTAAATAATCGACTACAACTCGACTAAAACTCGACCGTTTCTTGAGAGAAAAAGCGATGTCGTAACATCGGTATCACACAAATAGAAGCACGAAAAATTCACGAATAAAGAAAAACTAAGACAAGCAAGGCTATCTAAAAAATTTTACGCAAAGTAAACCAAAATCTAAAAAAAAACTATTTACCCAAGCAAGGCATCAAAGCAAACAATGAAAATCAAATAAAAGCAAACACGAAAGTAAAAAACTACTACGACCTAAAAAATAGAAACTAGCAAACACACCAAACGAAAATGAACATAAAAATCTAAAAACTAAGCAACAAAAGCCAAATCCACGCAACACCAATATGAGAAGCACAAATAAAAACAACGGGCACCAACATAAGCAAATAATGATACAAGGCATACAAAGTACTCACACGTGCCGAAATTAACAAAGCCGCACTTCTCCCCCCCCCCAAACTTATTTCACATCCCAAAGGAGGAATAAGTTTGAAAAGAGAAAGGAGTGGCTTTGTTAACGGAGTACCTGATCACTGCGGCGGAAATGGCGGGTTTGTCGGCCGAGAGCTCCCTTTCCTTCTCTGTGGTTGCCTTAGACTTTCCGGCCTTACACGGCTTCGACTTCTTGCTTTGATTTCCAGCCATTTCAAAGTTCCTACAAAACAACCATCCAATCAATATCCAAGAAGCAACTCATAATGCAAACATTCAACGAGTGTCGACATAATCCAATAATCCCACAATATCACCTAAGAGCCCTATAATGTCCAATAAACATCAAAATCATAGACCCGACAGCCATATACTACGATCAACAAATCACACAACCTCCCCCCAAACTTCGACTCCCCCATTTCATATTCAAAGGATCAAAATCACAACCCACAATAACAAAACTATACACTACGATCATATTAGGACAAATTCTCTCCAATCAAATCTAATTCATTCAAAATTCGAATCATCATCAACAATTCAACTCATATCAATCCCAATTAACAATTCAATTCAACAAATTTACCCAAATTCAACAAATTCGAAATTAGGGTTCTTCCAATTTGGGGTTTTTTTTCAAAATTCGTTCAATCTCATCAATTTATCCCCCAATTCGAAGTACCCATGAACAATCAAGCATAGATAACATGTTTCCATCAAGATTCTATCAACAATCGGGCATAAAATTCAAAGAACATCAAAGTCTAACAAAAGCCCCCAAAAAGTGGATCCCCAATTCGAATTTCATCAAAACTCCAAAAAGAATCCTTCAAATTGCTTCAAAACATGTATAGCATTGAATAACAAGAGGATTAAGTGTCGAAACTAAGTACCTTGATCGGATTTTTAAGGAAGAACAGTGGAGAAAATCGCCCCCTTGTGTTCTATCGGCCGAGAGGTGTGTGTGTGTGAGAAAAAACGGGTGATTAAGGTGTTTAAAAGGGGTTATTAATCAACCGGGTCGAAGCGGATACTGGACTGGGTATGTCCTATCGGGCTGGCCTATCGCCCGATAGGCTGGGCCGATAGGACAAACAGAAACTTACGTACCTTACTATCGGGCGGGATATCGGTCGATAGGGTCTGCCTATCGACCACTGCTTGTAACATTTAATTTTTTTAATTTTCCTCAGCCTATCGGCCGGGCCTATCGGCCGATAGGCTTCACCGATAGGTTCGTCTGTCTCAAAAAATTTTTCAACTTTTTCTATTTCGCATACTTGGTCCCGTTTTCGCTTGGATATGGCAATTAAAGACCTGCAAGTATCCAAAACTCGGCGTGCATGGATTAGAACTTAACAAAACTAACAAAGCTACTACGAAACTAGAAACTACAAAAAAAATCACGCAAACGAACAATCGAAAACAAACGAATAAAATGAACTAATATACATACGTTGGGTTACCTCCCAACAAGTGCTACGTTTAACGTCTTTAGCTAGACGATACCTCATTCATTCCGGGTCTTCGAGGTAAGTATCATACTTCTCTTCGTGGTGCAACGGCTTGAAATAGTGCTTCATCTGATGTCCATTCACCATAAACTTGTTCCCATCTTCTTTCATCACGATACATGATCCGTTTTGATTTACTTGAAAGACGGTGTATGGACCAGTCCACTTTGACATCAACTTCCCCGGAAATAGATGAAGCCGAGAATTGAAAACGAGCACTTCATCTCCCGGGACGAAGTCCTTCTTCCGAATGCGATCATCGTGAAACTTTTTCGATCGGTCCTCAGCGATGTAATACCCGTAATTTCGATTTCCGGTAATTTCTTTTTTTCGGACGGAGTCCGTTTTGACGACTCGCTCATGACCGTTTCGTCATTCTGAGAATGATTAATTCTACACTTTTTGACATCCGAGTTCGTTTCGGTGTCGTTTTGTTGAGTTCCGTGCTTTTTAGCGACTTTTCCGCGCTTGAGTTCGATTCTTGCGAATCTCGTTCGAAACTGCTATTTCGAGTTTCCCGTAAGTCCGTTTAACTTTGTTAGACGTGTTGTGAACTTCGGTTTGGTTATTCGATCACGTATCGTGATTTCCGGGCGTTTTGGGCCATTTTGTAATTTCTTGAAAGTTACGGGTATCCGTATCTGTAATTGTTGTCTCGACCCGTTTCTTGGTCGAGTATGACTAATTATGGTATTATGTTTTCATTTCGGGTCGTTGATGTCGTCCGGGAACTTTTCGTCGTGTTCGTTCCGTGCGTTTTCGGAAATCGGGTCGTCGAGCCCTGGCGGTTGCGGATCGCCGGACGGTTATGGATCGGCCGGACGATTGCGGGCACATGCCGGACAGATGCGGCAGGAACCGGCGTAGCGCACGCTACTGCCAGAAGGCTGCGCGCGCTAACCGGCAGGTGTAGCGCACGCTAGCCTGGTCGACCAACGCACGCTATCGGGCCGGACAGTGGGGTTTCTGAGGTTCTGGACTTGGTCAGGTTTGGTCGGCAGGGTTGGTCGGTGATGCCGGGTCGTGTGGGCCCTGGCCGAGGGTACTCGGCCGATAGCGCACGCTAGTCCGGGAAGGCTAGCGCACGCTAGTCTGGCCCAGTATAAATGTGGCTGAGCAGTCACATTTCATTTCGTTTTTCACTTCCTTCCTTCCCCATCCGCGAATGGCGATTCATGGGTGATGAAGCCATGTTGTTTAACAACAAATCCATGAAGTTCTTGAGTTCATAACATCAATCAATCAATCATCCGTTATCATCCTTTGATCCAGCGAATCAAGGTAATCTTCCTTAGAACCCTAATTTCGTGAATTTGGGGATTTTTGCATTTTTGTCCGATTCGTTCCATGTTGTTGATTAATTCATGATGGGTATGATTAATCTTGGTAGTATTCTCGTGTTTAACATCATTTAATCCATTGTTCTTCGTCGAATCGAAGTATATTTCTTGATTTCCTTCGAATTGACTTTTCGGGAGATTTGTCCCCGATCTCGTTTTTCATCCGTTTTCGATGGATCGATTATGGTTAAATGATGTTGTTAAACATATTCTATGGATTGTATATCCATATTTCAACTTGGAATTCCGTTTTCGTGATTTGACGGAACGAATCGTGTTCTTGGCCGTTTTGGGGGAAATCCGTGAACTTTCGTCATTCGTTCTTTGAATTCAACGGCTTTGAGTCATGTTATGGAATTCATTTCATTGTTATTATTTGTCCTTCGTAGTTTATGAACGTGAGTTGGCGTTCGGTGGAGTCGGCGGGTTCGTAGTCGGTTCGGGCCAACCTACTTCGGTCGATTCTCCGCGTTGTGGTTATTCGAGGCAAGTACCTTGCCCATACTTTTCTCGTTTTATGGATATGATGATCGGTGGTCGTCTTGATGTGTTTGTTAGGTTATTTGAAATGAAGTTTCAAAGGATTTCGGTTTGGCCTCGTTAAAGACTTTCTTTCAAAGCGAGTGTGATTTGTGAACGGTGTTTTGAGAATTGATTATGATTTGGTTATTTTGAACATTGAAGGATTTTATGATGATACTCCTATTGTTTAAGTTATGGAATCGTGTATTCCGTATTTAATCTTGTTATTGTATTTTTGAAGAGTTTGGTAATGGTGTCGAGTTAATGGCCATCTCTAGTGAGTATTCTTAATGAACTTACATTCTTAGCATGTTAGTATTGCATGAGTAATGTGTGTGTGTGTATGCTCACTACGGGTTAGATCCGACGGGGTCTCGGTAGGGCTCCACGAAGCTGTGGAACCGCGAGCTTGCTTTTAACCACTGTGGGTTAGATCCGACGGGGTCTCGGCAGGGATCCACGAAGCTGTGGGTCCGCGGTTAATTGTGGTGCATTTTTACAAATGTGGTTTGATTATTGGCATTTCCGGAAATGAGTGCTTTTGAACGGTTTTCATGATTGCATGCATTGACTAAGTGTGTAAGAGGTAAGTGTTCGTTTGGCTTACTTGGCTAGGATTGGACTAGAGTATTTTGTTGTTTGTTTTAAATCCTTTATTTGTGGATTTTGATGTTGGAAGACGAACCTTGTTGTCGTTCTCGTGTACTGTGAGTTGATGAGATTTGGGGCTAAAATCCCAATGGTTTTATAAAAGTCGTTTTACGGATTTGGGGCTAAAATCCCAACGGTTTGGTAAATGTCATTTTTCGGAAAGTAAACCTTTGGGGCGGTGACCCCTTTTTGTCTTTGGATTTCGAAAAGTAGGATTTGATAATCCTAAATTGTTTTCAATTAAAACTCTCGATGGCGTTCTAAACCGTTTTATAAATTACTTCCATTGATTTATGATATTTCGATTTTGAAATGTTTTCTCAAACCCTTGCCTCGGGAAGTACTTTTCGTTTCGTTTGGATCTTTGAGGATCCTCGGTTATTGTTATTCGTGGAATGTGAATTGTATGGCTCGTATTTGCACTTTGTTCTTGCACTAGCAAAACGGTGGAGTTTGCTAACCCAGAGTATTCGGGGGTGGATGTCTGTTTTTGCATTCGGGTTTTGGAGCATAACACGGGAGTCGGCACGAAGGATGATGAAAGATGATCGATACTAATCACATGAGGAACCGTACATCGTGTGTTGGTTCGATTGTACTTTATTTTCATTGCTATATTGTTCCGTTATGCAGGTGTGGTTGTATTTTGTCCCCTGCGTGGGCATGAGTTGTATTTGAGTTGTATGTATTTGTGGAAAGACCAAATCGGTCTACTGAGTCATTGTAGCCTTGAAGGCATTGTCGAGATGTTAAATGTTGTTACCAGCCTGGTAGATCCTCGAGGAGAGGGTCTACGGCGTGTAATATCCCTGAGTGGATTGGGGGTGTTACATAAATGGTATCGGAGCTTAGGTTGAGGAAAACCTAGGCTGTCGGGTCAAGTCGTGTTGTTTGAGTCTTGTTTCGTCGGATTTCATCTGACTGAGTCGTGTCGCGACGCGTCGTTTGAGTTTGTTGGTCGTGATTAGTATCGTGGGGCGATCATCATCTTCGTGCGACCTGTGGAAGTAAGTCTCCCTTCTTTGTGCTGTGCCTCGTGTGACACGAGCTATTTTATGATTATTTGTTAAGTGGTGGAATCCTTATGTGAATTTTGATTTCACGATATGTATTTAGTCGACCCTCGTATTTGATTTATACGAGGGGTGTCGTCGCTTTTGATGTCTTTTTATTGTTGTTTTTGTCCGTGGCTGATGAATTTCGAATCGATCTGCACGTTTTACAAGTTCTATTGTGGAAGCTTTGTGCTTATACGCGTTCGACTTGTTCACTAGCCAGTGCGGGAGAGTATTTTATCAGTGGTTTTGTTCTGAATGTGGTATTTTATCGTTTATTTCCGTTTAAAGACATATATTGTCTTGATTTTAAACGTTTTGATGCGTGTGCTAGGAGTTGTTTTAGTGAACATCGATATGTGTGAGTTTTGGGCATTCTGGCCTATTGAATTTTTGAAAACCTTGAGTATCTTAGAAAAATAAATTTCGAGACATACTTTTCAAATGACTTATTTTCTTATGGTACATCCTAGGTGCCACAGTATATTTCAAAAATTTTCTACTTCGAGGACCAAAATGCTTTGAGATATTTTCAATGTTTTAGAAACACTTTTATTTAGACCCGAGGGTCGAATATTCTGAAAGTTTTCACTAAGAGAAAGTGTCCTCATTTTTATCAAATGCGAAATGGTTTTCCCAAAGTATCGATAACGACGTTTCACATTTATACTTTTTGAAAGGTAATACTCAAGATCAACCGGTATTCTTCAAATTATTTTCAAAATGAGGTTTTCGTTTTTAAAACCTATCCATTCCCGTTTGAGGGCTGGGTATGAATGTATGATGTTCGCGTTGTCATTTTGATACTTTCTCCCGAGTATGATCGAATTGGCGGTGTGAGCGTTGAGTCGCTTTCCACACATTGGTTGTGCTAGTCCCCTGTGAGAGGCGGGATGTTGGTGTTGAATGTTGTCGCCTCGTGGTGATTTCTGCGTTGTCGCGCATGTGCGAGCTGTTAGAGCTTGGTTTGCTATGACCGTGTGCATCGGTGATGGTTTCGTTATGTGTCGGTTGTTTAATGTCTTGTTACCTTGCTCCCGTTTTGTGAATTTCGTGGACGAGGTCGGAGGTAATGCCCGTACTATTTTGACTTCTGTATTTTCTCTTTCTCCAGTCTATCGATTCGCTCATGTTCGTTGATACTTTACGAACTTGTTCTGTATTTCGGTTTCATCGTCCGAACGAGCTACGACCTTGTTGTGGGTCGATCTGGTTATCGCTGTGACTTTTTCGGGTTCGGTTCGATTCTTGTGAACCTTGTTCGGGAGTGACATCATCCGGTTCTATTAGTTCTTTTATTTGAAGTGGATTGGATTTGGAACTCTTATGTTTTCGACTCTGTCGACTCATTTATGTTCGTTGACATTTGAGCTTGTCCTACCCCTTGCTTTTGTTTATCGAACGAGTGTGGTATTGTTTCTAATAACTCGTTTGTCGTTGTGACTTTTTAATTGCTATTCCCTTTCTGTGGATCTTATGTGAATGCACATCTGTTGTTTTCACTGATCATATATTGTCTCGAGCCGAGATGTGAACCTTGGAGTTGTCGTTTGAATTTTATTATCCTTCGTGTTTCGGACATGATTGTTCGATTTTTGTTGTCTCGATCGTTTGTTTGTTCGGTTTTTGTTCTCTTTTCGTGATTGTTGAGCGTTCGGGCTCCTTTGTAATTCCTTAAGTTCGGGAAATTAGTTTCGTTTTCGATCTTCAAAGCCTTGGGCGGTGGAATTCCGTGTTTTGTTCAGCGATTGGCTCGCGTTTTGATTGATGTACCGTTGGGTTGGTCAATCGTATTGATTTTCGTTCGTTGTGTTTTGTGATTGTCGGATAATTGACTTGGCTATATTATCCATTTGATGACGCTTGTCGTTTGTTGGTTTTATTATATCCCTAACGGCGACGTCGTGTTGGTCGCCGGGGAGCGTGTTTACACGCCGTATATTCCTTTGCGTTGTTTGTAACATTTCGCCGTTGGGCGTTAGTTACGCATTCTTGTGTATCTCGTTGAGTTTTCTGCGGAATATTTCTTCTCCTACTTGTTTTAAGTTTGGGACGAAACTTCTTTTAAGGAGGGTAGAATGTAATACCGTAATTTCGATTTCGGTAATTTCTTTTTTGACGGAGTCCGTTTGTGACTCGCCCATGACCGTTTCATCATTCTGAGAATGATTAATTCTACACTTTTTGACATCCGAGTTCGTTTCGGTGTCGTTTTGTTGAGTTCCGTGCTTTTTAGCGACTTTTCCGCGCTTGAGTTCGATTCTTGCGAATCTCGTTCGAAACTGCTGTTTCGAGTTTCCGTAATTCCGTTTAACTTTGTTAGACGTGTTGTGAACCGGTTTGGTTATTCGATCACGTATCGTGATTTAGGGCGTGTTGGGCCATTTTGTAATTTCTTGAAAGTTATGGGTATCCGTATACGTAATTGTTGTCTCGACCCGTTTCTTGGTCGCGTATGACTAATTATGGTATTATGTTTTCATTTCGGTCGTTGATGTCGTCCGCGAACTTTTCGCCGTGTTCATTCCGTGCGTTTTGAAATCGGGTCGTCGAGCCACAGCGGTTGCGGGGGCGCCGGACGGTTGCGGGGATGGCCGGACGATTGCGGGCACATGCCGGACAGATTCGGCAGAACCGGCGTAGCGCACGCTCTTGCCCGGAAAGGCTGCGCGCTAACCGGCAGTGTAGCGACGCTAGCTGGTCGACAACGCACGCCATGCTCGGGCGGACAGTGGGGTTTACGAGGTTACGGACTCGGCCAGATCGGCAGTAGCGCCGCTTGGCCGGTCGTAGCGGACGCTAACGGCGAGGGTAGCGCGCGGCTGGCCCGACTAGCGACGTTACAGGTAAGTTTGTTAGTCCGGTGGCTCTTGGGCCAGTCGGCTAAGCGCACGCAGCTTCCGCCGTAGCGAGCGCTAGCGGGAGTCGGGTCGGCAGGTTTGGTCGGCGGGGTTGGTCGGTGATGCCGGGTCGTGTGGGCCACTGGCCGAGGGTACTCGGCGATCTGGCGATAGCGCACGCTAGTCCGGGAAGGCTAGCGCACGCTAGTCTGGCCCAGTATAAATGTGGCTGAGCAGTCACATTTCATTTCGTTTTTCACTTACTTCCTTCCCCGTCCGCGAATGGCGATTCATGGGTGATGAAGCCATGTTGTTTAACAACAAATCCATGAAGTTCTTGAGTTCATAACATCAATCAATCATCCGTTATCATCCTTTGATCCAGCGAATCAAGGTAATCTTCCTTAGAACCCTAATTTCGTGAATTTGGGGATTTTTGCATTTTCGTCCGATTCGTTCCATGTTGTTGATTAATTCATGATGAGTATGATTAATCTTGGTAGTATTCTCGTGTTTAACATCATTTAATCCATTGTTCTTCGTCGAATCGAAGTATATTTCTTGATTTCCTTCGAATTGACTTTTCGGGGGATTTGTCCCCGATCTCGTTTTTCATCCGTTTTCGATGGATTGATTATGGTTAAATGATGTTGTTAAACATATTCTATGGATTGTATATCCATATTTCAACATGGAATTCCGTTTTCGTGATTTGACGGAACGAATCGTGTTCTTGGCCGTTTTGGGGGAAATCCGTGAACTTTCGTCATTCGTTCTTTGAATTCAACGGCTTTGAGTCGTGTTATGGAATTCATTTCATTGTTATTATTTGTCCTTCGTAGTTTATGAACGTGAGTTGGCGTTCGGTGGAGTCGGCGGGTTCGTAGTCGGTTCGGGCCAACCTACTTCGGTCGATTCTCCGCGTTGTGATTATTCGAGGTAAGTACCTTGCCCATACTTTTCTCGTTTTATGGATATGATGATCGGTGGTCGTCTTGATGTGTTTGTTTGGTTATTTGAAATGAAGTTTCAAAGGATTTCGGTTTGGCCTCGTTAAAGACTTTCTTTCAAAGTGAGTGTGATTTGTGAACGGTGTTTTGAGAATTGATTATGATTTGGTTATTTTGAACATTGAAGGATTTTATGATGATACTCCTATTGTTTAAGTTATGGAATCGTGTATTCCGTATTTAATCTTGTTATTGTATTTTTGAAGAGTTTGGTAATGGTGTCGAGTTAATGGCCATCTCTAGTGAGTATTCTTAATGAACTTACATTCTTAGCATGTTAGTATTGCATGAGTAATGTGTGTGTGTGTGTATGCTCACTACGGGTTAGATCCGACGGGGTCTCGGTAGGGCTCCACGAAGCTGTGGAACCGCGAGCTTGCTTTTAACCACTGTGGGTTAGATCCGACGGGGTCTCGGCAGGGATCCACGAAGCTGTGGGTCCGCGGTTAATTGTGGTGCATTTTTACAAATGTGGTTTGATTATTGGCATTTCCGGAAATGAGTGATTTTGAACGGTTTTCATGATTGCATGCATTGACTAAGTGTGTAAGAGGTAAGTGTTCGTTTGGCTTACTTGGCTAGGATGGCACTAGAGTATTTTGTTGTTTGTTTTAAATCCTTTATTTGTGGATTTTGATGTTGGAAGACGAACCTTGTTGTCGTTCTCGTGTACTGTGAGTTGATGAGATTTGGGGCTAAAATCCCAATGGTTTTATAAAAGTCGTTTTACGGATTTGGGGCTAAAATCCCAACGGTTTGGTAAATGTCATTTTTCGGAAAGTAAACCTTTGGGGCGGTGACCCCTTTTTGTCTTTGGATTTCGAAAAGTAGGATTTGATAATCCTAAATTGTTTTCAATTAAAACTCTCGATAGCGTTCTAAACCGTTTTATAAATTACTTCCATTGATTTATGATATTTCGATTTTGAAATGTTTTCTCAAACCCTTGCCTCGGGAAGTACTTTTCGTTTCGTTTGGATCTTTGAGGATCCTCGGTTATTGTTATTCGTGGAATGTGAATTGTATGGCTCGTATTTGCACTTTGTTCTTGCACTAGCAAAACAGTGGAGTTTTGCTAACCCCCGAGTATTCGGGGGGTGGATGTCTGTTTTTGCATTCAGGTTTTGGAGCATAACACAGGGTCGGCACGAAGGATGATGAAAGATGATCGATACTAATCACATGAGGAACCGTACATCGTGTGTTGGTTCAGTTGTACTTTATTTTCCGCTGCTATATTGTTCCCGTTGTACGGGTGTGGTTGTATTTTGTCCCCTGCGTGGGCATGACTTATATTTGAGTTGTATGTATTTGTGGAAAGACCAAATCGGTCTACTGAGTCATTGTAGCCTTGAAGGCATTGTCGAGATGTTAAATGTTGTTACCAGCCTCGTAGATCCTCGAGGAGAGGGTCTACGGCGTGTAATATCCCTGAGTGGATTGGGGGTGTTACAAGCGACAACTCCCCCTTGAACGGGTTTGTTGACATCAAGATAGCATACGTCCCTCTCATTAGATCGAAACTCGTTCGCCTCCAATATTCGAACATACTTTGGCAAGCCCTCGTAAATTTCTTGAACATCGGAATGTGAGTAAATGGATTGTGAAATGCAATGCTCCAACAAGTCGGTCGGGGGCGGCATAATAGACTCAATTGCATAACATTCCTCGGGCGCATCCTCGGGCTTCTTCATCGCGTCATAGATGGAAATTTTCAGATTTTGATCATTAACCCGGAAGGTAATATCACCCTCTTGGACGTCGATAAGTGCTCTCCCCGTCGCTAGAAACGGTCTCCCAAAGATCAATGGTTGATTCTCGTCCTCGGGCATATCAAGAACTACGAAATCGGCCGAGAAGACTAAGTGTTGGACTCTAACGAACACATCCTCCACAACTCCCCTCGGATAAGAGATCGACCGGTCCGCCATGAGTAGAGAAATGGTAGTCGGCTTCATCTCCCCAATCTTCAACCTCTTAAAGATGGATAGAGGCATAAGATTGATGCTTGCCCCGAGATCACACAACACATTACTGAACGTTTGGTCGCCAATCATGCATGTCAAAGTAAAACGTCCCGGATCCTTCTGCTTGAGCGGGAGCTTGTTTTGAATGATAGCGCTACACTCCTCTGTCAAATTTATTGTTTCAAACTTTGCCAACTTCCTCTTGCTTGCCACAGCGTCTTTCAAGAATTTAACGTACCCCGGCATGTCTCTCAAAGCGTCTAGAAGTGGAATGTTGATATTCACCTTTTGAAACATGTCAATAAACCGTTGAAGCTTTTCATCATATTTCGACTTGGCCAATCGCTGTGGAAATGGAGCTTTTACCTCAAAATCCTTCACATTCGAACCTAAAGGAGCCTTTCGACCGATAGGGGGGTCGATAGGCTCAATTGCTGGAATTCTGTCTGGGTATCGGGTGGGCATATCGGCCGATAGTCTTGGCAGATAGGCCTGCTGCGTTTCATCTGCCTTCTCGTTCTCGGCTCCCGTTTCTAGTACATCCTTGTTTCCAGATTCCTCAACTTCAGCCCCATGATTACTGTACCTTGTCCCACTCCGAAGCTCGATTGCGTTGCATTGTTGCGTCTTCGGGTTGGTCTCGGTACTGCTCGGAAAATGGCCCGGCTTATGAATTCCGGCTTGGGCGTTCGCCATTTGACCCATTTGGGTCTCCACCATCGACATCTGCTTTGTCAAGGCTATCACTGAGTTTCCAATAGATGTCACACTATGCTCGAGAGCCCCGAACCTCTTGTCTGCTTTATAAATAAAATCTTTTTGACTTGCCTCTAACCGTTCCAACATCTCTTCCATCGGTGTCTTAGCAATCAGCTCTTGAATAACCCCGTTTTTCACGTTAAATCCCGGTGGTGGATGAAGAGCATTGTTCGGGTTGGCATAGGAGAAATTAGGGTGGTTTCAATTGTTCGGATAATAGTTCCCCCTATTTCCCCCTTGCCAAAAGTTTCCTCCTTGCACGTAATTTACATCCTCCTCAATTGCAATAGGCTCGTTTAGCTCTTCAAAAACTGCATTGACTCCCAAAGTCTTCTTTCTTAGCATCTCAAGCTCTTTTTGTTGTCTTTCAAATTTCGCCTTCAAATCACCGTAGGCGTCCTCGTCACCGGATGGGACCTTTCTTCTCGTCATTTTCCTATCGGTCACCTCCTCGTAATCATTGTTGACCGCTAGCTCGATGAGATTCTTGGCCTCTTCATAATCGTTAGCAAGAAATCCCCCTTTCGAGGAATAGTCCAACTCTCTTCTAGCCTTCCTCGTCAAACCCCGATAAAACCGAATGTAGATTTCCTCCTTGTCAATTCCATGCTGTGGGCATTTGCGAAGTAGCTTCTTAAATCGGATCCATGCCTCGTATAAGTGTTCATCCTCATATTGTTCGAATTGCAAGATATCGTTGATTTGTTTTTGCACCTTCGAGGGAGAATAGAGCGTCTTAAGAACAACCGAGTCATCTCTCTCCAAGTACCAATTTCCTTCCGATCTAGACTCTTGTACCAATCTAGCGCATCGTCTTCTAAGGAGAACCGGAATAGGCGGAGCTTAATGACATCCGGAGGCACTCCGTTTTGCTTGATGGTGGCACATATGTCCAAAAACGACTCAAGATGAGCGTTTGGATCTTCATTAACTCCTCCTCCGTATGTTTGAGACTTCACCGTAGCGATGAGGGACGGCTTAAGCTCGAAGTTGTTGGCATCAATCTTCCCCCAACCTCCTTCTTGATAATCGTCCAGCTTCGGTCGAAAACGGGCATTCAAAGGGATCTTCTCGGGACGAGCGAGTTCTCGTGGTGGGTCAACAATGCCGGCCATGGTATCAACGATAGGTATAGAAATAGTCTCGGTTCTCGCTTCTTGCTTCTTCCTCCTCAAAGACTTCTCGATTTCCGGATCCAAAGGAAATAAGTCCTTTCCTTGGGATCTTGTGATCATGCACCGCCTACAAGGAAGAGAAAACAAGATGTGAGGAAACGAGATCGAATATTAATAATAATAGTATACAACCTAAAGTAACAATCTCTTCTTTTTCGAATTATCCCTTTAAGTTTTCTATCAATTCCCGACAACGGCGCAAAAATTGATCGCTAGAAATTCGCGTAGTATGGTTTTCAAATCCGATCAATTTTAAAATTTGTAAAACCTCGAAGTATTTCCAAGGTGTCGAACCCAAGGGAATTGATATGTCGAAAATAAAGGAAGTAACTCTACTCAAAATTTGGCTGCTATTTAGGAATCCGAAAATTTGGTTTGTTTCTAATTATCTAACCTTAAAAATCGAAAAATAAAAATTAAATAAAAGATGAATTATCTAAATCAAGCAAATAAAGCAAATTAGCAAGATAAAATCACAAGTTGAAAACTAATTGATCCTAGGGTAGTATCATCTAATTGAGTTCATACATTCCATTCACTTGATTCCTTTTCCCCAAATTTTAATTCAATCCTAGAAATAATCACACAGCCGATCTAGAATTCCGATCAAGGCAACCTAGAAAGATAGTTAATTTAAACCCTTTTTCCCGCCAGGGCTCAAAGAATTTAAATCACTTAAAACGCATCAACTTATTAATCTATGATTTATCTTACTCCACTTAGGTCTTAAGATTAAATCATATTGTGCATCAAGTATTTCCACTAATTAATTAATCCTTACGGGCAAAATTAATTAGCTAACATGCATCGATTAAGGGCCCTTTAATGTAGCATGAGATTTAACACATCTTGATCACAAGCCTAGGATGAAAGGTCAAAAGGTAATCAAAGGGACATCATGTGAACATCAATTAAAATTACTAACCCTAGAATCAATCAATGGATTTAGCCAGACATAATTGAAATTAGACAAGAAATAGATGGAGAATGCATATTATTAATATGAAAAGAGAGATTACAACCCTTTCTGGATGAACTCTGAGTCTTCAATCTCCGAAAAACAATAATAATTGCTGAAGGAAAAATTCTAGTCTCCAAGGAATTAATCTTGCCCAAAAAAATGGAAAAATGCTAGAGATCATAAAAGGTGATAAAGGATGATAAAGAATGGTAAAGCCTCATAAACTAGGTCTAGAAGGAGGTCTATATATCCTATGGGAATTAAATTCCCGATTATCCCTAATCTAGGAAACAAAATCTATCCAAAAGAGTCACAATCCGTCAAAATTCGAGAATCCGCGGAGCAGCCTATCGGATGCACCTATCGGCCGATAGGCTGGCCCGATAGTTGGTTCGTCGGTCGACTTCACTCGATAGGGCTTGGACACCTGTCGGATGCACCTATCGGCCGATAGGCTGGCCCGATAGGTGGTCTGACTTTTGCAAAAATCCGTTTCTTCCGTCCGTTTGACTCGACTCTCGGTCCTTTGTCTCGTTTTGGGTCCTTTTGGCTCTAAAAACCTGCAAACACACTAAAACCAACCCAAACGCGTAATACGGCTCGACTAATCATAAATAAGCCAAATACGAGCACATTAATCACGAAACGAGATAAAAACCTAGTATAAAATCCTAGAAAAGTGTGGTAAAATTACCACTTATCAGGCCCCCAGATTCATAATTCATGATGATGGAGTTTTGAGATTTCAGAACCGACTCTGTGTTCCCGATGATGATGTTTTGAAGCAGACGATTATGAAGGAAGCTCACAGTTCGCCCTATTCTATCCACCCGGGTACCAGTAAAATGTATAAGGACTTGAAGCAGAATTTCTGGTGGGGCAACATTAAGAAAGATGTAGCGGACTATGTTTCTAAATGCTTGACTTGTCAGCAGGTTAAGATCGAGCATCAACGGCCTGCCGGAATGTTGAAGCCACTCCCGATTCCTGAATGGAAGTGGGAGGACATATCGATGGACTTTATCACTAATATGCCGAGAACCAGGACAGGAATGAACATGATTTGGGTGATAGTTGATCGTTTAACCAAATCAGCTCATTTTCTAGGCATTAAGGATACGTGGGGACCAGAGAGGTTGGCACGAGTATTTATTTCGGAGATAGTCCGATTGCATGGTACGCCGAAGACCATTGTTTCTGATCGAGACGGCCGTTTTGTGTCCCACTTTTGGAAAGCAGTTCATAAGGCCTTGGGGACCGACTTGAACTTCAGTACAGCTTACCACCCGCAGACTGACGGACAATCTGAGAGAACTATACAAACGGTGGAAGAAATGCTGAGGGCCTGTGCCTTAGATTGGTCAAACGAATGGGAAGTTCATCTACCGTTGATTGAATTTACCTACAACAATAGTTGGCATGCTTCCATTAAGATGGCACCGTTTAAGGCATTATACGGAAGGAGATGCAGATCGCCCCTATGCTGGGACGATTCATCGGACTTGATCGGAACAGAACTAGAGTTGATTGTGCAGACTCGAGAGAAGATAGCCTTGATTCGTGAAAGGCTGTTGACCGCCCAGAGTCGTCAGAAATCTTACGCAGATGTACGCCGCTGCCCATTGGAGTTCAGTACTGGAGACCACGTACTTTTGAAGGTTTCTCCTACTCGGGGAATCTTTCGTTTCGGAAGGAAAGGAAAGCTGAGTCCGAGGTATATCGGACCATTTGAGATCCTCGAAAGAGTTGGGGAGTTGGCATACAGATTAGCATTGCCGCCGTCATTGTGCCATGTTCATAACGTGTTCCACATATCCCAATTACAGAGGTATATACCAGATCCCAGTCATATCATTGATTTCGGCGAGATCGAAGTCGCGCAGGATGGGACGTTTGAAGAAAGACCAGTTATGATACTCGAGAGTCGAGTTAAGCAGCTGAGGAACAAACCAATCGTTTTGGTCAAAGTTCAATGGTCACGTCACGGAATGGAAGAAGCCACTTGGGAAACGGAAGCTGATATGAAGTCTAGATATCCCGAGTTATTTTCGTCTTGAGTTTCGGGACGAAACTCCTTTTTAGTAGGAGAGTATGTAATATCCGAATTTATTACGGTGTATTTTATCTGTATTCAAACCCTGTATTATTCGAATTGGTGATTTTGATTATTGGAGTATGATATTTCTTACATTAATATCATTGTGCATAAGTATAGAAGCATGCAAAATTTCTCATGCAAACTCGTGTTAGCGCACGCTAAGAATGTATCTTAACGCGCGCTATTGGGCTACTATTAGCGCACGCTATGCAGATAGGGGTTGCGTGCGCTAAGAACTCAATTATTGAGCGGGACGACTAGCACATGCGCCAGCCGGGACATGGGTCCGGATAAGATTCCCGCGGGCCTTGGGACAATTCTAAAGTCAACCATTATTAGCGCACGCTAAGGAATGCTTAGTAGCGTGCGCTAACTTGTTAAAATGCAGAATATTATAAATAGGACAACAACTTGTTTTGGCTTACATTTTACTCGTTCCTTCGGCATACTTGAGAGGCCAGAGAGCTGAGATATCCTACTACATACTTAGAACACATATTGTTGGTGTTTATATATTGGCTATCACTTGGGAGTAATCATTGAAGAGGAATAGCACCTTGGAGTGGCATACAACCAACCGGAGTTGGATTCTACCTTACGGTTCAGTGATATTCATCATATTAAGGTATGTTCAATCTATCTCAAGACTTAGAGTTGGATTCTAACGATTTGGATGATCATGTTAACAAGATATGGATTTTCATAGATGAATTATCCAAGTATATCATGTTGGAATAGTGAGATGAATAAGCCTTAAGTATCTTGATTATAATCATCAGGATTCGAATCTTATTACACTGAATATGTAAAGAGAAGCTTCTATCATTGGTAATTCGAATCTAGTAGATGACTTCATAATAATCATGGACTTGACTTTAACAATCATTATTGTTGGATAAATCTAAAGGATGGATCATGGAAGGATTTATCTAGTATAGATGGAACGTTTAACAACTTCAGCATGATAATATTGATGGATATAAGATGTTGATATCAACCGTTAAGTCTTTTGAGTTGTCGTATAAAGATTTGTAGTCGAAATGGAATATGGTTTTATAATGGTATGCATATCCTCGAATCCGAAGATGTTATTACCCGTAAGATCATTCATAATCGTGTGTACATGATATTTATGGAGGTAACATGAAGTATCACGGAAGATTTCATTGTTTCGATCATGGCGAGAACAGTTTACTGCTCAGCAGTAAACTGCCATTCATAGATAGCGCACGCTATGCTATGAATATTAACGTGCGCTATCGAGCACGAGTTAGCGTACGCTACGTTTAGTACGTAACGTACGCTAGACCATCAGACGAGTCAGTTGGCTGGTCAGTGAAGTACTGACCATGCGTAGTTAGCGTACGCTAGGCTTTGTTGTTTGCGTGCGCTATTGAGCAGACTTAACGCACGCTACACAGAGTACTTAGCGTGCGCTAGGCAGTTCAGGCAGATTGCATTTTATGAACTTTTGGCCGTGAATCAAATTGTTAAACATTCGTACGACGTGAGATAAATCCTATATCATTTCTTTTGTTAAGGTTTGATCTTGTTGCGTGATTGATCGAGAGGGGCGACCTTCGAGTGTCTCGTTTTCGTGGAAGTATTGTTCTGTATTCTAATCGAGGCAAGTACTCTAATTAGAATTGTTTATATTATGACAATTATGATGTGATTGTATCGTGTAAATATGTTGTGAATATATGTCCACCATGCGTTGATCCGACGGGAATCATCATGGGAATCTATAGCTGTGTGCGCTGGATCGTTGGACAGGTAGTTCCACCATGTGTTGGTCCGACGGGATCATCATGGGTATCTATAGATGTGTGCGCTGGATCGTTGGAATACCACCAGTATGTTGAAACTGTTATTATATGATATGTGTTGTGGATATTCTCGTTGGAGAAACTTGTTATGATATAATTGTTGATTATATCACTGTTGTATGATTATTGTACTTGTACTAGCATCGTTGTACTAACCCCTTCGGGGGTGAACATTGTGTTTGTTCAGGATCCAGGAGAGCGGGGAAACAACCACTGGAGATGCATGACGACGAGGGTGCAAAGTGATGTTCCGGCCGGGTTTACTGTCTATTATTTGTTGGTTATTTCAATAAGTACTCGAGTACGTCGTCCGTTTATAATATTTGGATTTTAGTGATGTAATAATAACTCTTCATTGGATATTTGTATTTCGGCTTTTGAACCAGACGGTTGTATTTTACTTCAGCAATTTCATAAAGCGATATCTGTTATTGTTTATTGTCTTTTCTTTTAATCAGCCTTGTAAATTCTTATGTAAAGGATTTACAGTGCTGTAATATTCCTAAATATATCGGGGGTGTTACACCTCTAACATACCACTACTATGAAAATAGGATCTCACATCGGCTACTGTAAAATTCACATAGCTTTTAAAACCGATGTCATTCCACTGATGTGAAATGTGGTCCAAATTCACATTGGTTGTAAAATCGATGTGAAAGGTGATAATTCACATTGGTTTTTACAAAAAATTGACGATAATGTTACCTGAAACCTTACATCAGTTTCATATAACAACCGATGTCGAAACATATAATTCACATTGGTTCTCAACCTATGTAAATTGGAGCAAAATTAACATCAGTTTCTTTATAAAATCGATGTGAATTGCTCAAAGAATTTAACATCGGTTGTTTAAACAACCGATGTTAATTTTTATTATTTTTTTCAAAAAAGCACATCCAAATCTGCCAAATCCACTGGTATAAAATTGGGCCAAATCTACTTGTATAATCTACACAAACATATTTATGTAACCAGTTCACAAACACTTCAATTTTCAAATTTTTTAAGCTACACAACATCTCAAATGAAAAACAATCTCAAAATAATTTTGAAGCAATCAATGTATTGTCAATTATGAAGCAAAAATATACATCTTGTAACTAATCTCAACTTTCACAAGTATTATCAACTAACTACAAAATAAAAATATACACCCTTATAAAAGTCCCGCAATCTTTAACTTCATAAACTTACCAATTCGGGAATAACAAGAATGGATAATTTGTATTTCATCTAAAAAATTTAAACAAATATGGTAAGAAAATATTTCGCCCATTGCGTTTGAACTTCTTTAATTCTCTCTTCAGGAAGTGCTTGAATATCGATAAATATCTGCAATGTAATTTATAGAAATACTCTCCAGTACAAAAATGAAAAAAAAATCTATGATTAGTCTAACTTACTAAAATTAAGAAAAAAATTATTCACCTCCATCCAGTTTTCTGCATACCAGTCTGAATTATGGTCCGTATCCAGTACATGACATAACATCTACACTCTCAATGTTCATTTTGTTTATTACATTAAAAAAAGAAATATAAAAAATTATAATTGGTAAAAATGCTTCACACAAGCAAGAAGAACATAGGTTTCAGGAATCACACCGGCTCTTCACCTTCATCTTCATTTGTGTAGAATCGAAAGGTCCTCGCAGCTTCCTTCTTTTGTTGACGGACAAGCACGACCTTCGTGATGTTTCATCGGCTAATCGTACAATCGCGGTATTTAGGTGCCGGGCATCGCCCTTTCGAGAACCCAGTTCCCCTGAATTTAGAATAAAAAGGTCAAAGTGGCGGGAATGAAAGAGTCGTCGGAATATTAGCCAAGCAAGATAAAATCACACAATATTATACTTAGGTTTTGGGCTTTAAATTTTACTTATTTTGGGATAAATCCATTAAACGTCTTGCTTGGATTTACTCGTGTGTGCACCATCCAACACTCCAAAATGAGGTCACAATAGTGGAAGTAAGAAAAAACATGATTTTGTTATAGTAGTGTTTGAATTTTTATTATTGGAACGGTTCCACTTTTCACGCTCACTTTGACCATATTTTGTGATCTTAATACGTAAAGAAAAATATAATCATGTGCACCAAAATACTACAATCGCTACAGAATAATTTCTAAAACACTGGTTATCAGATTAGAAATGCAATACAAAAATGAATTTTATAAAACCAAAGCTTACCTCTGCACTATGATTTTGATGTCCTGCTCGGGTTTACGATATAATGAACAAAACCAAACGACAGTCCCTGGCATAGGTAAAATTAAAAAGAGTTGCTAATGCCGCCTGCATTTTGAAAATGGACAAGCTAAATTTGATAAACAATTTATAAAATTTCTTATTTAAATAATAGTGTTGCATTGTTCAAAATCTGATGATAATTGTTACGCCATTGTACTTACTCATGGTGATAAGTTCCGAGAAAAATTTGTTTTTCGAGTCCCACATATGTCTTAGAATGTACGACGAGGCTTTCGACTTCTTATTCCCAATACTTTGTATGGATTGAGGCTCAAGAAATCCATAAAAATTATCATTCAATGTGTCTACGGTTAGTGATTTTAGATACCTAATAATCAACAAAAATGTGTAACTTTTTATAGGCAATTTGATAACTGTAAATTAAATGTAGATTGTTACACTACGCCATATGTGCTCATAGGCAATGCTTTTAGCGAGTGTTGCCCCCCAAAACGTTTCAATAAATTGTTGATTTTTGATCTTGTGAAATACTACCGAAATAGTATTGCACTAGATATACATTTGTTGTTGCAAAATAGAAATGGTGTTGCGAGACGTGCAACACCTTTGATTTTGTTGAATTATATCTATTCTTTTAATAATATTTTAATTTTATTGTCAAATACAAATATAATTACAATGTTGAAATGAAATTTAAATTTTGATATTATTTTACTCTTAAAGTTTGATATATAACATAGGATAAATTTGACTAAAATTATTTATATCTAATATAAATACTTACTTATCATATTTTTAATTTTATAATTAAAAATATTTTTTTTATTATAGTTTAATATATTATCAAAAATATATATGTATAATAAAATTTAAATAATGATCTATGTTTTATTTTGAAAGTTTGATATGTAATATAAAATAATTTTTAACTTATATATATTTAATTTATTTATTATAAATACACATTATAAATTTTAATATTAGAATTTCAAGATTTTAAGGTAATAAAATAATACATTTTTTTTGGAAAAAAAATCAGTCTGGGTACATAAAAAGTATATACAGTCTCTCGCGCTCTAACATTCAGTCCGAGTACATGGAGAATTCGTTTTAGGCTCTAAACATTTCCCCCAAAAATGAAACTAGGTTTACTTTCCCCTTCCCCAAATTCACTCTCTCGCTGTCTCTATCACGCTCTCTCCCTCTCGTACTCTCTCCCCCTCGTACTCTCTCATCGCTCCATCTCTATCTCTCTCGCGCTCTCTATCTCTCGTACATAGATTTACCTCTCCCGTACTCTATAATCTCTCCCCATCTTTATATATTTTTCTTATACAACATCTCTCCAAATTAATACTGTAAATCTATATACAAATCTCTCCCGAACTACAAAGTTCTGGTATTTATATACACAGGTAATTTATACACATATTTTCTTTGCTCTCGTGTTTGCTCTCTACTCATTGATTTTGTTTTTTGATTTTGTAGGTGAATTAGGGCTTTCAGCTTGTGGCTTCGATTTATCTAGGTAAAATAAAATTTTGTTGGTTCTTTTCCAACTTCATGCTTAGTTTGTAGTTCTTTTATTTTCACTGCTGTAATTTTGTTGTTTAAAATGTATTTGTTAAAATTGTCTTGTCTTTGTGGGAATGATAAAGTTTCAATATTTATTTTCGTTGATTGCCTTTATTTTTTATAAAGAACTATACAAACTCTAATTAACAACCTTTAATCAACATAAAGACCAACTTGAGGCTGAAAGTTTAAATCTTTACTAAAATTCTTGAAATGAAAGATGATCTTGAATATTAAAGTAAAGAGTAGGTAGATATATTAATATTGTTGGGTACCAAATCGGATATTTGCGCCGTTTTGTGCGGAAGCGAAAATAAATTGCGGAAAATAAATCACACAAGGATTTATAGAGGTTCGGCTATTAACGAAGCCTACGTCCTCTCTCGATGTATCTTTTTCTTTAGGCTTAAGATCAAAACCTCTACGCCTCTCTTCTATCGGTCGAGGGATTACCGTTACAAGATCGTCTTCTATCGGTCCGAGTAAAACCGTTTTCCCTTTTCTATTGGATAAGGAATCAACCACTCTAGCTTTCTATGGGTACTAGATAAACCTCACTTAGATATCGATTGCGATTCTAACAATGCCGAATACTTGATCCTAATAACACCGAATCCAATCGTATCTTTTCGTTTACCTCTCGTGTATAATGTTGAATGTATAAACACTCAAACTAACAATATAAGCTCAATATTACAACAACAATGTAAGTATATGATTCTCAGATGTATGACTCGTTTGCTTGAAGTTGTTGTACTCAAACAATACCATAGGGATGGTATTTATAGGCATTTCCCACAAACTAGTCGTTGCTGGGTGGTTTGACTTGCTAGCGTGCGCTAGCCTTCTTCTAGTAGCGTGCGCTAATATCTTAGCGTGCCTGTAGCGTGCGCTAGACTGTTCCCAGTTTCAGTCCAGTAGCTTCGTTTATTCTTTAGCGTACGTTATGCCTCCTGCCTTTCGTACGTTATCTCACTTACTTAGCGTACGTTAACCATGATTGAGTAGCGTGCGTTAACGTAATATATCCGTTGCCTCTACTTGTCAAACTATCCGTTTGATGCTTGACTTTCTGCCTAATCTTTCCAACGTTCTGATTGACTTGATTCAGACTTCTTAGCGTGCGCTATTCATACTTTGTAGCGTGCGCTAATGCTGACTTCATTGCATACGTTATTCTGTGTTTGAATTCCTTCACAACGGTAACAAGACTTCGATAGCGTGCGTTAATGATACCGTGTAGCGTGCGCTATCTCATCAGCTGACTTCACTGCAGCTTACTTCGAAACTTGGCTGATATGCAGATTACTCCTCGTTAGCGTGCGCTAACATATATGCCTTAGCGTGCGCTAATGCAGTCCAGATTGCAACTTTTTGCGTCTTCGTCTGCTTCGTCGTTTTGCTTCGCCTCGATGTTGTTTTGTTGTTTAGCAACTTTAATCATCAAAACACAAATTAAATAATGTGTGGAATAAATATTCCAACAATCTCCCCCTTTTTGATGATTACAAAACAACTCTTGAATTGGATAATCTGTAAAAATAATATATGTATATTTTCAACTCCCCCTATTTGTATGCTTTTCTTTTCTTTTCGACTTCTTCGATTTTTCTCATTTTTATCTCAATTCATCTCCTTCTCCTTTTTATCTCAATTCATATCTTTCTCCCCCTTTTTGTCTTCATCAAAAAGATAAAAAAATATAAAGGATACCAAATGAAATATAAATATGCATGATACCAATTTATGCATTAATAAGAGTATAAACTCCCCCTGAAAATATTATTTTCCCTCAAAAATATTCCTTCTCCCCCTTTGTAAAATATCATTTGTCAAAATTTATTTTTGGGGATCCAACCTATAGTGGGTTTTTCTTTTGAAACGTAGACGATATTTGAAATGTTTGTTCCTTTAGGAACCCAAATCTTTTTAATTTTTATCGCCCGTCTTGGGCTTTTGCAATTTGAAACTGATGCCCGATTTTCAAACATTTTTCGCATCGGCCTATTTCGAAATTGACGGATTCGTTTTTCGAACGTGGTTTGAATCCTAACCCCTCTTTATTTAGAGTATATTTTTAAACACATAACATTTGTTCAAATTTATCGTTGCCGCACGAGAATTTCTTTGTCAAAATTTTTAGTTCATCTTGAACTTTTAAAAGATCATTTTGCAAAATATTTTCATTTTTAAAGCATTTCGAATGATCAATTTCGACAAATTTCCCTTTTTCAAGTATTTTGGAGTTTTCAACTTCCAAAGTTTTATATTTAGACTTGAGGGATTTAATTTCATTTAAAGCATTTTGATAGTCCGTATGTAATAACTCGAATGCTTCAAAGAGTTCGTCGTAGGAGTTACTTACTTGGATTTCGACGTCGCTATCGTCGAATGAACTCCGGGCCATGAGCGCGAGATTATTTTGTTCAAGAAAGTCTTCATCGGGATCTTCGTCGCTCCATGTTGCGATTAGAACTTCCTTTTGCTTTACTCGACAATTCTTAGCAAAGTGGCCTGGTTTACCACATAATCGACAAGTGTTGTCGGGTTTCTTCGATTCGCCCGCTTGGATGTCCTTCTTTCTCCGGTTTAATAAGTGTTGGAACTTATTAATATTTTTGGCATAATATGCCATTTCTTCGTCGCTGTCGTCCACCGGAATTTCTTCTTTCTTTCTCGGCACCTTAGCCTTGAAGGCTATCGACCTCTCCTTCGGTTTCGGTTTGGCATTCCCAGTTTTTAGAACAATCTCGTAGTTGATAAGAGAACCAACGAGAGCACTAAAATCGAGAGTATTTAAATCTTTAGATTCCATTATTGCCGTAACCATACCATCCCATTCTCGATGTAGTGATCGGAGAATTTTCTTTACTTTCTCACTACTCGAAAGTGGTTTTCCGAAACATGCTAATCCATTAGTGATGACCGAGAATCGGTCGAGCATAATCGAGATGGATTCATCGTCCTTCATTTGGAATAATTCATAATCATGAAGGAGCATGTTTATCTTCGTCTCTTTGACTTGAGACGTACCTTTGTGTGTTACTTCAAGCATTTTCCAAATTTCTTTGGCACTATCACACGATGATATCCGGTTGTGTTCTTCCGGATTTAAGGCACAATAGAGAAGTTGAGTTGCCTTACAATTGTAGTGGTCGTTTTTTCAATCGGAATCGTCATATTCTTCGAAGGTTTTGAGCGTACCGTTGGAATTTGTCGGAATTTTCGGACCAAGACAAATCACCTTCCAAAGCTCGATGTCATATGCTCGGATGAATATAGACATCTTCTTCTTCCACGTCATGAAGTTGGAGCCATAAAAAAATGGTGGTCGGTTGAGAGCAAGGCCTTCGACGGGAGCCATTTGAAACGCCATTTGATCTTTTCTCCTCGGATGTTAAGCAGCGTATTAGAGTACCGCTCCGATACCAATTGTTGGGTACCAAATCGGATATTTGCGCCGTTTTGTGCGGAAGCGAAAATAAATTGCAGAAAATAAATCACACAAGGATTTATAGAGGTTCGGCTATTAAGGAAGCCTACGTCCTCTCTCGATGTATCTTTTTCTTTAGGCTTAAGATCAAAACCTCTACGTCTCTCTTCTATCGATCGAGGGATTACCGTTACAAGCTCGTCTTCTATCGGTCCGAGTAAAACCTTTTTCCCTTTTCTATTGGATAAGGAATCAACCACTCTAGCTTTCTAGGGGTACTAGATAAACCTCACTTAGATATCGATTGCGATTCTAACAATGCCAGATACTTGATCCTAATAACACCGAATCCAATCGTATCTTTTCTTTTACCTCTCGTGTATAATGTTGAATGTATAAACACTCAAACTAACAATATAAGCTCAATATTACAACAACAATGTAAGTATATGATTCTCAGATGTATGACTCGTTTTCTTGAAGTTGTTGTACTCAAACAATACCATAGGGATGGGATTTATAGGCATTTCCCACAAACTAGCCGTTGCTGGCTGGTTTGACTTGCTAGCGTGCGCTAGCCTTCTTCTAGTAGCGTGCGCTAATATCTTAGCGTGCCTGTAGCGTGCACTAGACTGTTCCCAGTTTCAGTCCAGTAGCTTCGTTTCTTCTTTAGCGTACGTTATGCCTCCCGCCTTTCGTACGTTATCTCACTTACTTAGCGTACGTTAACCATGATTGAGTAGCGTGCGTTAACGTAATATATCCGTTGCCTTTACTTGTCAAACTATCCATTTGATGCTTGACTTTCTGCCGAATCTTTCCAACGTTCTGATTGACTTGATTCAAACTTCTTAGCGTGCGCTATTCATACTTTGTAGCGTGCGCTAATGCTGACTTCATTGCATACGTTATTCTGTGTTTGAGTTCCTTCACAATGGTAACAAGACTTCGATAGCGTGCGTTAATGATACCGTGTAGCGTGCGCTATCTCATCAGCTGACTTCACTGCAGCTTACTTCGAAACTTGGCTGATATGCAGATTACTCCTCGTTAGCGTGCGCTACCATATATGCCTTAGCGTGCGCTAATGCAGTCCAGATTGCAACTTTTTGCGTCTTCGTCTGCTTCGTCGTTTTGCTTCGCCTCGATGTTGTTTTGTTGTTTAGCAACTTTAATCATCAAAACACAAATTAAATAATGTGTGGAATAAATATTCCAATAAATATGATATACATGAAATTGAAAGATAGGTAGATATATTAATATGATTGGTATTTTATTACTAATATTTATGTATTAGTTTTTATAGTGATTTTGTGGCTACTGCTCTATTTTGCTATCAGAATTAACATGTTTGTTTCTCTTATAAAACTCTATTGTGCTATTTTTGATTGACATGGGTGGGGTAAGAGTTATTAAAACATAGAATTTTTTTGTCAAGATTTAAACTCCGATATTGTTGTGATGTTGTATATTTTAATATGTTTAAACCTTTACAGGCTCGGACTTGTCGATTGTTGAAACTATTAGTGGTATACATTTTTAGTGTTACTAGGTAGCGGAAAAATTGTCATAATGGAAGATGAGGGTAACATTTGGATAGGATATCCAAGATATAGTGCAGAATATAGCAGGGGTATAAAAGCTTTTCTGGAAAATGCATTCCCCGTTTCTTGTGTTGGGGATGAAATGAAGTGCACTTGCATAAATTGCATGGATCAGAAATGGCATTGTCAAAATGTCATCTATGATCATCTCATTTGCAATGGGCCTTCTCCATCACATGTCAAATGGATTTACAATGTTTCGCAAGCGAAATTAAGAGCTGGCAATGACTTCATGGATTGTCAAACGGGGATGGATATTGAAGATAATTTAGATGTGATGTTCAATTGTACGAGTAAGAAGTTCGAAAATCTGCAATACTCGGAAGTTAGTCCAAATGCAGAGGCTAAAAAATTCTATCGGCGTGTTAAGGAGGAAAAACAGCCGCTATATTCCGGTTGTACTAACTTTTCTCGATTAAGTTTCATGATCAGACTTTATTATTTAAAGTGTGTTCATGGAATTAGCGAGTCTGCGTTTGGGGAATTACTAAAGCTAATGAAAGAAGCATTTCCTGATGCCCACCTCCCTCCGTCCTTCAATGCCGCAAAGAATGTCATTAGGGATTTAGGTCTAGATTACTAGAAAATACTTGCGTGTCCTAATAGTTGCATGTTGTATTGGGCAGAAAATAAAGATAAAGATGTTTGTCAAACTTGTGGTGTATCAAGGTGGGTTGTACAAGAGAAAAAAGGCACCGTTGCTAATAATGATCCGTAGAAGTTGATTCACAAAGTGCCAGCTAATGTAATGAGGTATTTTCCACTAAAGCCAAGGTTGAAAAGGATGTTTATGTGCAAAGACTTTTCCAAACTTATGACATGGCATGCAGCGGGACGAAAAGAAGATGGGAAACTAAGACATCCAGCTGATGGTTAGGCTTGGAAGACGATGGATGCTCTATATCCTGGTTTTTCATCAGAAAATCAGAATGTGAGCGTGGGTGTAGCATCTGATTGATTTAACCCTTATGGTTCAATGAATTTAACTCATAGTACATTGCCGATTGTGTTGGTAAACTACAACCTTCCACCTTGGCTATGCATGAAACAAGAAAAAATGATTCTTTCAACAATAATATCCGGTCCAGATTCTTCCAAGAATAATATTGACGTGTATATGCAGCCCTTGATTGCGGAGTTGAAAGAATTATGGGATGTTGGCGTCGAAACTTACGATGCCTTGACTAACCATAATTTTATTTTACGTGCACGCGTGTTGTGGAACATTAGCATTTTTCCGGGATATGCCATGTTGTCTGGTTGGAGCACGAAAGGGAAACTAGGGTGTCCCATATGCCACTACGAGACCTCTTCAGATTATTTAAAACATAGCAAAAATGTGCTATATGAACCACATAAAGATTCTTGATCCTACACACAAGTGGATGCCGGATAAGGGAAGATTTAATGGAGAAATTGTAATGGGGCAAATTCCATAAATTCTATCAGGATCGGATATTGGAAGAGTTGTTGCGGTACGAAAACAAATTTGAGCAGAAAACCAAGAAAATGGTTAAAAGTGATTGCCCTTTTAAAAAGAAGTCAATATTTTTTGATTTGCCTTATTGGAATCGAAACCCACTTCGACATAACCTTGATGCCATACACATAGAAAAAAACGTATGAGACAAAATATTATGTACTTTACTTAATATTGGTGGCAAGTCGAAGGATCATTTAAATGCTCGTTTTGATTTATAAGAATTGGGCATAAGAAAACCCTTTCATCCTGTTAAATCTGCGGATGGAAAGCACTATAAAATTAGGGCAACAATATTTGACATGACAAATAAGAAGAAAGAAATTTTCTGCTCCGTATTGAAGAATGTCAAACTTCCCTACGACTGTGCTTCGAATATCAGTCGGTACGTACACATAAGAGAGAGAAAGATCTTCGGGTATAAGAGCCATGATGCTCATTTCATACTCCATTATTTGTTGCAATTTGCCGTGAAGAAAACCTTAAAACCTGAGGTTGCATTACCATTGATCAGACTTGGTGCTTTCCTAAGAAGTTTATGGGGCAAGGTTATTGAATTGGATGACATTAAGCTACTGCAAAAATAAATCGTTGAGATACTTTGTCGATTTGAGATGATTTTTCCACAAGCTTTATTTGATATAATGATCCACTTGCTTGTTCATTTGTGTCAATAAGTCGAATACGGTGGACCAGAACACCTTATGTGCATGTTTTCTATCGAACAGTATCTTGGAAAGTTGAAATCCTATGTTCGAAATAGAAGTAAACTGGAAGGTTCCATTGAAGAAGGTTACTTGGCGGAAAAATGTGTGACATTCTGCTCACAATTTTTGAGTGGTGAAGGACAAACAAATAGTACTGATTTTGAAAAATGTCCAGCAGATGTGGAGTATTATATTGGACAAAGAAAGAATAAAGATGGAAAAATCTTTAAATTAAAGGAGACAGACTAGAAGGCAAGTCATCGCTATGTTTTGTTCAACTCTAGCAATGAAGAAATAGAAGGATTGATTGAGTAAGTTCTTAAATCCTTTTTTCATTTTATTCAATTCCGATTAATCAAGTTCTACATTTCTTAGTGCCATTTCTTACTCTGTCTGCACTTAATATTTTTTTAGGGAGCATCGAGCTATTGTGGATGGTTTTGCAGATTCAAGAAAGTACAAAAGAGAACGGACACATACAGAAGAGTTTTGGAAATGGTTAAAAGAAGAGGTTCTAAAAAAGTATATGATTTCAAGAGATTTAGAGGTGCTTGCATTGGGTCCTATCGAATAGTTAGGAGGTTTAATGGCTATGTAGTAAATGGATATAGATTCCATACAAAGTTTAGAGATTCCCGATGTACCACACAAAATAGTGGCGTATTTTTGACTACCGAAACCACTAGTTTTGCAAGTTCAAAATACCAGAACCCAATAGTTGGCGATGTCAACTACTATGGATCCATCGAAGACATCTTTAAACTAGATTATTGGGGAGCTTTTACAGTGGTCCTTTTTAAGTGTTGCTGGTACCAAGAAGAATAAGATTCATATGGTCTTACTCGAGTAAATTTTAATAAGTTATGCCAAAAAATGATCCTTATGTACTATCTTCACAAGTGCAACATGTATTTTATGTGGAAGATACAATTGAAAAGATGGTGCATTATGTTATTAAGAAATTGCTGAGGTATTGGAGTGATACAGAAGAATCAAAACGCAATTGAAGAAGAGATCAGCAATCCCGATTTACATGATATTGACATTGGTCATGGAATTGAAACCGAAGTTGATGACAGAAGTTGCTTCAGAGATGATGTTCCCCCAATAAAAATTGATAATCCATCTCCTTAGATTAAAAAAATTGTTGCTGCTTATATAATATTACATCGTTACATTTTTGTGATATTTGTTATCTTGGACTAAAATGTTTTTGGCACCCTTTGTTTTCGATGTAATTTACTGTCCCTTATTTTTTCACATTGCTATATTCGATGTAATTTACTTGGCATTATTTGGTTGTAATATAATTTGCACCCTTTGTTTAGAAATATTATCATCTCTATCTGTTTTAGTTTATCATGTCATTTTTCATCCTTTATCGTTTTTTATATACATGTTGCTCGTTCTGATGGGAAGTTTACTGTGAACAGGATGGCAGAAAAAGAAGTCCATGTCAGGTTAAACTACAATGGAGAGTTTCAGAGGACAAGTTATGTTGGTAGGACAAGTCTGATTGTAACGCGAGTAGAAATTGACAATTTTTCATTCTGTGTACTTATGGAATATGTGGTAGATCACATCAAGGTCTCTGAAATTGGAGGAGTTTATATTAGCAAAGGAAAGAGAGGTGGTTGGAAATTGGTGCATGTGACCAGGACTTGGCTGAACCTGTAAATGCCTGCAAGCATCATGAAGAATTGAACTTTATCTAGACATGACTGTTGATAAAGATATTGAGCCGATTTCTCAAGTGCAACCACACGTAATCATAAGACCAAAAAAACCTAATTAAAGGTATATGTATTAATATATATATATATATATATGTAATATCAAATACTCACATATATATGTATAATCAATTCCATAATTGTAATATCCGGAATTTCTACTACTATTGTTTAATGTTATTTTATCCGAGTTATGTTGTACAACGTGGAATCTATACAGTATGGATAAAATAAACGATGGAATGAGACATCTGTATTGGTATAATTGTCGTACTTGGCCGACAATTATATTTGAGGATATAGTATGTTGTGTATATGTATTCGGTATGCCGAGACGACAGACAGGAACGGTTGTAAATGGCTAAGTACAGAGTCCTTAGTGTACGTTAAGTTTATGAGATAACATACGCTAAGATGCTAAGTGTTACATACGCTATGTATAACGCATTACGTACGTAACGAGAGGAATCAGACAGAGGAATCAATACCTGCCATGTGGAGCCCAAGTATCGGCTGGCATGCCAAAAGATAAGTCAACCAGGTATTACGTACGCTATGCTAAGCATATAACGTACGTAATATGAGCATATATTGTAGCAAGTCAACGTACGTATTACATACGCTATGGAACAAGTGTTACGTCTGTTATGCAAGATAGGAACTAAGGCAGTGAGCTCTGGATGACTGTTACGTATGGTATGTTGGACATGTAGCGTACGCTAGGGAGCATTACGTATGTTAATGATGGTTTATAACGTACGTAATGAGCGCTGCAGATTATAAATGGAGGATCGGTTTTTCATTTCTTCACGAGAACAAAACCATTCCTTCTTCCAAACTTCGTCTCTCTGAGTATAGTAGTGAAGATAAACCTCTTCCATCTTGGTTATGAGCTTGGAAACATGGATTTGAGGCTTGGATATGAAGATATCGATGATCCTTGATGTGTTTGATGGTGTTGTTCATGTTCTTGAGGTATGTTGAACTCTACACCTTGATTTCGGATTCTTGGTATTGTTATCCGTATTTGATTCGTATGATGATGATTATAGTGTTGTTGGTACGATTCTTAATGGTATAAGAGGTTATGTTGAAGGATATGATGATATATGCCTTGGATTATGAGTTGGATTATTATCTACATGTTAAAGGATATCAAATTATGTTGTTTTGATGACTATGAACATGGTTTTGAATCATTAGTGTTCTTGAAAAACTTTTGATGATAGAACATAGCAAGACGATTGTATGTTGAATTATCGGTATTTTTAGATATGAAGATCAAATGTTCGTTAAGTCATGTTGATTGTAGTGGTAGAATTCGTATGTTCTTGATGAAATACGAATCATGATAACAATACGCAATCCGGAAAGATCGTGATTGATCATCGAATATGATTTCCTTTACATTCGTATCTGTAATCGTATTGTGGTTGTGAATTTGTAATTGTTTGAGTTGGATTGTTCGGACTTGTGTTTAATCAAGATATTGTGAAATCGTTGGGGTTTGTTGATCGATTATATTGATTGTTAATAACGATTATTGGATTTTGGTTCGTGTTATGAATATGAGTTCGTGATGGTTTACTATTTGGTTTTGTATATGATCGTGAAATTGTTGAGCCTTTGTGTTGGGTACGGGTTCGGATATTGCGCCGTGTTGCGGAAGCGTAAATATAAAATGCGGAAATTCACACGAATTTATAGAGGTTCGGCTATAATCGAGCATACATCCTCTCTCGGTGTATCTTTTTCTATAGGATAAAGATCAAAACCTCCGCACCTCTCTTCTATCGGTTGAGGGATAACCATTACAATCACGTCTTCTATTGGTCCGTGATAAACCACTCATACTTGTCTTTGTGTAGGTCCAAGTTAAACAGTTTTCCTTTTCGTAGGACAAGGAATCAACCTCTCTAGCTTTCTATCGGTACTAGATAAACCTCGCTAAGATAGAGATTGCGATTCTAACAATGCCGGATCCTTGATCCTAATAACACCGAATCCAATCGTATCTTTTCTTTTACCACTCGTGTATGTTTTAGTGAATTCTCACTCAAACACTTACAATTAAGCTCAATATCAACAACAAGAATGTGTATAATAATATCACAAGTATAGACAATTTGCTCAAGGTTGTTGTAATCAAACAATACCATAGGGATGGTATTTATAGGCTCCATCATCAAACTAGCCGTTAGCTGCCAGACTGCTCATTACGTACGCTATATGCTCTCTATTACGTACGTAAGCTCCTTTACGTACGTTAACCTTGAATGGTTACGTACGTTAGCCTCTTCACAAATCAGGTCAGGGAGTTTCGTTATTTTGGTTACGTACGTTAGCATAGACTTCGTTACGTACGTTAACATTACATCACTAATGACGTCATATATCCGTTGCATGCTTTACTGACTTTGACTCCTCCAACGTTCACTTGTTTGAACTGTGTTACGTACGTTATTCATCTTTCATTACGTACGTTAGTTTCCTCATATTACGTATGTTAACATAGTGTTGTTACGTACGTTAGCTTTGAATTTCTCCAGCATTTTGCACTTCGTTTTCCTTCGATGCTTGCTTCGCCTCTTCGTTGATTTGTTTTGTTTATCGCCTTTAATCATCAAAACACTTTTAATATATGTATGGAACAAAATGTTCCAACACGTTGAATTTGATTAATTGGTTATATCGGGAATTGATTATTATCGAATGTGTGTTAATTGCTTACTTCAATAGGTTGTGATCATTAATGGTTGGTTATAATCGTCGACTAGAACAATATGTTGCGGTCGAGCTCGAGTATGTTCGTGAATTGTATTGGTTAGGACCAAGTAGCACGTAGATGAAGTCAATGGGATTGGTAGTGGCTTCATCATCGTCGTGTCTGTATCGAGGCAAGTTATTACTTGCTCAATCTATAATATTTAATGAATGGTTTCCATTTCATTCGTTTATAATTCGTATAGCAATGATTATAATTGTGAACACAGGATATTTGGGATTGTAAGTTGTTTTCGGATTTTAGGAATTTAAATCATAATGTATATGATTTACTTTTATTATTGGTATACTTGGGTATCGAGGATACATTGTGATAAAGATGAGGATATGAATTATCTACCATCCGTGATATTTTGGTGATGGTTTAGACATCGGGATTGCTCTCGAAGGACTTGGGGCAAGTACCCTAATCATTTTTGTCATTTGTTGTCGATCATATTGTGATACATTGTGTATTATTGTTGTCATGCATTTGTGTATTGTTGTTAATATGCATTTGTGCATTGTTGTTGTATGTCCACCATGCGCTGGTCCGATGGGATCATCATGGGATATCTATAGCTGTTTGCGCTGGATCGTTGGACAGGTATTTCCACCATGCGTTGGTCCGACGGGATCATCATGGGATATCTATGATGTGTGCGCTGGATCATTGAATTACCATGTGTTGTTGTTGTGCATATGTATATTTTGGGTTATCCACCTCGTTTTGGTTTTTCAGGATCATCTTGGGATCTATGCTGTGTGCGTGGATCATCGGATTTCCATAAGTGTACATTGTTGTTGTTATCGTGGGCATATTGATGTCATCATGCGAGTATGCATTTGTAGGTCTTGTGTTAGGACCATGTCCATATGCTGTATTGATCTGATCTCGGATTAGACTGACATGAACTGTCGTGGCATTGCGTATCTTGAGGTATTACCGTATTTCCTTTGGTATTTGTCTTTTGATGGACAATCGATTATCATGTTGAGATTTGATGATGTCATCTGATAGATCGAATTGGTCAGAGTTGGTATATTTCCGTATTGCGAGTGTTTTGAGAATCTTGAGTATTGTATGAGTTCACTATTAAATGGAGATTACAAGATGTGGAATATGATAAGGGTTATTTTGATGAGGATTATCACCGAGTTGGTACAGTAATGATGGTAAGATTACAATGGTAGTATTCTTAGTATTTTCATTGGTATGTAATTATTGACGCGATGTGATTGTTATCATTGTTGAGTATTATGGCTGACCCCGGCGTGGGCTTTCTTTTTAGGTTCTTGGGTTATCGAGCTTGTAGCGGTCGTGAAGAGATGAGCTTCCCGGAAGATACTGGCTATGGCATGTGATTGTGAATCGAGTATTCTGAGTATGTTGTATTCCACTGCTAGAGTATTTTTAACTGGTTGTCTTTTCCGCTGCGTGAGTATTTTTAAATGACCTTTTAATATCTGGTAAATTAAGTTACTTTGGGAAATTATTTTCTAAACTATTTTGTCGGTACGGGTAAGCGATAGCTTAACATATGTTTTCAAACTATTGAGTCTTGGTATTTCGGGCCTTGTAGTTTCAAATGAGATTTTACGACGGTTTTGATAAACGGATTTTATAAAGTCTTCGAATGTGTTTAAAAGATAGTACCGTTGTTAGCCTCTTGGGCATTTGTAAATGTTTGCGAAAATGTCTTTTAGCCTTGTGGATTCCGTCTCGGGGCCCACGGTGCTGTAATATTCCTAGATGGCTATGGGGGTGTTACAGAATATGGTATCAGAGCTTAGGTTGAGAAAACCTAGGCAGTTGGGTCGAGTCGAGTCTTGTTTTTATCACGTCATTCGATTTGTTTATTGATGAATATTAGAGCCCTAGGGTTTTGTTATTCACTCGAGCTTGTGCGTTATGTGATTTACTAGTGTGGTACTGAGGTTGTTGTAAATTTTTCCAAATGGTATTAACGTGCTTTTTCGGATAGAGATGTACTTTGTTCTCGAGTTGAGCCGAGTTTGCAAAATGTGTGTTTTGAAAATATATGTGTCGAGTATTTTTCTAGAGTTGAGACATGTGCCAGTATCGCGGGGAATCGTCGGCTTCACGATCTGTAAGTGTTTGGATTTTTGAATTGCATTGAGATTTGTTGCCGTTCTAAGTAGATATGCTTTGAGATTTAGAAAGATATTGTGCGTCACAGTATGAAGTGACAGAGTTGAGACAGGATTGATGATCTTGAGAAGCTATGATTTTGAAAATCAATATGTCGGTTAAATTTTGGAATGAAGTTGTGCATTTGGGAGAAAGATTGTAAATTGATGAGAAGAACATGTAGTCATGTTAGTTCATTTTGGGATATATGAAACTGTTTTTGAGCATTTGAAAATGATACCTTTCAAAATAAATGTTTTACGGATATTTTACCGGAAATGATTTTTGGGCCGAGACCCAATCGATTTTGAAATAGTTTTATAACTCAGGACTTGGGGTCCAAAAGGGTTTTTTACTTTATAAACTTCTTATATGTGGAACGAGATATGGGCTGAGACCCTAATGTTTCAAAAAGGCTTTTCTGTTTTCTAAACTCCCGAGATTTGTAAAACACTTTACTAATCGTTTATGCATTTTATTACTACCTTTCGGGGTTTTGATTTATTTGTTCAAATGAGACTTCTCAGGTAGTCTTTTGCTGTGTTTGATTTGTTGATTATTCAATGTTTTGTCATACATAGTTGAGGTGATCCAGGATGGGTTAATGGTCGAGGTTGAGAGTCATATATGGAAAAGGAGTTTTTATCGGAGTCTATACATTAATATTTTAGAACTCAATCGTGTGGTTTTCCGATGGAATGTCAGTGGATTTGGTGACGAGCCAAACTGGTATACGGGAGTATGGATGTGTAGGTCACAAGTCGTCCAGGAACAAGTCTAGAGGGGGGGGGGGTGAATAGACTTGTTGAAACTCTTGAACTCTTTTTCCGAAGAGTGAGTTTCTTCAGCTGATAATCAAACAAATGACTTGGAGTCGTTTGTTCTTGGATAAGTGCGGAAGTTAGCTGATGACGAATATAAATTTAATCTTAATGAAACACTTAACAATGTATGCAGCAGTTAGAGTATGATGCAGTAAAACAGTAAATAACACAGGCAGTTATAGTGGTCTCAGAGGTGGGGTAATCCTCTACTAATCCACTTTTCTCCAAACCAGTTGGAGATGAATTCACTATAATTTTCAACCAGTGATAAAGATTACAGTGATTCACAACACACTACAACAGCTTCCAACCAGTGGAATTCCGTGCCGTTGTACACACACTTGATGCCTTGCACCTCTTGATCCTCGATCCTCGGATGCCTTCTGATCTGCTACTTCAACCAATGAAGTACCCGTACTCAAGATTTAAAGACAAGAGTGTTTGTCTTCTCCAACTTAAGAGCTTCCTTGAATATGAACTTTTTGGATCTGCTCTTTTCACGATGCTATTTGATTGCTTGAGATTGCTTTGTTTGCTTTGATCGCTAGAGTATATGTTCGCACCGGTAGTTGCTCAGTTTCAAATCTTCAGATATATATAGATCACGATCTCTGAGCTTCTTCCTTGTAGCCGTTGCAAATCTTTGAACAAATCCGTCCGTTGGAGGGAGACTTCATTGTTTAATCTTTTCTGAACGTTGCAAGGCTGGATTCCCATTATTTAATTTTATCTTCCGACCGTTGTGAGGACTTCTGCATGTGAGCGCCGAATCTTTTGAATATAAAAGGATTAAAGTCTTCACGGTGGGTCAGGATGATTTAAATAAATCATATCTCTTGCGGGAATCACTCCAATTTGTCTCTTCACTTTGCATGTGAGCTTTCCGTAATATTTGACTTTTCAAAGCATGCTGACGTGGACTTGGAGTACTAGGCTGTAGTTGAGTAGACTGATGTGCAGCTAACTTCTCTGCAGGTAGGTCGTCTCGGCTGTTCACTGTTTGTGACTTGTCTGATCAGGTGACTTCCCTGAGGTACCTCGGCTGCAGTCTGGTCAAACTTCTCTGCTAAATTTTAGTTGACCAGAGCTACTCTGACTGGAGTCGGATGTACTTCTCTGATGGACTAGACTGCACTAAGTACTTAGCCGATATTCAGCCTAACTATCTTTGGCCTACAGAAGACACTCATTTGGTTCTTCTTTTCATTTTGCCAATTTTATACTTAACGTATTTTGGCCTATGGAAGATACTCATTTGGTTCTTCCTTACATTTTGCCAAATAATAAACATTTGATTTTAAATTAATGACATCATCAAAATCTAACAAGTATTCCTAACAGGATGTAGTTAAGCATTTGCATAATCCCATTTTATTTAATCGTGTGTATTCATAAAGAATTGTCATCGAGAACTTGACGTAAGCAAGCCGATTTAATTTTTCGAAAATTGATTTCATGGTCTTACGAAAATTTATGTTTTGAGTTTTGAAATTCTTGAAGGAACTTTCGAAAATTTGTCTTCTTGACGAGATTATATGATTTCAAACTGGTTTTGAAAATCTGATTGATATACATACGCATTAAGTGCATAGTGCATATCATGGTGAAGTTCTGAGTGAGACCCACAAACTGGAAAACGCATTAATGGAACAATGAAAAGAGATTCGAACTTTAGTATGGTAGTTTGGTTATCCAGGGATGATCGGTTGATTGATCAGATAAGAGAAATATACTGCATGTTGTAGATTCATGCACAAATTATGATTTTGGAAACTTTGGATTTTGTGAAACCGGGACATATGTGTTATGTGATTCCATCGGTATGGTAGTAACGCGATTTTACCAAAGTGATTTTTGAATGATTTCTTTGTAAGTGTGGATTTGGGGTTGGTGACCCCAGGATGGTTGTTTTGGGTAATGATTGGTAGTTTCCACTCCGTTTATGTTTGGGTATGTTCGTCAGTTTATGACTGGTTGTTCGTATGCCGAGGGGTATGTTCAACAGTCCGGTGTGTTTCTTTGAGATCCACTGTATGTGATTTGTGTAACGTTTTGAGAATTTTATTCGTCCGTAATTATGTCTCTCTGGTTTTGTGTTCATCGTGTTGGAGCTTACCGTATGAAGGTATTCGCGATTTTCATTGATCGTTTGTTGGTCGTATTGAAGTTTATCATGTAAATGGTATTCTCGGTTAATGGGTTGGTTGATCATTGTTAATATCGTATGAGCGTTCGAATTTTGTGTCGATGTTTCGGGATTTGTGTCATTGTTGTGGCAGTTGTCTCACAGATGTATCGTGTATTATTCGTTTTATCGGAATTGTGACTTGATTGTGCGATCAGGTAGACAGGATTTGACAAGAATAGATTATTTCATTATATTTCGTTGAGACTTATGGAATTGTGAGTGTAAGTGTATTTAGGCTTTACACTGGAGTCATTTGCTAGTATCACAGGAGATCATCGACTTGGCGCATTTGTAAGTATACTATTTTGGTTATTCGTTAATGATGATGATTGACCATTGTCGTGATGGTTTCAGAATATTTTGGTTGAACGGTTTATTTATTTTTTCTATGACGGATTGCAAGTTTCGAGGACGAAACTTATTTTAAGTGGTGTATTATGTAATATCCGGAATTTCTACTACTATTGTTTAATGTTATTTTATCCGAGTTATGTTGTACAGCGTGGAATATGTACAGTATGGATAAAATAAATGAAGGACTGAGACATCTGTATTGGTATAATTGTCGTACTTGGTCGACAATTATATTTGAGGATATAGTATGTTGTGTATACGTATTCGGTGTGTCGAGACGACAGGCTAAATTTTAGTTGACCAGAGCTACTCTGACTGGAGTCGGCTGTACTTCTCTGATGGACTAGACTGCACTAAGTACTTAGCCGATATTCTGCCTAACTATCTTTGGCCTACAGAAGACACTCATTTGGTTCTTCTTTTCATTTTGCCAATTTTATACTTAACGTATTTTGGCCTATGGAAGATACTCATTTGGTTCTTCCTTACATTTTGCCAAATAAGAAACATTTGATTTTAAATTAATGACATCATCAAAATCTAACAAGTATTCCTAACAAATTCCCCCTATTTTGATGATGGCAAAACTAAGTAAGAAATCAAATGACCAAGTCTGCACTTAAGTGCAAGACAAAACTGAAATCAGTCTAATATTGAGACAACTGGAAAATTGTCATTCAACAGACTGTTCATAAATTTTTCTGACTTATCATTGAAATTATACAAGAATGTTTTAAGTACATAAAATAAAATTACAAGTAAGAAAGTAACTAAAATCATCTGCCTCTTCCTCTGCCTCTTCTAACAGGCTGCTTGGCAGGCTTGAATGGTTTGGCTCCGATAGGTCTTACCTTGACTGGAGCAAGGCCATACTTTCTTTTCACCACAAGTGCTGCGAAATCCTGTTCCTGCTGAGATCTGAATTTGTTCTCAAGGCATACTAGCTTGATTTCCTTCTGAAGTTGTAGCTCATCAAGTTCACCATCCATACGGATTGGTGCTTCTTCAGCTCTGAATAAGGGAATCATAGGAAAGGCTTTTTGCTCTTTTGCGTACTTTTTCAGAACAGCCCAAAGCTTAGGGTGAACTTCTTCCATCCAGTTTATGAAAATCTCCTGTGGGGAGAGTTTGTCATATTGAAGTAGTTCCCAGACATAAAAGTCTCTGATGAACTTCTTCCTAGCAGCTCCCCACATTTCAAGAGCTTCAAATGGGCAGAAATCTTCAACAAACCATAGCTCCAACCCTTCCCATTCAAGAGTAGGTTCAAAGCCGCCTCTGGTCCTTCTGCGCTTCCCTTCAGGCTGGTCAGCCTTGTCTTCTGGATCTACAGGTTCCTTCCTCTTCAGGCTAGAGGGTCCTTCAATCTGAGGGACATCCTGCTTTTTCTTACTTCTGATTTCCCTCTCTTCCCCCTGAATCCTCTCTTCCCCCTTTTTGCCAGCATCAATGAGGGTTGTCAACTGTTGCTCCATGCGGCTCATCCAATCAGACATGCCAAAAATCCCTCAATGAGGGTTGTCAATGGTCTGATTTCGTTGACTGTTGACCACTCTGCAACAGGTTAGTTGACTTCTCCCCTGGTATTCTGTACAACTAAGTTGCTTTGTCTGGCCTTCGTCTTCTCGCCTGCATCAGCTTAGGCTGATTCTGAGGGTCCGTCCTTCCTTCAACTTGCTTCAGAACTAGATTCCCAATCTAGTAATCCAAGGTCTCTGCTAAGCTCTAGGAATCTTTCTTCTGGCAATGGTTTGGTGAAGATGTCAGCTATTTGGTAGTCTGTGCTGACTCTTTCAACTCTAACCCTTTTGTTAAGCACATGATCTCGAATGAAATGGTGCTTAACGTCAATGTGCTTCGTCCTTGAGTGCAAAACCGGTTTGTTGGTTATTGCAATAGCACTATTGTTGTCACACCATATTGGAACTTCGTTGGCAATAATATTGTAGTCCCTTAACTGTTGTCTGATCCATAGAATTTGTGCACAATGACTACTGCAGCTAGGTATTCGACTCTGTAGTGGAGATAGAGTTAGAAACCTGCTTCTTGCTAAACCAGGATATCAGTCTGGTTCCTAGGAATTGACACGTTCCACTAGTGCTCTTCCTGTTGATTTTGCATCCGGCGAAATTCGCATCTGAGTATACTGATAGCTCGAAGTTGTCATCCTTGGGATACCATAGTCCAACATTAATGGTAGACTTTAGGTACTTGATTATTCTCTTGGCTGCATCTAGGTGTGATTGCTTTGGCTTGGACTGGAATCTTGCACAAACTCCAACTGCATATGATATGTCGGCACCTTGCGATTAGGTACAGAAGAGATCCGATGAGTCCTCTGTAGTGGGTTGAGTCCACTGATATTCCTGCCTCGTCTGCATCCAGGTGAGTACTTGTGCTCATTGGAATTCTTGCGGGTTTGGCTGATTCCATTCCATATCTCTTGATGAGATCTCGGGTATATTTTGCTTGGTTGATGAAAATTCCTTTTTCCATCTGCTTAACTTGTAATCTGAGAAAGAAGTTAAGCTTTCCCATCATACTCATCTCAAATTCTCCTTGCATGAGGTTGGAGAATTTCTCGCATAGTTCTGGATTGGTTGATCCGAATATGATGTCATCCACATAAATCTGAACTATTAATATGTGGCCTTCGTGCTCTACTCTAAATAGGGTCTTGTCCACTTTTCCTTTGCAAAATGCATTTTTCTCAAGAAACACAGACAGTGTTTCATACCATGCTCTCGGTGCTTGCTTGAGTCCATACAGAGCCTTCAACAGCTTATAGACTTTGTCTCCTTTGACAAAACCTGGGGGTTGCTCTACATAGACTTCTTCTTCTAGGATTCCATTCAGAAACGCACTTTTCACATCCATCTGGTAAACTTCAAAATCCTTGAATGCAGCATATGCGAGGAATAGTCGATGGATTCTAATCTTGCAACAGTGCATAAGTTTCATCAAAATCTATTCCCTCACCTTTGTGCATACCCTTTTGCTACGAGTCGCTTTATTCCTAACAACGGCTCCGTCTTCATCACTCTTGTTTTTATACACCCATTTGGTGCCAATAACTTTCTTGTGATCAGTGCATGCATTAGTTCCCAAACTTTGTTTCTTTCCATCTGCTCCAATTCCTCTTGCATAACATTAATCCATGAATAATCTTCCAAGGCTTGTTGTAGTCTTGGGTTCAATTTGTGACATGAAACATGAGAACATCGCCATTCCTGTTTGGTAGAGTTGATGTCTTGTCTTGACTCTATCACCAACTTTCCGATGATTTGTTGAATTGGATGATCCTTGAGCCATTTGGGGATCTCGTCCTATTCAGGTTTGTTCCCCTGTTGGATTGCTCGGTGGTTATCGCATCTGCTGGATTAAGTGCCAATGGATCGGCTACCGCCTTGTCATCTGCGGCTTGGTTACAGGCTGAGATGAGTCTTTGTCTGCTCATTGGTCTTCTTCGGCGGCAAGCTGGATCGAGATAGGTTTGGTGATCTGTCGATCTGCGATTGGGTCTTCATCAGTGCGGTTGGGTCATCAGTGATCTGCAGTGAGTCCACCATTCAGTGTCATGTACAATGACTTCTTCAAGGGTTCTTGACTTGAGCTTGTTCTCAATTTGCTCAAGTTGTTTCCTACTCAACGGTAGATTCATCAAAAACAACATGGGGTGTTTCCTCCACAACTAAGGTTCTTTTGTTGAAAACTCTATATGCCTTGCTTCTTTGGGAATATCCCATAAATAGACCATCATCGAGTTTTAGCATCAAAGGCATTTAGTGTGTTTTACCATTGTTGTGGATGAAACACTTGCAACCAAAAACATGAAAGTAAGCAACGGTAGGAGTTCTATTATTCCAAACCTCATAGGGAGTTTTGCCATGTCTCCCTACTATCATACTCTGTGCAGGTGTGGCGGTGTGTTGTGACTTGACCCGAGAACCTTTTAGGTAGTGCCTTACGCAATCATGGACCTTCTTTGCTTCCTTGAGTTACATTCCTTCTTTCGAAACACCATTACTGGGGCGTCACGGCTGCAGAGCTCATCTTGGATCCCATTACGATCATGAAATCAGTTATCGCCTTGTTGAGAAACTCTCCGCCTCTATCTGATCTGATCTTGATTATGGAGAGGGATTTCTCATTCTGGATCCTTCTCAGCAGCTCAGGTAACTTGGTCAAGGTTTCACTTTTCTTGAATAGAAAAATGATCCAAGTGTACCTTGAATAATCATCTACAATCACAAGAGCATGCTTTCTGCCGCTCAAAGTCCTTGGCTTGATGGGACCAAATAGATCCATGTGGAGTAGATCTAAGATCCTTGTTGTGAGCGTTGTAGGCTGCACTGGCTTGAACGACGCCTTGGTCTGCTTTCCCTTCTGACATGCATCACAGAGTGCTTCCTTCTTGAATGCTTCATTTGGAAGTCCTCTGACTAGCTTCTGAGAGCTAATCTTGTTGATGGCTTTGAAGTTCAGGTGACATAGTCTTTTGTGCCACAGCCATCCATTCTCAGCTACAGTCTTGGATAGAAAACAGGAGTTAGGTGTTCCTGTGTTCCAATCAATCATGTATACATCTCTTCTTCGGAAACCTTGTAGCTTTATTTCTCCAGATAAGATGTCTATCACCATACACTTCAAAATGGTGAAGACTACTAGATTCTTCTCGTCGCGAGGCGGCTTATGCTCGGGAGGTTGTACTTGAGCCCTTTGACATAATGAACTTTGGATATTACAATGTTTCCTCGGTGCAACTCTCCAAAGCCTTTTGTCATCCTCTAGAGCTATCTCCAAAGGTTACATCGGGACCTCTTTCCTTGATGTATTTGGTCGGCATCTTCTTGTTCGGTCATATGCCTCGAGCATCCAGTCTACAAACCACTCTTCACCTCCAAAATTTGAGCTTGAGGAGATGTGGTTGTAGTCCTTCCACCTATTACGCAATTAAACAAGCAGAGATTTAGGTACCCAAATTTGTGTGGGTCCTTTGGGGTTAGTGGGTTTCTGGAGAATTGATTTCTCCTTGGATTATAGGAATTATTATTATAACCCTTAAAAGGTGCCCGTGGTCGAGGTCTAAATCTCTGGTTGGATTGTATAGGATATTCCTCAAAATAGTGTGGGCGATTCTAAATCTAGTGAGACCATTTATCAAACCTTTGTGGTCTCCACACTTGTTCATTTTGGTAATTTGGATAACCTTGAGGTTTCCATCCGCCTCCCATTATTAAATCTATTTTTGGGGAGTTGTTGGTAATAGTGGGCATGTTATGCAGTCTTTGCTTTTGCACAGGCCGCTTTGCCTAGTCGCTGTCTAGGTGGTCATGCAGTGTAACATTTGCGACCTGAGACGTTTGACTTTGTTGCTGTTTTTGAAAGTCGGTTTATACAGTGCTCAGTGATCGAGACCATTGTTTCTCCCTTGATAAACTTGGTTTGAACTAGAGGGAGTGTGAGAATCATATCCAAGGCCCGATTTGGTATATAATGACCTTTTATAAGTACACAATTCGCCTGAGTTGAAGACGCCTTCGGGGAGGTTATTTCTGCGCTGAGTTTTATTTAAGCGTGCCCGGCTTAGTAAACTCGGCTTTGGCATGAGCAAGTGCGGTGACTTTTCTTTAAGTAAAATATTTAGCCGGTCTATCTCAATTGTATTGACACTTGCACGGTTTTAAAATCACTGTAGTTGTCTCAACCTTATTTAAATCTAGGTGAGTTTTGAAATCATTTTTCTATTCTCATCTTGCATTTGAGTCTTCTCTCGATACTGACTTGGTGTGCAGATTTAAGTGTTTCAAAATCTTTGAATAATTGATTTACCGATTCATGTAAATCCATATCTTGTGACATGGCTGAGCTATTATTTGAACCGGTAGGTTTAGAGGTTACCTCTTCATCAGCCAAGTTTGCCATCAGGCAATCATACTCCTCGTCTTCATCAGAAAAGAAACCGCCGCTTGATTCGACATGCTCCTGGTCTTCTCCGATGAGAGCTTTTCTTCTGTCTTCCTTTCTGCCCACCTCCTTCTTGGTTTCGTCCTTCTTGAGCTCGGGACAATCCATCTGGATGTGTCCTATTTTGTGACAGTTGTAACATTCAACTTTCCAGTTTCCAGCCTTCTGGTTCCTTCTTGGATTCTCCTTGTAGTTTTTCTTATACTTGGAGTAGTTCTTTCTGAAATTGCTGAACCTTTGCATTATGAAAGCCATTTCTTCCTCAAAATCTAGTGGATTTGGAGGTTTCACATCGAATAAGCTCTTAGCGAGGACTCAGTGCAAATGCGATTCCCTTCTCTGCGAGCTCGATTGAGGATGAGCTTGGAAGCTCGAACTCATAAGCCTTTAGATCGAGAAACGACTCCCGAATCTTTATCTTATTCAGGTCTTTGGATTCTCTCATAGCTACAGCCTTCATGCTCCATTCGGGATTGAGTGATCTGAGGACCTTTAGTGCCATTTCCCTGTTGCCATAAGTTTTGCCCAGGGAGTTGATTTCATTAATAATTTGATGAACCTTGTGTCCACTTGGTCTATTGATTCACCATTCTTCATTTTAAAGTTGTCAAACTTTTGGATAGCTATTGACAACTTGTTTTCCTTGATCAGCTCCGTTCCTTCACACATTAGAGCTAATGTGTCCCAAATCTCTTTGGCATTCTTACAATTTTTGATCTTGACCATTGTGGATTTGTCAAGAGTTTGGTATAGCACATCTCTGGCCCTGTTGTCAAGATTGGCCAGCTTTCTCTCTTCGGGGGTCAGCTCCGTTCTCTTCTTGGGAATCTTTTCGGGCCTCCCAGCTGCGATTTCCTCGGGTGTGTTGTCCTTCTCAAAAATGAATGGACCGTCTTCAATGATGCACCACATGTCGTCATGGATTGAAGATAAATGTGCCTGCATTCTTATCTTCCAGAGATCATACTCGTCAACTGAAAAGACAGGGAGTCTAGAGTGCATGTGTTCCATTATAACGTGAGAGATAAGATATATATCTAGTATAGATCTGGTTCGTGAGAAAAAATGAACCAACCTCTCCGATACCACTTGTAGGTCACAAGTCGTCCAGGAACAAGTCTAGAGGGGGGGTGAATAGACTTGTTGAAACTCTTGAACTCTTTTTCCGAAGAGTGAGTTTCTTCAGCTGATAATCAAACAAATGACTTGGAGTCGTTTGTTCTTGGATAAGTGCGGAAGTCGGTGATGACGAATATAAATTAATCTTAATGAAACACTTAACAATGTATGCGGCGATTTAGAGTATGATGCGATAAAGAAATAAATAACACAGGCGATTATAGTGGTCTCGGAGGTGGGGTAATCCTCTACTAATCCACTTTTCTCCAAACCGATTGGAGATGAATTCACTATAATTTTCAACCGGTGATAAAGATTACAGTGATTCACAACACACTACAATGACTTCCAACCGGTGGAATTCCGTGCCGTTGTACACACACTTGCCTTGCACCTCTTGATCCTCGATCCTCGGATGCCTTCTGATCTGCTACTTCAACCAATGAAGTACCCGTACTCAAGATTTAAAGACAAGAGTGTTTGTCTTCCAACTTAAGAGCTTCCTTGAATATGAACTTTTTGGATCTGCTCTTTTTCTCGATGCTATTTGATTGCTTGAGATTGCTTTGTTTGCTTTGATCGCTAGAGTATATGTTCGCACCGGTAGTTGCTCAGTTTCAAATCTTCAGATATATATAGATCACGATCTCTGAGCTTCTTCCTTGTAGCCGTTGCAAATCTTTGAACAAATCCGTCCGTTGGAGGGAGACTTCATTGCTTAATCTTTCTGAACGTTGCAAGGCTGGATTCCCATTATTTAATTTTATCTTCCGACCGTTGTGAGGACTTCTGCATGTGAGCGCCAAATCTTTTGAATATAAAAGGATTAAAGTCTTCACGGTGGGTCAGGATGATTTAAATAAATCATATCTCTTGCGGGAATCACTCCAATTTGTCTCTTCACTTTGCATGTGAGCTTTCCGTAATATTTGACTTTTCAAAGCATGCTGACGTGGACTTGGAGTACTAGGCTGTAGTTGAGTAGACTGATGTGCAGCTAACTTCTCTGCAGGTAGGTCGTCTCTACTGCTCACCGTTTGTGACTTGTCCGATCAGGTGACTTCCCGAGGTACCTCATTTGATCTGGTCAAACTTCTGCTAAATTTTAGTTGACTGAGCTACTCTGACTGGAGTCGGATGTACTTCTCTGATGGACTAGACTGCACTAAGTACTTAGCCGATATTCAGCCTAACTATCTTTGGCCTACAGAAGACACTCATTTGGTTCTTCTTTTCATTTTGCCAATTTTATACTTAACGTATTTTGGCCTATGGAAGATACTCATTTGGTTCTTCCTTACATTTTGCCAAATAATAAACATTTGATTTTAAATTAATGACATCATCAAAATCTAACAAGTATTCCTAACAGGATGTAGTTAAGCATTTGCATAATCCCATTTTATTTAATCGTGTGTATTCATAAAGAATTGTCATCGAGAACTTGACGTAAGCAAGCCGATTTAATTTTTCGAAAATTGATTTCATGGTCTTACGAAAATTTATGTTTTGAGTTTTGAAATTCTTGAAGGAACTTTCGAAAATTTGTCTTCTTGACGAGATTATATGATTTCAAACTGGTTTTGAAAATCTGATTGATATACATACGCATTAAGTGCATAATGCATATCATGGTGAAGTTCTGAGTGAGACCCACAAACTGGAAAACGCATTAATGGAACAATGAAAAGAGATTCGAACTTTAGTATGGTAGTTTGGTTATCCAGGGATGATCGGTTGATTGATCAGATAAGAGAAATATACTGCATGTTGTAGATTCATGCACAAATTATGATTTTGGAAACTTTGGATTTTGTGAAACCGGGACATATGTGTTATGTGATTCCATCGGTATGGTAGTAACGCGATTTTACCAAAGTGATTTTTGAATGATTTCTTTGTAAGTGTGGATTTGGGGTTGGTGACCCCAGGATGGTTGTTTTGGGTAATGATTGGTAGTTTCCACTCCGTTTATGTTTGGGTATGTTCGTCAGTTTATGACTGGTTGTTCGTATGCCGAGGGGTATGTTCAACAGTCCGGTGTGTTTCTTTGAGATCCACTGTATGTGATTTGTGTAACGTTTTGAGAATTTTATTCGTCCGTAATTATGTCTCTCTGGTTTTGTGTTCATCGTGTTGGAGCTTACCGTATGAAGGTATTCGCGATTTTCATTGATCGTTTGTTGGTCGTATTGAAGTTTATCATGTAAATGGTATTCTCGGTTAATGGGTTGGTTGATCATTGTTAATATCGTATGAGCGTTCGAATTTTGTGTCGATGTTTCGGGATTTGTGTCATTGTTGTGGCAGTTGTCTCACAGATGTATCGTGTATTATTCGTTTTATCGGAATTGTGACTTGATTGTGCGATCAGGTAGACAGGATTTGACAAGAATAGATTATTTCATTATATTTCGTTGAGACTTATGGAATTGTGAGTGTAAGTGTATTTAGGCTTTACACTGGAGTCATTTGCTAGTATCACAGGAGATCATCGACTTGGCGCATTTGTAAGTATACTATTTTGGTTATTCGTTAATGATGATGATTGACCATTGTCGTGATGGTTTCAGAATATTTTGGTTGAACGGTTTATTTATTTTTTCTATGACGGATTGCAAGTTTCGAGGACGAAACTTATTTTAAGTGGTGTATTATGTAATATCCGGAATTTCTACTACTATTGTTTAATGTTATTTTATCCGAGTTATGTTGTACAGCGTGGAATATGTACAGTATGGATAAAATAAATGAAGGACTGAGACATCTGTATTGGTATAATTGTCGTACTTGGTCGACAATTATATTTGAGGATATAGTATGTTGTGTATACGTATTCGGTGTGTCGAGACGACAGGCAGGAACGGTTGTAAATGGCTAAGTACAGAGTCCTTAACGTACATTAAGTTTATGAGATAACGTACGCTAAGATGCTAAGTGTTACATACGCTATGTATAACGCATTACGTATGTAACTAGAGGAATCAGACAGAGGAATCAATACATTCCATGTGGAGCCCAGCTATCGGCTGGCGTGCCAAAAGATAAGTCAACTAGGTATTACGTACGCTATGCAGAGCATATAACGTACGTAATACGAGCATATACTGTAGCAAGTTAACATACGTATTACATACGATATGGAACAAGTGTTATGTAATACCAGGTTGTAATTCATTCATTATCATTCAGTAATTGTCACTCAGTAATTTTTCACTCATTAATAATCATTTATCATTCACGTTTATTCATTTATATTCATCCTTGGCGTACTTGGAGCCGTGTATCGGTTACCGATCGTCATTCAACTCCGTTTGAGAATCGAGATGAGAGTAGTATCATAATCATTATGATTGGTAGTCTTGTGTTGGAAGTATCACCTATTGCATGTTATTGGACTTAATTACATTCATATAAGTATTGTATGTCGGATCATTCATCATTTGTAACGAGAAGACGAAGTTGTCGGATTTTGTCATTTCCAGCAGTGAGTTACGGCCGTAACTGATCATGCATTACAGCCGTAACATGCATTCGTGGAATTGGTGTCTTTCTGGACGAAGACGTCGTACGGCCGTAAGTCATACTAGTTATGGCCGTAAGCAGGAAGGTACGGCCGTATTATTTAGAGACTATGGCCGTAGCATGCATTCATTTGTGTAAGAAGGTGTTGTCAACGAAGACAACTTACGGCCGTTAGTTCGGCAGGATACGGCCGTAAGTGTTGTTGTTACGGCTGTAAGGTAGTTCTGGTACGGCCGTAACTCAGAGAGTTCAGGCATTATTGTGTTTTCAACGAAGTGTTGTTACGGCCGTATGTAATGGATATTACGGCCGTAAGGCCGTTGACTTGAGAAGTTACGGCCGTAAGGTGGCAGAGTTACGGCCGTAACTCTGCCCATTATTTAAGGACATGAACGGGATTTAATCATCAAACACTTGTGTGTTCCGAGAGAGAGATATTGTGGGAGAGGTTTTTCATCATCAAACACTTGTGTGTTCGGGTTTAATCATCTTTATTCGTTTGTGGAGCTTGGGAAGTCGATTAACATGAGTTTCGACGGATCTAAGAGGTTGGATCTTCAAAGGTAATTTTCTCCAAACCTTAGATTTCGATTTTAAGGTGGAATATGATGTTTTGGATGTGATAATCATGATATATGAAGAGATATACATATGATTATCAGTTTGTATGAATATTCATTGGATTATTGAAGGATTATTTCAAGAACACTTTGAAGGTTGATCTTGGATTTGGGGGTTTCGATTAGATGTTGTTGAAATCTCGAATTGTGTATTCATATTGAGTTATTTGATTATGTTGAAGATATTTTGTTGGTTTGAATCACTCCTTGGAGGTTTGGTATCGATATAATTGAGGTTGGTTGTAAACAATTGAAGATTGGTTACAATGTGTTTGTCATATTGCCCTAATGAATTTGGATTTGTCGTATCGACATTTTGAGTTGGTTGTGATCATGTTTGATTCGTATATTAAGCGGATTGTTGGTAATTGTGTTATTCAAGGTTGTTCGAGCGACCGACATTTCTATTTAAGACATTTGTTCGAGGGAGGACCTTCTTCACCGGTATTGTGTAAGTTAATTCTTACTCGGTTAAAAGGATACTCATTCCTTTCGTTGTTGTTCATTCATATTCATAATTCATTCATAGTGTATTAATCATGTTGAGACTTGTAATTATCAAACTAATCATTCAATTCACGAGGAACGACGGTTCCAATCATTTCAGTGAGCTATCATTCATTTCATTATTATTTCATATCGGTGAATCATTCTTGACCCTTGTCGGATTGTTATTCATTAATATTCATCATGGTCGCTTTTGTTTTTGTGACCTACTGGGTTCATAATGCGTGTCCGGGTGGTTATGTGTGGAATTTTTAGTCGGGCACACGATAGTCAGGTGATACGAGTTCACCGACACAGTGGACTGTGCACACGGTAACGTGCCTCCGTGCGACTAATTAGATACAAGTGTGGGTATGTCCGGACACTCGTATTGTGCACTTGCACGTCCGATTACGGGCGTACTATGATGCCCCTCTTCAGCTTGATTTCGTAACTAATATATTTAATGATTGTGCTTGTTCAACTCTTGAGGATTGTTGTTCTGTGTAACTGACCCCGTTGGGGATATTGTTTTTAGGTCATGGCAGGGCAAAAGCACGGGAAGAGAACGTTGATGGAGAGGAGTCCCAGTGATAATAGTAGGGGGGCCCAGTCCTTTTCAGTCATTCATGTTTCTTAATTTTTATTTCCGCTGCAAATTTCCATTTGGATATTCATTTTATTCAGTGTTGTATATTTTATCTTCATATAAAATATATAGGTATTCTGTATTTCCTGGGTGTATTGTACTTAAAAATCCTCATCGGAGTAATTGATGATATAATGTGGTTCGGTACTTAATTTTCATTCGCCTGGTGGGTCCCAGTTGAGGGTCCACGGCACTGCAATATCCGCCTAATTTGGGGTGTTACAGAGTTGGTATCGGAGCGTGGTTTTGAATACTAGCTTCTGAGTCATGTATCATTTGAAATCATCGTTCCGCAGACTAGTATCATTGGACCTTCGCGTCACGTGTGACCTGTGCAAGCGCCAAGCCCCTCAGACCAAGAAACAGTAAGATTTCTGACGCCATGGTATAATTTCTGGCAGTAAGAATTATTCATTCATCATTCATCAGTCAACAATCCTCATTCATCATTTTCTTGTAGATATTGCCGATTCATGTTAATTCATTAATCACTCAGTCAATCTCATTATTTAGTTGTCGATCTTGTGGATCGTATCATTAATCTTGTTAACTTGTTCAAGATAATCATTTAAAAAATTTCATCAGATAATCATGTCACCTCTGTTGATCCTTCATGTAATCATTGTGTTAGAGTGTGTATGCTCATTATTATCATTTCATAACGTAATCATAATGCGATATTCATGTGAGATCTATAATTATAATGTGACTTTCCCACTTCAGTATGGATAGAGCTGTCAGAGGACGCAGGGGAAGAGGCCGCGGTGCGGGCCGAAACCCGGGAGCTCGAGTGAATACCAGTGCAAAAGCGAGGAATAATGTTGATTCAACTAGCAGTGACGCTGCCACTCATTCACCTAGAAATAATCATTCACCGTAGGGAATCCGTACCCGAGTCACAGCTCAATCAGAAGGTGTTCGGGTTGATCCACTCACCTTTATGCAGGGCATGATAGCCCAAATGACTCAGATGGCACGTCTGATGGAGACAATGCAGAACTCAACTGCTCAGAATCAACAGGCTCCTCATCCGCCATCTCAGAGACAAGAAAGGGGTGTGAGCAGTATTATTGGCGACATCTCTCGCCAAATACCACCTACTTTTGAGGGCTCATCTGAGCCAGCGGATTCTGTTCACTGGCTTGAACACTTTGAGAAACTAATTGCTATGGTGGAGTGTCCCGAAGGGCACAAAGTTTCAGTCGCGGTTTACTATCTAGGTAAGAGCGCTCACTCATGATGTCTATCTTTGAAGCCCACCGATGGATCTTGCACGTGGGACCAGTTCAAGACCCTCATGATGAAAATATATTATCTGGCCCCACTCCGGGAGGCCAAGTTATCAGAATTACTCATTCCCGACCCCTCAGCAGAAGATGATGTTCTCGCCATCGCCAAGGAATTTCAGGAGCTACATCCTTTCGCCTCATTTATTATCCACTCTGAGGCGGATAAGATCAAGTATTTCAGTAAGAGGTTGAAACCTCATATGCGGATGTAGCTGCTTAACCATCATTGCACCACTCTGGCCGAATTCATCGAGAAAGCTCTTACTTATGAGCATACTGCTAAGGAAATTGCTAAGCAGCAACCATCATCTGCTAGCAAGAAATCAAAGAATCGTAATCAGTCTGAAGGCGGTTAGGCAAACTACAAGAAGCCTCGTGTGGGCCCTACTTTTTCCGAGCGACCTCCTATGGTGCCTAAACCTACAGAATCTCAGTCCCGAGTGGCCAGTTCGGCCATCACCTACTACAACTGTGGAGAACAGGGTCATTTCTGCACTAAGTGTCCGAAGCCGACCCTCACGTGTAATAACTGTGGGATTGCTGGGCATAAGGCCCGTTTCTGCTGAAGAGACTCCAAACCTCTAGCGACATCACAGGCCCCGAAGCAGTGAGCAGTTCAGAATCAGACCATTCAGTCCGCGTCGTCTAAAACGACAAGAGCAAACAAAGGCGGAGCCCATAGCTATCAGACAGGAGCATCCGGTTCCGGGGCTGGCAAGCCCCGAATTTATGAGATGAAGAGAGCCGACGATCCGGAGGCCCGAATGATCTCAGGTACACGCAAAATTTTATCTCAACATGTGCGTAACGTTTTTGATACTGGTGCATCGCATTCATTCATTTCCGATTCATGCTTGAGTAGACTTCATCTGGATAGTGCTACTAGTTGTGAACCTTATGTCATTGGACTACCTGACGGTAGAAGAATTATCGGAGATCGTGAGATTAAGAATTGTCCGATTCAGCTTAATGACCGAGTTTGGTTGGCAGACTTGATCATGGTATATTTACCTAGAGATGATGTTATTTTGGGTATTGATTGGATGGATCGTCACGATGCCATCCTTAGTGTCCGTAAGCGTATGGTCACTATCATTTCAGATGGAGTCGAGTGTGTATTTCAGGGGGGTAACCCCAGCAGTTCCGGAAAAGTTATTAATATGATGAAGGCAATGAAGTTACTCATTCAGGGGTGTGTAGGTTATTGGTGCTATATGACCAAGACCGAGAAATCATCAGTGATGTTGGCGGATATTCCTATGGTGAGTGAATATGCCGATGTAATTCCCGATGAGTTACCTGGTTTACCTCTGCAGAGAGATGTGGAATTCACGATAGAGTTGGAGCCTGGTACGTCCGCATTATCGAAGGCACCGTATCAGATGCCCCCGACCGAAATGCAAGAACTGAAGAATCAATTGGAGGATTTGACCGAGAAGGGTTATATCCGACCGAGTGCGTCTCCATGGGGAGCACCAGTGTTATTTGTCAAGAAGAAGGACGGTTCTTTTTCGCTTGTGTATTGATTATCGAGAGTTGAACAGGGTGACGATCAAGAATAAATATCCCCTACCCCGTATTGATGATCTCTTAGATCAACTTCAGGGAGCTTCAGTATTTTCCAAGATCGATTTAAGATCTGGGTATCATCAGTTGCGAATTTGAGAGTCGGATATCGCAAGGACGGTGTTTCGAACACGCTATGACACTACGAGTCTGTAGTAATGCCATTTGGGTTAACTAATGCACGTGCGGTATTCATGGAGACAATTAATCGGGTTTTCATCGACTATTTGGATCAGTTCGTGGTTGTTTCATAGACGACATTTTGATTTATTCTCTTGACCGAGAGTAGCACGAAGTTCACATTCATCAGTTCTCGATGTGTTGAGACGAGAGCAACTCTATGGAAAGTTTTCCAAATGTGAGTTCTGGATGTCCGATGTAACACCTCCAAATCCCATTGGGTTATTACAGTGCCGTGGACCCCACACCAGGAGATCCACTAGGCGAACACGACTAAAATACATCAAATTAACCAACAAGGGAAATCACAGTCCCTACTATGATATCCGACACAACATTCCAATAAGGAATTTTTACGACAACGATGGGCCTACATGGCCAAAATACAAATACAACAACATCCACGAGCATCTGCTCGGGTAATACATAATGACAATGACTGACAAACTGGAGAACACTCCAACTGACTGACCAACATGAACAACTCGAACTAGTATTTCTCGACTACCTCGTCGCCATCGTCATGCCCCTGTATCTCAAATCTCTCCTCTCAAGCACCTAAAACATGAAAAACATGTTCCGCCCCCACGGGGTCAGTCATCCAGATAATGAACATCAAATACATGTATAACATGATATGCATCCAAGGCAGAATGAAACAGTACAATGATAATAATAATACGAGATGCTCACAAACCAAGGTAAGAACCGAGCATTCGTGAAACACTATGCCCACGGCATAGTACTAATACATGTTCAACAGGTTAGAACATAAATGCCCAACCGCGAATCATAATTATAGAACTCCACAGTGAATTACACAAACATGAACCAAACAGAACTGAATTAAATATGAATCACAATGCCCGAAGGCTCTAACAAAATATCAAGACATCACATAGGCCTGAAGGCCACTCAGCCGAAGCTGTCAGATATCACCATCACCTGAAGTCAAAATAGCCCGAAGCTGTATCAATGAGGGCCGAAGCCACGGCACAAAGCCGTATCACAATGAGGGCCGAAGCCACGGCACAAAGCCGTATCACAATGAGACCGTCCAATGACCATGACCTGCTGAACTGTAGGTGTTGGAAAACCAACCGCGAAGGTTCAAGCCTCAAACTTACCCATAATGAGATCACATAGTGACCGTGACCTGCTGAATTGCAGGTGCTGGGAAACCAACCACGAAGGTTCAAGCCCCAGACTTTCCCATAATGAGATCATAAACATGACCGTGACCTACTGAGATGTAAGTATTAGGAAACCAACCGCGAAGGTTCAAGCCCCAAGCTTACCCATAATGAGATCACCCAATGACCGTGGACTGCCGAATTGCAGGTGCTGGGAAACCAACCGCGAAGGTTTAAGCCCCAGACTTACCCATAATGAGTACTAGCTGAGACTAGCCTCCAAAACACAATTAAACACAAACAGCAATGATTCAAAGATTACCGGATTCACAAGAATGATAGTGTGCTGCCTTGAGTCGGCCAACGCGACGACAGTAACTCTCGGATGGGCACCGTTCTTGACTATCCCAAATCAATACCCCGATTGCCTTAGAATGGCCAACCGATAACAATGATACAGCGGATGATTCAATACCTCGATTGCCTTAGAACGGCCAATCAATAACAATGATACAATGAATGACTCAATACCTCAATTGCCTTAGAACGGCCAATCGATAACAATGATACAACGAATGATTGAACACCTCGATTGCCTTAGAGCGGCCAATCAGTAACAATGATACAATAAATGATTGAACACCTCGATTGCCTTAGAATGACCAATCGATAACAATGATACAATGAATGATTGAACACCTCGATTGCCTTACAACGGCCTGTCGATAACAATGATACAATGAATGATTGAACACCTCGATTTCCTTAGAACGGCCAATCGATAACAATGATACAATGAATGATTGAACACCTCGATTACCTTAGAATGGCTAATCGATAACAATGATACAATGAATGACTCAATGCCTTTAATCGGTTACCAACAACGAAGATGAGAAACGAATACGCCAATGTCTTCAATCAGCCAATAATGAACAATAATAAACATTTGGCATAATTGCCGAATAGTATTGTATCAAACGATCCCTTAATATCAATGAACTCATGAAGAGACTAAGTCTTGGAATGATACAACACATTCATATGCATATATGATAACATTAATCTCATTGACTAGTACAAGTATAAAACTTGCCTTAAAACGACGGCGAGTAAGTCCTTCCACGATCAACGTCCTTAATGGAATTATCGGTCGCTCGAACAACCTTGAATAACATAGTTACCAATGATACGCTTAATATACGAAGCAAGCATGATTACAACCAACTCAAAAGTCGATACAACACTACCCAAACTCATTGGGGCATTTAAACAAACACGTTGTAAACAATCTCCCATTGTTTACAACCAATCCCAATTATATCGAAAACCAACCTCCAAATGAGTGATTCAATCCAACAAAACCTCTTAAATACAATCAATTTTCTTAGGAATACACAATTATAGATTACGACAACATCTAATCGGAATCCCCAATTCCAAAATCAACATTCGAAAAGTTCTTGAATAATTCTCCAACAATCCAATAATAATTCATAGAAACTCATAATCATATGTATATCCCTTCACATATCATGATTATATCATCCAAAACATTATACTCCATCTAATAATCGAAATCTAAGATTTTAAAAAAATTACCTTTGAAGATCCAAACCCTTCAATCCATTGAAACTCGAGTTACTCGACCATCCAAGCTCCCCAATCGAAGATAGATGGTTATAAAATGAACACCCAAGTGATTTATGATGAAAAATCCTCTCCCAAGAACCTCTCTCTCGGAACCAAATGAAGAAATGATGAAATGAACACAAAAGTCCTGTCCAAGGCCTTAAATATTGCGCAGAGTTACGGCCGTAACTCTACCACCTTACGACCGTAACTTTCCAAGTCAACGGCTTTATGGCCGTAACACTTCGTCCCCTACGGCCGTAACTTCACTTCGTCGAACAATCCTGCCGACCGAAATCCTCGACTTACGGCCGTAACAAGAACTCTCTTACGGTTGTAAGCATCCTTCGTCGAGACATCCCCGAACCCAGTGCTCGATTGTACGGCCGTAGCCTGCCTCTTCTTACGGCCATACCTTTCTCTTCTTACGGCCGTCTCAAACGAGACTTACGGCCGTAAGACGTCCTCGTCCAAAAACCATAAAACCAACGAATGCATGTTACGCCCATAATATATGATAGGTTACGGCCATAATTCTCAGCTGGAAAAGAAATGCGAAACTCCACCTTCTCGATATGAATGATGAATGATCCAACACACATAACTTGCATGAATATAATTAAGTCCAATAACATGCAACAATGATACTTCCAACACATGGCTACCAATCACAATGATTATGATAATACTCTCGTCTCGATTCTCAAACAGGGATGGATAACGAATGATAACTGATACACAGCTCAAAGATACATCGAACGATGAACACAAATGAACGTACATGAATGATGTATGATTATTAAAGAGTGAAATGGAACAAAAAATTTAGTGAGTGCCAATTACTGAATGATAATAAATGACTTCACAACCAGGTATTACATACTCCCCGCCTTAAAAAGAGTTTCGTCCCCGAAACTAAGGGTACACAACTCGGGATATGAACTATCCCTCAGGATCTAAAAACAACATCTCCAGGAATAATCCTCAATATGGACTATGAGGAATAACAATGAATAAATTCCGACAAAGGTCAAGAATGACTCACCGAGGTGAAATAATAATGCAATGAGTGATGGCTCAAATGAAATGATTGGAACCGTCATTTCTCGTGATTTGAATGATTAGTTTGATAATTTCAAGTCTCAACATGATTGATATATTATGAATGAATTATATGCATAAATGAATAATAATGAATGGAATGATTATCCTCTAACACCAATGATGAATGTCCTTACCTTTGGCTCTGGAAGCCTGATAGGACCCCTTGAATGAAGCACGGACTGGAGTAAAAAAAATCCCTCGAGGCCCTTGAACTCTCTCGAGATCTATCGGCACTAGAACTCCTGCAGTATTTCCGTAGGTGTCCCTGCCTCCCACACAGCAAACAAACAATAGCTTGCATCGAGCACCGGGTGCTGCGAGGTCCTATTGTATCACAGTTAAAACAAACAGCAGTCGAACTCGTCGTCTGAGAAAAAGATGCTTTCCCAGCACGAAGACGACTAGAAAATGACCTCTTGGACGACGTAGCCCGATGCCCCTCTAAACGGACCGACATCCTAGTCTTCCCACCAGAAGAAGATGAAGGGTGCTTCTGAGTAAGTTCCTTGATTAAAAGCTCTGCTCCAAGAGCCTTCTCGATGAACTCACTAAGTGAATTACAAATTGTGATAACAACTGCATCCTCAACTGTGGATTTAGCCTCTTGCTAAAATACTTGATATTATCCGCCTCAGTACGGACAACAGACGAAGCAAACTGAAGAAGTCCCTGAAACTCCTCAACAATGACAATAACACCCTCATCCTCGATGGATTCGGGATTCAAAACCTCTGATAACTTGGCCTCACGAAGTGGAGCCGGATAATACCTCTCTATCATGAGAGTCTTGAATTCGCTCCAAGCACAACCACGATCGGTGGGTCTAACAGAAAGCCACCAAGAATAAACACCCTTACTCAAGTAGTAAGCCGCTACTGCCACCTTACTCTCTTCCAGACACTGAACCATATCGAATATTTTATCGAAATGCTCAAGCCAATGAACAATATCAGCTGGTTCCGACGAACCCTCAAAAGTAGGCGGCCTCTGACGAGAGATATCGCCAACAATCTGACTCAGGGCTTGTTTACTTTTTACTTAATCAACTTAATGCTTAATCAGCTTAATCGATCAACTATATTTTGCTGTTTACTTTCTACTTAATGATCTTAATAATGTCTTTTTCATTAAGCAACTTTTGGGGTGTCCTTACCATTAAGACAGAAATACTTCCCCAATATACCAAAATTACCCTCTTTAATAATAAAAGAATTGAGTATATATAGTATAAATTTAAAATATATATTAATATTATACATTTAAAATTCATAAAATATAAGCTATTTATTGATAAAAAAATTAATATAACTATATATATATATATATATATATTAAAATATAACTTAATATATTTATAAAAATATTGTCTGATTATTTAAATATACCTGAAAATTATAATATAATTTATGAATATAAATATATTATAATATAAATTAAAATATATATTATTTTATATTATATAAATTGATTTTTTTATATTGACTATTAAAAAAATTAATATAACTATATATAATAAAATATAACTTAATATATTAATAAAATTATTGTCTGATTATTTACATATACCTAAATTAATTTATATAATATATTTATGAATATATGTTATAATATAAATTAAAATATATATATTAGTTTATATTATATAAATTGATTTTCTTATATTGACTATTAAAAAAAATAATATAACTATATATTAAAATATCACTTAATATATTTATAAAAATATTGTCTAATTATTTAGATATATCTGAAAATTATAATATAATTTATGAATTTATATTATAATATAAATTAAAATATATATTATGTTATATTATTTAAATTTATTTTTTATATTGACTATTAAAAAATTAATATAACTATATATATTAAAATATAACTTAATGTATTTATAAAAATATTGTCTGATTATTTAAAGATATCTGAAAATTATAATATGATTTATGAATATATATTATAATATAAATTAAAATATATATTATGTTATATTATTTAAATTGATTTATTTATATTGACTATGAAAAAATTAATATAACTATATATATTAAAATATAATTTAATATATTTATAAAATATTGTCTGATTATTTAAATATACCTGAAAATTATAATATAATTTATGAATATATATTATAATATAAATTAAAATAAATATTATGTCATATAATTTAAATTTATTATATAAACTAAAATGCTCAATCCGTCCTTTATCAAAAAGGACTTAATTCATATTGAGGGGTAAAATGGTCACTTCTGTCATTCAGATAGTTCATTCAGAAAAGAAAGAAACAACATGATATTTTTTAAAATCAGACAGGTTAATCCACTCAGACAACTTAATCCATTCAGGTATTAATGAAAAAAAAAGTAAACAGCCCCTCACTCCTACAGTCTGTCCATGAAACGGCACCTGGAATCCCTACTGCGGTGGACCACGAACCATCGAGGTCTGCATGGTCTCTACTATCCGCGTCATCTGAGTCATCTGGGCCATCATGCCCTGCATACATATGAATGGGTCCACCCGAACACCCTCCAGTTGAGCTGCATCTCGGGTACGACTCCCTGATAGTGAATGATTATCTGCCAGTGAATGAGTAGAAACAATACATGTTGAACTAATGTTATCCCTCGCGTTCATGCGGGTATTCACATGAGATCCCGGGTTTCGACATGCACCGCGACCTCTTCCCCTACGTCCTCTGACAGCTCTATCCATACTGAAGCAGGAAAGTCACATGATGATTATAGATCCCGCATGAAGATCGCATTATGATTATGTTACGGAATGATAATAATGAGCATACACGCCCTAACACAATGAACGCATTAATAATGCAATAAAATGATCGTAGACATTATGCCGGAATATGATAAGATCGCGTGAAAGATCAAGTGAGGTGAAATGATTATCTGATGAAATTCCTGAAATGATTATCTTGAACAAGTTAACAAGATTGATAATTCGATCCATAAGATCAACAAATGCGCAATGACATTGGCTGAATGATTAATGAATTAACATGATCGACAAGATCCAAAATGATGATTGAGGATTGTTGACTGATGAATGAGTTGATCCTTATCGCTTGCACAGGTCACACGTGCTCCAAAACAATTAGTAATAAATCAATCGTAACATTAATGTCACATATAGTTTTCAACAAAACATGTATAATCAATAACATAATGAATGTATGAACATAAAGATAATCGAGTCCTTACACAGGTTATACGAAGCTTCGAGGTCTTGCGATACTAGTCTTCGCTGACGACGACTCGATGAATGAATGACTCATGTAGTCGTACAAGTATCACGACTCACAAAACCCGACTGTCCAGATTTTCATACCCTAACAGTCCCACTACTACCGCGTCGGTAGAGCCACATAACTCACATAACAGGGTATCTCACAACCCAACTCTCTGATACCATCTTCTGTAACACCCCCAAATCCCATTGGGTTATTACAGTGCCGTGGACCCCACACCAGGAGCTCCACCAGGTGAACACGACTAAAATACATCAAATTAACCAACAAGGGAAATCACAGTCCCTACTATGATATCCGACATAACATTCCGATAAGGAATTTCAATGACAATGATGGGCATCTGCTCGGGTAATACATAATGACAATGACTGACAAACTGGAGAACACTCCAACTGACTGACCAACATGAACAACTCGGACTAGTATCGCTCGACTGCCTCGTCGCCATCATCATGCCCCTGTGTCTCAACTTTATCCTCGCAAGCACCTAAAACATGAAAAACATGTTCCGCCCCCACGAGGTCAGTCATCCAGATAATGAACATCAAATACATATATTACATGATATGCATCCAAGGCAGAATGAAACAGTACAATGATAATAATAATACGAGATGCTCACAAACCAAGGTAAGAACTGAGCATTCGTGAAACACTATGCCCATGGCATAGTACTAATACCTATTCAACAGGTTAGAACATAAATGCCCAACGACGAATCATAATTATAGAACTCCACAGTGAATTACACACACATGAACCAAACCAGAACTGAATTAAATATGAATCACAATGCCCGAAGGCTCCAACAAAATATCAAGACATCACAAAGGCCTGAAAGGCACTCCGTCGTAGCTGTCAGATATCACCATCACTTGAAGCCAAAATAGCCCGAAGCTGTATCAATGAGGGCCGAAGCCACGGCAAGAATCCGTATCACAATGAGGGCCGAAGACACGGCACGAAGCCGTATCACAATGAGACCGTCCAATGGCTGTGACCTACTGAACTGTAGGTGCTGGGAAACCAACCGCGAAGGTTTTAGCCCCAAACTTACCCATAATGAGATCACCTAGTGACCGTGACCTGCTGAATTAAAGGTGCTGGGAAACCAACCGCGAAGGTTAAAGTCCCAGACTTACCCATAATGAGATCATAAAGATGACCGTGACCTACTGTGCTGTAGGTGTTGGGAAACCAACCGCGAAGGTTCAAGCCCCAAGCTTACCCATAATGAGATCACCCAGTGACCGTGACCTGCTGAATTGCAGGGGCTGGGAAATCAACCGCGAAGGTTCAAGCCCCAGACTTACCCATAATGAGTAATAGCCGAGACTAGCCTCCAAAACACAATTAACCACAAACGGAAATGATTTAAAGATTACCGGATTCACAAGAATGATAGTGTGCTGCCTTGAGTCGGCCAACACAATGACAGTAACTCTCGGATGGGCACCATCCTTCACAGTCCCAAATAAATACCTCGATTACCTTAGAATGGCCAACCGATAACAATGATGCAGCAGATGATTCAATACCTCGATTACCTTAGAACGGCCAATCGATAACAATGATACAATGAATCACTCAATACCTCGATTGACTTAGAATGGCCAATCGATAACAATGATATAACGAATGATTGAACACCTCAATTGCCTTAGAGCGGCCAATCAGTAACAATGATATAATGAATGATTGAACACCTCGATTGCCTTAGAATGGCCAATCGATAATAATGATACAATGAATGATTGAACACCTCGATTTCCTTAGAACGGCCAATCGATAACAATGATACAATGGATGATTGAACACCTCGATTGCCTTAGAACGGCCAATCCATAACAATGATACAATGAATGACTCAATACCTTTAATCGGTTACCGACGACGAAGATGAGAAATGAATACGCCAATGCCTTCAATCGGCCAATAATGAACAATAATAAACATTTGGCATAATTACCGAAGAGTATCGTATCAAACAGTTCCTTAATATCAATGAACTCATGAAGAGACTAAGTCTTGGAATGATACAACATATTCATATGCATATATGATTACATTAATCTCATTGACTAGTACAAGTATAAAACTTGACTTAAAACGACGGTGAGTAAGTCCTTCCACGATCAACGTCTTTAATGAAATTATCGGTCGCTCAAACAAACTTGAATAACACAATTACCAACGATATGCTTAATATACGAAGCAAGCATGATTACAACCAACTCAAAAGTCGATACAACACTACCCAAACTCATTGGGGCATTAAAACAAACACGTTGTAAATAATCTCCCATTGTTTACAACCAATCCCAATTATATCGAAAACCAACCTCCAAATGAGTGATTCAATCCAACAAAACCTCTTAAATACAATCAATATTCTTAGGAATATACAATTAGAGATTACGAAAACATCTAATCGGAATCCCCAATTCCAAAATCAACATTCGAAAAGTTATTGAATAATTCTCCAACAATCCAATGATAATTCATAGAAACTCATAATCATATGTATATCCTTTCACATATCATGATTATAACATCCAAACATTATACTCCATCTAAAAATCAAAATCTAAGATTTTGAAGAAATTACCTTTGAAGATCCAAACCCTTCAATCCGTTGAAACTCGAATTAATCGACCATCCAAGCTCCCCAATCGAAGATAGATGGTTAGAACATGAACACCCAAGTGATTGATGATGAAAAATCCTCTCCCAAGAACCTCCCTCTCGGAACCAAATGAAGAAATGATGAAATGAACACAAAAGTCCCGTCCAAGGCCTTAAATACTGCGCAGAGTTATGTCCATAACTCTGCCACCTTACAGCCGTAACTTTCCAAGTCAACGGCTTTACGGCCGTAACACTTCGGCCCCTACGGCCGTAACTTCACTTCGTCGAACAATCCCGCCGACCTAAATCCTCGACTTACGGCCATAACAAGAACTCCCTTACGGCCGTAAGCATCTTTCGTCGAGACACCCCCGAACCCAATGCTCGATTGTACAGCCGTAACCTGCCTCTTCTTACAGCCGTACCTTCCTCTTCTTACGGCCTTATGAAACGATACTTCCGGCCGTAAGACGTCCTCTTCCAAAAACCATACAACCAACGAATACATGTTACGGTCGTAATACATGATAGGTTACGGCCGTAACTCTCAGCTGGAAAAGAAATGCGAAAACTCCACCTTCTCGATACGAATGATGAATGATCCAACACACATAACTTGCATGAATATAATTAAGTCCAATAACACGCAACAATGATACTTCCAACACAAGGCTACCAATCACAATGATTATGATAATACTCTCGTCTCGATTCTCAAACAGGGTTGGACAACGAATGATAACTGACACACGGCTCAAAGATACTCCGAACGATGAACACAAATGAATGAACATGAATGATGAATGATTATTAAAGAGTGAAATGAAAGAAAGAAATTTACTGAGTGCCAATTACTGAATGATAATAAATGACTTCACAATCGGGTATTACATCTGAGGTGATGTTTCTCGGACATGTGATTTCATCAGACAGAGTGCGTGTCGACCCTCAGAAAATGGAGGCTATCTGAGATTGGCAACCTCTGAAGAATGTTAAGGAAATCCGAAGCTTTCTCGGATTAGCAGACTATTACCGGCGATTTGTGGAAGGATTTTCTAAAATCGCTCAAACTATGGCGAACCTTTTGCGGAAGGATAAGAAATACATGTGGTCTGATGCGTGTCAACAGAGTTTTGAAGAACTCAAGAGCCGTTTAATTTCAGCACCTGTCCTTTCCTTTCCATAAGGGATGGAAGAATTCGTGGTTTAGTGACGCATCCGGACACGGTCTTGGATGTGTATTAATGCATAATGGGAAAGTTATTGCCTATGCTTCACGGCAACTGAGACCTTAAGAGGTCAATTATCCGACCCACGACCTGGAGCTAGCAGCCATGGTTTTCGCGTTGAAGATTTGGCGTCATTATCTTTATAGCGTCACCTGTCAGATTTTCACCGATCATAAGAGTTTGAATTATATATTTACTCAGAAGGAGTTAAATATGCGACAGAGGCGGTGGTTGGAACAACTCAAAGATTATGATATTGAGATACTATACCACCCGGGCAAGGCGGACTTTGTCATCGATACCTTGAGTCGTAAGTCTGTTCAGGAGCAAATGCTTGCTCGTTTGACTGCTCAGAAGGAACTTCAACATGAATTCCTAAGACCCGAGATCGAGGTCTGGTTACAGCGAATGCAAGGGCAACTTTGCATGTTCGATATTTCATTGCCACTTGAGGAGGCGATCAGAGTGAATCAGGGTTCAGGCCCGTTTTTTTTGCGCATCCGAGAGGATGTGGCTCAGGGGAAAGCCCCTGGATTTGTGGTCCACGAGGATGGACTTTTGCGATTTAAGAACCGGTTATGCATACCGGTGGATGACGAGTTGAAAAACTCAATTTTGAGAGAAGCTCATGCTACCCCTTATTCCATTCATCCGGGGTCTAGCAAGATGTATAAAGACTTGAAACAAAATTACTGGTGGAGTAATATGAAGCGAGAAGTCGCAGAATTTGTTTTGAGATGTTTAACCTATCAGCAAGTGAAGATAGAACATCAGCGACCGACTGGTATGCTGAAACCGCCCCCTATTCCAGAGTGGAAATGGGAGGATATTTCAATAGACTTCAGCACGAGTTGGCCGATGAGTCGTCGTGGCATGAATACAATTTGGGTAATTGTGGACCGATTAACTAAGTCAGCTCATTTCCTTGAGATTAAGGATACATGGGGTCCCAAGAGACTTGCCCAGTTGTTCATCAAAGAGATAGTGAGATTGCACGGTACTCCTAAGAGTATCGTTTCTGATCATGACGGGCGACTCGTGTCACATTTTTGGAAATCAGTTCATCGTGCCATGGGAACTCAGCTTAATCTCAGCACAACCTTTCACCCTCAGTCCGTAGGACAATCAGAGCGAACCATTCAGACGTTAGAGGACATGTTGAGAGCATGTGTTCTCGACTGGAAAGATGATTGGGAAGCCCAACTACTGTTGATCGAGTTCACGTACAATAAAAGTTGGCATGCTTCGATTAAGATGGCACCTTACGAGGCCTTATACGGTCGTCGTTGTCGATCTCCCTTATGTTGGGATGACTTATCAGAATCAATCGGCACCGAGCCCTATATGATTATAGCCGCCCGCGAGAAGGTAGCTTTGATCAGGATTTGTTTGTTGACCGCTCAGAGTCGACAAAAATCATATGTCGATAATCGTCGTCGACCATTAGAGTTTGAGACAGGTGACCATGTCTTGGTCAAGGTATCCCCGAGTCAAGGTATTTTCCGTTTTGGGAAGCGGGGAAAGTTGAGTCCGATATTTATTGGACCGTTTGAGATTTTGGATCGAGTAGGCAGTCTGGATTATCGACTGGATTTACCTCCAGCCTTGAGCCGAATTCATAACGTGTTTCATGCCTCTCAGTTGCAGAAGTATGTTGCCGACCCTAGTCACATACTTCAGTTTGATGAATCGAGATCGCGGATGATCATATGTACGAGGAGCGTCCTGTACGAATCTTAGAGCAGCGAATCAAACAGTTGAGGAACAATATGATTCCTTTGGTTAAAATTCAGTGGTCTAGACACGGAGTCGAAGAGGCTACTTGGGAAACTGAGGATAGTATGCAGGAGAGTTATCCCGAATTGTTTGACCCTTAGTTTCAAGGACGAAACTCTTTTTGAGGGGGGAGTATGTAATACCCGGTTGTAATTCATTCATTATCATTTAGTAATCGTCACTCAGTAATTTTTCACTCATTAATAATCATTCATCATTCACGTTCATTCATTTATATTCATCGTTGGCATACTTGGAGCCGTGTATCAGTTACCGATCGTCATTCAACTCCGTTTGAGAATCGAGACGAGAGTAGTATCATAATCATTGTGATTGGTAGTCTTGTGTTGGAAGTATAACCTATTTGATGTTATTGGACTTAATTGCATTCATACAAGTACTGTATGTCGGATCATTCATCATTTGTAACGAGAAGACGAAGTTGTCGGATTTTGTCATTTCCAGCAGTGAGTTACGGCCGTAACTGATCTTGCATTACGACCGTAACATGCATTCGTGGAATTGGTGTATTTATGGATGAAGACGTTGTACGGCCGTAAGTCATACTAGTTACGACCCTAAGCAGGAAGGTACGACCATATGATTTGGAGATTACGGCCGTAACATGCATTCGTTTGTGTAAGAAGGTGTTGTCAATGAAGACAACTTACAGCCGTAAGTATAGCAGGATACGACCATAAGTGTTGTTGTTACGGCCGTAAGGTAGTTCTGGTACGGCCGTAACTCGGACAGTGCGGGCGTTATTGTGGTTTCAATGAAGTGTTGTTACGGTCGTAAGGCCGTTGACTTGAGAAGTTACGGCCGTAAGGGGGTAGAGTTACGGCCGTAACTCTGCGCATTATTTAAAGACATGAATGGGATTTTTATGCTCATTTCATCACTTCTTCATTTTGGTTCCGAGAGAGAGATATTGTGGGAGAGATTTTTCATCATCAAACACTTGTGTGTTCGGGTTTAATCATCTTTATTCATTTGTAGAGCATGGGAAGTCTATTAACATGAGTTTCGATGGATCGAAGAGGTTGGATCTTCAAAGGTAATTTTATCCAAACCTTAGATTTCGATTTTAAGGTGGAATATGCTGTTTTGGATGTAATAATCGTGATATATGAAGAGATATACATATTGACCGCGCTGGCGTGACGCGTCAAAATTAGTTATTTTTATTTTTCCTCGGCTTACTTCTACTAAGTAGTATCGGCAAGTAAAGGTCGATCCCACGGAGAACGGAAAATCAATTATGCTATTTAAGGATTAAGTACTTTGTGCAAATAAAATAAAACGAAGGGGGGTTTGTTTCTGATCTTAACTAAAATAATTTGTGTAAAATAAATTAAAATAAAATAAACAAAGGAAATAAAAAGTTGAAAATATCAATTAAGGAATAATCTAGTCCTTAGCTCCGTTATCCACCATTTAGAATTAATTCAAATTTCAATGAAGCGCTTATCTCTTCTCTAATCTCATGAACTCCTATTCCGAAGCCAACAACAAGCTATGTTGACCTAATTATTTCTTAAGTTTATTCAATTAAAACAAGCTCTTTAATCGAACCTATCCATGCGGCGGATTCAAAACAAGCTCTTCAAATCTCGCTCGCTAGGTGCATTAAAAACGAAAATAATGGAATAGGCAAGATATTAAGTTCATAAGCTCGACTTAAGGGATCCCGATTTTGTGTTAGTCAATTGGAAAAAATTTAATTGTTTGCTACTTGTGAAATTAAAATTGCATCAATTACGGATTACAACTTAATTTCTAGCATGAGACATAAAACTCCTAATCTAGTTGGCCAAACCAAATCAAGAAATTATATGGCATAGTAGTGAATTCAATAACACAAAAGTAATTCAAGAGAATTGGAGTTGAGAATACGCTACGGGATTAAAACATGAATAATTCAAATACGGTTTCAAACTTCACTAAGAACTAGAATAGAAAATTAGTCGAACATGTTGGCTTTAGAAAACAGCAAATTAATAATAGATATGAGAAGAAAGAAATTCAAATGGTGTAGTCTCCTTCTTCGCACGTCGGAAACGACTCGGTTGCTCCAGCGAGAATTCGGTTCGGTCGCTCCTTTTCTTCCTTCTGTTCCAGCCGTAAAAATTGATGATCCAAGATGATAATAATTTCAGCCCTCCTCTCCTTTTATAATAATTCTTTATCTCTTAGTTTCCTTCTTTAATTGGATCTCCTTCCTTCTTATCCTTCTTGAGTTTTAATTTACTTGGAGTCTTTCTTCCCAATTCTATTCCAATTCCTTTTCTCAGCCTAGGGACTGATTTATTGTGGGACTGATTGGGGTGGTTTGGAGTCGTTTCTTGGGGCCCAAGTAAGATTATTTCTGGAACAGGACTGACACTGGGTCACCGAAATGACACTGGGCCACCCAGTGTCGCATGACATTTTCTTCATTTAAGCCCAAATCACCTTGGCTTGGTCCGTTTTGATGATCCAAATTATTCCTTAAGCTCAAAAACTCCATCAAACACCTATATTAAACAACAAATTGCCAAGTGAAGTATATTGCATCCAAAATATATATATGGAAAATAACCATGTGTGCCAACATAAAATTCATTAAAACCTTATAATTAACAATGATTTTAGCACACTATTTTCGTCCTATCAAATCTTCCCAAACTTAAACCAATGCTTGTCCTCAAGCATAATTCGAGTGAAAGAAATTCAAGAAGCATGTATTGAAAAATCCAAGATGATAGCCATATTCAAGGAGAACAAATAATCATGAACAAGTATGAAGAAAATTAAAGTACCTCAACCAATCTCAATATCTTCAATGGCATCAAGTGAGAGAAAATTCGATGGCCTCACCAGTGTAACACCCCGAGATATTCGGAATAATTACAGCGCCGTAAACCCTTTAAGAAAGGATTTACAAGGCTAAATAAAAGAAATGTAAATATAAGACATCAATACCACGGAAATTCAAGTTTACAAAACCGATTCAACTGGTTCAACGAGTAAATAATACAACCATATCGAAAATATATTAAGAATACATTCGTACTCGAGTACTGAAAATGAATCAAGAAGACAATCAAGGGCAACGACAAACATCACTGAACCCTTCGTCGTCACACCGGTACTGTGGCTGTTTCCCCGCTCCTCGGCTACCTGAACATCAAAACAAATGTCCACCCCCGAAGGGGTTAGCAAAACGATGCTAGTACAAGTATCATATTAAACAATTCGAATATGCATCAACAATACATAACAAGATACACCACACGGACTTCCGCTACCGGAATCCGACAATGCGAATCCACAAGATTCCATTAACACAGCAAAGGTATTCCAATGATCCAGCGCCCTCAGCATAGATTCCAAGATGATCCCGTCGGACCAACACGAGGTGGAAATAACCCGTCCAATGATCCAACGCCCTCAGCCTAGATCCCAAGATGATCCCGTCGGACCAACACGAGGTAGACATCCGATCCAGCGCCCTCAGCATAGATCGCACAACAAACACAAACACAACTCATGCATACATATAGGCCAGATCGCCATGTCCATCAACATGAACATACAAACACTAGATAGCGAATATCATGACAATTTAACGAAATAAATCTCATGTTCGACAACATGAATAATCATACGCATGCTCAAAATACCAATATTAACATATTATGATACTTGCCTCGAAGATGGCAAGAACGAAACACTTCAATGATCTCAACATACTCGAAGGCCGCCTCCTTCGATCAACGTAGCAAGCTCGAACCTTAACAAAAGAAATGATATACAAATCATCTCAAGTCGAACGATTGCCTAACAATTCGGTCTACGGCCCAAAAGCTCAAAATATGCAATCTGCCTGAACCACTTAGCGTACGCTACGTACTCTACGTAACGTGCGCTAAGCCTGCCTGTTAGCATACGCTATCGTCTAAGCCTAGCGTACGCTAGCCATGGACTGAAAGTTCTCTCTGATCAGCCGACTGACTCGTACGTTACGTACCAAACGTAGCGTGCGTTAGCTTATCCCCGATAGCGCACATTAACTTACGTATGTTAGCGTGCGCTAACCGTGCATGGCAGATTACTACTGGTAGAAAACTGGATCTAATGGTGATGAACTCATGAATTCTATGGTGATAATACATGTCATCCCCGTGCATACCATGCTCATAAGGTTTGTGAAAGTTCTATATGGATTAAACGACTACGAGATACAAGGATACGTATAATCATTACTACACCATAATTCATCCTAGATCTTCATGAAAATATTCTAAGTTCCGTTCATTCCAAGTCCCAAAACATATGATTCCTTACGTAAGACATACGAACTAGGTAATATCCATATACTGGTCATGATCGGTTTTGAAGACACAAAATATGCTTAGGAGTCCACATACTAAAAAGGTTCAATGGATCATACGATGAATAAGTGCCGAAACGTCGAAAATATCCTTCTAACACATGATGTTCGACTATTAACGAATCTAACTGACTAGATAAACATGATTAAACGTCTTTTAGAACACTACTAATATTGGTGAAGAATCACCTACCTCAAAGTAGTGAAGAACGAGGAGGAAATCGAAGCAATCCAACGTCGAAGGCTTGAACACCAATCCTCAATGATCTACAATCTTCAAGACGAGCTAGGATGCTGATATGAAGTGTTTAGGATGAAGAGAGTAATACTCTAAGTATAATAATTCGTATGTGGGAAAAGAAAGGACTGAAAATACGAAAAGGATGTTGTCCTATTTATAGGAAATGGTTATTAGCGCGCGCTAGTCCATACTCTTAGCGTGCGTTAACGGCTTACTGACTTCAATGTACTCAGTACTTAGCGTGCGCTATTCTCATGACAGTAGCGTGCGCTAAGGCGTTGACTTGGCTTTTCCCGAAATCCGTCCAGGTTCATCCCGACACAATCCGACCAAGATCCCCAGCTTGATCTCACCTACCACACGTCTCAATCATATTGACCACATATAGCGTGCACTAATGTTCCTTTGTAGCGTGCGCTATGGATCCATGTTAGCGTACGCTACACATAGACGATAGCGTGCGCTACATGCGCAGAATCACAATCTTAAATCACATTCATGAAATTATACGCTCAACAACACCGGACTATGAGATACGGAGAATAATACTCAGATTAAAGTACAAAAATTACAATATCACAAGTTCCAAATACATATCAGAAATCTCGGGTATTACATCCTTCCTCCCTAAAAAGAAGTTTCGTCCCGAAACTTAAGATGAAAACAACTCTGGATATCTAGCCTTCATACCGTCCTCTGTTTCCCAAGTGGCCTCTTCGACTCCGTGTCGTGACCATTGTACTTTAACCAAGTGTATTAGTTTATTCCTCAACTGTTTGATCCGAGTCTCAAGTATCTTGATTGGTCTCTCCTCGAAGGTGCCGTCATTAGCTATCTAGATCTCGTCGAAATTAATGATATGACTGGGATCTGGTACATACTTCCGCAATTGGGATACGTGAAACACATTGTGAACGTGACTCAGCGATGGCGGTAAGGCCAACTTGTATGCTAAATCTCCAACTCTCTCGAGGATCTCGAATGGTCCGATATATCTCGGACTTAGCTTACCCTTTTTCCCAAAACGGAAAGTCCCTCGTGTAGGAGATACCTTCAATAGTACATGTTCCCCAACGTCGAACTCTAGAGGACGACGACGTACGTCTGCATAAGACTTTTGTCGACTCTGGGCAGTCAACAATCTTTCTCGAATCAAAGCTATCTTCTCTTGAGTCTGAATTATCAATTCCGGTTCCGTCCCGACCAAATCCGAAGAATCATCCCAACACAGGGGTGATCGGCATCTTCTCCCGTACAAAGCTTCAAATGGTGCCATATTAATAGAAGCATGCCAACTATTATTGTAAGTGAATTCAACCAACGACAAATAAACTTCCCAATCAGTCGACCAATCTAAGGCACAAGCTCTAAGCATGTCTTCTACTATTTGTATAGTCCTTTCGGACTGACCGTCCGTTTGGGGATGATAAGCTGTGCTAAAGTGGAGCTCAGTCCCCAAAGCCCTGTGAACTGCCTTCCAGAAATGTGACACGAAGCGACCATCTCGATCCGAAATAATGGTCTTCGGCGCCCCATGCAATCTGACTATCTCCGCAATAAATACTCGCGCCAATCTCTTGGGTCCCTATGTATCTTTAATTCCTAGGAAATGAGCCGACTTGGTTAGTCGATCAACTATAACCCAAATCATGTTTATTCCCGTTCTAGTCCTTGGCATACTGGTGATGAAATCCATCAAGATATCCTCCCACTTCCACTCAGGGATCGGGAGCGGCTTTAACATTCCGGCAGGTCGCTGATGTTCAATCTTAACCTGCTGACAAGTCAAACACTTCGAAACGTACTCTGCTACGTCCTTCTTCATATTCCCCCACCAAAAGTTTTGTTTTAAATCCTTATACATCTTACTGCTGACCGGGTGAATAGAATAGGGCGCGTTGTGAGCTTCCTTCAGAATAGTCCGTCTCAATTCATCATTATCGGGAACGCAAAGTCGGTTCTGAAATCTCAGAACTCCATCATCTTGTATCACGAATCCTGGGGCCTTTCCTTTCTTTGCTTCGTCACATAACCGAAGGATCAGAGAATCGTTCAACTGCTTAGATTTGATTTCCTCGACTAGTGACGAAGTCAGTTCCATCACATATAGTTGCCCTTGAATTCCTGGTGCCCATACTTCAATCCCTTCGCGGATCAGTTCTCGTTGAATGCTGGTTTGGGACGTAAGTGCTTCCAACACTCGAAGAGAAACATGTTTATGGCTCAATGCATCGGCTACAACGTTTGCTTTCCCCGGATGATAGAGAATCTCCAAGTCGTAATCCTTGATCAATTCCAGCCACCTTCTCTGCCTCATGTTAATTCTTTCTGACTGAAAATGTACTTGAGGCTCTTATGATCTGTAAAGATCTGACAATGAGTGCCGTACAAATAATGTCTCCAAATTTTCAAGGCAAAGACTACAGCTGCTAACTCCAGATCATGAGTCGGGTAATTTACTTCGTACGGTTTCAACTGCCGAGAAGCATAGGCAATTACCTTATCCTTTTGCATCAACACACATCCCAAACCCTGATTTGAAGCGTCGCTGTAAACCATGAATCCATCAGTTCCATCTGGCAATGCTAATATAGGTGCTGTCGTCAGTCTCTTCTTAAGTTCATCAAAACCAGCCTGGCATTTCTCATCCCACGTGAACTTTTGAGTTTTACAGAATGGTGAGTGAGCGGACGAGCAATTTTGGAAAATCCCTCTACAAAGCGGCGATAATATCCAGCAAGTCCTAAGAAACTCCGGACTTCTTTCACGTTATTAGGAGCTTCCCATTCCAAGATTGCTTCGACTTTCTTTGGGTCCACCTGAACTCCGTCAGCTGATATCACATGCCCAAGGAAAGTTACCTCCCTAAGCCAGAACTCGCATTTTGAAAGCTTTGCATACAGCTGTTCCTTCCTCAAAGTGCTCAAAACCACACGCAAATGTTCGGCATGCTCCTTTGCGTCCTTCGAATATATCAAGATGTCATCAATGAAGACGACCACAAATTTATCCAAGTATTCCAAGAATACCCGATTCATCAATTGTATGAATACCGCAGGAGCATTGGTAAGTCCAAATGGCATCACTACAAATTTATAATGCCCGTACCGGGATCTGAAAGCAGATTTCGGTATATCCGATTCCTTAATTCTCAACTGATGGTATCCTGATCGCAAGTCAATCTTCGAGAATACCCTTGCCCCTTGCAGTTGATCAAACAAGTCGTCGATCCGAGGTTTAGGATACTTATTCTTGATCGTCATCTTGTTGAGCTCCCTGTAATCAATACACAGTCGGAGGGATCCGTCTTTGTTCCGGACAAAGAGAACGGGCGCTCCCCAAGGAGAAACGCTAGGTTGAATGTAGCCCTTCCGTAACAATTCCTCCAGTTGCTTCTTGAGTTCATACATCTCGGTTGGCGCCATGCAGTATGGTGCTCTGGAAATAGGAGCTGCTCCAGGCTCTAATTCGATAGTGAACTCCACTTCTCTCTGCGGAGGTAACCCAGGTAGTTCGTCAGGAAATACATCTGAGAACTCATTCACAACTGAAATAGACGAGAGCTCTACTCCTTCCTCTTTCCTCATGGCATAGCACCAGAGTCCATGACATCCCTGCTTCAGTAACTTCACGGCTTTCATTGCTTTGATCAATTTTCTCGAGCTTCCCGGTCTCCATCCTCGGAAAAAGTGTTCAGATCCGTCATCAGCAATGATAGAAATGACTCTCTCTCGGTAATTCAGAATAGCTCCATAACGGTTGAGCCAATCGTCTCCGAGAATTAAATCGTCACTGTAGATGTCAACTACAATAAGATTCGATGGCCAATCTCTCCCTCCTATAGACACTGGAAAATCTCTAGCCTCTAGGGTTCCCACAATTCTCTCTCCACTCGGCAAACCCACAACATATGGTTCACAATCAAATAAGCACGAGATTTTTAAACGATTAACACAGTTCAATGATATGAAAGAATGTGTAGCTCCAGAATCGAATAAGACACTGACTGGTTGCAAAAGGATCTGAATCGTACCTGATGCAACAGCAGTGTTCTGATTGTCAGATTTCCTCATCTCGTACAGGCGCGGAGGTACGGACCCAGCACTGGATGTCTCTCTCTTCCCAATATTTTGCTGCTGAAATCCACTCTGCTGCGTCTCGTTCACACTCATCTCTTTTGGAACTGGCGCTGGAGTGCGAGTAACAACGGATCTAGTAGCAACTCCACAGAAAGCCGCACGGTGCCCTTCTTGCCCACAATCGTAACAAGTCACAGAAGATGAGGGGCAATCCCGTCGAATATGCCCTGCTCGACCACAATTGTAGCATTTCTTTGTCGCGTCAAAGCTGCGATGTAGTCAGAACTTCTTTCCACCTCTAGAAGGATGTGGAGGTTTCTAGCCGAATAAAGGAAGACTGCCCTTGCGGCCCACCACTCTTGTTTTACGAGAAGGCGCGGTCACCTTCTGCTTCTTTGCCTCCACTGATTTCTCCACCGCCGCCTCTTTCAAGTCGTAGGCCAGCGCTTTGTCTTGATACTGTCGCAACGTAGTACACTCGAACCCGGACATGTACTGCTGAATCTCCGGCTTCATTCGCATATCGAAATGAAAAATCTTTTTTGCCTCCGTTCTGACCAAGTGTCGGACACACGTCAGCTGATGATTAAAAGTTTTGATTATGTCTGTTACAGTTGCTTCCGAACTCTGTGGTGAGAAAAACTCTCGGATCTTTGCCTCTCTAACTGGATGAGGACAATAGTGTGCTTCCATCATTAGTTTGAATTCCGTCCAGTCCGCATTATGATCCTCGGGTCGAATAGCTTCCCACCAGTCAAAGGCCTCCCCAGTCAGAAAATACTGGGCAATGGGAACCTTCCGGTCTTTGGGACAGTTCAGACCCGCGAATATCTTGTCTAACTCCTTAAGGCAATGATCCCAAGTAAGTGCCTCAGCAGATCCGTCAAATTTTGGCGGGTGCAATTTGACCACCTCAGCAAGCCATTTGTGTCCCCGGTTATCCTCGTGGTGCTGCTGTCCCATCGCCGTCTGCATGCGGTCGACTACCTGGGAGAACTGGTTTATCTGCGCCACCACCTGTTGAAGCACTCCCGGCATGTTAGGATTTGCGTCGTCATTCACTGATCCTTGCTGCCCTCCAGAATGGGAATCGGTTCGACTAGCTGATAATTCTGGGGTAGTTGCGGAATTCTCCTGTCTCATGTTACCCCGTCTGCGTCCACGACCGCGTCCGCGTCCACGTCCTCCTCTCAACATACTGTAAACACAATTCCTCAATATCCAGGACAAAGTTTTCGAAATAAAGCCCGTCAATACTCACAAAACAGTAATTAAGTAAAACGGTAGTATAAGAGATTAGGAGACTTACAACCACGGTCCACATGACAACTTTGGCTGAACAGTGATGTTACGAACGACCCGTAAATCAAATAACGTAAACAGACCCAACTAAAACCCGACTGCCAAGATATCCATAAATCTTAGCTCCGATACCATATTCTGTAACACCCCGAGATATTCGGAATAATTACTGCGCCGTAAACCCTTTAAGAAAGGATTTACAAGGCGAAATGTAAATATAAGACATCAATACCACGGAAATTCAAGTTTACAAAACCGATTCAACTGGTTCAACGAGTAAATACTACAACCATATCGAAAAGATATTAATAATACATTCGTACTCGAGTACTGAAAATGAATCAAGAAGACAATCAAGGGCAACGACAAACATCACTGAACCCCTTCGTCGTCACACCGGTACTGTGGCTGTTTCCCCGCTCCTCGGCTACCTGAACATCAAAACAAATGTCCACCCCCGAAGGGGTTAGCAAAACGATGCTAGTACAAGTGTCATATTAAAAAATTCGAATATGCATCAACAATACATAACAAGATACACCACACGGACTTCCGCTACCGGAATCCGACAATGCGAATCCACAAGATTCCATTAACACAGCAAGGGTATTCCAATGATCCAGCGCCCTCAGCATAGATCCCAAGATGATCCCGTCGGACCAACACGAGGTGTAAATAACCCGTCCAATGATCCAGCGCCCTCAGCCTAGATCCCAAGATGATCCCGTCGGACCAACACGAGGTGGACATCCGATCCAGTGCCCTCAGCATAGATCGCACAACAAACACAAACACGACTCATGCATACATATAGGCCAGATCGCCATGTCCATCAACATGAACATATAAACACTAGATAGCGAATATCATGACAATTTAACGAAATAAATCTCATGTTCGACAACATGAATAATCATACGCATGCTCAAAATACTAATATTAACATATTATGATACTTGCCTCGAAGATGGCAAGAACGAAACACTTCAATGATCTCAACACACTCGAAGGCCGCCTCCTTCGATCAACGTAGCAAGCTCGAACCTTAACAAAAAAAATGATATACAAACCATCTCAAGTCGAACGATTGCCTAACAATTCGGTCTACGGCCCAAAAGCTCAAAATATGCAATCTGCCTGAACCACTTAGCGTACGCTACGTACTCTATGTAACGTGCGCTAAGCCTGCCTATTAGCGTACACTATCGTCTAAGCCTAGCGTACGCTAGCCATGGACTGACAGTTCTCTCTGATCAGCCGACTGACTCGTACGTTACGTACCAAACGTAGCGTGCGTTAGCTTATCCCCGATAGCACACGTTAACTTACGTATGTTAGCGTGCGCTAACCGTGCATGGCAGATTACTACTGGTAGAAAACTGGATCTAATGGTGATGAACTCATGAATTCTATGGTGATAATACATGTCATCCCCGTGCATACCATGCTCATAAGGTTTGTGAAAGTTCTATACGGATTAAACGACTACGAGATACAAGGTTGCGTATAATCATTACTACACCATAATTCATCCTAAATCTTCATGAAAATATTATAAGTTCCGTTCATTCCAAGTCCCAAAACATATGATTCCTTACGTAAGACATACGAACTAGGTAATATCCATATACTGGTCATGATCGGTTTTGAAGACACAAAATATGCTTAGGAGTCCACATACTAAAAAGGTTCAATGGATCATACGATGAATAAGTGCCGAAACGTCGAAAATATCCTTCTAACACATGATGTTCGACTATTAACGAATCTAACTGACTAGATAAACATGATTAAACGTCCTTTAGAACACTACTAATATTGGTGAAGAATCACCTACCTCAAAGTAGTGAAGAACAAGGAGGAAATCGAAGCAATCCAACGTCGAAGGCTTGAACACCAATCCTCAATGATCTAAAATCTTCAACACGAGCTAGGATGCTGATATGAAGTGTTCAGGATGAAAAGAGTAATACTCTAAGTATAAGAATTCGGATGTGGGAAAAGAAAGGACTGAAAATACAAAAAGGATGTTGTCCTATTTATAGGAAATGGTTATTAGCGCGCGCTAGTCCATACTCTTAGCGTGCGCTAACGGCTTACTGACTTCACTGTACTCAGCACTTAGCGTGCGCTATTCTCATGACAGTAGCGTGCGCTAAGGTGTTGACTTGGCTTTTCCCGAAAGCCGTCCAGGTTCATCCCGACACAATCCGACCAAGATCCCCGGCCTGATCTCACCTACCACACGTCTCAATCATATTGACCATGTATAGCGTGCGCTAATGTTCCTTTGTAGCGTGCGCTATGGATCCATGTTAGCGTACGCTACACATAGACGATACCATGCGCTACATGCGCAGAATCACAATCTTAAATCACATTCATGAAATTATACGCTCAACAACACCGGACTATGAGATACGGAGAATAATACTCAGATTAAAGTACAACAATCACAATATCACAAGTTCCAAATACATATCAGAAATCTCGGGTATTACAACAAGGGGTCATTCTCGCTCAAGTAGATAGAGAAATTATTAAGCAATCACTCACGTCAAAACATGGTGTGTCATTACCATATACTCGCACAAAAATCAAATCTCCTCTATTTAGATGAACTCATGCATATAATCAAAAGGGCTTTTATGGTTGTAACAGGGCTTTAGGTATGAGTAGGATAAAGAGGATAAATAAAGGATTCGTTGGCCGAAACTAATCATGAAGTTAAGTGCATAACAAATCCTACAAAGAATGAATCACCAGCTTTTCCTTGAGCACCCTTTTTGGCACATGTAATCACAAAGCCACGAAAGATCAATTGAGGTCAGCGGCTTTATCAACATTCGAGGGGGGTATTTTATCTTAATTTCAGCACTTTTTTTCTTTTCACTTCACCACCCACTTTTTTTTTTTATAATTTCTCGTCCTTCCCTCGACTTGTTATACACCTAATTCACAACCAAATCTTGACCAAGGGTTCAAATGGATGAATTTTCACCAAAAATTAGATAATGGATAATAAAATGTGGTGGATCAAAGAATAAGGTTTAGGTCCAAATGGGCTTCTAATGGTGATTATGTCGAGGTGGGAAAATATAAGCCAAGTGGGTTATTCCTAATTGCCTTTATCACTTTACTGCATGAGAACACTAACATAGTCTTGACATGTGTAATTGATTAAGTTCTAGCATGAACACAACACGTTCGACCCCAAAAGAAGAAATAGTGAGCATGTATATGTATTATTATTTATATATGTGTTTATTTTGCTCTACGGCTCAAAACTCACGAATAAAAAGGGCTTGTGCCATGAATCCCTCACACTTTTATCCAAATCTAAAATCAAGACTAGTGAACTACCCTAATTAAAATCAAACTAGTCAATCATATCCATCTTCTATGTCAGGCCATACTTAAATCCCCAATACACGAACTTGATTCAATCACACAAATTTAGATAAGGACAATTTTAAATATATTACATCACACTTTCTAAATTCAATTAATCATTCCGACTCCAATTTTCCCAAACTTAAAATTCAGCACACAACTCTAAAGAAAGGAAGGAAGAGAAAAAGAAAAAAGAAAAGATAGTAAAAAGTCTAGAGTAGGAATCAACGGGCGGCGCTTGGGGCTGATGTCGACTGAAAAGAGAGATGGAGAAGTTAGGGGTAGCAGAGTAAAAAGAAGATACCGAGAAAAAGAGAAACCGAGAGAGAGAAAAAGAAAAAGAGAGAAGGAAGGGAATAAAAATAAAAATAAGGGAAGTAATAGAATAGAAAAAATAAAAGGGATAGCATAAAAAAATAGAGAAAGGTAGAAATAAAATACGAAATGCAAGAAATAGATTACCACTTATCTAAAATATAATTAGCAGAAAAAATAAATAATAAAAAGAAAATTGGACTAAAAAAATAAAAGAAGTAAAAAAATTGGGTTGCCTCTCAACAAGCGCCTTTTTTTACGTCGTTGGCTCGACGAAAAACTTCGCTTTTTAGTGAACACAACAAGGAGGTTTTGGTATGGGTCTCAATAGATGTACGACTCATGACTCGTCTTCTTGAACCACACCAAACTTTCTCGGGGTGTTTATTGAAAATTTTTCTCCCTTGAAATGCTCATCGAAGGCTAACTCTGTTTCACTTTTTCCATATAATTTCTCATATATTGGCTGTAATTCTCTTTGAAGCTCCGCAAAATCATTTTCTTTATCCTCCTCCAAGTTTTTAGTAAGCACCACTTCGAGTCTACCCCTGCAATGCAACTCAAACACTTCCTCGGCATTAGGGTCAATCACGCTTAATGCAAAAATAGAGCAATCTTCCTCAGGAAATTTCATAGCATCATAAATATTAACCGTACGATTTGGTCATCAAATTCCATCGTGAGAGATCCCTCACGAACATCTATTTTGGTATTGGCGGTATTTAGAAATGGTCTTCCTAACAAGATAGGTGTTGAATTTGATGACTCGTTCTGCATATCAAGAACATAGAAGTCGGCTGGAAATACGAGCTTATTGACTTGGACAGAACGTCCTCAATTACCCCTTCAGGATACACAAGGCTACAATCCGCCAATTGTATAATTATCCTTGTTTCCCGAAGAGGTCCTATATTTAAGGAGGTGTATATAGAGCATGGCATGACATTTATTGATGCTCCTAAATCTAGTATAGCTCTCAAAACCCATATTTCCAATTTGACAAGGAATAGCAAACATACCTGGATCTTCCCGTTTTGGTGGCAATTTTTTTGGAATACAGCGGATACATTTTCTCCCATTACCACCTTCCCATTCCTCTTCAATCTCCGCTTGTTGGTGCATAAGTCTTTAAGAAATTTTGCGTATTTTGGAATTTGATGAATTACGTCGAGTAAGGGAATGTTGATCTCAACCTTGCGAAATACGTCTAGAATTTTCTTCTCTTTATTCACGACCGCTGCCTTTTTGACCCTAGATGGAAAAGGTAACTCGTTAGCCTCAAAAGGAGTAGTTTTAGAATAATTTACCTTGCTGCCCAGCGGTTCTGCACTGGGTGCTGATTATGCACTGACTGTCCCAGTGTTGATCTGTTCACTGAGTTTTTCCTCCTCGTTTTCAAATTCTTCCACTTTCTCCCCAAGTTGCTTCCCACTCCTTAAGGTTACAGCATTCACGTTCCTTGGGTTCAGCTCAAGTTGTGATGGCAATTTTCCACTATTTTGACTCTCCATGCGGCTCACCGTGGTGGCTAGTTGACTCACTTGATTTTCGAGAATTTTGATACTCGACTTAGTGTCATACTGGAACTGATTCATGCCCTGTTGTAGCTGCATAGTGTTTGCCATAAGGCTCTTCATCATCTCCTCCAAGGATGGTGTCGGATTTTCGGTGGGCTGCTTGTAGAATTGTCCCCTATTTTGCGGAGGTGCCTCTTGTTGGTTTTTCCATCGAAAGTTAGGGTGATCCATCCATCCTGGGTTGTATGTGTTTGAGTACGTATCGTTCTTCCTCCCATAAGAATTTTCAGTTCCAATTGCATTGGCATGTGCCTCGATTTCATCAAGCAAAATCTGACAATTCTCCGTTGTATGCTCTGTGGTTTTGCAATGACGACAGGGTACGACTGGCGTGCTATTACCTACAGCAAGTTTTCTAACAAAAGTAGTTAGCTCATTCAATTTTTCCTCAAGGGACGAGACATGCATCTCCTTCACCATCATGATCGGTGCATCACGGCATCCAAATTGTTGTGAATTAGCCGCCATGTTGGATATGAGAGCCCTTGCGGCCGTGGGAGTTTTTTCCACTAGGGCTCCTCCACTTGCCACATCTATCATGTTTCACTCCATCGGATTAAGTCCTTCGTAAAAATACTGAATAAGGAGTTGCTCGCTAATTTGGTGTTGCGGGCATCGAGATACCAACTGTTTGAATCATTCCCAATATTCATGCAACGTTTCGCCGGTCATTTTCCTTGCACACATATCTCTTTCCTTAGGTTGGCTGCTCGAGAGGCCGGAAAATACTTTTGCAGAAATAAGATCTCAATCTCGTTCCACGTTGTGATAGTGGCTGACGGTAAATAAAATAACCAATCCTTAGCCGAATCTTTTAATGACAATAGGAAGGCTCTAAGTTTGATTTGTTATTCAGTGACACCATTTGGCTTCATGCTTGAACAAACGACATGGAATTCCTTGAGATGTTTGTGCGGATCCTCTCCTGATAGACCATGAAATGCAGGTAACAAGTGAATCAATCCCGACTTTAATTCAAAGGTGTTGTTGTTGTCAATAGCCGGGATTGTGATGCATAGCGGTTGTTGAGGTAGCTCCAGATTGGCTAATTGCTTCAATGTCTTTTCAGCGTTAGTTGCCATGATCTCGCTCTTGTTCTCCGATTCACTGGGTGATGTTTCGAAAGAAAATGGTAAGTGCCCGAGTGCTTCTTTGGTTTCTTTTGCTTTTCGCCTGAAAACGGTACGCGTTTGGTGATTTCTGGAAAGTATTGTAAGTCTTTATCCCCTCGGGACCTTATATTCATGCAAAGCTAAAACAAACAGATTAGTGCACAACTAACAATTATAATGAATATCCAGAACTGACACTGGGTCACCCAGTGTCGAAATTGCAGAAAGTTTTTAACCCAAAATAAGTAAAATTAATTTAACACCGTTCCCCGGCAACGGCGCCAAAATTTTGACCGCGCTATCGTGACGCGTCAAAATTATTTATTTTTATTTTTCCTCGGCTTACTTCTACTATTTAAGGATCTCACGGAGAACGGAAAATCAATTATACTATTTAAGGACTAAGTACTTTGAGCAAATAAAATAAAATAAAATAAAGGGAGGGTTTGTTTCTGGTCTTAACTAAAATAATTTGCGTATAATAAATTAAAATAAAATAAACAATGGAAATAAAAAGTTGAAAATATCAATTAAGGAATAATCTAGTCCTTAGCACCGTTATCCACCGTTTCGAATTAATTCAAGTTTCAATGCAACGCTTATCTCTTCTCTAATCTCATGAACTCCTATTCCGAAGCCAACAACAAGCTCTGTTGACCCAAATTATTTCTTAAGTTTATTCAATTAAAACAAGCTCTTTAATCGAACCTATCTATGCGGTGGAATCAAAACAAGCTCTTCAAATTTCGCTCGCCAGATGCATTAAAAACCAAAATAATGGAATAGGCAAGATATTAAGTTCATAAGCTCAACTTAAGGGATCTCGATTTTGTGTTACTCAATTGGGAAAAATTCAATTGTTTGCTACTTGTGAAATTAAAATTGCAACAATTACGGATTACAACTTAATTTCTAGCATGAGACATAAAACTCCTAATCTAGTTGGCCAAACCAAATCAAGAAATTATATGGCATAGTAGTGAATTCAATAACACAAAAGTAATTCAAGAGAATTTGAGTTAAGAATACGCTACGGGATTAAAACATGAATAATTCAAATATGGTTTCAAACTTCACTAAGAACTAGAATAGAAAATTAGTCGGACATGTTGGCTTTAGAAAACAGCAAATTAATAATAGACATGAGAAGAAAGAGATTCAAACGGTGTAGTCTCCTTCTTCGCACGTTAGAAACGGCTCGGTTGCTCCGGTGAGAATTCGGTTCGGTCGCTCCTTTTCTTCCTTCTGTCCCAGCCGTAAAAATTGATGATGTAAGATGATAATAATTTCGGCCCCCCTCTCCTTTTATAATCATTCTTTATCTCTTAGTTTCCTTCTTTAATTGGATCTCCTTCCTTCTTATCCTTCTTGAGTTTAAATTTCCTTGGAGTCTTTCTTCCCAATTATATTCCAATTCCTTTTCCCAGCCTAGGGAATGATTTATTGCCTTGTGGGACTGATTGGGGCAGTTTGGAGTCGTTTCTTGGGGCCCAAGTAAGATTATTTCCGGAACAGGACTGACACTGGGTCACCGAACTGACACTAGGACACCCAGTGTCGCATGACATTTTCTTCATTTAAGCCCAAATCACCTTGGCTTGGTCCGTTTTGATGATCCAAATTATTCCTTAAGCTCAAAAACTCCATCAAACACCTATATTAAACAACAAATTGCCAAGTGAAGTATATTGCATCCAAAATATAAATATATGGAAAATTATCAACTGTGCCAACATAAAATTCATTAAAACCTTATAATTAACAATGATTTTAGCACACTATTTTCATCCTATCACGTATAATTATGAGTTTGTATGAATATTCATTAGAATATTGATGGATTATTTCAAGAACACTTTGAAGGTTGATTTTGGATTTGGGGTTTTCGATTAGATGTTGTTGAAATCTCGAATTGTGTATTCATATTGAGTTATTTGATTGTGTTGAAGATATTTTGTTGGGTTGAATCACTCCTTGGAGGTTTGGTATCGATATAATTGAGGTTGGTTGTAAACAATTGAAGATTGGTTACAACGTGTTTGTCATAATCCCCCAATAAATTTGGATTTGTCGTATCGACATTTTGAGTTGGTTGTGATCATGCTTGATTCGTATATTAAGCATATTGTTGCTAATTGTGTTATTCAAGATTGTTCGAGCGACCGACATTTCTATTTAGGACGTTTGTTCGAGGGAGGACCTTCTTCACCGGTATTGTGTAAGTTAATTCTTACTTGGTTAAAAGGATACTCATTCCTTTCGTTGTTGTTCATTCATATCCATAATTCATTAATAATGTATTAATTATGTTGAGACTAGTAATTATCAAACTAATCATTCAATTCACAAGGAACGACGGTTCCAATCATTTCAGTGAGCTATCATTCATTTCATTATTATTTCATCTCGGTGAGTCATTCTTGACCCTTGTCGGATTGTTACTCATAAATATTCATCATGGTTGCTTTTGTTCTTGTGACCTTCTGGGTTCATATTGCGTGGACGGGTGGTTATGTGTGGAATTTTTAGTCGGGCACACGATAGTCATGTGATACGGGTTCACTGACACAATGGACTGTGCACATGGTAACGTGCCTCCATGAGACTAATTAGGTACAAGTGCGGGTGTTTCCGGACAATCGTCTTGTGCACTTGCACGTCCCATTATGGGCGCACTATGATGCCCCTCTTCAGCTTGATTTCATAACTAATATATTTAATGATTGTGCTTGTTCAACTCTTGAGGATTGTTGTTCTGTGTAACTGACCAAGTTGGGGATATTGTTATTAGGTCATGGCAAGGCAAAATCACGGAAATAGAACATTGACGGCGAGGAGTCCTAGATATTGTCATTCATGTTTCTTAATTTTTATTTCCATTTGGATATTCATTTTATTCAGTGTTGTATATTTTATCTTCATTTAAAATATACAGGTATTCTGTATTTCCTGTATGTATTGTACTTCAAAATTCTCATCGGAGTAATTGATGATATAATGTGGTTCGGTACTACAATTATATTATTTAATTCATTAATTTTCATTCGCCTGGTGGGTCCCAGTTGAGGGTCCACGACACTGTAATATCCACCTAATTTGGGGTGTTATATGTTACGTACGTTATGCAAGATAGGAATTGAGGCAGTGAGCTCTGGATGACTGTTACGTACGCTATGTTGGACATGTAGCGTACGCTAGGGAGCATTACGTACGTTAATGATGGTTTATACCGTACGTAATGAGCGCTGCAGATTATAAATGGAGGATCGGTTTTTCATTTCTTCGCGAGAACAACACCATTCCTTCCTCCAAACTTCGTCCCTCTGAGTATGTTAGTGAAGATAAACTTCTTCCATCTTGGTTATGAGCTTGGAAACATGGATTTAAGGCTTGGATATGAAGATATCGATGATCCTTGATGTGTTTGATGGTGTTGTTCATGTTCTTGAGGTATGTTGTTGAACTCTACATCTTGATTTTGGATTCTTGGTATTTCTTGGTATTGTTGTATGTATTTGATTCATATGACGATGATTATAGTGGTGTTGATACGATTCTTAATGTTATGAGAGGTTATGTTGAAGGATATGATGATATATGCCTTGGATTATGAGTTGGATGATTATCTACATGTTAAAGGATATCGAATTATATTGTTTTGATGACTATGAACATGGTTTCGAATCACTTAGTGTTCTTGAAGAACCTTTGATAATAGAACATAGCAAGACGATTGTATGTTGAATTATTGGTATTTTAGTTATGAAGATCGAATGTTCGTTAAGTCATGTTGATTGTACTGGTAGAATTCGTATGTTCTTGATGAAATACGAATCATGATTACAATTTGGAATCTGGAAAGATCGTGATTGATCATCGAATATGATTTCCTTTACATTCGTATCCGTAATTGTATTGTGGTTGTGAATTCATAATTGTTTGAGATGGATTGTTCGGACTTGTGTTAATCGAGATATTATGAAATCGTTGGGTTTGTTGATCAGTTATATTGATTGTTAATAACGATTATCGGATTTCGGTTCGTGTTATGAATATGAGTTCGTGATGGTTTGAGCAATACTATTTAGTTTTGTATATGATCGAGAAATTGTTGATCCGTTAAGTTTGATTAATTGGTTATATCGGGAATTAATTATTATCGAATGTGTGTTAATTGATTACTTCAATAGGTTGTGATCATTGATGGTTGGTTATAATCATAGACTAGAATAATATGTTGCAGTCGAGTTCGAGTATGTTCGTGAATTGCATTGGTTAGGACCGAGTAGCTCGTAGACGAAGGCAATGGGATTGGTAGTGGCTTCATCATCGTCGTGTTGGTATTGAGGCAAGTTATTGCTTTCTCAGTCTATAATATTTAATGAATGGTTTCCGTTTCATTCGTTTATTATTTGTATAGCAATAATTATAATCGTGAACACAGGAGATTTGGGATTGTAAGTTGTTTTCAGATTTTGGGAATTTAAATCATAATGTATATGATTTACTTTTGTTATTGGTATACTGGGGTATCGAAGATACATTGTTATAAAGATGAGGATATGAATTATCTACCATCCGTGATATTTTGGACCATCGAATATTGAGGATAATGGTTTTTGATGGTTTAGACATCGGGATTGCTCTCGAAGGACTTGGGGCAAGTACTTTAATCATTTTTGTCATTTTGTGTCGATCATATTGTGATACATTGTGTATTGTTATTGTCATGAATTTGTATATTGTCGTTAATATGCATTTGTGCATTGTTGTCATATGTCCACCATGCGTTGGTCCGACGGGATCATCATGGGATATCTATAGCTGTGTGCTCTGGATCGTTGGACAGGAATTTCCACCATGCGTTGGTCCGACGGGATCATCATGGGATATCTATGCTGTGTGCGCTGGATCGTTGGATTACCATGTGTTGCTGTTGTGTATATGTATATTATGGGTTATCCACCTCGTGTTGGTCTTTTAGGATAATCTTGGGATCTATGCTGTGTGCGCTGGATCATCGTATTTCCATAAGTGTAAATTGTTGTTGTTATCGTGGGCATATTGATGTCGTCATGCGAGTATGCATTTGTAGGTCTTGTGTTAAGACCATGTTCGTATGTTGTATTGACCTGATCTCGGATTAGACTGACATGAATTGTCGGGGCATTGCGTATCTTGAGGTATTAACGTATTTCCTTTGGTATTTGTCTTTTGATGGACAATCGATTATCGTGTTGAGATTTGATGATGTCATCCGATAGATCGAATTGGTCAGAGTTGGTATATTTCCGTATTGCGAGTGTTTTGAGAATCTTGAGTATTATTTGAGGTACCGTATAGATGTCGTGTATGAGTTCACTATTAAATGGAGATTACAAGATGTGGAATATGATAAGGGTTATTTTGATGAGGATTATCATCGAGTTGGTACAGTTATGACGGTAAGATTACAATGGTAGTATTCTCACTTAGTATTTTCATTGGTATGTAATTATTGACGCGATGTGATTGTTATCATTGTTGAGTATTATGGATGACCCCGTCGTGGGCTTTATTTTTAGGTTCTTGGGTTATCGATCTTGTAGCGGTCGTGAAGAGATGAGCTTGCCGGAAGATACTGGCTATGGCATGTGATTATGATTCGAGTATTCTGAGTATGTTGTATTCCGCTGCTAGAGTATTTTTAACAGGTTGTCTTTTCTGCTGCGTGAGTATTTTTAAATGACCTTTCGATATCTGGTAACTTAAGTTACTTCGGGAAATTGTTTTGTAAACTATTTTGTCGGTACGGGTAAGCGATAGCTTAACGTATGTTTTCAAACTGTTGGGTCTTGGCATTTCGGGCCTTGTAGTTTCAAATGAGATTTTATGATGGTTTTGACAAACGGATTTTATAAAGTTTTCGAATGTTTTTAAAAGATTGTACCGTCGTTAACCTCTTGGGTGTTTGTAAATATTTGCGAAAATGTCTTTTAGCCGTGTGGGTTCCGTCTCGGGGCCCATGGCGCTGTAATATTCCTGGATGGCTCTGGGGGTGTTACAATAATGGTGAGTGATATTGTTGCTACAATTTCTGATAAAGAAGCCACCAGTGAAGCGTATGTTTGTTACCAGACTTCAACTCCAACAACAATTCAAGGAAATGAATAATAAGTCACCTGAGGTCAATAAGAGGAAGAAGTCCTCACCGGCACCTGTGTTGTTGTCTGGTGAACAAGATGTAGCTCTAAAGGAGAAAGGATCCACGAAAAGGAGAGTAGAGTTAGAATTTGCTGCAAGTGATGATGAAAATACAGGAGAGAACGATGTTGCTGTTAAGGTATTTTTTAATTTATCTTAATTTCTTTGAGTATGTTGTTGTATGATTGTGGACATTTATTAAAAGTGAGCTTGTAGTAAACTAATGATGCTTGGTTATTTGTAGTTCATTGGCATAATCTCCTTTATTATGTTTTCTTAAAATCTTAATAATATGATGGCCCTAGAACAAAATTACTCATTAGGAAGAAATATGTGGAATCGGTATTTTATGATTATAAAATCAGAAACAAGATACCACTTCAAAATTAATTAAGTAGAAAGCATATACCCCTTGACATGACCCTGATATAAATTTTCTTGGTGCTACATTGTGCTACATTGCTGGCAAACACTACAATTTACAGTAAAATTGTCTAAGTACATTCCAATTGAGTCCTTTAACTGTCAGCTTAGTCACCAAAGACTTAAGACAGCTAAATGTTTGGACAAAATTCTTTCAGCTGTCCACTGCAAATAAAATATTTTTTTACCAGAAACTACTAGGAATATTTCTACAATAGTCTCTCATGCATATTTTGAGGTAATTATATTTGTTACAAGGACTCTGACACCCAAAAGTTAAACAAGGATACATGACAATTTCATGTGTATATTATACTAATAAAATGACTATATGCATAATTAGAGCATATTGATAAAGAATATAGATTCTACCTGTTGCAGTTATGTACTGATTGCTTGTAGGTTCCTCCACCACCGCTGACAGAGTATGAAAAAGAGAAAATACGTAATGTTCAAAAAAATAAAAAAGTTTATGAAAAACTTGGGTTGCCCTCATTGATTTCTTCTCTAAGATATGATCTAGTACAAAATAGTAAAGGCAAAGGCAAACAAGGGAAATGCAAAGATCGTGAGGTAGGTGATGATTATATTCCGAAAAATGAGGGCGAAGATGACAGTGATGATTTATCGGAGGTACATTACCTTTCAATATGTTTCTTGATTATTGTTTTGGTTTTATGACAGTGATGATTTATCGGAGGTACATTACCTTTCAATATGTTTCTTGCTTATTGTTTTGGCTTTATGCACATAAAAACTCTGGAAGTATTTAACCCTAAACTACCAATAATTGCAGATCATCAGAAAGGTTAAGGTAAAAAAAGTTCAACCTGGACCAAGAACTCGTTAGCGAGTCAATACAGCCCCTGAAATTGAGAAGGAACCGAGGAAAGCTAGCACGGTAACCGAGAAGGAAGTTACAAGTTCATATCATCCACCACTTCTAAAGCCAACATGTAGCAAAATGTTTAAACAATCAAAGAATGATGAGGCTGCTGTTGGTTCGGTTGCTGCTTATCTAGCATTGCAGGAATGCCAAAAGAAAAATGAGGCACCTCTAACAATAGAGAATGTTGGTGAACTTAACTTGGAAGAGACTGCAAATGAAGAAGTCGAAGAAGGTAAAACTATTATTTATTGTGTTGAATTGTCAGTTAATTTTGGCAGTATACTGGATTCGTGTTCCTGGTATATAAAGTACGAGCTCCAAGAAAACCAAGAGGGCCAACAAAAATGGTTAGGGTTCATGCAAGGGGCCCTGATGAAAAAATAGTCATCTCGTTGAACAAAAAGGGTCAAGCAATTGCATATGATAGCAAGTAATTTTTGTGGGGTACTCTGAAGGGATAATATATCTCTTACTTACATCAATTGGCATATTGTTCCAGACCAATTGAATAAGAAACTGTGGGAATATGCTCTGGTAAATTCTATTAATAAAAATAGATTAGATCATTTTCCACATTTATGCATTAAATTAATAAATTTAATTATTGAATATTATGTTTACTATGTCTAGGGTAAGTATGTTATTCCCGATGATGGACAAAAATGGGTGTACCAGACATTTAATGAGGCTTGGAGGTTGCACAAGGCTCGTATGAAAGCAGGCCATTATAGTAAATATAGAAGTGATGAGGAAAGGATGGTAAACAGGCCCAACCGCATTCCACTAGAAGATTTTAAAATACTATTGAAGTACTGGGGGGATGAATCAATTCAGGTACATAATAGAAATAAGTACAGAAATATAATTAATGATTTTGTAGTTGGTACAGAATTGGAACTACGTACATGATTTGTTTTTATTCTATAGAAACTCGCAGAGGACAATGCAACACATCGTAAAGGATTAAGTGAGACACATACAATGGGTCTGAAACATCTATCGCTAGTTAGAGAAAAGATGGTATGTGTTTTGGCCCATGAGTTATATTTACGGTAAATAATACGAGTTTATGATTTAGCTAGAAACAAATGAATAAGAATAGAATTTAAAATCTTTGCTAATTGTAGATGCCATGGAATTTTAAATATTTATTAGATTAAATTAACTGAAAATCTTGTGAATATTAAATCGAGTACTAGTACATGACTTTTACGAATTGTCTCTTAATTGTCATCTTCTTTCAAATTCTTGACTATGAAGGTTGTCATAATGTTGTTACCAGATGGGAGTTACAGTTGGTATGATGTTTATCAATTAGGTTGAAAGTATATTTTCTTAGATTATAAGGACTCTTAATTATTTTTAAAATTGTCCCAAATGTTATCTGAACTTGAGTTCAGGCAACTTCCTGTAGTCAGATATGCAACCATGTTGGGCCGCGCAAGCAGTTTATGTACACTACATGGTTCACAAAACCTGATATCAAGCATACTAAGCCAAGAAGTGATGCTTCAACACCAAAGTCATGATGAGAACTTTAGATGTTTATGTGTGGCTGATGTAGTTCATTGGTTAAAATGTTTAGGGATAAATTACAAAAGAAACCTGGAGGTTTGAGTCAATTAAAGGAAAACCCCAAAGGTCTTAGAAAATTACAAAAAAAGTCTTGGGGTTATTTGAAATAATGCAATGTTCTGCATGAAATAATGTAAAGTTTTATTTTCTAAATATAATTTGGGTAGTGTAAAAAAAAAAGCTTCCTGTAGTCAGATTAGAAGTTAGTTAATAAGGAAATTCTCAAGTGAGTTACCTGAGATACAATCTGTTATAGAAGAAAAATTAAAATATTTGATATATTGTGACAAGTGATGTTGTATGTTTTGTAACACCCCCAATCCACTCAGGAAAATTACACGCCGTAGACCCTCTCCTCGAAGATCTACCAGGCTGGTAACAACATTTAACATCTCGACAATGCCTTCAAGGCTAAATGACTCAGTAGACCGATTTGGTCTTTCAATAAAAATATACAACATATACCCACGCAGGGGCCAAAATACAATAAACTCCCGTACAACGGGGAAAAGATACTGCAGCGGAAAAGAAAATACAACTAGACCAATACGACATCAACGGATCCTCGTGTGATTAGTATCGTTCATCTTTCATCATCCTTCGTGCCGACCCTGGGTTATGCTCCAAAACCTGAATGCAAATATAGACATCCACCCCCTGAATACTCGGGGGTTAGCAAAACTCCACTGTTTTGCTAGTACAAAAACAAAGTGCAAATACGAGCCATACAATTCACATTCCACGAATAACAATAACCAGGAATCCTCAAAGATCCAAACGAAACGAAAAGTACTTCTCGAGGCAAGGGTTTGAGAAAACCTTTAAAAATTGAAATACCATAAATCAATGGAAATAATTTATAAGACTGTTTAGAATGCCATCGAGAGTTTTAATAGAAAACCATTTAGGATTATCAAATCCTACTTTTCAAAATCCACAAGACAAAAGGGGTCACCGCCCCAAATCTTTACTTCCCGAAAAATGACATTTACCAACCCGTTTAGATTTTAGCCCCAAATCCATAAAATGACTTTTACAAAACCATTGGGATTTTAGCCCCAAATCTCATCAACTCACAGTACACAAGAACGACCACAAGGTTCGTCTCCCAACATCAAAATCCACAAATAAAGGATTTAATACAAACAACAAAATACTCTAGTGCCATCCTAGCCAAGTAAGCCAAACGAACAATTACCTCTTACACACTTAGTCAATGCATGCAATCAGGAAAACCGTTCAAAAGCGCTCATTTCCGGAAATGCCATAAATAAGTCACATTTGTAAAAATGCACCACAATTAACCGCGGACCCACAGCTTCGTGGATCCCTGCCGAGACCCCGTCGGATCTAACCCACAGTGGTTAAAAGCAAGCTCGCGGTTCCACACCTTCGTGGAGCCCTACCGAGACCCCGTCGGATCTAACCCGTAGTGAGCATACACACACACATTACTCATGCAAAACTAACATGCTAAGAATGTAAGTTCATTAAGAATACTCACTAGAGATGGCCATTAACTCGACACCATTATCAAACTCTTCAAAACACAATAACAAGATTAAATACGGAATACACGATTCCATAACTTTAAACAATAGGAGTATCATCATCAAATCCTTCAACGTTCAAAATAGTTGAATCATAACCAATTCCCAAAACACGCCGTTCACAAAACACACACGCATTTTGAAAGAAAGCCTTCAACGAGGCCGAACCGAAATCTTTTGAAAACTCATTCCAAACAAATAAACAACACACCAAGGCGATCACCAATTATCATATCCTCGAAACAAGAATAGTATGGACAAGGTACTTGCCTCGATACCACGAGCACGGAACCACGAATGGATACGGCTCAACTGGGAAGCTTCGGAATGCCCGATGCTAACGAAAAGGAAGACGACAACGAACGGAACGGAAGAATCAAGCACGACCGCGAGGAACCGACGAAAATGAACCTAACGATTCGAATAACACAATCACAACCACTTATAAACGATTATGGAAATGGAATACACCCGGAAACCCGCCTATGATTCATGTATATTCGTACAAAAATAACAACGAGGGCGGACCACAACCAAACCCTCTCGATTCCGTAAAAATCCGCAAAATATCCATGAATCCATAGGAAAGCTAAAGATACTGACAATATTAATCGTATTCATCATGAATCCACCAACAAAACGGAACGAATCGGAAGAAAAACCCAAAACCCCCAAATTAATCGAAAATAGGGTTCTAGAAATATTACCTTTGAAAATTCGAGTACTAAGATCCGTAGAACACGCGTTAGATTGATTGCCCGGGCTTCACTACCGAAGAAAAATGGTGAAAATCAACCCCCCAATGGATAATGATGAAGAACTCTCCCTCTCTCTCTCACTCTCTCTCGCGCAGGTGAAATGAAGGAGGAAATGGCCGATTTCGTCTAATAAGGACGAAGTTGCACAGTTGACCGCTTTGTGTGCCGCACCAAGTGTGTCTTGCGGCACGTGCCAAAAATTTACTCCTGTGTTTCGCAAGTGCCGCGGCACCCAGACAATGGGTTTTGGTCGCAGGTGTCACACGGGTGTGCCGCGGCACCGGACGAGTGTGCCGCGGCACCGGATGGGTGTGCCGCGGCACACAGTACAGTTCGCTCGACCATCGACTGGAGAAATTTGTGTGCCGCGGCCCACACCCCTTCTGGGTCCCAAAATGATAAAATTATCCGGAAAGAGAATAAAACGATAGGAATCAATATTTGGGAACCAATAACACGAAATGGATCCACGGCAACCCCGAAACGGCGGTTCCGCACAACAATAAAGAGAATACAGTTCAACAGTTGACAAGAAGGACACACTGAAAGGTACACGAAGGTCACTACGATCGAGAAATACACCAAAAAAAGAAAATTACCGAAATTCGAAATTGCGGATATTACATTCTACCCTCCTTAAAAGAAGTTTCGTCCCGAAACTTAAAACAAGTAGGGAGAAGCAATATCCCCGCCAGGAAAACTCAACGAGATACACAAGAAATCCGTAACTTACGCCCATCGGCGAAGCGTTACAAGCAACGCAAAGGAATAAACGGCGTGAAAACACGCTCCAGGACGACCAACACAACGCCACCGGTAGAGACATAATAAAAATCAACAAGTGACAAGTGTCATCAAACAGATAACACAATCAAGTCGATTATCCGAAAAATCACAAAACACAACCAACGGAAATAAATACGATTGACCAACCCAATGGTATATCAATCAAAACATGAACCACACGCTGAACAAATACGGAATTCCACCGCCCAAGGGTTGGAAGATCGAAAACGAGACTAATTTCCCGAACTTAAGGAAATTTCGAAGGAGTCTGAATGTTCAACAATCACGAAACGAGATCAACAAAACCGAACAATCAAACGATCGAACCACAAAGATCGAGACAACAAAAATCGAACGATCATGCTCGGATCACGAAGAATAATAAAATTCAAACAACAACTCCAAGGTTCACATCTCGACTCGAGACAATATATGATCCGGTGAAAACAACAAGATGTGCATTCACATAAGATCCACAGGAAAGGGAATAGCAATTAAAAAGTCACAACGACAAACGAGTTATTCCGAAACAATACCACACTCGTTCGATAAACATAAACAAGGGGCAGGTCAAGCTCAGAAATGTCAACGAACATAAATGAGTCGACAGAGTCGAAAACATAAGAGTTCCAAATCCGATCCACTTCGAATAAAAGAACTAATAGAACCAGATGATGTCACTCCCGAACAAGGTTCACAAGAATCGAACCGAACTCAAAAAAGTCACATCGATAACCAGATCGGCCCACAACAAGATCACAGCTCGTTCGAACGATGAAACCGAAATACAGAACAAGTTTATAAAGTGTCAACGAACATGAGCGAATCGATAGACTGGAGAAAGAGAAAATACAGAAGTCAAAATAGTATGGGCATTACCTCCGACCTCGTCCACGAAATTCACAAAAATGGAAGCAAGGTCAACAAGACATTAAACAACCGACACATAACGGAACCATCACCGATGCACACGGTCATACCAAACCAAGCTCTAACAGCTCGTACATACGCGACAACACAGAAATCGCCATGAGGCGACAACATTCAATACCAACACTCCGCCTCTCACAGGGGGCTAGCACAACCAATGTGTGGAAAGCGTCTCAACGCTCACACCGCCAATTCGATCATACTCGGGAGCAAACATCAAAATGACAACGCGAACATCATACATATATACCCATCCCTCAAACGGGAATGGATAGGTTTTAAAAACGAAAACCTCATTTTGAAAATAATTTAGAAGAACACCGATTGATCTTGAGTATCACCTTTCAAAAAGTACAAACGTGAAACATCGTTATCGAGACTTTGGAGAACCATTTCGCATTTGATAAAAATGAGGACACTTTATCTTAGTGAAAACTTTCAGAATATTCGACCCTCGGGTCTAAATAAAAGTGTTTCTAAAACATTGAAAATATCTCAAAGCATTTTGGTCCTCGAAGTAGAATTTTTTTTTTTTTGGAATATATTGTGGCACCTGGATGTACCACAAGAAAATAACTCATTTGAAAAAAATATGTCTCGAAATTTATTTCTAAGATACTCAAGTTTTCGAAAATAATTCAATGCCAAAAGGGACGATGCCAAAAAGGCTAGAATGCCCAAAAATTTCAGGTAATCACACGGAAAATCCTAGTGCCGTGGTCCCGTCTAACCCTGTGCTAAAAAAACCATTTACAAAAATGCCAAAAAGGCTGATGACGGTAATATTTCAAAAACTCACGAAAGCCATTTACAAAATACTAAATACCGTCATAAGAATTTCGTCAAAGCGGTCAAGGCCATAATGCCAAAAACTCGGTTAAGCGGTTATCGAAATAAAACTCGGTCGGTAAAATACCGAAGGCCATTACAAAAGAACTCACGCAGTGGATAAAAGAAATAAAGTCAAACATGCACAAGACAAAGAACACTACTCCTCATATGAACGAAAAATGGGAGTCAAATAATCACATTCAGAACAAAACTACTGGCCCCATTCGAGGCCTCTAAGGACCCTCACGCCCTGGTTAATGAACAAGTCGAACGCGTATAAGCATAAAGCTTCCACGAGAGAACTTGTAAACGCATAAATCGATTCGAGAATCATCGAACGGACAAAAACAACAATAAAAAGACATCGCAAGCGACGACACTCCTCGTATAAATCAAATATGAGAGTCGATTAAATACATATCGTGAAATCAAAATCCACATAAGGATTCCATCACTTAACAAATAATTATAAAAATAGCTCGTGTCACACGAGGCACAACACAAAGAAGGGAGACTTACTTCCACAGGTCGCATGAAGATGATGATCGCCCCACGATACTAATCACGACCAACAAACTCAAACGACGCGTCGCGACACGACTCAGTCAGATAAAACCCGACGAAACAAGACTCAAACAACACCACTTGACCCGACAGCCTAGGTTTTCCTCAACCTAAGCTCTGATACCATTTATGTAACACCCCCAATCCACTCAGGGATATTACACGCCGTAGACCCTCTCCTCGAAGATCTAACAGGCTGGTAACAACATTTAACATCTCGACAATGCCTTCAAGGCTAAATGACTCAGTAGACCGATTTGGTCTTTCAATAAAAATATACAACATATACCCACGCAGGGGCCAAAAAACAATAAACTCCCGTACAACGGGGAAAAGATACTGCAGCGGAAAAGAAAATACAACTAGACCAATACGACATCAACGGATCCTCGTGTGATTAGTATCGTTCATCTTTCATCATCCTTCGTGCCGACCCTGGGTTATGCTCCAAACCCTGAATGCAAAAATAGACATCCACCCCCTGAATACTCGGGGGTTAGCAAAACTCCACTGTTTTGCTAGTACAAATACAAAGTGCAAATACGAGCCATACAATTCACATTCCACGAATAACAATAACCAGGAATCCTCAAAGATCCAAACGAAACGAAAAGTACTTCTCGAGGCAAGGGTTTGAGAAAACCTTTAAAAATTGAAATACCATAAATCAATGGAAATAATTTATAAGACTGTTTAGAATGCCATCGAGAGTTTTAATAGAAAACCATTTAGGATTATCAAATCCTACTTTTCAAAATCCACAAGACAAAAGGGGTCACCGCCCCAAATCTTTACTTCCCGAAAAATGACATTTACCAACCCGTTGGGATTTTAGCCCCAAATCCATAAAATGACTTTTACAAAACCATTGGGATTTTAGCCCCAAATCTCATCAACTCACAGTACACAAGAACGACCACAAGGTTCGTCTCCCAACATCAAAATCCACAAATAAAGGATTTAAAACAAACAACAAAATACTCTAGTGCCATCCTAGCCAAGTAAGCCAAACGAACACTTACCTCTTACACACTTAGTCAATGCATGCAATCAGGAAAACCTTTCAAAAGCGCTCATTTCCGGAAATGCCATAAATAAGTTACATTTGTAAAAATGCACCACAATTAACCGCGGACCCACAGCTTCGTGGATCCCTGCCGAGACCCCGTCAGATCTAACCCACAGTGGTTAAAAGCAAGCTCGCGGTTCCACACCTTCGTGGAGCCCTACCGAGACCCCGTCGGATCTAACCCGTAGTGAGCATACACACACACACATTACTCATGCAAAACTAACATGCTAAGAATGTAAGTTCATTAAGAATACTCACTAGAGATGGCCATTAACTCGACACCATTATCAAACTCTTCAAAACACAATAACAAGATTAAATACGGAATACACGATTCCATAACTTTAAACAATAGGAGTATCATCATCAAATCCTTCAACGTTCAAAATAGTTGAATCATAACCAATTCCCAAAACACGCCGTTCACAAAACACACACGCATTTTGAAAGAAAGCCTTCAACGAGGCCGAACCGAAATCTTTTGAAAACTCATTCCAAACAAATAAACAACACACCAAGGCGATCACCAATTATCATATCCTCGAAACAAGAATAGTATGGACAAGGTACTTGCCTCGATACCACGAGCACGGAACCACGAACGGATACGGCTCAACCGGGAATCTTCGGAATGCCCGATGCTAACGAAAAGGAAGACGACAACGAACGGAACGGAAGAATCAAGCACGACCGCGAGGAACCGACGAAAATGAACCTAACGATTCGAATAGCACAATCACAACCACTTATAAACGATTATGGAAATGGAATACACCCGGAAACCCGCCTATGATTCATGTATATTCGTACAAAAATAACAACGAGGGCGGACCACAACCAAACCCTCTCGATTCCGTAAAAATCCGCAAAATATCCATGAATCCATAGGAAAGCTAAAGATACTGACAATATTAATCGTATTCATCATGAATCCACCAACAAAACGGAACGAATCGGAAGAAAAACCCAAAACCCCCAAATTAATCGAAAATAGGGTTCTAGAAATATTACCTTTGAAAATTCGAGTACTAAGATCCGTAGAACACGCGTTAGATTGATTGCCCGGGCTTCACTACCGAAGAAAAATGGTGAAAATCAACCCCCCAATGGATAATGATGAAGAACTCTCCCTCTCTCTCTCGCGCAGGTGAAATGAAGGAGGAAATGGCCGATTTCGTCTAATAAGGACGAAGTTGCACAGTTGACCGCTTTGTGTGCAGCGCACGCCGAAGTGTCTTTGCGGCACAGCCAAAAATTTACTCCTGTGTTTCGGAAGCAGGTGCACAGATACCTGCGCAGCCGCGCACCGGACAGTCAGTTTTGGTCGCAGTGTCACACGGTGTGCCGCGGCACCGACGGGTGTGCCGCAGATCGACTCGGCAGACCGTGCCGCGGCATCGGATGGGTGTGCCGCGCACACGCATGATTCGCTCGACCATCGACTGGAGAAATTTGTGTGCCGCGGCGCACACACCTTGTGCCGCGGCCCACACCCCTTCTGGGTCCCAAAATGATAAAATTATCCGGAAAGAGAATAAAACGATAGGAATCAATATTTGGGAACCAATAACACGAAATGGATCCACGGCAACCCCGAAACGGCGGTTCCGCACAACAATAAAGAGAATACAGTTTAACAGTTGACAAGAAGGACACACTGAAAGGTACACGAAGGTCACTACGATCGAGAAATACACCAAAAAAAAAGAAAATTACCGAAATTCGAAATTGCGGATATTACATTCTACCCTCCTTAAAAGAAGTTTCGTCCCGAAACTTAAAACAAGTAGGGAGAAGCAATATCCCCGCCAGGAAAACTCAACGAGATACACAAGAAATCCGTAACTTACGCCCATCGGCGAAGCGTTACAAGCAACACAAAGGAATAAACGGCGTGAAAACACGCTCCAGGACGACCAACACAACGCCACCGGTAGAGACATAATAAAAATCAACAAGTGACAAGTGTCATCAAACAGATAACACAATCAAGTCGATTATCCGAACAATCACAAAACACAACCAACGAAAATAAATACGATTGACCAACCCAATGGTATATCAATCAAAACATGAACCACACGCTGAACAAATACGGAATTCCACCCCCCAAGGGTTGGAAGATCGAAAACGAGACTAATTTCCCGAACTTAAGGAAATTTCGAAGGAGTCTGAATGTTCAACAATCACGAAACGAGATCAACAAAACCGAACAATCAAACGATCGAACCACAAAGATCGAGACAACAAAAATCGAACGATCATGCTCGGGTCACGAAGAACAATAAAATTCAAACAACAACTCCAAGGTTCACATCTCGACTCGAGACAATATGTGATCCGGTGAAAACAACAAGATGTGCATTCACATAAGATCCACAGGAAAGGGAATAGCAATTAAAAAGTCACAACGACAAACGAGTTATTCCGAAACAATACCACACTCGTTCGATAAACATAAACAAGGGGCAGGTCAAGCTCAGAAATGTCAACGAACATAAATGAGTCGACAGAGTCGAAAACATAAGAGTTCCAAATCCGATCCACTTCGAATAAAAGAACTAATAGAACCAGATGATGTCACTCCCGAACAAGGTTCACAAGAATCGAACCGAACTCAAAAAAGTCACATCGATAACCAGATCGGCCCACAACAAGATCACAGCTCGTTCGAATGATGAAACCGAAATACAGAATAAGTTTATAAAGTGTCAACGAACATGAGCGAATCGATAGACTGGAGAAAGAGAAAATACAGAAGTCAAAATAGTATGGGCATTACCTCCGACCTCGTCCACGAAATTCACAAAAATGGAAGCAAGGTCAACAAGACATTAAACAACCGACACATAACGGAACCATCACCGATGCACACGGTCATACCAAACCAAGCTCTAACAGCTCGTACATACGCGACAACACAGAAATCGCCATGAGGCGACAACATTCAATACCAACACTCCGCCTCTCACAGGGGGCTAGCACAACCAATGTGTGGAAAGCGTCTCAACGCTCACACCGCCAATTCGATCATACTCGGGAGCAAACATCAAAATGACAACGCGAACATCATACATATATACCCATCCCTCAAACGGGAATGGATAGGTTTTAAAAACGAAAACCTCATTTTGAAAATAATTTAGAAGAACACCGATTGATCTTGAGTATCACCTTTCAAAAAGTACAAACGTGAAACATCGTTATCGAGACTTTGGAGAACCATTTCGCATTTGATAAAAATGAGGACACTTTCTCTTAGTGAAAACTTTCAGAATATTCGACCCTCGGGTCTAAATAAAAGTGTTTCTAAAACATTGAAAATATCTCAAAGCATTTTGGTCCTCGAAGTAGAATTTTTTTTTTTTTGGAATATATTGTGGCACGTGGATGTACCACAAGAAAATAACTCATTTGAAAAAAATATGTCTCGAAATTTATTTCTAAGATACTCAAGTTTTCGAAAATAATTCAATGCCAAAAAGGACGATGCCAAAAAGGCTAGAATGCCCAAAAATTTCAGGTAATCACACGGAACATCCTAGTGCTGTGGGTCCCGCGTCGGAACCACAGGCTAAAAAAAACCATTTACAAAAATGCCAAAAAGGCTGATGACGGTAATATTTCAAAAACTCACGAAAGCCATTTACAAAATACTAAATACCGTCATAAGAATTTCGTCAAAGCGGTCAAGGCCATAATGCCAAAAACTCGGTTAAGCGGTTATCGAAATAAAACTCGGTCGGTAAAATACCGAAGGCCATTACAAAAGAACTCACGCAGTGGATAAAAGAAATAAAGTCAAACATGCACAAGACAGCAACACTACTCCTCATATGAACGAAAAATGGGAGTCAAATAATCACATTCAGAACAAAACTACTGGCCCCATTCGAGGCCTCTAAGGACCCTCACGCCCTGGTTAATGAACAAGTCGAACGCGTATAAGCATAAAGCTTCCACGAGAGAACTTGTAAAACGTACAAATCGATTCGAGAATCATCAGCAACGGACAAAAACAACAATAAAAAGACATCGCAAGCGACGACACTCCTCGTATAAATCAAATATGAGAGTCGATTAAATACATATCGTGAAATCAAAATCCACATAAGGATTCCATCACTTAACAAATAATCATAAAAATAGCTCGTGTCACACGAGGCACAACACAAACAAGGGAGACTTACTTCCACAGGTCGCATGAAGATGATGATCGCCCCACGATACTAATCACGACCAACAAACTCAAACGACGCGTCGCGACACGACTCAATCAGATAAAACCCGACGAAACAAGACTCAAACAACACCACTTGACCCGACAGCCTAGGTTTTCCTCAACCTAAGCTCTGATACCATTTATGTAACACCCCCAATCCACTCAGGGATATTACACGCCGTAGACCCTCTCCTCGAAGATCTACTGTGGTAACAACATTTAACATCTCGACAATGCCTTCAAGGCTAAATGACTCGAGAGACCGATTTGGTCTTTCAATAAAAATATACAACATATACCCAATGCGAGGGCCAAAATACAATAAACTCCCGCATAACGGGGAAAAGATCTCGCGGCGGAAAAGAAAATACAACTAGACCAATACGACATCAACGGATCCTCGTGTGATTAGTATCGTTCATCTTTCATCATCCTTCGTGCCGACCCTGGGTTATGCTCCAAAACCTGAATGCAAAAATAGACATCCACCCCCTGAATACTCGGGGGTTAGCAAAACTCCACTGTTTTGCTAGTACAAATACAAAGTGCAAATACGAGCCATACAATTCACATTCCACGAATAACAATAACCAGGAATCCTCAAAGATCCAAACGAAACGAAAAGTACTTCTCGAGGCAAGGGTTTGAGAAAACCTTTAAAAATTGAAATACCATAAATCAATGGAAATAATTTAAAAGACGGTTTAGAATGCCATCGAGAGTTTTAATAGAAAACCATTTAGGATTATCAAATCCTACTTTTCAAAATCCACAAGACAAAAGGGGTCACCGCCCCAAATCTTTACTTCCCGAAAAATGACATTTACCAACCCATTGGGATTTTAGCCCCAAATCCATAAAATGACTTTTACAAAACCATTGGGATTTTAGCCCCAAATCTCATCAACTCACAGTACACAAGAACGACCACAAGGTTCGTCTCCCAACATCAAAATCCACAAATAAAGGATTTAAAACAAACAACAAAATACTCTAGTGCCATCCTAGCCAAGTAAGCCAAACGAACACTTACCTCTTACACACTTAGTCAATGCATGCAATCAGGAAAACCGTTCAAAAGCGCTCATTTCCGGAAATGCCATAAATAAGTTACATTTGTAAAAATGCACCACAATTAACCGCGGACCCACAGCTTCGTGGATCCCTGCTGAGACCCCATCGGATCTAACCCACAGTGGTTAAAAGCAAGCTCGCGGTTCCACACCTTCGTGGAGCCCTACCGAGACCCCGTCGGATCTAACCCGTAGTGAGCATACACACACACACACATTACTCATGCAAAACTAACATGCTAAGAATGTAAGTTCATTAAGAATACTCACTAGAGATGGCCATTAACTCGACACCATTATCAAACTCTTCAAAACACAATAACAAGATTAAATACGGAATACACGATTCCATAACTTTAAACAATAGGAGTATCATCATCAAATCCTTCAACGTTCAAAATAGTTGAATCATAACCAATTCCCAAAACACGCCGTTCACAAAACACACACGCATTTTGAAAGAAAGCCTTCAACGAGGCCGAACCGAAATCTTTTGAAAACTCATTCCAAACAAATAAACAACACACCAAGGCGATCACCAATTATCATATCCTCGAAACAAGAATAGTATGGACAAGGTACTTGCCTCGATACCATGAGCACGGAACCACGAACGGATACGGCTCAACCGGGAAGCTTCGGAATGCCCGATGCTAACGAAAAGGAAGACGACAACGAACGGAACGGAAGAATCAAGCACGACCGCGAGGAACCGACGAAAATGAACCTAACGATTCGAATAGCACAATCACAACCACTTATAAACGATTATGGAAATGGAATACACCCGGAAACCCGCCTATGATTCATGTATATTCGTGCAAAAATAACAACGAGGGCGGACCACAACCAAACCCTCTCGATTCCGTAAAAATCCGCAAAATATCCATGAATCCATAGGAAAGCTAAAGATACTGACAATATTAATCGTATTCATCATGAATCCACCAACAAAACGGAACGAATCGGAAGAAAAACCCAAAAACCCCAAATTAATCGAAAATAGGGTTCTAGAAATATTACCTTTGAAAATTCGAGTACTAAGATCCGTAGAACACGCGTTAGATTGATTGCCCGGGCTTCACTACCGAAGAAAAATGGTGAAAATCAACCCCCCAATGGATAATGATGAAGAACTCTCCCTCTCTCTCGCGCGCAGGTGAAATGAAGGAGGAAATGGCCGATTTCGTCTAATAAGGACGAAGTTGCACAGTTGACCGCTTTGTGTGCCGCGGCACAGCCAAGTGTCTTGCGCACAGTGCCAAAATTTACTCCCACGTTTGGCGGTGTGCACGGCCGCTGCGTGTGCCGCGGCACCCGCATCTGAGTTTTGGTCGCAGTGTCACACGGTGTGCCGCGGCACGACGGGTGTGCCGCGCACTGACTGCAGATCGTGCCGCGGCACCGGATGGGTGTGCCGCGGCACACAGTACAGTTCGCTCGACCATCGACTGGAGAAATTTGTGTGCCGCGGCCTGACACGCTTTTTGTGTAACTATCGCAAGTGCACGATATCGTATCAAGTAGTAAAGTGGACTTTTTGAGTCCGGTTTATCGATCCCACAAGGAAGTTATGTTATAATTTGAATTATACACTATTAGTCTATTTTTATAGATACTTAAGATGAGTGAAACACACAATTAAAAAGTTTGGTTTAATAATTGCAAAGAAATTGCAATAATAGTTCTAATATTATAAGGAAATAAAAAGATAGCAATAATAATAGATTGATTATCGATAAAATGAAATAGTTGGGATTACAAACTTAGTTCGTCATTAGTTATAAAAGATGTATTGGAGATCATAAGATGAATTTACTTATTATGTTTTGTAGATTCGATTTTCCTTAAAAAGACGGTTTCTCTTCGAACTATAAAACGCCCTTACATATTGAATCAATCCACTATATTTCTATGTTGATTGGCTTCAATACATAGCATTAGGATTTGTGAAAATAACTCAATGAATCATCTAAGGACTAGGGGTATATTTCTATCCCTAGAACAACTTAGAGTGAAGATCATTTGATCTAATCAAACATATTTTCTTTGAAACATATGAAGATCATAAATATCTTCATTAATCCAAATAAATAAAGATTGTTAAAACAATGAAAATCACACACAATAATAAGTAATTCATAATATATATTTATACAAACATAAATAACATGACTAACCTTGTTTATAATCCCAACTTAAGAAACTTAGCCCATAAAGGGTTTATTACACATATTACAAGTTTTGGTGGTCATTCTTAGTTGAATCAAGAGAAAGAATTGATCCTAACTCCCTTAGTAGATAAAGGAGATAGAAGCAATAAACTCTCTGAACAACATATACTATACCACACTTACAAAGATCACTCAAGAACACAAGTGTGTTCTTCACACAAAAAGAAAAGTTTACAAGAAAATGGAAAATTATATGATGAATGGTGAATGATGAAGGATCTAAGGGGTCTATTTATACACCTAAAGTCATCTAATAGCTCCAAAACTACAGCATTATTACATTATATCGGATCAATGCCACCATCCCCTCAATAATACACAAAAGTATAAAAATTAGACAAATCATAGCAATTGTCAAGAGTTACGGTAGTAACATTCGGGAGTTACTGTAATCGAGGTGACTTACGGCCGTAACTTCCGAATGTTACGGCCGTAACGTGGCTTCGTAAATTTGCTCATTTGAAGCTTTGATAGTTACGTTTTCAGCCTGAATTCCTCGACTTTGCGTTTTTGCCCTGATCTTCTTCGGATGATAACTTTTGATATATAACTCGATTTTGAATCCGAAAGACCGCCGAATTCGTCTCGAAAGCCCTACAACATGAATATATCAAAATTCAATAAAGAGAATATTTATTAAACATGTTGTTTCTTGAGTAATTCAGTTATTTAATCCGATCATCATCCAATAAAAATAAAATTATTAAAACTAATAAATTAAAAGCAAAAAAACGAGTAGACTAGCTCAATGATGGGTGAATTTTATCGATACAAACCATGGATAAGTGTACAAAAATGACACTTATCACACCCCCAAACTTGAATTCTTGCTAGTCCCGAGCAAGACTCTTTATTATTCACACTCCAAAAATAAAAATAAAAATAAAAAAAAATAAGAAAATTAATACACACATAAATTAAAACATAAAAAGAGAAAAGGAGATCAAAATGCCATTAATAAACAACAACTTGACTTTATACAGTAGATAGAAATGAATCAAGATTCAAAATAAATCTACTAATATTTTTGAAGTTAAAACACGGTTTTTATTTTGTAATTCCAAAATGTAAGGTTTTCCCCCCAAAAGGTTGATTATTTCTTTCCCACTCGTGATACACACGACTCCCTTTAATGGTTGCTCTCGATCACTCGTTTATTTTTCGACTCAATATGAAGAAGAATTTCATTGGCGTCATCAAATATTGTGATTTTTACAAAATTGAGTGTATTGAAATTCAGCTGCTAATTAATTCAAATCTGCTCATAAACTACATCCCTTTTAGTGATAGCTTTCACACCGTTATTTGCTAACGTGTAGCTCTTTTCACTAACACAATTTCTATTTAAATTTGTTTTTCGTAAAAAGGTGATAGCTTTCACACCGTTATTTGCTAACGTGTAGCTCTTTTCACCAATTTTTCCTTAGACGGCAGCTACGCACCAACAATGGTTAGTCCTTTATTTTTCGCAAAATTTAAGACTTCCAAAATTAGCATTTATTCTTTGCTCAACACTTCTCATTTTCTTCATTTTTATTTTTAGGTGATAGCTTTCACACCGTTATTTGCTAACGTGTAGCTCTTTTCACCAATGACTCCTTTTTTTAGGGAATAGAATTTTTGCAGAAAATCATTTTTTAGTTAAGCATGAAAAATCAAAACTCCACAAATTAAGTAAATTTCAGTTTTATTTTCATTAACCAATTGATTCTTCTTTTCTCAAGGTAACGAATGACTCGATTTTATATGATAATTACAAGGCTTGGAAAGAGAGATTAAGGCTCAAAAAAAATTTTTTGGAATATACAATTTTTTACGGTTAAAACGATTTTAGAAGTTTGTATATAGCTAATTTATTGGTGTTATGGCCAGATCTAAAAATCTCAGAAATCAAAATACTATAATATATATATATATATATATATACTAAACCTAATCAATGCCAAATAATAAAAACACACCACACAATACACTAATCAAAACATACCACAATGAAAATCCAAATAAAAATCATAGTTCAAAAACCACAAAATAAACACACAAGTACGAAAACATCACCCCCAAACTTATAAGTAAAACTGTCCTCAGTTTTTAAAAAAAATATAATAGCATGCGAGAAAACAGAAAACTCCCTGAAATTTTAGCTTTGTGATCCTCCAGGTGTGTCGTCAGGGATGTTTAGAAAACGGAAAAGCTTTTCAAAGCGCTTCTCCGTTTCTAATTGTCGCTCGAGTATTTCATTCTGATTTCTCATAATTTCAGCCTGGGATGTTTCTAATCCCTGAACTCTTTCAAGCAAATTTTCCTCAAAAGCCGTCAACTCATAACCGGCATCTTCCTCGGCCTCATATTCCTCTTCCTCGCTACTCTCCTCTTCCGGTTCCAAACGTGCCCGTTTGCTTCTCAATTGAGTACTTCGAAAAATACTACTCCGGCCATTCAGTCGATCCCCATGTGTTAAAATATCACCCCCTGCCGAAATTTTGACTCTCTGGCTCCTGCAAATACCGGTGATAAGGCAGGGGTATGGCATTTTCTGCCTAGTCGGGACCATGCCGGCATAGTGACAAATAGTAGTGTAAATGTGAGTACCCAAATCCATTTTTACCCCTCGGCGGATAGCATATAAACCTCGCAGGTGGCCAATGGAAACCGTCGTCAGAGTCGAAGTCGGGTAAATACTCCCGGCTGCCCACATCCATAAATACCAAGCATCATCCATAAGGTCCGCTTGGTTGTATCGGGGTTTGATCATCCCAATACTGTCATGCAACTCGCTCACTAACACCCAGCGTAAAACTCTATCATCCGGCACCTCTTCATTAGGCAAGATATTAATGTCAACCGCGTTAGTACCATTAACCCCCAAAAACTTGTTAATGACATCCGGAGAAAAATTTATCGATTTCCCATTCACAGTAGTCTGATGATAAGTAGGTGACCCTACCTGCCCAATGGACTTGTTGAAAGAATTGTAAAAGTTTAGGGTCAAGGTCGGGTTACCATTTGGGAGATCGGAAACGAACTTCTCGGCCGTTGTCTAAGAATTTTTGGATGAAAGGGGTAGTGATTGTGTTTCTATCCGCATGGCCGATGAAATCATCAAGATTGAACAATCTTTCCTTAATGCACTTCGTGTTTTGATTTCTTTGTGTCGGTGCCGAACCTTGAGATGACGAGCCGACCTTTTCTTTTCCTTTTGTTGATTTCTTCGGTGCCATCCCTGAAATTGAACAAAATCAACTTCTTTTCATCACACGACTATAATCATCAAGCAAAACCAATAAAAACAACAAAAAAATTCAAAGATTTTCGTTGTGGCATTTCGTCGGACACCTTGAGTTCATAGTTTTTTAACAAGTTTTTCTTATTCAAACTCAAATCCATAAAGCCACCACAAATCAATGAATCAAATAACGATACAAATGTCAACAATACTCACAAATGAACAAGATTTAATCAACGAATCATACGGAAATAAGAATCGAAAAACAAATATGAAGAGAAAAACTACAAACTAAAACTCAAGAATATATAAATTGAAACAAGGATTGAAAGAGAACCCGATGATTATGTGTGAATGTTGATATGTTAATGAATTGTATTGATGAATTTGAGTTTTTTAGCAAGTAGGGATTGATAGGGGGAAAAAAATTGCTCTCCCGACCGCTTGTGTCTCGTCTGGTGTGTGTGAAGTGTTTTAAGGACGGGTTTTTTTTTTTATACAGACTACTAGTTACGGCCGTAACATATACAAGTTACGGCCGTAAGTTTCTTTCGTTTTGCAAACAGGTTTTAAGATACGGCCGTAACACAAAGAAGTTACGGCCGTATGTGACGTTCGTTTTTTTTTTTTTTTAAGTGGCAGTTTTTAAAGATACGGCCGTAACGTACACTAGTTACGGCCGTAATGCGCTTTCGTAAAAATATAATTGGACAACATACGGCCGTATCTAATAACTTACGGCCGTATTTATTTATATTATTTTTTTTTTTTTTAAAAAAAAAAAGATTATAATTATTATATGTTTGAGAATAATGAAAGAAAGACTCCCTGGATTTTATGAACGATCTGATCCTTGCTGTTGTTGTTGAATCCTTCCGTGTTACCCCCAAACTTATTTGCGAAATAATAGAGATTGGGTTGCCTCCCAATAAGCGCTTTGTTTAACGTCCTTAGCTTGACTTCTCGTCGATTAATTAGGTATTTCGGCATTATGATTGATTTTCCGTCGAGAATTCTCCTCCCAGATATGGCTTTAACCGTTGACCGTTTACTTTGAAACTCCGTCGGTTGTATTATAAATCTCCATGACTCCATGAGAAAACACCTCTTTGATCGTGTAAGGGCACATCCATCGTGATCGTAGCTTACCGGAAGCAGACGCGATCGTGCGGTAAAAGCAGAACTTGGTCTCTGTTTTAAAATCTCTTCTTAGAATTTTGTTGTCATGCCATCTTTTCGTTTTTTCTTTGTAGATTTTGGCATTTTCATATGAGTCTAGTCGGATTTCATCCAACTCATTTAAGCTGCAGCAACCTTTTCTTTCCACCAATTGTTCGTCAAAGTTTAGTTTTTATAGCCCAAAAGCTCGATGTTGAAGTTCTACTGGCAGGTGACAGGCTTTTCCAAAAACTGCATTTAAATGGAGACATGCCTATCGGTGTCTTATAGCCGTACCTGTAAGCCCAGAGCGCATCATCCGGCCTTTTTCGACCAATCTTTTCGAGATGAGTCGATTGTCATCTCAAGTATACGTTTGATTCACGATTGGAAATTTCGACTTGTCCACCGGGTTTGTGGGTGATAAGAGGTAGCGACACGGTGTTTTACTCCGAATTTGGTCAATAGAGCCTTAACACGGTGATTGCGTAAATGAGATCCGCCATCATCGATAATAACTCTCGGAGTTCGAAGCGAGTGAATATATTTTTCTTTAGAAAATTTACCACGACCTTAGCTTCGTTTGTTGGTAATGCAACAGCCTCCACCCATTTCGATACGTAGTCAACAACTACAAGGATGTATTCATTAGAGAATGATGATGGAAAGGGTCCCATGAAATCAATTCCCCAAACGTCGAAGATTTCAACTTCAAGGATGAAATTCATTGGCATTTCATTTCTTTTTGACATGTTTCCATGTCTTTGGCACCGGTCACACTTCGAGACAAGTGTATGTGCACTTTGAACAGAGTGGGCCAATAGAATCCTGCTTCAAGAATTTTTGCTGCTGTTTTTGAACCTCCAAAATGTCCTCCATAGTGAGAGGAATGACATCTTTCTAATACCTTCTCCATTTCTTCTTCGGTATGCATCTCGGATGATTTGATCAGTCCTCGTCCGAACAACAGAGGATCTTCCCGGTAATAGTATTTCAACTCGGAGAAGAATTTTTCTTTTGATGATGGGAAAAATTTGGGTGAATTATTCCACTAACAAGGAAATTAACGATGTCGATACCATGGTGCATTTTGTTTTTCCTGGATATTAGAGATTTGGAGCAGCTTGTTCATCAGGAAATACTTCATTTATTTCCTTCTCTTGAGCATTGTTTTGGTCGAGTCTAGAGAGATGATCCGCCACTTGGTTTTCTGTTCCTTCGTCTCTCGATTTCTATGTCGAATTCTTGCATAAGTAGAACCCATCGGATTAGCCTTGACTTTGCATCTTGCTTTGTCATTAAATATTTCAAAGCTGAATGATCAGTGTAGACTATGACCTTTGATCCCAATAAGTAGGATCGAAATTTGTCAAAGGCATAAACCACTGCAAGCATCTCTTTTCAGTTGTTGTGTAGTTCAGCTGAGCATCATTCATAGTCCTGCTAGCATAATGGATCACTTGCATCATTTTGTCCTTCTTCTGGCCCAGTACGGCCCCTACGGCATAATCACTTGCATCGCACATTAAAATGAAAGGAATAGTCCAATCTGGAGAAATGATGATTGGAGCTGATGTAAGCTTATCCTTCAAAGTTGCAAAGGCCACGTGGCATTCATTTGTGAAAAGGAATGGTGTATCTTTCTCAAGCAAAGAACAGAGAGGTTTTGCTATTTTTGAGAAATCTTTTATAAACCTCCGATAGAATCCTGCATGTCCGAGAAAACTCCTTACTCCTTTCACCGAAATTGGTGGAGGAAGTTTTGCAATCACTTGGATCTTTGCCTTATCGACTTCAATTCCATGTTGTGAGATTCTATGGCCAAGTACGATTCCTTCCTGGACCATGAAGTGACATTTCTCCCAATTGAGAACTAGATTTGTGTCTTCACATCTTTCCAAGACCATGCCTAAGTTAATTAGGCATTTATCAAATGAATCTCCGAAAACCGAGAAATCGTCCATGAAAACTTCAATGAATTTTTCAACCATGTCTGAGAATATTGACATCATGCATCTTTGAAATGTGGCTGGAGCATTGCACAATCCGAATGGGATTCTTCTGTAGGCAAATGTTCCATAAGGGCATGTGAATGTTGTTTTCTCTTGATCTTCTGGGGCTATTACGATTTGGTTGTATCCTGAATAGCCGTCGAGAAAACAGTAGTAAGAATGTCCTGCCAATCTATCTAGCATCTGATCAATAAATGGGAGTAGAAAATGATCTTTTCTTGTCGTCTTGTTTAGTTTCCTGTAATCAATGCACATTCTCCATCCTGTGATCGGTCGTGTTGGTATAAGTTCATTGTGCTCGTTCTCAATGATCGTGATTCCACTCTTTTTTGACACCATATTTACAGGGCTCACCCATGGAATATCTGAGATTGGGTAAATGATTACTGCGTAAAGTAATTTAAGACTCTCTGACTTCACAATTTCCTTCATGTTTGGATTCAAACGTCGTTGATGCTCAATTGAAGGTTTGCTGTCATCTTCCATCAAGATATTTTCAGTGCATAAAGAGGGGCTTATTCCTCTAATGTCAGCAATAGTCCATCCAATTGCTCTTTTGTGATTCCTCAATACCCTTAGTAATTTCCCTTCTTCAAGTTTGGTCAATATGTTAGATATGATGACCGGAAGTGTTGAGGAAACGCCCAAGTAAGCGTATCTCAAATGTGTGGGTAGAGGTTTGAGATCAAGTGTTGGAGCTTCTTGTAAAGAAGGGAGGGGTTTAGCGGAGCTTGTCCCCAATTCTTCAAAATGTGGATGCTTTCTTAAGGTTGGTAGTGCTTCCAGATAGTTAACTGTTTCGGCCAAGTGATATTCTTCTTCCATGCTGGTTAGAGAATTTGCTATACATGTCTCAAGAGGATCTTTAGATAGAATTTTCTCTAAAGACTTGTTCACCATGGCTTCAATTGTGTCTATTTTTAGACAATACTCATCTGTGGAGGGTTGATTCAAAGTTTTTAAGACATCGAAGATGACATGTTCGTCTTCCACTCTGAGAATTAGCTTTCCTTCATAGACGTCAATAAGAGCACGTCCGGTTGCGAGAAATGGTCGTCCCAGAATAATGGGAATATCCTGATCTTCTTCCATGTCGAGGATGATAAAATCTGCTGGGAATATGAATTTATCAACTTTGACGAGCACATCTTCAACTATCCCACGTGGATATTTGATTGACCGATCGGCTAATTGTAGCGAAACTGTTGTTGCTTTTGCTTCTCCCAAATTCAATTTGTTGAAAATTGACAGGGGCATCAAGTTGATACTTGCCCCTAAATCACAAAGAGCTTTGCCAAAATTTACTTCACCAATTGTACACGGGATTGTGAAAGTTCCCGGATCTTTTAGCTTGGGTGGCAACTTCTTTTGTAGTATTGCGCTACATTCCTCGCTTAGCATGACAGCTTTCGTATTCTTCAAGCCTTCGTTTGTTTGAAAGAATATCTTTCATAAATTTGGCATAGCTTGGCATTTGTGCTAGAGCATCGGCAAAAGGAATGTTGATGTGTAGCTTTTTGAAGATTTCCAAGAATTTCCCGAATTGAGCATCGAGCTTGTGATTCTTCAACCGTTGAGGAAATGGGATAGGTGGAACATAAGTTTTGTAGCAATTGGACCTTTTTGAGATGAAGGTCCTGTATCAGATTCTTTTTGTTTATTTTTGTTTTTCCAGATGGTTTTCCATAGAAATTTCTGCAACATGCACTCCACTTCTTGTTGTGATAGCTTGGACATTTTCCCTTGGATTTACCTCGGGATTGCTAGGTAACATGCCTTGAGATCTTTCTGAAAGTATTTTGGCCATTTGGCCAACTTGTGTCTCCAGATTTTTAATTGAAGCATCATTGCGTTGTTGATACTTGATTGTTGTTCACTAGCTTTGTGATTGCTTCTTCCCATCCGGGCTTCTTTTCTTGATGCGTTGGATTCAACACATTGTTGTTGTTTGCATAAGAAAAATTTGGATGATTTTTGTATCTGGATTGTATGTTGGCCCGTAAGGATTGTATGCTTGCCTTTGGAAATTCCGAGCATACGCCACTTGTTCCGTGGTGGTGGTGACTGTTCTTGTTGCACTAAGGGACAGATAGTCTTTGTTAGGAGTTGCTCCACAAATTTCACATGAAAAAGCTGAAATTTGTGGAGTTTGCACCGTCTTCACAGATTGAGGAGTTGAAAAGACATTTCCTCGACTTTCTTTGATAGAGCTTCAATTTTTGCCAACATAAGTGAATAAGAATCCACTTCAAAACACCATTTGGTTTCTTTTGGATACTTCGTCTGCAGCCATCTTGCACTTTGTTCACTTATAACCTCAAAAAGATTATAAGCCTCTTTCATAGTTTTGTTTCCGTGAGCCATTTGATGATGAATCGACATTGGCTCGGCATGAAGGTAAAATTCAGAATAGAAGTAATTGACTTGTGCTCCCAAATTGAAACCATGGTTAGGACATTTTCGTAGCATATCCTTGTATCTCTCCCATGCTTCGTGGAATGATTCTGAATCTTGTTGACGAAATGTAGAGATTTCGTATTTGAGTTTCGCCACTTTTATTGGTGGAAAGTATTTAGTGGTGAATTTTGGACAAATTCGCCAATTTGTTATGCTTCGTGGTGGCAAAGTATCTAGCCACTCTCTTGCTCTGTCCTTCAAAGTCTCCAAGAAAAGACTCAATTTGATCGCCTCAACATTTACATTTAGATATTTGAAATTTCCACATATTTCCACAAACGGTTAATATGGAGATATCTATTTTCGTCGGTTCTTCCATAGAATGAGTAGTTGTTGGAGAAGAGATTGATGACATCTGGGCGAATTTGAAAATTGTCCACTCCAAATGGTGGATAGATTACACTTGATTGAACGCTCAAAGATGGGGGGTTCATGAATTCCCCAAAGAGCATGTTGTCTTCATCTATTTCCGGTACAATAGGATATTGTTGATGTTGAATGTTTTGAACATTAGGTATTCCCCCCACCGGAGGAATTCTTTCGTTATCATTTCCTTGGGGGAGACGTGGATTTAGTTCGTCCGCCATTGATGGTGAAGAAATAATGTTTTTCTTTTGTTCTCTTCGCCTTCTTCTATATGTGGCTTCGATCTCGGGATCTAGTAAAACTAAATCGCGATTGTATGTCCTTCGCATAGACAAGGGAATCTACAACAAAGAAAAAGTTGTATTTATAACAATAGTTAATAATGTAATTTTTCAAATATAACTTATACTTCCCTAAGAACGGCGCCAAAAACTTGACACGCTTTTTGTGTAACTATCGCAAGTGCACGATATCGTATCAAGTAGTAAAGTGGACTTTTTGAGTCCGGTTTATCGATCCCACAAGGAAGTTATGTTATAATTTGAATTATACACTATTAGTCTATTTTTATAGATACTTAAGATGAGTGAAACACACAATTAAAAAGTTTGGTTTAATAATTGCAAAGAAATTGCAATAATAGTTCTAATATTATAAGGAAATAAAAAGATAGCAATAATAATAGATTGATTATCGATAAAATGTAATAGTTGGGATTACAAACTTAGTTCGTCATTAGTTATAAAAGATGTATTGGAGATCATAAGATGAATTTACTTATTATGTTGTGTAGATTCGATTTTCCTTAAAAAGACGGTTTCTCTTCGAACTATAAACGCCCTTACATATTGAATCAATCCACTATATTTCTATGTTGATTGGCTTCAATACATAGCATTAGGATTTGTGAAAATAACTCAATGAATCATCTAAGGACTAGGGGTATATTTCTATCCCCTAGAACAACTTAGAGTGAAGATCATTTGATCTAATCAAACATATTTTCTTTGAAACATATGAAGATCATAAATATCTTCATTAATTGGCCAAATAAATAAAGATTGTTAAAACAATGAAAATCACACACAATAATAAGTAATTCATAATATATCTTTATACAAACATAAATAACATGACTAACCTTGTTTATAATCCCAACTTAAGAAACTTAGCCCATAAAGGATTTATTACACATATTACAAGCTTTGGTGGTCATTCTTAGTTGAATCAAGAGAAAGAATTGATCCTAACTCCCTTAGTAGATAAAGGAGATAGAAGCAATAAACTCTCTGAACAACATATACTATACCACACTTACAAAGATCACTCAAGAACACAAGTGTGTTCTTCACACAAAAAGAAAAGTTTACAAGAAAATGGAAAATTATATGATGAATGGTGAATGATGAAGGATCTAAGGGGTCTATTTATACACCTAAAGTCATCTAATAGCTCCAAAACTACAGCATTATTACATTATATCGGATCAATGCCAGCCATCCCCTCAATAATACACAAAAAGTATAAAAAATTAGACAAATCATAGCAATCTGTCAAGAGTTACGGCCGTAACATTCAGGAGTTACGGCCGTAACTGAGGTGACTTACGGCCGTAACTTCCTGAATGTTACGGCCGTAACGTGGCTTCGTAAATTTGCTCATTTGAAGGTGTGATAGTTACGTTTTCAGCCTGAATTCCTCGACTTTGTGTTTTTGCCCCAGATCTTCTTCGGATGATAACTTTTGATATATAACTCTGATTTTGAATCCGGAAAGACTGCCGAATTCGTCTCGGAAAGCCCTACAACATGAATATATCAAAATTCAATAAAGAGAATATTTATTAAACATGTTGTTTCTTGAGTAATTCAGTTATTTAATCCGATCATCATCCAATAAAAATAAAATTATTAAAACTAATAAATTAAAAGCAAAAAAAAAACGAGTAGACTAGCTCAATGATGGGTGAATTTTATCGATACAAACCATGGATAAGTGTACAAAAATGACACTTATCACGGCGCACACACCTTGTGACGCGGCCCACACCCCTTCTGGGTCCCAAAATGATAAAATTATCCGGAAAGAGAATAAAACGATAGGAATCAATATTTGGGAACCAATAACACGAAATGGATCCACGGCAACCCCGAAACGGCGGTTCCGCACAACAATAACGAGAATACAGTTCAACAGTTGACAAGAAGGACACACTGAAAGGTACACGAAGGTCACTACGATCGAGAAATACACCAAAAAAAAGAAAATTACCGAAATTCGAAATTGCGGATATTACATTCTACCCTCCTTAAAAGAAGTTTCGTCCCGAAACTTAAAACAAGTAGGGAGAAGCAATATCCCCGCCAGGAAAACTCAACGAGATACACAAGAAATCCGTAACTTACGCCCATCGGCGAAGCGTTACAAGCAACACAAAGGAATAAACGGCGTGAAAACACGCTCCAAGATGACCAACACAACGCCACCGGTAGAGACATAATAAAAATCAACAAGTGACAAGTGTCATCAAACAGATAACACAATCAAGTCGATTATCCGAACAATCACAAAACACAACCAACGAAAATAAATACGATTGACCAACCCAATGGTATATCAATCAAAACATGAACCACACGCTGAACAAATACGGAATTCCACCGCCCAAGGGTTGGAAGATCGAAAACGAGACTAATTTCCCGAACTTAAGGAAATTTCGAAGGAGTCTGAATGTTCAACAATCACGAAACGAGATCAACAAAACCGAACAATCAAACGATCGAACCACAAAGATCGAGACAACAAAAATCGAACGATCATGCTCGGATCACGAAGAACAATAAAATTCAAACAACAACTCCAAGGTTCACATCTCGACTCGAGACAATATATGATCCGGTGAAAACAACAAGATGTGCATTCACATAAGATCCACAGGAAAGGGAATAGCAATTAAAAAGTCACAACGACAAACGAGTTATTCCGAAACAATACCACACTCGTTCGATAAACATAAACAAGGGGCAGGTCAAGCTCAGAAATGTCAACGAACATAAATGAGTCGACAGAGTCGAAAACATAAGAGTTCTAAATCCGATCCACTTCGAATAAAAGAACTAATAGAACCAGATGATGTCACTCCCGAACAAGGTTCACAAGAATCGAACCGAACTCAAAAAAGTCACATCGATAACCAGATCGGCCCACAACAAGATCACAGCTCGTTCGAACGATGAAACCGAAATACAGAACAAGTTTATAAAGTGTCAACGAACATGAGCGAATCGATAGACTGGAGAAAGAGAAAATACAGAAGTCAAAATAGTATGGGCATTACCTCCGACCTTGTCCACGAAATTTACAAAAATGGAAGCAAGGTCAACAAGACATTAAACAACCGACACATAACGGAACCATCACCGATGCACACGGTCATACCAAACCAAGCTCTAACAGCTCGTACATACGCGACAACACAGAAATCGCCATGAGGCGACAACATTCAATACCAACACTCCGCCTCTCACAGGGGGCTAGCACAACCAATGTGTGGAAAGCGTCTCAACGCTCACACCGCCAATTCGATCATACTCGGGAGCAAACATCAAAATGACAACGCGAACATCATACATATATACCCATCCCTCAAACGGGAATGGATAGGTTTTAAAAACGAAAACCTCATTTTGAAAATAATTTAGAAGAACACCGATTGATCTTGAGTATCACCTTTCAAAAAGTACAAACGTGAAACATCGTTATCGAGACTTTGGAGAACCATTTCGCATTTGATAAAAATGAGGACACTTTCTCTTAGTGAAAACTTTCAGAATATTCGACCCTCGGGTCTAAATAAAAGTGTTTCTAAAACATTGAAAATATCTCAAAGCATTTTGGTCCTCGAAGTAGAAATTTTTTTTTTGGAATATATTGTGGCACCTAGATGTACCACAAGAAAATAACTCATTTGAAAAAAATATGTCTCGAAATTTATTTCTAAGATACTCAAGTTTTCGAAAATAATTCAATGCCAAAAAGGACGATGCCAAAAAGGCTAGAATGCCCAAAAATTTCAGGTAATCACACGGAACATCCTAGTCTTTGTGGGTCCCGCGTCGGAACCCTGTGCTAAAAAAACCATTTACAAAAATGCCAAAAAGGCTGATGACGGTAATATTTCAAAAACTCACGAAAGCCATTTACAAAATACTAAATACCGTCATAAGAATTTCGTCAAAGCGGTCAAGGCCATAATGCCAAAAACTCGGTTAAGCGGTTATCGAAATAAAACTCGGTCGGTAAAATACCGAAGGCCATTACAAAAGAACTCACGCAGTGGATAAAAGAAATAAAGTCAAACATGCACAAGACAGCAACACTACTCCTTATATGAATGAAAAATGGGAGTCAAATAATCACATTCAGAACAAAACTACTGGCCCCATTCGAGGCCTCTAAGGACCCTCACGCCCTGGTTAATGAACAAGTCGAACGCGTATAAGCATAAAGCTTCCACGAGAGAACTTGTAAAACGTACAAATCGATTCGAGAATCATCAGCAACGGACAAAAACAACAATAAAAAGACATCGCAAGCGACGACACTCCTCGTATAAATCAAATATGAGAGTCGATTAAATACATATCGTGAAATCAAAATCCACATAAGGATTCCATCACTTAACAAATAATCATAAAAATAGCTCGTGTCACAGGAGGCACAACACAAAGAAGGGAGACTTACTTCCACAGGTCGCACGAAGATGATGATCGCCCCACGATACTAATCACGACCAACAAACTCAAACGACGCGTCGCGACACGACTCAGTCAGATAAAACCCGACGAAACAAGATTCAAACAACACGACTTGACCCGACAGCCTAGGTTTTCCTCAACCTAAGCTCTGATACCATTTATGTAACACCCCCAATCCACTCAGGGATATTACACGCCGTAGACCCTCTCCTCGAAGATCTACCAGGCTGGTAACAACATTTAACATCTCGACAATGCCTTCAAGGCTAAATGACTCAGTAGACCGATTTGGTCTTTCAATAAAAATATACAACATATACCCACGCAGGGGCCAAAATACAATAAACTCCCGTACAACGGGGAAAAGATACTGCAGCGGAAAAGAAAATACAACTAGACCAATACGACGTCAACGGATCCTCGTGTGATTAGTATCGTTCATCTTTCATCATCCTTCGTGCCGACCACGGGTTATGCTCCAAAACCCGAATGCAAAATAGACATCCACCCCGAATACTCGGGGGTTAGCAAAACTCCACTGTTTTGCTAGTACAAATACAAAGTGCAAATACGAGCCATACAATTCACATTCCACGAATAACAATAAACAGGAATCCTCAAAGATCCAAACGAAACGAAAAGTACTTCTCGAGGCAAGGGTTTGAGAAAACCTTTAAAAATCGAAATACCATAAATCAATGGAAATAATTTAAAAGACGGTTTAGAATGCCATCGAGAGTTTTAATAGAAAACCATTTAGGATTATCAAATCATACTTTTCAAAATCCACAAGACAAAAGGGGTCACCGCCCCAAATCTTTACTTCCCGAAAAATGACATTTACCAACCCGTTGGGATTTTAGCCCCAAATCCATAAAATGACTTTTACCAAACCATTGGGATTTTAGCCCCAAATCTCATCAACTCACAGTACACAAGAACGACCACAAGGTTCGTCTCCCAACATCAAAATCCACAAATAAAGGATTTAAAACAAACAACAAAATACTCTAGTGCCATCCTAGCCAAGTAAGCCAAACGAACACTTACCTCTTACACACTTAGTCAATGCATGCAATCAGGAAAACCGTTCAAAAGCGCTCATTTCAGGAAATGCCATAAATAAGTCACATTTGTAAAAATGCACCACAATTAACCGCGGACCCACAGCTTCGTGGATCCCTGCCGAGACCCCGTCGGATCTAACCCACAGTGGTTAAAAGCAAGCTCGCGGTTCCACAGCTTCGTGGAGCCCTACCGAGACCCCGTCGGATCTAACCCGTAGTGAGCATACACACACACACATTACTCATGCAAAACTAACATGCTAAGAATGTAAGTTCATTAAGAATACTCACTACAGATGGCCATTAACTCGACACCATTATCAAACTCTTCAAAACACAATAACAAGATTAAATACAGAATACACGATTCCATAACTTTAAACAATAGGAGTATCATCATCAAATCCTTCAACGTTCAAAATAGTTGAATCATAACCAATTCCCAAAACACGCCGTTCACAAAACACACACGCATTTTGAAAGAAAGCCTTCAACGAGGCCGAACCGAAATCTTTTGAAAACTCATTCCAAACAAATAAACAACACACCAAGGCGATCACCAATTATCATATCCTCGAAACAAGAATAGTATGGACAAGGTACTTGCCTCGATACCACGAGCACGGAACCACGAACGGATACGGCTCAACCGGGAAGCTTCGGAATGCCCGATGCTAACGGAAAGGAAGACGACAACGAACGGAACGGAAGAATCAAGCACGACCGCGAGGAACCGACGAAAATGAACCTAACGATTCAAATAGCACAATCACAACCACTTCTAAACGATTATGGAAATGGAATACACCCGGAAACCCGCCTATGATTCATGTATATTCGTACAAAAATAACAACGAGGGCGGACCACAACCAAACCCTCTCGATTCCGTAAAAATCCGCAAAATATCCATGAATCCATAGGAAAGCTAAAGATACTAACAATATTAATCGTATTCATCATGAATCCACCAACAAAACGGAACGAATCGGAAGAAAAACCCAAAACCCCCAAATTAATCGAAAATAGGGTTCTAGAAATATTACCTTTGAAAATTCGAGTACTAAGATCCGTAGAACACGCGTTAGATTGATTGCCCGGGCTTCACTACCGAAGAAAAATGGTGAAAATCAACCCCCCAATGGATAATGATGAAGAACTCTCCCTCTCTCTCTCACTCTCTCTCGCGCAGGTGAAATGAAGGAGGAAATGGCCGATTTCGTCTAATAAGGACGAAGTTGCACAATTGACCGCTTTGTGTGCCGCGGCACAGCCGAAGTGTGCCGCGGCACAGCCAAAAATTTACTCCTGTGTTTCGGCAAGCCGCGGCACCCTGATCGGTTTTGGTCGCAGTGTCACACGGTGCCGCGACCGACGGTGTGCCTCGGCTTCGACTTCGCACCGTGTCTTGCACGGATGGGTGTGTGCCGCGCACACAAGATGTCGCTCGACCATCGACTCGAGAAATTTGTGTGCCGCGGCGCACACACCTTGTGCCGCGGCCCACACCCCTTCTGGGTCCCAAAATGATAAAAATTATCCCGAAAGAGAATAAAACGATAGGAATCAATATTTGGGAACCAATAACACGAAATGGATCCACGGCAACCCCGAAACGGCGGTTCCGCACAACAATAACGAGAATACAGTTCAACAGTTGACAAGAAGGACACACTGAAAGGTACACGAAGGTCACTACGATCGAGAAATACACCAAAAAAAAGAAAATTACCGAAATTCGAAATTGCGGATATTACATTCTACCCTCCTTAAAAGAAGTTTCGTCCCGAAACTTAAAACAAGTAGGGAGAAGCAATATCCCCGCCAGGAAAACTCAACGAGATACACAAGAAATGCGTAACTTACGCCCATCGGCGAAGCGTTACAAGCAACGCAAAGGAATAAACGGCGTGAAAACACGCTCCAGGACGACCAACACAACGCCACCGGTAGAGACGTAATAAAAATCAACAAGTGACAAGTGTCATCAAACAGATAACACAATCAAGTCGATTATCCGAACAATCACAAAACACAACCAACGAAAATCAATACGATTGACCAACCCAACGGTATATCAATCAAAACATGAACCACACGCTGAACAAATACGGAATTCCACCGCCCAAGGGTTGGAAGATCAAAAACGAGACTAATTTCCCGAACTTAAGGAAATTTCGAAGGAGTCTGAATGTTCAACAATCACGAAACGAGATCAACAAAACCGAACAATCAAACGATCGAACCACAAATATCGAGACAACAAAAATCGAACGATCATGCTCGGATCACGAAGAACAATAAAATTCAAACAACAACTCCAAGGTTCACATCTCGACTCGAGACAATATATGATCCGGTGAAAACAACAAGATGTGCATTCACATAAGATCCACAGGAAAGGGAATAGCAATTAAAAAGTCACAACGACAAACGAGTTATTCCGAAACAATACCACACTCGTTCGATAAACATAAACAAGGGGCAGGTCAAGCTCAGAAATGTCAACGAACATAAATGAGTCGACAGAGTCGAAAACATAAGAGTTCCAAATTCGATCCACTTCGAATAAAAGAACTAATAGAACCAGATGATGTCACTCCCGAACAAGGTTCACAAGAATCGAACCGAACTCAAAAAAGTCACATCGATAACCAGATCGGCCCACAACAAGATCACAGCTCGTTCGAACGATGAAACCGAAATACAGAACAAGTTCATAAAGTGTCAACGAACATGAGCGAATCGATAGACTGGAGAAAGAGAAAATACAGAAGTCAAAATAGTATGGGCATTACCTCCGACCTCGTCCACGAAATTCACAAAAACGGAAGCAAGGTCAACAAGACATTAAACAACCGACACATAACGGAACCATCACCGATGCACACGGTCATACCAAACCAAGCTCTAACAGCTCGTACATACGCGACAACACATAAATCGCCATGAGGCGACAACTTTCAATACCAACACTCCGCCTCTCACAGGGGGCTAGCACAACCAATGTGTGGAAAGCGTCTCAACGCTCACACCGCCAATTCGATCATACTCGGGAGCAAACATCAAAATGACAACGCGAACATCATACATATATACCCATCCCTCAAACGGGAATGGATAGGTTTTAAAAACGAAAACCTCATTTTGAAAATAATTTAGAAGAACACCGATTGATCTTGAGTATCACCTTTGAAAAAGTACAAATGTGAAACATCGTTATCGAGATTTTGGAGAACCATTTCACATTTGATAAAAATGAGGACACTTTCTCTTAGTGAAAACTTTCAGAATATTCGACCCTCGGGTCTAAATAAAAGTGTTTCTAAAACATTGAAAATATCTCAAAGCATTTTGGTCCTCGAAGTAGAAAATTTTTTTTTGGAATATATTGTGGCACCTAGATGTACCACAAGAAAATAACTCATTTGAAAAAAATATGTCTCGAAATTTATTTCTAAGATACTCAAGTTTTCGAAAATAATTCAATGCCAAAAAGGACGATGCCAAAAAGGCTAGAATGCCCAAAAATTTCAGGTAATCACACGGAACATCCTAGTCCGTGGGTCCCGCGTAACCCCGTGCTAAAAAAACCATTTACAAAAATGCCAAAAAGGTGATGACGGTAATATTTCAAAAACTCACGAAAGCCATTTACAAAATACTAAATACCGTCATAAGAATTTCACAAAGCGGTCAAGGCCATAATGCCAAAAACTTCGGTTAAGCGGTTATCGAAATAAAACTCGGTCGGTAAAATACCGAAGGCCATTACAAAAGAACTCACGTGGATAAAAGAAATAAAGTCAAACATGCACAAGACAGCAACACTACTCCTTATATGAATGAAAAATGGGAGTCAAATAATCACATTCAGAACAAAACTACTGGCCCCATTCGAGGCCTCTAAGGACCCTCACGCCCTGGTTAATGAACAAGTCGAACGCGTATAAGCATAAAGCTTCCACGAGAGAACTTGTAAAACGTACAAATCGATTCGAGAATCATCAGCAACGGACAAAAACAACAATAAAAAGACATCGCAAGCGACGACACTCCTCGTATAAATCAAATATGAGAGTCGATTAAATACATATCGTGAAATCAAAATCCACATAAGGATTCCATCACTTAACAAATAATCATAAAAATAGCTCGTGTCACAGGAGGCACAACACAAAGAAGGGAGACTTACTTCCACAGGTCGCACGAAGATGATGATCGCCCCACGATACTAATCACGACCAACAAACTCAAACGACGCGTCGCGACACGACTCGATCGAGATAAAACCCGACGAAACAAGATTCAAACAACACGACTTGACCCGACAGCCTAGGTTTTCCTCAACCTAAGCTCTGATACCATTTATGTAACACCCCCAATCCACTCAGGGATATTACACGCCGTAGACCCTCTCCTCGAAGATCTACCAGGCTGGTAACAACATTTAACATCTCGACAATGCCTTCAAGGCTAAATGACTCAGTAGACCGATTTGGTCTTTCAATAAAAATATACAACATATACCCACGCAGGGGCCAAAATACAATAAACTCCCGTACAACGGGGAAAAGATACTGCAGCGGAAAAGAAAATACAACTAGACCAATACGACGTCAACGGATCCTCGTGTGATTAGTATCGTTCATCTTTCATCATCCTTCGTGCCGACCCTGGGTTATGCTCCAAAACCTGAATGCAAAAATAGACATCCACCCCCCGAATACTCGGGGGTTAGCAAAACTCCACTGTTTTGCTAGTACAAATACAAAGTGCAAATACGAGCCATACAATTCACATTCCACGAATAACAATAAACAGGAATCCTCAAAGATCCAAACGAAACGAAAAGTACTTCTCGAGGCAAGGGTTTGAGAAAACCTTTAAAAATCGAAATACCATAAATCAATGGAAATAATTTAAAAGACGGTTTAGAATGCCATCGAGAGTTTTAATAGAAAACCATTTAGGATTATCAAATCCTACTTTTCAAAATCCACAAGACAAAAGGGGTCACCGCCCCAAATCTTTACTTCCCGAAAAATGACATTTACCAACCCGTTGGGATTTTAGCCCCAAATCCATAAAATGACTTTTACAAAACCATTGGGATTTTAGCCCCAAATCTCATCAACTCACAGTACACAAGAACGACCACAAGGTTCGTCTCCCAACATCAAAATCCACAAATAAAGGATTTAAAACAAACAACAAAATACTCTAGTGCCATCCTAGCCAAGTAAGCCAAACGAACACTTACCTCTTACACACTTAGTCAATGCATGCAATCAGGAAAACCGTTCAAAAGCGCTCATTTTCGGAAATGCCATAAATAAGTCACATTTGTAAAAATGCACCACAATTAACCGCGGACCCACAGCTTCGTGGATCCCTGCCGAGACCCCGTCGGATCTAACCCACAGTGGTTAAAAGCAAGCTCGCGGTTCCACAGCTTCGTGGAGCCCTACCGAGACCCCGTCGGATCTAACCCGTAGTGAGCATACACACACACACATTACTCATGCAAAACTAACATGCTAAGAATGTAAGTTCATTAAGAATACTCACTAGAGATGGCCATTAACTCGACACCATTATCAAACTCTTCAAAACACAATAACAAGATTAAATACGGAATACACGATTCCATAACTTTAAACAATAGGAGTATCATCATCAAATCCTTCAACGTTCAAAATAGTTGAATCATAACCAATTCCCAAAACACGCCGTTCACAAAACACACACGCATTTTGAAAGAAAGCCTTCAACGAGGCCGAACCGAAATCTTTTGAAAACTCATTCCAAACAAATAAACAACACACCAAGGCGATCACCAATTATCATATCCTCGAAACAAGAATAGTATGGACAAGGTACTTGCCTCGATACCACGAGCACGGAACCACGAACGGATACGGCTCAACCGGGAAGCTTCGGAATGCCCGATGCTAACGGAAAGGAAGACGACAACGAACGGAACGGAAGAATCAAGCACGACCGCGAGGAACCGACGAAAATGAACCTAACGATTCAAATAGCACAATCACAACCACTTCTAAACGATTATGGAAATGGAATACACCGGAAACCCGCCTATGATTCATGTATATTCGTACAAAAATAACAACGAGGGCGGACCACAACCAAACCCTCTCGATTCCGTAAAAATCCGCAAAATATCCATGAATCCATAGGAAAGCTAAAGATACTAACAATATTAATCGTATTCATCATGAATCCACCAACAAAACGGAACGAATCGGAAGAAAAACCCAAAACCCCCAAATTAATCGAAAATAGGGTTCTAGAAATATTACCTTTGAAAATTCGAGTACTAAGATCCGTAGAACACGCGTTAGATTGATTGCCGGGCTTCACTACAGAAGAAAAATGGTGAAATTCAACCACCAAATGGATAATGATGAAGAACTCTCCATCTCTCTCTCACTCTCTCTCGCGCAGGTGAAATGAAGGAGGAAATGGCCGATTTCGTATAATAAGGACGAAGTTGCACTGTTGACCGCTTTGTGTGCCGCGGCACGGCCAAGTGTGCCGCGGCACAGGCCAAAAATTTACTCCTGTGTTTCGGCGGTGTGCCGCAAGATGTGCGCGGCACCTGCACTGATCGGTTTTGGTCGCAGTGTCACACGGGTGTGCCGCGGCCGGACGGGTGTGCCTCAAGATCGACTTCGATCGTGCCGCGGCACCGGATGGGTGTGCCGCGGCACACAGTACAGTTCGCTCGACCATCGACTGGAGAAATTTGTGTGCCGCGGCGCACACACCTTGTGCCACGGCCCACACCCCTTCTGGGTCCCAAAATGATAAAAATTATCCGGAAAGAGAATAAAACGAAAGGAATCAATATTTGGGAACCAATAACACGAAATGGATCCACGGCAACCCCGAAACGGCGGTTCCGCACAACAATAACGAGAATACAGTTCAACAGTTGACAAGAAGGACACACTGAAAGGTACACGAAGGTCACTACGATCGAGAAATACACCAAAAAAAAAGAAAATTACCGAAATTCGAAATTGAGGATATTACATTCTACCCTCCTTAAAAGAAGTTTCGTCCCGAAACTTAAAACAAGTAGGGAGAAGCAATATCCCCGCCAGGAAAACTCAACGAGATACACAAGAAATGCGTAACTTACGCCCATCGGCGAAGCGTTACAAGCAACGCAAAGGAATAAACGGCGTGAAAATACGCTCCAGGACGACCAACACAACGCCACCGGTAGAGACATAATAGAAATCAACAAGTGACAAGTGTCATCAAACAGATAACACAATCAAGTCGATTATCCGAACAATCACAAAACACAACCAACGAAAATCAATACGATTGACCAACCCAACGGTATATCAATCAAAACATGAACCACACGCTGAACAAATACGGAATTCCACCACCCAAGGGTTGGAAGATCGAAAACGAGACTAATTTCCCGAACTTAAGGAAATTTCGAAGGAGTCTGAATGTTCAACAATCACGAAACGAGATCAACAAAACCGAACAATCAAACGATCGAACCACAAAGATCGAGACAACGAAAATCGAACGATCATGCTCGGATCACGAAGAACAATAAAATTCAAACAACAACTCCAAGGTTCACATCTCGACTCGAGACAATATATGATCCGGTGAAAACAACAAGATGTGCATTCACATAAGATCCACAGGAAAGGGAATAGCAATTAAAAAGTCACAACGACAAACGAGTTATTCCGAAACAATACCACACTCGTTCGATAAACATAAACAAGGGGCAGGTCAAGCTCAGAAATGTCAACGAACATAAATGAGTCGACAGAGTCGAAAACATAAGAGTTCCAAATCCGATCCACTTCGAATAAAAGAACTAATAGAACCAGATGATGTCACTCCCGAACAAGGTTCACAAGAATCGAACCGAACTTAAAAAAGTCACATCGATAACCAGATCGGCCCACAACAAGATCACAGCTCGTTCGAACGATGAAACCGAAATACAGAACAAGTTTATAAAGTGTCAACGAACATGAACGAATCGATAGACTGGAGAAAGAGAAAATAAAGAAGTCAAAATAGTATGGGCATTACCTCCGACCTCGTCCACGAAATTCAAAAAAACGGAAGCAAGGTCAACAAGAAATTAAACAGCCGACACATAACGGAACCATCACCGATGCACACGGTCATACCAAACCAAGCTCTAACAGCTCGTACATACGCGACAACACATAAATCGCCATGAGGCGACAACATTCAATACCAACACTCCGCCTCTCACAGGGGGCTAGCACAACCAATGTGTGGAAAGCGTCTCAACGCTCACACCGCCAATTCGATCATACTCGGGAGCAAACATCAAAATGACAACGCGAACATCATACATATATACCCATCCCTCAAACGGGAATGGATAGGTTTTAAAAACGAAAACCTCATTTTGAAAATAATTTAGAAGAACACCGATTGATCTTGAGTATCACCTTTCAAAAAGTACAAACGTGAAACATCGTTATCGAGACTTTGGAGAACCATTTCGCATTTGATAAAAATGAGGACACTTTCTCTTAATGAAAACTTTCAGAATATTCGACCCTCGGGTCTAAATAAAAGTGTTTCTAAAACATTGAAAATATCTCAAAGCATTTTGGTCCTCGAAGTAGAAATTTTTTTTTTTGGAATATATTGTGGCACCTGGATGTACCACAAGAAAATAACTCATTTGAAAAAAATATGTCTCGAAATTTATTTCTAAGATACTCAAGTTTTCGAAAATAATTCAATGCCAAAAAGGACGATGCCAAAAAGGCTAGAATGCCCAAAAATTTCAGGTAATCACACGGAACATCCTAGTGCTGTGGGTCCCGCGTCGGAACCCCAGGCTAAAAAAAAACCATTTACAAAAATGCCAAAAAGGCTGATGACGGTAATATTTCAAAAACTCACGAAAGCCATTTACAAAATACTAAATACCGTCATAAGAATTTCGTCAAAGCGGTCAAGGCCATAATGCCAAAAACTCGGTTAAGGGAAGCGGTTATCGAAATAAAACTCGGTCGGTAAAATACCGAAGGCCATTACAAAAGAACTCACGCAGTGGATAAAAGAAATAAAGTCAAACATGCACAAGACAGCAACACTACTCCTCATATGAACGAAAAATGGGAGTCAAATAATCACATTCAGAACAAAACTACTGGCCCCATTCGAGGCCTCTAAGGACCCTCACGCCTTGGTTAATGAACAAGTCGAACGCGTATAAGCATAAAGCTTCCACGAGAGAACTTGTAAAACGTACAAATCGATTCGAGAATCATCAGCAACGGACAAAAACAACAATAAAAAGACATCACAAGCGACGACACTCCTCGTATAAATCAAATATGAGAGTCGATTAAATACATATCGTGAAATCAAAATCCACATAAGGATTCCATCACTTAACAAATAATCATAAAAATAGCTCGTGTCACACGAGGCACAACACAAAGAAGGGAGACTTACTTCCACAGGTCGCACGAAGATGATGATCGCCCCACGATACTAATCACGACCAACAAACTCAAACGACGCGTCGCGACACGACTCAGTCAGATAAAACCCGACGAAACAAGACTCAAACAACACGACTTGACCCGACAGCCTAGGTTTTCCTCAACCTAAGCTCTGATACCATTTATGTAACACCCCCAATCCACTCAGGGATATTACACGCCGTAGACCCTCTCCTCGAAGATCTACCAGGCTGGTAACAACATTTAACATCTCGACAATGCCTTCAAGGCTAAATGACTCAGTAGACCGATTTGGTCTTTCAATAAAAATATACAACATATACCCACGCAGGGGCCAAAATACAATAAACTCCCGTACAACGGGGAAAAGATACTGCAGCGGAAAAGAAAATACAACTAGACCAATACGACATCAACGGATCCTCGTGTGATTAGTATCGTTCATCTTTCATCATCCTTCGTGCCGACCCTGGGTTATGCTCCAAAACCTGAATGCAAAAATAGACATCCACCCCCCGAATACTCGGGGGTTAGCAAAACTCCACTGTTTTGCTAGTACAAATACAAAGTGCAAATACGAGCCATACAATTCACATTCCACGAATAACAATAACCAGGAATCCTCAAAGATCCAAACGAAACGAAAAGTACTTCTCGAGGCAAGGGTTTGAGAAAACCTTTAAAAATCGAAATACCATAAATCAATGGAAATAATTTATAAGACGGTTTAGAATGCCATCGAGAGTTTTAATAGAAAACCATTTAGGATTATCAAATCCTACTTTTCAAAATCCACAAGACAAAAGGGTCACCCCCAAATCTTTACTTCGAAAAATGACATTTACCAACCCGTTGGGATTTTAGCCCCAAATCCATAAAATGACTTTTACAAAACCATTGGGATTTTAGCCCCAAATCTCATCAACTCACAGTACACAAGAACGACCACAAGGTTCGTCTCCCAACATCAAAATCCACAAATAAAGGATTTAAAACAAACAACAAAATACTCTAGTGCCATCCTAGCCAAGTAAGCCAAGCGAACACTTACCTCTTACACACTTAGTCAATGCATGCAATCAGGAAAACCGTTCAAAAGCGCTCATTTCCGGAAATGCCATAAATAAGTCACATTTGTAAAAATGCACCACAATTAACCGCGGACCCACAGCTTCGTGGATCCCTGCCTAGACCCCGTCGGATCTAACCCACAGTGGTTAAAAGCAAGCTCGCGGTTCCACAGCTTCGTGGAGCCCTACCGAGACCCCGTCGGATCTAACCCGTAGTGAGCATACACACACACACATTACTCATGCAAAACTAACATGCTAAGAATGTAAGTTCATTAAGAATACTCACTAGAGATGGCCATTAACTCGACACCATTATCAAACTCTTCAAAACACAATAACAAGATTAAATACGGAATACACGATTCCATAACTTTAAACAATAGGAGTATCATCATCAAATCCTTCAACGTTCAAAATAGTTGAATCATAACCAATTCCCAAAACACGCCGTTCACAAAACACACACGCATTTTGAAAGAAAGCCTTCAACGAGGCCGAACCGAAATCTTTTGAAAACTCATTCCAAACAAATAAACAACACACCAAGGCGATCACCAATTATCATATCCTCGAAACAAGAATAGTATGGACAAAGTACTTGCCTCGATACCACGAGCACGGAACCACGAACGGATACGGCTCAACCGGGAAGCTTCGGAACGCCCGATGCTAACGAAAAGGAAGATGACAACGAACGGAACGGAAGAATCAAGCACGACCGCGAGGAACCGACGAAAATGAACCTAACGATTCGAATAGCACAATCACAACCACTTCTAAACGATTATGGAAATAGAATACACCCGGAAACCGGCCTATGATTCATGTATATTCGTACAAAAATAACAACGAGGGCGGACCACAACCAAACCCTCTCGATTCCGTAAAAATCCGCAAAATATCCATGAATCCATAGGAAAGCTAAAGATACTAACAATATTAATCGTATTCATCATGAATCCACCAACAAAACGGAACGAATCGGAAGAAAAACCCAAAACCCCCAAATTAATCGAAAATAGGGTTCTAGAAATATTACCTTTGAAAATTCGAGTACTAAGATCCGTAGAACACGCGTTAGATTGATTGCCCGGGCTTCACTACCGAAGAAAAATGGTGAAAATCAACCCCCCAATGGATAATGATGAAGAACTCTCCCTCTCTCTCTCACTCTCTCTCGCGCAGGTGAAATGAAGGAGGAAATGGCCGATTTCGTCTAATAAGGACGAAGTTGCACAGTTGACCGCTTTGTGTGCCGCGGCACAGCCGAAGTGTGCTGCGGCACAGGCCAAAAATTTACTCCCAGGTTTCGGCAGTGTGCCGCGGCACCCGGTACAGTCGGGTTTTGGTCGCAGGTGTCACACGGGTGTGCCGCGGCACCGGACGGGTGTGCCGCGGCACCGGATGGGTGTGCCGCGGCACACAGTACAGTTCGCTCGACCATCGACTGGAGAAATTTGTGTGCCGCGGCGCACACACCTTGTGCCGCGGCCCACACCCCTTCTGGGTCCCAAAATGATAAAAATTATCCGTAAAGAGAATAAAACGATAGGAATCAATATTTGGGAACCAATAACACGAAATGGATCCACGGCAACCCCGAAACGGCGGTTCCGCACAACAATAACGAGAATACAGTTCAACAGTTGACAAGAAGGACACACTGAAAGGTACACGAAGGTCACTACGATCGAGAAATACACCAAAAAAAAGAAAATTACCGAAATTCGAAATTGCGGATATTACATGTTTCACATGGATGGTGGTCAGAAATTGCTTTGATTAAATTTCTTATTTTCTTCAAAGCCAAAATTGCTTTTATTAAATCTTTGTACAATTATATTAGCTGCTAAGTTAAAAGAACGCTTGGGCCACTGTTATGTTATTATTATTTTAAATATCCTTTTTAATCTCCTGTTATTCCATACATGATAGAAAAAGAGCGATCCAAATCTTGCCCCGCCATCTGATGGTCTAATTTATTTGGAAACTTGTAAGCGAAAACCGGGGCGGACGTACAAGACAAATCCTTATGTAGTAAAGTCAAAATTGTAAGTAGTTTAATATACATGAGCACTTATTGATGTTTGATTTCAAAATTAATGTTGCCATTCCTTGTAGACCAAGATTCAGAAGATGCTAAATACGGGAAATGATGCCGAAGCGGATGTCATTGCTTCTAATGGAAAGGCTCATGCACGAAACTGGCTAGTGGGAAGGAGAGGCAAAAAGGCTGTTTCAACATCAACTTAGGCTCCTACTATAGACCAGTACGTAACTGAGTTGATGACAAAGATAAGGAATGATCTTGAGATTGAATTAGAAGCGAAGGTGAACAGAAAGGTGCAAGAGAACATGACTTTTCTGCTGAAAAAATTGGGAGAAGCTAATCTCGACCTCAACTTGGATATAGTAGAATTTTGTGCAACGATATCAAGTGATCAAGATGATAATGGTACTCCTATGACTCAAGACGGCACCACGTCTTCATTATTTTAATATGTAACTTTCGATAATAGACTTGGTACTTTCGTACTTTTGAAGTTAGATTGGTCGTGTTTGCTTGGTTTTGGTACTTTAGAAGTTAAATTGGTGGTTTGTTTGGTTTTGGTACTTTAGAAGTTAAATTGATGGTTTTCTGCTTATTTTGTATTTGTTGATGTAAAAACAAAATGGCAATTTTAAAATATTTTTAAGCAGTGTCGCATTTTACTTTAGCTGCTGTTGCATTTTATAAAAGACCTAGTGTTGCCTTCAAAAAATTGGTGTTGCTTCAAATCAAAAACTAATGTTGCAAAACAAAATGTGGGGCCACAACCTCGTGGCTTAATTACGGGACCCGCTGCTGACATGATACTAATGTGGGGCCAATTGCTAACGTGGCAGCAAAGTGGGACCCAGTGATGACGTGGCACCAAGATATGAGCCACTGCTGACGTGGTACCAATGTGGGCCCACTGATGACGTAGCAACATGCGGGCCCATGTTTTATTGTTTTTTGGCAATCTTAGGCAACACCGTTTCTTGTTGCCTTAATTGGTTATGCTGTTGCATTATAGGCATAATGCAATACTTTTTTGCCGTTGCAGTAGAGATAAAAGTGTTGCCTTATGGTTCAAAGGCAACGGCCGTATTGGCAAAAAGCGTTTGGTGTTGCCTTTGGCCTAAGGCAACACTTTTCGTGTCTTCTGCAACAATAAACAGGGCTGGCATATGAGCACTTATGGCGTAGTGTAAGTAATTGGATTTGAAACTAAAATTTACTTACATGATCCAGAGTTGTGCCATTGAGATACTAAGCCAAACATTCCCCTAAAAGATTTTTAAAACATCAGTGTGGCATACGTACAATGGCACATCAGTATCAACTCCAAATAAATAATCTAATGGCACCCGCAAAAGATTATCATAATGGGATTCTTTATAGGTTCTAAATTATCTACTGGTCGAACTCGTTTCTTGTTTGGTCGCTCAATATCCTTAAAAATATTAAATAACTATCTTAGTGAAGACTATTATTAGTTATTCTATTTCTATTTAATAAAGGTATTTTCTTAACAAATATAAAAATAAGAAGTACCTCTGCTGAAATAGGTTTAATTAGACGCCTTGGCCATGCAATAAAACCACTTAAGACCTGCCCAACTCAACTGACCTCCAACGTGGGGACTGGGGCTGGAGCATCATTGTCTCGAGCATAATCAACCATCACCCTAGCTAAATACATATAGAGCCACACCGTGTAAGGTTCATCCCCCCTCAATAACTCTCCCAAATGCCACCAGACAAGGAGGATGATCATCAATATAGAACTCAACTCGATAAATCTTGTCCACGTTAGTCTCCTCTCTGAGGGGTTGTAGCAGCAATATAACTCCCCTTTGCGCTGACATATACAGAAGGTGTGTCAATATGTACTGGAGTATGTCGAGATTGATTCAAGGATTCCAAAGCTGGGCTGAACTGCTTCCTTAAGTTTTTGTTGGGATAAACATTCCTGTTTTGATAATTGCCAACATACAGCAAAGAAGTCTCGAAGGAGTCAGAATTCTGTTAAGTATGGAAGCTGTTAGAACTCTTCATACAACCTGCCCATACAGCGAAGAATTCTTCATACAGTCCATCCTACAGAGCCTACTTCATACAGCAAAGAAACTATATGTTGGATACAGCATACAAGCTGAAGGTATTTTACTTGGAAAAAGTAAAACACATCCAACAGGACTAAACATAAAAAGCTTCAAACTGTTGTTAAACAAACATTGTTTATTCAAAAAGTATTCACGGTTAAACAACATTTATTGCTCTTAGGACAACATTTAATGCAGCAGGAGAGAGACAAGTCTGAACCCTCTGAAGAGCATTTAATGTAAAGACAGAAAGGATGTATGAAGCATTAAATGTTATCTACTTTAATTCAAACATTCAGCAGCCGCCAATCAAAGAGACAAAGGTCAACATCCCACCAACCTGCAATGACTTCATTTATAATGGATATATTTCCAAGGTTATAAATACCCTGAAGCCAGAGGACTATCAGACAACAATAAATCATTCAATATCGCGAAATCTCTGACAGGTTACTCTGACATTTTAGTGATTACAAAGTAGTATATTTCGTGAGCATACAATAGTATCTAAGCGAAGAAATATACTAAGTCCTCAATGCAAACAGCACAGCATACATCAATTGTTCATCTGAGATAAAGCTACTATTTGAGACTTACCCTTACCGTTGAGATTATCATTAGCCAAGTGTGGACTAAAGATCCTTGATATTCCGACCTATGTGGGGAGAATATCATTGAAGATGAAGCTTCAATCCGTATGAGAAGAAGCAAGTCAGAAAGAGCTCAAGCCAATTGTGTGAATGGCCCAAAGCTACAGTCCCTATATCAATATGTGTGAATGATACAAAAACAGATTTACTTAAAGTCACGTAATTATGTACGTGGTGATTTTAGTAAACTATTTACTCTATGTGGAGGACCAGCAGACGTAGAGGGGTTTACCTCAAACCACTTTAAACCTGGTGTCATTTACCTTATGTATTTACAGTTTTCATTCTACTGTGATTTATCAAGTATACACTGTTAAACCCTGTACGCATCAAGCAAATAGAAGAACACCTAGTTGCTGTATTTACAACAACTCACACACAACAAACTTCCGCTACGCAATTAACTTCGAAAATTATACAACTTATCATAACCTTACTTTCTAAGCTGTTTATTGTATACTTAGTGGCCAACAAGTGGTATCAGGGAGGTTGATTCTAAAAAGAATAGTCGATTTTTAACTGAATCAGATCTATAAATCACTAGTTTTTTAAAACCATATGATATTTTCATCATCTTTCCTATTTCTCAAATGGATACCTCTATGATAAATAAGGTTCCTATGTTCTCTACTAATGAGTTTGATGACTAGAGAATTAGGATTGAGGCTCATCTTTCAGCCATGCACGAGGAGATGATATTCGTCATCCAACAAGGTCCTATAAAGATAATCAAGGTTAATCCTACCGCAAGGATAGAAGGATAACCTCACGCTGAGATGCCCGAGAAGGAGCGTGAGCAATGGACAACAGCTATCACAAATATGCGAACCTCGATAATGTTGCTAAGAATATGCTGTTTGTAACTCTCGACAAAGGCACATTCTCCATGTTAAAGAGCTGTAATACAACTAAGGAAATCTGGGAGAAACTCAAACTGATTTACGAGGGCACTGAACTCTCAAAAGAAAATAAAAATAAAATTTCCAAATTTACTCAAAAATTTGAGTATTTTGAAATGAAATCTTCCAAAACGTTTGACGAGCTTGACCTCAGATTCATTGGCATTGTCGGTGAACTTGAAGCATTGGGTAAAGTGTATACCCAAAAGGAATTTTTTTTAAAAATATTTAGATCACTCCCTGCCCGATGGGACATTAAGATTACAACTATGCGTGTATCCTATAATCTTAATGATATTTCTACGTTTGTCCTCTTCTCTGACCTCAAAGCCTTTGAGTATGATATTTACAGGAGAGAAAAGGCCGAAGAGTTACATGCCAAGACTACAACACTAGCTGCTGTATCTAACATGAGACACAGCTCTGCACCCAACACATCCAAATCCGCACACAAGACTGTAGACAGCGATGGCGATATCCTGTCACAAGATGAAATGGCCCTTTCTATGAACAAATTTGAAAAGTTCAACAAACAGTCTGGAAAGACTCCATACGGGCCTAAGCCTGTTTACAAGTTAAGTTCTGAATCTCCCTCCTCTAGTGATTCTAACTTATTCTATAACTGCAGGAAACCTAGACACTATGCAATTAAGTGTCCACACCTGAAAGTTCAAAAGTTGCCAGAAGTTGAGCAATAAGAAAAGGACAAAAGAAGGTGTGTCTGGAAAACATGCTCAAGGCCCTTATTGATGAATTAGAAGCCTCGCCTGCATCCAACAAGACCGAGGAGTGCCTTCAGGCAATCACTGACAGTGACTTCTCCAACGATGATATTAGAAATAAAGCATATATGTACTTTATGGCCAACGAAATACTGGATGATGAGGACAGCGATGATGAAGTAAGTTCAAATTCAACTGTTCCTATAAATGCATCACATACCTTTGAAAACATGATGAATGAATTGAAAAACATTCAAAAGGCCCATGAAACTCTAAAACGAGAAAACATACAACTCGAAATTTTAAACTTGGAGTTGAAAGATGAAATGACTTGCTGACGAATAACTATGAAAATATGTCTATTGATTACGAAAACAGCAAGATAGTAATGTCCGATATTTTTGTTTTCTGTTATCTTGTATTGTTTGTGTTTTTACGCCGGATTTTTGTTGTTGACGTTAAATCGGAATGATTTTTAACGTGATACTCTGTGTGTTACTATCGTGTAGTGATTTTAGTTGAGGATGACTTGCTGTCATAGGTGTTGTACGTTATATCTTGAGGTGTGTTTATTATTGTTTTGGTGTTTTTGAATAACTGAAATGTTTTCGAGTGTCCGACCTGGCTGTCGGATTCGTTGAGATTCACTACTATGTTCAGTAGTGGTGTTACGACCGTAAGAGTTATGAGTTACGTCCGTATGTCTTGTTGGTTATGGCCGTAAGTATCTTTTATTACGACCGTAGTGGTCCTGTGTTACGGCTGTAAAGCGATTATTGTTACGATCATAATGAACGTTTGTATTTTGGGCAGTAGCCCAGAGGGGTACTTACGGTCGTACATCCTGGGTGTTACGGACATAAGGATGAAGAGTTACGGCCGTATGGTGTGCCTGTTACGACCGTAACATGCCACTGGTATATAAACCAGTGGCAACATCATTTTCGGGACAGAACTCCATTTTCTCCCTCTTTCGTTTCTCTTCGCAATTTTTGGGGCCAGGGAGGATTTTTGAGCTTGGGGAATGGATTTTCATCATTTTGGGAAGCTTGATTCGTATCTATCACCATCTTCCACTTCATTCATCCGGATCGAAAGTAATTTCTTGAAATCTCCTAGGGTTGACTTTCGGGATTTCCTTCTTGATTTCATTGTTCGTCCAATTTTGATGAATTGGTTGATGTTATTGAGTATTATTAGCCATGTTCTATGGATTGTATATCCGTATCTCGAATTCGTTTGAGCCCAACCATGATTTTTGTGTTCTAAAGGAGCCTTGAGCATTTCATGTCCGATTAAATGACTCAACGGGTTTTCCTTTGATTCTAGGGCATGTTTCACATTTTTTCTGGTTGTTATACTCGTTGTAATCATATTTTTGTTGTTTCGCCCGGAGGATTGTAGGTGTTCGAGGTTTCCCGATTAAGCCGTGTTCGTCAGAGTGTTCGGTATCGGTTAACGAGGCAAGTATTTTATTATACGACTTGTATCTTGTGACTAGAAATCACGTATAGGGTTAGTGATGATTTGTTTGCCTACGTAAATATGTTTCGTGTGAGTTGGTTGTATATTCCTCAATTTGAAGGCTTTGTGTTGATAGTGTTATTTTGGTATATCTGTTATGTGTTATGCCATGTGTGCAGTATTGTGATATACATGTGGGTTGGTTGTATTGGTTGTGCAATGTATTGTGTATTGATCATGAGTTATGTTGGTTGTGTGTCGTTGATTGATGAAGATTGTTGAGATTGTGTTATGTGCACATGATGTATAATTTCGTGGTGATCAATGTTATTGATTGACTGTGCTCATTGTTGAAGGAATGTGAACGTGAATGTTATGTGTGGTAATGTTAAGTTCACTCGTGTGGGTTCGACGGGGCCTATGAGGATTCATGGCACAGGTCCATGGGATCAGAACTTAGTATGTGGTGCTAAGGTCCAATCGTGCGGGTTCGACGAGGCCTACGATGACACAATGGACAGGTCCATGGGGTCAGGACATAGTACTTCCAACTGTGTGGGTTCGACGGGACCTACGGTGACACATGACATAGGTTCACGGGGTCGGGACTGGTTGTTGTGATTGTTGTGTTGGCTCAATCTGTGTTGGTTGTTGAACCTACCGAGACTCGTGGCAAGCAATCACGGAGTCATGAGCATGATTGATTGTTGTGATTATTGTGATTGATTAAGTCCATGCGGGTTGTTGGACATACAGAGACTCGTGGCAAGCGATCACGGAGTCATGAACATGATTGATTATTATGATTCTTAATACTGTGTGGGTTGTCAAACCTACGGTGACTCGTGACGGTGGATCACGGAGTCGAGAGTATGTTTTAGAAATAAAAGCTTTGAAAATAATGCTTTTATGAAACTGAATGACTAGGACGAGACCCAAGCAATTTGCATAAGGATTTTTGTATTGAAAAACTATCGAGTGTTTAAATGGGATTTTGGGCTGAGACCCTAATGTTTATAAACATTTTGACAAATTGAGGATATGAGTTCCTAATGATTTCTGTTTTCTAAAACTCCCGAGATGATAGTTGTCTTTCAAAGACTCCAGTTGTGTTGTTTCTAGATTGCTAAAACTTCTCGGGAGGTACTTGGTGAATGGTTGTCCTTATCTGATTCGTGGTTGTTAATTGCTTGATACACTTTGTATAGTTTGATACTTTCACTAGTAAAACAGTGGAGTTTTACTAACTCCCGAGTAATCGGGGGTGGATGTCTGTTTTGCATCCAGGTACATACAGGTTCTTGAGGAGAAGTTCCAGGATAGGCATAGGAAGTGACGAGCTATGATACTAATCAAGAGTTGAGAGGTTGGTCGAGTTATGTTATATTGTCAGAGTTGTAATCAGTCTTCTGCTGTATTGTACTTCGACCCATGCATGGGTAATGTTGTATAAAGTTATTATCTGTTGATTGAGTTGTGCGACCTCATCGGTCCATGTCGTTTACTTGTAATTGACCTTAACAGTCTATATTAGTATATTGTTTGACCCTGGCCGGGCAAGTATTTGGTCGTTCTGTGATGTTTAGCCTGGTAGATCATTGTGGAAATGATCTACGGCATGTAATATTCCCATATGGTTTTGGGGGTGTTATATTTATGGTATCCGAGCTTAGGTTGCGGAAACTTAGGCTGGGGGATTAAGTCGAGTCGTGATTTGTCGAGTAATGTGTTGTCTTGTCATTCGAGTTGTCGGGTGACAAGTTGAGTTGTGCATAGTCACAATGTGTCGTATGTGTTGACGGATGAGATTAGTATCGTGGGCGGCCGTCATCTTCGTGCGACCTGGGGATGTAAGTCTCCTCTTTTATGCGAGGTATCTGTGTTTCATGATTTCATTTATGTGCGATAATTGTGATGCATGATTTTATTTGCATAGTGTTGTGAAATGGAATATGTGTTTGATACTTGTGGTACACCGCTTGGGTATTGGTCTATATGTATTGATGGTTTGGACACCGAGTGGTGCAATATGATGTGAAAGCCTTGAACATTGATGTGTTCCTCGAAGCCTAATGACGATTGAGTTGTTGAGAAACTCATATAGACGGTTTCGACATGTGTTCGAATCGATGTTCATTAGTTATGCTGTTAAACTCGGAGAGATGGTTTGACGTATGATTGAGATTAGTGTTCCCGAGTTGCGCTTGTTGAACTGGTGATTTTGAATGCCGTATGGGCATATGTTGGAAAATAGATTGTGGTTGGCTAATTGTTATTATTAGCAACCAACGTATTCCTATTGCTAATAATATCCGCTGCATGCGTTTTTTAAAGGGATTACTAAACTTTCATAGACGTAAGTCTATTATGGAAAATCAGTCTTCGAAAATGTTTTGACGATGCAGTCATATGGCGGATTAGTATGAGTTTTGAAAGTGGTATGAATTTGGCAAGCCGGCCTTGTATATTTTTTTTAAATGAAAACCGTGCGACGGTATTTGAAAGATGTATTTTAAAGTACTTCAGATAGAGTAAAATGTTACCATCATTTTTGGATATGATTGAAGGGATTCTGGAAAATTTTAAATTTCCAAAACGACTTTGATTTTAGGAATTTAAAAACATTTAAATTTTTTGTCAAGATTTAAACTTAGATATTGTTGTGATGTGGTTGTAATACCCGTGATTTTCTCTTTCGGTACTTTTTCGTTTCTGGCATCTTTCTGGTTTCCAGAAGCTCACTTGCGAGCGTTTTGACATTTTGATAATGTTTCGTTCTGCGTGTTTCGTCATTCGAGTTGTTCCGGGGCTGTTTTACTTGAATCCGTGTCTTGAGCGACTTTTCCCGCTATTTGATTCATTTCATGTGATAATGGTTCGAAACTACGGTTTCATGTTTTCTATAAGTCCGTTGAGCTTTGTTATACGTGTTGTGAGTTTCGATTCGGTTGCTTGATGTCATATTGTGATTTACGGACGTTTTGGGCCGTTTCGTAATTTCTCAAAGTTTGGGGGTGATCACTTTTGTTATCATATTCCGAACCTTCGGGTAGTCGGGAATAGGTTTTCCTTCAACACTTAAGTTCGTCGCCTCGAATCCTTTATGTTCGTACCATCGGGTGTTGTTCACCATTGCATATTGATTTTTTTTTCGGTTCCTTTCTTGCCTTCTTGTGCTAGCTGCCTGTACTCCCCAAATAGGCACCTTACGTACGTAATGCATGTCTCAGTTACGTACGTAACGGACTTTGTTAAATAGTGCAGAGAATTCTGCGATTTTCGTTACGTACGTAAGCATGGGAGTCTTACGTACGTTAACAAGCTAACGTACGTTAGCTGCCTATGGCTAACGTACGTAACACGGCCTGGGTTTATATACCCAGGAGTTGACCGAATTCGTCATTTCTTCACCTACACTTCGTCTCTCCGTGGCTGGGCGACTCATAGGTGATTGGAAGGTGATTTTGGGGTCTTGTAACTCCAAGTTTACATCTTCCTTGCGTTCTTGGTGTTGTTTAACATCCTTAATCCGTGTTCTTCACCTTCGATTCGAGGTAAACATCTTGTAAACCCTTCCTCTATATTTCTGGAATTTTCGAGTTTCGGGTTGTTCTTCTTGATTCTTGTTGTTGTATATCATCAATCGGTTATATCGATTCTCTTCCTATGATTTGATTCGTATTTCTTACCGTATTCGGGTCCGGATTATGTTCTTGTTGTTCTTGGGGAAGTATTGAACCCCAAGTGTTCGATCTTTTGTTTCTACGAATTCTTGTTGGGAATTTCGTATGTTTTCCATCCCTCTTGTGATCGACTTCGTAGTAATTATATTGTTCTTGTGATTTCGACCTAGTTGGAAGATTCGAGGATTGCCGGTCAAGCTTTTTCGTCGCTTCGCATGCTTTGGATTTGAGGCAAGTACCTTTATATACGAATTATAACTATGTGAAATCATTTTTGCCGAAGTGTGTGAATTATATATATTTATATACTAAATATATGTATGTATAAGGTTATACGTATATATATATATATATATTCGGTTGAGTCGCAATATAGCGATATATGTGCGGTGTTGGTTGGTTATGCTTGAAGGCTTATTGTGATTGAGTTTTGATTGACAACGTGCGTGTTATTGTTTATTTGTATGGTTATGGACTGGGGGAGAAGTTGTGTGATTTGATGTACTGAGTTGATAATTGTTGTGACGTTTGTCTGTGTGCTTGATGTCTGAAATAATGTGGATACTTGTTGTGAGAAACGTCGTATCCGGGAACCTCTGAGGGCGGGGCGTGCACTCGGCACGGTGTATGCCGCAATGTGCGGCTCCATATGGGTGGTGAACGCCGGTGTTACCTAATGCGCGCGCAAGGGGCGGCTCTTGCGGGAGTGATCGCGGCGCGGTGACATGTTCAAGGAGCGGCCAACATAGTGGAGTGAACGCCGCACACAGTGCGCAAGGGAGGCGCTGGCGTGCTTATTGGTTACGGGTATTTGAGTGATAGCTAAGACCTGCTATCGAACGATGTTCATATCTCAAATTCTTTCAACCTACTTTTAAATGTTTGTCCTGATATAGACCGCGATTCGTGTTTTTGAAAGTTTGTTTCAACCTGTTTTTAAAGCGTTGGTATAAGGGTTAATTAACCAAGGAGGTTTGACGAAATCTCCGAGGGTTAATTAATCGGGGGTCTTGAGCAGGATATGTCGAATGAGAGATTGTGCCTTTGATTGTATGGTGGTGCTATTCTGTGTATTGGGTCGAGGACCCTGTGAAATGTTGAGATGTTGGTTCTCGTGATGATGTTATTTGGATTGGGTTGAGAACCTTGTGAGATGTTGTAATGATTTCGTTTGTGACAGTGTTCTATAAATTGGGTCAAGGATCCCAAGTAACATTGACATGGTTTTCGTGTAATTGTTTTCCTTATGTTGGGTCAAGGACCCGAGAGCTTTTGAAATTAATTTCTTAAAGTATTCCCATTCGATTTTATAAACCCCAAGACGGCCCGAGTCATTAATAATGTTTTCAAACTATCTTATCAAAATACTTTCCCCTTTATTAAAATGGATTTTCAACTAAATCTTTTGACTCCTTGGGCTCGTTTAAAGTTTAATTGGTGTTATGTTCCATAAAGAGAATATGACTATGTGATTATTTCTCACCTTGTGTATGCGAGTGCTATACTGTGTTGACTATGGGAATGTATGGTTTGTGTTAAGGCTTCATGGCTGTTGAGTTTTGTGTTGTTATTATTCGTATATCTTGAACATTATGTACTTGCACTAGCAAAATTCCAGTTTGCTAACCCCCGAGTTTTCGGGGGGTGGGTGCCTGTTATGCGCTCAGGTTTTGGCAGCTCGGGAGCAGTCACAGGATTGGCTTGGAAGGAGATGGAGGACAACGATGCTAATCACACCAGAGTCAGAGTCTTTTCTTTTGTTTCATCTTGGTCGGTATTTTTCCCATTTGGTTAAGTATTCACCCTTGCACGGGTGTAGTTTTCATTTATTGAATGGAGTCATCATCCCCTTTTGTGTGAAAGTTTATTTTTGTCATTTGAGATGTAAAATTCATTAGTTTCTGAATTGTTTAATGACCTTGTCGGTCTGTGTTGTATTTAGATTGACCCCGGTCGGTCAATCATTGTGTAGTCTTGTGGAGTTTAGCCTGGTAGATCCTTGTGAGAAGGGCCTACGGCGTGTAACATTTCCGGACGTATTCTGGGGGTGTTACAAGTATGGTATCAGAGCTTAGGTTTGCGAAAAACCTAGGCCGTTGGGTCAAGTCCATGTCCTGTGTAAGTCACGCGCGTCAGAGTTGTGATTAGTATCGTGGTTCCGACATCATCTTCAGGCAATCCGTGATGGTAAGTCTTCCGATCGTAAGTCCCTTTATATATGTATTTGATTATATTGTGATAATGTGTTTAATGTGAACTAGGGATTGTAACTTGTTGGTGATATTATTGTTTTAGGATGTAACATGCGTATTCGGTCCGATTGAGAATGGTTATGTAGTATGCTTAGGAAGTCGAGTGTACTTACCAATGTCTACATTTTATTACAATAAATCTTTGTGTGTTAATTTTATCCGCTGCGTGAGTATTTTGAAATGGCTATTGGTATCTTGCAAACTGAATTTTATTTCGTAAAACCGATCCCCTAAACCGAGTTTTGGCATTTTGTCTTGCATGTTTTGACGGTATTCTTATAACGGTATTTGATATTTTGTAAATGACTTTTGTGATTACTTGAAAATACTACCGTCATCGGCCTTTTGGCATTTTGAACGTTTTAAAAATAGTTTTCAGCCTGGTGGGTTCCGGTGTGGGGCCCACGGTGCTGTAATGGCACGAACATTTTAAAGCGGTGCTACTAAATTTTATAATATTGTGAAAACCCATGATTTAATGTAGTCATGTCAAATGGTCACGTATTTCGGCGAAAAATCCTTTCGATTAGACATTTTGGTAGAAGTGGAAAGATTTTCAAATTGTGGTATTTGGAACTCAACACTTGAAATATTTCAAATTAGTTACGATTCAACTTTCAATTTTCTTTTATGCATTGCTCGAAAATAATTTTTAAAGTCATTGTATAAACTCCCTCTTCCAAATAAAGGACAGTATTTACAAGCTTTGGGCGTAACGTGACTCGCTCTCTTTTTCAAAAATTTGTTTTCATTAAGCACATATATATATAATGATCATCCTAGTCGAAGGACCGGAGTTAACTTCATAAAACTTTATGCTTTACGATATTACCGTTATTCTATAGATGTTAACTAAACCTTGTGTTGATAAGTGTGGTATACTTATTTGATAATGCTGAATGGTACTATCTGTATTAGTATGTCGAGCCTTGGCGGACGTAAGTGTGATGACGGAAGTGAAAACGACAAGGTGGTTCGTACGACAACTATCCATGCTACAGTGAAGGAGTATCGAGATCAAACGATATCCTATGAAATCTCCTCAGTGATCGAGCCCACGAGCGAAGCAAAGAGACCGAGGATATCGGGAAAATTTCTGGGCGGTGATGAGACTAAGGCTCCCAAGCCCTCACGTCGTTCGAAAGCGTCATCTTCGCGGTCGGGAGTGAACGCTGGAAATCCCAAACCAAAGACGGTGACTCGCGGTAAGAAGAGAAGATGTTTCAATCAGAATCGCTGTGGACATGTTCGTGCAAATTGTCCCTCTCCACTCTTGACTTGTTACCGGTGTGGGTGTGAAGGTCATCGGAGAAACACCGTGAGACAGCTTTCCGAATTTGCAAAGAATGCCGCCCTGAGAGAGAGCAGAGCTAGTGATCGGGAAGTGTCCCGAAACCCTATGTTTCCTTCTGAAGATCCTAGCATGGGAGAATGAAGATTTTGTACTATGTCTTAATCATTGATGTTTCAAACAATCGTGACTTCGATCGTATTTCGTTTCATTGCTTTACGTTTCCAACTCTTGTTGTTCTAAGTTTCGGGGTTGTAATATCTTTTTAGTATGTGGGAATGTATTACCCGTACTTTTCTTGATATTTTCAGTATTGTGTGACCTTTCATTGTTGGCAATTCAATTGTGATCCCCTCGACGATTTTAAACCACCTTGTTTTACTTAGCCTACCGTCCTCCGAACGAATTTCGGGGCTGTTTTGCTAAATCTCGTGGATTACTGTGGCCTTTTCACATCCGAATTTGATTCTTGCAAATTTTGTTTGAAACTGTTGTTCCATCGCTCTCTATTTTAAGTTTCGGGACGAAACTTCTTTTAAGGAGGGTAGAATGTAATACCCGTGATTTTCTCTTTCGGTACTTTTTCGTTTCTGGCATCTTTCTGGTTTCGAAGCTCACTTGCAGCGTTTTGACATTTTGATAATGTTTCGCTCGCGTGTTTGGTCATTCGAGTTGTTCCGGTCCGTTTTTACTTGAATCCGTGTCTTGAGCGACTTTTCCCGCTATTTGATTCATTTCATGTGATAATGGTTGAAACTACGGTTTCATGTTTTCTATAAGTCCGTTGAGCTTTGTTATACGTGTTGTGAGTTTCGATTCGGTTGCTTGATGTCATATTGTGATTTACGAACGCTTTTGGGCCGTTTCGTAATTTCTCAAAGTTTGGGGGTGATCACTGCTATCGTATTCGAACCTTCGGGTAGTCGGGAATAGGATATCCATCAACACTTAAGTTCGTCGCCTCGAATCCTTTCTGTTCGAACCAGCGGGAGTGGTTCACCATTGCATATTGATTTTTTTGGTTCCTTTCTTGCCTTCTTGTGCTAGTCGCTGTACTCCCCAAATAGGCACCATACGAACGTAATGCATGTCTCGATTACGTAACGGCCTTTGTTAAATAGTGCAGAGAATTCCGCGATTTTGCATGCACGTAAGCATGGGAGTCTTACGTACGTTAACAAGCTAACGTACGTTAGCTGCCTATGGCTAACGTACGTAACACGGCCTGGGTTTATATACCCAGGAGTTGACCGAATTCGTCATTTCTTCACCTACACTTCGTCTCTCCGTGGCTGGGCGACTCGTAGGTGATTGGAAGGTGATTTTGGGGTCTTGTAACTCCAAGTTTACATCTTCCTTGAGTTTGAGGTGTTGTTTAACATCCTTAATCCGTGTTCTTCACCTTCGATTCGAGGTAAACATCTTGTAAACCCTTCCTCTATATTTCTAGAATTTTCGAGTTTCGGGTTGTTCTTCTTGATTCTTGTTGTTGTATATCGTCAATCGGTTATATCGATTCTCTTCCTATGATTTGATTCGTATTTCTTACCGTATTCGGGTCCGGATTATGTTCTTGTTGTTCTTGGGGAAGTATTGAACCCCAAGTGTTCGATCTTTTGTTTCTACGAATTCTTGTTGGGAATTTCGTATGTTTTCCATCCCTCTTGTGATCGACTTCGTAGTAATTATATTGTTCTTGTGATTTCGACCTAGTTGGAAGATTCGAGGATTGCCGGTCAAGCTTTTTCGTCGCTTCGCATGCTTTGGATTTGAGGCAAGTACCTTTATATACGAATTATAACTATGTGAAATCATTGTTGCCCAAGTGTGTGAATTATATATATTTATATACTAAATATATGTATGTATAAGGTTATACGTATATATATATATATATATATATATATATTCGGTTGAGTCGCAATATAGCAATATATGTGCGGTGTTGGTTGGTTATGCTTGAAGGCTTATTGTGATTGAGTTTTGATTGACAACGTGCGTGTTATTGTTTATTTGTATGGTTATGGACTGGGGGAGAAGTTGTGTGATTTGATGTACTGAGTTGATAATTGTTGTGACGTTTGTCTGTGTGCTTGATGTCTGAAATAATGTGGATACTTGTTGTGAGAAACGTCGTATCCGGGAACCTACGAGGGCGGGCGTGCACTCCGGCCGGTGTATGCCGCAATGTGCGGCTCCATATGGGTGGTGAACGCCGGTGTTACCTAATGCGCGCGCAAGGGGCGGCTCTTGGGAGTGATCGCGGCGCGGTGACATGTTCAAGGAGCGGCCAACATAGTGGAGTGAACGCCGCACACAGTGCGCAAGGGAGGCGCCCGGCAGCTTATTGGTTACGGGTATTTGAGTGATAGCTAAGACCTGCTATCGAACGATGTTCATATCTCAAATTCTTTCAACTCACTTTTAAATGTTTGTCGTGATATAGACCGCGATTCGTGTTTTTGAAAGTTTGTTTCAACCTGTTTTTAAAGCGTTGGTATCAGGGTTAATTAACCAAGGAGGTTTGACGAAATCTCAGGGTTAATTAATCGGGGTCTTGAGCAGATATGTCGAATGAGAGATTGTGCCTTTGATTGTATGGTGGTGCTATTCTGTGTATTGGGTCGAGGACCCTGTGAAATGTTGAGATGTTGGTTCTCGTGATGATGTTATTTGGATTGGGTTGAGAACCTTGTGAGATGTTGTAATGATTTCGTTTGTGACAGTGTTCTATAAATTGGGTCAAGGATCCCAAGTAACATTGACATGGTTTTCGTGTAATTGTTTTCCTTATGTTGGGTCAAGGACCCGAGAGCTTTTGAAATTAATTTCTTAAAGTATTCCCATTCGATTTTATAAACCCCAAGACGGCCCGAGTCACTAATAATGTTTTCAAACTATCTTATCAAAATACTTTCCCCTTTATTAAAATGGATTTTCAACTAAATCTTTTAACTCCTTGGGCTCGTTTAAAGTTTAATTGGTGTTATGTTCCATAAAGAGAATATGACTATGTGATTATTTCTCACCTTGTGTATGCGAGTGCTATACTGTGTTGACTATGGGAATGTATGGTTTGTGTTAAGGCTTCGCGGCTGTTGAGTTTTGTGTTGTTATTATTCGTATATCTTGAACATTATGTACTTGCACTAGCAAAATTCCAGTTTGCTAACCCCCGAGTTTTCGGGGGGTGGGTGCTCAGGTTTTGGCAGCTCGGGAGCAGTCACAGGATTGGCTTGGAAGGAGATGGAGGACAACGATGCTAATCACACCAGAGTCAGAGTCTTTTCTTTTGTTTCATCTTGGTCGGTATTTTTCCCATTTGGTTAAGTATTCACCCTTGCACGGGTGTAGTTTTCATTTATTGAATGGAGTCATCATCCCCTTTTGTGTGAAAGTTTATTTTTGTCATTTGAGATGTAAAATTCATTAGTTTTTGAATTGTTTAATGACCTTGTCGGTCTGTGTTGTATTTAGATTGACCCCGGTCGGTCAATCATTGTGTAGTCTAGTGGAGTTTAGCCTGGTAGATCCTTGTGAGAAGGGCCTACGGCGTGTAACATTTCCGGACGTATTCTGGGGGTGTTACAGTGGTATATTCTAATATGTTTAAACCTTTACAGGCTCGGACTTGTCGATTGTTGAAACTATTAGTGGTATACATTTTTAGTGTTACTAGGTAGTGGAAAAATTGTCATAATGGAAGATGAGGGTAACATTTGGAAAGGATATCCAAGATATAGTGCAGAATATATCAGGGGTATAAAAGCTTTTATGGAAAATGCATTCCCCGTTTCTTGTGTTGGGGATGAAATGAAGTGCACTTGCATAAATTGCATGGATTAGAAATGGCATTGTCAAAATATCATCTATGATCATCATTTGCAATGGGCCTTCTCCATCACATGTCAAATGGATTTACAATGTTTCACAAGCGAAATTAAGAGCTGGCAATGACTTCATGGATTGTCAAACGGGGATGGATATTGAGGATAATTTAGATGTGATGTTCAATTGTACGGGTAAGAAGTTCGAAAATCTGCAATACTCGGAAGTTAGTCCAAATGCAGAGGCTAAAAAATTCTATCGGCGTGTTAAGGAGGGAAAACAGCCGCTATATCCCGGTTGTACTAACTTTTCTCGATTAAGTTTCATGATCAGACTTTATTATTTAAAGTGTGTTCATGGAATTAGCGAGTCTGCGTTTGGGGAATTACTAAAGCTAATGAAAGAAGCATTTCCTGATGCCCACCTCCCTCTGTCCTTCAATGCCGCAAAGAATGTCATTAGGGATTTAGGTCTAGATTACTAGAAAATACATGCGTGTCCTAATAGTTGCATGTTGTATTGGGCAGAAAATAAAGATAAAGATGTTTGTCAAACTTGTGGTGTATCAAGGTGGGTTGTACAAGAGAAAAAGGCACCGCTGCTAATAATGATCCGTAGAAGTTGATTCCCAAAGTGCCATCTAATGTAATGAGGTATTTTCCACTAAAGCCAAGGTTGAAAAGGATGTTTATGTGCAAAGACTTTTCCAAACTTATGACATGGCATGCAGCGGGACGAAAAGAAGATGGGAAACTAAGACATCCAGCTGATGTTTAGGCTTGGAAGATGATGGATGCTCTATATCCTGATTTTTCATCAGAAAATCGGAATGTGAGCGTGGATGTAGCATCTGATGGATTTAACCCTTATGGTTCAATGAATTTAACTCATAGTACATTGCCGATTGTGTTGGTAAACTACAACCTTCCACCTTGGTTATGCATGAAACAAGAAAAATTGATTCTTTCAACAATAATATCCGGTCCAGATTCTTTCAAGAATAATATTGACGTGTATATGCAGCCCTCTATTGTGGAGTTGAAAGAATTATGGGATGTTGGCGTCGAAACTTACGATGCCTTGACTAACCATAATTTTATTTTACGTGCACGCGTGTTTTGGACCATTAGCATTTTTCCGGGATATGCCATGTTGTCTGGTTGGAGCACGAAAGGGAAACTAGGGTGTCCCATATGCCACTACGAGACCTCTTCAGATTATTTAAAACATAGAAAAATGTGTTATATGAACCACATAAAGATTCTTGATCCTACACACAAGTGGATGCCGGATAAGGGAAGATTTAATGGAGAAATTGTAATGGGGCAGATTCCAGAAATTCTATCAGGATCGGATATTGAAAGAATTGTTGTTGCGGTACGAAAACAAATTTGAGCAGAAAACCAAGAAAATGGTTAAAAGTGATTGCCCTTTTAAAAAGAAGTCAATATGTTTGATTTGCCTTATTGGAATCGAAACCCACTTCGACATAACCTTGATGCCACACACATAGAAAAAAACGTATGAGACAAAATATTATGTACTTTACTTAATATTGGTGGCAAGTCGAAGGATCATTTAAATGCTCGTTTTGATTTACAAGAATTGGGCATAAGAAAACCCTTTCATCTTGTTAAATCTGCAGATGGAAAGCACTATGAAATTAGGGCAGCAATATGTGACATGACAAATAAGGAGAAAGATATTTGCTCCGTATTGAAGAAAGTCAAACTGCCCTATGACTGTGCTTCGAATATCAGTCGGTACGTACACATAAGAGAGAGAATGATCTTCGGGTATAAGAGCCATGATGCTCATTTCATACTCCATTATTTGTTGCAATTTGCCGTGAATAAAACCTTAAAACCTGAGATTGCATTACCATTGATCAGACTTGGTGCTTTCCTAAGAAGTTTATGGGGCAAGGTTATTGAATTGGATGACATTAAGCTGCTGCAAAAAGAAATCGTTGAGATACTTTGTCGATTTGAGATGATTTTTCCACAAGCTTTATTTGATATAATGATCCACTTGCTTGTTCATTTGTGTCAAGAAGTCGAATACGGTGGACCAAAACACCTTAGGTCCATGTTTCCTATCCAACAGTATCTTGGAAAGTTGAAATCCTATGTTCGAAATAGAAGTAAACTGGAAGGTTCCATTAAAGAAGGTTACTTGGCGGAAAAATGTGACATTCTGCTCACAATTTTTGAGTGGTGAAGGACAAACAAATAGTACTGATTTTGAAAAATGTCCAGCAGATGTGGAGTATCATATTGGAACAAGAAAGAATAAAGATGGAAAAATCTTTAAATTAAAGGAGACAGACTGGAAGGCAAGTCATCGCTATGTTTTGTTCAACTCTAGAAATAAAGAAATAGAAGGATTGATTGAGTAAGTTCTTAAATCCTTTTTTCATTTTATTCAATTCCGATTAATCAAGTTCTACATTTCTTAGTGCCATTTCTTACTCTATCTGCACTTAATATTTTTTTAGGGAGCATCGAGCTATTGTGGATGGTTTTGCAGATTCAAGAAAGTACAAAAGAGAACGGACACATACAAAAGAGTTTTGGAAATGGTTAAAAGAAGAGGTTCTAAAAAAGGACATGATTTCAAGAAATTTAGAGGTGCTTGCATTGGGTCCTATCGAATAGTTAGGAAGTTTACTGGCTATGTAGTAAATGGATATAGATTCCATACAAAGTTTAGAGATTCCCGATGTACCACACAAAATAGTGGCGTATTTTTGACTATCGAAACCACTAGTTTTGCAAGTTTAAAATACCAGAACCCAATAGTTGGAAATATCAACTACTGTGGATCCATCGAAGAAATCTTTAAACTAGATTATTGGGGAGCTTTTACAGTGGTCCTTTTTAAGTGTTGCTGGTACCAAGAAGAAAAAGATTCATATGGTCTTACTCGAGTAAATTTTAATAAGTTATGCCAAAAAAATGATCCTTATGTACTATCTTCACAAGTGCAACATGTATTTTATGTGGAAGATCCAATTGAAAATATGGTGCATTATGTTATTAAGAAATTGCTGAGGTATTGGAGTGATACAGAAGAATCAAAACGCAATTGAAGAAGAGATCAGCAATCCCGATTTACATGATATTGACATTGGTCATGGAATTGAAACCGAAGTTGATGACAGAAGTTGCTTCAGAGATGATGTCCCCCCAATAAAAATTGATAATCCATCTCCTTAGATTAAAAAAATTGTTGCTGCTTATATAATATTACATCGTTATATTTTTGTGATATTTGTTATCTTGGACTAAAATGTTTTTGGCACCCTTTGTTTTCGATGTAATTTACTGTCCCTTATTTTTTCACATTGCTATATTCGATGTAATTTACTTGGCATTATTTGGTTGTAATATAATTTGCACCCTTTGTTAAGAAATATTATCATCTCTATCTGTTTTAGTTTATCATGTCATTTTTCATCCTTTATCGTTTTTTATATACATGTTGCTCGTTCTGATGGGAATGTTGTTGCCCAAAATATTTATCCGAAGATTAATATTGCTGGAAGACGGACAACAAACAAATGCGGGAGCACTTCCGAGAGATGGTAAATAAAACAAGATTTGCCGGTTTTGTTAGGCCCGGGCTTGAATGCTCTCGCGAGATGTTATTAATACAAATATTCGTGGATACAAGTATTAATTAGAGAAATCTAAGTACAATGAGTGTAAAAAGACTCTGTTGATCCGGCTCTTGAGCGAAGCTAGGTGTTCTTCGTCCCGCCGGTAATCTGCTCGAGGAGAAAAGGCCGGGAGAAGTAAGACCGAAAGGAAGCTGTTGCCAAGAGTTGGATGTTAGCCAAGTGCTTAATGTTTGCTGCTGTATTGCGTATGTATTGCAAGAATGTCAGAGAGTGCAGCGTGTTTTTAGAGTCAGAATCTCGGTCTGTGCAGAAGAGTTTCTGGTCCTTGGACAAGTGCTTGGAGCCTTGTATATATAGAGATTGAGGGGCCCTGTCCCCTAGTGGGCGATCGTCTTTCGGCATTTAATGCAATGGGGCGATCGCCCTAAAGGTTACGTGGGCTGCCTGCCAAAAGTCCACAGCTACAGCTGGTGGCCAGCCGTGCGGTCCAATGAGGATCCAAAGACGCGTCCTAAGCATCACACAGGAGGTCCCACTTTGCTACTTTCGGCGGACTTTGTCAGTAGGTGACAGGCTGTAGTCACATGTCTTGTCCGCCAACTCCTTTCGCAGGTCTGGGCCATGCTGGTAGGTGAGGTAGGAGACAGGTTTGTCAGCGCCTTTTGCGGATCTGCACGTGGGGTCAGTCCTGAGACTTGGTCTTTGCCGACTGGATGGTCATCGGTGGAGATCGTCATGATGTGGTCGATCGGTAGATGCCCAGAGAGGTCGGTCACCAAAGGTCGATCGGCAGATGCCCAGAGAGGTCGGTCACCAAAGGTCGATCGGCAGATGCCCAGAGAGGTCGGTCACCAAAGGTCGATCGGCAGATGCCCATAGAGGATCGTCCGCTAGTCGATCGCCAGGAGTCGGTCGCCGAGTGCCGAGTGATGATCGTATCTGAGGTCGATCGCTCGGTACCGGGACTTGTCCTGGGACCTTCCTTTGGCCGATTTAGCTGGTCCGCTGGGTTGAGGCTTGGTCGCCTGGTCGCTGCTCGGCAGATCTGCCTTGGCCGCTCGGCAGTAAGTCGGTCGCTCGGCCTAGGAGGCGATCGCCGATCGGAAGGTGTTAATTCTTGACACAACAATTGCCCCCCAGCTTGCTCCTATGTTGAAGACATGGGGCGAGGTGGCTCTTACTGGTGATCGCGTCTGGATGAGGACGGGCGACCTTGCTGAGCTGACTTAGGACTCGGACTTGGGCTAACATAGTCGATTGGCTTAGCTATCTTTCGGTCTTGTACCTGCAAAAAACAACATTGGCCGATCCCCCATGGAAACTTGGTAGTTTCGCTTGCTTGAGGAATCGTGCACAGTCGCGGAGATCGATGGACCGACCCCATGACCGTGTCTTGGTGCGCGAAGACAATGAGTGTCTCGTGACTCACTTTATTATGAGGGTCCTCTGTTAGGCTGCGCCTCGCCTTGTTTTTAAACGAAAGGCGTGCGGTCTCGGTCTAGAGGAGTCCTTGCGCGGGGCAGCGTCGGATGAATCAACTCCACGCCCGCGGCTTGTTAGCTCTGCTTCCACCTCGGCCAGCCATGTAGATGGCCGACCTCGACGGTGTACGTTGAGACGGGGTTGTGGGATGAGTCCACTGATTAATGTTGGAGGGCCCTCCGACTACGCCGGCCTCGTATTTAAACGAAGGGCGGGCGATCTTGGCCGAAAGGGACCTTGCATGGCCGGGCCCGGTTCCATCGACCGACAGGCCATGGCTTTATGATGTGCGGTGGAGGCGATCTTATGCCTTAGTCCGTCATGTTATATGGGCCGGATGTAGATGGCGATCGTGTCCTCCGAATCGCGATGATGTAGCGTGATGATCGGCGATCGGGCAGAAGACGGCGATCGCCGCCGGTGCCGATCGCTTATTCGTAGGTCGATATTGGCGATCGGGCGGAGATCGTCGTCCGGTGCCGATCGCGCCGCCATGTGCTAAGAAGAAACCTTTGCACGGCCGGAAAATCTGCGGCTCTAGCCCGGAAGGCTGCGTAGGTCGTAGGTTGGGTCTTCGTAAGATGCCTGAACATAGGCGAAAAACCCTGAAAACCTCCTAGGACCGCGTAGAGGGCGGTCTCATCGCTTATGGGCTCGCCATTGAGGATGATTACGTCTACCCGGTCGATGTAGTCCGAGTCGGACTCTTCTTCTCCCTGCTTGATTTGCATCATGCGAAGGGGACCTTCGGGCCGGACGACCCTGGTGGCGAAGTACTCGGTGAAGCCGTGCGCCAGCTCGTTAAAGGAGCCAACGGACCGAGGTGGCAATGAAGTGTACCACCGGTGGGCGAGGTCGTCCAGCGTCAAAGGGAACATTCGGCATCTGGTTGCGTCAGATGCCCCGCACCCAGTCATGTAAATGTTAAACTTCCTCAGGTGCACTTGGGGGTCCGATCGCCCCACGTACACGGGTGTTTGCGGGGGAGCGATCCTGTGCTGCACGGGGGCGAGCTCGATGTCGATCGCGAGCGGCTCGCTTGGCCCGGCGATCGTCTTCTTGGCGCCTGCCCTGGATTCCAGGAGCGCCTTCATGTCGTTAAGTTGACGTTGCATTGCAGCCATCGCCGTGGCTTGGTCGCTTGCCGATCGGCTTTGGGAGCAGGAGCCGAGGCGATCGTGTACCGATCTCCGGCTCACGCGCCGACCTCGGCGATTCGGCGAGGGGGAGCCGACGGCCAGCCGCCTTCCGGGAGTCGGGTAGGCCGAGCTCCCGGTGACGGACTCAAACTCCGTCGTCTCGTAGCCGGGGCCGGATCGCCTTGGCCGCTGTGTCGGGTCACCGCCTGTGCGATCGAAGACAGAGGTGCCCCCGGCGAGCGCCTTCCCGCGGACGGAGCCTCCCGGCGATCGCTCGCCAAGAGTGCCTTGAGCTTCGCTGATTTCCGGCGAGAGACCGGGGGGGAGGTAGCTGGAGGCGCGTCGAGAGCACTCCGTCGCTCCTGTAGGACGGCCAGGGCCCCTTCGATCTGTTCCTTGGTTCGGAAACGATCGAGCGAGAGGCTTGGGCCGCCGTCCCGGGACGGGATCGAGCGTCTCTGACCACGGCGGCTACCTTCCACCATCGGCTGTGGCTCGGATTTGGACGGAACAAGGGGTCTGGCCGGCTGGCCAGCGGCTTTCTTCGACGCGGATGCGGAAGACATGATTTCTGAAGGATTTCTTTGAAGTGCAGTAAGTGTCACTTCAAGTATCTGCCCCGAGAACAGTGAGTGTTCTTCGGGACGGTAGGTATAAAAAATCGAGGGTTGGATCCCCTCCCTCTAGCGCCAATTGTTGTTGCCCAAAATATTTATCCGAAGATTAATATTGCGGGAAGACGGACAACAAACAAATGCGGGAGCACTTCCGAGAGATGGTAAATAAAACAAGATTTGCCGGGTTTGTTAGGCCCGGGCTTGAATGCTCTCGCGAGATGTTATTAATACAAATATTCGTGGATACAAGTATTAATTAGAGAAATCTAAGTACAATGAGTGTAAAAAGACTCTGTTGATCCGGCTCTTGAGCGAAGCTAGGTGTTCTTCGTCCCGCCGTGTCTGCTCGAGGAGAAAAGGCCGGGAGAAGTAAGACCGAAAGGAAGCTGTTGCCAAGAGTTGGATGTTAGCCAAGTGCTTAATGTTTGCTGCTGTATTGCGTATGTATTGCAAGAATGTCAGAGAGTGCAGCGTGTTTTTAGAGTCAGAATCTCGGTCTGTGCAGAAGAGTTTCTGGTCCTTGGACAAGTGCTGGGAGCCTTGTATATATAGAGATTGAGGGGCCCTGTCCCCTAGTGGGCGATCGTCTTTCGGCATTTAATGCAATGGGGCGATCGCCCTAAAGGTTACGTGGGCTGCCTGCCAAAAGTCCACAGCTACAGCTGGTGGCCAGCCGTGCGGTCCAATGAGGATCCAGCACGCGTCCGGAAGCACTGTCACAGGAGGTCCCACTTTGCTACTTTCGGCGGACTTTGTCAGTAGGTGACAGGCTGTAGTCACATGTCTTGTCCGCCAACTCCTTTCGCAGGTCTGGGCCATGCTGGTAGGTGAGGTAGGAGACAGGTTTGTCAGCGCCTTTTGCGGATCTGCACGTGGGGTCAGTCCTGAGACTTGGTCTTTGCCGACTGGATGGTCATCGGTGGAGATCGTCATGATGTGGTCGATCGGCAGATTCCCAGAGAGGTCGGTCACCAAAGGTCGATCGGCAGATGCCCAGAGAGGTCGGTCACCAAAGGTCGATCGGCAGATGCCCAGAGAGGTCGGTCACCAAAGGTCGATCGGCAGATGCCCAGAGAGGATCGTCCGCTAGTCGATCGCCAGGAGTCGGTCGCCGAGTGCCGAGTGATGATCGTATCTGAGGTCGATCGCTCGGTACCGGGACTTGTCCTGGGACCTTCCTTTGGCCGATTTAGCTGGTCCGCTGGGTTGAGGCTTGGTCGCCTGGTCGCTGCTCGGCAGATCTGCCTTGGCCGCTCGGCAGTAAGTCGGTCGCTCGGCCTAGGAGGCAATCGCCGATCGGAAGGTGTTAATTCTTGACACAACAGGGAAGTTTACTGTGAATAGGATGGCAGAAAAAGAAGTCCATGTCAGGTTGAACTATAATGGAGAGTTTCAGAGGGCAAGTTATGTTGGTAGGACAAGTCTGATTGTAACGCGAGTAGAAATTGACACTTTTTCATTCTGTGTACTTATGGAATATGTGGTAGATCACATCAATGTCTCTGAAAATGGAGGAGTTTATATTAGCAAAGGAAAGAGAGGTGGTTGGAAATTGGTGCATGTGACCACGACTTGGCTGAACCTGTAAATGCCTGCAAGCATCATGAAGAATTGAACTTTATCTCGACATGACTGTTGATAAAGATATTGAGCCGATTTCTCAAGTGCATCTACACGTAATCATAAGACCAAAAAAACCTAATTCAAGGTATAAGTATTAATATATATATATATATATAATACCCGGTTGTAATTCAGTTATTATCATTCAGTAATTTCACTCATTATTGATCATTTGTCATTCATATTCAATCATGGTATTCATCATTCAGAGTAATTGTATCGTGTATCAATCGTCATTCATCACTAATCTAATTGGAGTTTCGTACCGTGTTTATCATCGTTGTCATTTTCGTTGTGGGCTGTCCGTGAGGAGTAGCGCACGCTACGTACTCTTTTTAGCATACGCTAATTGAGTACAGGTAGCGCACGCTACCACTCAGCATTAGCGCACGCTAATGTTACCCTGGCTGCAGTCCAGAAGGTACTGGACTGCAGGTGAGTTATTAGTAGCGCACGCTACGAGTGGTAAGTAGCACGCGCTAGTGGGTTGTAGTAGCGCACGCTAAATATGTGGAGTAGCGCGCGCTAAGGACGGATCATGTTGAGTCCAGTGGCTACTGGACTGCACTGGATTAATTCATAGCGCACGCTATGAGTGATATTTAGCGTACGCAAGCGGTGTAGTAGCGTACGCTACTTGTTGGTTGTAGCGCACGCTACCAAAGTCAGATCAGAGGACAAACAGTTTCTGGATTCCAGTACTGGGCATCACATAATTCGTTAGCGCACGCTAACAATGGGTTTTAGCGTACGCTAGTGGTATGGCCGTAGCACACGCTATAAAAAGGTACGTAGCGCGCGCTGCCGTGTTCGGACAGTGGGTACTGGACTACCCAAATTACCCATTAGCGCACGCTACGCACAAGGGCTAGCGCACGCTAACCTGGATTGGCTATATATTGGACAGTTAGCCTGAGTTCATCATTTTATCATTCTTTCTCATTCCCTCATCGGTTTCGGGCGATTTCGGACATTTTGGAGAGTTCTCTTCGAGCTTCTATCATCCATCATCATCTTCAAGCCATTGAATTGGATTATCATCACTTCATCATCTCCTTAACATCGAATCAAAGATATTAATCTCTTGGATCTAGAATTTCGGATTTTTGGGTTTTTCCTTCCGATTTCTTCGTGTAAGCTTGGATTATCATTGGAATATGTTAGATATGGATTATCTACCTTGGATAAATATATTCTTATGGATTTAATGGCTATTTTCGGAATTATTTCAAGAACCTTTGGGGTTGACTTCGGTTAATTGGGATTTTCCGATTGATGTTGTTGTAATCTTGAATTATGGATTCCTATTGGATTAATGATATCATTGGAAGTGTTTTGATGGTTTGAAATACTCATTTTGGTGTTGGTTTCGATATATTCGGGATTGGATATTTTCGAAGTCGTGTGGTTGGTTACGTATTCGTTATAATGCCCCTATGAGTTTGATTATCGTTGTTTCGACCTTTGGGTTAGTCGTGTTTTGTTGCTTGATACGTGTATTGAACGGTTGTTGGTAATTATTGTTATTCAAGGTTGTTCGAGCGACCGGTATCTTGTTTAGGACGTTGTTCGTGGAAGGACTTTGTCATCGGTATTGAGTAAGTTAACTCTTACTCGGTTAAAAGGATACTCATTCCTTTTGTTGTTGATTGCTCATAATTATAATTCATTCATCATAGTATTAATCATATTGAGACTTGTAATTGTCAAATAATCATTTCATTCACGAGGAACGACGGTTCCAAATCATTTCATTGGGTTATCAACCAAGTCATTATTATTTTCATCTCGGTGAGTCATCTTGGCCTTGTCGAATTATTATTCATTGGTATTCATTGTGGTCATTCTCGTTCATATGACCTTCTGGGTTCATATTGCGTGGCCGGGTGTGGCTGTGTGGAATTTTTAGTCGGGCACACGATGATCATGTTTTGGGTTCACCGATACATTGGACCGTGCACACGGTAACGCTTACCTCCGTGAGACTAATTAGGTACAAGGACGGGTGTGTCCGGTCATTCGTCTTGTACACTTGCACAGAACATTACGGGCGTACTATGATACTCCTCTTCAGCGTAATTCATAACTAAGGATATTTCATAACTTCAGTTAATTCATGATTGTGTAATTTCAACCCTTGAGGATTGTTGTTCTGTGTAACTGACCCCGTTGGGGGATTTTTGTTTTAGGTCACGGCAATACAAAGGCACGGGAAGAGCATGTTGACGGCGAGGAGTCCCAGTGATACTAGTAGGGGGCCCCAGTCATTTCGTTTGTTTCAGTCATTTCAATCATTTCAGTTATTCCGTCATTTGTATTTTTTTTCCGCTGCAAATTCCGTTTGAGATGCTTATTTGTTCAGGGTGGTGTATTTTATCTCCATATAAAATATACTAGTATTCTGTTTTGTCCTGGTGTAATGTACTTAAACTCCTCATCGGAGTACTTGGTAATATAATGTGGTTCGGTACTACAATTATATTATTTAATTCATCATTTTCATTTGCCTGGTGGGTCCCAGTCGGGGATTCACGGCACTGTAATATCCGCCTAGTTTGGGGTGTTACAGAGTTGGTATCGGAGCGTGGTTTTGAATACTACCCTCCAAGTCATGTCTTATTTGAAATCATCGTCATCGGACTAGTATCATTGGACTTTCGCGTCACGTGTGACCTGTGCAAATGCCGAGCCAAGCAGACCAAGAACGGTAAGATTTCTAATGCCATGGTATAATTTCTGGCAATAATCATTCATTCATAATTCATCAGTTAACAATCCTCAATCATCATTGTCATTTTGACCAGGACGGTCAGATTAACTCATTAATCACTCAATTCATTTCATTATTCAGTTGTTGATCACGAAGATCAAATCATTAATCTTGCTAACTCGTTCAAGATAATCATTTCAGTAATTTCATCAGATAATCATGTCACGTCAATTAATCATTCATGTAACCACTGTGTTAGAGCGCGTAAGCTCATTTTCATCATCTCATGTCATAATCATAACGTGTTATTCATGCGGGAAATATAATCATCATGTGACTTTCCTACTTCAGTATGGAGAGGGCAAGAAGAGGACATGGAGGACGAGGCCGTGGAGCGGGCCGAATCCCAAGAGCTCGTGTGAATACACGTGCAAACGCGAGAAATAATGCTAATTCATCGAGCAGTGATGCTGCCACTCACTCTCCTGGACGCGATCATTCACTAACGGAGAGTCGTACCCGGGACACGGCTCAGTCAGAAGGTGTCCGGGTTGACCCACTCGCTTTTATGCAGGGCATGATGGCCCAAATGACGCAGATGGCACAACTTATGGAGACGATGCATAACTTCGTCAATCAGAATCAACAGGCTCCTCCGCCGCCACCTCAGAGGCAAGAGAGGAATGTGAGCAATATCATCGGCGACATCTCTCGCCAGAGGCCACCTACTTTCGAGGGCTCGTCTGAGCCGGCGGATATCATTCATTGGCTCGAGCATTTCGAGAAGTTGTTTTCTATGGTAGAGTGTCCCGAAGGACACAAAGTTTCTGTTGCGGCTTACTACCTGGGTAAGAGCGCACATTCTTGGTGGTTGTCGTTGAAGCCCACCGAAGGATCATGTACATGGGATCAGTTCAAGACTCTCATGATGGAGAGGTATTATCCGGCCCCGCTCAGAGAGTCCAAGCTGTCAGAACTACTCACCCCCGACCCTCAGCAGACGAGGATGTTCTCGCCGTTGCCGAGAAATTTCAGGAACTTCTTCCATTCGCCTCATCTATCATTCATTCCGAGGCAGATAAGATTAAGTATTTGAGCAAGAGGCTGAAACCCCATATGAGACTGCAGTTGCTTAATCATAATTGCACCACGTTGGCCGAATTCATCGAGAAAGCTCTCACCTATGAGCTTACTGCTAAAGAGATTGCTAAGCAACAACCTTCGTCTGCTAGCAAGAAATCGAAGAATCGTAATCAGTCTGAAGGCGGTCAGACAACCTTCAAGTAACCCCGTGCGGGCTCTGCTTTTTCTGAGCGACCTCCTGTGTCGTCTAAACCCGCGGAATCTCAGTCTCGAGCGGCGCCTTCGCCATCACCTGCTTTTAATCTGGGAATCTTGGTCATCTCAGTACCAAGTGTCCGAGACAGACTATCACGTGTCATAATTGTGGGATTGCTGGGCATAAGGCCCGTTTTTGCCGTAGGGACTCCAAACCTACTCAGACGTCATCTCAGGCCCCTAAGCAGTCAGCCGTTCATAATCAGGCCACTCAATCAGCGTCGTTTAAAATGACAGGAGCAACTAAAGGTGGAGCCTATAGCCAGCAAACGGGAGCGTCCGGTGCCGGGACCAACAAGCCCCGGATTTATGAGATGAAGAAGACCGATGATCCAGAGGCCCGAATGATCTCAGGTACACTCGATATTTTATCTCAACCTGTGTGTACCCTTTTTGATACTGGTGCATCGTATTCATTCATTTCCGAGTCATGTTTGAGTAGACTACGTCTGGGTAGTGCTACTAGTTGTGAGCCTTATGTCATTGGCCTACCTGATGGTAGACAAATTATCGGTAATCATGAGATTCAGAATTGTCCGATCTGGCCATGGTCGTATGGCCAGCGGACCTAATCGTAGTAGATTTGCCGAAGGACGACGTCATCTTGGGTATTGATTGGATGGATCGTCATGATGCCATCATTAGTGTCCGTAAGCGTATGATCACTATCATTTCAGACGATGGGGTTGAATGTGTGTTTCAGGGAGGTAATCCCGGCTGTTCTGGTAAGGTCATTAATTTGTTGAAAGCAGTGAAATTACTCAATCATGGGTGTTTTGGTTATTGGTGCTATATGACCAAAACCGAGAAATCATCAGTAATGTTGACGGATATTCCGGTAGTGAGGGAATATGCCGATGTTTTTCCAGACGAGTTACCCGGTTTGCCTCCACAGAGGGATGTGGAATTCACGATTGAGTTGGAGCCTGGTACGTCCCCGATATCGAAGGCACCGTACCGGATGGCCCCGACCGAAATGCAGGAATTAAAGAACCAACTTGAGGAGTTGTTCGAGAAGGCTTATATTCGACCGAGTGCGTCCCCGTGGGGAGCACCAGTGTTATTTGTCAAGAAGAAGGATGGCTCTTTTCGCTTGTGTATCGATTATCGGGAGTTGAACAGGGTGACAATCAAGAATAAGTATCCCTTACCCCGTATCGATGACCTTTTGGATCAACTTCAGGGAGCTTCAGTATTTTCCAAGATCGACTTAAGATCTGGATATCATCAGTTGTGGATTCGAGAGTCGGATATCGCGAGGACGGCGTTTCGAACACGCTATGGTCATTTTGAGTTTGTGGTTATGCCGTTTGGATTAACTAATGCACCTGCGGTATTCATGGAGTTAATGAATCGGGTTTTCATCGACTTTTTAGATCAGTTTGTTGTTGTCTTCATCGATGACATTTTGATTTATTCTCGTGACCGAGAGGAACACGAGTTTCACCTTCATCAAGTGCTCGACGTGTTGAGACGAGAACAACTTTATGGGAAGTTTTCTAAATGTGAGTTCTGGATGTCCGAAGTGACGTTTCTCGGACACGTAATTTCATCAGACGGAGTTCGTGTCGACCCTCAGAAGACGGAGGCTATCCGAGATTGGCTACCTCCGAAGAATGTTAAGGAAATTCGAAGTTTCCTCGGATTAGCGGGTTATTACCGGCGGTTTGTGGAAGGATTTTCTAAAATCGCTCAACCCTTGACGAGCCTTTTACGGAAGGATAAGAAATACACGTGGTCCGACGCGTGTCAACGGAGTTTTGAGGAACTCAAGAGCCGGTTAATGTCAGCACCTGTACTTTCCTTGCCGCAGGGGACGGAAGGATTTGTGGTTTATAGTGATGCGTCCGTACAGGGTCTCGGATGTGTGCTCATGCAGAATGGAAAGGTTATTGCCTATGCTTCACGGCAATTGAGACCTTACGAGGTTAATTATCCGACACACGACCTGGATCTAGCAGCCGTGGTGTTCGCTTTGAAGATTTGGCGTCATTATCTTTATGGCGTTACCTGTCAGATATTCACCGATCATAATAGTTTAAAGTATATATTTACTCAGAAGGAGTTAAATATGCGACAGAGACGGTGGTTGGAATTAATCAAAGATTATGATATCGAGATCCTTTACCACCCGGGCAAGGCGAACGTTTTCGCCGACGCCTTGAGTCGTAAGTCCGTTCAGGAGCAGATGCTTGCTCGTTTAACGGTTCAGAAGGAGCTTCAACAGGAATTCCTTAGACCCGGGATCGAGGTCTGGCTTCAGCAACTTCAGGGACAACTTTGTATGTTAGAAATTTCATCGTCACTCGAGGAGGCAATCCGAGAGAATCAGAGTTCAGACCCTTCATTGTTGCGCATCCGTGAGGATGTGACTCAGGGGAAAGCCCCTGGATTTGTGGTCCACGAGGATGGACTTTTGCGGTTTAAGAATCGGTTGTGCCTACCGGCGAATGATGAGTTGAAAAACTCGATTTTGAAAGAAGCTCATGCTACCCCTTATTCTGTTCATCCGGGGTCTAGCAAGATGTACAAGGACTTGAAACAAAATTACTGGTGAAGTAATATGAATCGAGAAGTTGCAGAATTTGTTTCGAGATGCTTAACCTGTCAACAAGTTAAGATTGAACATCAGTGACTGGCGGGTATGCTGAAACCTCTTCCTATTCCCGAATGGAAGTGGGAAGACATTTCTATGGATTTCATCACGAGTTTGCCGACGAGTCGTCGTGGCATGAATACGATCTGGGTGATCGTGGACCGCTTAACTAAATCAGCTCATTTCCTTGAGATCAAGGAGACGTGGGGTCCCGAGAGACTTGCTCAACTGTTCATCAAAGAGATAGTGAGACTGCACGGTACTCCTAAAAGTATCGTTTCCGATCGTGACGGACGGTTTGTGTCGCATTTTTGGAAATCAGTTCATCGCGCTATGGGAACTCAGCTTAATCTCAGTACCGCTTTTCATCCTCAGTCCGACGGGCAATAAGAGAGGACTATTCAGACACTAGAGGACATGTTGAGGGCATGCGTCCTCGATTGGAAAGACGATTGGGAAGCCCAACTACCATTGATCGAGTTCACGTATAATAATAGTTGGCATGCTTCGATTAAGATGGCACCTTACGAGGCCTTGTATGGTCGTCGTTATCGATCTCCGTTGTGTTGGGACGACCTATCAGAATCAATCGGCACCGAGCCCGATATGCTTATAGCCGCCCGTGAGAAGGTAGCTTTGATCAGGAGTCATTTGTTGACCGCTCAGAGTCGACAGAAATCATATACAGATAACCGTCGTCGACCATTAGAGTTCGAGGCTGGTGACCATGTGTTGGTCAAGGTATCCCCGAGTCGTGGTATCTTCCGTTTTGGGAAGAGGGGAAAGTTGAATCCGAGATTCATTGGACCGTTTGAGATTCTGGATCGAGTAGGCGAGTTAGCTTACCGATTGGCTTTACCTCCGGCATTGAGCCGAATTCATAATGTGTTTCACGTCTCTCAGTTGCGGAAGTATGTTGCCGACCTGAGTCACATACTTCAGTTCGATGAAATCGAGATCGCCGAAGATCATTCATATTAGGAGCGTCCTATGCGAGTTTTAGAGCGGCGAATCAAATAGTTGAGGAATAAGACGATTCCTTTGGTTAAGATTCAGTGGTCTAGGCACGGAATCGAAGAGGCTACTTGGGAAACCGAGGATAGTATACGGGAGAGTTATCCCGAATTGTTTGACCCTTAGTTTCGGGGGAGAAACTCTTTTAATGGGGGGTGTATGTAATACCCGGTTGTAATTCAGTTATTATCATTCAGTATCTATCATTCAATAATTGTCATTCAGTAATTTCACTCATTATTGATCATTTGTCACTCATATTCAATCATGGTATTCATCATTCAGAGTAATTGTATCGTGTATCAATCGTCATTCATCACTAATCTAATTGGAGTTTCGTGCCGTGTTTATCATCGTTGTCATTTTCGTTGTGGGCTGTGCGTGAGGAGTAGCGCACGCTACGTACTCTTTTTAGCGTACGCTAATTGAGTACAGGTAGTGCACGCTACCACTCAGCATAAGCGCACGCTAATGTTACCCTGGCTGCAGTCCAGAAGGTACTGGACTGCAGGTGAGTTATTAGTAGCGCACGCTACGAGTGGTAAGTAGCGCGCGCTAGTGGGTTGTAGTAGCGCACGCTAAATATGTGGAGTAGCGCGCGCTAAGGACGGATCAGGTTGAGTCCAGTGGCTACTGGACTGCACTGGATTAATTCATAGCGCACGCTATGAGTGATATTTAGCGTACGCAAGCGGCGTAGTAGCGTATGCTACTTGTTGGTTGTAGCGCACGCTACCGAAGTCAGATCAGAGGACAGACAGTTTCTGGATTCCAGTACTGGGCATCACATAATTCGTTAGCGCACGCTAACAATGGGTTTTAGCGTACGCTAGTGGTATGGCCGTAGCGCATGCTACAAAAGGTACGTAGCGCGCGCTACCGTGTTCGGACAGTGGGTACTGGACTACCAAATTACCCGTTAGCGCATGATACGCACAAGGGCTAGCGCACGCTAACCTGGATTGGCTTTATATTGGACAGTTAGCCTGAGTTCGTCATTTTATCATTCTTTCTCATTCCCTCATCGGTTTCGGGCGATTTCGGACATTGGAGAGTTCTCTTCGAGCTTCTATCATCCATCATCATCTTCAAGCCTTTGAATTGGATTATCATCACTTCATCATCTCCTTAACATCGAATCAAAGGTATTAATCTCTTGGATCTAGAATTTCGAATTTTTGGGTTTTTCCTTCCGATTTCTTCGTGTAATCTTGGATTATCATTGGAATATGTTAGATATGGATTATCTACCTTGGATAAATATATTCTTATGGATTTAATGGCTATTTTCGGAATTATTTCAAGAATCCTTGGGGTTGACTTCGGTTAATTGGGGCTTTTCCGATTGATGTTGTTGTAATCTTGAATTATGGATTCCTATTGGATTAATGATATCATTGGAAGTGTTTTGATGGTTTGAAATACTCATTTTGGTGTTGGTTTCGATATATTCGGGATTGGATATTTTCGAAGTCGTGTGGTTGGTTACGTATTCGTTAGAATGCCCCTATGAGTTTGATTATCGTTGTTTCGACCTTTGGGTTAGTCGTGTTTTGTTGCTTGATACGTGTATTGAACGGTTGTTGGTAATTATTGTTATTCAAGGTTGTTCGAGCGACCGGTATCTCGTTTAGGACGTTGTTCGTGGAAGGACTTTGTCATCGGTATTGAGTAAGTTAACTCTTACTCGGTTAAAAGGATACTCATTCCTTTTGTTGTTGATTGCTAATAATTATAATTCATTCATCACAGTATTAATCATATTGAGACTTGTAATTCTCGAATAATCATTTCATTCACGAGGAACGACGGTTCCAAATCATTTCATTGGGTTATCAACCAAGTCACTATTATTTTCATCTCGGTGAGTCATTTTGGCCTTGTCGAATTATTATTCATTGGTATTCATTGTGGTCATTCTCGTTCATATGAACTTCTGGGTTCATATTGCGTGGCCAGGTGTGGCTGTGTGGAATTTTTAGTCGGGCACACTATGGTCATGTTTTGGGTTCACCGATACATTGGACCGTGCACACGGTAACGCTTACCTCCGTGAGACTAATTAGGTACAAGGACGGGTGTGTCCGGTCATTCGTCTTGTACACTTGCACAGAACATTACGGGCGTACTATGATACTCCTCTTCAGCGTAATTCATAACTAAGGATATTTCATAACTTCAGTTAATTCATGATTGTGTAATTTCAACCCTTGAGGATTGTTGTTCTGTGTAACTGACCCCGTTGGGGGATTTTTGTTTCAGGTCACGGCAAGGCAAAGCCACGGGAAGATCATGTTGACGACGAGGAGTCCCAGTGATACTAGTAGGGGGCCCCAGTCATTTCGTTTGTTTCAGTCATTTCAGTTATTCCGTCATTTGTATTTTTTTTCCGCTGCAAATTCCGTTTGTGATGCTTATTTGTTCAGGTTGGTGTATTTTATCTCCATATAAAATATACTAGTATTCTGTTTTGTCCTGGTGTAATGTACTTAAACTCCTCATCGGAGTACTTGGTAATATAATGTGGTTCGGTACTACAATTATATTATTTAATTCATCATTTTCATTTGCCTGGTGGGTCCCAGTCGGGGATTCACGGCACTGTAATATCCGCCTAGTTTGGGGTGTTACAATATATATATATATAATATCAAATACTCACATATATATGTATAATCAATTCCATAATTGTAATATCCGGAATTTCTACTACTATTGTTTAATGTTATTTTATCCGAGTTATGTTGTACAGCGTGGAATCTATACAGTATGGATAAAATAAACGATGGAATGAGACATCTGTACTGGTATAATTGTCGTACTTGGCCGGAAATTATATTTGAGGATATAGTATGTTGTGTATATGTATTCGGTATGCCGAGACGACATACATGAATGGTTGTAAATGGCTAAGTACAGAGTCCTTAATGTACGTTAAGTTTATGAGATAACGTACGCTAAGATGCTAAGTGTTACATACGCTATGTATAACGCATTACGTACGTAACGAGAGGAATCAGACAGAGGAATCAATACCTGCCATGTGGAGCCCAAGTATCGGCTGGCGTGCCAAAAGATAAGTCAACCAGGTATTACGTACGCTATGCAGAGCATATAACGTACGTAATATGAGCATATATTGTAGCAAGTCAATGTACGTATTACATATGCTATGGAACAAGTGTTACGTACGTTATGCAAGATAGGAACTAAGGCAGTGAGCTCTGGATGACTGTTACGTATGCTATGTTGGACATGTAGCGTACGCTAGGGAGCATTACGTATGTTAATGATGGTTTATAACGTACGTAATGAGCGCTGCAGATTATAAATGGAGGATCGGTTTTTCATTTCTTCACGAGAACAAAACCATTCCTTCTTCCAAACTTCATCCCTCTGAGTATGGTAGTGAAGATAAACCTCTTCCATCTTGGTTATGAGCTTGGAAACATGGATTTGAGGCTTGGATATGAAGATATCGATGATCCTTGATGTGTTTGATGGTGTTGTTCATGTTCTTGAGGTATGTTGTTGAACTCTACACCTTGATTTCGGATTCTTGGTATTGTTATCCGTATTTGATTCGTATGATGATGATTATAGTGTTGTTGGTACGATTCTTAATGGTATAATAGGTTATGTTGAAGGATATGATGATATATGCCTTGGATTATGAGTTGGATTATTATCTACATGTTAAAGGATATCGAATTATGTTGTTTTGATGACTATGAACATGGTTTTGAATCATTAGTGTTCTTGAAAAACTTTTGATGATAGAACATAGCAAGACGATTGTATGTTGAATTATCGGTATTTTTAGATATGAAGATCGAATGTTCGTTAAGTCATGTTGATTGTAGTGGTAGAATTCGTATGTTCTTGATGAAATACGAATCATGATAACAATTTGGAATCCGGAAAGATCGTGATTGATCATCGAATATGATTTCCTTTACATTCGTATCTGTAATCGTATTGTGGTTGTGAATTTGTAATTGTTTGAGTTGGATTGTTCGGACTTGTGTTTAATCAAGATATTGTGAAATTGTTGGGGTTTGTTGATCGGTTATATTGATTGTTAATAACGATTATTGGATTTTGGTTCGTGTTATGAATATGAGTTCGTGATGGTTTGAATTATACTATTTGGTTTTGTATATGATCGTGAAATTGTTGAGCCGTTGTGTTGGGTACGGGTTCGGATATTGCGCCGTGTTGCGGAAGCGTAAATATAAAATGTGGAAATTAAATGATGCACGAATTTATAGAGGTTCGGCTATAATCGAGCCTACGTCCTCTCTCGGTGTATCTTTTTCGATAGGATAAAGATCAAAACCTCCGCACCTCTCTTCTATCGGTCGAGGGATAACCATTACAATCACGTCTTCTATTGGTCCGTGATAAACCACTCGTACTTGTCTTTGTGTCGGTCCAAGTTAAACCATTTTCCTTTTCGTAGGACAAGGAATCAACCTCTCTAGCTTTCTATCGGTACTAGATAAACCTCGCTAAGATAGCGATTGCGATTCTAACAATACCGGATCCTTGATCCTAATAACACCGAATCCAATCGTATCTTTTCTTTTACCACTCGTGTATGTTTTCGTGAATTCTCACTCAAACACTTACAATTAAGCTCAATATCAACAACAAGAATGTGTATAATAATATCACAAGTATAGACAATTTGCTCAAGGTTGTTGTACTCAAACAATACCATACGGATGGTATTTATAGGCTCCATTATCAAACTAGCCGTTAGCTGCCAGAGTGCTCATTACGTACGCTATATGCTCTCCATTACGTACGTAAGCTCCTTTACGTACATTAACCTTGAATGGTTACGTACGTTAGCCTCTTCACAAATCAGGTCAGAGAGTTTCGTCATTTTGGTTACGTACGTTAGCATAGACTTCGTTACGTATGTTAACATTACATCACCGATGACGTCATATATCCGTTGCATGCTTTACTGACTTTGACTCCTCCAACGTTCACTTGTTTGAACTGTGTTACGTACGTTATTCATCTTTCATTATGTACGTTAGTTTCCTCATATTACGTATGTTAACATAGTGTTGTTACGTACGTTAGCTTTGAATTTCTCCAGCATTTTGCACTTTGTTTTCCTTCGATGCTTGCTTCGCCTCTTCGTTGATTTGTTTTGTTTATCACCTTTAATCATCAAAACACTTTTAATATATGTATGGAACAAAATGTTCCAACACGTTGAGTTTGATTAATTGGTTATATCGGGAATTGATTATTATCGAATGTGTGTTAATTGATTACTTCAATAGGTTGTGATCATTAATGGTTGGTTATAATCGTCGACTAGAATAATATGTTGCGGTCGAGCTCGAGTATGTTCATTAATTGTATTGGTTAGGACCAAGTAGCTCGTAGATGAAGTCAATGGGATTGGTAGTGGCTTCATCATCGTCGTGTCTGTATCGAGGCAAGTTATTACTTGCTCAGTCTATAATATTTAATGAATGTTTTCCATTTCATTCGTTTATAATTCGTATAGCAATGATTATAATTGTGAACATAGGATATTTGGGATTGTAAGTTGTTTTCAGATTTTGGGAATTTAAATCATAATGTATATGATTTACTTTTGTTATTGGTATACTTGGGTATCGAGGATACATTGTGATAAAGATGAGGATATGAATTATCTACCATCCGTGATATTTTGGTGATGGTTTAGACATCGGGATTGCTCTCGAAGGACTTGGGGCAATTACCCTAATCATTTTTGTCATTTGTTGTCGATCATATTGTGATACATTGTGTATTATTGTTGTCATGCATTTGTGTATTGTTGTTAATATGCATTTGTGCATTGTTGTTGTATGTCCACCATGCGCTGGTCCGACGGAATCATCATGGGATATCTATAGCTGTGTGCGCTGGATCGTTGGACAGGTATTTCCACCATGCGTTGGTCCGACGGGATCATCATGAGATATCTATGATGTGTGCGCTGGATCATTGGATTACCATGTGTTGTTGTTGTGCATATGTATATTTTGGGTTATCCACCTCGTTTTGGTTTTTCAGGATCATCTTGGGATCTATGCTGTGTGCGTGGATCATCGGATTTCCATAAGTGTACATTGTTGTTGTTATAGTGGGCATATTGATGTCATCATGCGAGTATGCATTTGTAGGTCTTGTGTTAGGACCATGTCCGTATGCTGTATTGATCTGATCTCGGATTAGACTGACATGAATTGTCGTGGCATTGCATATCTTGAGGTATTACCGTATTTCCTTTGGTATTTGTCTTTTGATGGACAATCAATTATCGTGTTGAGATTTGATGATGTCATCTGATAGATCGAATTGGTCAGAGTTGGTATATTTCCGTATTGCGAGTGTTTTGAGAATCTTGAGTATTGTATGAGTTCACTATTAAATGGAGATTACAAGATGTGGAATATGATAAGGGTTATTTTGATGAGGATTATCACCGAGTTGGTACAGTCATGATGGTAAGATTACAATGGTAGTATTCTTAGTATTTTCATTGGTATGTAATTATTGACGCAATGTGATTGTTATCATTGTTGAGTATTATGGCTGACCCCGGCGTGGTCTTTCTTTTTAGGTTCTTGGGTTATCGAGCTTGTAGCGATCGTGAAGAGATGAGCTTCCCGGAAGATACTGGCTATGCCATGTGATTGTGAATCGAGTATTCTGAGTATCACTAGTAGAAACAGCCCCTTCCTTGACCCTTTTTTTATGACCAACAGTCGAAGATGACTCGCAAATAGGTTAGTCACATAATCAGAGTCATAACGCGTAAAATTTCCATTAGCGATGACGTGAGTTTATATGTGTCAAAAAGTGGCAGTCATAATCTTTTAAAATTTATTGATATCGATGACCAGAAACATCAGTCTTTTAAAATTTCGTCTTCCTGCCTCTTTCACCAGTTCTTTCATTTTCTAGGGTTAGTTTCCGCCACCTCCCTGCTTCTGCTGATGGGGCCCCCTTGCCAAAGGACCTATTATTTCGTCGTTCGCCTCCTGCTTCATCGTCGTCTATCTCCTGCTTTGTCTATCTAATTTATTCTCTTCTTACTTTCTCCGTCCACATCGCTGCTGCAGCTTCATTGCTCGTCTTGGCCGTCCTCGTCCTCGCTCGACACCTATTGCTTTGTCCCTCTACTTATCTTCTCAACTCATCTCAATTTATCAAAGGTTCCTCTCCTACTTTTTACCTTCTTCTTTTCTCTTGCTTTTTCTTGCTTAGGGTGTTAATCGATAAGTAACTTTTTCTTTTTCTTCAATTTGTTTCGTGCTTTCGATGATCTTTTTTCTTCTTCCTTTTTTTTGGTGTAATTTAAGTGTTCTTGGGTGATAGATGGTGTTTGTGTTTGTGCTCATTTCCTACATTTAATTACATTTTCTGTCGAGTAACTGTAAATGTCTCAGCAAGGGAAAAAATTATTTGTGGAGTTACCCTTCTTGCAGTTATTTTTGTTACTTTCTCCTTCAGACGTAAAATTACTTGTATCGACTTCTAGCTGCCGTATTAGTTTTGTTGACACACTCACACACCAATTTTGCCTTCCACGAGGCTCGAACCCTCCCTCTGGTAAAGGGAGTGCGGGTGATTCAATTAGACTAAGAGGTCTTTGGCAAAAATTTGAGATTCTGATCGCATGTTCAGTTCAAAGTAAAAAAAAATTGTCTTTTACATCTACTGTACTTTTGTTTATGCTTTATTCAGTAGTAACTTCATACAAAAAATTAAAACCTTGGTCTTCATTTTGTGCCTGCAACCAACAAGATGTCTGAGTAAAACGCATTATTTGTAGGCATATAGACATAACATACATATATAGACACAATATAGCCATACTTGTGGATGACCAGTTTTGAGTAAAGCAAAAGAATGGTATTGTTATTACATTTTCAACCATCTTCTTCTACCCCTGCATCGGGGATGGAATGATGAGCTCGACTGCTTTGTTGTATGTCTTTGTTGAATCTGTTGTCCATCCAGGCGTTTATCTACTTTTATGCATAAGGTTCATCAGGTTTCTTTGTTTTGTTGGTGAATTGCTCACAAGATTCCATTTTTCTATGTAGTTTTACTCATAGGTAGCGGTGGAACGAGGGTCTTCATGTTCATTAATGATATCTCCATCATTTGCAGGCCAATGAGTTCCGGTCCTAGAATATCTCCACCAATCGAGCACAAGTTCTTTGAATAGCCAGTGGGTATGTAACTCTATCTGATTTGTGCAATTATACTTATGTAAAAGAATAACTATTACAGTCCTACTAGGAAAATTAAATAATCACAATAGCAAATAATAAGCACTAAGGAAATATAGTAAAAACTAAATAAAATCCTAGTAATCAATGTCCAGTGCCGCACGCCTCTACTCCTTCTGTTTCTCCTTCTCCTCACAGAAACCTTGGCTATTTTGGTTCCCATCAGTCCCCAAGTAACTTAGCGAACTAACTAAACTCGGGTAGGCTGAAACATCCATAGACTTAGCTGTTATGATTTTAGTGTAAAAGCCTGTCTAATTTTTTTGCAAAATGCTGATGCATGGGGATATATTCCTTCATCCTGGAGCCTCGCAAGAAGATCGTTAGTTGTACCCTGAGTGTTTTCAATGGGACACGGAGAAAAGGAAGAGATGTGGGTGCATAAAGTGGGCGCGTGTGATGGGTTGTGATCGTGTGAAAACAAGAAAATAGAGAGAAAAACGAATATATGAGGGACTGCGCCTGGAAGGATATGGCGTGTGGCGGTTGGCGGATCTGATGGGTTACGACCACCTGTACCCCTTCTATACTCTTTTTATCCTCAAAAGATTTTCCTATTCCTTTACTAACCACAATTACCAACATAAAGCTGGAATTGGAACAATGATCCCATTAACAGTTTGCATTTATAATTTGGTGGAGGTGAACTTGGGGATTGAACATGCATCACTGGCCCATATAAAGGTAAGGAATACCATTGAGCTACAAGCTGTTGTTTTGCCTTTTTTACTAGGCAAATTTCCAGGATTAGACAAAGCATAAATCATAGACTGTAATTAGAAATAAAAATTCATTATAAGGCTGGTTAAATAATGATTCTTAGTTAGCTCATAGTAGGCAGTAACATTTTTATATGTGGCTAATAGGCACATCACTCTTGATCTGAATGGATTTTATCTCGAATCCGTTTCATTCTGTGCATTTTAATGACTTAATTCTGCAAGGATTATAGGGAACTGCTCACTATAGCCTTGCTATTATGCATACACTGCTCTGCCATTATGTTTTATATATTAATAATGACGTTGTAATGCTTTTGGGGTCTAGGTTATCAGAGAGAATACCAGGGCTAATTTGCTCTGTTAATCTGTCTAAGGGTGGATTATCATAATAGTATCATATGTTCTATCATTGTCCATATTTATAATCAAGCGTCATTTCTGCTCTTGGTATTTAAAGTTTCTCTGTTCATACGCCAAAGGATTAAATATCGTGATAGTGTTATATGTTCTACCAATTTCCATACTTATAAACGAAGTATGACTTCTCACCGGTTTTTAATAGGGTGGTGGAGCTATGGAAATTTCTGGATCGCCAATGAAAGGGCTATTACGCAATGTTTTCTAAACGATTGAATATTTGGTGTATATTCCTACGGCTATCACTTTTGAGAGAAGCAATAGAAGATATGGCTACACGAAGTTTGTATTGTGTTTCTATTGCCTACGAAGGAGACCTAATTCGCTCGCCATTGTTGGCATCAAGGTGCTTATGACTTTTCTAACTCTCTTGATCAATATTAGGTTTCTAGGATCGTCAATTAAGATCGGTAACATCATGTGAAAATTTTCTTTGATAAATGAAAAGAGATGAACCCGATATCTAACCCAATGCAAAAATGGTCTCGATATCAATTTTGTGTGGTGTTCTTTGAATACCTTAAGACTTGTTGTCATTTTGCAAGGTACTTATGCACATTTGTATCACAATTAAGAGGTCTTAACCATTCTCTTTACGCACCCCCAACTCCCACGTGATTAATCCGGACAAACAATTACTCGTCTCGGCATCTAACTCGTTGATACAAAAGTTACTCTTTGTTTCCCACACAATAAAACCTTCCTCCCTATGTGAAGGAATGTGTGTTCCTCATAATGTTTCTCTGGCTAAATCATTTCCCTCATGTCTATGATTTTGGGTCTCCGAGCATGTCCTACTTTTACCCTTTATTTGTCTTGGAAAATGCATTTTTGGGTTTTGAATTTCTTTGGCTCAAACTTAAAGATACTTGGAAGTAGATTAGAGGTTAAGAAGCTTTTTGATGTTTTTTAGTATTCTGTGGATGATATAAAATTCTTCTTGGCGAGGTACTTGAGTTCAGTTGCATGTTTTAGGACTGGCTCGTGATCAACGATTACGTGTGTCATTATTCTGTGATAAGGTTTGATTTTTTTGGGTAGTTTTATGCATAAGGTGGTGATGGAATGAGGGGGGGTGGTTCAAGAACCTCACGAGGATCCATCTTATAATGGCGTTGATTGTGTTTGCAGGATATGGATGTGGTCTTGTTTTACGGCGGCATTTGACCGCAATTATCATCGATCGAGGCCATTCAACTGTAGGAGATCCATTATTGCTTTATTTGCCGGGCTGATTTCCTGATCGCAGCAAACGTTTTCTTCTACCCCTGTATCAGGGCTGGAATGATGCGCAAACGAGCTCAGGAGCTGCTGCCGCTGCAGCGTGTGGTGTTGAATCTGTTGTCCATCTCGGGGTTTGTCTAGTTTTATGCATAAGGTTCATTAGATCCCTTTGCTCACAAGGTTCCATTTTTCTATGTAGTTTTACTCATAGGTTGGGTTAATTACCCAGAGGTTTTGGCCTTGGTTTATTATTATTGTAAAAGTTGCACTTGCTTATTCTACAATCTTGATACACATGAGATCAGTTCCACTCCATTACCTTACCCCTCTGAACTCTTGAAAGCTTTTGTGCATAAGAACACGTTGCTACACTTGACTTAATGTTCGAGATATTTTATCCTATTTTATTGTATTGTATTTATCTCGGTCGTACTTTACTTTACTACGAGTGGGACTTGTGTATCAAATGACCAAGCTAGTACCTGAGGAATTTTCGAGTTGATACGGAGAGTCCATTATAATCGAAAAAACTGGCGTAAATGCATTTCTTTATTATTTCAATGCTATGATATTATATCTAGATGTGACTTGAGGATTATTTTGACTAAATATCTATAACAATCCGATTTATTCTTAAATCAGTCTCTCGATTGTTAAAACACCCTCTAGCCTCTGCTACCTACAATGAATTATTTTTATGTGTTTTCATATTATTTCGTACATATGCCTTTAACTTTAAGCATTCAAGGCCATAATGGCCTAGAAAATGTTGAGACCATAGACGCTATTTCTTCCTTGAAATCGAAGCGGTAGTACTTGAGCAATTTTCTTAGATCGATTTTCTTTCCTTTCTCCCTTTATAGAGAATATGCCTTGAGTTCTTTGGAAGTGATGTTATCGGTATTTTTGATATACAAATGTTCTTCATATTGTTGTGTTAAAAAGTGTTATATTTTAATGACACGAGAAATTTGTGGTCTTGTGTGGCTTTCTCGCTCGTGTATGATGGATCTTTTCACTTACCTGAGATTGAAGATCTATCCGCTAACCAAATTAATGACTGTCTTGTTGGTGTGTTAGGCAAGCATGGAAGAAGATGGGCACCATGCCTCTGAAGAAGCAATGGAGAAGTACATTGACATTGTTACCGAGTTATATCAATTGGGTCAGTGCTGCACCTTTGTGAGATCGAATCATTAATACAATTTCTACTTTTACCAAATAATACAATAGCTAGCTCTCATCTGGAATATTGTTGTTGTTGGCTTTCCTATGTGTTGTGTAACATAAGAAAAGAGATGAATGGAGAAGGGAGCGATTGTATTTGTGAATTGGCGGTGGTTTTAGAGTTTAGATGCCGTTTCTCGGTTGTCCCTGTTATTGGCTAGTTAACTTGTCTAATTATGCTTGTTTCTTGTGTCGAATTTTATTTTTAGGGAGTAAAACTGTTTGTAGGAATAGGTACAGTTGGTAGAAATGGGTACAATTGGTAGTAATCGTAAACTAGATAATATTGATCCGATTTTGACATGATCGAGTTTAGTCGAGTCATGTAATGAATTGGTAACGCATGGTTTTGCGATATATATGAAATGCGTTAATTTTGTACAATCGATCAGCAGGTTTTGTAATGAATTGGGTACAATTGGTATATAATTGCAGGTTTAGCAGGGGGTCATAAAAGCCAGAAAAAAAAAATAATTTTGAAGTTATGACACGCAAAAACTGAAATCAGAAAAAGGGGTCATAACTTTTATGACACGCATATATAGTTGTCAGAAAAGGGCGTCATAAAGTGGGTGTCATAAGTGCGTGTCATTGTACAATGACGAACAAATGCGAGTCATAATGAGTTATGACTGGTCCTTCTATGACCAGCATTTGCGCGTCATAAAGGCCCTTTATGATGCCAAATGCGCGTCAAGAAAGACTCTTTTTCTACTAGTGTATGTTGTATTCCGCTACTAGAGTATTTTTAACTGGTTGTCTTTTCCGCTGCGTGAGTATTTTTAAATGACCTTTTAATATCTGGTAAATTAAGTTACTTTGGGAAATTGTTTTCTAAACTATTTTGTCGGTACGGGTAAGCGATAGCTTAACGTATGTTTTCAAACTATTGAGTCTTCACTACTACAAAAATAGGATTTCAGATCGGTTTTTAAGTACTATTCACATCGGTTTTAAAACCGATGTTGTATCCAACGATGTTAAAATTCACATCGGTTTTTAAAAACCGATGTGAAAATGAGTAATTCACATCGGTTATGCCTCACAACCGATGTAAAATTGATGCAAAAAATTCACATCGGTTTCTTAAATAACCGATGTGAATTGCAACTATAAGGTGTGTAATTCATATCGGTTTTCAATAAAAACCGATGTCAAATGTGTTACTCACATCGGTTTTGAGTTATAACCAATGTAAAAAATTTAACATAAGTTTCTTAAATAACCGATGTGAACTGTATATACATGTTTTCAACCCAGCACTACCAAATTTGCCAAAATCCACTTATTCTGTTTTTCAATATTGAGTAAAAAAAATTCTGAAAAAATAAAGAGCCTGATATCTAACAATAGCAGCACAGGACATTTATGGTGAAATACAAGTTTTGGTTCCACATCAATCCAATATCTAAATCCTCCTATTAAAGACTATGATCGGACAAAATCTAGAAGTTTAGCTCGACGGTGCTCCACTAAAGCCGCCGGAGCCTCGAAGAATCTGCCCGTTTTTCTCCAAAGTAGTACCATTTGTTGCTTCGAGTGCTTTAGTAGCATCCTCAACCTGAAGATCAAAGTATGCATAAACAACAAGATACATTGTTGCATCAACCATGTTCCATAAATGAAAAATGACACATAACCAAGAACATGAAGAACATCATACAGAAAAACCATCCTCTTAGTGGAAGAGAGTAAATACGCTTAAAAAATAATGAGAACTAAATATGATATGGAATAGATCCACTAAATATTTGTAGAATAATGCTGAAAATTTTGTAAACGATATTACTACATGCCCAACACAAAAAAAGCTTTGCTCAACACAAAAAAAGCTTTGCTCAACATAAGATACTAGATGAAGGCACCTTGTCTTCCGTGATTCTATCTATGCATTGAAATTTAAACCTTCATTTAGAATATTAAAACTACTTGATAGTTTAATCTTCTTCAAGACTAAGCAAAAGAAAAACAAAAGTTGGCACTTCTTCACCATCATACATGAGCTAAACTTACTGAATGGAAATGAATAAATGCAAATCCTCTTGAGACATGCGTGAATCAATCTCAGCCATTTAATCATAACATGGCGTTATCGAGATTAAAAGAAATAATGAACCTAAAAGTTAAAATTTCAAAAATAAAAAATCTTACGAACAATTTCATCCTTTCTGTGTTTGTCCGATTCGCGATCTTGTCAAGAAGGAAGTAGATATCAGGGTAAGAAGGGAGTTGTCAAGAAGGAAGTCGATATCTGTCTAAAAAAAGAGAAGCAAAATATCAGGAAAAATGCGACTAAGAATCAAGAAAAATACCACGAATCGAGCAGTAAGACGACCAAAATTTTACCGGAATACTCGGTCGGAAATCTAGCGCCTCCAAAGCCTCGTCCGGAAATCTCAACGGCCGGAAAGACTGTTAGCTCCACCACTGGGCCGTGCCAGAAATCTAGCGCCTCCAAAGTTGTCAAATCTGTAAGTACAACCCAAAGGCTAATTCCGGACCGTGTATATTTCTAGAAAAATTACAATCTAAAGCCCAGACAAAACCAACTAGAACGATCACATCGCTGCTGTTCGTTGTGGAAGTACAATAAAATGAAGATACAATCACAAAAACTTGATGGAATTACAATCTCAAAGCTATCACAGGCTTGATAGAATCCCACAATAGCAGATGATCAAAGATACAAACCAAGGCAAGCTACACAAAGTGAAGATATATCTCCATCGAATTGATCGAATAACAACCAAAGGCAAATAAATCAATACCCTGGTGTAAGTTTGGGAGTTGAAATGTAACAAACCCATTAATTGTGCTGCAAATCCAACCTCAAGCAACATACAACCCAACAGTAACAAAAGCAACAAAAGACAATATGTTCTAAACCGAATGCGACACAAGTCTGAAGTGCATAATTCAGCCGAACTGAAATCGAACATAGCCTTAAACAGAATTCATGTAAGCTCGGGAACAATAAATATCAAAAATCTGGACAAACAAGGCATACTTACTTCCCGTTCTTACGTTGGTCCTACTGCACGAAAGCATCACTCAGATTCAGGTAGCCATAAGGAGCTCAATACGGGCCGGATGTAGTATTGACCCGAACCGCTGTGTCATCTGGGTCGGTTGAGAACCACCCGACCGGGTCAGATGCTAAGAAACCGATTGTTGTGAGGGCCTAGGAAACCCTAGATTGGCGCCGCAAAAACGATCTCGGAGCGGACTCGCTGAGTTGGTTTCAGCGAGTTGAATCAGCAAAGTGGCGGCAACCGCCGCTGTTGAACTCTGCGACTGACCTGCAAACTCACGTCCAATTCATCTCACGACGACCGTCACAAAATCAATCTGAGCAGGTTCCGATTTTGAAACCTGGCCGAGCAAATTTCAAAGCACAAAAAGGATGTGAAAACAAAAAAAAACGGGAAAGGGGAAGGGTAGAGATAATCATAGTCTCCTAGAAATGGTTGGACGAGGGGCCACCTGCCAAGAGGGATGCAGCTGAGTTTATGCGAATCGCACATAGTTTGTAATACCCGGTTGTAATTCATTCATTTTCATTCAGTAATTATCAGTCTGTAATTGTCACTCAGTAATTCTCACTCATTAATAATCACTCATCATTCATGATTCATTCATTTGCGTTCACTGTTGGCATGTTGTAATCGTATATCAGTTACCGATCGTCATTTCATCTCCGTTTAGAGACCGAGACGGGAGTATTATCATTTTCATTGTGATTGATAGCCTTGTAATGGGAGTATCATCTTTGGCTTGTGTTAGACTTGTTCTTTTTCACATTCGTATGATATGTCGGATCATTCATCAGTCGTAGCGAGGAATCGGAGTTATCGGATTTTTCACCTTGGCCAGCATTGAGTTACGGCCGTAAGGACTTTGGGTTACGGCCGTAACAAGGGTTCGTTGTTTTCAGGCCATTTTGGACGAATGGGACTTACGGCCGTAAGGTCTTGTGATACGGCCGTAAGTTGAGCAGGTACGGCCGTAAGGCTGGCCGGTTACGGCCGTACGTGTCCAGCAGGCTGCCCGAGCATTTTTGGCCGAAGGCGAGTTACGGCCGTAAGAAGGGGAGGATACGGCCGTAAGTGGTGTTCGTAAATTTCAGGTGTTGTCGGGCAAGGGTGACTAACGGCCGTAAGGGTTGCGGCATACGGCCGTAAGTCGAGGAAGGTACGACCGTAAGGCTTGGCCGGATACGGCCGTACGCTGCAGGCAAGGTGCCTGGTCATTTTCGATGAAGAGGGATTATGCCCGTAAGTTTGGCCGAATACGGCCGTAAGGATGTCGGCGGATGTTTTTGACGAAGGTGGGTTACGCCCGTAACGCAGGAGCGGTTACGGCCGTAAGTCTGTCGGCAGGCTTTCAGATGAAGCCGAGTTACGGCCGTACGAGTTGGCCGGTTACGGCCGTAAGGCCGTTGACCTGGAATGTTACGGCCGTAAGAGGGCCGAGTTACGGCCGTAACTTCCAGTAGTATTTCAGGATTTGGCCGGGACATTTTTACTCATTTCTTCTTTCCTCCACTTTTATCCGAGAGTGAGGGTTGAGGGAGAGATTTTGCCATCATCAATCAATTGAGTGTGTATTTTTCATCATCTTCATTCATTTGGGAGGCTTGGATACTCGATTTAACTCGTGTTCTTCGGATCGAAGTGGTTGGATCTTCAAGAGGTAATTTCTTCAACATCTTGGATTTCGATTTTGTGTTGAGATATGATGTTTTGGACGCGATAATCATGTTATATGAAGGGATATGCATATGATTAAGAGTTTGTATATAGATATATTGGATTATTGAGGGATTATTCAAGAACACTTTGAATATCGAGTTGGATTTGGGGATTTTCGATTAATTGTTGTTATAATCACGTTTTTGGATATTCATAACGGATTATTGATTGTATTGAAGATGTTTTGCTGGTCTGAAACACTTCTTGGGGATTTGAGGTTGGTATTATTGAGGTTTAGTTGTAATCAATCGAAGTTGGCCTCAAAGTGTTCGATATAATGCCCCAATGAACTTGGTTTAATCGTATCGACGTTTTGAGTTCGTTATATTCGTGTTTAATTTGTATATTGAACGGATTGTTGGTAATTGTATTGAATTAAGGTTGTTCGAGCGACCGACACTTCATTTAGGACATTTGTTCGTGGAAGGACATTCTTCATCGGTATTGTGTAAGTTAATTCTTACTCGGTTAAAAGGATATTCATTCCTTTTGTTGTTGATCATTCATAATCATAACTCATTCATCATTGTATTAATCATATTGAGACTTGTTATTGTCGAATAATCACTTCATTAGCGAGGAACGGCGGTTCCAATCATTTCATTGAAACTATCAATCACTTCATTATCACTTTCATATCGGTGAGTCATTTTTGACTTTGTCAGATTATTATTATTCATTGATATTCATTATGGTCATTCTCGTTCATATGACCTTCTGGGTTCATATTGCGTGGCCGGGTGCGGATGTGTGGAATTTTTAGTCGGGCACATGATGGCCATGTATTGGGAGTGATACATTGGACTGTGCACACGGTAACGATTACCTCCGTGAGACTAATTAGGTACAAGGACGGGTGTGTCCGGTCATCCGTCTTGTACACTTGCACAGAACACTACGGGCGTACTATGGTACTCCTCTTCAGCGTAATTCATAAATAAGGATATTTCATATCTTCAGATATATCATGATTGTGTAATTTCAACCCTTGAGGATTGTTGTTCTGTGTAACTGACCCCGTTTGGGGAATTTTGGTTTTTCAGGTCACGGCAAGGCAAAGGCACGGGAAGAGCATGCTGACGGCGAGGAGTCCTAGTGATACTAGTAGGGGCCCCCAGTTATTCCGTTTGTTTCAGTCATTTTAGTCTTTTCCGTCAATTGTATTTTCCTCTACAAAATTCCGTTTGAGATGTTTAATTGTTCAGGGTGGTGTATTTTATCTCCATATAATATATACTTGTATTCGGTTTTATCCTGGTGTGTTGTACTTAAACTCCTCATCGGAGTATTTGGTAATATAATGTGGTTCGGTACTACAATTATATTATTTAATTCATCATTTTCATTTGCCTGGTGGGTCCTAGTCGGGGATTCACGGCACTGTAATATCCGCCTAGTTTGGGGTGTTACAGAGTTGATTTGAAAGAAGATGCATAAGTGGGATCTCTATTTTTCTGCTTTATAAAAAAAAAAGATTCACATCGGTTACAAATAAGAACCGATGTCAAGTTACAAAATTCACATCGGTTTTATATAAACCGATGTTAAATTAAAAAAATCATTTAAATTCACATCGGTTTATTTAGAAACCGATGTTAAAGTAATATATTCACATCGGTTTCCAAATAACCGACGTTAATCTAGTATATTTCACATCTGTTTTTATAAAACCGATGTTAATTTGTTTTAAAATTTTCAATTATGCCACCGCGTCTTTTTTAACATCGGTTTTCACAAAACCGATGTTAAACTAGCGATGTTGAATGTCTTTTTTCTAGTAGTGCTTGGTATTTCGGGCCTTGTAGTTTCAAATGAGATTTTACGACGGTTTTGATAAACGGATTTTATAAAGTCTTCGAATCTATTTAAAATATAGTACCATCGTTAGCCTCTTGGGCATTTGTAAATGTTTGCGAAAATGTCTTTTAGCCTTGTGGATTCCGTCTCGGGGCCCACGGTGCTGTAATATTCCTAGATGGCTCTGGGGGTGTTACAGAATATGGAATCGGAGCTTAGGTTGAGAAAACCTAGGCAGTTGGGTTGAGTCGAGTCTTGTTTTTATTACATCATTCGAGTTGTTTATTGATGAATATTAGAACCATGGGGTTTTGTTATTCACTCGATCTTGTGCGTTATGTGATTTACTAGTGTGGTACTGAGGTTGTTGTAAATTTTTCCAAATGGTATTAACGTGCTTTTTCGGATAGAGATGTACTTTATTCTCGAGTTGAGCTGAGTTTGCAAAATGTGTGTTTTGAAAATATATGTGTCGAGTATTTTTCTAGAGTTGAGACATGTGCCAGTATCGCGGGGTATCGTTGGCTTCACGATCTGTAAGTATTTGAATTTTTGAATTGCATTGAGATTTGTTGCCGTTCTAAGTAGATATGCATTGAGATTCAGAAAGATATTATGCGTCACAGTATGAGGTGACAGAGTAGAGACAGGATTGATGATCTTGAGAAGCTATGATTTTGAAAATCAATATGTCGGTTAAATTTTGGAACGAAGTTGTGCATTTGGGAGAAAGATTGTGAATTGATGAGAAGAACATGTAGTCATGTTAGTTCATTTTGGGATATATGAAACTGTTTTTGAGCATTTTAAAATGATACCTTTCAAAATGAATGTTTTACGGATGTTTTACCGGAAATGATTTTTGGGCCGAGACCCAATCGATTTTGAAATAGTTTTATAACTCAGGACTTGGGGTCCAAAAGGGTTTTTTTTACTTTATAAACTTCTTGTATGTGGAACGAGATATGGGCTGAGACCCTAATGTTTCAAAAAGGCTTTTTTGTTTTCTAAACTCCCGAGATTTGTAAAACACTTTACTAATCGTTTATGCATTTTATTACTACCTTTCGGGGTTTTGATTTATTTGTTCAAATGAGACTTCTGAGGTAGTCTTTTGCTGTGTTTGATTTGTTGAATATTCAATGTTTTGTCATACATAGTTGAGGTGATCCAGGATGGGTTAATGGTCGAGGTTGCGAGTCATATGTGGAAAAGGAGTTTTTATCGGAGTCTATACATTAATATTTTGGAACTCAATCGTGTGGTTTTCCGATGGAATGTCAGTGGATTTGGTGACGGGCCAAACTGGTATACGGGAGTATGGATGTAGTTAAGCATTTTCATAATCCCATTTTATTTAATCGTGTGTATTCATAAAGAATTGTCATCGAGAACTTGACGTAAGCAAGCCGATTTAATTTTTCGAAAATTGATTTCATGGTCTTACGAAAATTTATGTTTTGAGTTTTGAAATTCTTGAAGGAACTTTCGAAAATTTGTCTTCTTGACGAGATTATATGATTTCAAACTGGTTTTGAAAATGTGATTGATATACATACGCATTAAGTGCATAGTGCATATCATGGTGAAGTTCTGAGTGAGACCCACAAACTGGATAACGCATTAATGGAACAATAAAAAGAGATTCGAACTTCAGTATGGTAGTTTGGTTATCCAGGGATGATCGGTTGATTGATCAGATAAGAGAAATATACTGCATGTTGTAGATTCATGCACAAAGTATGATTTTGGAAACTTTCGATTTTGTGAAACCGGGACATATGTGTTATGTGATCCCATTGGTATGGTAGTAGCGCGATTTTACCAAAGTGATTTTCGAATGATTTCTTTGTAAGTGTGGATTTGGGGTTGGTGACCCCAGGATGGTTGTTTTGGGTAATGATTGGTAGTTTCCACTCCATTTATGTTTGGGTATGTTCGCCAGTTTATGACTGGTTGTTCGTATGCCGAGGGGTATGTTTAACAGTCTGGTGTGTTTCTTTGAGATCCACTGTATGTGATTTGTGTAACGTTTTGAGAATTTTATTCGTCCGTAATTCTGTCTCTGTGGTTCTATGTTCATCGTGTTGGAGCTTACCGTATGAAGGTATTCGCGATTTGCATTGATCGTTTGTTGGTCGTATTGGAGTTTATCATGTAAATGGTATTCTCGGTTAATGGGTTGGTTGATCATTGTTAATATCGTATGAGCGTTCGAATTCTGTGTCGATGTTTCGGGATTTGTGTCATTGTTGTGGCAGTTGTCTCACAGATGTATCGTGTATTATTCGTTTTATCGGAATTGGGACTTGATTGTGCGATCAGGCAGACAGGATTTGACAGGGATAGATTATTTCATCCGAAGATGCTATAATTCGTTGAGACTTATGGAATTGTGAGTGTAAGCGTATTTAGGCTTTACACTGGAGTCATTTGCTAGTATCATAGGAGATCATCGACTTGGCGCATTTGTAAGTATACTATTTTGGTTATTCGTTAATGATGATGATTGACCGTTGTCATGATGGTTTCAGAATATTTTGGTTGAACGGTTTATTTATTTTTTCTATGACAGATTGCAAGTTTCGAGGACGAAACTTATTTTAAGTGGTGTAGTGTGTAATATCCGGAATTTCTACTACTATTGTTTAATGTTATTTTATCCGAGTTATGTTGTACAGCGTGGAATATGTACAGTATGGATAAAATAAATGAAGGACTGAGACATCTGTATTGGTATAATTGTCGTACTTGGTCGACAATTGTATTTGAGGATATAATATGTTGTGTATACGTATTCGGTGTGTCGAGCCGACAGGCAGGAACGGTTGTAAATGGCTAAGTACAGAGTCCTTAACGTACGTTAAGTTTATGAGATAACGTATGCTAAGATGCTAAGTGTTACATACGCTATGTATAACGCATTACGTATGTAACTAGAGGAATCAGACAGAGGAATCAATACTTGCCATGTGGAGCCCAGCTATCGGCTGGCGTGCCAAAAGATAAGTCAACTAGGTATTACGTACGCTATGCAGAGCATATAACGTACGTAATACGAGCATATACTGTAGCAAGTCAATGTACGTATTACGTACGATATGGAACAAGTGTTATGTAATACCAGGTTGTAATTCATTCATTATCATTCAGTAATTGTCACTCAGTAATTTTTCACTCATTAATAATCATTTATCATTCACGTTCATTCATTTATATTCATCCTTAGCGTACTTGGAGCCGTGTATTAGTTACCGATCGTCATTCAACTCCGTTTGAGAATCGAGACGAGAGTAGTATCATAATCATTATGATTGGTAGTCTTGTGTTGGAAGTATCACCTATTGCATGTTATTGGACTTAATTGCATTCATATAAGTATTGTATGTCGGATCATTCATTATTTGTAACGAGAAGACAAAGTTGTCGGATTTTGTCATTTCCAACAGTGAGTTACGGCCGTAACTGATCATGCATTACAGCCGTAACATGCATTCGTGGAATTGGTGCCTTTCTGGACGAAGACGTCGTACGACCGTAAGTCGTACTAGTTACGGCCGTAAGTAGGAAGGTACGGCCGTATGATTTAGAGACTACAGCCGTAACATGCATTCATTTGTGTAAGAAGGTGTTGTCAACGAAGACAATTTACGGCCGTAAGTTCGGAAGGATACGGCCGTAAGTGTTGTTGTTACGGCTGTAAGGTAGATCTGGTACGGCCGTAACTCGGACAGTGCAGGCATTATTGTGTTTTCAACGAAGTGTTGTTACGGCCGTATGTAATGGATATTACGGCCGTAAGGCCGTTGACTTGAGAAGTTACGGCCGTAAGGTGGCAGAGTTACGGCCGTAACTCTGCCCATTATTTAAGGACATGAACGGGATTTTTATGCCCATTTCATCACTTCTTCATTTTTGTTCTGAGAGAGATATTGTGGGAGAGGTTTTTCATCATCAAACACTTGTGTGTTCGGGTTTAATCATCTTTATTCGTTTGTGGAGCTTGGGAAGTCGATTAACACGAGTTTCGACGGATCTAAGAGGTTGGATCTTCAAAGGTAATTTTCTCCAAACCTTAGATTTCGATTTTAAGGTGGAATATGATGTTTTTGATGTGATAATCATGATATATGAAGAGATATACATATGATTATTAGTTTGTATGAATATTTATTGGATTATTCAAGGATTATTTCAAGAACACTTTGAAGGTTGATTTTGGATTTGGGGGTTTCGATTAGGTGTTGTTGAAATCTCGAATTGTGTATTCATATTGAGTTATTTGATTGTGTTGAAGATATTTTGTTGGGTTGAATCACTCTTTGGAGGTTTGGTATCGATATAATTGAGGTTGGTTGTAAACAATTGAAGATTGGTTACAACGTGTTTGTCATAATGCCCTAATGAATTTGGATTTGTCGTATCGACATTTTGAGTTAGTTGTGATCATGTTTGATTCGTATATTAATCGGATTGTTGGTAATTGTGTTATTCATGGTTGTTCGAGCGACCGACATTTCTATTTAGGACATTTGTTCGAGGGAGGACCTTCTTCACCGGTATTGTGTAAGTTAATTCTTACTCGGTTAAAAGGATACTCATTCCTTTCGTTGTTGTTCATTCATATTCATAATTCATTCATAGTGTATTAATCATGTTGAGACTTGTAATTATCAAACTAATCATTCAATTCACGAGGAACGACGGTTCCAATCATTTCAGTGAGCTATCATTCATTTCATTATTATTTCATATCGGTGAATCATTCTTGACCCTTGTCGGATTGTTATTCATTAATATTCATCATGGTCGCTTTTGTTTTTGTGACCTACTGGGTTCATAATGCGTGGCCGGGTGGTTATGTGAGGAATTTTTAGTCGGGCACACGATAGTCAGGTGATACGGGTTCACCGACACAGTGGACTGTGCACACGGTAACGTGCCTCCGTGAGACTAATTAGATACAAGTGTGGGTGTGTCCGGACACTCGTCTTGTGCACTTGCACATCCCATTACGGGCGTACTATGATGCCCCTCTTCAGCTTGATTTCATAACTAATATATTTAATGATTGTGCTTGTTCAACTCTTGAGGATTGTTGTTCTGTGTAACTGACCCCGTTGGGGATATTGTTTTTAGGTCATGGCAGGGCAAAAGCACGGGAAGAGAACGTTGATGGAGAGGAGTCCCAGTGATAATAGTAGGGGGCCCCAGTCCTTTTCAGTCATTCATGTTTCTTAATTTTTATTTCCGCTGCAAATTTCCATTTGGATATTCATTTTATTCAGTGTTGTATATTTTATCTTCATATAAAATATATAGGTATTCTGTATTTCCTGGGTGTATTGTACTTAAAAATCCTCATCGGAGTAATTAATGATATAATGTGGTTCGGTACTTAATTTTCATTCGCCTGGTGGGTCCCAATTGAGGGTCCACGGCACTGCAATATCCGCCTAATTTGGGGTGTTACAGAGTTGGTATCGGAGCGTGGTTTTGAATACTACCTTCTGAGTCATGTATCATTTGAAATCATCGTTCCGCAGACTAGTATCATTGGACCTTCGCGTCACGTGTGACATGTGCAAGCGCCAAACCCCTCAGACCAAGAAACAGTAAGATTTCTGACGCCATGGTATAATTTCTGGCAGTAAGAATTACTCATTCATCATTCATCAGTCAACAATCCTCATTCATCATTTTCTTGTAGATCTTGCTGATTCATGTTAATTCATTAATCACTCAGTCAATCTCATTATTTAGTTGTCGATCTTGTGGATCGTATCATTAATCTTGTTAACTTGTTCAAGATAATCATTTAAAAAATTTTATCAGATAATCATGTCGCTTCAGTTGATCCTTCATGTAATCATTATGTTAGAGCGCGTATGCTCATTATTATCATTTCATAACGGAATCATAATGTGATATTCATGCGAGATCTATAATTATAATGTGACTTTCCCACTTCAGTATGGATAGAGCTGTCAGAGGACGCAGGGGAAGAGGCCGCGGTGCGGGTCGAAACCCGGGAGCTCGAGTGAATACCAGTACGAAAGCGAGGAATAATGTTGATTCAACTAGCAGTGATGGTGCCACTCATTCACCTGGAAATAATCATTCACCGTCGGTAATCCTTACCCGACACACAGCTCAATCAGAAGGTGTTCGGGTTGATCCACTCACTTTTATGCAGGGCATGATAGCCCAAATGACTCATATGGCACGTCTGATGGAGACGATGCAGAACTCAACTGCTCAGAATCAACAGGCTCCTCCTCCGCCATCTCAGAGACAAGAGAGGGGTGTGAGCAGTATTATTGGCGACATCTCTCACCAAAGACCACCTACTTTTGAGGGCTCATCTGAGCCGGCGGATATTGTTCACTGGCTTGAACACTATGAGAAACTAATTGCTATGGTGGAGTGTCCCGAAGGGCACAAAGTTTCAGTCGCGGCTTACTATCTAGGTAAGAGCGCTCACTCATGGTGTCTATTTTTGAAGCCCACCGATGGATCTTGCACGTGGGACCAGTTCAAGACCCTCATGATGGAAAGATATTATCTGGCCCCACTCCGGGAGGCCAAGTTATCAGAATTACTCATTCCCGACCCCTCAGCAGAAGATGATGTTCTCGCCATCGCCAAGGAATTTCACGAGCTACTTCCTTTCGCCTCATCTATTAGCCACTCCGAGGTGGATAAGATCAAGTATTTCAGTAAGAGGTTGAAACCTCATATGCGGATGTAGCTGCTTAACCATCATTGCACCACTCTGGATGAATTCATCGAGAAAGCTCTTACTTATGAGCTTACTGCTATGGAAATTGCTAAGCAGCAACCCTCATCTGCTAGCAAGAAATTAAAGAATCGTAATCAGTCTGAAGGCAGTCAGGCAAACTACAAGAAGCCTCGTGCGGGCCCTACTTTTTCCGAGCGACCTCCTATGGCGCCTAAACCTACAGAATCTCAGTCCCCAGTGGCCAGTTCGGCCATCACCTGTTACAACTGTGGAGAACAGGGTCATTTCAGCACTAAGTGTCCGAAGCCGACCCTCACGTGTAATAACTGTGGGATTGCTGGGCATAAGCCCGTTTCTGCTGAAGAGACTCCAAACCTCCAGCAACATCACAGGCCCCGAAGCAGTGAGCAGTTCAGAATCAGACCACTCAGTCCGCGTCGTTTAAAACGACAAGAGCAAACAAAGGCGGAGCCCACATCTATCAGACAGGAGCATCCGGTTCCGGGGCTGGAAAGCCCCAAATTTATGAGATGAAGAGAGCCGACGATCCGGAGGCCCGAATGATCTCAGGTACACGCAAAATTTTATCTCAACATGTGTGTACCCTTTTTGATACTGGTGCATCGCATTCATTCATTTCCAAGTCATGCTTGAGTAGACTTCATCTGGATAGTGCTACTAGTTGTGAACCTTATGTCATTGGACTACCTGTCGGTAGAAGAATTATCGGAGATCGTGAGATTAAGAATTGTCCGATTCAGCTTAATGGCCGAGTTTGGTTGGCATACTTGATCATGGTATATTTACCTAAAGATGATGTTATTTTGGGTATTGATTGGATGGATCATCACGATGCCATCCTTAGTGTCCGTAAGCGTATGGTCACTATCATTTCAGATGGAGTCGAGTATGTATTTCAGGGGGGTAACCTCAGCAGTTCCGGAAAATTTATTAATATGATGAAGGAAATGAAGTTACTCAATCAGGGGTGTGTAGGTTATTGGTCCTATATGACCAAGACCGAGAAATCATCAGTGATGTTGGCGGATATTCCTATGGTGAGTGAATATGCCGATGTAATTCCCGACGAGTTACCTGGTTTACCTCTGCAGAGAGATGTGGAATTCACGATAGAGTTGGAGCCTGGTACGTCCGCATTATCGAAGGCACCGTATCGGATGCCCCCGACCGAAATGCAAGAGCTGAAGAATCAATTGGAGGATTTGACCGAGAAGGGTTATATCCGACCGAGTGCGTCTCCGTGGGGAGCACCAGTGTTATTTGTCAAGAAGAAGAACGGTTCGTTTCGCTTGTGTATTGATTATCGAGAGTTGAACAGGGTTACGATCAAGAATAAATATCCCCTACCCCGTATTGATGATCTCTTAGATCAACTTCAGGGAGCTTCAGTATTTTCCAAGATCGATTTAAGATCTGGGTATCATCAGTTGCGAATTCGAGAGTCGGATATCGCAAGGACAGTGTTTCGAACACGCTATGGACACTACGAGTTTGTAGTAATGCCGTTTGGGTTAACTAATGCACCTGCGGTATTCATGGAGTTAATTAATCGGGTTTTCATCGACTATTTGGATCAGTTCGTGGTTGTTTTCATAGACGACATTTTGATTTATTCTCGTGACCGAGAGTAGCACGAAGTTCACCTTCATCAGTTCTCGATGTTGAGACGAGAGCTACTCTATGGAAGGTTTTCCAAATATGAGTTCTGGATGTCCGATGTAACACCTCCAAATCCCATTGGGTTATTATAGTGCCGTGGACCCCACACCAGGAAATCCACCAGGCGAACACGACTAAAATACATCAAATTAACCAACAAGGGAAATCACAGTCCCTACTATGATATCCGACACAACATTCCAATAAGGAATTTCAACGACAACGATGGGCCTACATGGCCAAAATAAAAATACAACAACATCCACGAGCATCTGCTCGGGTAATACATAATGACAATGACTGACAAACTGGAGAACACTCCGACTGACTGACCAACATGAACAACTCGGACTAGTATTGCTCGACTACCTCGTCGCCATCGCCATACCCCTGTATCTCAAATCTCTCCTCTCAAGCACCTAAAACATGAAAAACATGTTCCGCCCCCACGGGGTCAGTCATCCAGATAATGAACATCAAATACATGTATAACATGATATGCATCCAAGACAGAATGAAACAGTACAATGATAATAATAATACGAGATGCTCAAAAACCAAGGTAAGAACCGAGCATTCGTGAAACACTATGCCCGCGGCATAGTACTAATACCTGTTCAACAGGTTAGAACATAAATGCCCAACGGCGAATCATTATTATAGAACTCCACAGTGAATTACACAAACATGAACCAAACTAGAACTGAATTAAATATGAATCACAATGCCCGAAGGCTCCAACAAAATATCAAGACATCACAAAGGCCTGAAAGCCACTCAGCCGAAGCTGTTAGATATCACCATCATCTGAAGTCAAAACAGCCCGAAGCTGTATCAATGAGGGCCGAAGCCACGGCACGAAGCCGTATCACAATGAGGGCCGAAGCCACGGCACAAAGCCGTATCACAATGAGACCGTCCAATGACCGTGACCTACTGAACTGTAGGTGTTGGAAAACCAACCGCGAAGGTTCAAGCCTCAAACTTACCCATAATGAGATCACATAGTGACCGTGACCTGCTGAATTGCAGGTGCTCGGAAACCAACCACGAAGGTTCAAGCCCCAGACTTACCCATAATGAGATCATAAAGATGACCGTGACCTACTGAGCTGTAGGTGTTGGGAAACCAACCGCGAAGGTTCAAGCCCCAAGCTTACCCATAATGAGATCACCCATTGACCGTTACCTGTTGAATTGCAGGTGTTGGGAAACCAACCGCGAAGGTTCAAGCCCCAGACTTACCCATATAAAATGAGTACTAGCCGAGACTAGCCTCCAAAACACAATTAACCACAAACGGAAATGATTCAAAGATTACCGGATTCACAAGAATGATAGTGTGCTGCCTTGAATCGGCCAATGCGATGACAGTAACTCTCGGATGGGCACCGTTCTTGACAATGATACAACGAATGATTGAACACCTCGATTGCCTTAGAACGGCCAATCGATAACAATGATACAATGAATGACTCAATACCTCGATTGCCTTAGAACGGCCAATCGATAACAATGATACAACGAATGATTGAACACCTCGATTGCCTTAGAGCGGCCAATCAGAATAATGATACAATGAATGATTGAACACCTCGATTGCCTTAGAACGGCCAATCGATAACAATGATACAATGAATGATTGAACACCTCGATTGCCTTAGAATGGCCTGTCGATAACAATGATACAATGAATGATTAAACACCTCTATTGCCTTAGAACGGCCAATCGATAACAATGATACAATGAATGATTGAACGCCTCGATTACCTTAGAATGGCTAATCGATAACAATGATACAATGAATGACTCAATGCCTTTAATCGGTTACCGACAATGAAGATGAGAAACGAATACGCCAATGTCTTCAATCAGCCAATAATGAACAATAATAAACATTTGGCATAATTGCCGAATAGTATTGTATCAAACGATCCCTTAATATCAATGAACTCATGAAGAGACTAAGTCTTGGAATGATACAACACATTCATACGCATATATGATAACATTAATCTCATTGACTAGTACAAGTATAAAACTTGCCTTAAAACGACGGCGAGTAAGTCCTTCCATGATCAATGTCCTTAATAGAATTATCGGTCGCTCGAACAACCTTGAATAACACAGTTACCAATGATACGCTTAATATACGAAGCAAGCATGATTACAACCAACTCAAAAGTCTATACAACACTACCCAAACTCATTGGGGCATTTAAACAAACACGTTGTAAACAATCTCCCATTGTATACAACCAATCCCAATTATATCGAAAACCAACCTCCAAATGAGTGATTCAATCCAACAAAACCTCTTAAATACAATCAATATTCTTAGGAATATACAATTACAGATTATGACAACATATAATCGGAATCCCCAATTCCAAAATCAACATTCGAAAAGTTCTTGAAAAATTCTCCAACAATCCAATGATAATTCATAGAAACTCATAATCATATGTATATCCCTTCACATATCATGATTATAACATCCAAAACATTATACTCCATCTAATAATCGAAATATAAGATTTTAAAGAAATTACCTTTGAAGATCCAAACCCTTCAATCCGTTGAAACTCGAGTTACTCGACCATCCAAGCTCCCCAATCGAAGATAGATGGTTAGAACATGAACACCCAAGTGATTTATGATGAAAAATCCTCTCCCAAGAACCTCTCTCTCGGAACCAAATGAAGAAATGATGAAATGAACACAAAAGTCCCGTCCAAGGCCTTAAATACTGCGCAGAGTTACGGCTGTAACTCTACTACCTTACGACCGTAACTTTCCAAGTCAACGGCTTTATGGCCGTAACACTTCGTCCCCTATGGCCGTAACTTCACTTCGTCGAACAATCCTTCCGACCGAAATCCTCGACTTATGGCCGTAACAAGAACTCCCTTACGGTTGTAAGCATCCTTCGTCGAGACATCCCCGAACCCAGTGCTAAATTGTACGGACGTAGCCTGCCTCTTCTTACGGCCATACCTTTCTCTTCTTACGGCCGTATCAAACGAGACTTACGGCCGTAAGACGTCCTCGTCCAAAAACCATAAAAACAACAAATGCATGTTACGCCCATAATATATGATAGGTTACGGCCGTAATTCTCAGCTAGAAAAGAAATGCGAAAACTCCACCTTCTCGATATGAATGATGAATGATCCAACACACATAACTTGCATGAATATAATTAAGTCCAATAACACGCAACAATGATACTTCCAACACATGGCTACCAATCACAATGATTATGATAATACTCTCTTCTCGATTCTCAAACAGGGATGGATAAGAATGATAACTGATACACAGCTCAAAGATACATCGAACGATGAACACAAATGAATGTACATGAATGATGAATGATTATTAAAGAGTGAAATGGAACAAAAAATTTACTGAGTGCCAATTACTGAATGATAATAAATGACTTCACAACCAGGTATTACATACTCCCCCCTTAAAAAGAGTTTCGTCCCCGAAACTAAGGGTACACAACTCGGGATATGAACTATCCCTCAGGATCTGAAAACAACATCTCCAGGAATAATCCTCAATATGGACTATGAAAAATAACAATGAATAAATTTCGACCAAGGTCAAGAATGACTCACTGAGGTGAAATAATAATGCAATGAGTGATGGCTCAAATGAAATGATTGGAACCGTCGTTCCTCATGAATTGAATGATTAGTTTGATAATTTCAAGTCTCAACATGATTGATATATTATGAATGAATTATATGCATGAATGAATAATAATGAATGGAATGAGTATCCTCTAACACCAATGATGAATGTCCTTACCTTTGGCTCTGGAAGCCTGAAGTAAAAAAAGATGAAATGATTAGTATCGCTCGGGTAATACATAATGACAATGACTGACAAACTGGAGAACACTCCAACTGACTGACCAACATGAACAACTCGGACTAGTATCGCTCGACTGCCTCGTCGCCATCATCATGCCCCTGTGTCTCAACTCTATCCTCGCAAGCACCTAAAACATGAAAAACATGTTCCGCCCCCACGAGGTCAGTCATCCAGATAATGAACATCAAATACATGTATAACATGATATGCATCCAAGGCAGAATGAAACAGTACAATGATAATAATAATACGAGATGCTCACAAACCAAGGTAAGAACTGAGCATTCGTTAAACACTATGCCCATGGCATAGTACTAATACCTATTCAACAGGTTAGAACATAAATGCCCAACGGCAAATCATAATTATAGAACTCCACAGTGAATTACACAAACATGAACCAAACCAGAACTGAATTAAATATGAATCACAATGCCCGAAGGCTCCAACAAAATATCAAGACATCACAAAGGCCTGAAAGGCACTCAGCCGAAGCTGTCAGATATCACCATCACTTGAAGCCAAAATAGCCCGAAGCTGTATCAATGAGGGCCGAAGCCACGGCACGAATCCATATCACAATGAGGGCCGAAGACACGGCACGAAGCCGTATCACAATGAGACCGTCCAATGGCTGTGACCTACTGAACTGTAGGTGTTGGGAAACCAACCGCGAAGGTTCTAGCCCCAAACTTACCCATAATGAGATCACCTAGTGACCGTGACCTGCTGAATTGAAGGTGCTGGGAAACCAACCGCGAAGCTTAAAGCCCCAGACTTACCCATAATGAGATCATAAAGATGACCGTGACCTACTGAGCTGTAGGTGTTGGGAAACCAACCGCGAAGGTTCAAGCCCCAAGCTTACCCATAATGAGATCACCCAGTGACCATGACCTGTTGAATTACAGGTGTTGGGAAACCAACCGCGAAGGTTCAAGCCCCAGACTTACCCATATAAAATGAGTAATAGCCGAGACTAGCCTCCAAAACACAATTAACCACAAACGGAAATGATTCAAAGATTACCGGATTCACAAGAATGATAGTGTGCTGCCTTGAGTCGGCCAACACAACGACAGTAACTCTCGGATGGGCACCATCCTTGACAGTCCCAAATAAATACCTCAATTGCCTTAGAATGGCCAACCGATAACAATGATGCAGTAGATGATTCAATACCTCGATTACCTTAGAACGGCCAATCGATAACAATGATACAATGAATGACTCAATACCTCGATTGACTTATAACGGCCAATCGATAACAATGATATAACGAATGATTGAACACCTCAATTGCCTTAGAGCGGCCAATCGGTAACAATGATATAATTAATGATTGAACACCTCGATTGCCTTAGAACGGCCAATCGATAACAATGATACAATGAATGATTGAACATCTCGATTTCCTTAGAACGGCCAATCGATAACATGATACAATGGATGATTGAACACCTCGATTGCCTTAGAACGTCCAATCGATAACAATGATGCAATTAATGACTCAATACCTTTAATCGGTTACCGATGACGAATATGAGAAACGAATACGCCAATGCCTTCAATCGACCAATAATGAACAATAATAAACATTTGGCATAATTACCGAAGAGTATCGTATCGAACGGTTCCTTAATATCAATGAACTCATGAAGAGACTAAGTCTTGGAATGATACAACACATTCATATGCATATATGATAACATTAATCTCATTGACTAGTACAAGTATAAAACTTGACTTAAAACGACGTTGAGTAAGTCCTTCCACGATCAACGTTCTTAATGGAATTATCGGTCGCTCAAACAACCTTGAATAACACAATTACCAACGATATGCTTAATATACGAAGCAATCATGATCACAACCAACTCAAAAGTCGATACAACACTACCCAAACTCATTGGGGCATTAAAACAAACTCTTTGTAAATAATCTCCCGTTGTTTACAACCAATCCCAATTATATCGAAAACCAACCTCCAAATGAGTGATTCAATCCAACAAAACCTCTTAAATAAAATCAATATTCTTAGGAATACACAATTAGAGATTATGAAAACATCTAATCGGAATCCCCAATTCCAAAATCAACATTCGAAAAGTTATTGAATAATTCTCCAACAATCCAATGATAATTCATAAAAACTCATAATCATATGTATATCCTTTCACATATCATGATTATAACATCCAAACATTATACTCCATCTAAAAATCAAAATCTAAGATTTTGAAGAAATTACCTTTGAAGATCCAAACCCTTCAATCCGTTGAAACTCGAATTAATCGACCATCCAAGCACCCCAATCGAAGATAGATGGTTAGAACATGAACACCCAAGTGATTGATGATGAAAAATCCTCTCCCAAGAACCTCCCTCTCGGAACCAAATTAAGAAATGATGAAATGAACACAAAAGTCCCATCCAAGGCCTTAAATACTGCGCAGAGTTACGGCCGTAACTCTGCCACATTACAGCCGTAACTTTCCAAGTCAATGGATTTACGGCCGTAACACTTCGGCCCCTACGGCCATAACTTCACTTCGTCGAACAATCCCGCCGACCGAAATCCTCGACTTACGGCCATAACAAGAACTCCCTTACGGCCGTAATTGTAATATCCGTGTTTTCTATTTTCGGTAATTTCTATTTTCGGTGTATATTCGTTTCGGACAACTCGCTTGGCACTGTTTTGGAATTCTGAATCTATTTTGTTCTTGGAGTTTCTCCGTTGGGATGAGTCTCGATGATGTTTTTACGTAATTTCATCTTGAGTTATATTTTATTGCATGTGTATTCGATTCTCGTTAAACTTGTTCGATTTCATCATTTTCCTATTTCCATGAGTTCGTATGGTTGAGTAGAGCATGTTGTGAGTTTCGGATTGTTAATCCGACGTTGTATCATGATTTTCGGATGTTTGGGCCGTTTTTGTAATTTCCTATAAGTTTAGGGAATTTGTTCCTTGTACGATTTTGGTTGTGTATCACGGACCGTTTTGGGGTTTCCGTACTTCCATTTCGTGTTATTATTTCCCAAATATCGATTCATATTGCTTTTATTCTCTTCCCGGATCATTTTTCATCATTTTGGGACCCAAGGGGGTGTGGGCCGCGGCACAAGGAATGTGCGCCGCGGCACACACATTGTCGATTCGCCGAGCGATGCATGCGTGTGCCGCGGCACATGCCGCGAGGCCGCGGCACCTGCGAGTCACCGCTGCGGCACTCTCGTCCTGGCCGCGGCAGACTCGTGTTGGATTTATAGGCCAAACCGTCATGCAGTGCGCGGCACATGCCGGCGAGGCGCGGCACCGCATGTGCCGCGGCACATGCTGAGTCATCGCAGCGGCACATTCGTCTGTGCCGCGGCACCGCCGATCAGGCGCGATTTTGGCCCTGTGCGGCACACTTCGGGCCGCGGCTGTGCTTGTGCGGCGCTATAACTGCGTTTTTTTCAGTGAGATTCACTCATTTTTCTCATTTCATCCACCATACGAGAGAGAGGCTTGAGAAGAAGATTTTCCTTCATCTATCACTTGATTGTGTGATTTTCTTCATCTCCTTTCGATCGTGAAGCTTGGATTGTGGATCTAACACGTGTTCTTCGGATCAAAGTGCTTGGATCTTCAAGAGGTAAGATCTCCTATACCCTAGTATGAATTTGGGGAGGGTTTGGTGGTGATCTTGTCTTTTAATCTGATTTAACCGATGTTGTTGTTAGATTTCGATAGTATACTCGTGACCCTTGGTTCCCTTGTTATTGGATGGGACGAGATCCCGTTATTACACCGTTGACCAATTTCAATTCCCTATGCACTCTTGATGTTCGATGAATTGCTCCAATGGGTAGAATTAGGATTAATTCTTACTTTTCCGCATTATTGAGACTTGCTGTATACCGTTATTGTGTTAGGAACGGATTTGGGAGGATTGTTCGGACCAAAACCTATTCCTTCGTCGTTTCCTTCGTTTCGTCTTATTCAAGGCAAGTACATGTATTACATTCCGTTATGTATGTTACGTTTTCAAAGTGAATGATGAATTGTGGTTTTCGGGTGCGTGAGTTGTGTTCCTTCCACCCGGAGTGTCCGACGGGATGTCTGGGGGTCGATACTAAGGGGTACGGCCGCGGAAGTGGACTTGGGTGCGTGTGTGGTTGAACTTCCACCCGGAGTGTCCGACAGGATGTCTGGGGGTCGATACTAAGGGGTACGGCCGCGGAAGTGGTATCCCACCCGGAGCGTTCGACGGGATGTCTGGGGGTCGATACTAAGGGGTACGGCCACGGGATACCAGTTGTGATTTTGTGATATCGCGATGATTGGAAATTGGTTTGATTGCCAGCATAGTATTCCGGAATATTTATGGCAAATGATATCTGATTGAGATGATTGTGTAAAAATTGTATTTGTATATAATGTTGTGTAATTGTGTACTTGCACTAGCTACTCGAATGCTAACCCCTTAAATGGTGGAAATGCGTCTTATGCATTTCAGGTACCGGGAGAGCTGAGGAGCAGGCACGGGACATACACGCAAAGGATGGGCTAGCTTGATGATGTGGCTCGAGTTTGTATTTTTTTTATGTTTTGTCGTTGCATTTGTCGAGTAGTGGAGTTAGACTGTTTACTTCTAAACTTGGTTTAAGTCCCCTGCGTGGGCAATGAATTGATATTTACTTTATGTTTCATGTACTCCGTTGAAATGTTTTGGCCGAGGCCACGGCCTTATTTACTTTTGAGTGCATCTTTTGGGATTTCATTATGGTTATGTGTCATGTGTTAGCCTGGTAGACCTCACGAGGGTTCTACGGTGTGTAATGTCCCATTTGTGAATTGGGGTGTTACATTTATGGTATCAGAGCTAGGTCTTGAATACCTAGGCTGTCGATAAATTTTTGGGTCTGTCAGTTGTATCATTAGAGTCAGTCGTTGAGCCTAATATCATCATGCTACCGTCTTTTCGTGCATCCCGTGGCTGTAAGTCTCCTCGAACTCTTATATTTCTGTAATTCGTTTTCTTGCATTGTTCGGAATTATGAATTGTGATACCAACTTTGTCAATTGTGAATCTTTCTGATCTTGTTCTTTTCATTCTTCCTTTAGTATGTTGAGAGGTCGTGGTAGACCAGCTAGGGGACGCGGCCGAGGCCATGGTCGGGGTGCTGATTATGAAGAGGGCTCACTTTCTCAGTCCTCTGCGGACTCAGCCTCTCACTCAGTGCCGTCGGGTAATAATGCCGACGCCGGGGCTACTGCCGTACTGCAGCAGTTAGTAGCCCAACTTGCTCAGATAGCTCAGGATGGACACCAGAATACGCCCCCGACACCGGAGGAGAAAGCTAGTAAGTGGCTTCAGACGGTGACTAAGATGCACCCACCTCGTTTCTCCGGATCTTCTGACTCCCTCGGTTGGGAGAATTGGCTCTTTCAGTTGTCCAGAACCTTTGATGCCATAGCTTGTCCCGAAGACAGGAGGGTACATATTGCCCAGAACCTCCTGGATAAGGAAGCTGCGGAATGGTGGGAGGCCGTTGCGCCCAGAGACCATCGAGCTACTTGGGAGGAATTCAAGGCTGATATGGAAGCAGAATATTGTCCACCGCCAGTTAAGGAGCGCAGAATTGTGGAGTTATTCACCGCTACGCCACAGGATGTGCCCATTTCTCAGGCCATCATTACTTACAATCAGCAGTTGGGTTTCGTGAGAGATCAAGTGCGATCAGAGGCTGATAAAATCCGTTACTTCAATATGCGCATGAAGCCGCATATCAGACAGAGTATGGCACCACTCATGTGTGCCACTTTGAAGGAGTATCAGAATCGCGCTCTAGCGATCGAGATGGCCGCACCGGAATCAGAGTTGGGTACCGAGGCCAAGAAACAGAAAACGGTAGGCAGCTTTTCAACCGGCAAGAGTGGCCGATTTTCGAGAGCATGGTCTGCCCCTACACCGGGGAAGAGGCCATTTCATCAGGCTGGGGGATCTCAGGGTAATCGTTCAGTTCAGTCCGTTGCTTCTGGTGGCAGGGTTTGTTTTAACTACAACCAATATGAGCATTTGATGAAGGATTGCCCTTCTCCTCCAGTTACTTGCTTTACTTGCGGACAGACCGGGCATCGGGCAGCTCATTGTGAGAGAGCCACCAGGGCCGCTTGATTGGTGCATAATTGATCTAAAATTCATATACAAAATATTCATTTTTCCGGGCATAATTGTACTGATTTGTGATTAAAAATATATATTTTACAGATATATCCAAACATGAGCTAAAAATGGTTATTTTACAGATTACTGACATGAAGCATCAAAAAGGACGGAAAACAAGACCAAATCCAACGACGGGAATTTTTCAAGGCAAAACGACCTACAACACGGCGCAAACAAGACCGTGTTATGTAGGCCGTTTCACATACGGCGCAACAAGGGCCGTGTCTTGGGCCGTTTCACACACGGCCGGCATTTAGCGCCGTGTCCTCGCGCGTATTCCGAAAGAGACCGAGTCAGCACAAAACGGCGCACAACACGGGGCAAACTGAGCCGTTTTTCATCGCCGTTTTTCAGCAGATGCCATGCAAAATTAGTCCACTTTTGACCAACTTGTGAACTCAACCACAAGATATTTTTTTGGTCAAAAATCTGAAAATTCAAAGACATGGGTGAAGTGTGAACAAAGAATTAAAAAAATGATATTACAATAGATATTTTGAATTAAATAATCAATTGTATTCTTGAAAATCACCTATAAAAGGACATGTTCATCCATTGCAAAAATCCCAACACACATTCTTACCAAGAAATCCTCAACTTCTTGCTAAGAAATACTCCTTTCCTTTAGCAATATATTTTCCTTAGAACTTTCAATTTTAGTTTGTATTTTATTTTTGGTTTGAAGTTTTTCTTTCATTTAGTTTGTAATTGAAAAGTGCTTGATCAATAAGCACTTAGTATTTTACTTTCAAAATTTTGTAAGCTTGTAACCTTTAAACAAGTTTGAAGTTATATTTTGAAGTTTGTTTCTTGCACTTTGATTCATCATATTCAAGTAAGTTTTATCTATTGTCATTAAGTTCTAGTAATTAAAAGTTTCTATATATATATATATTATATATATATATCAATTATTTCTATTATAATTTTAGTATGTATAAACCAATGAGTAGCTAATCTTTCTTCCTAGGGAAGGGGATTTCTATTAGGTTATATATTGAGTATTTGATTGATTTAAACTATTTTTAGGACTAATTGGTTTAAATAGAGATTGATCATATCCTATTTTTACTAATGAAACCTTCTTGATTGATTGTTGAGTGAATTGGAAACATATCTTTTCAATCTATCAAATGTTAATCTTGTTATCAACATCTTAAGATTGCGAAAGTGGTTAAGACATCTTTGATTACGAAAGTACGGAGGTGAAAAGTTGATTACTCGATGAACGATCGTTTATCCTAAAAATAGTCAAGTTAGAGAAATGAAAGGACTAATTGGTTTAAATAGAGATTGATCATATCCTATTTCTACTAGTGAAACCTCCTTGATTGATTGTTAAACAGTATTGGAAACACATCTTTTCAATCTATCAAGTGTTAATCTTGTTATCAACATCTTAAAAAAGTGACAATGATTAAGACATCTTTGATTACGAAAGTACGGAGGTGAAAAGTTGATTACTCGATAAATATTCATTTTTCTTTTATATCCATATAAATCAATTCCTATACTTAATTAAATACCTAATTTAATGAACCCGTAATCCCCTAGATTTTATAAATTCCCAACTCATTTTAATTCTATTCATTTTCACTAGTTAAAAATAGTCTAGTATAAAAATAGTTTTCTTAAAACTAGTAGTATTAAAAATAGTCTTAATATAAATAGTCTATTATAAATAGTCTTAATATAAATAGTCTTAATATAAATAGTCTAGTTAAAAATAGTCTAGTTAAAAATAGTCTTATATAAAATAGTCTTATATAAAATAGTCTTATATAAAATAGTTTGGTTTAAAATATAGTGCATTTAGTTAATTTCTAAAAACCCAAAAATATCTTTTTTTTATTTTAGTATTTATTTCTCGCAATTTGTAACAAAAAATTATACGAAGCCCTGTTGGACAATCCTCGAGAGAAAAGACCTTGGTAGAACTTACCACAAACTACTTCTACCTCGTATATATTTGCGAGCGACTCAAGAACTCCTATTTTTAGGATAAGTTTTTGGCCGATCAAATTTTGGCGCCGTTGCCGGGGATTGTTTTAGGCCAAATATAATTTTTCTGTCCGGTCAAGTGGCGGATAACGGTACTCCGTGACTATTAAAGTCGGATTTTTCAGTTTCCCACAAACAACTGATATTTGTAGATATTTTATCGTTTTTCATTTTAATTTTTTTGGTCATGGATGAAACATTGTTTAAAATTGAAAAAAGATTTCCCTTTCTAAGCAAAAATGCAATTTTAAAAATTTACAAGACAAGGCTTGAAAGGATGAGGTTGCTTACGAATAAAAGCATACCTTTTGACATAAGATTCATTATCGAAGCCAAAGTAAGAATAGAAGGTGAATTCACAGAAACACCAACTAGATTCTTACCAGGGCTTGGAAAAAGTTCATATGCCAAGAAACGACGAGCAAAGATTCTAGCCGTTTGCTATAAATGTGCTAGATGGAACTGTAATGCAAAATGTCGATCTTTAGGAATTCCATCTACAAACAGAGAAAATAAAATTCAGTTCATCAATGATGGTCTGAATAAGGAGAATTTAGATAATATCGAAATTTCTCTTGACACGCATCCTAGTGGACTTGTGTATTACGGAATTCAATGTTTGTGGAATAAATTCAAACCAGAATATGAACAACGTCTTGGGAATCTGACGTTAAAAGACCCTGTTTGCCAATTTGTAAGAAAATTGGATGGGAAACTTCTCCCCGACTCATAGAAGGCGTTTAGGCCATTTCTGAACGTAAAATCAGAGGAAGATGTGAGCCACAATCACAACTACTGTACATACGCGTAAGTATCTTTTATTTTTGTCGTGTGGTGAGATTTTCTGAATAAAAAATGTGATACGCGATAAAAGCTTTCATTATTCTATTGAGTAGTTGAAGCACAATCAAACGAAATCACAAACTTGTTAAGCAATTTTTCCTCATTTTTCTTCTATAAATAACCTTTGTGCTTGTTTCTTTTATTCATCCCTCAAACTTGTACTTTTCTCTTTTTTCTCTCTAAATAAATTTCTTTTCAAAAATGGAGTCATCATCTTCCGCAAAAAAATTTTACACAGTCTGCATTTTTGGTGGATCTAGTTCTGGAAAAGAGGCATGCTTCATGAAGCGGCCCACGACTTGGGTCGTACCTTAGGAGAAAAATGCATTCATGTAGTTTACGGAGGAGGAAGTCTAGGATTAATGGGACGAGTCACATACGCCTATATGGAAGGAGTAAGAGTATTGGGAGTAATCCCAAAACCTCCGGTGAAAGTAAAATCACCGGTCAACTATTGGAGATGAGTTTAGATCTGTGAATATGCAAGATCGCATAACTCACATGATAAATAATTCAGCGCCTTTATCGCCCTTCCGGTGGTTTTGGCACCCTTGAGGAACTTTTTCATGTGGTTACGAGCCCGGCTAAATGTTCATCAAAAACCAATAGGAGTGCTTAATGTCAATGGTTTCTTTGATGGTTTCTTGTCTTTCATCGACTACTCTGCCGAAAAGGGCTTTATTTCCGCGTGCAAAACGAATCATAGTCGTTGCAACAACACCGAAGAACTAATCAAAAACTCAATGAATTTGTTCCTCAACCAGATCCACTCTAGCTAAAATTATGCAGGTAGAAGATTTTACGGTGAGAAAGCGAAAAGTGGATTCATTCCTCTCCCTTTGATAACCCATGACGGACCTTTTGTATTTTTACTTTACGCCGTGTGTAATAATCGTGCTAAATGATGGCGGCTTAAGGAGTTTCTTCTTGATCTCTTGACGCGCATCTATTCGCGATTTATGTATTCTTGTAATTTTTATTTCGTGTTTTGCTTTTTTTTAAAAACTTTGATGGCGCGTAAGGCGACTCTTCGGACTTTCTTGATGCGCATCTAAAAATTATGTTATACTTACGAGTATATTTTATTTTCTTTTGTGTGTGCCTCGTATATTTATTCTCTTGCAGATTCTAAAAGGCGTTAGGCTCGGACATCAACTTTCTTAACAGGAGTATTCTCGCTTTTCGCATTGATTTTTATTTTTATTTTATAAACGAGACAGTTTATTTTCAAGTTTGGGGGTGGTTTGTTTTAGTATTTTGGTGTGTTGTAATTTTGGTGTGGTTTGTTTAATAATTTTGGTGTGTTTTGATTGATTTGGTTATTTGCCTTAATTTTTTTATATATATATATATATATATATTATTTTGATTTGTGAGATTTCTAGATCTGGCCATAACACCAATAAATTAGCTATATACAAGCTTCTAAAATTGTTTTAACCGGTAAAAAAATTGTATATTCCAAAAAAAAATTTTTGAGCCTTAATCTCTCTTTCCAAGCCTTGTAATTATCATATAAACTCGAGTCATTCGTTACCTTGAGAAAAGAAGAATCAATTGGTTGATGAAAAATAAAACTGAAATTTACTTAATTTGTGGAGTTTTTGATTTTTCATACTTAACTAAAAAATGATTTTCTGCAAAAAATCTATTCCCTAAAAAAAAAAAAGGAGCATGGTGAAAAGAGCTACACGTTAGCAAATAACGGTGTGAAAGCTATCACCTAAAAAAATAAATGACGAAAAGGAGAAGTGTTGAGCGAATAAATGCCTAATTTTGGAAGTCTTAAATTTTGCGAAAAATAAAGGACTAACCATTGTTGGTGCGTAGCTGCCGTCTCAGAAAAATTGGTGAAAAGAGCTACACGTTAGCAAATAACGGTGTGAAAGCTATCACCTTTTTACGAAAGAAAAATAATGAGATAGAAATTGTGTTAGTGAAAAGAGCTACACGTTAGCAAATAACGGTGTGAAAGCTATCACTAAAAGGGATGTAGTTTATGAGCAGATTTGAATTAATTAGCAGCTGAATTTCAATACACTCAATTTTGTGAAAATCACAATATTTGATGACGCCGATGAAATTCTTCTTCATATTGAGTCGAAAAATAAACGAGTGATCGAGAGCAACCATTAAAGGGAGTCGTGTGAAGTCACGAGTGGGAAAGAAATAATCAACCTTTAGGGGGGGAAACCTTGCATTTTGGAATTACAAAAATAAAAACCGTGTTTTAACTTAAAAATCGTTAGTAGATTTATTTTGAATCTTGATTCATTTTCTATCTCTTGTATAAAGTTGGTTATTGTGTATTAATGGCATTTTGATCTCTTTTTATCTTTATATATAATTATTTTTCTTAAATTTGTGTGTATTATTTTTATTTTTTATTTTGTGTCTTATTTTAATTTTTATTTTGTGTGTGATTAATAATGAGTCTTGCTCGGGACTAGCAAGAATTTAAGTGTGGGGTATTTGATTGGTGCATAATTGATCTAAAATTCATATACAAAATATTCATTTTTCCGGGCATAATTGTACTGATTTGTGATTAAAAATATATATTTTACAGATATATCCAAACATGAGCTAAAAATGGTTATTTTACAGATTACTGACATGAAGCATCAAAAAGGACGGAAAACAAGACCAAATCCAACGACGGGAATTTTTCAAGGCAAAACGACCTACAACACGGCGCAAACAAGACCGTGTTATGTAGGCCGTTTCACATACGGCGCAACAAGGGCCGTGTCTTGGGCCGTTTCACACACGGCCGGCATTTAGCGCCGTGTCCTCGCGCGTATTCCGGAAGAGACCGAGTCAGCACAAAACGGCGCACAACACGGGGCAAACTGAGCCGTTTTTCATCGCCGTTTTTCAGCAGATGCCATGCAAAATTAGTCCACTTTTGACCAACTTGTGAAATCAACCACAAGATATTTTTTTGGTCAAAAATCTGAAAATTCAAAGACATGGGTGAAGTGTGAACAAAGAATTAAAAAAATGATATTACAATAGATATTTTGAATTAAATAATCAATTGTATTCTTGAAAATCACCTATAAAAGGACATGTTCATCCATTGCAAAAATCCCAACACACATTCTTACCAAGAAATCCTCAACTTCTTGCTAAGAAATACTCCTTTCCTTTAGCAATATATTTTCCTTAGAACTTTCAATTTTAGTTTGTATTTTATTTTTGGTTTGAAGTTTTTCTTTCATTTAGTTTGTAATTGAAAAGTGCTTGATCAATAAGCACTTAGTATTTTACTTTCAAAATTTTGTAAGCTTGTAACCTTTAAACAAGTTTGAAGTTATATTTTGAAGTTTGTTTCTTGCACTTTGATTCATCATATTCAGGTAAGTTTTATCTATTGTCATTAAGTTCTAGTAATTAAAAGTTTCTATATATATATATATATATTATATATATATCAATTATTTCTATTATAATTTTAGTATGTATAAACCAATGAGTAGCTAATCTTTCTTCCTAGGGGAAGGGGGATTTCTATTAGGTTATATATTGAGTATTTGATTGATTTAAACTATTTTTAGGACTAATTGGTTTAAATAGAGATTGATCATATCCTATTTTTACTAATGAAACCTTCTTGATTGATTGTTGAGTGAATTGGAAACATATCTTTTCAATCTATCAAATGTTAATCTTGTTATCAACATCTTAAGATTGCGAAAGTGGTTAAGACATCTTTGATTACGAAAGTACGGAGGTGAAAAGTTGATTACTCGATGAACGATCGTTTATCCTAAAAATAGTCAAGTTAGAGAAATGAAAGGACTAATTGGTTTAAATAGAGATTGATCATATCCTATTTCTACTAGTGAAACCTCCTTGATTGATTGTTAAACTGTATTGGAAACACATCTTTTCAATCTATCAAGTGTTAATCTTGTTATCAACATCTTAAAAAAGTGACAGCGATTAAGACATCTTTGATTACGAAAGTACGGAGGTGAAAAGTTGATTACTCGATAAATATTCATTTTTTCTTTTATATCCATATAAATCAATTCCTATACTTAATTAAATACCTAATTTAATGAACCCGTAATCCCCTAGATTTTATAAATTCCCAACTCATTTTAATTCTATTCATTTTCACTAGTTAAAAATAGTCTAGTATAAAAATAGTTTTCTTAAAACTAGTAGTATTAAAAATAGTCTTAATATAAATAGTCTATTATAAATAGTCTTAATATAAATAGTCTTAATATAAATAGTCTAGTTAAAAATAGTCTAGTTAAAAATAGTCTTATATAAAATAGTCTTATATAAAATAGTCTTATATAAAATAGTTTGGTTTAAAATATAGTGCATTTAGTTAATTTTTAAAAACCCAAAAATATCTTTTTTTTATTTTAGTATTTATTTCTCGCAATTTGTAACAAAAAATTATACGAAGCCCTGTTGGACAATCCTCGAGAGAAAAGACCTTGGTAGAACTTACCACAAACTACTTCTACCTCGTATATATTTGCGAGCGACTCAAGAACTCCTATTTTTAGGATAAGTTTTTGGCCGATCAAATTTTGGCGCCGTTGCCGGGGATTGTTTTAGGCCGAATATAATTTTTCGTCGATCAAGTGGCGGATAACGGTACTCCGTGACTATTAAAGTCGGATTTTTCAGTTTCCCACAAACAACTGATATTTGTAGATATTTTATCGTTTTTCATTTTAATTTTTTTTGGTCATGGATGAAACATTGTTTAAAATTGAAAAAAGATTTCCCTTTCTAAGCAAAAATGCAATTTTAAAAATTTACAAGACAAGGCTTGAAAGGATGAGGTTGCTTACGAATAAAAGCATACCTTTTGACATAAGATTCATTATCGAAGCCAAAGTAAGAATAGAAGGTGAATTCACGAAACACCAACTAGATTCTTACGGGCTTGGAAAAGTTCATATGCCAAGAAACGACGAGCAAAGATTCTAGCCGTTTGCTATAAATGTGCTAGATGGGCCGTAATGCAAAATGTCGATCTTTAGGAATTCCATCTACAAACAGAGAAAATAAAATTCGGTTCATCAATGATGGTCCGAATAAGGAGAATTTAGATAATATCGAAATTTCTCTTGACACGCATCCTAGTGGACTTGTGTATTACGGAATTCAATGTTTGTGGAATAAATTCAAACCAGAATATGAACAACGTCTTGGGAATCGACGTTAAAAGACCTGTTTGCCAATTTGTAAGAAAATTGGATGGGAAACTTCTCCCGACTCATAGAAGGCGTTTAGGCCATTTCGAACGTAAAATCAGAGGAAGATGTGAGCCACAATCACAACTCTTTGTACATACGCGTAAGTATCTTTTATTTTTGTCGTGTGGTGAGATTTTACGAATAAAAAATGTGATACGCGATAAAAGCTTTCATTATTCTATTGAGTAGTTGAAGCACAATCAAACGAAATCACAAACTTGTTAAGCAATTTTTCCTCATTTTTCTTCTATAAATAACCTTTGTGCTTGTTTCTTTTATTCATCCCTCAAACTTGTACTTTTCTCTTTTTCTCTCTAAATAAATTTCTTTTCAAAAATGGAGTCATCATCTTCCGCAAAAAAATTTTACAGATGCATTTTTGGTGGATCTAGTTACGGAAAAGAGGCATGCTTCATGAAGGGCCACGACTTGGGTCGTACCTTAGGAAAAATGCATTCATGTAGTTTACGGAGGAGGAAGTCTAGGATTAATGGGACGAGTCACATACGCCTATATGGAAGGAGTAAGAGTATTGGGAGTAATCCCAAAACCTGCGGCCGAAAGTAAAATCACCGGTCAACTATTGGAGATGAGTTTAGATCTGTGAATATGCAAGATCGCATAACTCACATGATAAATAATTCGCGCCTTTATCGCCCTTCCCGTGGTTTTGCACCCTTGAGGAACTTTTTCATGTGGTTACTGTGAGCCCGGCTAAATGTTCATCAAAACCAATAGAGTGCTTAATGTCAATGGTTTCTTTGATGGTTTCTTGTCTTTCATCGACTACTCGCCGAAAAGGGCTTTATTTCCGAGCGTGCAAAACGAATCATAGTCGTTGCAACAACACCGGAAGAACTAATCAAAAACTCAATGAATTTGTTCCTCAACCGATCCGGCTCTAGCTAAAATTGTGCAGGTAGAAGATTTTACAGTGAGAAAACGAAAAGTGGATTCATTCCTCTCCCTTTGATAACCCATGACGGACCTCTTGTATTTTTACTTTATGTCGTGTGTAATAATCGTGCTAAATGATGGCAGCTTAAGGAGTTTCTTCTTGATCTCTTGACGCGCATCTATTCGCGATTTATGTATTGCTGTAATTTTTATTTCGTGTTTTGCTTTTTTTTAAAAACTTTGATGGCAGCGTAAGGCGACTCTTCGGACTTTCTTGATGCGCATCTAAAAAATTATGTTATACTTACGAGTATATTTTATTTTCTTTTGTGTGTGCCTCGTATATTTATTCTCTTGCAGATTCTAAAAGGCGTTAGGCTCAGACATCAACTTTCTTAACAGGGAGTATTCTGCTTTTCTGCATTGATTTTTATTTTTTATTTTATAAACTGAGGACAGTTTTATTTTCAAGTTTGGGGGTGGTTTGTTTTAGTATTTTGGTGTGTTGTAATTTTGGTGTGGTTTGTTTAATAATTTTGGTGTGTTTTGATTGATTTGGTTATTTGCCTTAATTTTTTTTATATATATATATATATTATTTTGATTTGTGAGATTTCTAGATCTGGCCATAACACCAATAAATTAGCTATATACAAGCTTCTAAAATTGTTTTAACCGGTAAAAAAATTGTATATTCCAAAAAAAAATTTTTGAGCCTTAATCTCTCTTTCCAAGCCTTGTAATTATCATATAAAATCGAGTCATTCGTTACCTTGAGAAAAGAAGAATCAATTGGTTGATGAAAAATAAAACTGAAATTTACTTAATTTGTGGAGTTTTTGATTTTTCATGCTTAACTAAAAAATGATTTTCTGCAAAAAATCTATTCCCTAAAAAAAAAAAAGGAGTCATTGGTGAAAAGAGCTACACGTTAGCAAATAACGGTGTGAAAGCTATCACCTAAAAAAATAAATGACGAAAAGGAGAAGTGTTGAGCAAGAATACCGCCTAATTTTGGAAGTCTTAAATTTTGCGAAAAATAAAGGACTAACCATTGTTGGTGCGTAGCTGCCGTCTCAGAAAAATTGGTGAAAAGAGCTACACGTTAGCAAATAACGGTGTGAAAGCTATCACCTTTTTACGAAAGAAAAATAATGAGATAGAAATTGTGTTAGTGAAAAGAGCTACACGTTAGCAAATAACGGTGTGAAAGCTATCACTAAAAGGGATGTAGTTTATGAGCGATTTGAATTAATTAGCGGTGAATTTCAATACACTCAATTTTGTGAAAATCACAATATTTGATGACGCCGATGAAATTCTTCTTCATATTGAGTCGAAAAATAAACGAGTGATCGAGATCAACCATTAAAGGGAGTCGTGTGAAGTCACGAGTGGGAAAGAAATAATCAACCTTTAGGGGGGGAAACCTTGCATTTTGGAATTACAAAAATAAAAACCGTGTTTTAACTTCAAAATCGTTAGTAGATTTATTTTGAATCTTGATTCATTTTCTATCTACTGTATAAAGTTGGTTATTGTGTATTAATGGCATTTTGATCTCTTTTTATATTTATATATAATTATTTTTCTTAAATTTGTGTGTATTATTTTTTATTTTTTATTTTGTGTCTTATTTTAATTTTTATTTTGTGTGTGATTAATAATGAGTCTTGCTCGGGACTAGCAAGAATTTAAGTGTGGGGTATTTGATTGGTGCATAATTGATCTAAAATTCATATACAAAATATTCATTTTTCCGGCATAATTGTACCGATTTGTGATTAAAAATATATATTTTACGTATATATCCAAACATGAGCTAAAAATGGTTATTTTACTGACATCGACATGAAGCATCAAAAAGGACGGAAAACAAGACCAAATCCAACGACGGGAATTTTTCAAGGCAAAACGACCTACAACACGGCGCAAACAAGACCGTGTTATGTAGGCCGTTTCACATACGGCGCAACAAGGGCCGTGTCTTGGGCCGTTTCACACACGGCCGGCATTTAGCGCCGTGTCCTCGCGCGTATTCCGAAAGAGACCGAGTCAAGACAAAACGGCGCACAACACGGCAACCGAGCCGCTTTTCATCGCCGCTTTTCACAGATGCCATGCAAAATTAGTCCACTTTTGACCAACTTGTGAAATCAACCACAAGATATTTTTGGTCAAAAATCTGAAAATTCAAAGACATGGGTGAAGTGTGAACAAAGAATTAAAAATGATATTACAATAGATATTTTGAATTAAATAATCAATTGTATTCTTGAAAATCACCTATAAAAGGACATGTTCATCCATTGCAAAATCCCAACACACATTCTTACCAAGAAATCCTCAACTTCTTGCTAAGAAATACTCCTTTCCTTTAGCAATATATTTTCCTTAGAACTTTCAATTTTAGTTTGTATTTTATTTTTGGTTTGAAGTTTTTCTTTCATTTAGTTTGTAATTGAAAAGTGCTTGATCAATAAGCACTTAGTATTTTACTTTCAAAATTTTGTAAGCTTGTAACCTTTAAACAAGTTTGAAGTTATATTTTGAAGTTTGTTTCTTGCACTTTGATTCATCATATTCAAGTAAGTTTTATCTATTGTCATTAAGTTCTAGTAATTAAAAGTTTCTATATATATATATATATTATATATATATAAATTATTACTATTATAATAATATTATGTATAAACCAATGAGTAGATAATCTTTCTTCCTATGTGAAGGGGGATTTCTATTAGGTTATATATTGAGTATTTGATTGATTTAAACTATTTTTAGGACTAATTGGTTTAAATAGAGATTGATCATATCCTATTTTTACTAATGAAACCTTCTTGATTGATTGTTGAGTGAATTGGAAACATATCTTTTCAATCTATCAAATGTTAATCTTGTTATCAACATCTTAAGATTGCGAAAGTGGTTAAGACATCTTTGATTACGAAAGTACGTAGGTGAAAAGTTGATTACTCGATGAACGATCGTTTATCCTAAAAATAGTCAAGTTAGAGAAATGAAAGGACTAATTGGTTTAAATAGAGATTGATCATATCCTATTTCTACTAGTGAAACCTCCTTGATTGATTGTTAAACTGTATTGGAAACACATCTTTTCAATCTATCAAGTGTTAATCTTGTTATCAACATCTTATAAAAGTGACAGAGATTAAGACATCTTTGATTACGAAAGTACGGAGGTGAAAAGTTGATTACTCGATAAATATTCATTTTTTCTTTTATATCCATATAAATCAATTCCTATACTTAATTAAATACCTAATTTAATGAACCCGTAATCCCCTAGATTTTATAAATTCCCAACTCATTTTAATTCTATTCATTTTCACTAGTTAAAAATAGTCTAGTATAAAAATAGTTTTCTTAAAACTAGTAGTATTAAAAATAGTCTTAATATAAATAGTCTATTATAAATAGTCTTAATATAAATAGTCTTAATATAAATAGTCTAGTTAAAAATAGTCTAGTTAAAAATAGTCTTATATAAAATAGTCTTATATAAAATAGTCTTATATAAAATAGTTTGGTTTAAAATATAGTGCATTTAGTTAATTTTTAAAAACCCAAAAATATCTTTTTTTTATTTTAGTATTTATTTCTCGCAATTTGTAACAAAAAATTATACGAAGCCCTGTTGGACAATCCTCGAGAGAAAAGACCTTGGTAGAACTTACCACAAACTACTTCTACCTCGTATATATTTGCGAGCGACTCAAGAACTCCTATTTTTAGGATAAGTTTTTTGGCCGATCACCGCTAGAGTTCCGACTACCACTACCGATCAGAGGGATCACAGCACTCCAGCTACTCATGTTCCGCAGGGTTCGGGTCGTGGTAGGGGTTGGGGTCAGCCGGATCGCCGTGCAGCATCGAGTTTGGGTTCAGTTCACCCCCGATTGTATCAGATGAGGCGCACAGAGGAGGCAGACGTTCCGGTGGCATCAGGTACAACTCAGATCCTTACTAATCCAGTTTCAGTGCTTTTTGATTCGGGTGCTACCCATTCCTTTATTGCATCGGATTGTGTGAGTCGTATTGGGTTTGACTGCTTGTTTGAGTGTGAACCATTTGTAGTAGGTACGCCCAGCGGGGAACGTATGGTTGGGGACCGGGAGGTTAGGGATTGCCCAGTGAGGATCGGGAGCCGGGATTGGCCCTCGAATCTCATTGTTATAGACCTTAAGGGTGAGGATTTGATCCTCGTAGACGATTGGTTGGATCGTCACGGTGCTATCATGAACTATCGGACTCGTACCATGTCGATAGTGGCCGCAGATGGCACCGAGCATACCCTCGTCGGTCGTAAGCCGGCTAGGTCGGGGAGTGTGATTAGCGCCTTGAAGGCGAGAAAACTTCTGAACCAGGGTTGTGTTGGCTACTGGTTTTACGCTCTGAAGGCGGAAGATGGTGGAGTTGATTTGTTGTTAATTCCAGTTGTTAGTGAATACCCCGACGTATTTCCGGATGACTTGCCGGGATTACCACCACATCGAGAGGTGGAGTTTCCTATTGATCTAGAGCCGAATGCAGCTCCTATTTATCGAGCGTTGTACCGTATGGCACCGTCGGAGATGTTAGAGTTGAAGAATCAGTTGGGAGAGTTGTTGGATAAAGGGTATATTCGACCGAGTGCATCGCCTTGGGGTGCACCCGTACTTTTTGTTAAGAAGAAGGATGGATCGCTTTGTTTATGCATCGACTATCTAGAATTAAACAAGTTAACCATCAAAAATAAATACCCTTTGCCCCGGATTGACGATTTATTTGATCAGCTTCAGGGGGCGACAGTCTTTTCGAAGATTGATTTACGATCGGGCTACTACCAGTTGAGGATTCGAGACATCGATATACCGAAAGCTGCCTTTCGGACGAGATATGGCCATTACGAGTTTGTGGTTATGCCTTTCGGGCTAACCAATGCACCAGCAGTGTTCATGCAGTTGATGAACAAAGTTTTTATTGAGTATCTGGACAAATTCGTAGTCGTCTTTATCGATGACATTCTGATCTATTCACGGAGTCGGGAGGAGCACGCCTTACATCTCCGGATTGTATTAGACATTTTGAGAGCTGAGCAGTTGTATGCGAAGTTCTCTAAGTGTGAGTTTTGGCTCGAGGAAGTGATGTTCCTCGGGCATGTGATTTCAGCAGAGGGAGTTCGGGTAGATCCGCAAAAGATAGAGGCAGTGTTGGCTTGGGAGCCGCCTCAGAATGTGAAGGAGGTGAGAAGTTTTCTGGGTCTTGCCGGCTATTACCGTCGATTTGTTGAGGGATTTTCTAGGATTGCTAAACCGCTCACTCAGTTGCTCCAGAAGACTCAGAAATTCGAGTGGACCGCAGACAGACAGAATAATTTTGACGAGTTGAAGAGACGACTAACTACCGCACCCGTGTTAGCATTGCCTCAGGGGAACGAAGATTTCATGGTATATAGTGATGCTTTAGGCCTCGGACTCGGATGCGTTTTGATGCAGAGAGATAGGGTTATTGCTTATGCGTCCCGCCAGTTGAAACCGTATGAGGCAAATTACCCCACGCACAATTTGGAGTTAGCTGCAGTCGTTTTCGCCTTAAAGATCTGGAGGCATTATCTCTACGGGTCGTCGTGTAAGATATTTACGGATCACAAGAGTTTGAAGTATATCTTCAGTAAAAAAGAGTTGAACATGAGACAGCGAAGGTGGTTGGAGCTAATTAAAGATTACGACCTCGAGATACTTTATCATCCGGGTAAGGCTAACGTAGTGGATGATGCATTGAGCCGAAAACCGGTGGCGTTACAGATGTTAGAGGTACTCACGCCACAGAGCAGGATCCGTCGGGATTTTATTTGTCAGAATATCGAGGTTTGGGTTCAGAGAGTTCAGGGTCAGTTATGTGCTTTGGAGATCACTTCTTCCTTGACTGATGATATCAAGGCAAAACAATATGATAATCCGTTTTTAGTCCAGCTGAGGAAGGATGTGAGGAAGGGGAAAGCCTTTGGATTTGTGGTTCAGGATGATGGCGTTCTGAGATTTCGCGGCAGATTATGTGTACCGAATGACATTGAGTTGAGACTGAAGATTTTGAGTGAGGCTCATACTACGCCTTATTCCATACATCCTGGTACAAGCAAAATGTACAAGGATGTGAGGAGTAACTATTGGTGGAGTAATTTGAAATCGGACGTTAGCGAGTTTGTGGCGAAGTGTTTGACCTGTCAGCAGGTTAAGATTGAGCATCAGCGGCCCGCGGGGTTGCTACGACCACTTCCCATTCCGGAATGGAAATAGGAAGACATCTCTATGGATTTCATTACCGGGATGCCTAGGACTAGGACTGGAATGAACATGATTTGGGTTATTGTTGATCGACTAACCAAATCAGCTCATTTCTTGGGTATTAAGGACACTTGGGGACCGGAGAGGCTGGCGCGAGTGTTTATTGCAGAGATCGTGAGATCGCATGGGACTCCTAAGAGTATTGTTACAGATCGAGATGGCCGGTTTGTATCACATTTTCGGCAGGCGGTTCATCGAGCTTTGGGGACTGAGTTGAGACTCAGTACGTCTTACCACCCTTAGACTGACGGACAGTCAGAACGGACGATCCAGACGTTGGAGGATATGTTGAGAGCCTGTGCCTTAGATTGGAAGGATGATTGGGAGTCGCACTTGCCATTGATCGAGTTCACGTACAACAATAGTTGGCACGCCTCGATCAAAATGGCACCATTTGAGGCATTGTATGGGAGGAGGTGCAGATCGTCGTTGTGTTGGGATGATGCGTCCGAGCTGATTGGTACCGAGCCCGATATGGTAGTTGAGACGAGAGAGAATATTGCCCTGATTCGCGATAGATTGGTGACGACCCAGAGCCAGCAGAAGTCTTATGCCGATACACGTCGCCGACCGTTGGAGTTTGAGGTGGGAGACCACGTGTTTCTTAAGGTGTCGCCGACACGGGGAGTCTACTGCTTCGGTCGGAAGGGTAAAATTAGTCCGAGATTTATTGGGCCGTTCGAGATTCTAGAGAGAGTTGGAGAGCTTGCATATCGGTTAGGTTTGCCGCCGTCCCTGAGCCACGTACATAAAGTATTTCATGTTTCCCAGCTTAAGAAGTACGTACCGGACCCTAGCCATATTATTGATTTTGGAGAGATCGAGTTGGGGCCCGACATTACCTTCGAGGAGAGGCCGACTCAGATCTTAGAGCGTCGGGTGAAGCAACTCAGGCACAAAACCATTCCTTTGGTTAAAGTGTAATGGTCGAGGCATGGGTCCGAGGAAGCCACGTGGGATACGGAAGAGAGTATAAGATCGAGATACCCCGAGTTATTCATGTTGTAAGTTTCGGGACGAAACTTTTTTTTTAGGGGGAGATAATGTAATATCCGTGTTTTCTATTTTCGGTAATTTCTATTTTCGGTGTATATTCGTTTCGGACAACTCGCTTGACACTGTTTTGGAATTCTGAATCTATTTTGTTCTTGGAGTTTCTCCGTTGGGATGAGTCTCGATGATGTTTTTACGTAATTTCATCTTGAGTTATATTTTATCGCATGTGTATTCGATTCTCGTTAAACTCGTTCGATTTCATCATTTTCCTATTTCCATGAGTTCGTATGGTTGAGTAGAGCATGTTGTGAGTTTCGGATTGTTAATCCGACGTTGTATCGTGATTTTCGGATGTTTGGTCCGTTTTTGTAATTTCCTATAAGTTTAGGGAATTTGTTCCTTGTTCGATTTTGGTTGTGTATCGCGAACCGTTTTGGGGTTTCCGTACTTCCATTTCGTGATATTGTTTCCCAAATATCGATTCCTATTGCTTTTATTCTCTTCCCGGATCATTTTTCATCATTTCGGGACCCAAGGGGGTGTGGGCCACGGCACAAGGAATGTGCGCCGCGGCACACACATTGTCCAGTTTCTGGCCGAGCAGTCTGTACCGTGTGCCGCGGCACATGCCGGCCGGGCCGCGGCACACTGCCGAGTCACTACCGCGGCACACTCGTCCGGGCCGCGGCACACTCGTGTTGCATTTATCGGCCAAACCGTTTGTACCGTGTGCCGCGGCACATGCCGGTAGGGCCGCGGCACACTGCCGAGTCACTGCCGAGGCACATTCGTCCGGGCCGCGGCACACTGCCGATCACTGGGCGCAGTTTTAGCCCTGTGCCGCGGCACACTTCGGCTGGGCCGCGGCACACTGTGCAGTCAGCACTATAACTGCGTTTTTTTCAGCGAGATTCACTCATTTTTCTCATTTCATCCACCATACGAGAGAGAGAGGCTTGAGAGGAAGATTTTCCTTCATCTATCACTTGATTGTGTGATTTTCTTCATCTCCTTTCGATCGTGAAGCTCGGATTGTGGATCTAACACGTGTTCTTCGGATCAAAGTGCTTGGATCTTCAAGAGGTAAGATCTGCTATACCCTAGTATGAATTTGGTGAGGGTTTGGTGGTAATCTTGTCTTTTAATCCGATTTAACCGATGTTGTTGTTAGATTTCGATAGGATACTCGTGACCCTTGGTTCCCTTGTTATTGGATGGGACGATATCCCGTTATTACACCGTTGACCGATTTCAATTCCCTATGCAATTTTTATGTTCGATGAATTGCTCCAACGGGTAGAATTAGGATTAATTCTTACCTTTCCGCATTATTGAGACTTGTTGTATACCGTTATTGTGTTAGGAACGGATGTGGGAGGATTGTTCGGACCAAAACCTATTCCTTCGTCATTTCCTTTGTTTCGTCTTATTCAAGGCAAGTACATGTATTACATTCCGTTATGTATGTTACGTTTTCAAAGTGAATGATGAATTGTGGTTTTCGGGTGCGTGAGTTGTGTTCCTTCCACTCGGAGTGTCCGACGGGATGTCTGGGGGTCGATACTAAGGGGTACGGCCGCGGAAGTGGACTTGGGTGCGTGTGTGGTTGAACTTCCACCCGGAGTGTCCGACGGGATGTCTGGGGGTCGATACTAAGGGGTACGGCCGCGGAAGTGGTATCCCACCCAGAGCGTTCGGATGTCTGGGGGTCGATACTAAGGGGTACGACCACGGGATACCAGTTGTGATTTTGTGATATCGCGATGATGGGAAATTGGTTTGATTGCCAACGTAGTATTCCGGAATATTTATGGCAAATGATATCTGATTGAGATGATTGTGTAAAAATCGTATTTGTATATAATGTTGTGTAATTGTGTACTTGCACTAGCTATTCGAATGCTAAACCCTTAAATGGGGAAAATGCGTCTTATGCATTTCAGGTACCGGGAGAGCTGAGGAGCAGGCATGGGACATGCACGCAAAGGATGGGCTGGCTTGATGATGTTGCTCGAGTCTGTATTTTTTTTTATGTTTTGTCGTTGCATTTGTCGAGTACTGGAGTTAGACTGTTTGCTTCTAAACTTGGTTTAAGTCCCCTACGTGGGCAATGAATTGATATTTACTTTATGTTTCATGTACTCCGTTGAAATGTTTTGGCCGAGGCCACGGCCTTATTTACTTTTGAGTGCATCTTTTGGGATTTCATTGTGGTTATGTGTCATGTGTTAGCCTGGTACACCTCACGAGGGTTCTACGGCGTGTAATGTCCCATTTGTGAATTAGGGTGTTACAGTAAGCATCTTTCGTCGAGACACCCCCGAACCCAATGCTCGATTGTACAGCCGTAACCTGCCTCTTCTTACAGCCGTACCTTCCCCTTCTTACGGCCTTATGAAACGAGACTTCTGGCCGTAAGACGTCCTCGTCCAAAAACCATACAACCAACGAATACATGTTACGGCCGTAATACATGATAGGTTACGGCCGTAACTCTCAGCTGGAAAAGAAATGCGAAAACTCCACCTTCTCGATACGAATGATGAATGATCCAACACACATAACTTGCATGAATATAATTAAGTCCAATAACACGCAACAATGATACTTCCAACACAAGGATACCAATCACAATGATTATGATAATACTCTCGTCTCGATTCTCAAACAGGGTTGGACAACGAATGATAACTGATACACGGCTCAAAGATACTCCGAACGATGAACACAAATGAATGAACATGAATGATGAATGATTATTAAATAGTGAAATGAAAGAAAAAAAATTTACTGAGTGGCAATTACTGAATGATAATAAATGACTTCACAACCGGGTATTACATCTGAGGTGATGTTTCTCGGACATGTGATTTCATCAGACAGAGTGCGTGTCGACCCTCAGAAGATGGAGGCTATCTGAGATTGACAACCTCCGAAGAATGTTAAGGAAATCCGAAGATTTCTCGGATTAGGAGGCTATTACCGGCGATTTGTGGAAGGATTTTCTAAAATCGCTCAACCTATGAGGAACCTTTTGCGGAAGGATAAGAAATACACGTGGTCTGATGCGTGTCAATAGAGTTTTGAAGAACTCAAGAGCCGTTTAATTTCAGCACCTGTCCATTCCTTGCCATAAGGGACGGAAGGATTCGTGGTTTAGTGACGCATCCGGACACAGCCTTGGATGTGTATTAATGCATAATCGGAAAGTTATTGCTTATGCTTCACGACAACTGAGACCTTAAGAGGTCAATTATCCGACCCACGACCTGGAGCTAGCAGCCGTGGTTTTCGCGTTGAAGATTTGGCGTCATTATCTTTTTAGCGTCACCTGTCAGATTTTCACCGATCATAAGAGTTTGAAGTATATATTTACTCAGAAGGAGTTAAATATGCGACAGAGGCGGTGGTTGGAACAACTCAAAGATTATGATATTGAGATACTATACCACCCGGGCAAGGCGGACTTTATCATCGATGCCTTGAGTCGTAAGTGTGTTTAGGAGCAAATGCTTGCTCATTTGACTGCTCAGAAGGAACTTCAACAGGAATTCCTAAGACCCGAGATCGAGGTCTGGTTACAACGAATGCAAGGTAAACTTTGCATGTTCGAGATTTCATTGCCACTTGAGGAGGCGATCAGAGTGAATCAGGGTTCAGACCCGTTTTTGTTGCGCATCCGAGAGGATGTGGCTCAGGGGAAAGCTCCTGGATTTGTGGTCCACGAGGATGGACTTTTGCAATTTAAGAACCGGTTACGCATACCGGCGGATGACGAGTTGAAAAACTCGATTTTGAGAGAAGCTCATGCTACCCCTTATTCCATTCATCCGGGGTCTAGCAAGATGTACAAAGACTTGAAACAAAATTACTGGTGGAGTAATATGAAGCGAGAAGTCGCAGAATTTGTTTCGAGATGTTTAACCTATCAGCAAGTGAAGATAGAACATCAGCGATCGGCTGATATGCTGAAACCGCTCCCTATTCCAGACTGGAAATTGGAGGATATTTCAATATACTTCATCACGAGTTGGCCGATGAGTCGTCATGGCATGAATACAATTTGGGTAATTGTGGACCGCTTAACTAAGTCAGCTCATTTCCTAAGGATTAAGGATACGTGGGGTCCCAAGAGACTTGCCCAGTTGTTCATCAAAGAGATACTAAGATTGCACGGTACTCCTAAGAGTATCGTTTCTGATCATGACGGGCGACTCGTGTCACATTTTTGGAAATCAGTTCATCGCGCCATGGGAACTCAGCTTAATCTCAGCACAACCTTTCACCCTCAGTCCGTAGGACAATCAGAGCGAACCATTCAGACGTTAGAGGACATGTTGAGAGCATGTGTTCTCGACTGGAAAGATGATTGGGAAGCCCAACTACTGTTGATCGAGTTCACGTACAATAACAATTGGCATGCTTCGATTAAGATGGCACCTTACGAGGCCTTATACGGTCGTCGTTGTCGATCTCCCTTATGTTGGGATGACTTATCAGAATCAATCGGCACCGAGCCCTATATGCTTATAGCCGCCCGCGAGAAGGTAGCTTTGATCAGGATTTGTTTGTTGACCGCTCAGAGTCGACAAAAATCATATGTCGATAATCGTCGTCGACCATTAGAGTTTGAGACAGGTGACCACGTCTTGGTCAAGGTATCCCCGAGTCGAGGTATTTTACGTTTCGGGAAGCGGGGAAAGTTGAGTGCAAGATTTATTGGACCGTTTGAGATTTTGGATCAGTAGGCAGTCTGGATTATTGACTGGATTTACCTCCAGCCTTGAGCAGAATTCATAACGTGTTTCATGCCTCTCAGTTGCGGAAGTATGTTGCCGACCCTAGTCACATACTTTAGTTCGATGAATCGTGATCGCGGATGATCATACGTACGAGGAGTGTCCTGTACCAATCTTAGAGCAGCGAATCAAACAGTTGAGGAACAATATGATTCCTTTGTTTAAATTTCAGTGGTCTAGACACAGAGTCGAAGAGGCTACTTGGGAAACCAGGGATAGTATGCAGGAGAGTTATCCTGAATTGTGTGACCCCTAGTTTCAAGGACGAAACTCTTTTTAAGGGGGGAGTATGTAATACCCGGTTGTAATTCATTCATTATCATTTAGTAATTGTCACTCAGTAATTTTTCACTCATTAATAATCATTCATCATTCACGTTCATTCATTTATATTCATCGTTGGCATACTTGGAGCCGTGTATCAGTTACCGATCGTCATTCAACTCCGTTTGAGAATCGAGACGAGAGTAGTATCATAATCATTGTGATTGGTAGTCTTGTGTTGGAAGTATCACCTATTTGATGTTATTGGACTTAATTGCATTCATACAAGTATTGTATGTCGGATCATTCATCATTTGTAACGAGAAGACGAAGTTGTCGGATTTTGTCATTTCCAGCAGTGAGTTACGGCCGTAACTGATCTTGCATTATGGCCGTAACATGCATTCGTGGAATTGGTATATTTCTGGATGAAGACGTCGTACGGCCGTAAGTCATACTAGTTACGACCGTAAGCAGGAAGGTACGGCCACGTGATTTGGAGATTACGGCCGTAACATGCATTCGTTTGTGTAAGAAGGTGTTGTCAATGAAGACAACTTACGGCCGTAAGTATAGCAGGATACGATCATAAGTGTTGTTGTTACGGCCGTAAGGTAGTTCTGGTACGGACGTAACTCGGACAGTGCGGGCATTATTGTGTTTTCAACGAAGTGTTGTTACGGCCGTAAGGCCGTTGACTTGAGAAGTTACGTCCGTAAGGTGGCAGAGTTATGGCCGTAACTCTGCGCATTATTTAAAGACATGAATGGGATTTTTATGCTCATTTCATCACTTCTTCATTTTGGTTCCGAGAGAGAGATATTGTGGGAGAGATTTTTCATCATCAAACACTTGTGTGTTCGGGTTTAATCATATTTATTCATTTGTGGAGCTTGGGAAGTCTATTAACACGAGTTTCGACGGATCGAAGAGGTTGGATCTTCAAAGGTAATTTTCTCCAAACCTTAGATTTCGATTTTAAGGTGGAATATGATGTTTTGGATATGATAATCATGATATATGAAGAGATATACATATTGACCGCGCTGTCGTGACGCGTCAAAATTAGTTATTTTTATTTTTCCTCGGCTTACTTCTACTAAGTAGTATCGGCAAGTAAGGGTCGATTCCACGGAGAATGGAAAATCAATTATACTATTTAAGGATTAAGTACTTTGTGCAAATAAAATAAAACGAAGGGGGGTTTGTTTCTGATCTTAACTAAAATAATTTGCGTAAAATAAATTAAAATAAAATAAACAAAGGAAATAAAAAGTTGAAAATATCAATTAAGGAATAATCTAGTCCTTAGCTCCGTTATCCACCATTTAGAATTAATTCAAGTTTCAATGAAGCGCTTATCTCTTCTCTAATCTCATGAACTCCTATTCCGAAGCCAACAACAAGCTCTGTTGACCTAATTATTACTTAAGTTTATTCAATTAAAACAAGCTCTTTAATCGAACCTATCCATGCGGCGGATTCAAAACAAGCACTTCAAATCTCGCTCGCTAGATGCATTAAAAACCAAAATAATGGAATAGGCAAGATATTAAGTTCATAAGCTCGACTTAAGGGATCTCGATTTTGTGTTAGTCAATTGGAAAAAATTTAATTATTTGCTACTTGTGAAATTAAAATTGCCACAATTACAGATTACAACTTAATTTCTAGCATGAGACATAAAACTCCTAATTTAGTTGGCCAAACCAAATCATGAAATTATATGGCATAGTAGTGAATTCAATAACACAAAAGTAATTCAAGAGAATTCAAGTTGAGAATACGCTACGGGATGAATAATTCAAATACGGTTTCAAACTTCACTAAGAACTAGAATAGAAAATTAGTCGAACATGTTGGCTTTAGAAAACAGCAAATTAATAATATACATGAGAAGAAAGAAATTCAAATGGTGGTCTCCTTCTTCGCACGTCGGAAACGACTCGGTTGCTCCGGCGAGAATTCGGTTCGGTCGCTCCTTTTCTGCCTTCTGTTTCAGCCGTAAAAATTGATGATCCAAGATGATAATAATTTCAGCCCTCCTCTCCTTTTATAATATTTCTTTATCTCTTAGTTTCCTTCTTTAATTGGATCTCCTTCATTCTTATCCTTCTTGAGTTTTAATTTCCTTGGAGTCTTTCTTCCCAATTTTATTTCAATTCCTTTTCCCAGCCTAGGGACTGATTTATTGCCATGTGGGACTGATTGGGGCGGTTTGGAGTCGTTTCTTGGGGCCCAAGTAAGATTATTTCCGGAACAGGACTGACACTGGGTCACCGAACTGACACTGGGCCACCCATTGTCGTATGACATTTTCTTCATTTAAGCCCAAAGGACCTTGGCTTGGTCCGTTTTGATGATCCAAATTATTCCTTAAGCTAAAAAACTCCATCAAACACCTATATTAAACAACAAATTGCAAAGTGAAGTATATTGCATCCAAAATATATATATATGGAAAATAACCAAGTGTGCCAACATAAAATTCATTAAAACCTTATAATTAACAATGATTTTAGCACACTATTTTCGTCCTATCAAATCTTCCCAAACTTAAACCAATGCTTGTCCTCAAGCATAATTCGAGTGAAAGAAATTCAAGAAGCATGTATTGAAAAATCCAAGATGATAGCCATATTCAAGGAGAACAAATAATCATGAACAAGTATGAAGAAAATTAAAGTACCTCAACCAATCTCAATCTCTTCAATGGCATCAAGTGAGAGAAAATTCGATGGCCTCACAAGTGTAACACCCCCTCAAGTAGATATAGAAATTATTAAGCAATCACTCACGTCAAAACATGGTGTGTCATTACCATATACTCGCACAAAAATCAAATCTCCTCTATTTAGATGAACTCATGCATATAATCAAAAGGGCTTTTATGGTTGTAACGGGGCTTTAGGTATGAGTAGGATAAAGAGGATAAATAAAGGATTCGTTGGCCGAGACTAATCATGAAGTTAAGTGCATAACAAATCCTACAAAGAATGAATCACCATCTTTTCCTTGAGCACCCTTTTTGGCACATGTAATCGCAAAGCCACGAAAGATCAATTGAGGTCAGCGACTTTATCAACATTCGAGGGGGGTATTTTATCTTAATTTCAGCACTTTTTTTCTTTTCACTTCACCACCCACTGTTTTTTTATAATTTCTCGTCCTTCCCTTGACTTGTTATACACCTAATTCACAACCAAATCTTGACCAAGGGTTCAAATGGATGAATTTTCACCAAAAATTAGATAATGGCTAATAAAATGTGGTGGATCAAAGAATAAGGTTTAGGTCCAAATGGGCTTCTATTGGTGATTATGTCGAGGTGGGAAAATATAAGCCAAGTGGGTTATTCCTAATTGCCTTTATCAGTTTACTGCATGAGAACACTAACATAGTCTTGATATGTGTAATTGATTAAGTTCTAGCATGAACACAACACGTTCGACCCCACAAGAAGAAATAGTGAGCATGTATATGTATTATTATTTATATATGTGTTTATTTTGCTCTACGGCTCAAAACGCACGAATAAAAAGGGCTTGTGCCATGAATCCCTCACACTTTTATCCAAATCTAAAATCAAGACTAGTGAACTACCCTAATTAAAATCAAACTAGTCAATCATATCCATCTCCTATGTCAGGCCATACTTAAATCTCCAATACACGAACTTGATTCAATCACACAAATTTAGATAAGGACAATTTTAAATATATTACATCACACTTTCCAAATTCAATTAATCATTCCGACTCCAATTTTCCCAAACTTAAAATTCAGCACACGACTCTAAAGAAAGGAAGGAAGAGAAAAAGAAAAATAAAAGATAGTAAAAAGTCTAGAGTAGGAATCAACGGGCGGCGCTTGGGGCTGATGTCGACTGAAAAGAGAGATGGAGAAGTTAGGGGTAGCAGAGTAAAAAGAAGATACCGAGAAAAAGAGAAACGGAGAGAGAGAAAAAGAAAAAGAGATAAGAAGGGAATAAAAATAAAAATAAGGGAAGTAATAGAATAGAAAAAAATAAAAGGGATAGCATAAAAAAAATAGAGAAAGGTAGAAATAAAATACGAAATGCAAGAAATAGATTACCACTTATCTAAAATATAATTAGCAGAAAAAATAAATAATAAAAAGAAAATTGGACTAAAAAAATAAAAGAAGTAAAAAAATTGGGTTGCCTCTCAACAAGCGCCTTTTTTTACGTCGTAGGCTCGACGAAAAACTTTCCTTTTTAGTGAACACACCAAGGAGGTTTTGGTATGGGTCTCAATAGATGTACGACTGATGACTCGTCTTCTTGAACCACACCAAACTTTCTCGGGGTGTTTATTGAAAATTTTTCTCCCTTGAAATGCTCATCGAAAGCTAACTCTGGTTCACTTTTTCCATATAATTTCTCATATATTGGCTGTAATTCTCTTTGAAGCTCCGCAAAATCATTTTCTTTATCCTCCTCCAAGTTTTTAGTAAGCACCACTTCGAGTCTACCCCTGCAATGCAACTCAAACACTTCCTCGACAATAGGGTCAATCACGCTTAATGCAAAAATAGAGCAATCTTCCTCAGGAAATTTCATAGCATCATAAATATTAACCGTACGATTTGGTCATCAAATTCCATCGTGAGAAATCCCTCACGAACATCTATTTTGGTATTGGCGGTATTTAGAAATGGTCTTCCTAACAAGATAGGTGTTGAATTTGATGACTCGTTCTGCATATCAAGAACATAGAAGTCGGCTGGAAATACGAGCTTATTGACTTGGACAGAACGTCCTCAATTACCCCTTCAGGAAACACAAGGCTACGATCCGCCAATTGTATAATTATCCTTGTTTCCCGAAGAGGTCCTAGATTTAAGGAGGTGTATATAGAGCATGGCATAACATTTATTGATGCTCCTAAATCTAGCATAGCTCGTTCAAAATCCATATTTCCAATTCGACAAGGAATAGCAAACATACCTGGATCTTCCCGTTTTGGTGGCAATTTTTTTGGAATACAGCGGACACATTTTCTCCCATTACCACCTTCCCATTCCTCTTCAATCTCCGCTTGTTGGTACATAAGTCTTTAAGGAATTTTGCGTATTTTGGAATTTGATGAATTACGTCGAGTAAGGGAATGTTGATCTCAACCTTGCGAAATACGTCTAGAATTTGCTTCTCTTTATTCACGACCGCTGCCTTTTTGACCCTAGATGGAAAAGGTAATCGTTAGACTCAAAAGGAGTAGTTTTAGAATAATTTACCTTGCTGCCCAGCGGTTCTGCACTAGGTGCTGATTCTGCACTGAGTGTCCCAGTGTTAATCTGTTCACTGAGTTTTTCCTCCTCTTTTTCAGATTCTTCCACTTTCTTAGGCTACCCAAGCTGCTTCCCACTCCTTAAGGTTACAGCATTCACATTCCTTGGGTTCAGCTCAAGTTGTGATGGCAATTTTCCACTATTTTGACTCTCCATGCGGCTCACCGTGGTGGCTAGTTGACTCACTTGATTCTCGAGAATTTTGATACTCGACTTAATGTCATACTGGAACTGATTCATGCCCTGTTGTAGCTGCATAGTATTTTCCATAAGGCTCTTCATCATCTCCTCCAAGGATGGTGTCGGATCTTCGGTGGGCTGCTTGTAGAATTGTCCCCTATTTTGCGGAGGTGCCTCTTGCTGGTTTTTCCATCGAAATTTAGGGTGATCCCTCCATCCTGGGTTGTATGTGTTTGAGTACGGATCATTCTTCCTCCCATAAGAATTTTCAGTTCCAATTGCATTGGCGTGTGCCTCGATTTCATCAAGCAAAATATGACAATTCTCCGTTGTATGCTCTGTGGTTTTGCAATGACGACAGGGTACGACTGGCGTGCTATTACCTACAGCAAGTTTTCTAACAAAATTAGTTAGCTCATTCAATTTTTCCTCAAGGGACGATACATACATCTCCTTCACCATCATGATCGGTGCAACGCGGCATCCAAATTGTTGTGAATTAGCCGCCATGTTGGATATGAGAGCCCTTGCGGCCGTGGGAGTTTTGTCCACTAGGGCTCCTCCACTTGCTGCATCTATCATGTTTCGCTCCATCGGATTAAGTCCTTCGTAAAAATACTGAATAAGGAGTTGCTCGCTAATTTGGTGTTGCGGGCATCGAGATACCAACTGTTTGAATCATTCCCAATATTCATGCAACGTTTCGCCGGTAATTTTCCTTGCACACATATCTCTTTCCTTAGTTTGGCTGCTCGAGAGGTCGTAAAATACTTTTGTAGAAATAAGATCTCAATCTCGTTCCACGTTGTGATAGTGGCTGACGGTAAATAAAATAACCAATCCTTAGCCGAATCTTTTAATGAGAATAGGAAGGCTCTAAGTTTGATTTGTTATTCAGTGACACCATTTGGCTTCATGCTTGAACAAACGACATGGAATTTCTTGAGATGTTTGTGCGGATCCTCTCCTGATAGACCATGAAATGCAGGTAACAAGTGAATTAATCCCGACTTTAATTCAAAGGTGTTGTTGTTGTCAATAGCCGGGATTGTGATGCATAGCGGTTGTTGAGGTAGCTCCAGATTGGCTAATTGCTTCAATGTATTTTCAGCGTTAGTTGCCATGATCTCGCTCTCGTTCTCCGATTCACTGGGTGATGTTTCGAAAGAAAATGATAAGTGCCTGAGTGCTTCTTTGGTTTCTTTTGCTTTTCGCCTGAAAACGGTAAGCGTTTGGTGATTTCTGGAAAGTATTGTAAGTCTTTATCCCCTCGGGACCTTGTATTCATGCAAAGCTAAAACAAACAGACTAGTGCACAACTAACAATTATAATGAATTTCCAGAACCGACACTGGGTCACCCAGTGTCGAAATTGCAGAAAGTTTTTAACCCAAAATAAGTAAAATTAATTTAACACCGTTCCCCGACAACGGCGCCAAAATTTTGACCGCGCTATCGTGATGCGTCAAAATTAGTTATTTTTTTTTTCCTCGGCTTACTTCTACTATTTAAGGATCCCACGGAGAACGGAAAATCAATTATACTATTTAAGGACTAAGTACTTTGAGCAAATAAAATAAAACAAAGGGGGGGTTTGTTTCCGATCTTAACTAAAATAATTTGCGTATAATAAATTAAAATAAAATAAACAATGGAAATAAAAAGTTGAAAATATCAATTAAGGAATAATCTAGTCCTTAGCACCGTTATCCACCGTTTCGAATTAATTCAAGTTTCAATGCAGCGCTTATCTCTTCTCTAATCTCATGAACTCCTATTCTGAAGCCAACAAAAAGCTCTGTTGACCCCAATTATTTCTTAAGTTTATTCAATTAAAACAAGCTCTTTAATCGAACCTATCTATGCGGTGGAATCAAAACAAGCTCTTCAAATCTCGCTCGCTAGATGCATTAAGAACCAAAATAATGGAATAGGCAAGATATTAAGTTCATAAGCTCGACTTAAGAGATCTCGATTTTGTGTTACTCAATTGGGAAAAATTCAATTGTTTGCTATTTGTGAAATTAAAATTGCAACAATTACGGATTACAACCTAATTTCTAGCATGAGACATAAAACTCCTAATCTAGTTGGCCAAACCAAATCAAGAAATTATATGGCATAATAGTGAATTCAATAACACAAAAGTAATTCAAGAGAATTCGAGTTAAGAATATGCTACGGGATTAAAACATGAATAATTCAAATACGGTTTCAAACTTCACTAAGAACTAGAATAGAAAATTTGTCAGGCATGTTGGCTTTAGAAAACAGCAAATTAATAATAGACATGAGAAGAATGAATTTCAAACGGTGTAGTCTCCTTCTTCGCACATTGGAAACGGCTCGGTTGCTCCGGTGAGAATTCGGTTCGGTCGCTCCTTTTCTTCTTTCTGTTCCAGTTGTAAAAATTGATGATCTAAGATGATAATAATTTCGGCCCTCCTCTCCTTTTATTATAATTCTTTATCTCTTAGTTTCCTTCTTTAATTGGATCCCCTTCCTTCTTATCCTTCTTGAGTTTAAATTTCCTTGGAGTCTTTCTTCCCAATTCTATTCCAATTCCTTTTCCCAGCCTAGGGAATGATTTATTGCCTTGTGGGACTGATTGGGGCAGTTTGGAGTCGTTTCTTGGGGCCCAAGTAAGATTATTTCCGGAACAGGACTGACACTGGGTCACCGAACTGACACTAGGACACCCGGTGTCGTGTGACATTTTCTTCATTTAAGCCCAAATCACCTTGGCTTGGTCCGTTTTGATGATCCAAATTATTCCTTAAGCTCCAAAACTCCATCAAACACCTATATTAAACAACAAATTGCCAAGTGAAGTATATTGCATCCAAAATATAAATATATGGAAAATAATCAAGTGTGCCAACATAAAATTCATTAAAACCTTATAATTAACAATGATTTTAGCACACTATTTTCGTCCTATCACATGTAATTATGAGTTTGTATGAATATTCATTGGAATATTGATGGATTATTTCAAGAACATTTTGAAGGTTGATTTTGGATTTGGGGTTTTCGATTAGATGTTGAAATCTCGAATTGCGTATTCATATTGAGTTATTTGATTGTGTTGAAGATATTTTGTTGGGTTGAATCACTCCTTGGAGGTTTGGTATCGATATAATTGAGGTTGGTTGTAAACAATTGAAGATTGGTTACAACATGTTTGTCATAATGCCCCAATAAATTTGGATTTGTCGTATCGACATTTTGAGTTGGTTGTGATCATGCTTGATTCGTATATTAAGAATATTGTTGCTAACTGTGTTATTCAAGGTTGTTCGAGCGACCGACATTTCTATTTAGGACGTTTGTTCGAGGGAGGACCTTCTTCACCGGTATTGTGTAAGTTAATTCTTACTCGGTTAAAATGATACTCATTCCTTTCGTTGTTGTTCATTCATATTCATAATTCATTAATAGTGTATTAATCATGTTGAGACTAGTAATTATCAAACTAATCATTCAATTCACGAGGAACGACGGTTCCAATCATTTCAGTGAGCTATCATTCATTTCATTATTATTTCATCTCGGTGAGTCATTCTTGACCCTTGTAGGATTGTTATTCATTAATATTCATCATGGTCGCTTTTGTTCTTGTGACCTTCTGGGTTCATATTGCGTGGACGGGTGGTTATGTGTGGAATTTTTAGTCGGGCACACGATAGTCATGTGATACGGGTTCACCGACACAATGGACTGTGCACATGGTAACGTGCCTCCATGAGACTAATTAGGTACAAGTGCGGGTGTGTCCGGACACTCGTCTTGTGAACTTGCACGTCCCATTATGGGCGCACTATGATGCCCCTCTTCAGCTTGATTTCATAACTAATATATTTAATGATTGTGCTTGTTCAACTCTTGAGGATTGTTGTTCTGTGTAACTGACCAAGTTGGGGATATTGTTTTTAGGTCATGGCAAGGCAAAAGCATGGGAATAGAACATTGACGGCGAGGAGTCCTAGTGATACTAGTAGGGGGCCCTAGTCCTTTTCAATCATTCATGTTTCTTAATTTTTATTTCCATTTGGATATTCAGTTTATTCAGTGTTGTATATTTTATCTTCATATAAAAGATACAGGTATTCTGTATTTCCTGTGTGTATTGTACTTCAAAATCCTCATCGGAGTAATTGATGATATAATATGGTTCGGTAATACAATTATATTATTTAATTCATTAATTTTCATTCGCCTGGTGGGTCCCAGTTGAGGGTCCACGACACTGTAATATCCGCCTAATTTGGGGTGTTATATGTTACGTACGTTATGCAAGATAGGAATTGAGGCAGTGACCTATGGATGACTGTTATACTCTATGTTGTACAAGTAGCGTACGCTAGGGAGCATTACGTACGTTAATGATGGTTTATACCATACGTAATAAGCGCTGCAGATTATAAATGGAGGATCGGTTTTTCATTTCTTCACGAGAACAAAACCATTCCTTCCTCCAAACTTCGTCCCTCTGAGTATGTTAGTGAAGATAAACCTCTTCCATCTTGGTTATGAGCATGGAAACATGGATTTAAGGCTTGGATATGAAGATATCGATGATCCTTGATGTGTTTGATGGTGTTGTTCATGTTCTTGAGGTATGTTGTTGAACTCTACATCTTGAGTTTGGATTCTTGGTATTTCTTGGTATTGTTGTACGTATTTGATTCATATGACGATAATTATAGTGGTGTTGATACGATTCTTAATGTTATGAGAGGTTATGTTGAAGGATATGATGATATATGCCTTGGATTATGAGTTGGATGATTATCTACATGTTAAAGGATATCGAATTATATTGTTTTGATGACTATGAACATGGTTTCGAATAACTTAGTGTTCTTGAAGAACCTTTGATAATAGAACATAGCAAGACGATTGTATGTTGAATTATTGGTATTTTAGTTATGAAGATCGAATGTTCGTGAAGTCATATTGATTGTAGTGGTAGAATTCGTATGTTCTTGATGAAATACGAATCATGATAACAATTTGGAATCCGAAAAGATCGTGATTGATCATCGAATATGATTTCCTTTACATTCGTATCCGTAATTGTATTGCGGTTGTGAATTCATAATTGTTTGAGATGGATTGTTCGGACTTGTGTTAATCGATATATCATGAAATCGTTGGGTTTGTTGATAAGTTATATTGATTGTTAATAACGATTATCGGATTTCGGTTCGTGTTATGAATATGAGTTCGTGATGGTTTGAGTTATACTATTTAGTTTTGTATATGATCGAGAAATTGTTGATCCGTTGAGTTTGATTAATTGGTTATATCGGGAGTTAATTATTATCGAATGTGTGTTAATTGATTACTTCAATAGGTTGTGATCATTGATGGTTGGTTATAATCGTCGACTAGAATAATATGTTGCAGTCGAGTTCGAGTATGTTCGTGAATTGCATTGGTTAGGACCGAGTAGCTCGTAGACGAAGGCAATGGGATTGGTAGTGGCTTCATCATTGTCGTGTTGGTATTGAGGCAAGTTATTGCTTTCTCAGTCTATAATATTTAATGAATGGTTTCTGTTTCATTCGTTTATTATTTGTATAGCAATAATTATAATCGTGGACACAGGAGATTTGGGATTGTAAGTTGTTTTCGGATTTTGGGAATTTAAATCATAATGTATATGATTTACTTTTGTTATTGGTATACTGGGGTATCGAGGATACATTGTTATAAAGATGAGGATATGAATTATCTACCGTCCGTGATATTTTGGACCATCGAATATTGAGGATAATGGTTTTTGATGGTTTAGACATCGGGATTGCTCTCGAAGGACTTGGGGCAAGTACTTTAATCATTTTTGTCATTTTGTGTTGATCATATTGTGATACATTATGTATTGTTATTGTCATGAATTTGTATATTGTCGTTAATATGCATTTGTGCATTGTTGTCATATGTCCACCATGCGTTGGTCCGACGGGATCATCATGGGATATCTATAGCTGTGTGCTCTGGATCGTTGGACAGGTATTTACACCATGCGTTGGTCCGACGGGATCATCATGGGATATCTATGCTGTGTGCGCTGGATCGTTGGATTACCATGTGTTGTTGTTATGTATATGTATATTATGGGTTATCCACCTCGTGTTGGTCTTTCAGGATAATCTTGGGATCTATGCTGTGTGTGCTGGATCATCGGATTTCCATAAGTGTAAATTGTTGTTGTTATCGTGGGCATATTGATGTCGTCATGCGAGTATGCATTTGTAGGTCTTGTGTTAGGACCATGTTCGTATGTTGTATTGATCTGATCTCGGATTAGACTGACATGAATTGTCAGGGCATTGCGTATCTTGAGGTATTAACGTATTTCCTTTGGTATTTGTCTTTTGATGGACAATCGATTATCGTGTTGAGATTTGATGATGTCATCTGATAGATCGAGTTGGTCAGAGTTGGTATATTTCCGTATTGCGAGTGTTTTGAGAATCTTGAGTATTGTTTGAGGTACCGTATAGATGTCGTGTATGAGTTCACTATTAAATGGAGATTACAAGATGTGGAATATGATAAGGGTTATTTTGATGAGGATTATCATCGAGTTGGTACAGTTATGACGGTAAGATTACAATGGTAGTATTCTTACTTATTTCATTGGTATGTAATTATTGACGCGATGTGATTGTTATCATTGTTGAGTATTATGGCTGACCCTGTCGTGGGCTTTATTTTTAGGTTCTTAGGTTATCGAGCTTGTAGCGGTCGTGAAGAGATGAGCTTCCTGGAAGATACTAGCTATGGCATGTGATTGTGAATCGAGTATTCTGAGTATGTTGTATTCCGCTGCTAGAGTATTTTTAACAGGTTGTCTTTTCCGCTGCGTGAGTATTTTGAAATGACCTTTCGATATCTGGTAACTTAAGTTACTTCAGGAAATTGTTTTCTAAACTATTTTGTCGGTACGGGTAAGCGGTAGTTTAACGTATGTTTTCAAACTGTTGGGTCTTGGCATTTCGGGCCTTGTAGTTTCAAATGAGATTTTATGATGGTTTTGGCAAACGGATTTTATAAAGTTTTCGAATGTTTTTAAAAGATTGTACCGTCGTTAACCTCTTGGGCGTTTGTAAATATTTGCGAAAATGTCTTTTAGCCGTGTGGGTTCCGTCTCGGGGCCCATGGCGCTGTAATATTCCTGGATGGCTCTGGGGGTGTTACAATAATTGTGAGTGATATTGTTGCTACAGTTTCTGATAAAGAAGCCACCAGTGAAGCGTAAGTTTGTTACCCGACTTCAACTCCAACAACAATTCAAGAAAATGAATAATAAGTCACCTGAGGTCAATAAGAGGAAGAAGTCCTCACCGGCACCTGTGTTGTTGTCTGGTGAACAAGATGTAGCTCTAAAGGAGAAAGGATCCGCGAAAAGGAGAAGAGAGTTAGAATTTGCTGCAAGTGATGATGAAAATACAGGAGAGAACGATGTTGCTGTTAAGGTATTTTTTAATTTATCTTAATTTCTTTGAGTATGTTGTTGTATGATTGTGGAACTTTATTAAAAGTGAGATTGTAGTAAACTAATGATGCTTGGTTATTTGTAGTTCATTGGCATAATCTCCTTTATTATGTTTTCTTAAAATCTTAATAATATGATGGCCCTAGAACAAAATTACTCATTAGGAAGAAATATGTGGAATCGATATTTTATGATGATAAAATCAGAAACAAGATACCACTTCAAAATTAATTAAGTAGAAAGCATATACCCCTTGACATGACCCTGATATGAATTTTCTTGGTGCTACATTGTGCTACATTGCTAGAAAACACTACAATTTACAGTAAAATTGTCTATGTACATTCCAATTGAGTCCTTTAACTGTCAGCTTAGTCACAAAAGACTTAAGACAGCTAAATGTTTGGACAAAATTCTTTCAGTTGTCCACTACAAATAAAATATTTTTTTACCAGAAACTACTAAGAATATTTCTACAATAGTCTCTCATGCATATTTTGAGGTAATTATATTTGTTACAAGGACTCTGACACCCAAAAGTTAAACAAGGATACATGACAATTTCATGTGTATATTATACTAATAAAATGACTATATGCATAATTAGAGCATATTGATAAAGAATATAGATGCTACCGGTTGCAGTTATGTACTGATTGCTTGTAGGTTCCTCCACCACCGCTGACAGAGTATAAAAAAGAGAAAATACGTAATGTTCAAAAAAATAAAAAAGTTTATGAAAAACTTGGGTTGCCCTCATTGATTTCTTCTCTAAGACATGATCTAGTACAGAATAGTAAAGGCAAAGGCAAACAAGGGAAATGCAAAGATCGTGATGGAGGTGATGATTATATTCCGAAAAATGAGGGCGAAGATGACAATGATGATTTATCGGAGGTACATTACCTTTCAATATGTTTCTTGCTTATTGTTTTGGTTTTAAGACAGTGATTATTTATCAGAGGTACATTACCTTTCAATATGTTTCTTGCTTATTGTTTTGGCTTTATGCACATAAAAACTCTGGAAGTATTTAACCCTAAACTACCAATAATTGCAGATCATCAGAAAGGTTAAGGTAAAAAAAGTTCAACCTGGACCAAGAACTCGTTAGCGAGTCAATACAGCCCCTGAAATTGAGAAGGAACCGAGGAAAGCTAGCATGGTAACGGAGAGGGAAGTTACAAGTTATATCATCCACCACTTCTAAAGCCAACATGTAGCAAAATGTTTAAACAATCAAAGAATGATGAGGCTGTTGTTGGTTCGGTTGCTGCTTATTTAGCATTGCAGGAATGCCAAAAGAAAAATGAGGCACCTCTAACAATAGAGAATGTTGGTGAACTTAACTTGGAAGAGACTATAAATGAAGAAGTCGAAGAAGGTAAAACTATTATTTATTGTGTTGAATTGTCAGTTAATTTTGGCAGTATACTGGATTCGTGTTCCTGGTATATAAAGTACGAGCTCCAAGAAAACCAAGAGGGCCAACAAAAATGGTTAGGGTTCATGCAAGGGGCCCTGATGAAAAAATAGTCATCTCGTTGAACAAAAAGGGTCAAGCAATTGCAGATGATAGCAAAATCATATCGGAGTTGAGTAATTTTTGTGGGGTACTAGCAAGGGATAATATATCTCTTACTTACATCAATTGGCATATTGTTCCAGACCAATTGAATAAGAAACTGTGGGAATATGCTCTGGTAAATTCTATTAATAAAAATAGATTAGATCATTTTCCACATTTATGCATTAAATTAATAAATTTAATTATTGAATATTATGTTTACTATGTCTAGGGTAAGTACGTTATTCCCGATGATAGACAAAAATGGGTGTACCAGACATTTAATGAGGCTTGGAGGTTGCACAAGGCTCGTATGAAAGCAGGCCATTATAGTAAATATAGAAGCGATGAGGAAAGGATGGTAAACAGGCCCAACCGCATTCCACTGGAAGATTTTAAAATACTATTGAAGTACTGGGGGGATGAATCAGTTCAGGTACATAATAGAAATACTTAACAGAAATATAATTAATGATTTTGTAGTTGGTACAGAATTGGAACTACGTACATGATTTGTTTTTATTCTATAGAAACTCGCAGAGGACAATGCAGCACATCGTAAAGGATTAAGTGAGACACATACAATGGGTCTGAAACCTCTATCGCTAGTTAGAGAAAAGATGGTATGTATTTTGGCCCATGAGTTATATTTACGGTTAATAATACGAAGTTTATGATTTAGCTAGAAACAAATGAATAAGAATAGAATTTAAAATCTTTGCTAATTGTAGATGCCATGGAATTTTAAATATTTATTAGATTAAATTAACTGAAAATCTTGTGAATATTAAATCGAGTACTAGTACATGACTTTTACGAATTGTCTCTTAATTGTCATCTTCTTTCAAATTCTTGACTATGAAGGTTGTCATAATGTTGTTACCAGATGGGAGTTACAGTTGGTATGATGTTTATCAATTAGGTTGAAAGTATATTTTCTTAGATTATAAGGACTCTTAATTATTTTTAAAATAGTCCCAAATGTTATCTGAACTTGAGTTCAGGCAACTTCCTGTAGTCAGATATGCAACCATGTTGGGCCGCGCAAGCAGTTTCTGTACACTACATGGTTCACAAAACCTGATATCAAGCATACTAAGCCAAGAAATGATGCTTCAACACCAAAGTCATGATGAGCACTTTAGATGTTTGTGTGGCTGATGTAGTTCATTGGTTAAAATGTTTAGGGATAAATTACAAAAGAAACTTGGAGGTTTGAGTCATTTAAAGGAAAACCCCAAAGGCCTTAGAAAATTACAAAAAAAGTCTTGGGGTTATTTGAAATAATGCAATGTTCTACATGAAATAATGTAAAGTTTTATTTTCTAAATATAATTTCAGTAGTGTAAAAAAAAAACTTCTTGTAGTCAGATTAGAAGTTAGTTAATAAGGAAATTCTCAAGTGAGTTACCTGAGCTACAATCTGTTATAGAAGAAAAATTAAAATATTTGATATATTGTGACAAGTGATGTTTTGGTATGTTTCACATAGATGGTGGTCAGAAATTGCTTTGATTAAATTTCTTATTTTCTTCAAAGCCAAAAATTGCTTTTATTAAATCTTTGTACAATTATATTGGCTGCTAAGTTAAAAGAAAGCATTGGCCACTGTTATGTTATTATTATTTTAAATATCCTTTTTAATCTCCTGTTATCCCATACATGATAGAAAAAGAGCAATCCAAATCTTGCCCCGCCATCTGATGGTCTAATTTATTTGGAAACTCGTAAGCGAAAACCGGGACGGACGTACAAGACAGATCCTTATGTAGTGAAGTCAAAATTGTAAGTAGTTTAATATACATGAGCACTTATTGATGTTTGATTTCAAAACTAACGTTGCCATTCCTTGTAGACCAAGATTCAGAAGATGCTAAATACGGGAAATGATGCCGAAGCGGATGCAATTGCTTCTAATGGAAAGTCTCATGCATGAAACTGGCTAGTGGGAAGGAGAGGCAAAAAGGCTGTTTCAACATCAACTCAGGCTCCTACTATAGACCAGCACGTAACTGAGTTGATGACAAAGATAAGGAATGATCTTGAGATTGAATTAGAAGCGAAGGTGAACAGAAAGGTGCAAGAGAACATGACTTTTCTGCTGAAAAAATTGGGAGAAGCTAATCCCGACCTCAACTTGGATATAGTAGAATTTTTTGCAAAGATATCAATTGATCAAGATGATAATGGTACTCCTATGACTCAAGACGGCACCACGTCTTCGTTATTTTAATATGTAACTTTCGATAATAGACTTGGTACTTTCGTACTTTTGAAGTTAGATTGGTCGTGTTTGCTTGGTTTTGGTACTTTAGAAGTTACATTGGTGGTTTGTTTGGTTTTGGTACTTTAGAAGTTAAATTGGTGGTTTTCTGCTTATTTTGTATTTGTTGATGTAAAAACAAAATGGCAATTTTAAAATATTTCTAAGCAGTGTCGCATTTTACTTTAGCTGCTGTTGCATTTTATAAAAAACCTAGTGTTGCCTTCAAAAAATTGGTGTTGCTTCAAATCAAAAACTAATGTTGCAAAACAAAATGTGGGGCCACAACCTCGTGGCTTAATTGCGGGACCCGCTGCTGACATGATACTAATGTGGGACCAATGGCTAACGTGGCAGCAAAGTGGGACCCAGTGATGACGTGGCACCAAGATATGACCCACTGCTGACGTGGTACCAATGCGGGCCCACTGATGACGTAGCAACATGTGGGCCCATGTTTTATTGTTTTTTGGCAATCTTAGGCAACACCGTTTCTTGTTTCCTTAATTGGTTATGCTGTTGCATTATAGGCATAATGTAATACTTTTTTGCCGTTGCAGTAGAGAGAAAAGTGTTGCCTTATGGTTCAAAGGCAACGACCGTATTGGCAACAAGCATTTGGTGTTGCCTTTGGCCTAAGGCAACACTTTTCGTGTCTTCTGCAACAATAAACAGGGCTTGCATATGAGCACTTGTAATTGGATCTGAAACTAAAATTTACTTACATGATCCAGAGTTGTGCGATTGAGATACTAAGCCAAACATTCCCCTAAAAGATTTTTAAAACATCAGTGTGGCATACGTACAATGGCACATCAGTATCAACTCCAAAAAAATAACCTAACGGCACCCGTAAAAGATTATCATAATGGGATTCTTTATAGATTCTAAATTATCTACTGGTCGAACTCGTTTCTTGTTTGGTTGCTCAATATCCTTAAAAATATTAAATAACTATCTTAGTGAAGACTATTATTAGTTATTCTACTTCTATTTAATAAAGGTATTTTCTTAACAAATATAAAAATAAGAAGTACGTCTGCTGAAATAGGTTTAATTAGATGCCTTGGCCATGCAATAAAACCACTTAAGACCTGCCCAACTCAACTGACCTCCAACGTGGGGACTGGGGCTGGAGCATCATTGTCTCGAGCATAATCAACCATCACCCTAGCTAAATCCATATAGAGACACACCATGTAAGGTTCGTACCCCCTCAATAACTCTCCCAAAGGCCACCAGACAAGGAGGATGCTCATCAATATACAACTCAACTCGATAAATCTTGTCCACGTTAGTCTCATCTCTGAGGGGTTGTAGCAGCAATACAACTCCCCTTTGCGCTGACATATACAGAATGTGTGTCAATATGTACTGGAGTATGTCGAGATTGATTCAAGGATTCCAATGCTGGGCTGAACTGCTTCCTTAAGTTTTTGTTGGGATAAACATTCCTATTTTGAGAATTGCCAACATACAGCAAAGAAGTCTCGAAGGAGTCAGAATTCTGTTAAGTATGGAAGCTGTTAGAACTCTTCATACAACCCGCCCATACAGCAAAGAATTCTTCATACAGTCCATCCTACAGAGCCTACTTCATACAGCAAAGAAACTATATGTTGGATATAGCATACAAGCTGAAGGTATTTTACTGAGAAAAAGTAAAACACATCCAACAGGACTAAACATAAAAAGCTTCAAACCGTTGTGAAACCAACATTGTTTATTCATAAAGTATTCACGGTTAAACAACATTTATTGCTCTTAGGACAACATTTAATGCAGCAAGAGAGAGACAAGTCCGAACGCTCTGAAGAGCATTTAATGTAAAGACAGAAAGGATGTCTGAAGCATTAGATGTTATCTACTTTAATTCAAACATTCAACAGCCGCCAATCAAAGAGACAAACATCAACATCCCACCAACTTGCAATGACTTCATTTATAATGGATATATTTCCAAGGTTATAAATACCCTGAAGCCAGAGGACTGTCAGACAACAATAAGTCATTCAATATCGCGAAATCTCTGACAGATTACTCTGACATTTATCGATTACAAAGTAGTATATTTCGTGAGCATACAATAGTATCCAAGCGAAGAAATATACTAAGTCCTCAACGCAAACAGCACAGCATACAGCGATTGTTCATCCGAGATAAAGCTACTGTTTGAGACTTACCCTTACCGTTGAGATTATCATTAGCCCTGTGTGGACTAAAGATCCTTGATATTCCGACCTATGTGGGGAGAATATCATTGAAGATGAAGCTTCAATCTGTATGAGAAGAAGCAAGTCAGAAAGAGCTCAAGCCAATTGGTGTGAATGGCCCAAAGCTACAGTCCCTGTATCAATATGTGTGAATGATACAGAAACATATTTAGTTAAAGTCACGTAGTTATGTACGTAGTGATTTTAGTAAACTATTTACTCTATGTGGAGGACCAGTAGACGTAGAAGGGTTTACCTCAAACCACTTTAAACCTGGTGTCATTTACCTTATGTATTTACAGTTTTCATTCTACTGTCATTTATCTAGTATACACTGTTAAACCCTGTACGCATGAACCAAATAGAAGAACACCCAGTTGCTGTATTTACAACAACTCACACACAACAAACTTCCGCTACGCAATTAACTTCGAAAATTATACAACTTATCATAGCCTTACTTTCTAAGATGTTTATTGTATACTTAGTGGCCAACAAGTGGTATCAGGGAGGTTGATTCTAAAAAAAATAGTCGATTTAACTAAATCAGATCTATAAATCACTAGTTTTTTAAAACCATATGATATTTTCATCATCTTTCCTATTTCTCAAATGGATACCTCTATGATAAATAAGGTTCCTATGTTCTCTACTAATGAGTTTGATGACTAGAGAATTAGGATTGAGGCTCATCTTTCAGCCATGCACGAGGAGATGATATTCGTCATCCAACAAGGTCCTATAAAGATAATCAAGGTTAATCCTACCGCAATGATAGAAGGATAACCTCACGCTGAGATGCCCGAGAAGGAGCGTGAGCAATGGACAACAAACTATCACAAATGTGCGAACCTCGATAATGTTGCTAAGAATATGCTGTTTGTAACTCTCGACAAAGGCACATTCTCCATGTTAAAGAGCTGTAATACAACTAAGGAAATCTGGGAGAAACTCAAACTGATTTGCGAGGGAACTGAACTCTCAAAAGAAAATAAAAATAAAATTTCCAAATTTACTCATCAATTTGAGTCTTTTGAAATGAAATCTTCCAAAACGCTTGAGGAGCTTGACCTCAGATTCATTGGCATTGTCGGTGAACTTGAAGCATTGGGTAAAGTGTATACCCAAAAGGAATTTTTTTAAAAATCTTTAGATCACTCCCTGCCCGATGGGACATTAAGATTACAACTATGCGTGTATCCTGTAATCTTAATGATATTTCTACGTTTGTCCTCTTCTCTGACCTCAAAGCCTTTGAGTATGATATTTACAGGAGAGAAAAGGCCGAAGAGTTACATGCCAAGACTACAACACTAGCTGCTGTATCTAACATGAGACACAGCTCTGCACCCAACACATCTAAATCCGCACACAAGACTGTAGACAGCGATCTGTCACAAGATGAAATGGCCCTGTTAATGCACAAATTTGAAAAGTTCAACAAACAGTCTGGAAAGACTCCATACGGGCCTAAGCCTGTTCACAATTTAAGTTCTGAATCTCCCTCCTCTAGTGATTCTAACTTATTCTATAACTGCAGGAAACCTAGACACTATGCAATTAAGTGTCCACACCTGAAAGTTCAAAAGTTGCCAGAAGTTGAGCAACAAGAAAAGGACAAAAGAAGGTGTGTCTGGAAAACATGCTCAAGGCCCTGATTGATGAATTAGAAGCCTCGCCTGCATCTAACAAGACCGAGGAGTGCCTTCAGGCAATCACTGACAGTGACTCCTCCAACGATGATATTAGAAATAAAGCATATATGTACTTTATGGCCAACAAAATACTGGATGATGAGGACAGCGATGATGAAGTAAGTTCAAATTCAACTATTCCTATAAATGCATCGCATACCTTTGAAAACATGATGAATGAATTGAAAAACATTCAAAAGGCCCATGAAACTCTAAAACGAGAAAACATACAACTCGAAATTTAAAACTTGGAGTTGAAAGATGAAAATGACTTGCTGACGAATAACTATGAAAATATGTCTATTGATTGCGAAAACAGCAAGATAGTAATGTCCGATATTTTCGTTTTCTGTTATCTTGTATTGTTTATGTTTTTACGCCGAATTTTTTGTTGTTGACGTTAAATCGGAATGACTTTTAACGTGATACTCTGTGTGTTACTATCGTGTAGTGATTTTAGTTGAGGATGACTTGCTGTCATAGGTGTTGTACGTTATATCTCGAGGTGTGTTTATTATTATTTCAGTGTTTTTGAATAACTGAAATGTTGTCGAGTGTCCAACCTGGCTGTCGGATTCGTTGAGATTCACTACTATGTTCAGTAATGGTGTTACGGTCGTAAGAGTTATGAGTTACGTCCGTATGTCTTGCTGGTTATGGCCGTAAGTATCTTTTATTACGACCGTAGTGGTCCTGTGTTACGGCTGTAAAGCGATTATTGTTACGATCATAATGAACGTTCGTATTTTGGGCAGTAGCCCAGAGGGGTACTTACGGCCGTACATCCTGGGTGTTACGGACGTAAGAATGAAGATTTACGGCCGTATGGTGTGCCTGTTACGACCGTAACATGCCAATAGTATATAAATCAGTGGCAACATCATTTTCGGGGCAGAACTCCATTTTCTCCCTCTTTCGTTTCTATTCGCAATTTTTGGGGCCAGGGAGGATTTTTGAGCTTGGGGAATGGATTTTCATCATTTTGGGAAGCTTGATTCCTATCTATCATCATCTTTCACTTCATTCATCCGGATCGAAGGTAATTTCTTGAAGTCTCCTAGGGTTGACTTTCGGGATTTCCTTCTTGATTTCATTGTTCGTCCAATTTTGATGAATTGGTTGATGTTATTGAGTATTATTAGCCATGTTCTATGGATTGTATATCCGTATCTCGAATTCGTTTGAGCCCAACCATGATTTTTATGTTTTAAGGGTGCCCTGAGCATTTAATGTCCGATTAAATGACTCAACGGGTTTTCCTTTTATTCTAGGGCGTGTTTCACATTTTTTCTGGTTGTTATACTCGTTGTAATCATATTTTTGTTGTTTCGCCCGGAGGATTGTAGGTGTTCGAGGTTTCCCGATTAAGCCGTGTTCGTCAGAGTGTTCGGTATCGGTTAACGAGGCAAGTATTTTATTATACGACTTGTATCTTGTGACTAGAAATCACGTATAGGGTTAGTGATGATTTGTTTGCCTTCGTAAATATGTTTCATGTGAGTTGGTTGTATATGTAATATCCGGTATTTTTCCTTCCCTTGTATTTTCATTTTTGGTATATTTCTCGGTCATAGTGACCCTCATGTATCTTTCAGTAAGTCCTTCCTGTCAATTGTTGAATTGTATTCTCGTTATTGTTCGTTGTTTCAACTTTCCTCACATGAGTTCGACTTTGTTAGATCACCATTAATTTTTGGTGACTCCAAAAATTATAAATCTTTGCAATATTATAGATCATCGAGTTAGCTTTCCAATGGTTCAAACGGTGAGTCAATCGGAGTCCGGACGAGAGAGTTATGGTCGTTTGATTTTGGCGAGCACTCCCGGGGAGCCTTTCGGCCGATAGGGGGCCGATAGACTCTCCGCCGGCATTACGTATGGGTATCGGTTGGGCTATCGGCCGATAGGCGGCCGATATGTAAATTTCTTCACCTTGAACTTCGGTAGACTTTCGGCCGATAAGGGGGTCGATAGCCCCCACTGCCGGCATTCCGTATGGCTATCGGTGGGCCTATCGGCCGATAGGCGGCGATAGGTTCTGCGTTACCTATAAATGTCTTTGTCTTGAGCGATCAGCTCATTTTTCTTCCCCATTTACGGCATCGCGAGAGAGAGTCATAGAGGGAGAGAGGGTTTTTCATCCGGGGTCGATTTTCATCATTTCTTTTCGGTTGTGAGGCTCGGATAATCAATCTAACGCGTGTTCTACGGATCTTGACACTTGAATCACTCAAGGTAATATCTCTTGAAACCCTACCTTTTTGGATAATTGGGGATTTTGGGGTTTTGTCCGATTCTTTCCGTTTCGTTGATGGATTCATGATGAATATGATTATTCTTGTTGGTATTCTTAGTTTCCCTACGGATTCATGGTATATTTCGTGATTTTTACGGAATCGAGAGGGTTTGGTTGTGGTCCGCCCTCGTTGTTGTTTTTATACGAATATACATGAATCGTAGGCGGGTTTTCGGGTGTATTCCAATTCCGTATTCATTTAGAAACGGTTGTGATTGTGTTCTTCGAATCGTTAGGTTCGGTTTCGTTGGTTCCTAGCGGTTGTCGGTGACTTTCCTTTCCGTTCTTCACGTCGTCAATAATTCGAGGCAAGTATTTTTGGAAACCTTTAAGCTTAACATGAAATGGTGATGTATATTACTTGTGTGTAACTCACCTCGTGTTGGCCCGACGGGGTCAAGGAGGGAAATCTATGCTGCCGCCCTGGATTTCACGAGTTTGTTTAGCTAGCTTGATGCGGGAGGGTCCTTAGAGGCCTCGTGCGGGAATCTATGATATTACTCTGTTCCCAAGGCGATGCATGTGCGTGTTTTATTTTTGTAATGTAGCCAGTGCGGGAGGGTCCTTAGAGGCCTCGTGCGGGAATCTATGATATTACTCTGTTCCCAAGGCTAATTATTTGACTGTTTGTTTCCGGGAAAAGACATGTCTTGTTTTGGTTTTCGAAATGATTTTGGTGCATGTACTATGAAATGTGTAAGCGATTGGTTTGCCTTGAATACTTGTACTAGCGTAATTGCTAACCCCTTCGGGGACCCGTTGTCGGGGAAATTCTTGTTATGGATTTCAGGTTATGATTACCCGGACGAGCGAGCACCAGGACAGTACGAGGATGTTGGCCAGGGTCGTTGACATGTGCAATTTGGGTCTACTTATTTCCTTTGTCCATTTCGATATGGTTGTTCCCACAGTTTTAAACTCATAGATTGTACTCGCGAGTACTTAGGCTCTTTGTTTCAAACTCCGTATTATATTGTTTTTAAACTGTCTCGTTGTTGGTTGATGCTTATTTTGCCGGTTGCTCCGGGCGTATCTTTATATGTCATATTATTTAATTGTGTATCCTCGCTAACCAAGATGGTTAGTCGAGTAGAGTTTTTCTATTGTAGCCTGGTAGGTCCCATGTAGGGGTCTACGACGCTGTAACATATTCCGAATATCTCGGGGTGTTACAGAAAATGGTATCGGAGCTCTAGGTTTATGGATACCTAGGCTTGTCGGTTACTTGGGTCTAGTCGTGTTTTGTTTTGCACATTGTCACACCGCTGCCGGCATCTCAGTACTTCCGGTGCTCGTAAGTTTCCTTACCCGATTGTTTGCTTTCACATCGTATTTCGTTTCTTGAACCGTGGTTATTCTCCCTCTTTTGCTTATCATCGTAGTTTTCCTTACTCATCCTCGATATGCTCTGTTATCTTTTAACACCGGTATGGATGCGGAGAAACCGTGGTCGTGGTCGTGGTCGTGGCCGTGGACGCGGCCGAGGACGTGGGGCGGCCGGTGGGGCGGCCACGTCGCACTCTTCGAGGCCGCGTGCAGCGGCCGTCACGATCATGCTTCTTCTCGGGAGCGCGCCCGATCTTGGTATTGCTGTCATCGGCAAATGGTTAACTGAGATGGCGGCTATAGCACAGTGGTTCAGAACCCCGATCGTGCCCATGCTAATCGGGCGGAGCGGATCGGCGCTTCAGGATGTCATCAAGATGCATCCTCCTCGGTTCGGGAGCTTCGGACCCGATCGGGTGGGGAAGGGTGGATCAAGGAGATATCCAAAGTCTTCTTGCTACTAATTGCCCCGAGGACCGTAGGGTCCCTATTGCTCAATACTTTCTCACGGGAGATGCTACAGTTGGTGGGAGGCCGTTGGTCCCAAAGATCACGTTGCTTCATGGGCCGAATTCCAAGAATTGATGGAGACCGAGTATTGTCCGTGGCCGGTCGACGAGGCTCGAGTGCATGCTTTCTACGATGCTCAACCTCGGGATATTCCCGTATCCCAAGCTATTGCTGATTTCAACAAAGAGTTGGGTTATGTGAAGACCCAGTTGTCGCAGAGCGACAAAATTTTCCATTTTCCGGGAGGATGAAGGCGCCCATTCGGGACTATATGCAGGCTCGTCTGTACTACCTTGAAGGATTATCGAGTCGAGCTCTTGCTTATGATATGTCGGTGACGGCTAGCGATTTGGCTCGTGAGAGCAAGAAGCGAAGTCGGTAGGAAATTTTACAGTCCTAAGAGTGGAGGCCAGCGAAATCTCAAGCCGCAAATATTTCAACGGGCGGTTCGGCTCGTTTCTCGGGAGTTTTCGGGGTGCCGCGAACCTCCGCTCATGAACCCACATGTTTTAAGCGTGGTGTGCAGGCCATAGGAACCGCAGTGTTCTCGTCCGAAGTTTACTTGTCACACTTGTGGGCAGTGGGCCACAAGGCCCCTTTTGTGAGCAGATCAAGCGGCTTCGTGGCGCCGTTCTTCCCAATCGATACCGTTAGAGCCGAGTGTGAACCGGGGCTCATTTGCTCCGCCGCCTCCACCGAGTGCCGGCCGAGGTAAGGGTCGGAGTCGACCGCTAGGGTGGAGCTTCCAGTGTCGGCTCTGCTCGGCCACGTATCTATGAGATGAGGAGGGCGATGATCCAGCGGCTCTTGTGGCGGCAGTGCCGTTCACATTCATTTCCATCTGTCGGTGCTTTTCGATTCGGGTGCTACGCATTCATTCATTTCTCTAGAGTGTGTACGCCGTTTAAGTCTCATTGTTTGTCACCTTGCGAGCCTTTCATCGTTAAACTTCCTAGCGGTGATAGAATTGTCGGTGATCGAGAGGTCCGAGGCGCTCTGTGTTTATTTGTGAGAGAGCTTGGCTCTCTAATCTTATTGTCGTTAATATCAAGGGTGAGGATTTGATTCTCGGGGATGATTGGCTCGAGCGGCATGGCGCAATCATGAACTACCGCACGAGAATCATCACAATGTTAGCCGAGGACGGCAGAGCACTCTTTCGCGGGGCGAAAGAGGGAAACAGTCGTCATTAATGCCTTGAAGGCGATGAGTCTCTGCGAAAGGGATGTCTTGGATATTGGTGTTACGCCTTAAAGGTGGAGGATGGTGGAGTCGAGCTTTCGTCGATTCCGATCGTTAATGAGTTCCCGATGTATTTCTGACGAATTACCGGGATTGCCACCGGATCGTGAGGTTGAGTTTGCTATAGAGTTAGAGCCGGGCGCGGCTCCTATTTCGAAGGCGCCTATCGCATGGCACCTTGAGAGATGTCCGAGTTGAAGAAGCGGTTGAGTGAGCTTCTTGAGTCGGGGTATGTTCGACCAAGTGCCTCGCCTTGGGGCGCACCGGTCTGTTTGTGCGGAAGAAGGATGGTTCACTACGTTTGTGTATCGACTATCGCGAACTAAACAAGGTGACCATCAAGAACAAGTATCCTTTGCCGAGAATCGATGACTTGTTTGACGATTGCGGAGGCTGCGGTATTCTCGAAGATTGATTTGAAATCGGGGTACTATCGGCTTGGTGAGAGAGTCCGACGTGCAAACAGCTTTTCGGACGAGATACGGACATTATGAATTCGTAGTTATGCCTTTCGGGTTAACTAATGCGCGGCGGTGTTCATGCGATTGATGAACAAAGTCTTTATCGAGTATTTGGATAAGTGTGTAAATCGTCTTCATTGACGATATTCTTATCTATTCGAGGAATGAGGAAGAGCATGCCCATCATTTGCGGATAGTGTTAGACATTTTGAGGACCGAGCAACTCTATGCGAAGTTCTCAAAATGTGAGTTCTGAAGGAAGTGATGTTTTTGGGTCACGTGATTTCAGTAGAAGGGGTTCGTGTGGATCCGAGAAAATTGAGGCGGTATTGGATTGGGCATCGCCCACAAATGTGAAGGAGGTCCGTAGTTTCTTGGGTTTGGTGGCTACTACCGTAGGTTCGTGAGGTTTCTCAAAACTAGCTCGGCCACTTACTCGATTGCTCCATAAATCCGAGAAGTTAAATGCGGACCGATGAGAGGCGATCGAGTTTCGAGGAGCTGAAGAAGCGTTTGACTTCAGCCCGGTCTTGGCGTTTCCATGTGGCAACGAGGATTCGCCGTTTATAGCGATGCTTGGTCGGGGTCTTGGGTGTGTATTGATGCGGCACGGCAAGACCATTGCCTATGCGTCGAGACGATTAAGGCCGTATGAACTTAACTACCCTACTCACGATTTGGAATTAGCGGCGGTAGTCTTTGCACTCAAGATTTGGCGTCACTATCTTTTCGGCTCTACATGTCGATTTTTACCGATCATAAAAGTCTGAAATACATATTTACTCGGCGGGAGTTGAATATGAGGCGAGAGGAGGTGGTTAGAGCCGATTAAGGATTATGACCTTGAAATCCTTTATCATCCAGGCAAAGCGAACGTCGTGGCCGACGCCTTGAGTCGGAAACCGATTGCGTTGCGAACGCTTGAGGTCCTTACGCCTCGGTCCGAGCTCCGGCGGGCTCGATCGAGTTAGATGTTGAAGTTTTGTTGCACGGAGTGTCGGGCAACTTTGTGCTCTAGAGATTTCATCGTCTTTGATCGATGAAATTAAGTCAAGCAATTAGAGGATCCGATGATTGCTCAAATCCGAGAGAACGTTCTTAAGGGAAAGTCTCACGGGTTTGTGATTCACGAGGATGGCGTTTTGAGATTCCAGTCGGCTTTGTGTGCGAGCGATCCAGAGTTGCGACAGTATTTTGCATGAGGCCCATTCCACACCTATTCCGTTCATCTGGTTCGAGTAAGATGTACAAGGACACGAGGAGGAACTTCGGTGGAATGATATGAAGGAGGAGGTCGCACGGTTTGTGGCGAGATGCTTGACTTGCCAAGAGTCAAAATCGAACATCGGCGACATTTGGATTATTGCGATCACTTCCCATTCGAATGGAAATGGGAAGATATATCGATGGATTTTGTTACGAGTTTGCCGAGATCGAGGTCGGGCATGAATATGGTATGGGTGGTTGTTGACCGTCGACCAAGTCGGCACATTTTCGGGCATCAAGGACACTTGGGGCCGGAGAAATTGGCTCGTGTGTTTATCGCGCGATTGTGAGACTTCACGGTACTCAAGTCTATTGTTTCGGATCGTGATGGCCGTTTTGTATCGCACTTTTGGCGGGCGGTGCATAAGGCGTTAGGTACCCGTTTGCATTTGAGTACCTCTTTTCATCCCGGTCAGATGGGCGATCGGAGCGCACTATCCAAACATTCGAGGACATGTTGCGTGCTTGTACCCTCGATTGGAGTAGCGGCTGGGAGGAGCACTTGCCATTGATCGAATTCACGTACAACAATAGTTGGCACGCGTCGATTCGGATGGCACCGTATGAGGCACTATATGGGCGGCGATGTCGATCGCCGATTTGTTGGAATGAGGCGTCCGATTTGGTCGGGACCGAACCGGATGTCGTTTTAGAGACGAGACGGAAGATAGAATTAATTCGAGAACGGATGTTGGCGCCCAGTCGGCGAAGTCATATGCGGCGTCCGTCGTCGACCTTTGGAATTCGAGGTGGGAGACCACGTTTTGCTAAAGGTGTCGCCGGCGAAGGAGTTTTCGTTTTGGGAAGAAAGGAAAGGCGAGCCCGAGATTTATTGGACCCTTTGAGATTCTCGGCGAGTCGGTGAATTAGCGTACCTTTTGGCGTTACCTCCATCCTTGAGTCATTTTCATAGCATTAATCAAGTTTCCCAGTTGATGAAATATTTTCCTGATACTAGTCACGTCATCGATTATGGCGACATTGATATTGCTGAAGATGTTACTTTCGAAGAGCGCCCTTTGAAAATTTTGGAACATCGTGAGAAACAATTGAGGCATAAGACCATACCTTTGGTCAAGGTGCAATGGTCGAGACACGGTGTCGAGGAGGCAACCTGGGAAACCGAGGATAGCATGCGTGCTAGGTACCCCGAGTTGTTTGTTTCTTAAGTTTCGGGACGAAACTTATTTTTAGAGGGGTAGAATGTAATATCCGGTATTTTTCCTTCCCTTGTATTTTCATTTTTGGTATATTTCTCGGTCATAGTGACCCTCATGTATCTTTCAGTAAGTCCTTCCTGTCAATTGTTGAATTGTATTCTCGTTATTGTTCGTTGTTTCAACTTTCCTCACATGAGTTCGACTTTGTTAGATCACCATTAATTTTTGGTGACTCCAAAAATTATAAATCTTTGCAATATTATAGATCATCGAGTTAGCTTTCCAATGGTTCAAACGGTGAGTCAATCGGAGTCGGACGAGAGAGTTATGGTCGTTTCGATTTTGGCGAGCACTCCCGGGAGCCTTTCGGCCGATAGGGGGCCGATAGACTCTCTGCCCGGCATTACGTATGGGTATCGGTTGGGCCTATCGGCCGATAGGCCGGCCGATATGTAAATTTCTTCACCTTGAACTTCGGTAGACTTTCGGCCGATAAGGGGGTCGATAGACCCCACCCCGGCATTCCGTATGGCTATCATTTTGGGCTATCGGCCGATAGGCGGCCGATAGGTTGGCTGCGTTACCCTATAAATGTCTTTGTCTTGAGCGATCAGCTCATTTTTCTTCCCCATTTACACGGCATCGCGAGAGAGAGTCATAGAGGGAGAGAGGGTTTTCATCCGGTCGATTTTCATCATTTCTTTTCGGTTGTGAGGCTCGGATAATCAATCTAACGCGTGTTCTACGGATCTTGACACTTGAATCACTCAAGGTAATATCTCTTGAAACCCTACCTTTTTGGATAATTGGGGATTTTGGGGTTTTGTCCGATTCTTTCCGTTTCGTTGATGGATTCATGATGAATATGATTATTCTTGTTGGTATTCTTAGTTTCCCTACGGATTCATGGTATATTTCGTGATTTTACGGAATCGAGAGGGTTTGGTTGTGGTCCGCCCTCGTTGTTGTTTTTATACGAATATACATGAATCGTAGGCGGGTTTTCGGGTGTATTCCAATTCCGTATTCATTTAGAAACGGTTGTGATTGTGTTCTTCGAATCGTTAGGTTCGGTTTCGGTGACTTTCCTTTCCGTTCTTCACGTCGTCAATAATTCGAGGCAAGTATTTTTGGAAACCTTTAAGCTTAACATGAAATGGTGATGTATATTACTTGTGTGTAACTCACCTCGTGTTGGCCCGACGGGGTCAAGGAGGGAAATCTATCTGGATTTCACGAGTTTGTTTAGCTAGCCAGTGCGGGAGGGTCCTTAGAGGCCTCGTGCGGGAATCTATGATATTACTCTGTTCCCAAGGCGATGCATGTGCGTGTTTTATTTTTGTAATGTAGCCAGTGCGGGAGGGTCCTTAGAGGCCTCGTGCGGGAATCTATGATATTACTCTGTTCCCAAGGCTAATTATTTATTTGTTTGTTTAGGGAAAAGACATGTCTTGTTTTGGTTTTCGAAATGATTTTGGTGCATGTACTATGAAATTTGTAAGCGATTGGTTTGCCTTGAATAATTGTAATAGAGTAATTTATAAACCCTTCTGGGACACGTTGACGGGGAAATTCTTGTTATGGATTTCGAGTTATGATTACCGGACGGCGAGCACCGGGGACGATGCGAGGATGTTGGCCAGGGTCGTTGACATGTGCAATTTGGGTCTACTTATTTCCTTTGTCCATTTCGATATGGTTGTTCCCACAGTTTTAAACTCATAGATTGTACTCGCGAGTACTTAGGCTCTTTGTTTCAAACTCCGTATTGTATTGTTTTTAAACTGTCTCGTTGTTGGTTGATGCTTATTTTGCCGGTTGCTCCGGGCGTATCTTTATATGTCATATTATTTAATTGTGTATCCTCGCTAACCAAGATGGTTAGTCGAGTAGAGTTTTTCTATTGTAGCCTGGTAGGTCCCATGTAGGGGTCTACGGCGCTGTAACATATTCCGAATATCTCGGGGTGTTACAGTATATTCCTAAATTTGAAGGCGTTTTGATGATAGTGTTATTTTGGTATATCTGTTATGTGTTATGCCATGTGTGTAGTATTGTGATATACATGTGGGTTGGTTGTATTGGTTGTGCAATGTATTGTGTATTGATCGTGAGTTATGTTGGTTGTGTGTCGTTGATTGATGAAGATTGTTGAGATTTTGTTATGTGCACATGATGTATAATTTCGTGGTAATCAATGTTATTGATTGACCGTGCTCATTGTTGAAGGAATGTGAACGTGAATGTTATGTGTGGTAATGTTAAGTTCACTCGTGTGGGTTCGACGGGGCCTATGAGGATTCATGGCACAGGTCCATGGGATCAGAACTTAGTATGTGGTGTTGAGGTCCAATTGTGCGGGTTCGACGAGGCCTACGATGACACAATAGACAGGTCCATGGGGTCAGGACACAGTACGTCCAACTCTGCGGGTTCGACGGGACCTACGGTGACAAATGACATAGGTTCACGGGGTCGGGACTGGTTGTTGTGATTGTTGTGTTGGCTCAATCTGTGTGGGTTGTTGAACCTACCGAGACTCGTGGCAAGCAATCACGGAGTCATGAGCATGATTGATTGTTGTGATTATTGTGATTGATTAAGTCCATGCGGGTTGTTGGACATACAGAGACTCGTGGCAAGCGATCACGGAGTCATGAACATGATTGATTATTGTGATTGTTAATACCGTGTGGGTTGTCAAACCTACGGTGACTCGTGACAGTGGATCACGGAGTCGAGAGCATGTTTTAGAAATAAAAGCTTTGAAAATAATGCTTTTATGAAAACTGAATGACTGGGACGAGACCCAAGCAATTTGCATAAGGATTTTTGTATTGAAAAACTCTCGAGTGTTTAAATGGGATTTTGGGCTGAGACCCTAATGTTTATAAACATTTTGACAAATTGAGGATATGAGTTCCTAATGATTTCTGTTTTCTAAAACTCCCGAGATGATAATTGTCTTTCAAAGACTCCAGTTGTGTTGTTTCTAGATTTCTAAAACTTCTCGGGAGGTACTTGGTGAATGGTTGTCCTTATCTGATTCGTGGTTGTTAATTGCTTGATGCACTTTGTACAGTTTGATACTTTCACTAGTAAAACAGTGGAGTTTTACTAACTCCCGAGTAATCGGGGGGTGGATGTCTGTTTTGCATCCAGGTACATGCAGGTTCTTGAGGAGAAGTTCCAGGATCGGCATAGGAAGTGACGAGCTATGATACTAATCAACAGTTGAGAGTTTGGTCGAGTTATGTTATATTGTCAGAGTTGTAATCAGTCTTTTGTTGTATTGTACTTCGACCCCTGCATGGGTAATGTTGTATAAAGTTATTATCTGTTGATTGAGTTGTGCGACCTCATCGGTCCATGTCGTTTACTTGTAATTGACCTTAACAGTCTATATTAGTATATTGTTTGACCCTGGCCGGGCAAGTAATTGGTCGTTCTGTGATGTTTAGCCTGGTAGATCATTGTGGAAAGGATCTACGGCATGTAATATTCCCATATGGTTTTGGGCGTGTTAGATTTATGGTATCCGAGCTTAGGTTGCGGAAACTTAGGCTGGGGGATTAAGTCGAGTCGTGATTTGTCGAGTAATGTGTTGTCTTGTCATTCGAGTTGTCGGGTGACAAGTTGAGTTGTGCATAGTCACAATGTGTCGTATGTATTGACGGATGAGATTAGTATCGTGGGCGGCCGTCATCTTCGTGAGACCTGGGAATGTAAGTCTCCTCTTTTATCCGAGGTATCTGTGTTTCATGATCTCATTTATGTGCGATAATTGTGATGCATGATTTTATTTGCATAGTGTTGTGAAATGGAATATGTGTTTGATACTTGTGGTACACCGCTTGGGTATTGATCTATATGTATTGATGGTTTGGACACCGAGTGGTGCAATATGATGTGAAAGCCTTGAACATTGATGTGTTCCTCGAAGCGTAATGACGATTGAGTTGTTGAGAAACTCATATAGACGGTTTCGACATGTGTTCGAATCGATGTTCATTAGTTATGCTGTTAAACTCGGAGAGATGGTTTGACATATGATTGAGATTAGTGTTCCCGAGTTTCACTTGTTGAACTGGTGATTTTGAATGCCGTATGGGCATATGTTGGAAAATAGATTGTGGTTGGCTAATTGTTATTATTAGCAACCAACGTATTCCTATTGATAATAATATCCGCTGCATGCGTTTTTTAAAGGGATTACTAAACTTTCATAGACGTAAGTCTATTATGGAAAATCAGTCTTCGAAAATGTTTTGACGATGTAGTCATATGGCGGATTAGTATGAGTTTTGAAAGTGGTATGAATTTGGCAAGCCGGCCTTGTATATTTTTTTTAAATGAAAACGGTGCGACGGTATTTGAAAGATGTACTTTAAAGTACTTCAGATATAGTAAAATGTTACCATCATTTTTGGATATGATTTAAGGGATTCTGGAAAATTTTAAATTTCTAAAACGACTTTGATTTTAGGAATTTAAAAACATTATGTGTTTATGTGTTGGGACTAAGTCGTTACAAGAAGCTCGTTATGTTGTTATGCTCATCGAAGAATTTTGCAGTGTTTCTAATGTCGGGATACATTGTTGGGAGTTGATCCTCAACCTTCGGAGCCGTTTTGGGGCTGCTGAGTTATTTCTGCTGTCGTGTAGCTAGTGGTTACGGCCGTAACATGCCACTGGTATATAAACCAGTGGCAACATCATTTTCGGTGAAGAACTCCATTTTCTCCCTCTTTCATTTCTCTTAGCGATTTTTGGGGCCAGGGAGGATTTTTGAGCTTGGGGAATCGATCTTCATCATTTTGGGAAGATTGATTCGTATCTATCATCATCTTCCACTTCATTCGTTCAGATCGAAGGTAATTTCTTGAAATCTCCTAGGGTTGACTTTTGGGATTTCCTTCTTGATTTCATTTTTCGTCTGATTCTGATGAATTGGTTGATGTTATTGAGTATTATTAGCCGTGTTCTATGGATTGTATATCCGTATCTCGAATTCTTTTGAGCCCAACCATGATTCTTGTGTTCTAAGGGAGCCTTGAGCATTTATTGTCCGATTAAATGATTCAACAGGTTTTCCTTTGATTCTTACGCGTGTTTCGCGTTGTTTCCAGTTTTTATACTCGTTGTAATCGGATTTTCATTTTTTTCGCCCGGAGGATTGTAGGTGTTCGAGGTTTCCCAATTGAGTCGTGTTCGTCAAAGTGTTCGGTATCGGTTAACGAGACAAGTATTTTATTATACGACTTCTATTTTGCGACTAGAAATCACGTATAGGGTTAATGATGATTTGTTTGCCTTCGTAAATATGTTTCGTGTGAGTTGGTTGTATATTTCGCAATTTGAAGGCTTTGTGATGATAGTGTTATTTTGTTATACCTGTTACGTGTTATGCCATGTGTGCAGTATTGCATATACATGTGGGTTGGTTGTACACTTAGTTGTGCAATGTATTGTGTATTGATCGTGAGTTATGTTGGTTGTGTGTCGTTGATTGATGACGATTGTTGAGATTGTGTTATGTGCATATGATGTATAATTTCGTGGTGATCAATGTGATTGATTGACCGTGCTCATTGTTGAAGGAATGTGAACGTGAATGTTATGTGTGGTAATGTTAAGTTCACTCGTGTGGGTTCGACGAGGCATATGAGGATTCATGGCACAGGTCCATGGGATCAGAACTTAGTATGTGGTGCTGAGGTCCAATCGTGCGGGTTCGACGAGGCCTACGATGACACAATGCACTGGTCCATGGGTGTAATATCCTGAATTTTAGGAATACATACCGACTAAATACGGGACTTGTAAATTTATTTGAATGTATTGGAGATACATTTCTGGTCTTGGAACATTTAAAATAAGAAAGGGATACCGGAAATATTAGTAGAAACAAGATTGGACATTTTCTCGGAGGTGTCGTGGACAAGTATCAACTTTGAAAAATCACCACGGATTTTTGGGATGTTCGAAAATTCTGAAAATTAACAATATTATATAGATTTGAGTTAGCTTTCTAGTGGTCCAAACAATTAGTAAATCCGAGTTTGGACGAGAAAGTTATGGTCGAATTAGTAAAAACTATTTGCAGAACTTTAGTTCCATCAACGAACATTCACCCGTGCAGTGATGTTACATACATAATTCATAAAAATCCAACTGTCGGATTAATATGGAATTTTGACAGTCATTTTTTAACACTGTAAAGTCTATTTTGGACGGTGCAGATTGGATTTGGATGTACAATGTGACCGTAATAATTAAAATAACGAGAGGTTCCTTTTTTTCTGATTCATATTGAGAAGTCTCGGTATTTTATAGATTTCCGAAGATTTAACCGTTGGATTGTGCTGAATTTTGGATATGTTAGTTATCAAACAGTTTGATATAATATGAACGGTGAAGATTATATTTGGATTTTGTTAGTAAGAGTTATGACTCTCGGACAGTAGTTGTGTTTTGAAGGATGTGTTTTGTCCCACATCGGTTGAGAATGAAGATGAGAAGCATTGATTATGCTATAAGAATGTATTTTTTGTCCCACATCAGTTGATAATGAAAGGGAAAAGCCTTTTTTATTATATATAAGAAGTCTTGGTGTCTTTCTTATAAGTACACCCAAGTAATACACTTTAGTCTTATTTGATTCAAATTAAATTCCTTTCTTGTATTCTCTTTAAAGAGAGTGGTGAGAAGGGTGAGAATCATGTAGACTTATAATAGTGTAAGGGTGTCGAGTTAAAAGAAATATATCTATATGATTGTAGAAATTTATCATATAGTGAAGTCTATTTTGAGTGGATCGTGGTTTTCTTCCGTATTTGGAGTTCCATTTTCAGTGGAGCAGCCGTGATTGACTAGCTCGATGAATGGAAAGACGTTGTCCGATTTTACTGAATTTTGGATAGCCTGTTGCTGACTCATGGTCCTTCATTTTGACTAGTTGGATTGTGATTTTGAGTTCTAGACCATGAGTTATTGCTGTTTCACGTTACTGGGCAGATTCGGCTTCATCGTATTGACATTGAGGCAAGTTATTACTTGTTCAGTTATAGTGTTTCGATAAGTAATTTCAATTATATGTCATAAGTATTCTGTGTTGTATTGCATATTGACGAATGTATAAATGGAATCTTGTGAGGATTGTAGTATACTATAGATGTGTTGATGATATTTGGATATTCTTGGTCGATGAGGTGCGTTTGGAAGGAATCCGAATAGAGGTATGTTTTTGTGGTAATCGTACATGAATCCGAATAGAGGTATATTTTTGTGGTAATTGTACATAGAGGATTGTGTACGGGAAAGTATTCGTTATTGAGGTATTATACGGTATTGTTGTTATATTGGGATTTTGACGAGAATCGTTGGATAAATCGGGAGTGGTGTTATAGTTTGTGGTTATCATTCTCACGATGCATGACATATGATTAATTATGTTTATGTATTTGTGGTTATTTGTCAGGCATTATGGTTGACCCTGGTGTGGGACTTATTTTTTAGGTATTGGAGATTTGATAGAGCGGTCGTGAAGAGACGAGGATCCCGAATGATACTGGCTATGGCATATAGTGGGGAATCGTGTATTGACTGTTTATTTATTCTTGATGTAAAATGTATTTTCGAACTGTATTTTATCTGCTGCGTGAGTTCTTTCAAAATGACTTTCGGTATTTTGCAAATTGAGTTTTATTTCGTAAAACCGATTCCCTAAATCGAGTTTTGGCATTTTGGCCTTGAACGTTTTATGACGGTTTGACAAATGATTTTGTGAGCTTTGGAAAATACTACTGTCACCGGCCTTTTGGCGTTTTGAAGGTTTTTAAAAATGGTTTTTAGCCTGGTGGGTTCCAGAGCGGAATCCACGGCGTGTAATATTCCCGGGCTGAACCGGGGGTGTTACAATTATGGTATCGGAGCCCAAGATTTTGTGGAACCGGGCATGTGTGTTATGTGGCTCTACCGATGTGGTAGTAGCGTGGTTTTTGTGTAATTGGATTTCTGGCTATTTTGAACTGTATTGTTTTGGAACTGTGTTATTTTTGAGTTATGTTGTAGTGCTGTGTGGATTTGGTGATTGTGGGTGTCTCCGAGATCGACAAGGCAGGGAGTGAACGCCGGTGCCGTAGTCATGTGCAATGGGCGGCTCTAATCGGAAAGTGTACGCCGGTGCGAGGCACGTGTCAAGGAGCGGCTTTCGATATGGAGTGGAACGCCGGTGATACGGGCATGTGTCAAGGAGCGGCTCATGCGCTCTAGGTGAGGAGGACACAACGTCACAAATCCCACACAAAACTCGACAGTTCTCTAAAATGTAATCTGATCTTGACGGAGATCAATTGTTTTCGAAATTGTATGAGTAATTGCGAAAATTACCAATTTGTTGGTATTGGCATTTTATTGTGTTGAGATTTTCGAAATGGAGTCATATGCTAGTATCACGGGAGATCATCGACTTCACAGACCTTTAAGTATATTGTTCGAATTGTTCGATAATGATTGTTTACTTTTGGTGATGTTGGATTTTCTGATTAAACTGTTGTTTGTAAGAGGATTGCAAGTTTCGAGGACGAAACTTATTTTTAAGGGGGGTAGTATGTAATATCCTGAATTTTAGGAATACATACCGACTAAATACGGCACTTGTAAATTTATTTGAATGTATCGGAGATACATTTCTGGTCTTGGAACATTTAAAATAAGAAAGGGATACCAGAAATATTAGTAGAAACAAGATTTGACATTTTCTCGGAGGTGTCGTCGACAAGTATCAACTTTGAAAAATCCCCACGGATTTTTGGAATGTTGGAAAATTCTGAAAATTTACAGTATTATATAGATTTGAGTTAGCTTTCTAGTGGTCCAAACAGTGAGTCAATCCGAGTTTGGACGAGAAAGTTATGGTCGAATTACTAAAAACTATTTGCAGAACTTTAGTTCCATCAACGAATATTCACCCGTGCAGCGATGTTACATACATAATTCATAAAAATCCAACCGTCGGATTAATATGGAATTTTTACAGTCAGTTTTAAACACCGTAAAGTCTATTTTGGACGGTGCAGATTGGATTTGGATGTACAATGTGACCGTAATAATTAAAAGAACAAGAGGTTCCTTTTATTCTGATTCATATTGAGAAGTCTCGGTATTTTATAGATTTCCGAAGATTTAACCGTTGGATTGTGCTGAATTTTGGATATGTTATTTATCAAACAGTTTGATATAATATGAACGGTGGAGATTATATTTGGATTTTGTTAGTAAGAGTTATGACTCTCGGACAGTAGTTGTGTTTTGAAGGATGTGTTTTGTCCCACATCAGTTGAGAATGAAGATGAGAAGCATTGATTATGCTATAAGAATGTATTTTTTGTCCCACATCAATTGATAATGAAAGGGAAAAGCCTTATTTATTCTATATAAGGAGTCTTGGTGTCTTTCTTATAAGTACACCCAAGTAATACACTTTAGTCTTATTTGATTCAAATTAAATTCCTTTCTTGTATTCTCTGTAAAGAGAGTGATGAGAAGGGTGAGAATCATATAGACTTGTAATAGTGTAATTAAAAGAAATAAATCTATATGATTGTATAAATTTATCATATAGTAAAGTCTATTTTGAGTGGATCGTGGTTTTCTTCCGTATTTGGAGTTCCATTTTCAGTGGAGCAACCGTGATTGACTAGCTCGATGAATGGAAAGACGTGGTCCGATTTTACTGAATTTTGGAAAGCTTGTTGCTGACTCATGGTCCTTCATTTTGACCAGTTGGATCGTGATTTGGAGTTCTAGACCATGAGTTATTGCTGTTTCACTTTACTGGGCAGATTCGGCTTCGTCGTATTGACATTGAGGCAAGTTATTACTTGTTCAGTTATAGTGTTTCGATAAGTAATTTCAATTACATGTCATAAGTATTCTGTGTTGTATTGCATATTGACGAATGTATAAATGGAATCTTGTAAGGATTGTAGTATGCAGTAGATGTGTTGATGATATTTGGATATTCTTGGTCGATGAGGTGCGTTTGGAAGGAATCCAAATAGAGGTATGTTTTTGTGGTAATCGTACATGAATCGGAATAGAGGTATATATTTGTGGTAATTGTACATAGAGGATTGTGTACGGGAAAGTATTCATTATTGAGGTATTATACGATATTGTTGTTATATTGGGATTTTGACGAGAATCGTTGGATAAATCGGGAGTGGTAAAGTTATAGTTTGTGGTTATCATTCTCACGATGCATGACATATGATTAATTATGTTTATGTATTTGCGGTTATTTGTCGGGCATTATGGTTGACCCTGATGTGGGACTTATTTTGTAGGTATTGGAGATTTGATAGAGCGGTCATGAAGAGACGAGGATCCCGAATGATACTGGCTATGGCATATAGTGGGGAATCGTGTATTGACGATTTATTTATTCTTGATGTAAAATGTATTTTCGAACTGTATTTTATCCGCTGCGTGGGTTCTTTCAAAATGACTTTCGGTATTTTGCAAATTGAGTTTTATTTCGTAAAACCGATTCCCTAAATCGAGTTTTGGTATTTTGGCCTTGAACGTTTTAGACGGTTTGACAAATGATTTTGTGAGCTTTGGAAAATACTACCGTCACCGGCCTTTTGGCGTTTTGAACGTTTTTAAAAATGGTTTTTAGCCTTCCAGAGCGGAATCCACGACGTGTAATATTCCCGGGCTGAACCGGGGGTGTTACAATTATGGTATCGGAGCCCAAGATTTTTGTGGAACCGGGCATGTGTGTTATGTGGCTCTACCGATGTGGTAGTAGCGTGGTTTTTGTGTAACTGGATTTCTGGCTATTTTGAACTGTATTGTTTTGGAACTGTGTTATTTTTGAGTTCTGTTGTAGTGCTGTGTGGATTTGGTGATTGTGGGTGTCTCCGAGATCGACAAGGCAGGGAGTGAACGCCGGTGCCGTAGTCATGTGCAATGGGCGACTCTAATCGGAAAGTGTACGCCGGTGCGAGGCACGTGTCAAGGAGCGGCTTTCGATATGGAGTGGAACGCCGGTGATACGGGCATGTGTCAAGGAGCGGCTCATGCGCTCTAGGTGAGGAGGACACAACGTCACAAATCCCACACAAAACTCGGCAGTTCTCTAAACTGTAATCTGATCTTGGCGGAGATCAATTGTTTTCGAAATTGTATGAGTAATTGCGAAAATTACCAATTTGTTGGTATTGGCATTTTATTGTGTTGAGATTTTCGAAATGGAGTTATATGCTAGAATCACGGGAGATCATCGACTTCACAGACATGTAAGTATATTGTTCGAATTGTTCAATAATGATTGTTTACTTTTGGTGATGTTGGATTTTCTGATTAAACTGTTGTTTGTAAGAGGATTGCAAGTTTTGAGGACAAAATTTATTTTTAAGGGGGGTAATATGTAATATCCTGAATTTTAAGAATACATACCGACTAAATACGGGACTTGTAAATTTATTTGAATGTATTGGAGTTACATTTCTGGTCTTGGAACATTTAAAATAAGAAAGGGATACCAGAAATATTAGTAGAAACAAGATTGGACATTTTCTCGGAGGTGTCGTGGACAAGTAAGAACTTTGAAAAATCACCACGGATTTTTGGGATGTTGGGAAATTCTGAAAATTAACAGTATTATATAGATTTGAGTTAGCTTTCTATTGGTCCAAACAGTGAGTCAATCCGGGTTTGGACGAGAATGTTATGGTCGAATTAGTAAAAACTATTTGCAGAACTTTAGTTCCATCAACGAACATTCACCCGTGCAGCGATGTTACATACATTATTCATAAAAATCCAACCGTCGGATTAATATGGAATTTTTACAGTCAGTTTTAAACACCGTAAAGTCTATTTTGGACGGTGCAGATTGGATTTGGATGTACAATGTGACCGTAATAATTAAAAGAACAAGAGGTTCCTTTTTTTCTGATTTATATTGAGAAGTCTCGGTATTTTATAGAATTCCGAAGATTTAACCGTTGGATTGTGCTGAATTTTGGATAGGTTATTTATCAAACAGTTTGATATAATATGAACGGTGAAGATTATATTTGGATTTTGTTAGTAAGAGTTATGACTCTCGGACAGTAGTTGTATTTTGAAGGATGTGTTTTGTCCCACATCGGTTGAGAATGAAGATGAGAAGTATTGATTATGCTATAAGAATGTATTTTTTGTCCCACATCAATTGATAATGAAAGGGAAAAGCCTTATTTATTCTATATAAGGAGTCTTGGTGTCTTTCTTATAAGTACACTCAAGTAATACACTTTAGTCTTATTTGATTTAAATTAAATTTCTTTCTTGTATTCTCTTTAAAGAGAGTGATGAGAAGGGTAAGAATCATATAGACTTGTAATAGTGTAAGGGTGTCGAGTTAAAAGAAATAAATCTATATGATTGTAGAAATTTATCATATAGTGAAGTCTATTTTGAGTGGATCGTGGTTTTCTTCCGTATTTGGAGTTCCATTTTCAGTGAAGTAGCCGTGATTGACTAGCTCGATGAATGGAAAGACGTGGTCCGATTTTACTGAATTTTGGACAGCTTGTTGCTGACTCATGGTCCTTCATTTTGACCAGTTGGATCGTGATTTGGAGTTCTAGACGATGAGTTATTGCTGTTTCACGTTACTGGGCAGATTCGGCTTCGTCGTATTGACATTGAGGCAAGTTATTACTTGTTCAGTTATAGTGTTTCGATAAGTAATTTCAATTACATGTCATAAGTATTCTGTGTTGTATTGCATATTGACGAATGTATAAATGGAATCTTGTGAGGATTGTAGTATGCAGTATATGTGTTGATGATATTTGGATATTCTTGGTCGATGAGGTGCGTTTGGAAGGAATCCGAATAGAGGTATGTTTTTGTGGTAATCGTACATGAATCCGAATAGAGGTATATTTTTGTGGTAATTGTATATAGAGGATTGTGTACGGGAAAGTATTCATTATTGAGGTATTATACGATATTGTTGTTATATTGGGATTTTGACGAGAATCGTTGGATAAATCGGGAGTGGTAAAGTTATAGTTTGTGGTTATCATTCTCACGATGCATGACATATGATTAATTATGTTTATGTATTTGCGGTTATTTGTCGGGCATTATGGTTGACCCCACTGTGGGACTTATTTTTCAGGTATTGGAGATTTGATAGAGCGGTCGTGAAGAGACGAGGATCCCGAATGATACTGGCTATGGCATATAGTGGGGAATCGTGTATTGACTATTTATTTATTCTTGATGTAAAATGTATTTTCGAACTGTATTTTATCCGCTGCGTGAGTTCTTTCAAAATGACATTCGGTATTTTGCAAATTGAGTTTTATTTCGTAAAACCGATTCCCTAAATCGAGTTTTGGCATTTTGGCCTTGAACGTTTTATGACGGTTTGACAAATGATTTTGTGAGCTTTGGAAAATACTACCGTCACCGGCCTTTTGGCGTTTTGAACGTTTTTAAAAATGGTTTTTAGCCTGGTGGGTTCCGGAGCAGAATCCACGGCGTGTAATATTCCCGGGCTGAACCGGGGGTGTTACAATGGGGTCAGGACACAGTACGTCCAACCGTGCGGGTTCGACGGGACCTACGGTGACACATGACATAGGTTCACGGGGTCGGGACTGGTTGTTGTGATTGTTGTGTTGGCTCAATCCGTGTGGGTTTTTGAATCTATGGAGACTCGTGGCAAGCAATCACGGAGTCATGCGCATGATTTATTGTTGTGATTATTGTGATTGATTAAGTCCATACGGGTTGTTGAACATACAGAGACTCGTAGTAAGCGATCACGGAGTCATGAGCATGACTGGTTGTTGTGATTGTTAATACCGTGTGGGTTGTCAAACCTATGGTGACTTGTGACAGTGGATCACGGAGTCAAGAATATGTTTTAGAAATAAAAGCTTTGAAAATAATGCTTTTATGAAAACTAAATGACTGGGCGGAGACCCAAGCAATTTGCGTAAATATTTTTGTATTGAATAACTCTTGAGTGTTTAAATGGGATTTTTGGGCTGAGACCCTAATGTTTATAAAGATTTTGACAAACTGAGGACATGAGATCCTAATGATTTCTTTTTTCTAAAACTCCCGAGATGATAGTTGTTTTTCAAATACTCCAGTTGTGTTGTTTCTAGATTGCTAAAACTTCTCGGGAGGTACTTGGTGAATGGTTGTCCTTATCTGATTCATGGTTGTTAATTGCTTGATACACTTTGTATACTTTGATACTTTCACTAGTAAAATAGTGGAGTTTTACTGACCCCCGAGTAATCGGGGGGTGAATGTTTGTTTTGCATCCAGGTACATACAAGTTCTTGAGGAGCAGTTCCAGGATCGGCACAGGAAGTGACGAGCTACGATACTAATCAAGAGTTGAGAGTTTGGTCGAGTTATGTTATATTATCATAGTTGTAATCAGTCTTCCGCTGTATTGTACTTCGACCCATGCGTGGGTAATGTTGTATAAAGTTATTATCTGTTGATTGAGCTGTGCGACCTCATCGGTCCATGTAGTTTACTTGTAATTGACCTTAACAGTCTATATTATTATATTGTTTGACCCTGGCTGGGCAAGCATTTGGTCGTTCTGGTGATGTTTAGCCTGGTAGATCATTGCGAAAAGGATCTACGGCGTGTAATATTCCCATATGGTTTTGGTGGTGTTACATTTATGGTATCGGAGCTTAGGTTGCGGAAACCTATGCTGACGGGTTAAGTCGAGTCGTGATTTATCGAGTAATGTGTTTTCTTGTCATTCGATTTGTCGGGTGACAAGTTGAGTTGTGCGTAGTGATAATGTGTCGTATGTGTTGACGGGTGAGATTAGTATCGTGGGAGGTCGTCATCTTCGTGCGACCTGGGGATGTAAGTCTCCTCTTTTATGCGAGGTATCTATGTTTCATGATTTCATTTATATGCGATAATTGTGATGCATGATTTTATTTGCATAGTGTTGTGAAATGGAATATGTGTTTGATACTTGTGGTACACCGCTTGGGTATTGGGCTGAATGTATTGATGGTTTGGACACCGAGTGGTGCAATATGATGTGAATTCCTTGAACATGTAACATCTGCGTTCTTTATTAATAACATATATTATTAATGATCGTATTATGTTGAGAGTTGGTTTGGGAAAGTCCCATATCATATTGTTTGGTGCCTGGAACTGTGTGTATATTGGAGTTGGAACTGTTATGTTAGTTGTTAATGATTGTCGAGTTATGTACTTGTCAGGAGGTGTTTGTTTTGAGCAACTCCATAGTGGTGATACTAAGAAACAACAGCTAGCGCATGCTAGACTATGTTGCTAGTGCGCGCGCTAATTATGTATTGGTAGCGCACGTTAATTGGCCATGGTAGCGCACGCCATTATGGCCAGTCGGTGCATGCAGAGGGTTCTGGACTTAACTCTGAAAACTAGCAGGTAGCGCACGCTAACCCTTATGGGTAGCGCACGCTAACCCTTATGGGTAGCGCACGCTAACCCTTATGGGTAGCGCACTCTAGCGCGGCCTTTGAAAGGCGATGAGCTTCCATTTTAACTCATTAGCACACGCTAACGCTTGTGGTTAGCGCGTGCTAATCGCGTCCAGAATAAATAGGACAGCGTAGTCCAGCTCTTCTCATTTTTCTCCCTTCTTTCCTCCTCCGGCGGCTGGGCGATCGGGGCGTAGGAAGGTGCAGGTTTTGGCCAATTTTCACTACCCAACAATGTTTTAGAGTTCCTGGAACAAAGTTAACAAGATCTTAATAGCTTTTATCGTCCAAATCAAGGTAAATCCTTTGAAACCCAAGTTCTTCATATCTTAGGGTTTTCTTGAGGTTTTATGCTCTAAAGTTCAGATCTTGCCGTGGTTGTGTTGGATTATGATGCTGTAATTATATTCCTTTGCTTTTCGTTGAAGTTTATGGATTGAGTTTCGAGTTTTCTTCCGTAAACATGTATGATCCGAGCTGACCCTATAGGGTCCGTTTGATTGTCCCTAAGGGCATAATTTAGGGTAAACCTTTCCGTTTTCGTCGTACTGTGTTTGATATAGTGCTGTATTGTGCTAGGACCTAATATTTGAGGAAAGTTCGAGAGGCAGGTCCTTTCGTTCACCGTTCCCTATACCATTATAATTGAGGCAAGTACTTTGATTGCGTTTGATGTACTTCGTTTGAATATGTGAAAAATGTGATTTTATGAAAAGTGGTAATTTCAGAAAATGTGGTTTGTGCCATGTGGTTGAGTGTGTGTGAACCGAGTTAAAACCAGTGTGGGTCCCCTGGGATCCGTTAGACTGCGAGCTCTGCGGATCACTCAGTGGGGTTGTACAACTAGGGAGGGCCTAACGAGGACTTTCTGGGGTGTGTATCTCGCGTGAGGTATATGGCCAGTACAGCTCGGGAGATTGTTTTGAGATGATGATTATGGTATGGTATTCCAGAATACATGATGGCATATTGATCTAGTTATTTACTCATTTGTTGTACATATTCATATATCGTTGTAGTTGCAATAGTTGTTTGCTGACCCCTTTTGGGGTGGATATACTTGCTGTGTATTCAGGTACAGATCTTATTGGCAAGCTGGCGCAGGAAGGGCACAAGGATGACGAGTAACACTGATATCACGGGTCATTGTGAGTTTGTGGTTGTTTTGGCATGGTTAGAGTTGTGTTTTGGTTTTGTACTCGCGCGGGTATTGTCGTATGTGTTTTTGTGGTAGTGTCCGAAGTCGATGAGGGAAGGAGTGTTGCCGGGCCATGAACGCTGGCATCACGGTGACCAAGAGAGATGCTTTGGTTAGCTTCTCGACTGAGGATACTTGTGGTTTAATGTATTTACGTTGGTTATGGTTGATGTCTTGGATCAGTTGTGAGCTGTTGTTTTTGCTGTGATCCAACAGAATCTTGTGTTGGTGTGTTTTGGTGATGTATGTTGTCGTGAAAGTTGACGTTGGTTTTAAGTGTGTGAATGTCTCATTTCTATTGGGGGTCATTGTTGTCTTGTATGTTGGTCCATCCTGGTAGGTTCTCCAAAAAGAATCTATGGCGCTGTAATACCTCTGTAAATCATGGGGGTGTTACAGAATTTGGTATCGGAGCTTAGGTTTATGGATACCTAGGCTATTGGTGTTTCGGGTCTGTCAAAGTTGAGTTGGTCATTTGTTTGTGATATCACTGGGTTGCTGTCATCTCGTGCAACCTGCGCTGTAAGTCTCTCTGAACTCTAAATTCTTCTACCCAGATTGTTTTGGTCTCTTTTGAACAGGCTTTGATTTTGAGTTCCTCATGTGAATTGCGTTCTGTTGGAGTTGTGTATATTGTTTTCTTTTCCTTATACATCTGAGTAACTGGTGCATATTGATGTAGGGAGAGGGTAAGTCTTTCGATTGTAAGCTCCCTCCTATTTGTGTGATGGTTGTGTTGTGTTAACTCGATTAGCCCTAGGTTGAAGGGCTGGAATTTGTTGATGGTATTAGGATTGTTGGGATGTTCATTAGTATACTATATGGTTCGGGTGGAGATTGTTACATAAAGTATATTGGAAAACTAGGAATGTTATTGATTTCTACATTCCATGAGATTTTAAGTATCAATTTTATCCACTGCGCGAGTATTTTGAAATGGCTTTTGGTATTTTGTAAACTGGGTTTTGTTTTGAAAAACCGATTCCCTAAAGCGAGTTTTGGCATTTTGGCCTTGAACGTTTTGACGATACTTTTATGACGGTATTTGGTGTCTTATGAGTAACTTTGTGAGTATTTGAAAAATATCACCGTCATCGGCCTTTTGGGCATTTTTGAACGTTTTTGGAAAATAGTTTTCAGCCTGGTGGGTTCCACCACGGGGCCCATGGCACTGTAATATCCCAGGCGGTTTTGAGGATGTTACATATTAGGGTGAAACATCTATAATGGCTTTTGAAACACTTTCAAATGGTGACAAATATGCGATTTAATATCACTATATCAAATGAGTTGGTATTCGGTAGAAAATCTTTCTTTTCAGTCAAACAACTAGTAGAAGGAGAAGAACTTTCATTTATCCAAATCCGAGGTAGATTTTTAAAATAATTTTGGATTATAGACGTTTCTGAAAATTTTAAAAAGTGTAAATTGTTTTGTGCATTATTTAAAAATGATTTCAAAATTGAAGTGTAAAATAAAACTTCCTCTTCTAAGGTATTCACGAGTTTTGGGGGAAATGTGACTCGCCCCTTATTTACAAAAGATTGTGTTTTGGATATGGTATTACCATTCCGATCAGAAGATCAAAAGTTGATTTTAAGCGTAATACGTATGTGTATGTATTCTCACCCTTATATATAGTATATGTGCCTCCCAAAATCCGATGTTCTAGTGTTACCTACTCTGAGTACTCGGAGATGTTGATCGTGTTCGGTGGCTTTACTGTACGAAAGAGCATTACAAGTCTGGGTATATCGAATCTTGATGAAAGTGAGTATGTTGGCGATCGTAAGGGGGCAATGATGTGATCTAAACGAGGACAGTGCAAGAGCTATTGGATTGAGAATGAAGGTCTCGATAGCGCACGCTAACGCTTGTAGTTAGCGCACGCTAATCTGTCTGGCATATAAACTGGACAGCAATCGCGAATCCTCATCTTCACTCTTTTTTTTTTCTCCGAGGGTGACATCCGGACGTGAATCAAAGGTGAAGATGGTTCGTGATCTTGACCGATTTAGTTTCGTTCAAAGATGTTTTGGGGTATATCATTTTCTAACCCAATGTCCTTTGTCCGATTGAGGCAATTCCTTGATTTTCCCTTGAGTTGACATTTGGGAATTTTGTTCTTGATCTCATTCCCAACTCGATTCTGATGAGTCAATTGATGTTAAATATTGTTGTCGGTCGTGCCCTATGAATTGCATACCCATAATTCCGACTCTTTTAATTTGATTGATTATGAGAGAACGTGAACAATTAACGCGGATCAAATGTCCATAAATTCTTGGTGAGAAAAACGAGTGATCAAGGGACATCTCTTATGCCAGATGATGGTAAGTGATGCTTTCTTAATACGTTCGAATTGTGGATGCTCCCGACAATTGTGAATTCCGTCATGTGCTGGTTCCAAGATTTTGTAATATAGCCCCATTGTTGTTGAATATTGGGCCATATTTCCTTTGGTAACTCATGATGCTATCCGAGCAAACTGTATCTTTTGTGTTGTGCTTCATTTTGATTTCAACCTGTGCCATTAACTGGATCACGTCACTACCGATAAATCCTCGCGATATTAGCAGTTATTTCGCATTCGGCAGGATGCCCAGAGATTTGGTCATCCGACCTTATGAAATTGCCTGTTGCGTGGATCGTGACACCCGAGTTTTGACTCCTTTTTCCACCCTAACTCGCTTTTGTTCGATGATATCTTCTGAAATTGTTCTGTTCTTTGATTTTTGTCGTTCGAACGAGTTGTGACGTTGTTTCAGATGAATTCGTTCACAATTGTGACTTTTCCCAAGTTCGGTTAAATTCTTCTGAGTCCTATGCGAAATGAACGTTTTGTAATCCTTACAAGTTCATTTGATGTCGCGGGTTGAGGTGTGAACCTTTGGAGTTGTTGTTCGATTATTATCGTCAAGTTGGTTGTTGTTCAATCAAAATTGTTCGATCATTGTGATTCAACTGTTGTTGCTCGATATTGCATCGTGATTATTGAGCATCACATTTCTTTAAGATTCAGGTATCTGTTCCAATATGTGATTTTCCAAACCTTTGAAGTTGTCGGAATTATATATTTGTTTAGCGTTACACCCGCATTTTGATTGTTGTACTATTCGGATTATTAACCATAGTGGTTCATGATCATTGCACCTCATAAACGTTCTTGCGTATTGAATCATACCATGGCGGCTTTGTACGACATGAAGTTTTGTGTCCGTTGTTGGCAGCGATAACGTGTGTCACCTAACGTTTGCATTTTGTTGGCTTGATCAATGTTTTGGTCGTATTCGTGTCATTGATAAACTCAAACCTTATCAAGAATCTTCATGAGTCTATCATCAAAATTTTCATCCCTATCATTGTTATTATTGTGGTGGCAGGAGATAATTAATACTAGATGATGGCGTCGCTATTATAGCGGCTACTAGAAACAATAGTAGCACCGCTAGACCCGCCGACTTAAAATTGGTTTGATGTATATAAGGCCCTGAGAGGTATTTCCATGGTAGACTCAGGACGTTGATCGAAGGGAAACAGTTGAATAACCTTGTGAGTATGGATCCTACTAAGCATACTTGTTGCTTAGAGCATATTAACTATCTAGAGGCCGTAGCGCAATTTCATCGAGATGCAAGTCAGGCTACGCAGGAAGCAGCTAACTAAGAACGCAAGCATGCTGCGCAGCTAGAAGGTCAGTTATCCGCAGCACAACGTACTCTTCGAGAGAGAGGCCCAATACACTCAGGCAAGAGAGGCCCTCCAGGATCAGGTGCAGCAAGAGAGAGCAATGATATGGGCCAACGCTGAGGAGATCCTTGCTATCCTCCTAGCGGACCAAATTCCGGTAATGGGACAAGAAGTCGCAGAAGACGAAGAAGATCCTGAGGAAGATCCTGAAGAGGACCCGGAAGAAGAGGTCGAAGATAACTCTGTTGTTGTTAACCCATGAGCTGTGCTCAGTGGGGGGGCATGCTGTGTATCGATGTTTTTATAGATATGTATTGATATAATGTGTATGGTTTGAGAATAAATTGGGTATGGATACGATTGGTGATGCAGACGTATATTTTGACGACCCCCTTTCCTGTTTCAAGTTTCAAGGACGAAACTTATTTTAAGAAGGTAAGGGTGTAACATCTGCATTCTTTATTAATAATATATTTTATTAATGATCGTATTCTATTAAGATTTGGTTTGGGAAAGTCCCATATCATATTGTTTGGTGCCTGGAACTGTGTGTATATTGGAGTTGGAACTGGTATGTTGGTTGTTAATGATTGTCGAGTTATGTGCTTGTCAGGAGGTGTTCGTTCTGACCAACTCTATAGTGGTGATAATGAGAAACAATAGCTAGCGCACGCTAGACTATGTTTCTAGCACGCGATAATTATGTATTGGTAGCGCATGTTAATTGGCCATGGTAGCGCACGCCATTATTGCCGGTCGGTGCATGCAGAGGGTTCTGGACTTAACTCGGAAAACTAGCAGGTAGCGCACGCTAGTGCGGCCAGTCTAGTGAGTCCTGCACTGCCTTTGAAAGGCAGTGGGCTGCCTTTTTAACTCGTTAGCGCACGCTAATCGCGTCCAGAATAAATAGGACAACGTAGTCCAGCTCTTCTCATTTTTCTCCCTTCTTTCCTCCTCCAGCGGCTGGGCGATCGGGGCATAGGAAGGTGCAGGTTTTGGCCAGTTTTCACTACCCAACAATGTTTTAGAGTTCCTGGAACAAAGTTAACAAGATCTTAATAGATTTTATCGTCATCAAGGTAAATCCTTTGAAACCCAAGTTCTTCATATCTTAGGGTTTTCTTGAGGTTTTATGCTCTAAAGTTTAGATCTAGACATGGTTGTGTTGGATTATGATGCTGTAATTATAATCCTTTGCTTTTCGTTGAGGTTTACGGATTGAGTTTCGAGTTTTCTTCCGTAAACATGTATGATCCGAGCTGACCCTATAATGTCCGTTTGATTGTCCCTAAGGACAGAACATAGGGTAAACCTTTCCATTTTCGTCGTACTGTGTTTGATATAGTGCTGTGTTGTGCTAGGACCTAATATTTGAGAAAAGTCCGACCAGCGGGTCCTTTCGTTCACCGTTCCCTGTACCATTATAATTGAGGCAAGTACTTTGATTCTGTTTCATGTACTTCGTGTGAATATGTGAAAAATGTGATTTTATGAAAAGTGGTAATTTCAGAAAATGTGGTTTGTGCCATGTGGTTGAGTGTGTATGAACCGAGTTAAAACCAGTGTGGATCCCATGGGATCCGTTAGACTGCGAGCTCTGCGGATCACTCGATGGGATTGTATAACCAGGGAGGGCATGACGAGGACTTTCTGGGGTGTGTATCTCGCGTGAGGTACAGTGCCAGTACAGCTCGGGAGATTGTTTTGAGATGATGATTATGGTATGGTATTCCAGAATATATGATGGCACATTGATCTAGTTATTTATTCATTTGTTGTACATATTCATAAATTATTGTACTTGCACCAGCTATTTGCTGACCTCTTTTGGGGTGGATATACTTGTTGTGTATTCAGGTACAGATCTTAGTGGTAAGCTGGCGCAGGAAGGGCACGGGGATGACGAGTAACACTGATATCATGTGTCATTGTGAGTTGGTGGTTGTTTTGGCATCGTCAGAGTCGTGTTATAGTTTTGTACTCGCATGGGTACTATCGTATGTGTTTTTGTGGTAGTGTCCGAAGTCGATGAGGGCAGGAGTGTTGTCGGGCCATGAACGCTGGTATCACGGTGACGTTGGTTATGGTTGATGTGTTGGATCAGTTGTGAGCTGTTGTTTTTGCTATGATCCAACAGAATCTTGTGTTGGTGTATTTTGGTGATGTATGTTGTCGTGAAATTTGACGTTGGTATTAAGTGTGTGAGTGTCTCATTTCTATTGGGGGTCATTGTTGTCTTGTATGTTGGTCCAGCCTGGTAGGTTCTCCAAAAAGAATCTACGGCGCTGTAATATCTCTGTAAATCATGTGGGTGTTACAGAACATTGATGTGTTCCTCGAAGCGTAATGACGATCGAGTTGTTGATAAACTCATATAGACGGTTTCGACATATGTTCTAATCGATGTTCATTAGTTATACTATTAAACTCGGAGAGATGGTTTGACGTATGTTTGAGATTAGTGTTCCCGAGTTGCACTTGTTGAACTGGTGATTTTGAATGCCGTATGGGCATATGTTGGAAAATAGATTGTGCTTGGCTAATTGTTATTATTAGCAACCAACGTATTCCAATTGATAATTATATCCGCTGCATGCATTTTTTTTTAAAGGGATTACTAAACTTTCATAGACGTAAGTCTATTATGGAAAATCAGTCTTCGAAAATGTTTTGACGATGCAGTCATATGGCGGCTTAGTATGGGTTTTGAAAGTGGTATGAATTTGGCAAGCCGGCCTTGTATATTTTTTTTCAAATGAAAACCGTGTGACGGTATTTGAAAGATCTGTTTTAATGTACTTCGGATATAGTAAAATGTTACCATCATTTTTGGATATGATTGAAGGGATTCTGGAAAATTTTAAATTTGCAAAACGACTTTGATTTTAGGAATTTAAAAACATTATGTGTTTATGTGTTGGGACTAAGTCGTTATAAGAAGCTCGTTATGTTGTTATGCTCATCGGAGAATTTTGCAGTGTTTCTCATGTCGGGATACATTGTTGGGAGTTGATCCTCAACCTTCGGAGCCATTTTGGGGCTGCTGAGTTAATTTTGCTGTCTTGTAGCTAGTGGTTACGGCCGTAAGATGTTTTCCATTACGGCCGTAAGCTGTTATATGTTACGGCCGTAAGAAGTTAGTTGTTACGGCCATAAGCTTTTGATTGTCACGGTAGTAACGTTGTTCTTACAGTTGTATCTGCACCCTTTATCGATCATTAGATTTTCTATTGACATAGTCGTATGGTCCGTCAGTGACGACTGTGAACTTTAACAATTATATCACTAATGTTGCACCTGATTTCTTATCGTGTCTGGATATCATTGTTGTGTTATTGATTGTTACTATTCTTGCTAATGAATTTCGGTTGTACACTTAAGTTTTTGACTGCATAGTCTGATTTAATTGTATTATTCTATGACGTTATCCTGATGTGTTAGTGGATATGTAGAAATGATTAGTACGAGTACAATAGGTTTTCCACCCGAGGATGGTTTGGCAAAACCTCCGGGGGTCTATGCTAAGGGGCATGGCCACGGATTACTATGTGCGTTGTTATACGTGATGATGTGGCGTGGTAACATGTGGTTACCCCGTATGTCGTTAATAGTGATAATGATATATATATATATTGATAAGGTCATTTTGATGACATTAGTTATATAGTGGATTTAATATTTCAAAATATTGTTTTGCAAATGGTTTCAAAACGAAACAGTTATGATAATGGATTCATGGTTTTGATTAAACGACCGAGGTATTAATTTTTTTTTAAAACTCATTTCAGCAAAATCATTCAAACTCAAGAATTTTAAGATATTATCATTTGAACGAATACCTCGGAAAAATTTTATTTTTAAAGAATGTTACAAATGTTTGACCACAATGATATGTATGTGGTTTTGACCATGATTATTTTGGTAAAGGTAGTACGTTTTTGTTGATGTAGCCAAGTGAATTACTTATGAAATTAAGTCCTATTATTACAGCAATGGTTCATGTATTCGTATAAGTACTCGGAGTGGATATTTTATTGTGTTGTTGTTTGTTGTTTTATGTTGATTATGTGATGTTTGTTTTGTTGTTTTGAATGGTTGTCCGTTCAGTATGCCAAGAGGTCGAGGCCAGAGAAGTAGATTCCGTGAGCTTATTGCTTCGCATTGTCCTTCTGGGAGCACTCCTCGTTCATTTGATCAATCTAAGAATCTTACTCCGGAGGCGAGTAAGACGAGTGGTGTGAAGACCTGCTTCAACTACAGTCGTGTGGGCCATGGAAGACAGAATTGTCGTTCGCCACCGGTTAATTGTTTTAAGTGCGGTCAAATGGGGCACCAAGCGGTGCAGTGAGACCGTCACTAAGATGTTTGAGAACTGGAGTTTCGTTCCTACTCCTAGGGGGCCAGTGGTACCCAGTAATGTAGTTGCATGTTGTATTTTGGACTATATCTCGAGTGGGGATTTGATAATTGTTGCGTGAACCTTTTTGGTTTTGTTTGTAATCTATCCTGATGTTTTGTTTTAAGTTTTGCGATGAAACTTATTTTTACTGGGGTAGAATGTAATGTCCGGTATTTTCATTTTCCGTTATATTGTATTGTTTGTGTTTTTATGCCGGGTAATTTTTTTGTTTCTTGTTGACGTTAAATCAGAATGATTTTTAACGTGATATTCTGTGCATTACTACAGTGTAGTGATTTTAGGTTTAGGATGACTTGCTGTCATCGGTGTTGTACGTTATGTCTCGAGGTGTGTTTGTTATTATTTCGGTGTTTTTGAATAACTGGAACATTGTCGAGTGTCTGACCTGGATGTCGGAGTAGTTGAGATTCACTACTGTGTTCAGTAGTGGTATTTCGGCCGTAAGAGTTATGAGTTACGGTCGTATGTGTTGCTGGTTACGGCCGTAAGTATCTTTTATTATGGCCATAGTGTGTCCTGTGTTACGGCCATAAAGCGATTGTAGTTATGGCCGTAATGAACGTTCGTATTTTGGGCAGTAGCAAAGAGGGGTACTTACGGCCGTAAGTCCTGGGTGTTACGGCCGCAAGGATGAAGAGTTATGGCCGTAAGGTGTGCTTGTTATGGTTGTACATGCCACTGATATATAAACCAGTGGCAGCATCATTTTCATGGCAGAACTCCATTTTCTCCCCTTTCGTTTCTCTTCGTGATTTTTGGGGCCAAGGAGGATTTTTGAGCTTGGGGAATCGATCTTCATCATTTTAGGAAGGATTCGTATCTATCATCATCTTACACTTCATTCGTCCGGATCGAAGGAAATTTCTTGAAATCTCCTAGGGTTGACTTTTGGGATTTCCTTCTTGATTTCATTGTTCGTCCAATTTTGATGAATCGGTTGATGTTATTGAGTATTATTAGCCGTGTTCTATGGATTGTATTTCCGTATCTCGAATTCTTTTGAGCCCAACCATGATTCTTGTGTTCTAAGGGAGCCTTGAGCATTTAATGTCCGATTAAATGATTCAACAGGTTTTCCTTTGATTCTTACGCGTGTTTCGCGTTGTTTCCAGTTGTTATACTCGTTGTAATCGGATTTTCATTGTTTTCGTCCGGAGGATTGTAGGTTTTCGAGGTTTCCCGATTATGTCGTGTTCGTCGGAGTGTTTGGTATCGGTTAACGAGGCAAGTATCTTATTATACGACTTGTATCTTGCAACTAGAAAACACGTATAGGGTTAGTGATGATTTGTTTGTCTTCGTAAATATGTTTCATGTGAGTTGGTTGTCTATTCCGCAATTTGAAGGCTTTGTGATGAGAGTGTTATTTTGGTATATGTGTTATGTGTTATGCCATGTGTGCAGGATTGCGATATACGTGTGGGTTGGTTGTACACTTGGTTGTGCAATGTATTGTGTATTGATCGTGAGTTATGTTAGTTGTGTGTCGTTGATTGATGACGATTGTTCAGTTTGTGTTATGTGCGCATGATGTATGATTTCGTGGTGATCAATGTGATTGATTGACCATGCTCATTGTTGAAGGAATGTGAACGTGAATGTTATGTGTGGTAATGCTAAGTTCACTCGTGTGGTTCGACGGGGCCTAAGAGGATTCATGGCATAGGTCCATGGGATCAGAACTTAATATGTGGTGCTGAGGTCCAATCTTGTGGGTCTGACGAGGCTTACGATGATACATGGCACAGATCCATGGGGTCAGGACACAGTACGTCCAACCGTGCGGGTTCGACGGGACCTACGGTGGCATGTGACACAGGTTCATGGGGTCGGGACTAGTTGTTGTGATTGTTGTGTTGGCTCAATCCGTGTGGGTTGTTAAACCTATGGTGACTCGTGGCAAGCGATCATGGAGTCATGATCATGATTGCTTGTTGTGATTTATTAAGTCCGTGCGGGTTGTTGAACCTACGAAGACTTGTGGCAAGCGATCACGGAGTCATGAGCATGATTGATTGTTGTGATTGTTAAGACCGTGTGGGTTGTAGAACCGACGGTGACTCGTGACGGTGGATCACGGAGTCGAGAGTATGTTTTAGAAATCAAAGCTTTGAAAATAATGCTTTTATGAAAACTGAATGACTGCGCCGAGACCCAAGCAATTTGCATAAGGATTTTAGTATTGAAAAACTCTTGAGTGTTTAAACGGGATTATTGGACTTAGACCCTAATGTTTATAAAGATTTTGACAAACTAAGGACATGAGTTCCTAATGATTTCTGTTTTCTAAAACTCCCGAGATGATAGTTGTTTTTCAAAGACTCCAGTTGTGTTGTTTCTAGATTGGTAAAACTTCTAGGGAGGTACTTGGTGAATGGTTGTCCTTATCTGATTCATGATTGTTAATTGATTGATACACTTTGTATAGTTTGATACTTGCACTAGTAAAATAGTGTAGTTTTACTAACCCCCGAGTAATCAGGGGGTGGATGTCTGTTTTGCGTCCAGGTAGATGCAGGTTCTTGAGGAGCAGTTCCAGGATCGGCACAGGAAGTGACAAGCTATGATACTAATCAAGAGTTGAGAGTTTGGTCGAGTTATGTTGTATTGTCAGAGTTGTAATCAGTCTTTCGTTGTATTATAGTTCGACCCCTGCGTGGGTAATGTTGTATAAAGTTATTATCTGTTGATTGAGTTGTGCGACCTCATCGATTTGTGTAGTTTACTTGTAATTGACCTTAACGGTCTGTATTATTATATTGTTTGACCCTGTCCAGGCAAGCATTTAGTCGTCCTGTGATGTTTATCCTGGTAGATCATTGTGGAAAGTATCTACGGCATGTACTATTCCCATATGGTTTTGGGGGTGTTACAAAGATCACACTTGAAAAACTCATGGAAAGCAATTATTAACTTGCCCACGATCTAAATGAGGCTATGCCCCATAATGAGAGTAAGACAATTGATTTTGCTTCGCTCGAAGCCAAAGTAAAAACACTCGAGAAGTGAGAAGGGGAATTAGAGACCATCCTGAAATCATTCGAGAAATCATGTAAACGGATGGAAGAAATTCTAAGCATTGGGCAACACGCTCATGATAAAAGTAGCTTAGGGTGTAACTCATTCTCCCATAAGGGAAAGACTAATACAGTATTCTTCAGGGGTGTGGAATCCATTCCTGTACCTGAAGAGATTACAAGCCCCGCGAAGGCCACAACTACCCCATGAACAGCAAAGGCTGTGATTCCGCCACCAAGTTCTTATCACAGACAGCGGAAACCTCAGCCTCCCAGACCTGTAAGGCGTGATCAACAGAATGCTCCTCGAGCATATCAAAAGGGCCAACAGCCATTCATAAATAAGGCTGTATCTAAGTATCAAAGCCAAGCACCACAGTACTACCAACAATACAGTGTGCCTAGATGCTGGATTCAAGAACCCCAGTATCCATCCAGGAAGTAGGTCGCCGTGCAGTATGAACAACAGCTCTGGGAATCCAACTGGAGACCTAGAAGGCAAGCTGCAAGGTCGCTGAAAATAGCTCCACCTCCTAGATGGCAGTCATACGGGAACTATAACCCTCGATTTTACATGAATAATAATCAAGGTTACAATGACTATATGACTGCCCCATGTAGATAACACAACACTGGTCCAAAAGTAACCTACAACAAACCTATTATTGTCAGGCAAATTTGGGTACCAAAAGGCACTAACATACATGGACCCAACAATCAAAGGGGACCTAAATCTACTTAAATTATGTGCTTATAGGATATCAAATAGAAGGACATCTGGTACTTTGATAGCGGATGTTCTCGGCACGTGACAGGTGATATCAGCAAGCTATCAGACTATGTAGAAGGTCGCGGTCCAAGTGCGCTTCGGTGACAAGTCAAAAGGAAGAACAAGAGGGAAGGGAACCCTTCTTGTAGGAAAGTTTAAAGTCACCGATGTAGCCTATGTTGAAGGTTTACAGTACAATCTACTTAGTATTAACCAGTTCTGTGACAAACAGTTCCTGGTGAAATTCTATATAGACCATTGTAGAGTGAAGAACATCAAGACCAAATAAGTTGTTCTCATAGGAAGCAGGTCAGGTAATATGTATATTACTGAATGGAAGCTTACAAGCTCCATTTATTCTTATTTTTTTTCCAAAGGCACTGCAGATCAAAGCTGGCTATGGCACAAGAGGATGTCTCATGTCAACTTCAAGACTATCAACAAACTCGCTAGATAGGGAATGTTTACTGGATTGCCTGATGTGTCATTCCATCAAGACAGCGTCTGCGACCCTGTCAAAAACACTGTGTAAAGCAAATCATACCTGTCCACCCACATGGTTCTGGACATTCTACACATGGATCTCTACGGTCCTGTAGACCCTGTAAGTTTGGGAGGTAAGAAATACTATCTCGTTATTGTTGATGATTACTCCAGGTATGTTGGACAATATTTCTTAGCAAAAAGAAAGAAACAACAATCAAGTTGCCAGAGCACTTGAGAAAGCATCAGAATGAGAAAGGGTTGAGTATCGTATCCATTCGTTCCGACAGAGGTACTGAATTCACAAATCGCTTTATAGAGCAATACTATTAGGAAAATGGAATACAACACGAATACTCAGCAGTCCGGACTCCTCAACAAAACGGTGTTGCCGAGTGAAAGAATAGGATGCTCAAGGAAGCTACAAGAACCATGATTGCCACAAGAAAGTTACCATATCAGTTCTGGGGCGAAGCAACAAATAGCGCATGTTATACACAAAACCACTGTATCATCAACAAGCATCATAACAAAACAGCCTATGAGGTATGGAATAATAAAACTCCATTAGTTGCATACTTTCACATCTTTGGATGCAGATGTTATGTTTTGAATCCTGGGAAAGATCAAATCAAGACCTTCGATGAGAAGTCGGATGAAGGGATATTTGTAGGATACTTCTCCTTCAGAAAGCTTTCAGAATCTTTAACAAAAGGAAGCTGACAATAGAGGGATCGGTACATGTAGTGTTCGATGAACCTCACTTTGATCCTATAGGAGTAGAAGACTTAACCCAGAATAACCGAATACTCTCCATTGATGACTCTTAAACTCCAATAGAGCCTATCGTAGACTTATAGATCAATCTCACGGCTGTAAGATCAGAAGTAGTCGATGCTGTACAAGCTAAAGCTGAAACTACAGCACCACAGGATACAATACGGGATGTCGAACTAGAACCTGACAGGAGATGGTTGAGAGATCACCCACAGGAGTTAATTATAGGAGATATTGATGCTGGTGTATCTACTCGAAGAAGAATATGGGGTATACAATGAACTGTACTGTGTGCGCAATAAGAAACCGAATCTGAGAAATCTCCATTTCCTGTATGGAAATCTCAAGCTGAACTTAGGAGACTAGCCATGTGCACTCTAGCCGTATTCTTAGCTCAATCCGAACCTGTTTCAACCAATAAAGCTTTGAATAATTCTCACTGGATCACTTCTAGGGAAGAAGAGCTAAATGGTTTCGAAAGAAACAATGTATGGTATCTAGTACCCAGGCCAGAACATCAAGCTGTAACTGGAACCAAATGGATATTTCTAGCTCTTGCCGCCCATAAGAGCTTTATCATATATCAAATGGACTTTAAGAGCGCATTCCTGAATGGAGACCTCGCGGAAGAAGTCTATGTTGAACAACCACCAGGGTTTGTCAACACTGAAGGCGGCGACCTAGTATACAGACTACGTAGAGCTCTGTATGGACTTAAGCAAGTACCTAGAGCATGGTATGAAACACTGTCCCTGTACCTTACCGAGAATGGATTGAGAAAGGTGTTGTGGACAAGATCTATTTAAGATACAGGAAGGAGATGACCTGTTAATGGTACAAATATATGTCGATGATATTATATTTGGTTCTACTTGTTAGGGTTGTATACGTCAAAGCATACTTTATGCTTGTATTACCTAATTTCCCGGTCTTTATCTATGAGAATATTTAATTCATTTATCACATGTTTTGCATATTTATTTACGCTATGGTTATGCAAATGTACTCTAAATTACTTTATATTGTAGATAATGTGGTGTGTCGTGTCACACAAAAGATCACATTATCGGTTTCTTATATAGTAATATTTAGTTCACAACCTATATAACATTAGACAATTATGTGAAAGGTTGTAGTATATGCTTGAGATTGATTGGTCTTGACCATTAGCATATATTAGCGTATTCGTTATACGTTGAACATGATCGAGGTGAGATAGATTCTTCTGTACTGACTATAAGAAGAATGTACATCTCGGATAATTATTATTTATTAATTCTAGTGATTAATATTTATTATATATATTTAATATTTATTACCTTGATTTATCATGGGTGAGAGCCACAATGATTGATTCAATATGCTCGATATTTTGGGCAATATTATTATTTATATGATAATTAATATTATAGCTAGAAATCATGTCCCGACCAGTCGGGTTGATCATGTCCTTTGAGGCACTCAAAAGGATTATTATATTAAACCCTGCAGGTGGAATTAATTTTCCGATATAATAACAGAGGTCGAGTGGTATACTCATGTATAATATATTAATTAATTAAAAGCTGTCACTAGCTTAAATTAATTAATGGACATGGAATATCTTAAACATGGGAAATAATTAATTCAAAAAGGAGCCAAATTTTGTAATTTGGGATTTTGGTAGGAAGTGCAATATTAACTTATTAGTGGACTATGTTGATATTAATAGAGTCTTAATATTAGGAAGAGTCCTAATATGGGAAGAAGATATCTATTAAGAGTCCTTACCATATCCTCCTTAAGGTCCCTAGAGTAGCCCGAAACACCTATAAATACAACTACAATGGTGGCTGATTTTCACACTAATTATTGCTCAAAATTTTCGATTTTTCTCTACTTGTGTTTAATTGTGGATCTTGACTTGTGTCTTGGATTCCATAATTTAGTTAACACAATATTTTTCTAAAATACAAAAATATTCAAGAATAATAGAGAGAAAAATTTGTGAGGTAAATTTTGAATAAAAGTGTTTCGGCCGATTTCCCTTGTAGTCCAAGTTTAGCCCGGTAGATTGTTGTCCACACGACATCCGGACGTAGGCGGTATATACTCTAGAAGATCTTGAGGTAGAAATACAAGATGATCGGAGAGGAACACGAAGAGGACATAAATCGATCAAAAAGGGATTTTCTACCACTTCGCGTCAAAGGTAAAAATTACCGACTCCCATGCGTAAATATGTTTATTTAATTGTTTATTAATCTATTTAGTTAATTAATTGACAAGCCTAAATAGATCCAGTTTTTACGTTGGTTAGTTTATAAAACCTTTTATTAAATTATTCCCACCAACTTGCTTCCGCTGCGTTTTATATTCCAACAACTGGTATCGGAGCTGGTCTTTAGGTTCTGTTTAATTTAATTAATTTTGTGATTAATATGCTAGCAATTAAATATTCGTATAGTATGATTTTTTGGAATATTTTGCTAGAATTTGTCTTGCAGGAAAATATGATCCAATTATTATGGCTATGTGATGTTTTTATTTATTTACGCGTTTTGGTAATTTGGCCCGTTTTTGTGGCATGTAAAAAGTTTTTCCCGTGAGAAAATCCACGGGTAGAATAGGATTTATTTTTCTTGTAATTTGATGTAAATTCGATGTATTTTATTTTTAATAAAATTGTAATCGAATTGGAAAACTCAAAGTACGAAAGAGAAAGAAGTCCAGCGCGAAGAGGAATCCCGGTCGGACGAACCGACCGAGACCAGCAAGGAGACGATCAGCGCTCGACCAGCGCCTGCTTTCGGCCGCGGCCTGCTGCACTCGTCCAGCTGGGCAGCTCGGGCAGTCGGGTAGCTGGGCAGAGGGTCGGGCAGCCGGGCAGAGGGTCGGGTAGCAATTCGGGCAGCAGGTCGGGTAGCGGCCAGCGGGTCAAGTTGTCCAGTTTGGGTCGTTCGATACGTTTTTCCGCGAGATGCTTGAAGCAGTGGGAGCAAACGAGCTGAAGATTTTCTTGTTATTCAAAACGAGGAATAAAAGCCATGATAATTAGATTTAATTATCCAATTTTTTTATTATTTGTTGGTTTTTATTGTTTTGATGTATGACATGTATGGATGTATGCGTGATATGTTTCCTTGCATGTTAAGACGAGAAAATTAAAAACCTTAATTTTTCAAAATGACTAAGTGATTTTAAATTGATTTTTCAAAATCAAATTGGCCTACATAATTGGTTTAAATTGTGAAATAATTAGCATGCGCGTTGACATTAGAGTCTTCCTCCACATCGGATGTGCTAATTATTGGCTCACTAGTTTTAAACTTCAAATTTGATAACAAAAAGGTGAATATTATTTTTTATGATAGGACCTCTCCATCTGTAGGACTATTATCATTAAATAATATTCTAAGGTTTGTTAAATTTTGGTGTTCTCTTAGGTATATTAATTAATAAGCTCCCCATCGGAGTCTATGTTAATTAAATACATGGCCAAGAGGAACCAATTATTAATTTTACTTGTCAAAATGTGTCTTGGCTAGATAGTAAAATTAAAGACGTTAAAATCTACTTGAAAATGTATATGTAAACGTCCACACTATCGTGGCTTGCATGTGCGGTTTTTCAAGGTGTTGGTTGATTGCATATATATTGTTTTAAGTTTTTTCAATATATTATGAGTCGAATTATGTGATGAATGGTGTTTTTAATTTTATTCTCAGATGTCTTTCAATCCACTAGCTGTTATTCTCAAAGAAAACAAACTTGATGGCACTAACTTTGCCGACTGGAAAAGAAATCTTGATATTGTCTTGACTGCCGAGGGACATAAATTTGCTTTAACTGAGGAGAGCCATTTGGAACCAGAACCGGATGCCACTCCTGAAGAGTTGGCTAAATTACAGAAATGGAAAAAGGCTGATTAGATGGCTCGCTGTTACATTTTGGCTTCATTGACAAATGTATTGCAGCATCAGCATCAGACGATGGGCTCGGTCGCGGAAATGATGAAAAATCTCACTGAGATGTTTGGTCATCAGAACCGGGCGGCTAGGCGAAATGCGATGAGGGTTTTGATGACAACCCAAATGTCTGAAGGGACCCCAGTAAGGGATCACATTCTTATAATGATGTCTCATTTGAACGAACTGAGCATACTGGGGGCCACTATCGATGCGGAGTCGCAGGTCAATATTATCTTGGGCAGTTTACCAAGAAGCTTTGATCAATTCCGCCTCAACTACAATATGAATCGTAGGACCTACACATTGGCGGAACATCTGACAGAGCTTCAGTCTGCCGAAGGTCTCTTCAAACAAGGTTATCATCAAATTCTTGCGGCAACCGGTGCTGCTTCTTCAAAACCCAAATGGGGAAAGAAGAAAAAGCAGGTTATCCAGAAGCAAGTGGCAACCTTCAAAGCTAAAGGCAAGACTCCTCAGTAAAAGGCTCCTCAGCCGGAAGCGAACAAAAAGCCGAAGGGCAAGTGCTTCAATTGCGGTCTGAAAGGGCATTTCAAGAGTGACTGCCCTAAGAAAGGTACGTCTCATGCACTAGTAGTCAAAACATGTTTGGCTGCCTGTTCCATCACTTCATGGATAGTGGATTCGGGCTCCATTGATCATGTTTGTTATGACTCGTAGGGGTTCCAAATAACTAAGGTACTTAGTGCGGATGAGATTTCAATAAGCTGGGGCGACTATTCCAGGCTGAAGGCTGTTGCAGTGGGAGTCGTGCAGCTAAAAGTTGGTGATAGGATTTTAGTTCTTAATAATGTATTATTGGTACCCAATTTTAGAATGAATTTGATTTCAGTTTCTAAGTTGCGTCGTGATGGATATTCAGATTCTTTTGAAGATAATGCAGTTATTAAAAGAAACGGTGAATATGTTTGCACGAGTACTTATAGTGAAGAACTTTATATCATTAATGCTGCAACAGCTCCCTTGCATACTTATAAATCACTTACTTCTTTGACTAATCCTATTAAAAGAAAAGATCCTTCGAGTATAAATCCAACATATTTGTGGCATTTACGAGGTCATATTAACCTTAAAAGGATTCAAATATTGGTGAGCGATGGCCCATTGGATTCGCTCCAAGTTGAGTCATTTCCAACCCGCGAATCCTGTCTAGAAGGTATAATGACTAAAAGGGCTTTTCAAAGAAAGGAAATCGTGCACAAAATGTATTGGAATTGGTTCATACCGATGTATGTGGTACAATGAACATCCAGGCTAAGAGTGGTTTCGAATATTTCATCACGTTTATAGATGATTATTTGAGATATGGATACATCTATTTGATGCGACATAAGTCTGAATCTTTTGATAAGTTCAAAGAATTCAAGGCTGAAACGGAGAAGCATCATGGGCAGAGTATCAAGTCACTACGATCTGATCGTGGTGGCGAATACCTTAGTGGAGAGTTTTTGGATTTCTTGGCACATGAGGGGATTACTTCCCAGCTCACAGCGCCTAGTACACCACAACAAAATAGTGTTGCTGAATGAAGGAATCGTACTTTATTAGAGATGGTTATGTCAATGATGAGTTGCCTATTTCATTCTGGGGATACGCCTTGGAAACAGCGGCGAACATTCTAAACTTGGTGCCTTCGAAATCAGTTCCAAAAACACCCACAGAACTATGGAATGGGAGCAAGCCCAGTCTAGGACATGTTCGGATTTGGGGTTCACCAGCACACATGCTGAATAAAGAAGCTGATAAGTTGGCATCTCATACAAAAGTACGAGTGTTTGTAGGATATCCGAAGGGAACGAAGGGTGGCTTATTCTACAGTCCTAAAGACCAGAAGGTCATTGTTAAAATCAATGCCCGGTTCTTAGAGGAGGAATATGTGATAATCCACAAGCCTAGAAGTGAGGTCATTCTAGAAGAACTTAGGGGCGAGATTTTGACAATACCAATTATGCAAACACCTAGTGTACCACGTACCGACACTATTGTAGATACGCAAACTAAGGACACGCCTCGTCGTAGTGAGAGGGTTGTTCGTCAACCTGAACATTTCATCGGCGTGGGAGCGTCTTCAGACCACTCCCCGGACCAGGATGAAATGGATCCATGTACGTACAAACAGGCAGTTCAAGACAAGGATGCTGAATCCTGGAAAACATCAATGGAATCCGAAATGGGATCTATGGATTCTAATTAAGTGTGGGAGCTAGTAGAGCCACCTAATGGGGTAAAACCCATTGGAAGTAAGTGGGTCTACAAGCGTAAGAGAGGATCGAAAGAGAAGGTTGAAACCTTCAAAGCAAGGCTTGTTGCGAAAGGTTACACTCAGAAGGAGGGCATCGACTACGATGAGACCTTCTCAGACATTAAACGCGAGAAGCATAATATGAGACCTTCCATGCTGAACCGCTTTAGCACCGTATCGATATAGGATGCCTGATAGCGACGGAAATGACATTCTTACTCTCATATCATGTAAAGTAAATTTGAAATGAGTATGATGCGGGAACTTAGTTATTTCCTAGGATTGTAGGTGAATAAATTGCCTACAGGAATCTTCATCAACCAGGAGAAGTACAACAAGGATCTACTTAACAAGTTTAGGATGAATAACTCCAAATTCTCGTCAACTCCCATGAGTACTTCCGTGCAAATTAGTGCTGACGAAGCTGGAAAGTCGGTTGATCAATCACTCTACAGGAAGCTTATTGGCTTACTCCTATATCTAACGGAGAGCAGGCCCGATATCCAGTTTTCTATAGGAGTGTGTGCTCGGTATCAAGTAGCACCTAAGGAGTCACACTTCATTGTAATATCCGCATTTTTCGTTTTACCGATACTTTTAATTTTGGTGTATTTTTCATTTTTAGTGACTCGCTTGTAACCGTATTACTATTTCAAGAATATTTAATACTGGACTTTTTGTCATCCGAGCTTGTTTCGGACTTGTTTTACTCAATTCTGTGTTTAATGTCATTTCCGTCGCTATTTGGTTCGATTCTCTAAATTGTTGTTCGGAACCACCATTTTGGGGTAGCCATAAATCCATCTTATGTTATTATACATGTTGTGAGCTTTTTCTTGGTGTTTCGATCATATAGCGTGTTTTAAATGTTTTGGGCCATTTTGGGATTTCCCAAAGTTATGGGGTGATTACTATCATTTTCGTTTTCCGAACCTTTGGGTAGCCGGAACCGTGTTTTCTTTTAGTGCTTTAGATCCTAACTCGAGATCATTTTTTTTGTCTTCTTCGGCCTGTTTTTTAGTGTCTGGTGCACGTTGTTTTCATCCAGAGATGAATTCGTCGTTTTCCAACTTTGAGTGTTGTCTATACTGCTGTCTGCACTCGTTAACGCACGCAAAGGAAGCCCTTAGCGCACTCTATTTTCATTGACTAGCACATGCTAACTTCTCCAGTAGCGCGCGCTAAGGATTCAAGTACAGCAGTGGCAGTATGTTGTTCTGCTCTCTGGGCGAGCAGTTAGCGCACGCTAGTCGATAAGCTAGCGCACGCTAATGCTGGTTGTAGCGCACGCTAATCCTGTAGTAGCATTCGCTAGCGATCTAAGTCAGAAGCTACTGGACTACTAGGTGACCCCGTTAGCGCGTGCTAACCTTGAGAGTAGGCGTGTCCTTCATCATTCTTCTTCTCATTTCTTACTCTTCCGACGAGGGTACACGAGGAAGGCGATTTTGAGGCGATTTCTTCTTCCAATCATCTCAGCTATCATCTTCCTTGAGTTCTTGGTGTATATTAACAACACCAACACTTGTTGTTCGTCTTCAATCCGAGGTAATCTCTTATAACCCTATTTTCGGGAAATTCGGGGTTTTCAAGTATTTGTCCGATTTGTTTCGTATCGTTGATTAATCCATGATGTATGTGATTAATCGTAGTAGTATTCATGTTTTCCCTATGAGTTCATGGCAAATTTCGTGGTATTTGTGAAATTGAGAGTGTTCGGTTGCGACCTGCCCTCGTTGTTGTTTTTGTACGAATTTACATGAATCGTAGGTGGATTTTCAGGTGTTTTCCATTTCCGTACACGTGTAGAATTGGTTGTGATTATATTCTTCGATTCGTTAGGTTCGGGGTTGTCGGTTCCTAGCGACCGGGGTTAATTTTCCGTTCTTTTCGTCGTGAACTTATCAAGGCAAGTATTCTTATGAGACCCTTATGCTTAACATGGAATGGTAATGTATATGTGTGTGATTTGCTCACTCTGGCACGGTCCAATGGGGCCTCGGAGGAATCTGTGATTTCGCTCCTAATTCACGAGCTTGTTGGCTAGCCAGTCCGAGGGGGTCCATAGAGGCCTCGGGCGGGACTAGTAGTTTAGCCCCTATCCTAGGCGAGGCATGTGCATGATTTCATTTTTAATTATGGCCAGTTCGTAGGGTCCATAGAGGCCTCGGATGGGACCAGTGGTTTAGCCCCCGTCTTAGGCAAGTTTGAACTGCGATTATTGACTGTTTGTTTTCTGGGAAAAGACATCTCTTGATTTTATTTTGAAACAATTTTGATGCATGTACTATGAGATCTGTAAGCGAATGGTTTGCCTTGATTACTTATACTAGCGTAATTGCTAACCCATCTGGGGACCTGTTTTTGGGGAAATTCGTGTTAAGGTTACGTTCATCCGCTCGAGCGGACATTTGAGTAGTACGAGGATACTGGTCAGAGTTGTTGACATGTGCAAATGAGTCTCTTATTTCAGGTTTTCCATTTTAAAACGTTTGTTTTCAATGTTGTAAACTGGTAGATTGTACTCGCGAGTACTTAGTCGTTGTGATTTGGAAGATGGATTGTTTACTAAATATTATGTGTGATTTACGGTGATGTTTGGTTTAGCAATTGTACTGGGCGTTTTATTGAATTTTCATCTTGGTGATGCGTGTTTCTCGCTAACCGTGATGGTTAGACACGCGGTATTAATTATTTAGCCTGGTGGGTCCCACGTAGGGGTCCACGACGCTGTAATATACCCTAGATGTCTTGGGAGTGTTACAGAAAATGGTATCGGAGCACTAGGTTTATGGATACCTAAGGCTTGCTGGTTAATTGGGTCTAGTCGTGTTTTATTTTGCACATCGTCATCATGCTGCTAGCATGTCGGTACTTCAAGTGTTCGTAAATTTTCGTTACTCGATTCTTTTGTTTTCTCATATCATACTTCCGTTTCTTGAAATATGATTGTTTTTGTCCCGTACTTAACATCGAGTTGCTTTTGCTACCTCTTATCTTTAGTATGGATGATGGGAGAGGTTGAGGTAGAGGTCGTGGCCGTGGTCGTTGGGCAGCCAGTGGGGCGGCCACATCACACACTTCTGGAGTCGGCAGTAATGTTGGTCGTCAAGACCATACTGCTACTCAAGATGACACAATCGGACATGGCGTCGACTTTGGTGTTGCATCTGTAATGCAACAAATGGTGGACCAAATGGCTGTGATAGCCCAGGTGGTTCAAAACCCGACTCATGCTGCTCAAGCCGGAGCGGATCGTTGGATTCTAGATCTCACGAGGATGCAACCTTCTCAGTTTTCCGGGGCATCAGACCCAATTGGCTGGGAGAGGTGAATCAAGGAGATGTCTAAGATCTTTGTTGCCACTAACTCTCCTGAGGATCGCAAGGTCCCAATCGCCCAATGTTTTCTCACTGGGGATGCTGCTGATTGGTGGGAGGCTGTTGAGCCTCAAGATTGTGATGCTTCGTGGACTGAGTTAAGGGACCTTATGGAAGCTGAATACTGTCTGTTGCCAATTCAACAGGCGCGGGTCCATGCTTTTTATGATGCTCAACCTCGAGATATTCCGGTTTCTCAGGCCATTGCAGATTTCAACCGGGAATTAGGCTTTGTGAAGGCCCAGGTTAAGGAGTAGAGCAAAAAGATTTGCCACTTTTCGAGGTGGATGATACTAAAGATACGTATTACATGTTTGGACTCACCTGCACCACCCTAAAGGACTATCAAAGTAGATCTCTTGCTTATGATATGTCTTTGACGGCTAGTGAGTCGGCTCGAGAAAGTAAGAAACTGAAATCCGTTGGCAACTTTTCGGGTCACAAGGGCGGAGTTCAGCAGAAGTCTCAGTCTGCTAATTTTCATGCGAGCGGTTCAGTTCGTTCTTCTGGGGGCTTCTGAGGTACTGCCAGTTCCCCCACTCGTGGATTCAAATGTTTTAATTGTGGCCGATCGGGCCATAGGAACCGGGAGTTTACTCGTCCGCCATTGACTTGTCATACTTGTGGCCAGGTGGGCCACAAGGCTTTCTTCTGTGATCATTTAGAGCAGACTCTTGGTGCCCAGGCTTCTTTCCCTGCGGCTAAGAAGCCAAGTGTGAATCAGGGGTTTACTCTGCAGTCTACTGTTAGGCGTATTTTTATACGCTTATTTATCATTATTTTGTATTATTTTGGCAAGTAAATTTGCATCAATGAGCTTTTAAAGCCTTAATCTTGTATGTTTGTCAGGAGATTGGAGTTCGGAAGCTAAAACGGGCGAAAACGGCAAATTTTGGCCGTGGGCCGCGGCACAAGGCAAGTGGGCCGCGGCACAGGAAGGCAACCAGCGGGCACCAGAGTAGATCATGCGTGTGCGCGGCCTGATCCAGGTGATCCGCGGCCCAGACGTAACACCCAGCGCCCAGGTTTTAAATTACACGCCATGTGCCGCGGCACAGATTAAGTGAGCCGCGGCACACAAGGCGGTTTTGGTGTGCTCCGCGCGGATTTTGAGCCGTTTTGAAGCCAGTTCTCGACCTACTCACATGGACGCGATTTGGAGACTGTTGAAAACTATAAATAAGGGTTTAAGATCCTAATTAATCATCTTGGAATCCTTGGGAGGCTTGGAAAAAGGAGAAACACAGAAGATTATCGCAGACGAGAGAAGCAGAAGAGATCAAGGGCAGAGGATGGAAGCCAGAAGAACGGAGGAATCCGAGCTCTTCATTTGCGTTTGATTTTCATGCTTTTAATTATTAATTCTATATTTTCATTATTTAGCATGTCAGGCTAAAACCCTAATCTAGGATTTTGATGAAACCTACGTTTTGACGGATTTGCTTGAGATTATCTATTCCCTTTTTGTTGAGTTTTCCCAATCGTGTTTAATGCTTTCAATTATCTGGCCAATAGTTATATTGTTTTAATCATTCAATTCGAATCGGGAGAGGAGAGTTGGTGAGGAACTATTGGTGAGGACCGTTTTATCTTGTGAGATAGGAATATACTCATAGGAACTACGTGGCCTTTTGGAGATTTTATGCTTTTTGCCTATTGACGAATTAATTCACCTAGGGATAGAGTGCGTTATTCGCCTTTAGAAAAATCTATTGACCTCAGGAGAGGCGGTAGAGTATTTTAGCAATCTTCGCCTTTAATAAATTGGGAAAATCATTAACTTCAGATAATCGAGAGTAAATTCGGATAAACCAAGGTGGATTCAGAATCCTAGACTTATTCATCATTGATTCTCTTTCTCCAAGCGATTGTTTTTACTGTCTAGTCTTTTATTAATTTTCTTTAGTAATAATTGCTACCCAAAGTTCGATTGTTCAAATAAAACTAGAATACACAAAAATCGGTAGTTAGTGACTCAGTCCTCGTGGGAACGATACTCACTCATCACTTTATTACTTTATTACGATAACGTGCACTTGCGTTCAAGAAAAATCGCAACAAGTTTTTGGCGCCGTTGCCGGGGACTGAAATTTTCGCTAATATCGATTTCAGTATTTCTAGTCTTAGTTTGAACGTTTTTATTTACTTATTTTTGTGTATTTAATTTTATTTATTTGTTTTTCATTTCCGGATCTTTCGCGTAGTGCATGAGAAAATTCTGTAACGAAGGCCTACTACCTTTGGATAACGAACTCGAGCGCACTCTTCGAAGGAACAAGAAGGAGAAACGAGAGTTACAGACGACAGTGACCATGGCCGAAAATATCGAAATTCAAGGAGGAAATAATATTGTGCAGCAAGCTCAACCGGAAATGGCACTTCGAGACTATGCTATGCCGCAAATTAACCCAAACTTTTCGGGGATTCGGCGTCCCACCATTCAGGCAAACAACTTCGAAATCAAGCCTGCAATTATTCAGATGGTACAATCGAGCCAGTTTTGTGGATTGCCGAACGACGACCCCAACGCACATATTGCTTCTTTTCTCGAGATTTGTGACACGTTCAAGAACAATGGTGTCACCAACGATGCTAGCCGATTACGGCTTTTCCCTTTCTCTTTGAGGGATAAAGTGAAATTTTGGCTGAATTCCTTACTGCCGGGGTCGATCACAACATGGGCAGAGTTAGCGCAAGCCTTCCTTGCTAAATTCTTCCCACCTTCTAAGACGGCGAGACTGAGAAACGAGATCACTACTTTTGGTCAGTATGACATGGAATCGCTTCACGAGGCATGTGAGCGATACAAAGATTTGTTACGGAGATGCCCACATCACGGCCTTCCGGACTGGCTTCAAATTCAGACGTTCTACAATGGATTGAGTGCCTCTACACGCACTCTCGTGGATGCAACCGCTGGTGGAGCTTTGATGCGAAAGACGATGGCTGAAGCACACTCGTTGTTGGAAGCTATGGCCGCTAATGCTTATCAATGGCCATCCGAACGAATAACGCCTAAGCGAGTTATGGAAATTTCGAGTAATGACCCGATATCCACATTGTCAACTCAAGTTGCCGCCTTGACTCAGCAGCTTCAAGCATTTTCGCATGCTCCTTCCCCCGTTACCATTGAATCGTGTAATTGGCGTAACGAATCGCATCCTAGCGCGGAGTGCCAGGTCGGGAACCCGTTCGAGCAACATCCGATGGAGCAAGCTCAATTCGTGGGAAACGGAAATCGACAAAATAATTCTTACCCCAGCACTTATAATCAAGGGTTGCGAAATCGCCAAAATTTTTCGTGGAGGAACGGGCAAGCTTTAAAACCTCCACAAGCTCAATTCTCGCAGCCCCCACAGCAGCCCCCTCAATTACCAAAGGTATCATTGGAAGATGCTCTTGCTCAATTGGCGGCTAACACGAGCCAATTCATGACCCGCACCGAAACGATCCTCCAAAATCATTCTACCTCCATCCGAAACCTAGAAACACAAATGGGGCATATTGCTAATCTATTGTCCTCTCGGTCTCAAGGTGCATTGCCAAGCGTAACCGAAATGAAACCCAAGGAAAACGTGCAAGCAATCGAATTACGAAGTGGAAAGGATTTGAAAGGGCAACCTATCAATAACAAAGAGCAGCCGATCGAGCAAAGTGAGAAGGAAAAGGATGAGGCGCCCAAGCCAAAGGAAGTATCGACTACTCATCCCACTCCTCAAATCCCATTCCCACAGCGTTTCCAAAAGCAAAAACTAGACAAGCAATTTTCAAAGTTCCTCGACGTCTTCAAGAAATTGCACATAAACATCCCATTTGCCGACGCGTTGGAACAAATGCCGAGTTATGTAAAATTCATGAAAGAAGTCTTGTCAAACAAAATAAAGCTCGAGGAATATGAGACGGTCGCATTAACGGAGGAGTGCAGTGCTATTTTACAAAAGAAGCTCCCACCTAAATTGAGAGATCCGGGAAGTTTTACCATCCCTTGCATCATTGGAAATTCGTCTTTTGAAAGAGCCCTATGCGATCTCGGAGCCAGCATAAACCTTATGCCCCTTTCTATTTTTAAAAAGCTGGATATTGGGGAAGCCAAGCCGACGACGGTCTCCTTACAATTGGCCGATAGGTCCATCAAATATCCGAGGGGAGTAATAGAGGACGTGTTAGTAAAGGTTGACAAATTTATCTTTCCAGCTGATTTTATTGTGCTCGACATGGAGGAAGATCAAGATATCCCAATTATCTTGGGAAGACCATTTTTGGCGACCGGTCGAACTTTGATCGATGTGGAAAAGGGGAAGCTGACTCTACGTGTTCAAGAGGAGCAAGTAACGTTCAATATCTTTCGATCCGTAAAATATCCGAGTGATGCTGAAAATTGTTTCCAAGTTGACGTCATTGACTCATGCGTGAGTAGAACCTTTCGAGAGAATTATACACTCGATCCATTGGAGTCCGTTTTGATTGGGGCTATTTCCGAACTAAATGCAGAGCATGCAGCCTACGTACGCCACATAGATGCTTCCCCGCCAATTTTCATTCGTCAACCATTCGAGGAGCTCGGAAGTTCACTAACTCGACCAGCCCCATCGATCGAAAAACCTCCAAGGTTGGAACTCAAGAAGCTGCTGCCTTATTTAAAATATGCATTTTTGGGGCCCGACGACTCCCTTCCAGTTATTCTTTCGGCCACTTTAGCGGGGGATCAAGAGGCGAAATTATTAAGAGTTTTGAGGGAGTACAAATCTGCTCTTGGATGGTCTATTGCGGATATTAAGGGGATCAGCCCGTCAATTTGCATGCACAAGATTTTGATAGAGGAAGACTACAAACCATCCGTGGAGCATCAACGCCGGTTGAATCCAAACATGAAGGAGGTGGTAAAAGTCGAGGTTTTAAAACTCCTCGACGCAGGTATGATCTTTCCGATTTCTGATAGCAAGTGGGCAAGTCCGGTCCAAGTTGTGTCGAAGAAGGGTGGGATAACGGTTGTTCAAAATGATAATAATGAATTAATTCCCACTAGGATTGTCACGGGGTGGCGTATGTGCATAGATTATAGGAAATTAAATAAGGCCACTAGAAAAGATCATTTCCCCTTACCTTTTATTGATCAGATGTTAGATAGATTAGCCGGACACGATTTCTATTGCTTTCTCGATGGTTACTCGGGGTATAATCAGATTTATATAGCCCCTGAAGACCAAGAGAAAACGATGTTTACATGTCCTTACGGCATTTTCGCTTATAGGCGCATGCCTTTTGAATTATGTAATGCGCCGGCTACTTTTCAACGGTGTATGATGTCTATTTTTTCTGACATGGTAGAGCAGTGTATTGAGATTTTTATGGATGATTTTTCTGTTTTTGGAGATTCGTTTGACATTTGTTTGAAAAATTTGCAGAAAGTCTTGAGAAGATGCGAAGAGACAAATTTGGTCTTGAACTGGGAGAAGTGTCATTTTATGGTGCAGGAGGGCATAGTGCTTGGCCATCGAATATCCTCACATGGAATTGAAGTCGACCGGGCGAAAATTGAAACAATTGAGAAGATGCCTCCACCTACTTCGGTCAAAGGGATTAGAAGTTTTTTGGGACATGCCGGTTTCTATCGCCGATTTATTAAGGATTTTTCAAAGATCACGAAGCCACTGTGCAATCTACTCATGAAGGATGTTCCATTTACTTTTGACGAGTCGTGTAAATAAAGTTTCGATTTATTGAAGAAACTCTAAGCACGGCACCGGTGATAGTCGCTCCGGACTGGGACCTTCCGTTCGAGTTAATGTGTGATGCAAGCGACTTTGCCATTGGGGATGTTTTGGGGCAGAGACGAGGGAAGGTGTTCCATGTCATATACTATGCGACCCGAACACTAATGACGCCCAACGAAATTATGCCACAACGGAGAAGGAATTGTTGGCGGTGATCTTTGCATTTGATAAATTCCGGGCGTATCTACTGGGAACAAAAGTGATAGTGTGGACCGACCATTCAGCAATAAAATACCTTTTGGAGAAGAAGGATGCTAAACCAAGGTTGATTCGGTGGGTGGTTCTCCTTCAAGAATTCAACTTGGAGATTCGGGACAAGAAAGGGACTGAAAATGTTATAGCCGATCACCTTTCACGATTAGAGAGTTCCCTTGAGAAGGGAGAAAGTCAGCCACAAATCATGGAAACCTTCCCCGACGAGCAGCTCTACAAGTTGGGTTCAAAACACGCGCCTTGGTATGCTGATCTAGTGAACTACTTGGCAAGTAAAACAATTCCAAACGACCTCTCACGCCATCAAAAGAAGAAGCTAATCTGAGACGCTAAGTATTATTTGTGGGACGATCCTTTTCGTTTCAAGAGATGCCCCGATCAAATCATTCGTAGATGTATTCCGGATGAGGAAATCCACAGTGTGCTAAACCATTGCCATGCATCACCCTACGGTGGACATTTTAGTGGAAATAGAACAGCGGCGAAGGTCTTACAATCGGGGTTCTATTGGCCATCCTTATTCAAGGATGCTCACTCTTTTGTGTCCGCGTGTGATCGGTGTCAACGGACGGGAAACATCTCAAGACGACACGAAATTCCACTGAACACCATACTTGAAGTTGAATTGTTCGATGTATGGGGGATCGAATTCATCGGTCCATTTCCTCCATCAAATAAGAATCTCTATATTTTGGTGGCCGTAGATTATGTCTCAAAATGGGTTGAAGCGGTGGCACTACCTACGAATGGGTCCAATGTCGTAATCAAGTTTATAAAACAATATATCTTCACATGTTTTGGGACTCCATGTGTTATTATCAGTGATGGTGGGTCACACTTCGACAACAAATTTCTTGATGCGGTTTTGAGAAAATACGGAGTCACTCATCGTGTTGCTTCAACATACCATCCTCAGACGAGCGGTCAAGTCGAGATATCAAGTCGAGAGCTGAAGTGGATCCTAGAAAAGACGGTCAGCTCGTCTCGAAAAGATTGGTCATTTAAACTCGATGATGCACTTTGGGCGTACCGGACTGCGTATAAAACACCTATCGGAATGTCGCCCTACAGATTGGTTTATGGGAAAGGTTGCCATTTACCCGTAGAGATGGAACATCGTGCTTACTGGGCGATAAAGAAACTAAACTTTGATCTGAAATCTGTTGGTGAAAAGCGTTGTTTGCAGCTGAACGAGTTGGAAGAAATTCGCCACGACGCATACGAAAATGCGAAACTTTATAAGGAGCGGACAAAGACTTGGCATGATAAGCACATCACGCAGAGAGAGTTTGTCCCGGGACAAGAGGTGTTGCTATTTAATTCTCGCTTAAAGTTATTTTCCGGGAAATTGCGTTCACGATGGTCGGGACCGTTCACCGTAGTTCAAGTGTTCCCACATGGTGCGGTAGAAGTACAAAAAGATGACCGAAAATTCAAAGTTAATGGACAACGGTTGAAGGCATACTTGGGAAATCCAATAGACACGCAGAAAACGAGTGTCGTCTTATCCACCGCCCGATGAATGCGAGAAAAGTCCGGCTGAAGACTATAAACTTACCGCTTCTTGGGAGGCAACCCGAGTATTAGATGTAGAATCTTTATTGTTTTTTTGCATATTTAGAGTCTTTATTGGTCGTCATTTTTCTTTGATCCGTCTATCCCTCTCGTCTTGACGTTTTCGTTTAAAAATTCTGTGCAGGAATCACTCCAGGGGAGGAAATTAATGATGGGCCGCGGCACAATAATAGTGAGCCGCGGCATGCACCAGTTGATGAAACATGGCCAAACAAACTGTACTATGTGCCGCGGCACAATCTTACTGAGCCGCGGCACACCAGGTCACTGAGTCGCGGCACACATTACCTGAGCCGCAGCACACAAGAGGTTCAAGAAACGCCCAGGAGACTGTACTCTGTGCCGCGGCACGAGTCAGATGAGCCGAGGCACACTAACCCGTTGAGCCACGGCACGCCTAAACTGAGCCGCGACACCCGACGATATACAAAAAAGTCCCAGGCCGACTGTACTTTGGGCCGCGGCTCACTTATGTTGTGCTACGGCCCCCGTCGCAATATAAGAATACCCAGGTATACTTCATGCATTTGATCGGCCAGCACAAGGTTCCTTCCTTCTTTCCTTTCTTCCTTCCTTCCTTCTCTTAGTCTTCTTCTCAAATTCTTCAGGTAAATCTCGGTCTCTTAATCATAAGTGATTATATGATTTGAAAAGTGAATTGAAGTTATATGTTGCTAGTTGTTCTTCAATGTTTTCTCTAAAATGGAGTTGAAAAATGGGGAATTTGGTTTTTGATTGTGATGGAATTGGTAATTATGAACAAATTGGTGATGCTAGTTGTCGTTATTCATGGCTATTATCTGTGTTATTATTTTTGGGATTGGGAGTTAACCATTAAAATTCTTGTTCTTCATTTTGACTTGTGCATACCAAGTGTTTGATAAATTGCAGCAATGAAAAATTGGTAAGCCAAGCATTTTCAAATTATATGCAACGAATCATTTTATCGAATTACATTGTCCCCAACCCGTACATCATGTTAAACTTGAGAGCTCGTACTTAACTTCCTCTTTGATGATGCAAGCTCATTTATTCACGCTCCGCATGATGTAGTCGAGAAGCGTACAAGCTTGCCGGATGATGCCGGCACCAGTTCGTGAGCTGTTTGTAGGGGAGTACTTGACCTTTCACTTTTTATTGCATATTATATTTTGTCCATTGAGGTCAATGTACGTCCTAAGTTTGGGGGGGTCTATTTCTGTTGCTACATTTACTGCTGTACTTATTTCGTTGCACTTTTCATTACTTTTTGTTATTTTTTGTCGATAGCCTTGCTTGTCTTGATTTTACTCTATTCGTGAATTTTTCGTGCTTCTATTTGTGTAATACTGATGTTACGACACTGTTTTTCTCTATGAAGAAACGGTCGAGTTTTAGTTGAGTTGTAGTCAGTGATTTCTGTTTCTGCTAAGTCGTCATTTAGGTCCGAAATTTTTTCGTGATTTTAGAGGTCATGGCGGATAAGAGAGGATGCATACGTGTTTTAAAATCACCGTCGATACGTTTGGTTACATTTTTCAGTTAGCTAGTCGTCCAGTTACATAAGTTGTGTTGGCACTTGCTTTGAGTTTAGAGTCGGTCAGTTTTTCCCAAAAGTCGAGTTATTTTTGTTCTATGATGGGAAGTCTAGTAACCGGGGGTATTCACGTGACCTGTTGTTTACTCTCGCGTAAAACGACGACCCTGATTAGACTAGTGATTTAGAAATTTCACATGTGCCGATGATAGGGAGTCTAGTAACCGGGGGTACTCGCGTGACCCGTTGTTTACTCTCGCGTAAAACAGCGACCTTGATTCGGACATGCGGGAATTAGCTATTCGATTTGTTTCTCCGCTGTGGAGGGGAACTTAGTAACTAGAAGCATCCATGTGCCCCATGAGTGTCTTTTACGTCAAACGGTTTCCCAATACATGAGAATGGAAGTTCCACTCTAGGATTATCCTGATGAAACATCCCGAGATCCGAACCTAGTGGTCAACTCGAATCAATTTCTTGAGCATATATATAAGGGAATACTGACCGAGGGTTATTTGTTATGAAACTCGTGAAAATTTTGCCATTAGACTGTGGAACGGGGCGAACTAGCTTGTTTATTTTAACCTTTCATATTGACAGTCGATTAGATTCACGTTTGTTAATCTTTGAGCTGGATTTTCTTCATGAACGAGTGATTAGGACTGAACTTGGTTACTTTGTGGAATCAGTGTTCTGAGTGTAGCTCGCTATTACGATACTCGTATTATTCAGAGAGAAATTCAGAATAGTATTGATTAGGTTGAGCACTATGAGTTTCATGATTATTCACGATATTCTTTTGTGGAAATAATTCTTTTTGCTTGAGGACAAGCAAAGGCTTAAGTTTGGGGGTATTTGTTAGGCGTATTTTTATATGCTTATTTATCATTATTTTGTATTATTTTGGCAAGTAAATTTGCATCAATGAGCTTTTAATGCCTTAATCTTGTATGTTTGTCAGGAGATTGGAGTCCGGAAGCTAAAACGGGCGAAAACGGCGATTTTTTGCCGTGGGCCGCGGCACAAGGCAAGTGGGCCGTGGGCCACGGCACAAGGCAAGTGGGCCGCGGCATAGGAAGGCAACCAGCGGGCACCAGAGTAGACTGTACTCTGTGCCGCAGCACAGTCCAGGTGAGCCGCGGCCCAGACGTAACACCCAGCACCCAGGTTTTAAATTACACGCCATGTGCCGCGGCACAGATTAAGTGAGCCGCGGCACACAAGGCGGTTTTGGTGTGCTCCGCGTGGATTTTGGGCCGTTTTGAAGCCAGTTCTCGACCTACTCACTTGGACGCGGTTTGGAGACTGTTGAAAACTATAAATAAGGGTTTAAGACCCTAATTTATCATCTTGGAATCCTTGGGAGGCTTGGAAAAAGGAGAAACACAGAAGATTATCGCAGACGAGAGAAGCAGAAGAGATCAAGGGCAGAGGGCGGAAGCCAGAAGAACGGAGGAATCCGAGCTCTTCATCTGCGTTTGATTTTCATGCTTTTAATTATTAATTATGTATTTTCATTATTTAGCATGTCAGGCTAAAACCCTAATCTAGGATTTTGATGAAACCTACGTTTTGACGGATTTGCTTGAGATTATCTATTTAATTCCCTTTTTGTTGAGTTTTCCCAATCGTGTTTAATGCTTTCAATTATCTGGCCAATAGTTGTATTGTTTTAATCATTCAATTCGAATCGGGAGAGGAGAGTTGGTGAGGAACTATTGGTGAGGACCGTTTTATCTTGTGAGATAGGAATATACTAATAGGAACTACGTGGCCTTTTGGAGATTTTATGCTTTTTGCCTATTGACGAATTAATTCACCTAGGGATAGAGTACGTTATTCGCCTTTAGAAAAATCTATTGACCTCGGGAGAGGCGGTAGAGTATATTAGCAATCTTCGCCTTCAATAAATTGGGAAAATCATTAACTTCAGATAATCGAGAGTAAATTCGGATAAACCAAGGTGGATTCAGAATCCTAGACTTATTCTCCAAGCGATTGTTTTTACCGTCTAGTCTTTTATTAATTTTCTTTAGTAATTAATTGCTACCCAAAGTTCGATTGTTCAAATAAAACTGGAATACACAAAAATCGGTAGTTAGTGATTCAGTCCTCGTGGGAACGATACTCACTCATCACTTTATTACTTGATTACGATAACGTGCACTTGCGTTCAAGAAAAATCGCAACATATGCAGAGTGTCGGCCGAGGGAGAGGTCGGGGCCAGCCCGCTAGAGGGGGAGCTTCCAGTGTCGGCTCCGCCATCCATATGTATATGAGATGAGGAGGGCCTATGATCCAGCGGCTACCGTGGCTACAGGTACCGTTGATATTCATTCTCATCCTGTCAGTGTCCTTTTCGATTCTAGTGCTACGCATTCATTCATCTCTCTGGAGTGTGTGCGCCGTTTGAGTCTTTACTGTTTGTCGTCTTGCGAGCCTTTCATCGTAAAACTTCCTAGTGGTGATAGGATCGTTGGGGATCGGGAGATCCGAGACTGTTCTGTGTTTATTTGTGAGAGGGCTTGGCTCTCTAATCTTATTGTCGTGTGTATTGAGGGTGAAGATTTGATTCTCGAGGATAATTGGCTCGAGCAGCCTGGTGCGATATGAACTACCGCACGAGGATCATCACCATGTTAGCCGAGGACGACACTGAGTACTCTTTCTCCGGGCGAAAGAGGGGAAACCAAAAGTTCGTAATTAATGCATTGAAGGCGATGAGACTCCTGCGGAAGGGGTGTACTGGTTACTGGTGAACGCCTTGAAGGAGGAGGATGGTAGAGTCGAGTTTTCATCGATCCCAGCCGTTAGTGAGTTCCCAGATGTCTTTCCTGACGAGCTACCGAGGTTACCACCAGACCGTGAGGTTGAGTTCTCTATTGAGTTAGAGCCGAGTGCGACTCCGATTTCGAAGGCACTGTATCGCATGGCACCTTCCGAGATGGCTGAGTTGAAGAAGCAGTTAAGTGAGCTTCTTGAGTCGGGGTATATTCGATCGAGCGCTTTGCCTTGGGGCGCACCGGTCTTGCTTGTGCGGAAGAAAGTTGGTTCAGTGCGTTTATGTATTGACTATTGCGAGCTAAACAAAGTGACCATAAAGAACAAGTATCCTTTGCCAAGGATTGATGACTTGTTTGATTAGTTGCAGGGAGCTGTGGTATTCTCGAAGATTGATTTGAGATCGAGGTATTATGAGCTTCGGGTGAAGGACTCTGATGTTCCGAAAACAGCTTTTCGGGCGACATACGAACATTATGAGTTTGTGGTTATTCCTTTTGTAACACCCCAAACTAGGCAGATATTATAGTGCCGTGGACCCCCGACTGGGACCCACCAGGCGAATGCAAATTAATGACTTAAATAATATAATTGTAGTACCGAACCACATTATATCATTAAATTACTCCGATGAGGAGTTTCATTACAACACACCCAAGATAATACTGAATACATGTATATTTTATATGAAGATAAAATATACAACACGGAATAAAATGAGTATTCAAACGGAAGTCTGCAGCGGAAATAAAAATGAAGAAAACATGAAGACTGAAAGGACTGGGACTCCTCACCGTCAACGTTCTCTTCCCGTGCCTTAACCTTGCCATGACGTGAAAACAAGAGCCCCCAACGGGGTCAGTTACACAGAACAACAATCCTCAAGGGTTGAATATACACAATTATGATATATCTTAATTATGAAATTAAGGTGAAGAGGGTATTGTAGTACGCCCGTAATGGTATGTGCATGTGCACAAGACAATTGACCGGACACACCTGTCCTTGTACCTAATTAGTCTCATGGTGGTGCATTACCGTGTGCACAGTCCATTGTGTCGGTGAACCCGGACACATGACCATCATATGCCCGACTAAAAATCCCACACATCACCACCCGGCCACACAATACGAACCCAGAAGGTCACATGAACGAGAATGACCATGATGAATATTAATGAACAACAATCCGACAAAGTCAAGAATGACTCACCCAGATGAAATAATAGTGAAGTGAATGATAGCTCAATGAAATAATTGGAGCCGTCGTTCCTTGTGAATGAAGTGATTATTCGACAATTACTAGTCTCAATACAGTTAATACATTATGAAGGAATTATGATTATGACTGAACAACAACGAAAGGAATGAATATCCTTTTAACTGAGTAAGAATTAACTTACTCAATACCGGTGAAGAATGTACTTCCTCAAACAAACGTCCTACAATGAGATGTCGGTCGCTCGAACAACCTTGAATAACAAAATTACCAACAATCCGCTCAATAAATGAACCAATCACGATTATAACTAACTCAAAATGTCGATACGACTAAACCAAGTTCATTGGGGCATTATGACAAACACGTTGTAAACAATCTTCGATTGTTTACAATCAACCCTCAATTATATCGATACCAACTTCTAAGGAGTGATACAATCCAACAAAAACGTCTTCAATACCATCAATAATCCAATATGAATATCCAATTCAAGGTTTCAACAACATCTAATCGAAAATCCCCAAATCCACATCAATATTCAAAGTGTTATACAAACAATCCTTCAATAATCCGATAAATATTCATACCAACTCACAATCATATGTATATCTATTCATATAACATGATTATAACATCCCAAAACATCATATTCCGCCATAGAATCGAAATATAGGGTGTTGAAGAATATTACCTTTGAAGATCTAAACACTTTGATCCGGTGAAATCATGTTAAATCGACTATCCAAGCTTCCCAACCGAATGAAGATGATGAAAACCGAACACCCAAGTGATTGATGATGAAAAATCTCTCCCTCAAACTCTCTCTCTCTCTCTCTCTCTCGGATACAAGGTGAAGAAATGATAAAAAATGAGCTCAAAGTCCCGTCCAAGTCCTTAAGTACTGCCATGGTTACGGCCGTAACTCGGCCTACTTACGGCCGTAACATCCCAAGTCAACGGCCTTACGGCCGTAACCAGCCATCTCGTACGGGTGTAACTCGCCCTCGTCCAAACATCTGCCGACAGATATGCGGCCGTACCGCACATGCCTTACGGGCGTAACTAGACTGTAACAGCCGTACTCGGCAAGACTTACGGGCGTATGACACCTTCGTCGAAACTGACAGGGCACCCTGCTCGAAACGTACGGACGTAACCGGACAAGCCTTACGGTCGTACCTGCCTCATCTTACGGCCGTATGCCGCAACCCTTACGGCCGTAAGCCCTCTTCGTCCGACATTTCCTGAAAACCAAGAACACATATTACGGTCGTAGCCTGCCTACCTTATGGCCGTATCTCACCTTCGGCCATAACAACCTTAAGCCAACGAATGCATGTTACGGCCGTAATGCATGATTAGTTACGGCCGTAAATCATTGCTGGAAGTGACAAAAATGCGACAACTCCGTCTACTCGATACAAACGGTGAATGATCCGATATACAAATGAATGTAATTAAGTCCAATAACACGTGATAGATTATACTTCCAACACAATACTACCATTCACGATGATTATGATAATACTCTCGTCTCGATCCTCAAACGGAGATGAATGACGATCGGTAACTGATACACGGTTACAATATGCCAACGATGAACACAAATGAATGAATCATGAATGATGAGTGATTATTAATGAGTGAAAATTACTGAGTGACAATTACTGACTGATAATTACTGAATGATAATGAATGAATTACAACCAGGTATTACACCTTTCGGGCTAACCAATGCGCCGGAAGTGTTCACGCAATTGTGAACATGGTTTTCATCGAGTATTAGGATAAGTGTGTCGTCATCTTCATTGACGATATCCTTATCTATTCGAAGAATGAGGAGGAGCATGCGTATCATCGGCGTGTGGTGTTGGACATTTTGAGGACCAAGCAACTCTATGCGAAGTTCACGAAATGTGAGTTCTGGCTAAAGGAAGTGATCTTTCTGGGTCACGTGATTTCAGCCGAGCGGGTCCGTGTGGATCCACAGAAGATTGAGGCAGTGCTGGATTGGGCGCCGCCTAAGAATGTGAAGGAGGTCCGTAGTTTCTTGAGTTTAGCTGGCTACTATCGTAGGTTCGTCAAGGGGTTCTCGAAACTGGCTCGGACACTTACGCAGTTGCTTCAAAAATCTGAGAAGTTCGTCTGGAATGACAAAGGACAGTCGAGTTTTGAGGAGCTGAAGAGACGTTTGACTTCAGCCACGATTCTAGCATTGCCGTGTGGCAACGAGGGTTTTGCTGTTTATAGCAATGCTTCGGGTCAGGGTCTTGGGTGCTCATTGATGCAGCACAACAAGATTATTGCATATGCATTGAGGTAGTTAAGGCCATATGAGCTCAACCTCCCTACTCACGATTTGGAGTTAGCGACATTTGTTATTGTGCTCAAGAGTTGGCGTCATTATCTCTTTGGCTCTACGTGTCATATTTTTACCGATTATAAAAGTCTGAAGTACATATTCACTCAGAGGGAGTTGAATATGAGGCAGAGGAGGTGGTTAGAATTGATTAAGGATTATGACCTCAAAATCCTTTATCATCTGGGCAAGGCGAACGTCGTGGACGACGCCTTGAGTCGGAAACCAGTTACATTAGGGACGCTTGAGATACTTACGTCTCAATCTAAGGTTCAGCATGATTTGATCGAGTTGGGTGTTGATATTTTGTTGCCAGGAGTTGTCGGGCAACTATGTGCTTTGGAAATTTCGTCTTCGCTGATCGATAAGATTAAACAAAAGCAGTTCGAGGATCCGATGATTGCTTAAATCCGAGAGAGTGTTCTTAAGGGGAAGTCTCCTGGGTCTGTGATTCACGAGGATAGCGTGTTGAGGTTCCAGAGTCGGCTTTGTGTACCAAACGACTTGGAATTGAGACAGAGTATTTTACGTGAGGCCCATGCTACACCTTACTCAGTTCATCCTGGTTCGAGTAAGATGTACAAGGACCTAAGGAGGAACTTTTGGTGGAACGATATGAAGGAGGAGGTCGCACAATTTGTAGCGAGATGTTTGACTTGCCAACAGGTCAAATTCGAGCATCAACGACCAGCTTGATTGTTGCAGTCACTTCCCGTTCCAGAATGGAAATGGAAGATATTTCTATGGACTTCGTCATGAGCTTGCATAGGTCGAAGTCTGGTATGAATATGGCTTGGGTGATTGTGGATCGTATGACCAAGTCGGCACACTTTCTGGGCATCAAGGATACTTGGGGTCTGGAAAAATTAGCTCGTGTATTTATTGCGCAGATTATGAGGATTCACGATACTCCAATGTCTTATTGTTTCGGATCGTGATGGACATTTTGAATCGCATTTTTGGCAGTTGGTACATAAGGCGTTGGGTACCGGTTTGCGCCTGAGTACTTCTTTTCATCCTCAGACGGATTGGCAGTCGGAACGCACTATCCGGACATTTGAGGATATGTTGCGTGCTTGTGCTCTCGATTGGAGCAGTGATTGGGAGGAACATTTTCCGTTGATCTAGTTCACGTACAACAATAGTTGGCACGCGTCGATCAGGATGGCACTGTATGAGGTGCTTTATGGGCGGCGATGTCGATCGCCGATTTGTTGGAACGAGGCATCCGATTTGGTCGGGACCGAACCGGATATCGCTATGGAGACAAGGAGGAAGGTGGAATTGATTTGTGATAGGATGTTCACTGCTCAGAGTCGACAGAAATCCTATGTTGATGTTTGTCGTCGACCTTTAGAATTCGAGGTGGGAGACCACATTCTGCTAAAGGTGTCGCCGATGAGGGGAGATTTTCACTTTGGGGAGAAGGGGAAATTGAGTCCGAGATTTATTGGGCCCTTTGAGATTCTTGAGAGGGTCGGCGAGTTAGCGTATCGCTTGGCGTTGCCTATGGCTTTGAGTCACGTCCATAGCGTTTCCATGTTTCCCAGTTGAGGAAATATGTTCCGGATCCTAGTTATGTTATCGACTATGGTGAAATCGATATTGCTGAGGATATTACCTTCGAGGAGAGTCCCTTGAAGATTTTGGAGCACCGTGAGAAGCGACTGAGGCATAAGACCATTCCTCTGGTCAAGGTGCAGTGGTCGAGACATGGTGTCGAGGAGGCAACTTGGGAAACCGAGGACAGCATGCATGCTAAGTACCCCGAGTTGTTTGTTTCTTCAGTTTCGGGACGAAACATGTTTTTAGAGGTGGAGAATGTAATATCCGCATTTTTTCTTTTTCCGGTACTTTTCATTTTGGTGTATTTTTCATTTTTATTGACTCGCTTGTAACCGTATTACTATTTCGATAATATTTAATACTGGACTTTTTATCATCCGAGCTTGTTTCAGACTTGTTTTACTCAATTCCGCGATTAATGTCATTTCCATAGCTATTTGGTTCGATTCTCGTAATCGTTGCTTGGAACCACCGTTTCAGGGTTTCCATAATCCATCATATGTTATTATGAATGTTGTGAGCTTTTGCTTGGTGTTTCGATCATGTATCATGTATTTCGAATGTTTTGGGCCGTTTTGTGATTTCCCAAAGTTATGGGGTGATTATTATCGTTGCCGCTTTCCAAACCTTTGGGTAGTCGGAACCGTGTTTTCTTTTAGTGCTTTAGATTCTGACTCGAGCTCGTTGTACGTGTGTCTTATTCGGCATGTGTTTAGTGTCTGGTGCGCGTTGTTTTCATCCAGAGATGAATTCGTCGTTTTCCAACTTTGAGTGCTGTCTGTACTGTTGTGTGCAGTCGTTAACGCACGCTAAGGATGCCCTTAGCATACTCTAATTTCGTTGAGTAGCGCACGCTAACTTCGCCAGTAGCGCGCTAAGGATTCGAGTACAGTAGAGGCAGTAGGTTGTTCTGCTCTCTGGGCGAGCAGTTAGCGCACGCTAGTCGATAAGCTAGTGCACGCTAATGCTGGTTGTAGCACACGCTAATCCTATAGTAGCGTACGCTAGCGATCTAAGTCAGAAGCTACTGGGCTACTGGGTGACCCCGTTAGCGCGCGCTAACTTTGAGAGTAGCGCATGCTAATTAGACCCAGTATATAAGGGTTGTCAGCGGTGTCCTCCATCATTCTTCTTCTCATTTCTTACTCTTCCGACGAGGGCACACGAGAAAGGCGATTTTGAGGCGATTTCTTCTTCCAATCATCTCAGCTATCATCTTCTTTGAGTTCTTGGTATATATTAACAACACCAACACTTGTTCTTCGTCTTCAATCCGAGGTAATCTCTTAGAACCCTATTTTCGGGGAAATTGGTGGTTTTCGAGTATTTGTCCGATTTGTTCCGTATTGTTAATTAATCCATGTTGTATGTGATTAATCTTAGTAGTGTTCATGTTTTCCCTACGAGTTCATGGTAAATTTCGTGGTATTTGTGAAATCGAGAGGGTTCGGTTGCGACCTGCCCTCATTGTTGTTTTTGTACGAATTTACATGAATCGTAGGTGGGTTTTCAGGTGTTTTCCATTTCCGTACTCGTGTAAAATTGGTTGTGATTATATTCATCGAATCATTAGGTTCGGGGTTGTCGGTTCCTAGCGAGCGAGGTTGATTTTCCGTTCTTTTCGTCATCAACTTATCAAGGCAAGTTTTCTTGTGAAACCCTTATACTTAACATGGAATGGTAATGTATATGTGTGTGATTTGCTCACTCCGGGAGGCTCCGATGGGGCCTCGGAGGAATCTGTGATTTCGCTCCTGATTCATGAGCTTGTTGTCTAGTAAATCCGAGCGGGTCCATAGAGGCCTCAGACGGGACCAGTGGCTTAGCCCCGGTCCTAGGCGAGGCATGTGCGTGATTTGATTTTTAACTATGGCCAGTCCGGGAGGGTCCACAGAGGCCTCGGATGGGACTAGCAGTTTAGCCCCGGTCCTAGGCAAGTTTGAACTGCGATTATTGACTGTTTTTTTTCGGGGAAAAGACATGTCTTGGTTTTATTTTGAAACGATTTTGATGCTTGTACTATGATATGTATAAGCGAATGGTTTGCCTTGCTTATTTGTACTAGTGTAATTGCTAACCCCTCTAGGGACCCATTTTTGGGGAAATTCCGGCTATGAATTTCAAGTTACATTCATCCGGTCGAGCAGACATTGGAGTAGTACGAGGATGATGGCCAGAGTTGTTGATGTGTGCAAATGAGTCTCTTATTTCAGTTGTTCCATTTTAAAACGTGTGTTTTCAATCTTGTAAACTGATAGATTGTACTCGCGAGTACTTAGGCGTTTTGATTTGGAAGATGGTTGTTTACTAAATATTATTTGTGATTTATGGTGATGTTTTGTTTATCGGTTATACCGGGCGTCTTATTTATATTCATCTTGGTGATGCATGTTTCTCGCTAACCGTGATTGTTAGATGAGCGGTATTAATTATTTAGCCTGGTGGGTCCCATGTAGGGATTCACGGCACTGTAATATATCCTAAATGTCTTGGGGGTGTTACATTCACGACAGCCAAATGAATCCTTAGGTACGCGAAAGAACAGTTGATGTAGGATTATGGTGTCCTAAGGAATGAGGATTCAGTTTAGCTGGCTACAGCAACTCGGATCTCGGAGGCTGCAAGTTGGATAGGAAGAGCACAAGCGGTACTTGTCACTTTCTTGGACCTAGACTTGTGTCATGGTTCAACAAGAAGCAATTGGCCAACTCGCTTTCTACGGCTGAGTCAGAATACTATGCCGTTGGAAGTTGTTGTATGCAGATTCTCTGGATGCAAAAGCAGCTACAGGATTATGGAATCGGTGTCAGAGAGACGCCAATCATGTGCGATAGCATGAGTGTAATTGAAATAACGCACAATCCTGTTTTTCACTTGCGAACTAAGCATATTGATATGAAGCATCACTTCACCAGGAATCAGGATGAGAATAAGGATATTCGACTCGAAAAGATTCATACAGACATTCAATTGGCCGATATCCTTACAAAACCTCTCAGCACTACCAGATTCTGTATGCTTTGTAGATAATTGGGAATGCTACAACCTGACTCCCTTTAAGTCTTTACGTTTTTACTCATCAATTGAGGGGGAATGCTGTAAGACCCAAGAATATAGTATCCACATTAATTAATTGCACACTCAGAACTAGTCAGATAGTACTCCAGGACAAAGAAGGCATGAAACCTTTCTACAACTCATGTGTGCATTAATCAAGGGGGAATAAAATACGATCCATGAATATAGTATTAATCCGAAAATTGGTGTAAGAATTGAATTCTATATTTACCATTTAAGGGGGAATGCTGTATTGTTTGGTGATACAAGACATTAATTGTAGGATGTCAATTAATATTATATTACTGTTATATTCATACAGAAAACATTTTAAGTCCACGTGTCCTGTTTACATTTCAAACTTTTATATTACTGTTATATTCATACAGAAAACATATAGTCTTAGATACCTCAAATACCGTGATTTTTATAATTTCAAAACCACCGTTTCATGCAATAAGGGAAGACGAACTGTCAGAAGTGGGACTGGTTATCATTTCAAATATATCCTGCACGTTCATTTAAAAAGATGGTTCCCATCCCTTAAATTTGATCGTCCACTATATGAAACCATAATCTTCCCTTCACCCTATAAAAGGACTGTATTTTGCTTTCTTAGACTCTTTACACTTTATTCAAATTTAAACGAGTCTCAAGAAAAATAATTTACATATTTCTTTGTATTTTTTGCAACTCTCTGTGATATTTCCAAGTTTTCTTCAAACTCTTTCTGCAAAAATGTCGACTTTCGAGACTTCCTCCCTTTTCATGAAGAAGAAGGGTCTAATCATCGACAGGCGTATCTTCGCCATGTCAGTTGTAATGCAGAGAATCAATGTTGATGGAGAAGATTCTACCAGAATGGAGGTGGTCATTTCTCATGTGAAACATCAAGGGCTATATCGCCTTGCTAGTCGGCATGCCGATTTATATGATGAGCATATAGTGGAAGAATTCTATTTGGATGCCTCATTCAAATACTCGTCTAAGAGACAAGGAGGAGAGATTTCTGAAATTACTGTAACTGCTCAAGGGATTGAGGTCTCTCTGAACAGAGATCTGTTGGAAAAATTTTACAGGCTGCCGTCTGATTGCCTAAAAATGGATCAATTAGAGATCTTTGGGTCGGAGAGTTGTTGACAGCCTACTAGAGGTTGTTCACTGGTGATGAGAGATCACAGAACGGTCACCCTACATGCCACAAGAAGAACTTCTGCCTGCCCTATGTCTACCTTCATGACTTCTGTTGCCGGGTTGTTGAGAACCGGACAGGAGCCTTCGAGATGTACACAAACCTTCGCTTCCACATGATGGTAGCCATCATGTCCGGAGAAAGAGTTAGCTGGTGCCAAATTGTGTTGAAGAGGATTCATGAGGAGGCTGCTAAACCCGAGACTACAAAGAAATCATTGGCCTCATTCTGAACTATATCCTCACTAACTGCGGAGCCAAAAAATCTGAGAATGCCATGAAGATTGGCCCCATAAAGTATATGGTAGGGATGACTTCCACAGTGTGCAACCAGTCTCCTATAATCGCAAAAAGGCTGAACCCTAAATTCATGCCTATATCAAGTGACCCAAGGGACGTCACTGTGCGGATCGCGAGAAGGCAAAGACAAAAAAAAGAAGTGTATTTGACAGCCGATCACCCCATTATTTCTTGAAGAAGAAGGCCAAGAAGTTTTCCAAGACCGAGGCTACAGTGACTACAACGGTCACTGTAGATGTTCCTACTGTTCCAATCCCTGCATCTATCCCACAGGGCACAACCCCTATAGAAGAAATAGTTCCTACAAAATCTGCAAATCCCAAGCCTATGGCGGCTATAACGGATGAACAATTGTTTGCCAAGCTGGAGGGCTCAGGCGAGTCGGCTGCCCCCGTAGAGCCAAAATCCGTTTCTCCTGAAAGAGCACCCACCCCTATACAGGATCCCTCTCCCAATAGGGTACCATCCCCTATTCGGGATCCCTCTCCAAAACAGGCTCCCAAACCTATTGAGGATCCCATCCGTGTTGTAGACCCAACTACTGTATGGAGTCCTTCCCCATCCGAGATAATAAATCATACTCTCATTCAGGTACAAATTGAGCAAGCGTTTGAACGCTTCAAAATCTGGAAGTCCTACAGGGTCGCCCCATGTGACACCCTGTGTAACTGGGCCAACTGGAAGGAAGAGGAATTATTTATTCTGGAGGTCACGGAAACCCATAATGTTGAGGTCTTGATCTGCCAGGAGGGCCACTTTTGCCAAGAGCTGATCGCTGACAATTTCAAGGCAAAAAAGAAGACTAGACTGAAAGGGAAATCGCAGTCCGTAGATAAAGCTCCATCAAAACAGCCACCACTCCGACCCTGACTCGCATGCTGACAACGATGCCCTACAGGCTGGTCTAAGGATTAGTCGTGAAGAGGCCAGAGAAAGGGACAAGGCCAATCACTAAAACCAATAGGGTCAGGGGACATCTAACAGACAACACCCCCTCCCCCGCAATAGGTGTAACACCCCAGATCTCATAAGGGACATTACACGTCGTAGAATCTTCACGAGGTCTACTAGGCTAACACATGACACATAATCCAAAAAATAAATCCCATAAGACAAATTAATAATAATAAGTAGGGTCGTGGCCTCGGCCAAAACATTTTAGTTCAATACCAACAAAACAGAGTGAAATGTATTCAATACCCACGCATGGGACTTTAACGACATCATTAACCAATGACTGAATAAATATATGAAAAAGAAATAACACCAACTCGAGCCTCATCATCATGCTGGGCCATCCTATGCATGCGTGTCCCGTGCCGGCTCCTCAACTCGCCCAATACCTGAAATACATAAGTTGCATTTCCCCCATTTAAGGGGTTAGCATTCGAATAGCTAGTGCAAGTACACAATTACACTACATTATATACAGATACGATTCAACACAATCAAATATTTTGGGAAACATTTGCAATCAATATTCCGGAATATCACATTTACATCCAAAAGAGTATATCAACATGTCTCAACATCACAACTATCCACTCTTGGTAACCCGCGCCGTACCCATTAGTATCGACCCCAGATGCCCCGTCGAATGCTCCGGGTGGGAAACCACTTCCGTGGCCGTACCCATTTGTATCTCCCCCTAGTGGTCCCATCGAACCGTCCCCGGGTGGAAGAACAACAACACACACACGATATCACAATTCATCATTCATATCGAAACCGTAACACACATAACGGAATGTAATACATGTACTTGCCTTGATTAACTTGTAGTGAAGGAAATGGTGAAAGGAAAAGGTTTCGGTCCGAATAATCTTTACAATATCACTCCTATCACAATAACGATATACAATCAACCACAATATTTCAGAAATGTAAGAATTCAACCTAGGTTCTACCCGTGGAACAATTCATCGGACACTAAGGGGTCATGATCGATCCTAATCTATTAACGGTGAAAACTTCGAATTCTAATCCGCAAAACTACAAGAAAATCAAGGGATTAAGATTACACCATCATAATCTAACAATCATTTAAGCCAAATCGGACTAGAAGGATAAAAATCACAACAAAACCCCAAAATCCCCAAAACTAGAGTTCTAAGTATATACCTCGATTTGAAGGTGAAGCACAGATGATTCGGTGTTAGAGTGGTGTTATGATACTTGAATAAACTTCTCCAATGGGGTTAGGCTGGAAATCGGACGAACTCTAGCTTGAAGAGTCGCTCCCATCGCGCAGAAGGAGAATAAGGATGAAAAAATGAATAAAAAACTGCTGCCCAGTTTAATATACTGGGCAGGTGTTACGGCCGTAACATGTGCCCCTTTACGGCCGTAATGGTTTTCCAGAACTCACTGGACAAAAATTCACACCTCCATTACGACCGTTATGAAGGTGACATTACGGCCGTAACGCCTATAAACTTACGGTTATAATACATGCAACCTTACAGCCGTAACTCGGCCCTGAAAGTCGATCAGACCTGTGTTAAAATAATGGCTCGACAACCACCAAAAATAAAGATACAAGGGTAGATCCAATGGATATACTAAAGTCCCCTTCTGACGAGATAAGCATAAAAACCATCACATGCCTCCGACCATACGAAGGTTGAAATGAATGAATATTAGCACCAACGCCCAAGATAATAAGAATTTACAAATCGACCCTAACATTCGAAAATCTAGATACGAGACCTGAACAACAATCGCAGAAAGTTGTAACATAACCAGATATATTAAAGGAACTCGCAAAAGTAACGAAATGCCAGGTTAGAATGAGATTTACGAGAATCGAGTCTCAACGAAGGAATATTACACAATAAGTAAAATCACATAAAACAACTCTGAAACTCGTTCGGATGGTCATGGATGCAGAACAAAATAGTTTTAGAATTCCCAAACACTTACAAATGAGTTTTTCGAAATGAAAATATACTAAAAATAGAAAGTGCAGATATTACACTCTCTCCCCCTAAGAATAGGTTTCGTCCTGAAACTTACAAATTAAATAACTCGGGGTATCTCGCCTTCATATTTCCTCGGTTTCCCACGTTGCTTCCTCAGATTTGTGTCTCGACCACTGCACTTTAACCAAAGGAATGGTTTTGTGCCTAAGTTGTTTCACCCGACGCTCCAAAATCGGAATCGGTCTCTCTACACAGGCAATGTCGGGACCTAACTCAATCTCTCCAAAATTGATAATATGACTAGGATCCGGTACATACTTCCGAAGCTGGGAGACATGGAATACATTATGCACATGACTCAAGGACGCAGCAAACCTAACGGATATGCAAGCTCTCCAACTGTTTCTAAAATCTCGAACGGTCCAATATATCTCGGGTTAAGTTTACCCTTCCGGCCGAAGCGATAAAATCCCCGAGTCGGCGACACCTTCAGCAAAATATGGTCTCCAACCTCAAACTCCAACAGTCGGCGACGCGTGTCGGCATAGTACTTCTGTCGACTCTGGGCCATTAACAACCTATCACGAATAGAGGCAATCGTCTTTCTTGTCTCAACTACCATATGTGGTTCAGTGCCAATCAATTCGGATGCATCATCCCACCATAACGGTGATCTACACCTCCTTCCAAACAATGCCTCAAATGGTGCCATTTTGATCGAAGCGTGCCAACTATTGTTGTACGTGAACTCGGTCAACGGTAAGTGCAATTCCCAATCATCTTTCAAGTCTAACGGAGTGAGTAGGCCATATGGATTCATATTTGAATATTAGGGTGTAGTTTGCCCTCAGCATGAGTGAGTATCCATGTGGATCCCTATTTGAAGACATGGGCGACCTTCCCTCAGCTCCAGATGAGTAAAACGTACGGAGTCCTATTTAATGACTTGGACGTACTTGCCGTCATCCTGAGCTGAGTTGGTCGTAGGGATCCCTATTTGAAGACTTGAGCGTATTTGGCCTTAGATCATGTTGAGTAGGACGTATGAATCCCTATTTTAGGACTTGGGCGTACTTTCTCTCTGCTCGAGCTGTGTAGGCATACGAATCCATATTCAAAGACTTGGGTGTCCTTCCCTCAACTCAACATGAGTAGGCCGTACGGAGTCCTATTTAAAGACTTGTACGTAGTTGCCATCAACTCGAGTGAGTAGGCCGTATGAATCCGTATTTGAAGATTTGGGTGCAGTTGCCCTCAACTCGAGTGAGTAGTCCATGCGGATCCTTATTCGAAGACTTGGGCGTCCTTCCCTCAGCCCGGGTGAGTAGGCCGTACGGAGTCCTATTTAAATACTTGGGCATACTTGCCCTCATCTCGAGTTGAGTGGGTCATAGGGATCCCCATTTGAATACTTGGGCACAATTACCCTCAACTCGAGCTGAGTAGGCCGTGCAAATTCCCTAATTAAAGACTCAGGGTTAGTTGCTTTAGATCGAACTGAGCATAATGTACGGGTCCCTATGTTAAGACTTGGGCGTACCTGCGCTTATCTCAAGAGAAGTAGGCCATATGGATACCTATTTTGAATACTTGGAGTAATTTCCCTCAACTGGAGCTAAGTAGGACGCACAAATCCCTAGTTAAAGACTTGGACATACTTGCCCTCAACTTGAGCTGAGTATATCTTATGGATCGCTAACTGAAGACTTGGACATACTTTACCTCAACATGAGTTGAGTAGGTCGTACGGATTCATATTTGAAGTCTTTGGCGTACTTGCCCTCATCTTTAGATGAGTAGGTCGTATGGATTTTTGTTTGATGGCTTTTGTGTACTAACCCTCAGCTCGAGCTGCGCGGGCCTTATAGAACCCTATTTGAAGACTTGGTGTACATGCCCTTAGATCGAGATAAGTAGTTTTTATGAACTCATATTTGGAGACTTGGATGTACTTGCGCTCAGCTCGAGCTATATATATTATATGGATCAGTATTTGAAGACCTAGACGTACTTGCCCTCAACTAGAGGTGAGTAGGCCATACAAATCCCAATTTGAATACTTTGGCGTACTTGCCCTCAACTTGAGCTAAGACAGATGTATGGATAATGATTGAAAACTTGGAGATACTTTCTCTCAACTTGAGTTACATAGGCCGTACGGATTCCTGTTTGAAGACTTGGTCATACTTGCCCTCTACTCAAGCTAAATAGGTCGTACGGATCCCTATTTCAAGTCTTAGGGGCATCTACCCTCATCTCGAGATGAGTAGGTTGAATGGACTCCTATTTGAAGACTTGGGGGTAGTTGCCCTCAACTCGAGATAAGTAAGACATATGGATCCTAGTTGATGACTTGGACGTACTTGCCCTTTAATTGGAGCTTAGTAGGCGGTATGGATCCCAATTTGAGGACTTGGACGTACTTGCCATAAACTCAAACTGAGTAGCCATATGGGTCCCTATTTCAAAACTTAGTCGTACTTGCCCTCAACTCAAGTTGAGTAGGCAACACGGATCTATGTTCGAATACTTGGGCGCACTCGCCTTCAGCTCAAGATGAGTAGGCCGCATGGATCCCTATTTAAATACTTAGACGTACTTGTCCTCAACTCAATCTAAGTAGTCCATACAGATCCCTATTCGAAGAATTATGCATACTTGTGCTCATCTCGAGATGAGTAGGTCGTTTGAATACTTGGGCGCACTCTCCTTCAGTTCGATATGAGTAGGCCGCATGGAATCCTATTTAAGTACTTAGATGTACTTAATTCTCAGCTCAGGCTAAGTAGGCCATACGCATCTCTATTCAAAGACTTGGGCATACTTGCGCTCATCTCAAGATAAGTACGCCGTACGAATCCCTAATTGAAGAATTAGGTCAGCTCGAGCTGAGTAGGCTGATGGACCTTATTTTAAGACATGGCCATACCTGCGCTTAGATCGAACTGAGCAGGCAGTATGGATCCCTATTTTAAAACTTAGGCGTAATTGACCTCAACTTGAGCTAAGTAGGACTTATAGATTCCTATTTCAAGACTTGGACGAACTTGCCCTCAACTCGATTTGTGTAGGTCGTATGGATCCCTATTCAAAACTTGTCTGTACTTGCCCTGAGCTCGAGTGGGTAGGCCATATGGATCTTGATTTGAAGACTTGTACATTCTTGCCCTCAACATGAGTTGAGTAGGCCGTACGGATCCCTATTTAAAAACTTGGGGGTACTTGCCTTAGCTGGAGCTTAGTAGGATGTACAGATTTTGATTTGTGTACATGGGCATGCTTGCACTCAGCTTGATGTGAGCGTGTCGTACGTATCTTTATTTTATGACTGGGGAGTACCGGCGATTAACTCGAGCTGACCAGGCCGCATGAATACCTATTTGAATCTTGAGCGTATTTGCCCTCAGATCAAGATGAGTAAGACGTATAGATCCCTATTTGAGGGTTAGTCATACTTTTTCTCTGCTCTAGCTGTGTAGGTGTATGAATCCCTATTCGAAGACTTGGACATCCTTCCCTCATATCGAGATAAGTAGGTTGTACGGAGTCCTATTTAAAGACTTGGACGTACTTGCCCTTAGCTCAATTAAATAGGCCGTATGGATCCCTATTTAAAGATTTGGGTGAAGTTGCCCTCAGCTTGAGTGAGTAGTCCATGCAGATCCCTATTCGAAGACTTAGGCCTTCCCGAAGCTCGAAATGAGTGGGCCATACGGAGTTCTATTTAAATACTTGGGTGTACTTGCCCTCATCTCTAGTTGAGTGGGTCGTAGGGATCCATATTTGAATACTTTGGCATAATTACCCTCAACTCGATTTGAGTGGGATGTACGGAGCTCATTTGAAGACTATGGCATACTTTCCTTGAGCTTGAGCTATGTCGGCCGTGCAATTCCCTATTTGAAGACTTAGGGGTATTGCCTTAGATCTAGCTGAGCATGATGTATGATTCCCTATGTTAATATTTGGGCGTACCGGCTTTTATCTCGAGAGGAGTAGGCCCTATGGATACCTATTTGAAGACTTGGGAGTAATTTCCCTCAACTCATGCTAAGTAGGGCACACGGATCCCTAATTGAAGACTTGGACATACTTGCCCTCAATTTTAGATGAGTATGTCATATGGATCGCTATTTGAAGACTTGGATGTACTTTCCCTCAACTTGAGCTGAGTAGGTCATACGAATTCCTATTTGTAGTCTTGGGCGTATTTGCCCTTATCTTGAGATGAGTAGGTCGTATGGATCCCAGTCTGGAGACTTGGGCGTACTAACCCTCAGCTCGAGCTCAGCGGGCCTTATTTGAAGACATGGGTGTACGTGACCTTAGCTAGGGATGAGTTGTTAGGAGTATGCCCTCGAATGCCACTCAGAGGTTGTTGAGTGAAGGCATTGTACTTGTAATTATGTAAACCATTTATATAAGGCAAATAAATGTTTCTTTATTTACTGGTAGTTACTGGCATTCCTAACTCGTAAATAAACATATAGAAACTAGTCCGTGTATTTGAGAGCAAAAACGTTCCACTCCTTATTGGATAAGGGGTCGGCCTTTGGAAAGGTTATAGCTCAAATACTTAATCGTTCGCAAGTCGATGAAACTTGACTGGGCGTTAAGTTTATGTGAAGACTTGTATGACGTGTTCTTTGACATGGAGAGTGCCTGTCGAACACTAATGGTTAGTGGGAGCACACGTTATAGGTATGCAAATTAGATTAGTATACTCGAACCGACTCACCCTCGATTCGTCACACGGATTTCACTCCGGGACAGTCAATGATGGAATCGAAAGGTTGTGATAGGTATTCGTGAACCTTCGACTTGAGGATTTAGTAGGGATGTGCTTGTGACGTCAAGATTTTCATTAGAGTAGTTCGACCCTATAAACCGGAAGGCGGGGGTCAACCTCGACGTGCATCTTGACGGGTAAGTAGCAGGTCCTACTGAATACCAAGATAGAATTCTTTCCCCTGTTAGTGAACGGGTTATATGTCCTATGCGGTTATTGGCAGATGAGATCATAAGTCTTTGGCCAAAGCATTGGAGCTAGCTGTATTAGATACACGAGAGCTCGATGATCTCGATTTGCATTAACGCATGCATAGCATCAAGTACAGATAGGGTTTGACTGACCGTGACCCTATAACTTGATCGGGATATTTGAAAGAAGGGTTTATACGTATACTGGTATTCACGACAGAATGGTTCTTGAATGATCCCAATCATTCGTTCTCGATCGAGTGCGGTGTAGGCCACCAGCCGGGCTAGGTGGTGCTACTACTCTTTGGTTCCTCCCATTCTCGATCGAGACGGACCTACCGAGTCGCGCATTAGGATTGACGATGGAATGAATCAAGCTTAATTCTCTCATTATGAATATTAGATATTGGATATCTAATTCGGGACATTGGATGTTTAAATTGATTTATTGGATAAATTAATTTACGGCCTAATGAATTAAATAAATTACTGGGTGATAAATTTAATTCATGGATATAATTATTTCTTGGAGAAATTAATTATGTCATAATGTATTTGATATGATAAAATTAATTTGATTAATTAATCGATATAAATACATCGGAACAGAATCGGAGTTTATCTGTTTGGACTCACGGGAGTCCGAAACGAACCGAACTCATCCGTTTTTCATCATAGCCGCCGCCCCACTTTCCACCTGTTGTTGCCCAAAATATTTATCCGAAGATTAATACTGCTGGATGACGGGCAACAAACAACAATTACGGGAGCACTTCCGAGAGTAGATAAATAATACAAGATTTGCCGGGTTTGTTAGGCCCGGGCTTGAATGCTCTCGCGAGATGTTATTAATACAAATATTCGTGGATACAAGTATTAATGAGAGAAATCTAAATACAATGAGTGTAAAAAGACTCTGTTAATCCGGCTCTTGAGCGAAGCTTGGTGTTCTTCGTCCCCGCCGATAATCTGCTGGATGAGATAGGCCGGGAGAAGTAAGACCGAATGATAGCTGTTGCCAAGAGTTGGAGATTAGCCAAGTGTATGTATTTTGCTTCTGTATTGTATGAAATCCGAGGGGAGTCGAAGAAGTGTCCAAGTGCTGGGAGCCTCGTTTATATAGGGACAATAGGGTCTTGTCCTTAGGCGGGCGATCGCCTTCCGGCCATTATAATAATGTGCCGATCGTCTCACGGCCATTATTATAATGGGGCGATCAAGGGCTAAATTCCAAGGAAGATCTTTGTCGGGCTAAAGTCCAATGCGGATCGGTGCCACTGGCGGTCCAATTAGGAGCCATCACGTGTCCTAATCGGTCAACATGTGGCCCTACCGACAAGCTTTCGGCGGCTTGTCGGTGGTGGAGAGATTCTGCGGTGTGGTCAATGGCCCGAGATTCGCGGATCTTGTCTCGGCCCTTGCACGTGGTGCCAGTCTTGAGGCTCGGCCTTCGCCGACTGGATGGCCATCGGTGGTGATCGACATGAGGCGGTCGTCTCTAGCTGATCATCCGAGGTCGCCCTCGGCCAGGTGCTGAGGGTCGTCATTGGCCAGTTGCTGAGGGTCGGCATTGGTCGGTCACCAAGGGTCGATCGGTAGATGCCGATAGAGGGTCGCCCGATTGTCGGTCGCCGAGAGATGGTCGTCCGCTTATCGGTCGCCAGGAGTCGGTCGCCGAGTACCGAGAGGCGATCGTCTTGATGTCGATCGCTCGGCACTGGGATTCGTCCTGGGACCTTCGGTTGGCCAGTCTAGCTTGTCCGCTGGGTCAAGGCGATCGCCGGTCGGAAGGTGTTAATTCTTGACACAACACCACCTTATTCCCTTTTGTTTTTGTTCCCATTGATTAATGGGTGATAATGACATGGTGGGGTTGATTCTCAATCAATGAGTTGTTTTAAGGTGAGTGGAATTTGAATAAGAAAAGTAGACTTCATTCTCTCATTTGAATAGGCATTCATACGGATCAATCAATGAGAGTTCAAGAGAGAAAAAGTTCTTCTCAAAGTAGTCTTCTTCTTCTTTACTTTCCTCTTGGTTTTCTTAGAGAAAATTCAAGAGTATAATTGAGAATTATGAGTTATACACTTAGAGTGTGATGATCTCATATTGGAAGCTTCATTACTTAGCTCTAGCCGCATCCTCGGAGGATAGCAAGGTGATCGTCGTTCCGATCGTTTCTCCGGCGCGTGGCAAGTAGAGACGCGGTGCTTTCGGCATTGGATCATTCAAGAGCTTGGAGCGGATTGAATTGCAAGAAGATCGCCTAAAGCTTGGGGAATAGCTCGAGAGAAGATTACCATTTAATCAACGGACTTCGATGGTGAGTTTTTATGACTCTTGCTTTTCGTTTATATTTTCGTATATACGTAGCTCGATCGATCCTCACAGGGATTCGGATCGAATTAATTTTCGTTTTACCGCTTCCGCTGGGCCTTCGTTTTTAGGCACCGAATCCCAACAGTGGTATCGGAGCGTAGGTCTTGCGATCGTATATATGATATTGGCATTTGGAATGCTTGATTAGATGGTGAGTGATTTGGAATCATTTTAGTCATAATCGTGGCATATATTTTTACGTTCGTTGTAGTTATATTTTTCGTAAGTTTATGTCTAAATATAAATCTTAATTTCTTGGAAATATGATTTATATTGAAGATATGAATGTTGAAAAATATTGATATTGGATATCCGGTCGAAGATCGAGCTCCGAATCGTCGTCGGACGATTTTTCGGACAAAGGGCAAAGTTGTCGCCAGTGACTCGGCCGTGTGCCGTGACACGGGTCGTGTCAGCGATCCCAGTGCCATCGCAGTGACCCGACCATGTCAGGAGACACGGGCCGTGCCCGGCCGGCATGATGCCGGCAGTGACTCGGCCAGGCAGCCCTTTTTCGTCCCGGCTCGATTTTTCCGTGTATTCTTGAAAATTAATCTCCCGCATGTTAAATTGGATTTAATATGATTAAAATGATTTATGGTATTTCATTTTATAAGGGAAATTTGATTAATTGGAATATTTATGGTCGACCGAATTATTTTGAACATTATTATATTACCGATTGTGTGAATCGATTGGATCGGTTCGTATTGTTGATTGGATCAATGTATCTCTACGCTTTCCATTTATTTAGTATTTATTGAATGAATGCTTTTGAATGGGGATGTGGTTCGTGGACTTAGTTTTTGAATCGTTCGTTTTATTCGATTGGGTTGTAAAGGCCGTTTTGAGCCTATTTATTTTACTAGAAATATTTGTATCTAGGATGCAATTTTTCAATGTAAAATTTATATGTAATGACGAAGACCGGATGAAGATCCATTTCGAGAAGACGAAGATTCAAGACGAAGACTTGTAATTAGATTACGGAGTTTTTGTTTTCTAGGAACGGTCCATGAACCACATGTTGGTAGCAACTAGGTTGTGAATGGTTGTTTCATATTGTATGAATGCCACAAACGCGCTTAAATGAATTAATGTGCAAAGTGTAACATTAATCGCGATAATTCTCCCACAACAAATAATTAAGTTTATAAGGTTTCAAGGTTTTCCTTCCCTCCATCGAGTTTTTGGGAAATTGAAATCCAAACCGGATGTGCTATGCTTCCGAGTTATCGGGGTAGTCGTTCGGGGAGGACGGATAAATTACCGGGAGCGCATTGGATGCCTTCGGTTGGAGCAAATTTTATCCCTAGAAACCTGATAGGTTGCCGGATAAGATTCAATTGTGAAACTGATTTGCGTCGATGGTATAAACTTAACTTGTTCACGAACCATAGAAACCGTATAGGTTGAGGGGAATGATCAAGGGGAAAAAGAAGATCGAATCATTCATTAGATGGGTTGGTGTTGGACACCACTTTATGAAAATTAATAGACTAGAAACCTGTTCGGTTGCCCTCTATTAAGATTTATAAAGAACTCGATCACCACTATGAAGTAGAGCGACGATACTTCCGGTTTTCACATGGGAGTGTGTTATTCCGATAAAAATAGTGGGAGCTGGGTAACAAGAATAGAAAAGACCTTAATTCTATACTCAGAACATAATATAACAAGTCACTAATTAATCTGTTATACTTAATGCAGAGATAACTCAATATGACAATGAATCCACTCACAATTCTACTCGAAAAGAACACCTTAATGGGACCTAAATTTGTGGATTGGCTCCGCAATCTGATGATTGTTCTCAGTATAGAGGCACTGGGATACGTCTTGGAGACGGACATTCCTGCGCCTCCTGTGCGGACCCGAGCCAATCAGGAAGAGATTGAAAACCACGAAAAGTGGGTTAAGGATGACGTGAAAGTCCGTGCTTATATGATGGCTTCCATGTCTAATGAGCTTCAGAGAGCTCATGAGAAAATGACTTCTGCTAAGCAGATTCTATCTCACTTAACCGAGCTTTATGGTGAGCACAGCAGAACTGCTAGATATGAGATATCCAAGCAACTGTTCGGTGCAAGGATGAAGGAAGGTGAGAAGGTTGGGGAACACGTCCTCAAAATGATATCCATGATCGAGAGATTGGAGGGTCTTGATTTTAAAATGGATACTTCTCTCCAAACCGACCTTATCCTACAATCTCTCCCTGATTCCTTCTCACAGTTTGTTATGAACTTCAACTGCAATGAGATTGCATGTAATTTAGCTGGGCTAATGAACAAACTTGTGACCGCTCAGTCTCAGATGAAGACTCCGCGGATGAAGGAGTCTGCTCTTGTGATTTCTTCAGGACCTCGGAGGTCTAAGAACAAGAAGAAAAAGACCAAGAAGCAAACTGGACTACAAGTTAAGGAGCTTAAGGGAAAGGGCAAGGCCCCGATGGTTCCAAAGAACAAGAAGAAGAAGGATACTTGTCTCAAGTGCGGTGATCTGGGCCACTGGGCTAGAGACTGTCCGATTCTTCATGGCACTTCAGGTACAGAACTTTTAGTTTTGGAAACAAATTGTTCTGCTACTGTATTTTCTACTTCCTGGATACTGGATTCTGGTGCTAGTTCTCATATTTGTACCGTGAATCAGGATCTGGAACAAAGTAGGAAGCTTAGAGCTGGAGAAGTTATGATCACAGTCGGAAGCGGGCATAGTGTCGAGGCGACCGACATAGGATCACTTCTTTTGGGTTTAGAATCCGGCTTTGTTTTGACTTTAGAAGATGTACTTGTTTTGCCCAAGGGGCACAAAAACATTGTATCCATTCCGGTCATGGACCGAAAAGGCTTTTCATTTTTCATTGGTGATGGTTCCTGCAAAATTTATTTTAGAAATAAACTAGTGGGTACTGCTACATTGTTGAATGGATTGTATCATCTAAATCTCAGCAACAAAGTAGTTGTGAATACTATGACTAGAAAACGTGGTAGGGATGAAACCAATCAAGTTTTGAAATGGAATCTTAGACTTGGTCATGTTGGTCAGACCAAGGTTTACAAGATGGAAAAAGATGGACTTATGGGTCCATTGGGATCAGATCCCTTTCCTACTTGTGAATCTTGCCTTAAAGGCAAAATGACTAAGTCCCCCTTCACAGGGACTTTTGAAAGAGCCGCTGATAAACTGGGATTAATCCATACCGACGTATGTGGTGCTTTGGAAGCAGCACGTGACGGATAAAAATATTTCATTACATTTACAGATGATCATACTAGGTATGGTTATGTATACTTAATGAAACATAAATCCGAGGCCTTTGAGAAATTCCAGGAATTCAAGGCCCTAGTCGAGAAACAAACTAGTAATCATATCAAAGCACTTCGGTCGGACCGAGGTGACGAGTATATGAGTACGGAGTTTGACGAGTTCCTTAAGGAACATGGAGTAGTTTCACAACTAACACCTCCAGGTACTCCTCAGTTAAATGGTGTGACACAAAGAAGGAACCGGACCCTGTTGAACATGGTCCGTTCCATGATAGGCTATACTGACTTGCCGATTTACCTGTGGGGGTATGCACTCCTGACTGCCGTGTATATCTTGAACAGATGTCCTTCCAAATCCGTTCCTAAAACTCCACATGAGATGTGGGAAGGAAGGAAACCAAGTCTTAATCATATTAGGATTTGGGGATTTCCCGCCTATGTCAAGAAGACTAAGGTGGAAAAGTTGGAAGCTAGGTCTGCGAAGGGACGTTTCATTGGATTCCCGTCTGGGACGATGGGATATCTATTCTACATGCTCGAAGATCGAAAGATCGTTGTTGCTTTACAAGCACACTTCCTGGAAGATGAGTTCATTCAGGAAGGCGGAGCAGGTAGAAGTATTTCTTTGGAAGAATACAATGAAACTCCTAAGGAGACACCTGTGCAAGAAATTGGAACCGAACCTTCTGAAACACAAGTACAACCACCTAGTAGGTCTAGTAGGGTGTCTCAATTATGTGAGAGGTATAGTTTTATGCACTTGGAGGAACTGGGTTTCCTCGAGGTTCCAAGTGATAAACAAGAGACCGACCCACGACCAATGACCTAGCAATGGTGGATGTAGACTCCATGAAATGGGTAGCGATCTTCATGTAGTTGGGACCTTCATTTTGATGAGACAGTCAAAGAGTTTGACTTCGTTCAAAATGAAGAGGAATCTTGTGTATACAAGAGAGTTAGTGGGAGCAAGATCACATTCTAAGTACTATATGTAGATGACATTCTACTAATAGGGAATGATGTGGGGATGCTCAGTTATGGGAAAGCTTGGTTTTCGAGTAATTTCTCCATGAAAGACTTGGGAGAAGAAACCTATATTCTTGGGATTCGATTCTACTGGGATAGATCGAAGAGAATGATAAGTTTTTCCCAAGCCCTCTATATAGATTAGATCTTAAAGAGGGTTCCTTCCGATGCGACATGGAATAAAACTCTCCTTGAAGATGTGTCCTCAAAGCGAGGAAAAACGAAAGGAAATGAGTTATATACCATATGATTCGGCAAAGGTAGCCTTATGTATGTTATATTGTGTACGAGACCGACTTGCGCATGTCAGTAAGCGTGGTGAGTAGGTTTCGTGCAAACCTGTGTAGGGAACATTAAGACTACAGTAAAGAACGTTCTCAAGTACTTTAGAAGGACTAGAGATATGGTTCTTATATATGGCGGTGGAGAACTGAATGTGATGGGATTCACTGTATTGAACTTCCAAGGACAGAAAGACGATTCTATGTCTACTTCTGGCTACATTTACTCTTAATGGAGGAGCAGTATCTTGGCATAGTGCCAAGAATAGCGCGACTGCTAATTCCACCTGTTAGGCTGAGTATAAAGCGGCCTCGGAGGCCTCCAAAGGAAGAATTTAGATGTTACTGGGTAAACTTCACGTGACACTGTGTACAGTACGAGCAAAGAGTACGTGCCTAGGAGCCAAGGTTTCATAACAGTTCCAAACATATTGAGAGAGAGTAGAATCTCGTAAGAGCATTCGTTCGAAAAGAGATACATTGAGCTGCATAGAGTAGAGTCAGCCGACTACGTCGCTGATCCATTGACCAAGCCACTTTCTCAGACTAGCTTGGAGCGTCATCTGGAGAACATGGGTATTAGATACCATAGTGTGTGGCATTGAGTGCAAGTGGGAGATTGTTAGGAGTATGCCCTCGAATGCCACTCAGAGGTTGTTGAGTGAAGGCATTGTACTTGTAATTATGTAAACCATTTATATAAGGCAAATAAATGTTTCTTTATTTACTGGTAGTTACTGGCATTCCTAACTCGTAAATAAACATATAGAAACTAGTCTGCGTATTTGAGAGCAAAAACGTTCCACTCCTTATTGGATAAGGGGGTCGGCACTGGAAAGGTTATAGCTCAAATACTTAATCGTTCGCAAGTCGATGAAACTTGATTGGGCGTTAAGTTTATGTGAAGACTTGTATGACGTGTTCTTTGACATGGAGAGTGCCTGTCGAACACTAATGGTTAGTGGGAGCACACGTTATAGGTATACTAATTAGATTAGTATACTCGAACCGACTCACCCTCGATTCGTCACACGGATTTCATTCCGGGACAGTCAATGACGGAATCGAAAGGTTGTGATAGGTATTCGTGAACCTTCGACTTGAGGATTTAGTAGGGATGTGCTTGTGACGTCAAGATTTTCATTAGAGTAGTTCGACCCTATAAACCGGAAGGCGGGGGTCAACCTCGACGTACATCTTGACGGGCAAGTAGCAGGTCCTACTGAATACCAAGATAGAATTCTTTCCCCTGTTAGTGAACGGGTTATATGTCCTATGCGGTTATTGGCAGATGAGATCATAAGTCTTTGGCCAAAGCATTGGAGCCAGCTGTATTAGATACACGAGAGCTCGATGATCTCGATTTGCATTAACGCATGCATAGCGTCAAGTACAAATAGGGTTTGACTGACCGTGACCCTATAACTTGATCGGGATATTTGAAAGAAGGGTTTATACATATACTGGTATTCACGACAGAATGGTTCTTGAATGATCCCAATCATTCGTTCTCAGTCGGGGTACGGTGTAGGCCACCAGGCTGGCTAGGTGGTGCTACTACTCTTTGGTTCCTCCCATTGCTGACTGAGACGGACCTACCGAGTCGCGCGTTAGGATTGACGACGGAATGAATCAAGCTTAATTCTCTCATTATGAATATTAGATATTGGATATCTAATTCGGGACATTGGATGTTTAAATTGATTTATTGGATAAATTAATTTACGGCCTAATGAATTAAATAAATTACTGGGTGATAAATTTAATTCATGGATATAATTATTTCTTGGAGAAATTAATTATGTCATAATGTATTTGATATGATAAAATTAATTTGATTAATTAATCGATATAAATACATCGGAACGGAATCGGAGTTTATCTGTTTGGACTCACGGGAGTCCGAAACGAACCGAACTCATCCGTTTTTCATCATAGCCGCCGCCCCACTTTCCACCTTATTCCCTTTTGTTTTTGTTCCCATTGATTAATGGGTGATAATGACATGGTGGGGTTGATTCTCAATCAATGAGTTGTTTTAAGGTGAGTGGAATTTGAATAAGAAAAGTAGACTTCATTCTCTCATTTGAATAGGCATTCATACGGATCAATCAATGAGAGTTCAAGAGAGAGAAAAGTTCTTCTCAAAGTAGTCTTCTTCTTCTTCACTTTCCTCTTGGTTTTCATAGAGAAAATTCAAGAGTATAATTGAGAATTATGAGTTATACACTTAGAGTGTGATGATCTCATATTGGAAGCTTCATTACTTCGCTCTAGCCGCATCCTCGGAGGATAGCAAGGTGATCGTCGTTCCGATCGTTTCTCCGGCGCGTGGCAAGTAGAGACGCGGTGCTTTCGGCGTTGGATCATTCAAGAGCTTGGAGAGGATTGAATTGCAAGGAGATCGCCTAAAGCTTGGGGAATAGCTCGAGAGAAGATTACCATTTAATCAACGGACTTCGAGGGTGAGTTTTTATGACTCTTGCTTTTCGTTTATATTTTCGTATATACGTAGCTCGATCGATCCTCGTAGGGATTCGGATCGAATTAATTTTCGTTTTACCGCTTCCGCTGGGCCTTCGTTTTTAGGCACCGAATCCCAACATGAGTAGGTCGTATGAATCCCTATTTGAATACTTGGATGTACTTGCCCTCAGCTCGAGCTAACTAGGCTATATGGATTAATATTTGAAGACTTAGACGTACTTGCCCTCAATTAGAGCTGAGTAGGCCATACAAATCTTAATTTGAAGACTTGGGAATACTTGCCCTCAGCTCGAGCTAAGTAGGATGTACGAATTCCTATTTGAAGACTTGGACATACTTTCCCTCAGCTCGATTTAAATAGTCCGTATGTTTCTCTATTTGAAGAATTGGTCATACTTGCCCTCTACTCGAGCTAAATACGTCGTACGGATCTTTATTTCAAGTCCTGGGGGAACTCGCCCTCATCTCGAGATGAGTAGGTCGAATGGTTGATACATGGAAAATATCACCAACAATATGATTTCTTCAAGTAACAATCAAATTATACACGTCATAAGACATCAATTTCCATGTTCTAACATAAGAGGTGTTCATTAACTCCTTATTCATGAGAATAGCTTCAAGTATCTATTTACTAA